>CM057452.1:1541485000-1543885000 GCA_016271365.2 Neoceratodus forsteri | reverse complement strand
ACAACAAAAAGATGGTGGTTAGGCAACATTCATCTACAGGCCCGAAGCACGAGCCTGATAGAGGAATATTAACTGGTCACGGAAGTGTATCAGGGTTTTCCTTAAACAACAAAATGTAATTATAAGGGAAGATGTAAGTAAACCTTGTATTACTATAAATATCTGGAATAAAACTTCACAATGGGGATTTCCAATATCAAAACATGTATCAGGTGTGTATCTGTCCTATTGGGAAGAAACTGAAGAGACAAACTTAAGTTGCCTTTATGGATATTAAAAATAAGTAAAAATTGAGATAGAGCATCAAGATAGTTAGGACTAGACTTAATGATATCTGGTTCTGGGATGGGAACAGGTGTGATTACTGTATAACCTATTACCTGTTTAGGGTGTAAAAACAGAAGTTAGAAAAGTTCACTTTGCATAACTTTTAGTCCATATCAGATGAATGTATAGTTGGTCACCACACAATGTGCCACATTAGCAGAATATACCACCTTGAAGGATGGCATTTTTCAGTTGGTTAAGTTGAACAGGACATGAAATGTTAATGTCCACAAGCCATAAACTACGAACAGTTCCAGGGATAAATCCAGGGTTTCTTCAAGTGTTAGATGAAGATTCATAGTTCAAATATGATGCATTCAGATTTTCCAAAGGTTGATCAAACTGTTCAGAAGGCAGCATTATTTTCAGAGGCCTTAGCAGAGGGTGCATTAGATTGCACATTGAGTTTTACAATGGAATAGCAACAGTGTTGAGTTGAAGATGATCACACAGCTGCACAAAGTGTAGAAGTTTATAACAGTACTCAGTTTTTATGAGGTGCCAGCCAGGCTTGGAAAACAAGCAGTGAAGAAAATGGATTTCTTGATTGTAAATCAAATGAAGAAGATACTTCTTGCTGAGTTAGGGGATTGCCCCTACCCCATACTAGCTTCATGGTATGCATAACAATGAGCTTGATTGTAGAATCTTAATTAGCTGGACTGAATACAGTTTGAGAGTTCACAAGTGGTAGCCCAATTTCAGTTATTAGGCCTGCATTCACAAGTTGGTAATACAAGTTGGAAGATGTCACATCTGCATAAAAGGTGATGTTCCTTTCATGTCCGACATTCAAAGTTCAGAGTCAGTCATGATTCCAAGACCTCATGGTAAACAAGGAAAGGAGGTAGTTTCAATCTTTTCACGATAAAAGTTCCCATCAAGATGACCAATAGAATGGATGGTTGCCAGATGATCAGAGATGGATGTTGCTGGATGGAGATGCAGCAATGACACTGTGAGAGTCACAAACATGGCTTCCTGGATTGTGCAGGAATAAGTTTCAAAACATGCAGCAATACTGGTGTGTGTGGTGACATATCCAAGGTTCCTTGCCATTGATAAGGGAATAGTGATAGATTCGAATAAACATTTGTTAACACATGCAATAGAAGTGCAAAATGTGGCAATGCCACTGACCCATACATCTGTCATGTATGAGATCAAGGATATATCCTAATTCCAGATCCTGGAAGAGATAACAAAAGGGTTGTAAGAACATAATAGCTATAGGCAGTGCAAAGGACTTTCCCAGCTATGTGATGCTCATCTGCTTCCTTAATGTCAGCAGAAATTAATTAATTAGCATGAACAATTGTCAGGTCAAACCCCTTCACAATATCCTTAATATTGTAAATGTAAATCACTCTTAATGAGCAAAATCATGTATACCATGCAATGGGGGGGGGAGGAGTATGATACTAAATGTCATACTATAATAAACCTTTAACATACATGCTTGAATAATGGCTATATCAGCCTTATTTCAAATAGATATGTCAGAGCCAAGTAGGCCTGAGTCTAAACCTGTGTTTTATTTAAAAAACAAAACAAAGCAAAAAAAAAATGCCTTGTGTGTTTGAGTAGGTTTACAATCATAAGATGTACCACTAGCAGTCAGGATTTGAAAATCCTAAGTGTGTGTATGTGTGGTGCTATCAGTCCCTATATAGGGAGTCATTAATGAGTACCTGGTATGCTGCCAGGGTATTCAATCACATCATTATGAAAAAAAGTGGGAAATGTTTGTTGTGAAACATATAACAAATCATTCCAAGTTTAAAAGGGTGAGATTTAAAAATCACTGGGATGTGCATGAACTGCACATTATTAACTATGGTACCTGGCTAAGAAGTGGCTATTAGACCACTGGATGGGCCAGGATTCTATTTTGGGCACTCAGTATTAGGTGTCACAAATTATGAAGCATCATTGGGTAAAAACCTTAAGGTCTAATGGCTTTTATTGCCATTAAAATGTGGATGCAAAATTTCTTGATTATCAATAAAATATAAATAGAAGTCCAGATCAAGTCTAGCTGCTAGAATAGATCCAAAGCAATGATCATAACATTCAGTATGGCCTCACTACCCTTCTGGACAATGAACATGTCTTTTAGGACTTTAGTGTGAATTCCACAGGATCTAATTAAATCATGTGGGCTTGTGAGATATTCTGCCTCAACAACCTTTTTAGGTTTAGGTCATTGGTTCTTATCTGAAATACGATATGCAGTTTGGGCTTGTAAGAAGACCCATACTTTTAACAAGCATTTGTCAATGCTGAATGTTGATTGCTTTGGTCCGTTGAGCTCACTCACTGGCCTTCTGTCAGTTGCTCGTTCTGTTTGTCCCGGTGCTGCAGACTGCCCTTTTGTATTGGGCTCCAGCCTGCATTGGCACCTTTTTCTGCCTACAAAGAAATCCACAGCTGACCTGACAGAGCTCTTTTGAGGTGGCTTACTCCCCCCCCCTCTAACTCGCTCATTTTGTTTCTCCTGGAGCTGCAGGCTGCCCTTTGGTACTAGGCTCCTGCCTCTGTTGGGGGCTATTTCTGCCCACAAAGAAATCTGCAGCAGTCCCAACACAGCTCCTTTGAGCTTGCTCACTCCCCCTCTCTCACTTGCTCGTTCTGTTTCTGCTAGCGCTGTAGGCTAGCCTTTTGTACTGGGCTGCTGCCTGCGTTGCCGCCTTTTTTTGCCACAAAGAAATCTGCTGCAGTCACAATAGAGCTCTGTAGAGCTTGCTCACTCCCCCTCTGTCACTTGCTCATTCTGTTTCTCCCACTGCTGCAGGCTGCCCTTTTGTACTGGGCCCCTGTGTGCATTGCTGCCTTTTTCTGTCCACAGAGAAATCTGCAGCAGTCCCAACACAGCTCTGTTGAGCTCACTCACTCCCTCTCCCTCCCTCACTCACTCGTTCTGTGTCTCCCAGCACTGCAGGCTGCCCTTTTGTACTGGGCTCCTGACAGTGCTGGTGGCTTTTTCTGCCCACAGAGAAATCTGCAGCAGTCCCGACACAGCTCTGTTGAGCTCACTCCCCCTCTCTCACTCGCTTGTTCCATTTCTGCTGATGCTGCAGGCTGGCCTTATGCACTCGGCTGCTGCCTGCATTGCCACCTTTTTCTGCCCACAAAGAAATCCGCAGCAGTCACGATAGAGTTCCATTGAGCTTGCTCACTCCCCCTCTCTCAATTGCTCATTGTGTTTCTCCCAGCACTGCAGGCTGCCCTTTTGTACTGGGCTCCTGCCTGCATTGGCACCTTTTTGTGCCCACAAAGAAATCTGCAGGTGTCCCGACAGAGCTCCGTTGAGGTCGCTCACTCCCTCTGTCTCACTCGCTCATTCTGTTTCTCCTGGCGCTGCAGGCTGCCCTTTTGTACTGGGCTTTTGCCAGTGTTGGTGGCTTTTTCTGCCCACAAAGAAATCTGCAGCAGTCCTGACACAGCTCCATTGAGCTCGCTCACTCCCTCTTTCACTCACTTGTTCCATTTCTGCCGGTGCAGCAGGCTGACCTTTTGTACTGGGCTCCTGCCTGTGTTGCTGCTTTTTTCTGCCCACAAAGAAATCTGCAGCAGTCATGATAGAGCTCTGTTGAGCTCGCTCACTCCCTCTGTCTCACTCACTCATTGTGTTTCTCCTGGCGCTGCAGGCTGCTCTTTTGTACTGGGCCCTGCCTCTGTTGGCACCTTTTTCTGCCCACAAACAAATCTGCAGCAGTTCCCACAGAGCTCCATTGAGCTTGCTCAGTCCCCCTCTCTCACTCGCTAGTTCCATTTCTACCGGGGCTGCAGACTGCCCTTTTGTACTGGGCTCCTGCCTGCGTTGCCACCTTTTTCTGCCCACAAAGAAATCTGCAGCAGTCACAATAGAGCTCTGTTGAACTTGCTCACCCCCCCACTCGCTCATTCTGTTTCTCCCACTGCTGCAGGCTGCCCTTTTGTACTGGGCCCCTGTGTGCATTGCTGCCTTTTCCTGCCCACAAAGAAATCCACAGCAGTCCCAACAGAGCTCTGTTGAGCTCACTCACTCCCCCTCTCCCCCTCTCTCACTCTCTCATTCTGTGTCTCCTGTTGCTGCAGGCTGCCCTTTTGTACTGGGCTCCTGCTTGCATTGGGGGCTTTTTCTGCCCGCAAAGAAATCTGCAGCAGTCCCAACAGAGCTCTGTTGAGCTCGTTCACTTCCCATGTCTCACTCACTCATTCCATTTCTGCCGGCACTGCAGGCTGGCCTTTTGTACTGGGCTCCTGCTTGCGTTGGCACCTTTGTCTGCCCACAAACAAATCCGCAGGTGTACCAACAGAGCTCCACTGAGGCTCTCACTCCCCCTGTCTCACTCACTCTTTCTGTTTTTCCTGGTGCTGCAGGCTGCTCTTTTGTACTAGGCTCCTGCCTCTGTTGGCACCTTTTTCTGGCCACAAAGAAATCTGCAGCAGTCCCAACAGAGCTCAGTTGAGCTCACTCATTCCTCCTCCCTCACTCACTCGTTCTGTGTCTCCCTGCACTGCAGGCTGCCCTTTTGTACTGGGCTCCTGCATGTGTTGGTGCCTTTTTCTGCACACAAAGAAATCTGCAGCAGTCCCAACAGAGCTCAGTTGAGCTCGGTCACTCCCCCCTCTCACTTGCTCGATCCTAATCTGTCCCAAACACTGATTTCTGACAGCGACTGTGGTGTTCTGTGCCAGAAGCATGAAAACACAGTTCGGGCAGGATGTGAAAAATAACAGCTGTACTGTTCATAACTAGGTGTGAAAAAATGCTAGTGTTGAAAATCTGGCATGAAAATATTACTAATTTGCAGAGTTACAAGGGTGCATGGAAACTGCACAATGCATGCTCATAACACAGTCATTTTATGGGGTTTCACCACAAAATTTTCAACATACACATTTTAGGACCTCTGCTCAGCTCATGAACAGTGTCACTGTGATTTTCTTAATGTGTCCCGAACACTGATTTCCCACTGTGACCGTGCTATTCTGTGCTGGAAGAGCGAAAACACATTTTGGCCATAATGTGAAAAATGACAGCTGCATTGTTCATAAGGAGGTGCGGAAAAATGGCAATGTTGAAAATCTGGAGTGAAAATATTGCAAAGTTGCGAAATTATGAGCGTGCATGGAACCTGTGCAACGCACGGTTGTACGCATTCATTTTATGGACTTTCATCACAAAATTTTCAACATAGGCATTTTAGGACTTCTGCTCATGAACAGTGTCACTGTGTTTTTCTTAATGTGTCCTGAACACTGATTTCCCACAGCGACTGCGATATTCTGTGCTGGAACTGCAAAAACACATTTCAGCCTTAGATGTGAAAAATGACAGCTGTACTGTTCATAAGGAGGTGTGTAAAAATGGCAGTGTTGAAAATCTGTAGTGAAAATATTGCAAATTGGTGAAGTTACGAGCGTGCGTAGCAACAGCACAATGCATGCTCATAAAACAGTCATTTTTTGGATTTTTTTCACCAAATTTGCAACGTACACTTTTTGAAACCCTACCTCATGAACACTGGCACTGTCATTTCATTAATCAGTCTGGAAAGGTGATTCCATGCAGTGACCATGAAATCACCTTTCAGGGCCAAATAACGCCATGACAGTGGCAGAATTCATGAGGAGGGGTCCCAAAAACTGCATGTTGAAAATTTGGTGCCCAAATTCCAAAAAATGCCTGAGATATGCATAAAAGTTGAAAAAACCCTATTTATTCCATTATACAGCTTACCAGCATTTCCTCAGTTCACAGTAGGCTTTGAAGAGTGCAGATGTGTTTCCGGTCCACCAAAGATCGTCACGATGGACTCCGGAAGTAAGTATGGGGTGAGGGGGGTGTGGGTAGGCAGGGTGTGCAGAGGGTGGGTGTGGGTTGTGGTAGGGGGGCAGGGAGACCGCGAGGAACCATTTTCTTTTTTCACAGGTAAAAAAAAAAATTGTGGGACTTTTTTTTACAGGGGCATGTGGCACACTGGGGTGGGCTCCCAGTGTGCCAATGGAGTGTTTCTTGGGGGGAAGCTGTACCTGGTGGGGATTGGGAACCCCTGTTGGCACAAGGGGGGCACAACAGCCAAGGGGGATTGGGCACCCCCTTGGCACTAATGTACTGGGTGTTTGTGGGGGGGCATTATGCCGATGGGGAGTGGGCTCCCCCGTTGGCAACTGTAACTAAGAGAGGAACTGAAGCCGATGGGGATTGGGGCCCCAGTTGGCAGAAACACTGTTGTTGGGGGGCACATGCTGCCAAGGAGGATTGGGCACCCCCTCAGCACTGGGGGGCAATTAATATTGTTTGTAAACAGGTGGCAGGCTGCCCATCATGTTCACAAACAATATTAAAGTTGGCAAGTTCTGCCCAGCAATGACAGGTCACTCCCTCATTGCAGCGGTGCCTCTGACGCTGTAATGACAAGGCGACCCCTGATTGCTGCGGCTGAAACTTTTCAAGGTGGTGGCATGCTGGCTGAACTAGTGTCAGCAGCAGCATGCCACAGCATTGGGGAAAGAGGGCCAAGCCTTTACAGGCTGTGGGTGCATTTGCCACAACAGTGCCGCACCTCCACAACCTGCTTCTGGAAAGCTGCCGCAATATGTTTCTTGCACATGCGTGCAATCAACATAAAAAGAATAATATGCATAAAAGCAAGCATCTCTCTCTCTCTCTCTTGAACCTAAAAGGAAAGAGAAAATAAAAACAACGTTAGTTTAGTACTATTCCTTCCCATTGGGGTATGGAAAAGTAATTTAATCTCCTTTAAACAGGTTCATTTGATTGGCAAATAGCCATTTATCAATGACTGTTATTGTGAGGCAGTCAAACCTGGTAGACTGCTGGACTGAGTTTGTTTACAATGTGATAGGGCTTGTTGTTGGGCCTTGCCCATACATTGTGAAGCAAACAAGTGTACCTTTTAGATGTCTTGTCTGAGATATTTAACATGTTTATCTACTGATGCTCCATCAGCAGTGGCAGTGCACAGGTCCAGAAGTAAATATTCTGGCAGTCTCATGAACTGTCCTGTCATGATTTCACACATGGGGTACACTGTGTACCTGCAGAGGGTGTCCCTCTTATTGCCATAAGGAGTAAAGGCAATAATGAATTCCAGTCCTTTAGGGTTTTCAGAACAAGTTTGGATAACATAACTTTGATCTGCCTGTTAGCCATTCCACCTGTCCTGATGACTGTGGGTGGTAAGGGATATAAAACTTTTGTTTTACCCTTAACAATCCAGAATTTCCTGCATTACTTTGGCTATAAAGCTGGATCGCTGTAATCAGAATTTACCTTAAGGGGTAAGACCCTACCTGGTAAATAGCTGGTTTACCAAGACATTTAAACAGTTACTAATGTAGTGTTCTACATAATTTTCATGTGTAGCCACCAGATAGAGCATATTAGTCTGTCTAAGGTTTTTACTGACTCACTGGTGTCTACAAGTTGGAGTATCCTGTACTTGGTACAGTAGATAAAATCTACTCTCAGGTGTTCAGAAATTACCCGTAACTTGTCATGAGTGTTACAGCAGTGATGTTCCAAATGAGTAGGTTATCACTGGATAGGTGAATGTTATTTTCACTTTCTTATAAGAGCTATTTCTGGAAGTTATTCCCCAGTTCCTTTATTAAGGAACCTACACACTGCCCTCAAATAACGGTCCTTCTTTTGGAGCATAAGAATATACATACAAAATGCTTGAAGCTTATGAATGTACAGTATTTAAACTAGTTAATGTTGTGACATACACAAGCAAGTCACTGTATTTCACAATGATACTACAGAGCACTGGAACCGAAGTTTGTTTTCTTTCTAAGGAAAATCAGTTTAGAGAGAAACAGACCCAATTAGAATCTATAATAAAAACACAGTATCTGCAGTCTTTTAGATCTAGGCCATTTTGTCAGACTGCAACATTTAGCCCTCTCATTGAGTGCTGATATCATTTTACATAACAAAAAATATACTTATTTCTCTGAACACAAGCTGTGTTTTTCTCAAGGACTTTCTAGCTCTATAAGCCATCCACAAATATTTGTGGTAATTAGGATACTCCTCACCTCCCTGCTTTTCATTTTATTTGCCATTTTAACATTGCCTGAGAATCGTACATATACGATGATGCAGTTACTAGCCATGCACACTCTGTCATCACTAGGATGTACAATAAGAATTCCAAACCCTGCTATCTGACCCTCGTTGATATGTGTGTCTGAGTCATCAGTCAAAACATGACACACAGTGATGTCTTTTAACACTTTCTGAGGTTCTGTCAGAAAGGGCACTGGGACAGGTAGGTCAGGGGTTTGGAGTGAACAATCATGGGTCTCTCCTGCAAATTGTAGGCCATGGGCCAACAAGGATGGAGTTTTGATAGGAAAGACAGTAATGTCATAATCCTGTAAAATGAGAGACCAGTGTGTAAGTCTGGCATTGTATACAGAGTCATCTTTTACTGTCTGACAACAGAAGTTAGTTGGCAAATGATTAGAATGCAGCACAATGGGTGCCAGCTTAGAGAATGCGTGACCGTGGAAGCCTTTAAGTGGGATTTTAAGACTTTTTTATGGAATAAGGCTTTTATTGACAGATGCTGTTCTAATTGTTGATTTTATATGTATACTTTGATTTTATGATTTATCTGTACAGTGCCTTGGTATTTGAAAGGCGCTAAATAAATAAAGTTATTATTACTATATCCAATGATGTATATAAAGTATCTCACTGTCCAGTATGTAGCCAAAAGATTCCTTTCACAAAGGTTGTATTTTAGCTCCACTGGGACAAGAATCTGGGATGCATAAGCAATGAGTCCGATGTGTCCATTGTAAGTTTGGGCTAAAACTGCTGAGATTGCTTTATCTGATGTGGCACTTTCAAAATAATGCCCTAAAACTGTGTTAGGATTAACCAATGCTGGAGCTATGGTTAGTAGTCCTAAAAGAAAAGACAATGATATCAGTCTTAGGATACCTTGTACCTTCTTGTAAGAGGTGCCTGCCATTGTATGTTCTGGGAATAACCCAGACTGTTCCTGGCTTGTGCTTGCTACTGCAGCCACTGTATGGGATGATCCAGGTGTCACTGGTGGAGGGTGTTCTGCATCATGTGCTGGCAGTACTGGCACTATCAGGGGTGTCTGCACAGTGGAGAAAAGTGTGTGCAAGATGCACGTAGTTCTCCAGCTATGGATTGTGGTTCAGAAGCCATCAGGGGTGGAGAAAGTAGTGCTGAAAGAGTTGTCAGCTCAGGTTTAGAAATCAAACCTGTAACCCTTGTGGCCTGTGATGTTGAAAATATCACAGCCATGGGGCTTTCAGAATCAGGGTTGTCCCCTCTCCCATCAAATATAAAGTGGGTTTCCCCACCAGAATGTTGCTGGATGGTAGCAACATTGTTTTTAATGTTGCATCTTAAGGTATTAATGCACTGCATAGGAAAAGCAGTACGTTCAGTCTTCTCAGGTAAAACTGATATTAAATTGCATAGGAAATAAAAACAACCTTTCATGTAATTTACTGAAATGTGTTCTTTAACCAAGGCCATGCTAATAAAGCAAACATTGTTTACAGCATAAGCTGTTTCTGCAGCATCAGATGCTGACTTCATGACAGATTGCAAATCAGCCTTATTCAAAAGTATGTCAACATCATTTTTAATGAGAATCTTCTGTCCCTCAGAAACACTAGTGTTACTTATGATATTATTTATCATGCCAAAACATTCTTGTTTTTTTTATTTGGTTCTGGCAGCAATTACAGGTCCCTGTGACTGCAGGATCGAATCTCTGTGGTGTGGTGGTCTGCCATTTTAGATTACCTCATGGGCATCTTGGGTTACTGTGTTATGACCATCATCACATGACCATGAGTGGCCATCTTGCAGATGGTATGGGGATGCAACTTGATGACATGTGTGTCCACCATTTTGAGACACTAACAATTCTCCATTTTGTGAATCACAGAAAAACAAGTGGCTAGCCTTTGCTTTAGTCCACCCCACAGCATACTGTGAGTGTTCAAAATCAAACTCTTCAACATGAGAAGAGGCAAGGTCTTTGGGCATTAAGTTAGTATGCCCTGCCAATACCTCTGGCTGATGGTGCAAGTTTGCCATATCTGACTTTTTACTCCCACATTCTAACTCAGATACAGGAGTTAGCACACTGTAAAGTGCCTTGTTTTCAGATTGCAAGACATTCTCATCTTGCAAAACATACTTATTATTGACAGAAGTTGTGTCACAGTTTATATTGAAAACATTCATTTCAAGTCTTCTGTAATTAAAACATACTGAATCATGCTGTTCAGTCAAGGTCTGGTGTTGAAATACCACCACGTTAACTCTTTCAGTAATTACTTCAGACTTATCTCTAAGTTCCTGGTTTCTAAAACATAAGGAATCAGTGTTACTAGCCAGAACACCATTCATTTTAAAAACTTTTTTCCTAACAGGTTTTGCCTTTTCAGCGTTATCTCTTAAGGCATGTAGGTCTTTGCTGCTTCTCTTATTAAAGAGATACTCATTTACTAGATGGACAGACTCCTGCTCAAACTGTAGTCCAATTATCCTTTCTGTATTAGAAGCCTGTTTCAGACTAAATATCTGCTTGAAAGCAGCATTCTCCATTTTGCAAGCAATTTACCCAGATTCCAAAACAGATATTTTATTTAGAACAATATCAAAACAATTAAACAACGTTGCAATTAATAATCCTTCAGGATCATTGGTACCATTTTTTAATTCCCCATAATGAGCAATGATATCCCTTAAAGGCCTACCATTGGATTGTGCTACCTCAGCAAAATCAAACCAACTACAGTTAGCAGTTTGGCTTGGTTAGGCATCCAGCCTCAACTCAGTACTGATATATTTAGACATGTCATATAAGATAAGAAACCCTTAGCTGTCTGTGGATCAAAAACCTTTTTTGCAACCAAAGTTCATGACAGGACACAAACAGCCTTTGTGTATGTGAACTCCTAGATGAGCATATACCCATTAGGATTTGAATCCACAAGAAAGCAGTCTATATGTCTGTTCAGATCCCTTTACAGCTGTGTTCCCACAGAGAAAGAATAGGAAAAGAAAAACAAAAATAAAACAACTCATTACACAGAGATTGAATATCTGCCAAGAGATTGTTTTGCCTGCACTATGGAACACACAACAGACCAAAAAATTAAACATAAGACACTTTCGGCTTGTTTTTTACTGGGGATTTCTTGCCCAGTGTTTTAATTTACAGAGGAAATTAAAATGAAACTTGGCAAATATCCAGACTCCACTCGCGGTCGCCATTTATGTAACCTAAACACTCTTGGTGTGTAGGGTAAATAATAATAATACAGATTCTTGTGTCTCGAAGTCTGCCAAGAAACATTTGTAAACAAGCAAGAAGTAATAATAAATATTATTATATTACTTACGTGAAGCATGTGATAAAGAAAATCACAAGGGAGATGGGTTTCTCACCACTACCCTGAAGAATGTACATAATCTCCAGGATTGTAGCTCTTAGGTTCTCTAAGGTCTTGTCTCTCTTCCTGCTCTCCAGCTCTCTGCCAGAGAGTACTAATCTTCTAGAGCTGAACTAGTAGTGTCTCAAGAGGCTACAGTGGGTTGTGAACAGCTAAATATTTCTTATAACAGCATAGCAACAGAGATTACAACATAGTTACATATATGAGAAACAATATGTATTGGTCCTAAGTCATTCTCCATTGGAAAATGACTTAGGAGACAGAATTACTAATGAGTATCATATGAGACAGAATATGCTTCCATTAGCATTATAGCTTAGACAAAAAAAATGCTGACTGGTTCAAACTACATGTGGCATGTCTTGCTTATGTATAATATAAGCCGTAACAAAGGATTTCTCTCTGTGTCAGCTTGCTTAGACAAAGAGAACTCCTGCAGGGCCCTATTACACATGGCATATCTGCCTGAGTGTAAAACACACACTAAATATAATTATATGAGAATATAAGTATACAATAATCACTGATGATCCCTCAGAGTCATCTTATCAGTGATTGGGTAGATTATTTATGGAATATATATGAAAGACAAACATAATCTAGATAAATGTATTATAGTGAGGTATAATGAATCATGCATGATAAACATTAGCATAGTGCAAAATAGCAGTATTACAGTACAATGAACCAGAAATACAGTGTGAGGTATATGTGAGGTGTATGTGGGATGATAGGGGCATAACCCAGGTGTAACAAACCTCTACTTGTACCTGTTCAGTTTTCTGCTCCATTTCTCTGTAAACCTTTGCTTGTTCTTCTTTGCTTTCCTGTTCCATATCAGTGTTGTCCTCTTGTTGTTCTTCCTCACTTTCCTGCTCCTTTTCTTTGTGAATCTTAGGTTGTTTTTCCACTTTCCTGCTCCATGTCTCTGTGAACATCTACTTGTTCCTTCTTGGTTTCCTGTTCCATTTCTCTGTGAGCTACTGACTGTTTGTCCTCACTTTCCTGCTCTATTTTTCTGTGAGCCTCTGGTTGTACTTCTTTACTTTCCTGCTCCATTTATCTGTTCTTCATTGTTTTCCTGCTCCATTTCTCTTTGAACCTCTGCTCTGCCTAATCACTTTCCTGCTCCATGTCGTAGGTTTGTGGAATTTCAGGAAACACAAACAGGCAGACAAGTCTAAGGTGCATAAAAAAATGCACACATGCATTTTTAGTTTTCATTTTCTCATAATCAAAAAATAAAGAAAATAAATATAAACAGAAATAAAAATACAGTGTTCATTCAGCAGACCTATGTAGCCTGGTAATAGCTTTCTCCAGCTATACCGCTTCCTCAAAACTCCTCTCTGTTCTTATTTTAGCTGCAAACTCAGCACAGTGTGACAGCACACACACACACACACCTTCTCTCTGAGGCCAGGTAAACACTGGCCCAACTGTTTAAAAACTAGACCCTAGTGGTGGGCTTTTTATATTGTTTAAGGGTTGACATCATAGTCAGGTGATCATATAATTATCTGCATCCCTTCTATTTTGTCATTTTAAATCATTAACAAAATAATATGGCAGTCTGCTATCTGCTGGGGATAACATATTCTGATAATCCTGCAACTCACACCCAAGATGGGGGGCTGCTCTATAACCCTCAAAAGGCTAAATTATAGCAGGACTACTCATTATGGTGTTACGCCCCTCCCATTTCAGTGACACCACTGGTAGACATTTCTTTATTAGCAGTCAGACTGCGGGCTGCCTGCCCTATAACAGCATCTTACATCAGCACAGGTATCTGGATTTCTTTCTGTGTATTTCTGTAACATGATTATGGGGTATCCCTGTTGCAGTTTATGGGATGGCAAGGGGAATGGGAGAATGAGGGCACGCTTCTCTTCTCCCATCTCCCACCATCCCAAGAATCAGGCAAAATCATTTTTTCACTCATTTGCTGGAAACATCATTATATGCTTTGTGTTTCACTTTTTTTAAAATAAATAGAACATTTGTAATTAGCCCTCACTGGTATTTTTTATGGCCCTGCATTTCTTGGGCTTTTTGTCAGTATTAGGCTTTATTTCATCCTCAGAACCCTTTTTTAACTGTCCCAATGGCTGAACTATCCAGCCATCGGGTAAACATTTCATTTGGGCCGTCTTGCATTTTTGGCCACTCTTTCATATTGTTTTGTTCAGCCACTGGTTTACTATAATAGTATCCCTCTTTTTATTTTTATCATGTACTTCTCTTTTTTTATTTAGCAGCAGTGTCTATTGGGGCCCATCTTTATAGCGCCAGCTGCGAATTAGATTGCACCTTGCAAATGTGCAAGGTATGCACTATATCAGAGCACCGTCCTGCTCCGATTTAAGAATGTATACTGCAATATACATTTGCGAAAAAGTGGCTCTATTTTTCATTGTTCCAATGGAAGCCAACTAGTCAGGAGCCAGGAGTAAATTTTAATATCAGGTCTAGGGCTTAACAACTATGAGAGGTGCATTTCACAGGCAGACCTTCAATGCAGGATTTCAGCTCTGCTGCCTATTTGTTTTTTCCTGCATCGCAAAATGCGGTGCACATTTAAAGGCATGGCTTTACCAAACTGGGGCATACATATCTTCTCACCAGCACTCCAGTTGGGTACATTAACTTGGTAACAGACAATGAATAAGGTACAGACAGTAAGGGGACAAAAGGGATAGCAATTGATGAAGATGTTTGCTGTGGGTGGCCAGTCAACAGTGAAGAACAGCTAGAGACAGACAAAAGGGAGAGGCAAGGAGCAAAGGGGAGACATAGAAAGGGGAAATAATGGGGAAAAGTACATTTCCAGTGTGTAACATATAACTGCATCCATAACTGTGCAGGACTCACCCTGTTACACTTTAGTTCACTCTCAGTCTCTGGTTGTTCCTCATCTGGTTGTTGTTCTGTGCCATCCTCATGTTGTACCTTGTCTGTGATACTTTCTTCATTATGTGTACTTTCTTCACTGCTCTGTGATGTCCTGAAGTCATCCATTTTATCTACAAGTGTACGCAATCAAAAATAAAAGCGAAAAAATACTCTACTGTAGGGTGAATGGCACACTGTTATGTAAAAAAATGGAAAGATTGTACTGTATATTAAGAATTAGATTCAGTAATACACTGTAAAACACAACATGGATGCAGAAACAAAACAAATGAACTGAAGTGTACTGCACCATGGGTATCATTGTCCTCATGTGCTTTGATGTCTTCTCCTTCACTTTATCTGTGAGATATAGATATCTGACTTTTGCGTTTATTCTTTCTTTAAGTGTTATTTTTCCCTACTGCTGCACATGTCCTGGTCATACTGTAGGTCGAGACTTCTTCTTAGTGTCCGAGACTCTACCTAGTTGGATTTTCTCCTGTCCATGCTGCAATAGTCAGATGATCCTGCACCAGAAATTCTTCAGAAAATTTACAGTAGAGTGGGCATTATGGCATTTCTTGGACCTTATGTAGCTTGAGCACAGATGGCATCTGGTGATGTGGTGTGCAACTTGAACACATCACATTCCTCTATCACATTGGACTGCAAGTGAAGTGACTTGGTACATTTCTGAATAAATGATGAACTTCCCCAACTGGGCACTCCTTTGTTGTAATTGGCTCTACCAGTGACCATGGTGAAGAAGATACCATCAGAGATCAACACAGTCATCAGAAGGATGAGGACTGAAGAGGAAAGTGTGAGGAAAATTCAGGTGTTTCTGAAGAGTGCTAGGATCTCCATATTGGAGAGTGGACTGAGGGCACACTTCTGTCTCAGCTCTGGATACCCCATAGCCTACCATCTGCTTTGCACCAGGTACACACCTTAGGTACAAATCCTCTCTCTCCTTATCCCTACTGTTGGGCTCAAACCCCTCAATTTCAAACCCAACCTGTCTCCTAAATCCAAACAACTTAAACTATCCTTATTTAGGCTTGCCCTTCTTCTGCTCCTCTTAGGTAATGTGCACGCTAACCCTGGGCCCATTACTACGTCCACCCCTAATATTTGTCACTCAGGTGGTCTACTCCTAGCCTCAATATTTGCAGGCTGTTGAAGAAGCACAATATTCTTCAAGGTTGGATAGTACAGCACAAATCAGATGTTCTGGCCATGGTGGAAACCTGGCTCTTCCACAAAACACCTGACTCATCTTTGGCATTGAATGGGTACACAATGTTTTATGTTGGTAGGCAGAGTAAAAGAAAAGGTGAATATGCCATCTATATCCAGAAAGTGCTTCAAGGGCATGTTCTCCAGACTGCTTCCCCTGAACATGGGGCACAGGCTCTGACCATTAAAATTTCCATTGGCAACTCAGGCAACTCTCTTATAGTCATGTCAGTATATATCCCCCCCCCCCATAACCAAAAACTGGCCTTAAATTCTGTTCTGAACTGTATCTCCCAATTGCCTAACAATGCTGAGATCATTGCCCTAGGTGACTACAACATAAGCTGTCGGTCAGCCTCTGCAACCCCCTACAGGGATGCAGTTGCAGCCCTGAATCTAACCCAGGTTGTGCCCTCCCCTACAGGGCTAAACCATTAGACAGGTTGCTTCACCCTGCTGGACCTTATCATCACTATTCACCTGGAAAGACTTTCTGAGGTCTCCGTGCTCCTGGACACCTTAAGTAACCATTCCACTAACTTTGCCACTGATCAAATAGTGCCAAAAACCACCTCCTAGGGTCATCTACCAGTTCACCCTAAAAAAAGGATCCCTTGGCCAATTCAAAGATTTACTTGCAAAGTGAGACTGGTCTGCCATTGACACTGCCACAAATATAGATAGTGCCCTTGTCTTCTTTATCACTGCCTTTAACTCTGCATGTGACCTCTTCACACCCTACACCAAGCAGGTGGTCAAAGGGCCTGATATACCCTGGATTACCCAAGCCCTACTTGACCTCATGCAAACCCATGAGAATCTCTGGCACAAGCCCTCATGTCAGGACTACCCACTGACAGGCACCACTATAGGACTGCCAGAAATCATTGCATTTGGGAAATCTGACAGGCCAAGGCTGCCCATTTCCAAACCAGGCTCTCGTCCACATGGGGCTTGGGGCAGAAGTTCTGGGACAACACCAAGGAACTGAATGGGAAATCTGTGTCCCCCCTACACCCACTGTTTAGTGTTAATAAAGCCCTTATCCAGGACCCTCTGCTCATTGTTAACTTGCTCAACACCAGCTTCTCTGATCTTAGCAGTGTTCTCCCCCCCAGGGCTTCTTCGACAACTCCTGTACTACAACTCCTCCCCACCCCTGCAGAGACCCCACCTTTTTGTTTTAGGGCAATATCCCCTAGTGAAGCCAAATCCTACCTAACCAGGGTGCTGGGGAAATCAAGATTTAGTGGGGATACCTTGGGCCTTAAATTACTTCATCTTGCTCTTGATGTAGTCCTCCACCCTCTCACTAAAATTCTCAACCTCTCCATGTGCCTAGGTCAGTTCCCCTCACAGTGGAAGTCTGGGGTGGTCACTCCCATTCTGAAGGGAGGTGACAGAACCTCCCCTGGTAAATATCACCCCATCTCCCTCCTCCCCACTATCTCCAAGGTCCTTGAAAAAATAGTCTCAGAATAACTTTCAGATTATTACTCTAAATACGACTTAGTTTGCCAGGAACAACACGGATTCAGAAAGGACCATAGCACCACCACGGCCCTACTGGAATACACAGATTATGTCCATAAAGCACTAGACCATGGACACTTAGTTGGGCCTGTTTACATAGACCTAACAAAAGCATTTGATATGGCCAATCATGTCCTCCTGGTTGAGTCCCTACCATCCTTGGGTCTGTCCAATGATGACACCTCCTGGTTTGCCAACTATCTCAGTGGTAGGTCACAACAAGTAAAAATCAATACCACCCTATCCTCCAGTCTTCCTGTCTGGTCTGGGGTACCCTGAGTTCTATCCTGGTGCCCCTCATTTTTAGTCTAGATCTAAATACCTTTTCTAAGGTCTGCTCCAGTTGGATGTTCCTTCATGCAGATGATGCTGTTATCTTCAGTAGCCATACTGACCCCTCCCCACTTCAACAAGAGCTACAAAGATTATTCTCAGAATCTGAAATCTAGTATGCCACTCACAAATGAGTTCTAAACTATGGAAAAAAAAACAAAGGTAATGATTTTCTCACATCACCAAAGCAAACACAGGGATGTACCTGTAAACATTTCAAATTGTCAGCTCTCCCCCCTGGAACAAGTCAACAGTTTTAAATACCTCGGTGTCACTCTTGACTCCTCCCTCTCTTACCAAGATCAAATTAACCTAGTCAGCACTGCCATAAATGTCAGAATTAGTCTTTAATACAGACACAGATGCTTTATGACTCCCCCGATGCTCTCCGACTAGCCGTAATAAGCTCTGTACAATGCATAGTTGACTACGGGATTGTTTTCTATGGTCGGCTGCTAACACAGCTCTCCATAGAATCAAGGTTGCCATGAATAAAGCCTATCATCTTATGGCTGGGTGTGACAGGTGCATTCACACCTGCAACCTCTACCAACCAACTAGCTGGCTCAGCTTTGATTACAGGGTCAGATATCAAACAAGTCTTCTAGCCAAGAAAGTCACTTCAGGGCTCACCCCTCCAGAGCTCCAACACCTTTTTACTCCTGCCTCTATAATTTGAGCAACCAGAAGCTCTACTAAAGCATCCCTTCTTGTCCCCCACTGTAGGACACCCCTGGGACAGAATGTTTTTATGTTCAGGTCTCCACTCTGGTTGAATTCCCTTCTAGCCTGTATTTCTTCTGACATGAAACTTGGCCCTTTCAAAGCAAATCTCAGGAAGTACATCCTTTCCTACTGTCAATGTGACTGCTTCTAACCCCCCCACCCCTCCTGTCCAGGTTTTAACAAGGTCTTCTTTGACTGCATCAGCCCCACCCATCTCTCCCTGTATCCTGCACCTACCCACACCCCTCCCTCTACCCTTAAATTTGATGTATTGCTGAATACTATAGTTGTGTCATTTTTAGGACACAAGTTGGGGCGATCATGCCCAGAACTTCAACAACCTTATCTAACCATCTGGGCAGATGTTGGGTGGCATATCTGAAAAATCCCACCCTATACTTTTTTAATTTCAGTTGTCACACCAATTAGTGCTCAGGGCATGCAAAGTGAGGAGGGACTTCAGGGTCTGAATTGGACTGTCAGCAAGATGCCAGCCAGGATGCCATCATGGATGCCATGAAGCTAGTGAGGGCCTTCTTCTATGAGGTCATGAGCCCTCTGGTTCTGTGGTCTCCGCTTGGAATCTCTGTCAGCTGCTGGAATTAGTAGCTGCAGGAGCTGTTAAAGACTGTGCATTTTTTCTCTCTGCTAATGCACTAATCAGTGCCCTGTGTGCACTAATTGAGAAGGATTTCAAAGGCTAAATTTGATCACCAGCAATACCTCAGCCGGTATATCATTGCAGATGCCATGAGGCTAGTGAGTGCCTCATTGTGTTGGGTCATGAGCACTCCTGTTTTGTGGGCTCCCCTTGGATTTTCTGTCAGCTTCCAGATGAGTAGCCTTAGGAGCTGCTAAAGACTTGGCTTTTTTCATCTCTGCTGCTGCACCCATCAGTGCTGTGTGAATGCCAATTGAGGATGGAACTCTGGACCCTTATCCGCTTTGCCTGCTAGTGGTTCCCCATAAGTAGCAGTCCCAGAGTAGGTGGCCCAGTGGAGTGGGGGTCCTTGAGGGAAGTAACCAGTCAGGAGGACTTCAGGGGCTAAATCTGATCACCAGCCAGACATCAGCCAGCACACCATCACAGATGCCATGATGCTAGTGAGTGTGTTGTTGTGTGGAAGAATGAGTCCTCTTGTTTTGCGGTCTCCATTAGTACTTTCTGTCAGTCACCAGATATAGTAGCCTTAGGAGCTACTAAAGACTCGGCTTTTTTCATCCCTGCCACTACACCAATCAGTGCTCTGCGTGTGCCAGTTTAGGATGGAACCCAGGACTCTTATCCCATTTACCTGCTAGTAGTCCCCTGTAAGCAGCAGTTCCAGAGCAAGTGGGACAGCAGTAGTGGGAGTTATTGAGGGGAGTCACCACAAGGAGATGTCAGGACACCAGGAGATTCTGCCCAACTTTCTCCCTGCAGACTGTAAGTTCAGACTGATTGTATTGCCTCTTGTCTGTGTTGCTTTTTAGTAAAAGAGAGGTTTATTTTACTTAATTTGTACTGCCTCCCAACTGTGTTGCCTCTTTGTTTAGCAGAGGCCTGATTAATTTGTACTGCTTTTCAACAATGTTGTTTTTAGTATAAGAGGAGGTAGGAGGGGGTTATTTTATTTCATTTGTACTGCCTTTCAAAAATAATGCTTCTTTGTTTTGAAGGGGCCTATTCAACTTGTAATGCCTCTCAACTGTGTTATATTTAGTGTAAGAGGGGATAGGAGGGGTTTGTTATTTAATTTGTACTGCCTCTTGAATGCATGGCTCCTTTGTATGAGATGGGTTAGGAGGGGTTTATTTTGTTTAATCTGCACTGCCTGTCTACTGTACAATGGCCCCTATGTCACCTTACTATGTTCTTTCTCTTCCTCTTCCTCTTCTTCTACTCCCCCTCACCCTTCTCTTCCACTTACCTCTGTCTCCTCTTTCTGTTCAACCTGCAACTGGTACCTCAGCTCCTCCTTCACCTCCTCCCATTCCTCAATGCTCTCTCCTCCCTCCTTTATTAATCCCACTATAGAATCTCTAATTTTCTTATTACCACCACCTATTAAAACCTTGAAGCTTTGTGGTTCTCTCACCCTTTGTCTCCCCTGTTCAATGTTACTGTGCTCCTCTCCTCCCCCCATCTCCAATCTAGCTTCTCATTGAAGGTTATGGTGTGCCATCAGTGCAGCAAAACCCTTACAGTGGCAGCAACGTGGGCACTGCAGTGCAACCAACTGTCATTCCGACAATCAGGATTTCACAGCACCTGCTATCATAGCTGCCCTGGGGGTGTTGCTCTCTTCCCCCCCTACTTCCAACCTAGAGGTGGCCATACTATTTCTGGAGCTGTGGGGTAAACCCCCTGTGGTGGTGGGTGTGAGGTATGGGGTGTAAAGCCCCCTGCAAACAGACAAAATGTGCCCTGGTGTGTTGCATGCGATGGTGATCAGGTGGCACAATTGCCAAGTGGCATAGTCGTCATTGGCATCATCATGTTGCTATAGTGTCCGTCGACCATATAGGTGTTGAGCCAACATGGTAGATCCGAAGGTTATCATTTCACTCCCGTTTTTTCTTCTAGGTAATTTTGAACATAACCCTAGACCTCCCAAGGCCTCACCTACTCCAACTCTGCCTAGAGCTCTCATTATTTTCGATCTCCGTGTGAGATGCCTTCTTCCTAAAATCAATGAGCTTAGGCTCTGGGTACCACAAACTAGCCATGGTGTCCTGGACATCACTGAATCCTCTCTGCCCAAATCATTCACAGTGATATCTCCATTCCTGGCTACTGTATGCACCATTCAGGCAGGATCAGGGTCAGAGAGGAAGTGATATATGTATTTATGTACTCATAGCCTAGTAGTAGTAGTAATAAAACTTTATTTTTATATAGGTAGCTATTACAAAACATCATAGGGTCAATGACCCATTTTCAAGATGGACCTGTTTCAACTTACATATAAAACAATATAAACAATTACTTAAATTACATTCTAATACACCATACTGTAAATCATACAAACAACATTTATTCCATTATTATCATTTAATTCTTTACAGCATTCCTACACTCACTCTACGCTCATACACCCAGATTATAAACATTTTTACTTAATTTAAATGTCATGTACATATAGAACCCTTCAGCTAGACTCTCCTGAATTTAAAAGTCCTCCTCTACACTCATTTACTGTTATGTCAGATCCTAAACCCTTTTGCCAGTCAGTCTAATAGCCCAAGCATCCCAACCATTGCACATACATTTCATTTTAAGTCATATCTAATGGCTATCATAAATTGTTTTGGCTGTTGAATTTGTTTTATCTTTTTATTGGTCCCCATATATGGGCAACTTTTGCTCCAAACATCATACCTCCAAATCTGTTACATAGTTTAGGTACCACAAATGTATTTCCCCCATTACCTCTAAGGTTATAATCATGTCTCTATTCCACTGATATAATTTCTTCTGCAAGATAGTTTAGTTTGTGATTATGTACCACCCCATTTATTTGCTTTAACCAATTTTGTTCTCTTTTTTGCTCTAAAGATGGACATTGCAGTAAAATTTGCATGTCACAATGGTGGGTGCGATACTCACATTTTAAGATAAATCTAGCCAAGTTATTATATAACACTTGAATTGCTCTTAGATTTGTCTTATTAGCCATGCCATAAACATGGCTTCCATAGTCTATACATGGTATACTGTAATTAGTTGGTTTACAATGTCCAGTCTCATGTTTTAATTTAAACAGTATCTAGACTTCCGAAATGCTCCCAGTTAATTATTTGTTTTGTTTACTAAATCTTTTATATGAATATCAAATTTTATTTTTCATCTATAATTATCTCTAAGTATTTGTAAGTTTTGACTTGATTTAATATTTCATTATTTGCAGTTTATATATGCATTCTATGTTGAGAGCTAGTAGTTTTCTGTTTGCTAAAAAAGGTCATATTTTTTTTTTATTGTTTAACATGAGTTTTGACTGACATAACCATTTCTCCATCTTACTGTAGTCTTTTTGAAGGCAATTCTCCATTTCCTGATTTGTATTTCCATAGGCCAGTATGACTGTATCATCTGTGTACATTCTAAATACAGTGTGTTCTACTACATTGGGCAGTTCATTTATATACATTATAAATAATAATAAGCCTAATATTGAGCCTTGTGGGACTCCTCTTTTGATGACAACTGGATTTGATAAGACTTCCCCCACCTGTACTTGCTACACTCTTTCAGTCAGATATGACTGAAACCATGGAAGGGTTTCATAATCTATTCCCAGCTCCACCATTCAATCAAATAATATGCCATGGTCTATGGTATCAAAAGCCTTGGAGAGGTCCACAAACACCACGCCCACTGATCTGCCCCCATTTAAATGAGTGGCGATGTTATCTACCAGATCGGTGAGCACCATGTCCATGGAGTGGCCCTTATGGAAACCAGACAGGTAACAGGACAATAAAGAGTTTTCTTCCACGTAGCCACTGAGTTGCTTTTGCACCAGCCTCTCCAAGACTTTTGATGCCACAGATAACAATGAAATTGCTTGTAATTTGTAGATTCTGTGGGGAAAACCCCTTTATGAATCAGAATGATTTTTGCTTGTTTCCACAGTGTGGGGAACCTTTTATTCATTAAACTCCAATTTAGTAGTTTTGCTAATATTGGATCTATTACCTCAAGAGAATATTTAAAAAATGTATTTTCTATCTGATCCAATCCTGGAGCTTTATATGATTGAAGTTTCCTAAGTTCTTCTTTCACCTCTTTACAGGTGATAGCCTTAAATCTAAATTTTCTCATATTTAGGGGCCATTGTTCTTTCAGTCAAGTCCTTATATAGCTTTCTTGTGGGATGTTTATATCAGGAAGTGATACAAAATAGTGATTCAATATTTCTGCTGAATTTTGTGATGACAATAGGATATCTTTGTCCTGAATCTGTATGGGCTGTTTGTTCTCCACTGGTTTTCCAAAAAGATTTAATTAAATTCCAATATTGTCACGGGTTTGTGCTTTTTTCTACTTTATTTTTATAATAACATCTTTTTGAAGTTCTAATTATGGATTTAAGTTTATTTCATTCAATATTATATTTCTCCCATTCATTTATGTCCACGGTTTTATTAGCCATTTTCCATAAGTTGTTTTTGCATCTTCTGTTTTGTTTTATTTTATCTTTAATCCAAGGGACATGAGATTTTTTATTTATGCTATTTTTAAAAGGGGCAACTTCATCACAGACCTGCATAAACAGTTTGGTAAATTCTTCTATAGCCCAGTCGAGTTCAGGAATTAAAAATAACCTATTTCACGAAATGTTTCTCAGTTTACACAAGGATGTTCCTTTGTTATATCTAGTGAAACTTCTACACCTTGCTATTCCAGATTCCATATTTATTGACTGTTATCTGTTTAAATATGTTTCACATACACATGCAGTGAAACAATGGTCCCTAAATATGTGGTTCTTCATCTCCACAGATGTGGCTTTGATTCCCTCAGAGGTAAAGATAAGGTCTAATATATTCCCTTCATTTTATATGTGAGCTTTCCTTGTAGAATTTGTAGCATTTTGAGTCAAGTTTAGTGGTATTGTTGTAACAAATGTGCCATCTTATCAAAATCAGTTACTCTGACCTTTGGAGGGGAATAAATTAACCCTATGACCAGGTTCAGATCTTTAATGCTTACCAGCAAACATTCAATCATCCCCACTTCTCCTGTAAATAATAGGGTATTTTTGCCTAATTCCCATTTGCAGTATAATAATACTCCACCTCTCTACCCAACCCTATCTTTTCCTTATAAAGAATACTCTTGTAGCTCAATTTTCCTTCATTTATTTTAGGTGTCAGCCAGGTCTCTGTTAGTGTTATAATGCTTGGATTTTCAGAAGTCACCCAGACTCTCATCATATCATGCTTGTTTTTTTTAGGCTTCTTGCATTATCATATATTAATTTGACTAAACATGGGGGGGTGCAGGGTTTAATTCTACATTTCCTCCCATTTTCAAAACTAAGCAGCAACTAGTTTGTTTGGCTAACATCTTAAAGTGCAAATTTATTTTTATTTCTCTAGCATATATAATAGAGTCGCTAACTAGGGCAAAAGAGCCTCTCTTGCGATATTGTTTCCTGTTCTGCTGTCACCTCCTCCCAGAAACTCATCCTGTGTAAGGTCACTTCCCCCACTCTCTTCTACATTAGTGGGGTTTACCTACACTTAAAGCTAGAGCTGTTTCTCTCTGTCATTCCTCTTCTCCCTTCTTGCTCTTACCTCCTCTGGGGAACTTGCCCTTGAGCACTTCAATATTACTTGATCCTCTCATGGGTTCATTTCCCCTGAGTCTCTATATCTTTCTTAACTAATTGCTTATCCTACTCGGCTCAGCCCCCTCACTACCAACAACCCACTCCTTAACTGGATTCTATCCTCTCATCCACACAGAATTTGTACTGCCTGTAACCTTCCAGACCCTATCTGTGACCACTGCATAACCTACTGTGTCTGAAAAATTCATCACCCTCAATCCCAACCCAAAGTATGTCTGCACCTGGCTGTTCAACTCACTCAACCTGTATTGCTGACAGTATAGCCTAGAGCTTAGAGTAATGAGCTATGAATGAGCTTGGTACATCCAGCAGACCTGGGTTTTATTCCCACAACCTCCACTTGCATACTGTGTGACTCTAAACAAGTCACTTAACCACCCAGTGCTCCCAGGTCACCCCTAAAAACAGGCAGTAGGTGCCTAGTGGGCCTTATCCAGTTACCAAAGACTAAAATAGAAATAAAAAAAATGGCCAAGCTCCTGGATGACCTGTGGTCCTCTAACTTGGTTCCCCTTGTTCACTGTTCAGACATCAATGCTACTGTCTCCTGCTTCTATTTTCATGTCTGCCTGGGACAAGCAGGTCCCCCTTAGGAGGTTTCATGCACATGGTTTCCACCTGCCTTGGGTGACTATCTAACTAACCTTCTTACTCAAAGTTTATGACTCAGCCTAGACCCCCACAAGTCCTCAGGGTCCCATGAGGACTGGTTGCAGTATCAACACCTACAGAATGGCAGCACAAAGTCTCTAAGAGAGGCAAAAACCAATTACTTAGCTTCAAACCTTCTGAATAATCATAATTCCCCAACTAAGTTTGGGAGGGTTATTCTTACTTACTTCTGGTTTTATTGTTCAACTTTTCAGTCATAACAATGTTGGCAAAAACAATTCATGTACACTAAGTGTATAACAATACAGCACATATAATCTAAAAAATGAAAATAAAAAAATAACTGTACTGCACCATGAATCAGGAGTAACAAATTGGAATGACAATGCAAGCTATAGTTTTCTAGTACATAGAAGGTAGATATTAGGCAAAATATCTAAGCCCAGAAACTTTGGCCAAGCAAAAATCTGTATATATGTCTAATAAGCTTTATAATACAGCTCAATGTAAGAAATCTAAGATAGTCTTCAGAATTTTCTGAAAGGAGACTGACCCAGGAAAATAACCCAGATGGCTCAGTCAAATTCAAAGATACAGATGTAAATAAACTTAGAATACATAGCAAAAGATTTAAAAGTACACCTGACCCATTTTCCCAGACCCACAGGAATATTTTAAGGGTAATAAAACAAAATGGAAGAACATTTTTTCAGATGGGTGAACCTAGGTATACTTGCTTTTGTTCCCTTCCCCTGGGTCACACCTGGAAACAAGCCTTGGCTCAATGTGCCTTTCTTGGTCACCAATTTACAAATAAATACATTTTGCCAGGCAACAAGAAACTCTTTTTGAAGTTGTACTGGGAAATTCTCTGCCACAATGGTATCCTACAGTACATACGGGCTCCACCTAATGATAGCTCTGGCTATAGGATGGCTAGAGTTCTGAAAATCTTTCATCTCATCTGGTGATAGAAGTGGGATTAGGCTCTTATACTGCCATGTCCTATAAATAAGAGGCGTGCTCCATGACTGTACATATGGTGACTGGCTGAGGAGGTGTGAGGAGGACTGCACCAGTTGCTGTGTGCACTCATGGCATGGCACCACCACTTTAGATATGATGAGTGGGGGGGGTCTCAGTTCCAATGGGGGGCACTGGAAACCAGGAAGGGTTGTGTGTATGTCAAGGCTGGGATTGGGAGGAGGCACTGCTAGCACCAGGGATATATGTACTGATGCAGGGGATGTGATCAGAAGGAAGGCAGTTACCACTGGCACCAGGGATATGTGTATTTATGTAGGGGCTGAGGTCAGAGGGAGGGGGTACCACTAGCACCAGGCATACTGTATATTGAAGACTGGGCTAGTGATCAAAGAGGATTGCCACTAGCACCAGGGATACTATAAAATAAACAATGGGCCAACGGTCAGCGGGGGAAGCCACTAGCACCAGGGATATGTATACATGGCTGGGACTGGGTAATTGGGTGGGTGGAGCCACACTAACCTGCCTCACTACCCATGCAAATGAGCCCATAAGGGGCATGTAAATGGCCCCTTAGTGCCTTGCATTACTAATGGGTTCATTTAAATGGGTCCCTTTGAATACTGGAAATTGGGCTCTGGCACTATCCATTCTGGCAGTGTACTCTGGAAGCCCTGTTGGGGCAGCGCTAAGTGACTTAGCGCTGGGTCAACATGGTTCTGTATGCAGTCAGATAGTGCTGGTGTGCTATTCCACTGAATATAGCATCTTTGGGCACCCGAAGAAGAGCAAGGTACAGTACCAAGATTTACCCTGCACTTTGTGCCTATTTGAATATCAAGCTCCTGGTCCTGCCCTATTTTTGTGTTCTTACATCATGAACTTATAACTTCCACTACTAACTATCTTACTAGGTGCTCAGTGCCCCATAAAATGCAAGTTAACCCTAAGGCCTCTTATTTCTTGAAACAACTGACCATAAGGTCAATACCACTCATTAATCTTTCCTAAGGTGAGGGATCAACAATTAGTTTAAACTTCATGTCAAATATAAACTCCCACAGTCAGTCTTATTAATTCATAGTGGGCTCCTGTTTTAAGGAACTAAGTCAGGCCTTCATGTCAAATGACAGATATTTCCATTTTTTTTGAATTGCCTGCCAAATATCTACAAAGCTGTCCCTAGAAGTAACAAATGTTGAAAATGGATAAGATGATTTAAGTAGTCAATAACACATGACAGGGTGTGTGGTAATGCTAAATTACCACATGCCCAGGTGGGTTGTGAGGCACGAGGTGCAGCCAAGTGCCTTCAACCACCTGGGAAGTACAGTCATTTATGGCATTACCAAACACCCTAGAGTGTGTTATTGCACTTATAAAATGGTTTTAAGGTTTAAAAAAGCAGGAAAAAAGAAAGTAACATTTGAGCTGTGTGACAATTGGAATTAATGTACAGCCATGTGACAAGTTTTGACCAATCTGATTGCTTGTTTCATTCAAGCCATTTTATACAAATGCTTATTCTGACCAATCAGTATATCTATACTACAGTGATGCACCATTTATAGAGGACCTTTGTTAATCATCAAGTACATTTCTGTCTTAAAATAATAGAAAAACACAGTAAACCAACAGGGAATTTATCTACGTATTTAAAGACTCGATGCCTATCTTGTTTAAGGCCATTTTCAGGTCCTAGGCTTTTTAAGCCTATAATAAAAAGAAAAGAAAGTACCTCCATATCTGGAGTCTGTGATGTTCATTATGCATTATGCTTTGGATAATCGGAGAATAAATGAACATTCCTGTTGAAGCAGAGTGTATAGTGGGCCCCAGTCTAGCACCTGCACCACTACTAAATTTAAAGCATCCCATTTCCACTACCATTAGGCTATAGTCAGGTGTTTTTTTTGGTGTAAATTACTTCTCTTTTTCAAATTTCAGGACATCTTTCCCAATAATCACCCTGCAAAACAAGCAAAAGGAATCGCTTTACTGAGTGCAATAATTTCTCAGGGTAAGTTATGGAATTTGAGAGACTAAGATGCCTTATATTCCAGGCTTTGTTGGCATAACTGTTCAAAATTAAAATGAGCATATCAGCACAACCAGTATTTCCAGTCCTCTCCAGGACCATTCCTCTGGGTTTTCTCCTCTCACAATCTGGCCAATCAATCTGAGACATACCTTTCAACCTGTAAACCTGCCAATGTGGAACAGAGCCCATACCAATGTGTGACAAATAACCCAAAAATGTGGAACACCCTAATTTTTGTAGTGCGCGAGTATCACAGTCATTTGATGGTGCACCGATAAAGTTATTTTTAACCAGTTACATGTTTTGTGTTTTTTGTAATAAAACAAACTTGTTATACTGTTGGCTGTACTTTATTTTAATGCTACATTCATTAAGCACACAGAACACACAAGATAAGATTAAGAAATACTTTATTTTGCACAAAGTAACTAAAGCATCCATCCATAAGAAGGGTAACAGAGCTGATCATACTAACTATAGATCCATTAGTCTGACCTCAGTTCCGGGTAAATTGATGAAATCTGTATTGAAAGATGTAATAAATAATCATCTGGAGGAAGCATACAGTATTTGAATGTTTCTATCATGTCCCTTCTCTCCTCCAGTGAGTACATATTGAGGTCCTTTAATTTCTCTTCATAAGTCTAGTGGTGCAAGCCCTGTACCGTCTTGGGCACTCTTCTCTGTAAAGTAATCCGATGACCTTACATAGCAAACACACCATCACCATCAAAACCAGTCCATATACATCATTTTTTGGGTTGGTGGAAGGGAAGGATCCTGCTTGCTTTGTCCAATCAGTCCTGATGGTTTATTAACATTACCATAGTGTGTCAAGCTGTAACACTACAATCAAATTAATAAAACATCAGACATTGTTGGATACAGCACACAGGCCCCCCCACCACAAATACTTGCACAACATATTCCGTTAAACACATGCCAACCAAATTAATGTGACACAGTCACATAGCAAGCCAGATCCTCACCACCACCAAAAACAGGCAACATACCTAAGTTTTGTGGCTGATCGGAGAGTGGTTCCCACTTGCTGTGCCCAATCACTTCTAAAGATTTATTTATATGACCGTAGTGACAGTGTGTCACACTTAACCACTACAATTATATTAATAAAATATCAGACCAGACGTTGTTAGATGCAGCAAGCAGGAACACCCCCCCCCCCAACAAATACTTGTACAACCTACTCAGTTAAACACACATCTGAATCTGAAGTAATCAGACACACAGTCCCATGACAAGCCAGACCCTCACACCAAAAACATGCCACATATGTCATTTTGGGGGTTGGCTGGGGGTTCATGCTTGCTGTGTGCAATCACTCCTGATGATGTTTTATGAACATAGCCAGAGTGTATCACACTGTGACACTACAATTGTATTCATAAAATACAAGACGTTGTCAGACACAACAAGCTGGATGCCCCACCCCCAAGGCCTGCCCATAAAAAGGATATACATGTGCATACTATCAAATAATAAACCTCAAAAGTAAGGTAATTGGAGGCAGCACCCCCAGACAATTAAAAACACAGTCATTATAAAAATACATTACAATTTAAAATATCCCCAGTAAATTACCTGTTAAATTTAGCTACTGCTGCTCCTCCCCTCACCTCCTTTTGCTGGTGACGAATGCCTGTATGGTGTAGTCCTGGTGGATGCACTGGGTTGCTGCTGGTTGAACTTGATCTGATGGCAGAAGGTCCCTTCTCCTAGCTGGACTAGTCAGGGTTGCTGGTGGTGCTCCCTCTGATGGCGACATGTCACTCCTCCTCGCTGAGCTAGTCTCCCAGTCCCTCATATAGCAGGGTCACAACAGCAGCTAGACTCCCTTAGTCATTCAGGGCAGCAGGTCTATGTGAAGAAAAAGACAAAGAATTAGCAATTATATAGGGCTTTTCATACACATTGTATCCCAAAGTGCTTTACAAGCAATGAGAAACTGGTAGTGAAGTGACTGGCGACTGATCCGGTGGCAGTAGCAGTCATATTGCACATCAGCACTCAGTCACACACAGCCTTGGACAACTGCATGCACCACCAGTGACTATGCTGGGCTGGCAAATTAGGCAGCCTAGGCAAATCTGCAGGCAAGCCCATGGCTCCTGAAATGCTCCGAGTCTACTGTATGCAGGGCAGTAAAACTGACTTACAGCACTGCTGACAAACTTAAGAATCTGTAGCACTCTCACACTCTGTGCTGGCTCTGGCATGGTTGGCACTATGCAGGTAGCACGGGACCCTCTTAGTCACACTGTATACCCAATAGCAGCCTGCCCTAGCAGAGTGAGTGAAGTCATTGATCCTGGCCAGTCAGTGCCAGCCAGCTGTTCTTTTAGTGGTGTTTCTGCTGCCTGCAGACAGTTGCCAGTTGCTCTTCTGCAGTTCTGCTGTGCTGTTGTGCTAGTGCTGCTTGCCCTGGCTGCTCCTTTTAATTTTCTTTAAATCTTAGCACTACAGCAGTTGCAGCAGCCAGCATTGCTCTGTGCAGACCCATCCAGCAGAGACTCCCTCCATGCTCCAGCTCCCAGTCTCAGTCAGCGCTGCACAACACAGCACATATAGTACCCACAGTCACAGCACATGGCCAACTTCAAAGTGATTTACAGCTCCTCAGTATGATGATTACAGGCCCTTTTAGTTAGTGTAGTTGGCAGAATGGTGCTGAGCAGAATAAGCACTGCTTATGATGGCTCTTGTGGACCAGCAATCTGGTGGCTGGCCGGTTGCTTTCCCTCCCCTTTCCTCCCAGGATCTTACCCTCCTAAAATCTGCAAAAAGCCACCCAAATTGTGAGAAAATGAATTTCTCTAACCTTGGTTCTGTGTGGCAGTTGTTGCCATTCCTCAGGCTCCCTGGCACCGACGCCAATCTCTGCAATCCTCCTCAGTAGTCACTGTGTGGTGCGGGTGGCTGCTCCTCTCTTCCTGTATAAGCTGTGCTCTCTGATGCTGTTCCTTCCCTCCCTCTGCAGCAGTCCATGGAAAATTGTGCTGAGACTATAGTTCCCCCTCCAGTCACCTAGCTGCTTTATTGTATGGCAGCAAACCTTAGGGGGTGACCAGTCATTAACAAGTTAATCCTGTTTTGGGGTGCAGCAAGAGTGGGCTTCAGAGGAGGGGGCGCTGAGTCAGAAAGCAAGCTGCACTGCCACTAAGCAGAGTGAGAACTAAGGAAAGGAAGCATGCTATTGGCCATTTAGACATGTTTGCAACATCGTCAAGTATTGGGAAACCAGGAAGTGTTGGGGAACAAAGGACAGCACGTGTTTTCAGCATTCAGACAGCCGCGGCATGGAAATCAAACGTGGAATGTGGAGCAGTGGAACAGGCTGATTGGGACTGCATAAATTCAGGACATCACAGAAAATGCAGAGCGATTGAGAGGTATGATCTGAGACCTCCTGGTATTGTTTGGCAACTTCTCCAATTACAGTCCAAGGCCATTCCTCAAACAGGTCATCGTTTCAACAATCCAAAAATCCTCCAGAGCTGAAAACAAAGATATACCACCAGAAACAGAAGCACGGAACACTCCGACCAACACCGCTTGCCCAGACAGGGGGCATGTTCCACTGTAGGTCCTCTGGTGCACCATACCATGAGAAAATGCTGGCCCAGCCTCTTGCCCCAAAAAGCAGCTCAGAAACTTGGTAAATAAATAGCAGTAATTCTTAAAGTGGGCTCTGGGGTGGGTTAGTCACTCCATTTTTATTCCCCTCCCATGTATTCACACCTAGCCTTAAGCTCATCAGATCCCCAGTAGTAATACTCGAGCCTGCCGAGCTATGTTCCCTGTAAGGTGCACGCTTGTGCAGCCACACAGCATCCACAAATGAGACGCGCACTGCTTCAATGATAGTGCACAGCTGATCAGCTGACTCATGCCAGAATGCATATTGAAACAGGGCTTGCAGGGGATCACTTACAAAGAGACTACAAAGAGGCCACTGCTGGAAATTACCACTGGTAGTAGTATTTTTTAAGAGAATTCTAACATCCCCCCACAGACACCACCTGCCACAAAGCACAGATTAGTTACAAGGGTTTGGCTAGAGAGCAGACACTCCACCCCTTCCCCCCAACAAGGAACAGATCAAGATCTGCGATGTAAAAGTAGTGTCCTGCTCCACACAGAGTTAAGATAAGAAGGAAAACAAATTGGGCAATTGAGCGGACTATGCAGTATGAGCAGTGATATGCTGGGTATGGGTTGTTTAACCTACTGCAAATTATCAGCACACAGCTTCAGTTTTAAGCTCAGCTTGGTGCAGATGAAACAAGCTCTCTCAGTCAGTGCACAGAAGCAGCTTTGATTCTCCCCTCTCACACTAATATTGAAACAGTTAAAGCAGATTAAATTGCTGCAGTGGGATGTGGGAGCCTGATTACTCAGCTCTGCAAAAAGCGATAAAATTGGGAGCCCTAATTTTTCATTTAATGCTCCCAGATGTGATCGCTTTTTGCAGAGCTGAATAATACAATTTCCGTGAACTTGGTCAGACAGCACCAAGTACTGGAGTATGCGGCAGGGCTGGATGGTATTCTGAGTTCCAACGGTAATGTGAGAGGGGACACAGAAGCAACTTCCCTCTATGTTTTCTCTTTGGTGTACAGAAGCAGCCTTGCTCTTAGTTTTCTCCCCAACCACACTAATTTTATTGTTTTAAAAGCTTAACAGAACTAAAGCACAGTCATTACCAGGCACAACCCAGTTGGGTGGGGAGTGGAGCTGGGGGAATCAAAGCAAGCAATGCACTTCTATAACAAAAAAAAGTATTCCATCCTGAATTAGTTTACCTAATCCAGAACCTAAGGGGGTATTTAAAGCAAGAGGAAGGGGGCTGGATTGTCTGGCTGCATTTCCACAGTTGTGACATCAGTGCACATACTGTTGGGGGTTCCAGCCAATCAGAGAATTTCTTTTTTTATTTGAAAACTTCCCACCTACATACAAAACTTGCCAGACAACCTGGCACCTTTGGAAGCATACACAGTGTGCACAACTGCATACAGAAAATTCAGCTATGGGGTGTTTTTCTCGAGACCCACCAGCGCCATTTTGCCCAGTTTTTTTTTTTTTTTGTTTAATTTCCCTGGCAGTTTTCCTTCACCACACTGTTGATCAACCTGAATCCTTGAAGTACAGTCGGTAGTCTTTTGCTTCCAGTCTACCTGGATAGTGGCTAACTGGAGGGTTGGTGACTTGCTAGTATGAGGTTCCACGTGGTCAAGTAGCTGACAGTAGTCTCAATGCCCAAGAGGTGTGTCCTGGAGTGGGGACAAAGGAACATCAAGAAATTCAAAAATATATAAATGTGTATCCTCTGGTTTTATTTGTCCCAGCATTAGGTGACCTGATAAGATTTTGTGGCTGGCCCAGTGGTGCTGAGGGTTGAGGCGCTGGACACCACACTCGCGTCATGCCAGCGACCCAGGTTGAGAAACGAGCTCGGGGTGCTGGGGGTGTGAGAGAGGAGTAGAGGATCAAGTGTCCATGGACAGCTCTCCTCTCCCGGGGGATCAGGGGCATCCCGGTGCAGGAGAGACCCCGGTGGAGACCAGAGGTACTTCAGCTGCTGGGAACACAAGTGTGGCCGGAGGCAGATGCCTGGCCAGACGTGGGCGGATGCACACACGCTCATGGCCATTGGCATCAGTGCATGCCTGCCGGCTTAGGGGTGAAAAAGTGGGAAAAAGGAGGGCACTGGTTGCGGCGGCATGATGGCCGTCTCCTCGAAGGACTCTCCTGGTACCTGGGCGTGCGGCAAATACTGGATCCGGACAGGGTGGGTTGAGCTTTGGAGGGAGTGCTCCCCACCCCCCCGCCACTGGGGGTATGCCGCAGGGGTAGTCGTGGGGCCTAATTAGGTGGCTGGGGGGAGTTCAAGGGGACGGCGGCCAGACAGACCTGCGGGTGATGCCAGGACATGGCAGGTAAGCAGATCAGTGGCCCTGGGGGACAAAAAAAATAGAAACAAAAGATAAGATTTTGTATATCAGTGGGACAGCGCATGGGCGTCAGTTCGGTAATTGACCCAAGGTGAGAGCAAGGAAGCATGCTGATGGAGAGTCACAGAGAGCAAGCAGTCTCCAGATCAAAATTATGAGCGGTCAGTTGTTCATTGAATCTCAAAGAGCTTTTTTTTTTTTTTTTTACAGATTACACTTATGCTATCTGCTTTAAGATAAGAACTTCCCACAGCACTCCAGTTTCTGTGGCACTGTCAACAATTTTGTGTGATTTGCTTGAAAAACCTTTACTATGAAATGAAATGGGGGTCGCAATATGAGATGGAGTGGGGAGTAGAGATATTATCTGAAATGGGGGGGGTGTTTTGAGCTGAAGGGATGGTGATATGAACTGAAATGGGGTGGCGGTGTAAGCTGAAATGGAGGCAATTATAAACTAACATGGGGGGATCTGTTCTGTAAGGGCTAATGATCTCAGCAAAACTTTTCTTCTGAGATAGCTGCTTGGCAAGTGAAACCTTTTTAGTGTCATAACTATCCATAACATCTTCTTCACATGAGGTTTCGTTGCCATTCTGCATTTCTGTTACAAAAAACAATAAGGAACAGTACAGCACATTAATGAAAGGTAGGATTCTATGGATATTATTTATTTTTGTTGTTTTAAAAAATAAAAATTGTAATTAGAATCAAAGTGATATGAGCTTTGGGTATGTGGTGAATTAATAATTTTGTACTGAGAGGAGCCTACGTCTCAGCTGCAAAACTTATACCTACTTAATACCATAGCCCCTGTTGCTGTGTGAACTTGACTACAGCAAGCCAGTTTGGGAGGCAGTATAGTGCAGTGGTTTAAGGCTCTGAGCTGCAAACCTGGAGACCAGGGTTTGAATCCCACAGCCCCCACTTGCATACTGTGTGGCCCTCAGCAAGTCACTTAACTTTCTGGTGCTCCCAGTTTGCACCTGTAAACAAGCTTCTACTTAGTGTCTCTCTCTCTCCTGGGAAAACAAAGGTAACAAAAGAAAGCTACCAATTCCTCCAAACACTGTCTCTTGTGGCTGTTAATCTTAAATCCAACAACCTGTGTTTAGGTCATACAAAGATTACAAAAAAGTGCCTTTCGGTTTAAAGAAAGAACTACATAATTCTTTTGTTGCTGTTGAACTTTAGCAAAATAAGTTGCTTTCCTTCTTCAAGTTTTAGCCACAGCCATTCAGTTATGGCAAATCACACAAACTTTTCTGTTATATTTGTTGGGAATTGCTAAACCTTTTCAGTATAATAAGCATATGTGGCACAGATCTGGTTGCAGATTGGTGAGGTACAGGAGGGTTGCTAACAGGTGAGTGGGGACTGAAGTTGTGCTACTAGGATCATGAAAGATGCTGACTGCAAGTGGTTGTCCTGTGATACAGATGGAGGGGTTGATGACAGCTGGGTTGGTGTATGGGATGGGGACTGCACTGTAAGAAACAAACATATATGCTATTTCTGTGCCAAACGTGGTGGGGGTCTGTGCTGTGAGGACTGTGCCATAAAACAAACTTCATTTCTTATGTGTTGTGCTGAAAGAGGGGAACCTAAAAGCATGTTAAGGGCTCTTTCTATGCTGAAATGGGGTGGGGGGACTGTGCTGTAAGGGTTGTGCCACAAATGAGACATCATTTCTGGTTTGCTGTGTGACAAGAGGAGTGGGAGATCTCGGGGCTGAAATGGGGGAGTAGGGGGCTGAAACCAGTGAAGGGGGACCAAAGGGAAGGACTTATACTATATGATCATACTTTTGCACATGAATGTTTGGTTCGAGAAATGTGCCGCCTGCACACAGAGATCTTCTGCCCACCAAGTGGTAGCTACCATCTCTACTCCTCCCTCCTCTACCATCTCCATATCTGCTGCACCTCTGTCCTGCTCATCAATGTTTTCTCTCTTTCCAGTCACTGCTTTCTATATTCTACCCACCCTCCTCTCCCCAAATCTCTCCAAAGGCCATAGTCCTGATGGTCTTCACCTTAAACTCCTATACCTTTCTGCTCCTGCTAGTTCTGCTCCTCTCTTTCTACTTCTGAATCTCTCCATTCAGCTTTGTTCCATTCCCACCCGTTAGAAACTTGCCGCTCCATAAAGGTGGTGACACCTGTACTTCTGGGAATTATCAACTTATTTTTCTCCTTTGCTCCCTGGCTAAACTGCAAAGAAGCTAGTTTTCTCACAGATTTCTAACTTTCTTGACTTCTCCTTTCTCTTCCTCTTTCAATCTGGGCTTCTGCAAAGCCCTTCTATTGTCTCTTCCCTTCTACATGTCACTGATTCCATCCTGAAGGGAATGGATCATCGGGATCATGTGTCGGCCACTATCATTATTTACCTGGATAAGACATTTGATTCTTTAGCCCATCTCTTGTTCCTAGACTATTAGTTGTCAGACTTGTTGAGCCTCCCAAAAGTAATGGAAAATATCTTGAGCCCCACACCCCAAATATGAAAATAATATTGGACTTCCACATAGAAAAAAAAAAAATCATACTTTACACAGTACACTAGAAATAAATAAAATACCATTGAGTAGGTGGCTCAGTTTATTGTCATTTTATTTCACTTTTTGTTCTCCCTATCTGTATAGCTCACACACCAGGGGTTATCCTACTCACTCGGCCCTTTTGAATCTCAGACCTTTGTTACCACTCACTACAGTACCATCAGGGGTCAGGCTGCTTTCTCAGTGTGGTTTCCCTCTATCTGGAATCTTGCATTTCCCCTCTATCTGGAATCTTCCAAACCCCCTATGTCTTTTCCCCATTCTCCTCACTGTAAGTATTATCTAAGGATCATGTTGCTCCCTTCAGCTTTTTTTCCTAGTGCCTCTCTTGTTAGCCCTTGCATTTGTGCTGTTCTTCCACAAGTGTAATGGCTCCATTGTAACCTCTGGGAATGCACACTTCATTCCTATTTGTTTGCACTATTGTGCATTCTAAATTGTATTCACTTCATGTGCCTTTCCCTCTGGACACACCAGGAAATGGGCCTTGGCACAGTACGCCTTTTCTGGTCAGCAATTTGTAAATAAAAATCTGGAAATGAGCCTTTGCTTAGTGTACCTTTCCTGCTCATAAATTTGTACATAAATAAATTCACCTGCTATTATCAACATTCAGAATGCCTCATCCCTTCACACAAAACATAACATTTAAACATACCACCTCCCCCCAGAACAGGCTGGAGCCTCCCCAGGGAGGCTGGCCTCACCATTTGAGAAACATTGTCCTAGACGAGTTGAAGGATGTTGGACTCTCAGTTGCCACTCTCAGCTGGTTCAGCTCATACATCTCTGGTCATAGCCAGTCAATCCAGGTGAGGGAACACTTCTTGGTGACCCTACCCATTAACTCTGCTGTGCTCCTCATCTCAACATTCTTGACTGAGCTCTGCTTAGCTTGTGTCTCAGCTGACATATGCATGTATGCTGATGACACAGTCCTTTTTACCACTAGAATGTCAAGCCCCCTTTTGAAACAGTCCCTACAGCATGCCTTTGATAATGTTCAGCACTGGTTCTGTGCCAGCCAGTTCTCTCTGAATGCTAAACAGTCACCATGCAATGTAATATTCACCAATGGCTTAGTGGGCTTAGCCATAACCTTGTCTTTAAAACCCCCAATGGCATGCCTTTGAGACAGTCCCCTCTTTCAAATACCTTGTTGTGCAGCAAGACAGTGATTTTGACTTCTCAATCCACACTGATGCCCTCATCAAAAAATTATGCCCTAAACTTGGTGCCCTCTACAGGGATACATCTTGCCTTCCACCTCCACTCTGGCATGAGATTGTTCTCAAAAAGATCCTCCCGTTGTTTGACTATGCAGATCTGATCTATGATGGGTCCACCAAATCTGCCTTAGCCAGACTGGATCTTATCTTTCACTCTTTCTGCTGCTTTGCTTCAGGTTTCCCTTCTCTTATCCATCACTGCTACCTATACCATTTCCTCTCTCTTCTCTTCGGTATCCAGTGAACTAGGAGACTGCATTTAAGCACTTTCAAAAAGGGTGATGGCACCTGTGTCCTGGGCTACATGGCAGGGTAGTGACTGGATACATAGGTAGGCGAGTACAGTGACAGGATGTTACTATATATACGCACGCGCACTGGGGGAACCACGTCACACGACGGGCAGAAGGGGAGAGAGGGTATCTGGGGTGTAGTGCAGTAGTCAGCTGCAGAGCTGGCCATGTTGCGTGATGTGTAGGTGGCAGACTGGGGTTGGGAGGGTGCCGGGTTCGGTTCTGGGCATGATTGTTTTTTGCATCTTGTTGGGGTTTTCATTTTTAGTTTCACCCCCGACATGCATCCCTCTGGAGCTGAGAATCCTTAAATAGGGGTGTCGTGGGCTGGCCCCATAACATAGAAAACCAGTTGCAGTTTTCTAGTCACTGTGAGTACATCGCCCGTAATTAATTTGACCAATATACACTAACCCAAACTGCAATCACCATTCCGCGATCACTGTTATGACATAGAACCCTTCCCTCTCTATCTTCACATCACCTATCCCATTGTACTTAGGTACTTATGTAGTTTAAGGGTATACATGCACCAGAAGGTGCTCCTAGTCTATCCTCTCCCCCCACTACACTGGTAACAGATAACCACACCCAGCTGTTCATCTGTATGTTAAGCATTTTCTTAAAAGTTTCAACATTAGGAGCATCAACTAATTCCTATAGTAGGCTGTTCCATAAATTAGTTACTGTTTGTGTGCTTCCTTTCTCTAGTCTCCAAATATTGGTTTACATCCCTCCAATCCTATTGTGCCTGTCTGACATGGTTTCTTCCTCAGCTTCCTCTACTTATTCCATTTGCTATTCTAACTGTTGTTCCATCAGTGTTCCCCTTTGTTCTACATCCACCAGTCAGGCCTCTTTCTCAGTTTGGCTGACCTCAAATCCGGAACTCTCTTCACATCTCCCTTAAACTAGCACAATCTTACCTCTCCTTTAAGATGCTTCTGTGGTCCCACTTCTCCTGTGCTTGCTCTTGTCCTCACTTAGTTGGTGCCTGAGATAGCTTACTCTCCTTCTCTAATACTAACCATTATGATGTAATTTTACCATTTTGCCGAGTTGTGTCCTCCTACTGCTATCAACAGTATCTTTCAGCTATCATGTTTTGATTGTACATACTATCATGGAATTGTAATCTTCACTGCTTGTAACCATGATCTTCTCTGTTCTCCTGCCCCAGACCACATCTGGAAATGATTTTCAGCTCAGTGCACCTTTAACAGTTACCGATTTTCAAATAAATAAATATAATTTATCTAACGCTGACCTATTGCATGTGTAATTTATTCCATGGGATGGTGTGTTTTTGCACCAATGATTTTTACGTCTAGTGAGTAGGTAGGTAAAACTTTATTGTTCGATCATATTTTGGCGATCATTACAATATAGAAAGATACTATTAAAAAGTTCACACAACTTTACATAAAATAGATATCATATACTCAATACAGTGTACATAAAATTTAATATAATATAGCCGGGGATGATAGATACTCAATATTACCTGACAGGACAAGACACATATTTCTTTACCAGCCTCTTTCTAACTTTTTAAATAATTATTAACTATGTTATTCTAGTGATAATGCATTCATCTGGCCATGAACAAGATACACAATACAATATTTTCATCAGGGTGTTGTAACAAATCCAGAATAGGTGAGATACGGAATTTCCTCACTTTATTATACCGGGGCAGTACAATACAATATTGCCACAGGTCCTCCTTCACCCTATTATTACAGTTACACAGTACATCCTTTGGAGAGGAGGACTTTCCAAACCATGCTGTCAACACATTAGAATCAAACATTTCAAATTTATATCTGGTATATGTTATTCCACTAAGAGGATCTTTCAGGATGTCAAGATAAAATCTGAATTTATGTCTGCAGTCATTCTTACTGTACCATTTGGCAAATCTTGATAGAATAATTGCATTCAAATCTCTACTTGCATAATGATTAGCATTTTTTTTTAAGATATAAGACTTATATTTGTACTGTAGCTTATGACAATATTTCTGTTGGCACAGTTTGGGAAGTCCTCCAGATCATAATTAATGAAAAGCTTTGTGAAATATTCTAGCCAGCTCGAGTGTTTATAACCCAGGTACTTCCAGGCTACGTTTTCTTGCACACATTGTTTTGTAAGCCTCCCTTGTGGCAATCTGCTAAGCCTGATCCAGTAAGTAATGATTCTAGAACCTGTGAGTGCCAGACGACTAACAGTTCCCAACTTGGCTCTAACAAAATAATTTGTCGTAGACTTATTGAAGTCTAATGCTGCTATCTACACAGGATGATCCTATATTTCTACACCATACAGTATGTGGGTACTATATTTTGCTTGCATTGCCTTTACCAGAGCTCTAATTGTATGGCCCCTATATAAATAATTAATTTTTTTTGAAACATAGAAACATAGAATTTGACTGCAGATAAGGACTGCTTGGCCCACCTAGTCTTCGCATTTGCCACATAACTATCATAATGGGGTCTCTAGGAAAAGTTCCAAGTGAATGCAATGCCTAAGTAACAATAATTCTTAACTACCTCTAAAGGGAGAGCATCAGTCTTCCATTGATATTTAGTCTTCTGTCCTCCAAAAGTCATTATTTTTGACTAGTTAATATTTATCTTTAAGGCCAAACTTTTCAATTAATCAGCTAGAATATTAATTTTTTTTTTCTGGAGGCCAAAACAAAAGAGTGAGAGCAGTACCAGATTGTCGGCGTCAGCCAAAGCTAGACAAAAGGCTGACCCAATTTTTAGGGAATCTGAAACAGAATTCTTTAATGCTAGCAGTAAATCATTTACATATTGCAAAAAAGATGGGCAAGAATACACCTTGCTTTGCTCCTCTGTTTGTGGGAAAAGCATCAGATAATAGACCCTTGTCCCAACCTTCATTTGGGCCCAGGTACTGTGTGAGAATATACATTTCTTATAGTGTCACTCAGAATTGGACATATACCCCAATCCCTTATTAGGTTCCAAAGGATATGTCTATTATTTGAATCAAAAGTAACACTTAAGCATAGGAATGCTGTATATACCCTCTGACCTCTTATTTTTGCATATTTTTCTAGTATATATTAAAAAATAAAACAGTTATCTAGGGTCAAATGCCCTTCTCTCAACACTGCCTACAGAGGTGAGATGTCACCCAGCCTTTTGATTTCCAATTTTATTCTGTCTAGAAGAATTCTATAATTTTTTTACCTAAAATGTCAATTAAACTAATTAGTCTGTACATTCTCAGGTCCTGTTAATTGCCTTTCTTAAAAATCTGTTTTATTTCTGAACCCCACCAAAAATTTGGAATTAAATTTTCTTGAACATATTTATTAAAAAAGACAGCCAAATTATCTGCCCACTGATCCACCATACACAGGTATACTTCAGATGGAATCTTAACTGGGCCCTGTGCTTTATTTATTTTTAGAAAATGGGCTTAAGAATAAAATAAATCTGATTAGCTGGTAGGGGTACATTAACTTAGAGTGACAGCCCTGAAGGTTAAAAGTCCCAGCCATGCCAACCCAGTGAAATGTCCTGGTGGCCACCCTGCTCTGCAATTGGTCAAAATCAGCAAATCAACATTTAAAATCACCTTCATTTTTTTTTCTCTAGCTATGTGAGAGATACTGGACTGTCACGGTCTCTAACAGAATGCCCACCAAATGTGAAGAAGCATGTATAAAAAAAAGAAATAAACTAACCATTCAGAACAGTATATTTTCTTTTTATTCTGGCATCATGTAAAACCAGAAATGAATGTTTTTGCAAACCGCTCTCAACTGCAAGAGCAACACTCTCCCGATGCTGCTCTCGTGCCTTCTTCTCCATACAGTGGGTCACTGTTCAATAGCGAGCAGTCCCTTGCTTCAACTTTTCAATATGATATGGGGCAATCACTATGCTGAACATAATTTTTTTTTTTTTTTGCAGTGCAGTGGTTTAAGGCTCTGAGCTACAAAAAAAACAACAACTCTGTTCAGCATAGTGATTGCCCCTGCCTCCTCCAAATGACTGGTACCTCACCTCTAAAAGAGCACTTCTCCCTCCTCGGCTCTCCATTTCTCATGACTGCCGAAAACACATTCATTTAACACAACACCGCTTGCAGTCACTGCGGCTTTTGGTGCATTTTTAAATTTAAAACTAATGCCACACTTTTAATGTTAGAAAAAAGCATTTGGTCCACTTGCCCTGCCACCTTGAACTTCTTGCTCTATACTTCCTGCTTGCATGTGACTTGATTGCACAAGATTGCAACTTCCAAAACAAACAAACAAAAAGTCTCCAGCAGGAAGGGCAGAATAAAAAAAATATTTCTTTTTACTTTTTAAAAACAAGTATTGGGGGAAACTTTGCCAAAAATGTAATGCCTTGCTAAGGAAGTCATGAAGGGGAGGATGGGGAGTACAAGAGAATGGCAATAGAACAGCACAGACACAAAGGGACTACTTTACAACAGACACATTTCAACTTCATTTCTTCCCAATTATTTATTTTTTTATTTCTTTTTAATTACATCCCATATAGAAATACTACAGGTAGCCCATTTTCTAAGCACAATAATACCCTCCAGGGTGGGTGGTATGGGCAATACCGGACCATCCAAGGGTATAAGGCCCTCTGCCTGTGGCGTCAGGCCTTATTACACCCCTGGGCAGTCCAGTATTACCCAATACCACCAACCCTATCAGATATTATTACTTGTTTTGTGCTTGGATTGCCATTAAAGCTTCCTGTTTGTTCATCAGTTTGAAAGTCAATTTTATAACTGCCGGTTTCAAAGGCTCTGAGACACTATTTGCTAAGGGGTCACAAAAGATATCAGATAAATAATCAGCCCAAACCTCCTTGGAAAAAAAAAACATCTATTTTATGCCTATGTTCATTGTAACCTTTAGCATCCATGACCCAAAAGGCTTGTTGGTCCTTCTCTGAAATGGCTGTCAACATACAGTCCCATCATGCTCTAAAATACTCCTGTTTTTTATTCTACAAAAAGGCCATGTAATATTTTCTCTCAGGTTTGAGTTCCAGACACTTTCTGTTTGTTAACATCTTAGCAGCTCTTAAAAAGATCATTAGCCTTTTTTTTGCCTGACAATCTTGATCAAACCAGCCCTTTCTTTCTGGATTTCTTTTTTTCTCCTTATACAAAAGCTGGTTTGCTTTTTGAATAATTTTTTGTAAGTCAATATCTATTAAAGCAAGAGGCTCATTCATCCTTAATTCTGAGGACCAGTTTGCCAGAAAATTACCAATCTTCTATCTAATATTGAATTCCATTGTTTCTGACCATATCAATCTTTTAGACTATTTTATTTCTAATTCAGGTCCCCAAGGGAGAGATAATTGCATATGAGGGTGTGTTTTTTTAATCAGTTTGCAGAATAACTGGAAAATGATCACTTTTACCTCTTGACCAAATCAGCAGCATACTCCAGAACTCTGGTGGCCCACTCCAAAGGACCGGATCAAGGACTGATGATCTCTGTTTTGAACAGAAAGTTGGAGCTCCATTCTGGTCTCCCTTAATTCTCCCATATAGGGGGAATAATTGATTAAATGTAATTAATTCTATCAAGTGATGACCATTGTAATTAGTCCTAGTATCCATTGAAGTTCTAGGAAATTTGGAAGCGAATGGATACATCCAGTTTAACATTGTATTGTTAAAAACATAGAAACATAGACTTTTACGGCAGATAAGGACCGCTTGGCCCACCTACTCTGCCCATTTCCCTACCTAGAGGATAAGTTGCAGATCCTATTTAACCAATAGCCTATTTCTTCCTACCCCCACAAAAATTGCCTTATGTCTGTCCCATGCATTCTTGAATTCTCCCACAGTTTTAGACCCCGCAACCTCCTCAGGAAGGCTGTTCCATGCATCCACCATCCTCTCTGTGAAAAAATACTTCCTCACATTGCCCCTGAGACGTTCCCCCATTATCTTCAAATTATGTCCGCTTGTTCTTGCACATCTCTTTTTCTGAAAGATGCTACCCTCTTGGACTTTGTTGATTCCACTGAGGTACTTAAACATTTCCATCATGTCCCCCCTCTCCCTCCTTTCCTCAAGGTATACATATTAAGTTGGTTTAGTCTCTCCTCATATGGCTTCCCTTGCAGACCCTGCACCATTTTAGTTGCCCTCCTCTGAACTGCCTCCATTCTGTCTATGTCCTTGTGGAGATGGGGTCTCCAGAACTGGATGCAGTACTCCAGATGGGGTCTCACCGACTGTCTGCACAGGGGGATAACAACTTCCTGTTTTCTGCTGGTGATGCCTCTCCCTATACATCCCAGTATCCCCCCAGCCCTCCCTACCACCTTCTTACATTGCTTGCCAACCTTAAGGTCATCTGATATGATTACCCCCAGGTCCCTTTCCATTTTTGTTGTTGTTACTACCTCCACCCCATTGTGTAATCTTCCCTTGGGTTTTTGTTTTCCAGATGCATTATTTTGCACTTTTTTGCATTGAAAAAAGCCATCATAAAAGCCAGTTCTAGTGTTTCGGTCCCCCAATAACAGTAAAAAACATCTGGGTAATTTATCTGAACTTCCATGATCTCCCTTATTAAATTCTCCCAGGTATTATTTAAGTCAAATTTAGATTTATAAGGGGTAATATAGATACTGAACAGAATTAGGGTTATCACCTCCTTCTTCAGCCTTAACACTGTATAGGAATCTTCATTGGTTAATTTTTCTAAATAATCAAATACACTAACCTTAATAAATATCACTAAGCCTCCTACTCTTCTACCCATCTTAAACTCTTTTTTTACCTGGTCTATTTAAAAGTTGGTAGCCATTTAAATCATATAGCTATTGTGTGTTATGCCAAGTTTCTTATAAACAAATAATAATAAAGTTAGTAATTAATTTAGTCTAGTCTGTATCCTGTAACTTGGAAAAAATACCAGCTATATTCCAGGAGATAATAGAATATTCTATAGGATAATGGCATTTACTGGAGGCTTTTTTAACTCTAGACTTTGAGATACTGTGTTTAGACTTAAAAAGTCAGTATCACCCCTAGACTCCAGTCAGACATTATACCTGGCCAGGGCTTGAAACCTATTGGCAATAGATAGTTGATATATAATGGTATTTCCAGAGTTTACTTTTTCATTGCTCATCACTGGGGGCACAACATTTTCAGTCTGTGTACTTTTGTGATAACCCCAAAGTGTGTCACCTACCAGGTAGAGGTCCATGTTCTGTAAGATAGGTGATTTCTCCAGAATTATATTTGCAATATCTATGTTTTCACAGACAAAATCAATTTGCCCATTCCCAAACTGACTGTTTTGTCTTTGCACCTCAAAGATCCCATTTTTCCCCAAGTATATCTGTAGCATCTGACTTAAAAAAATTGCAAAAAGTGTGCATAAGTTTCAAGTTGGTTTCTCTAAAAAGTTTTTGAAAACCAAACAAAGAGTCACTGGCTTAGAGCCCTCACTCTTCCTTTTTAAACTCAGGGACAATTTTTCACTATTTATCAGATCAGCCTCTAGGTTTAGCCTATCAAGATGGTGGCTCTTTATTCATAAATAATTTAGTATCCTTGGGTGCAAGCAGAAAATATCCACACATTCAGCACATGCGTTTCCCTCTAAGTTTCCATTTCTCACCACCTTCTGAATGTCTTCATCTTCTACTGTTAAACTCATATCTATCCTACAGAGGTTCACAATCTTTTCTTTAAAGCATGATGACCTCTCATTGTCTTCCCTTTTTAAACCAAAGATCCTGAGACAGGGCTGATTGTCTCTGCATCTGTCTTTCCTGTTCTCAAATATGTTTGTTTCCTTACTAGTATTAATATGGGCCAAGGTTATTAACACATTGTCCTTATCTAGCCCAACACTAATGTTATGTTCAGCAAAATGCTATCTTCTCCATCTGTAATTTGTTACCAACTATCCCCTTCTCTTAGTTAGTGGTGTTGCTACCAATCATGTTCTTGCTCACCACTCTATCTTCTTTTGCAACATCCATCAGTGGGAGCTCCACCGCTATTTTTCCTTTAACCTTCTTTTTTCCCTTTAACTATCAACTTATTTGCTAGGAAGACTATAGAGGAAAAATCTGGTCTGGACTTAACAGAGCTATCTTTTAAGTTTGACAGAACTATAGAGGAAAATTCTTTGTGGGGGATGTAAAATATTTAGTATTCTAAGAGCATCATCTGTTCTGGACCATTTATAGCAATGTCTTCTCTCATTGTTTCAATTTTGTTTCCTATTATTACCAATTACTCCATTAACATTAAGTTAGCAGTACATTGATTCTTCATAACTGTTATAATATCTTCATGTAAGTAAAGTGGGAGTGTATGATAAAGGAATGATTGAAGATCATCCCCTCATCACTTTGGCTTAAATTATGGGGTATATCATTACCATTTATTGAGTCAAAAGATGGTAACTGAGCCCCTTGAGTCTTTATTTCTGAGCTCTTTTTAGCACTTGGTGTCATTTTCTTATTGCAGTTAACCAATTCCTTTAAACCCACTACAGTTTTATGGAGATCAGATAATACCATACTTCCTGAATCTCAATATTTCTGGTAGTTTTCCATACAGATTGCTTAGCCCCTGCTGAAAGATGAAGACTATCAGCAGGGGAATTTACTGGTGGCAAAGCAATAAAACTATGAAGGGACGTCCCCATACTAATTTTTGATTTAATGGAGTGAGTTTCTGGCTGTGTTTCAGGCACATTTGTTTTTAATATAATAAAGCCTGTCCCTTAATTTTTTGTAGAGACATCCCTATTTAAATGCGTAGGGTCTGAGTAATTTTTATCTTTAGTGCTCTGCTTCCCCTTCTGAAATGGCCAAGTCACCTGATGTTTTGGGGTGCATGTCTTAAATTGTGTGTCAAAATTAGACTTACATAAACCTCCTGTTATTACATATTCCTTCTTATGATTATTTTTAGAAGGCAGCTGATTCAAAAGTGAGATCTTCAGTTGATTTTTAGCAGGCATGTCTTTCTTGCCCTTATTATTCCATCTCTTTCTGCCACATTTACTAGTGGCCTCCTTGCTCTGGATACCATCAGACAACTCTGGAATCCCATTAGCTTATTTGCTTTTCTGGTTTCTAGTTGTAACCATTATACCATTAATACACCTATACAAGCTCAAAAGAAAGGTCTTGACCTTGGGCACTAACTATTCTTGCTGAAAAAGAACACAGTAAAATACAACTATGCTTACTAGTAAAGGACATATTAAAACAAACAATTGCAATAAAGATCTCTGTTCCTCCTAGTTAGATTCAACAATCATCACCCAATTTAATAGTCTGCCAGCAATTCCACATAAGAGGCCTGGGAAAAAGTGTATAAGTCCTGAAAAGGGAATAATAAATTGTACTTAACAGATCAGCTAATACAGAGTCCTCAGATCACATCTTAAGGCACTCTCCTTTAAATGGTAATCCTTTATTAATGCTCATGTTTAAGTTTACAGTATGATTTCCAACTCAGGATTGTTCTTTCAAACATTCAACTTTTCATCCTGTCTCTGTTGTTTGGCATACTGCAGTGAATTCAATAACTCCATTGTACTGGTTAGGACATCAAGCTGTAATTCTTTGACCCAGCATCCCACACTCCACTGGAAGGCAGACTGCACTTAGTATCCAGAGACAAATTCATAATAAACTCCTGTGTTAAAGTAAGTAATCCCCTCAGCAGAATGCCACTTCATGGAGAAAGGATTATCTTGGCTGCTGGCATTCACTCCTTGCAAATGGTGCATCCCCTTCTGGTGAGTACAGAACAGGGAGGCTTAGAATTGTGGGGATAAATACTGAAACATAGAAATCTAGAATTTTTTGGTGAATAAGGACTGTTTGACTGACCCATTCAACCCCTTGTTCCCTGCCTATACTTTTACTGCAGACCCTACCTGATCTCCGGCTACCCCCCCATTTCCCAATTAAGATTTCCCTGTGCCTGTCCAATGAATACTTGAAAGCAACCACTGTTTTCACCCCACTACCTCTGCTAGAAGACTGTTCCAGGCATCCACCACTCTTTCAATGAAGATGTACTTCTTCACATCCCTTCTAAATTTTCCCCTTCCAGCTTCAATATGTGAACCCTTGTTCTCATGCACCTTCTCTTCTGAAAAATATTCCCCTCCTGTACCTTGTTCAAACCCATGAGGTATTTATAGGTCTCTAATATAACCCCTTCTCGCTTCCATGGTGTGCATATTGAGATCCTTTAGCCTCTTCTCATAGGGCTTCTGAAGCAGCTCCTGCACCATTTTATTTGCACTCCTCTGGATAGCCTTCACCCTGTCTATGTCCTTGAGATATGGTCTCCAGAACTGGACACAGTACTTCAGATGGGGTCTCACCAATGATCTATACAGTGGCAACACCACTTCTCTGTTTCTGCTGCTGATACCCCTCCTTATGCACCCCAGCATCCTACTATCTCGACATACTGCCCTGTTGTACTGCCTTGCCATCTTGAAGTCCTCAGATATGATTACTCCCATGTCTCTTTCCTGTTTGGTGATTAACAATACTTGTCTCCCAATATTATACTCTGCCTCTGAGTTTCTGTGCCTGAGTGCATGATTTTGCATTTTTTCACATAGAAACTCAGCTGCCATACCCTTGACCACTCCTCAAGTTTCTTCAGGCCTCTACACATTCTCTCTACCCACTTCAGTGTGTCCACCATGTTGCAGATTTTGGTGTCATCTGAAAAATGGAATGGTGAGGAAAATCCTTTATTCTCACTGCAGCTTGAATATCTTTTTTATGTGCTGTTTTAAACACACACTCACAATGCAAAAAAGGGATTTACAAAGATATGGGTAGTGCAAAAAGTATCATTGTACAATCCCTACAAATAGGACACTGTAAACAACATGGAACACTCACTGTCTTCAGTTGGCACCCTTTGAAAACTGTGAGACACTTTTTGGCACAATGCATTTCTGCTTAAAGTTGAACCCGCATATTATTCTGTTTTGATTTGCATATGCAGTCCATGATACTTTGCATTGTGGGGGCATGTGTGATTTTGTATTTCTTAGAAACTTGGCTTCCCAGCCAAATGCCTTTTGGGGTAACCATTGCCTCAGTGCTTGTGCACAGAGGTTCTTTGTCTTTTAAATTGTTTTTTGTTTTAATTGGGTTCACAGCAACATAACCGAGATAGACCATCTTAGGGTAGCTGGTCCATTCCAATGGGGTGTCAAACAGATGATGCATACTGATTAGTCCTGCTAGGATGAAACATGTGTCTATGTCTTCTGTTGGCACCCTTTTTAAACTGTGTGAGGGGCCTTTTGGCACCATGCATTTCTGCTTAAAGTTGAACCAGCATAATATTCTGTGGTGATTTGCATATGCAGTCCATGATGCTTTGCATTGTGGGGGCATGTGTGATTTTGTATTTCTATGGAACACTCCTGATGTGCTCATATACATCCCAAATATACCCACGGACATCTAAATATTTTACTGACAGGGAATGTTTGCAATGACATAAATATTTTGCTGAGAGAGAGGGAATGTTTGCAATGACACCATCAGGTAATCCCTTTCATTTTGTGAAAAAAAAAACAATAGGATATTTGCCCTAGTCTTGGACAGGAACAAAAAATGAGCTGAAGGAATCTTACTTTAATTCCTCATGTAAAAAAAAAGACAACACCAGCAGGGCAGCACCCTCTACTACTGCAGTCCAATATGGCTGTGCAAACAAATACTATTAGAACAAATACACACAAATACTACACTGTTTACAACTAAAAATATTACTCTTAAATATTTATAATCATGATAGATGCCATAAAGTAGCATTAGACCTGAGCTGAGGCTCAATGACACACATAGCATATGGCTACTACTGCTCATTGCACACATGCATATTCTAATGATAAATCTACATATTTTATTGATAACTCTTAACCCCTTGGTCTTGTGCCAGAGAGCAGAATAAAATGTAAAAATATGTTTTCAGTAAACCTGAACATATGAACAACTGCAAATACCACAAACACAAACACAAATTCAAATATCAAAACTCAGTCACATGCACAGCCCCACAGTCCAGTGTCAGTTTTTGGTGTGGTTCAATGTTGCTGGTGTGGCACTTCAATCCATGAGGCTTTCTAGTCCACATATATTAGTGGTGTCACTGATTCACACATAAACCTATGCAAATATTCCAGTTACAGAAAGTGTCTTTAGCAAGAAACACAACCAGATAACTATATTAATATCTAGAAATCTAGACTTAATGGTCTTTAAAGTTTTTAGTTCTACCTCCCTTAAAGATAATGGATGAAGAATACTCTTCCGATCACTGTCTGTCTCAGGTTATTAGAATTTCTGTGTTACATTTCACAATATATCTGCTGGTAGAATACCTCACAGTTTCACATATGAAATGCTGTTTACTGTCAACTGACTGAATCCCTTGAATCATTTAATGTTCTACTGAAATTCCAGTCTGGCTGTTGGAAAAGCACATTGCACAGAAATGACTCCCTTGACAGCCCCAGATGATTTACACTTTGATTGTAGGACAATATAATTTTTATGCTTATTAGCTATCTCTTTGCCTTTGGACATGATTGATCATGCAGTACAGATAGCTCCACTTCATGATTTGGTTGGAATTAATGACAGAGTGGTATGATGCTTTCTACTGTACCTCATATTTCCCAGTTTGGAAGCAGTCAGTGTATCTTAATGATTCTCTTTTTCTCTGTGCATGCTGTGGTCTGGAGTCCCAGGTGGCTCTTCACTTTTTGTCTTGTATGTTGTCTTTTAGCTGCATTATCAGCAAACCAGGCCCATAGTTTCATTTCTATGCATATAATTCTGACAACAAAAAGTTATGCTGATCATAAAAACAAGAATATAATGAAGTATATGGTGGTGTAAAACTGTAATTCTAAATTCCCCTGGTCATTGTAACTACATGTCTATATGTTGCAGCAAACAAGCATATTATGCTCTTCTGCATATAAAAAATTTTATGACATCCTTCTGTTTGTAACATACTGTAACTTTGCATCAAACGTATGCATTGCAACAGTCTTGCCCAGAAAACCTTTTTGTTTCAGTCTGCATTTATCTCCTCTGTCTCTGACCATCCCTCATCTAGTGTCTCCCCTCCCCATCACCTGCCTTCCCTAGGTACCTACCCCAGCCATCTGTTCCTTTAGGGCTTACCCTTCATGACAAGGTTCACAGGGGCATCACCCACACTGACTGAGTTAAGATCTGTCCATTGTCATCCTGCCAGTTTGGGGTTTTCAACCATTTTCTTCCTGGGGTTACCTGACCATGCAATAATGCACATGTTCCCACAGTGAACATGTAAATCATAACAGCATCCAATGGAATCCCCTCCCACTGTGTGCCTCCACTGCACAACAACTCAGCTTCCATTAGTTGTCAGGTGAACCGTGGAGGAGGAAATCCCCCTCTCTGAAGGAGGATAGCTGTCCAGTGATCTGCTGATCCTACCTTCTGTTGCTCACCCCCAGCAACCCAAGTGTGTTCCAAACCTGGGTCACTGGAGTAGCAATCAGAAACACTATTTCTGAATTACCTGGCTGGCCAGAGAGCCTATTTTTCATTACACAGAAACAGAGAATGTTTTTTTCTCCATTTCATATAAAGACCAATTTATTGCCAGACCTGTAATGCAGGACTTGTTGGTGGCATACTGGGTACCAGTGACATGAACATCCCTCCAGCCTCACTCCCATGGTTTACTAATGCTAATGTAACCCCTTAAAACTCCAAACAGCCTTGTATTATACACCTACCGTGCATTACCCTAAATAAAATGACAAAACAATGGGCACGGTTGTGGTGAGATGCTAGTTGCTAAGCCTGTTATTATCCAACATATGAAAAATGTCAGATGTAACCTGTATGTGCAACCTATGATAGGAATTGGCTGCATTATTCCTTACTGTATCTTTTATGTCCTGTGCATTATAAACACTCCAAAGTAAGAAATACTCAAAAAATGTAAAGCAGGTTCAATCTGAAATGCACGGTCCAAGAAGTGAACTAAACACACATTCCAAATAGCTATACACTATAGTGTGACATCACTATCATTAAGTCTCCTCCCAAACAACATAAAAAATGTAGCCACAACTGGCTATGGAATAAGGGGCAAATTAGTTGTCACTTGATTTTCTTGTACATACCAAGCAAGAAATCCTAAGTAAGTAGTGTTGACCAAAATCACAAACTCTAGCCAGAGCTGATATGGCTGTGGTGAGCTTGAAGAAGATCCAAGTAATGAGTGCCATAAGCGCTGCTGAATGCCATCCCACATACACCACGCATTGACAAATGCTTGTTTTTTTGTTATCTTTGCACGGCTTCCAGCAGTCTAACTGAGATGAAGACATAATCTCTGATTGTACACTGCAGTCACTAAACTTTGTAGTATAATTCATCTTGCTCTGTGCTGTATATTAGAATGTAGTCCAGTCTATAGTTTTAATTTCTCCCTGACGTGGAGCCTTTGCAAAGGAGTCTCTGACTCAAAAATTTGTATTTCCAGTTCTTTTATTAAATAAATAAATAACATTTCTGACATGACCACACTTAGCCCTTGTACAAACCTGTCATAATAGAAACATGATCTAATCACTGTTTCAACTAATAGCATCTTCAGCAATAACAGTAGCAAGTCCAAATCTAAGATCTGAAGTAAGAAAATGTAGTGATACGAACATACAAACATACAAAAATGCCAGCAGATGCAGACCAATTGGTCTATCATGTCTGCTCAACCGTGTAGCACATAGGTTAGACTCCTGCTGCTGCCCCACCCACCCTTTACTTCCTTCTCATCCCCCCAACTTCCCACCAACTAGTATCTTGCCCTTGACCCTGTCCCACCCTCTTTTGAAACTCTCCACTGTTTTAAGAGATACCACTTCCTCAGGAAGTGCATTCCTCCCCATTCCACTCTCTCCATGAAGTAATGTCTCCTCACCTCTCTTCTGAAATTAACCCCCACCAACTTCAGGCTGCGCCCCCTAGTAATTCCTTCTCCCTTTAATCAAAACATGCTCTCTGTACTAACCCTGTTGATGTCCCTTAAGTACTTGAAGGTTTCAATCATATCACTCCTCTCCCTTCTCTCCTCCAATGAGTACATGTTGAGGTCCCTCAACCTATCCTCATTAGGTGATCTGAAATGTGTCATAGAAAACTTGACAATAAAATGTGGTACATCAGATTTATGGCACAACAGAAAACAGCATTCTGCAGTCTTACGTTTACAAAGTTTTTACCTGGTTTGAGATAAAAAATGAATCACCTGCTTCAAATCCCACAAGAGCCACTTACATGTGAAGACCCAGAGCACTTAGATCAGGGTTACATTCATTATGTCGATGGCTACTGTTGCAAAATGGAACCTATGCACACATATTTGTTTTTTTAAATCTGAGTTGAATACATTTTGCTGTAGAATGTATGTCCATTTCCCTGTTGCAGCAAGGTTAAACTGGTTCCAGGGAGATACATTATGTAAATTGACAGTAAATGCACACAGAAGGAATAATAGAACATAATTTAAAGGATACATAAACCCTATTTTTGTAGAGTGAAGTGGAATACACAGTGTTCAATTACAGAATGTGCCTCCTTAGCATGGAATCAGTTTAACCTTGTTGCAACAGGCAAATAAACACACATTTATAACAGTGTTTTAGTACTGACATTTGGAGCTGCATGGCATAGCAGAGCATTCATTTATCAAACAAGGCTCATACGCTTATAAACGGATACTTATTTTGGACCAGTAATAGAAAACAAACAAAAAGAAACAAACAAAAAAAAAACTATTCAAATCATTATACCCTCTGTATGACTGGTTTTGTAGTTCTAATTTAATTTTGAACTACATAACTTAGACATGTGGGAGTGTTGAAAGCAGTAGACAGTAGAAATTCCTACATGATGACTCCCAGCTTCAAAGCTGGGATTCTGGGTGCAGGGTCTGGATCTACTTCTTACATTGTTCTGTCTCTCACATAACACATGTGCCTAATTAGCCATATGCTACTTAGTCAGTATTCAGTCAATGTAAGGAGATAATGAGTTAACCCCTTGGCTGCTGAAAGAACTGGAATGAATATATTTGACTTCAGCTGGACGGATGCTCTCTCTGCAGCCCTGTAAGGGTTAAATGACATCAGCTTCAAAAGGAATTTTTTATTTATAGCCTGAGAAGTTGGGATGCACAGTAGCATCTCCCCTGCCTTTAAGACAGAGCAGCCAATATCAAAAATCAGAGGGGGAGCACACTATTTTGAAGTTGATGGAAGGACACATTGAAAACTCCCAAAAGATGTGTTCCATGGAAACACCTTTTTTAAAAGGGAAAGCAGGATTGCTGTAGGCTCTGCCCACATCCATAAAAAGCAGGTCAACAAAATTGCAAACTAGAGCAGCTCCAAGCAGCAGATCATTTTAAAATATAATGCTATGGCCAGGATAACTGCAGTCCAGGGCCCCATCCTTGGTTATAAAAAGGGTAGTGCAAAGCAGGGTGAAAATTCTCACCCCATTTGGCCACCAACCTTTGGAGTTACTGTATAAAATATAATTACAAAAAACTGAGTTAATGCACCAGTTAGGGTTCAGGTTAACACCACAAAAGTATAGAAATGTGGCATTAGGGTTTCCAGCCCTAACTCACCACTGCTCCATGCAGAAAAGGACAAGACCACACAAACAATGACAAATGGTCATCATCTGGTAAGACAAACAATATAAAACTGTTTCCAGATGATACAAAAGACATCCATAATCTTGATTCAGTGCTTCTGCAACCATTGATACACATACACACTTCAACACATACACACCTGTTTCTGTCTGCAGATACAAATCCTCAATACTGATATCACAACATTTAGCTTCTGCAGCAATTGATACACATGCACACTTCAACATATAAACATCCATTTGTAGCTGCAGATACAAATACATATTACTGATATCATAGCACTACTTATGCATGTAGGACCAGTGCTACTATTCATGTAGGACCAGTGCTACTACACCAACAGGAAAAAATCCTTGATTTCCAAGCTACATGAGTATTTTCATGTGCAAAAGGGCAGGCCTCTTTAGGGGCTGTGCTTCTCTAGTCAGATACAGAAATCTAAGATCTGCAGCTGCCCTGGCCTTGTGCAGCCTGCAATTCTGTAGAGACAGATACAATTCCACAGTGTAAGACATATACAGCCAATTCTGACTGCAGAAAAAAAGCCCCTGTGGGTCCTCTGCTTCTGCAGCCACATATATACAAACCCAGAATACCCAAATCACAACAGTACTTCTGCCTGCAGAAGTGTGGTCCTGTGTGGGGCAACAGTTCTGCAGCCACCAATACTATTTCACAGTGTAAGGCATACAAACCTACTTCTGTCTGCGGAAGTGCAGACCCCTGTGTAGCTTGAAATTCCATAGACATAGATACATTTGCATAGTGTAAGACATACACACCCACTTCTGGCTGTAGAAGCACATGAAAGTAACAGTATAAGGCCTGCACTTCTGTAGCCACATATACAAATCCAAGATAACCAGATAAAAAAAAAAAAACTACTCATGTTTGCTAAAGTGCAGGCCCCTGTGAAGCCCACAGTTCTGCAGACACAGATCCAATTACATGCTGTAAGACATGCACACCCAACTCTCTCTGCCAAAGCTCAGGCAGTTACAGAGCCCGTAACTCTGCTGTCATAGATACAGTACTCAAATTGCAGCTGTACATGTCTGCATGAACATAGGCCTCTATGGCACCTGTGCTTCTGCAGGCACACATACTGCTGCTAAGTGTAAGACATACACACCCACTTCTGTCATCTGTGAGAGGGTATCATGCAGTGGGTGTATATGTGTTGAAGTTGTGCATGTGTGTCCATGGCTGTAGAAGCACTGTACCATGATGATGGATGTCTTTTGTGTCATCTGAAAACAGTTGGTTGTTGTGTGTCTTACCAGATGATGGTCAGCTGTGGTTGTTTGTGTGGTCTTGTCCTTTTGCTACTTGGTGAGGTGAGGAGTTAGGGTTTAATACCCTAACACCATATTTCCCTACTTTTGTGACATTAAGTTGAACCCTAACGGGTGTATTAATGCAGTTTTTTTGCAATTACTTCCCTTACTTTTTGAGGAAGTTATTAAAGTTTTATTACACCAGATGTTGAGGCTGCAGGACAGGCACAGGTACACATATATAGAGCAAGATTCAAATATTCAACTCAGCATGCAAACATGCAGGCCCCCAACTGCAGTTTTTTTTGCAACAAATGTCCTTTCTTTTTGAGATAGTAGCTCTGCACCAAGTAAAGAGTCCATCTTCTATGTGGCTATGGATGCAAAGGATTCATGGAGCTGTCTGGGGGACTGCAGAATGGCAGGGCCCTTTGGGCTCTGTGCTTCTATGTGACTACAGGTGCAGATGTGTATAGTTAAGAGTTCATCTGGCTGCACAAATGCAGCCCTCTCTTGGCCCTTAGCTTCCATGCAGCTACTAGTGCAGAGGTGCAGGGCCCTCTGGGATGTATGCCAAGAGAAGACATCTCCTAACTATGTGGTTACTTGTTATCCATGCAGCCAACCCTGCAACATCCCTTCCCAGGCTGGGGGTGGTGTTGCATGGCAGCAGCATCCCTCCAGTCTCGATCTCTCCAGCTGGTTCACTAAGATCACCTCTGAACTCAGCTCACTGGCATGAGATTACAACATACTGTCTCCTGGGACAAAGGGCAGTCCATCACACAATGTTTCTTAATAACTTTTTTCACATGTTGACCCCATGTCATGAACTTGATCAGTAGAATGTATTAAATCCAGCCCAGAAGCTGGCTTTGCAGAGAGACTGCAAAATCACCTTTCAACCTGTATTTGAAAATCATAAGGTAGGGTCATGTAAACAGTATATTTCAAATTTGGAACTAAAATATTATAAAATATCCAAGTTATGAGTTAAACTGTGTGAGACACAAAAAAGTAGTTTTAATGTTATGATCCAGTATTTAATGTGCACTTAAAGTGCAACCCACACCAGCTCCATAGCACTGAGTGAAGGCGACCTGGGTTCACGCCCTGATCCCAGGTACCAGGAGCAGAGACCGGCAGGGAGGGAGTCCATAAGCATCCAATGGACTCTTCCCTCCTGGGGGGGGTGTTCTGCCTGGGGACTTGCAGGTGGGTTGGTGTTGTACTTGGAGACATGCTGTCTCTTCATGCCCCCTGTGTGCCCCACCCCAGGATGTTCCCGTGCTCACGCAAGGCTGAGAACTGCAGTGGGTGAGGCAAATAAAACCAGGAAAAATGCCCCCGTTTGACTGGATGATGAACACCATGGCTTCCTGCCACCTGAAGCCCTAGAACCAGCCCTGATCCAGCTCCGACAGTGCCAGAGTTGCATAGGCTGCTACTGAGGCCATTTCCTCCAGGAAGAGAGGGACCATCCCAGCAGAGGGATATGCCGGGCTACTCGAGGTAGGCTGCAATGGGTAGCTGGTGGAGGTGGCAGGAGGTTGGAGGATTGGAGGGTGGTGAGATGGCACTGGTGCTCTGAAGGAGTGGCCGATTGGGAGGTGCATGGAAGGTGCATAAACAAATAATAAAAAAAAAATTAAAGTGCAATCCAAGAATTCCATTTTTCTGTGACATGGAAAATATTTGGGTCTCAATGTGTGACACAAACATTCCATTTTTTGGTGGATATGGAACATTCTTGGGTCTCAGTTAGTGAGTGAATTCCCTTGGATATAGTTTGAGTACCATTAATATTTGTCAGACAAATTACTGTAAATCAACATCAATGCCAGGAGGAAGTTTACCAGTAACAGCTATCATCACCAAAATGTCAAGTTATAAATCGGCCATGAGCTTTCAGGGGTAACAACTAAGTTCAATGTGCATTTCACAATGATGCTTATGATATTCAGCATTTAGCAGTCTTATTTAGGACTACCCTTACCCTTGTTATCACACTATCAGATGCCCCACTTAGATAATCAATTCATAATCAACAAAGTAAAGCTGGGAACTAGTCATTTTTGTCTTACTGTAGTATTCATAGTAACATTTTTCCTATTTTAATGAAGAATTAGTATTCCTGAATAAAGGAATAATGCACGACAGGGTGTGTGTCGTGCTGGGATAACACCACGCCTGAGGGGGTTGGGCATGAGACCGCAGGCCGAGTGCGTCCAATGGCCCAGGCATGGCATTATCCCAAACAACACATACACCCTGGAGTGCATTATTCCTATTATACAATGGCTCATTGTTATACAGAATAAAAAAAATCATTTTAAAGATGTTTTTGTGTGGAAAAATATTTTTTGCTTTTAAGAGAAGATGAAACAATCAAGAAATGCTCCATAAAATGCTCATCTACAGGTTCACAGTGAGGCTGAGACTAGACCTGTGGCGTCTTGCTGGGATAACACCATGGGTTCAGCCCCAAACTGACTAATCACAGTCCAAGATTCTTTCTTGCCATTGTATAATCTTTTTTAACAGTTTGGTGATAATATGTGTGGAGGTGGGAGTGGTAATTAAATTCACTGAGGGGGAGTTGCATGGAGCAGCATGTGCATTTAAAACAGGAAGGGCAAGTGAGAAGTATTGGGGGATGTAAGCCACAGAGAGCAATATAATTTTTTAAAATTTATAAAGCACAGCTACTAAATGGCAGAAGTGGCAGAGGGATTGAGAAGCACAATTTGTATCTTGTTCAATACTACAAAGCTGTCTGGGGGATCTGTCTGTCCCCAGAACCAGAAGGAAATGCTGCCCTTAGTCATTTTTTTTAAAGAGATTTGAATTTTGTTTAATACAGCCCTGCTAAATGAGGGAGTGGGGCACAGGGACCAACTGTACTTGAATGGGCCAGATTGTGAAGATGGGAGTGGAAGAACTGAGTGATGAGGTAAATAAATCAACAGGAATAGGAGAGCTGTATGGAGTAGTTGATGGGGGGGTGCAGGGAGTGGCTGATGCATGGGAGGGGGCAGGGAGTGGCTAATATATGTTTAAGGGGTGAGAGAGAGAGAGAGAGAGAGAGGGAGAGCTTAAGGACAGTTTGCTCTTGCCTATAGTGCACAAAAGTTTAGCTAGAACTCTCTCCTTCATACAATCTGTTATCAATATTGCCTGCAAAATATCAATGGCAAATATGGTGCGCTTGTAAGAGTAAATGTTTGTTTTGTATACTGTATTTGAATAAACATGCATTGTTCAAACAGAGTGTACACATCTGGCTCTTGTTATGTCACTCACAGTGGTTTTAAAACTAGTACCTTCAGATCAAGTCACACAATGTCTTTGGGCATAGTCTACATTTTCATGGCAAGCAGATCCATCACAACAGTTGTGACTTGATCATATTAAACTTTTTATGTTGATTGCATGCATGTGCAAGAAACATGTTGTGGCAGCTTGTTGCAGAAGCAGGTTGTGGAGGTGCAGCACTGTTGTGGCCAATACCCCCACTGCCTTTAGAGGCTTGGCCCGCTTTCTCCAATGGCATGGTACGCTGCTGCTAACACTAGTTCAGCCAGCATGCCACAACCTTGAAAAGTTTTAGCCGCTGCAATCAGGGGCTGCCTCGTCATTGCAGCGTCAGTCATTCCGCTGCAATGAGGGAGCAACCCGTCATTGCAGGGCTGTCCCTTGCATTCCCCCGACCCATTTGTTAATGGGGAACCCAGTCCCCATCGCTTTCTGTTGTCTGCCGAGGGGGTACCCAGTCCTTCTTGGCATCATGTCCTCTCCCTCTGTTTTTTTGCCAATGGGGGTGCCTAATCCCAGTTGGCAGCATGTGCCCCCCCCCAGTGTTTGTTTGCTGATGGGGGCCACAATCCCTGTCAGCTTCACTTCCCTTCCTAGTTCACATTGCTGATGGGGAGCCACCCCTGCCGGCATTATATCCCCTCTTAGTTTGATTTGCCAATGGGGAGCCCACTCTATTGGCATAATGTCCCCCCACAAAAACAGTAGATTTGTGCTGAGGGGTGCCCAATCCCCTTGGCTCTTGCACCCCTTTGTGCTGACAGGGTGCCCAATCCCCATCAGCTACAGCTGCCCCCCTAAAAACACTAGGTTGACACGCTGAGAGCCCACCCAGTGTGCCAAATGCCCTGTAAAAAATCCCATGATTTATTTTTGTTAACCTGTAACAAAAAGAAAACAGTCCCTCACAATCTGTCTGCCCCCTCCCACAACCCGCACCCACCCTCTGCACACCCTGCCTCCCCACACCCCCCTCACCCCATACTTACCTCCAGAGCCCTGCGTGACAATCTTCGGTGGACCGGGAACACGTCTGTACTCTTCAAAGCCGACCACGAACTGAAGAAATGTCAGTAAGCTGTATAATGGTATAAATAGGGTTTTTTCAACTTTGATGCATATCTCAGGCATTTTTTGGAATTTTGGCACCAAATTTTAAACATGGGGTTTCTGGGACCCCTTCTCATGAATTCAGGCACTGTCGTGGCATTAATTGGTCCCGAAAGGTGATTTCGTGGTCACTGCGCTGAATCACCTTTAGGGACCAATTAACAAAATGTCAGTGCCAGTGATCATGAGGTGGGATCTCAAAAAGCCTATGTTGCAAATTTGGTAGAAAAAATTCAAAAAATGACTGTTTTACGAGCTTGCATTGCGCAGTTGCTATGCACGCCCATAACTTCACGAATCTGCAATATTTTTATTCCAGATTTTCCACATTGGCATTTTTCCACACCTCCTTATGAACAGTACAGCTGTCATTTTTCACATCCTGGCCAACATGTGTTTTCGCACTTCCAGTGCAGAAATAACGCAGTCGCTGTGGGAAGACAGTGTTCAGGACAGATTAAGAAAATGACAGTGACACTGTTCATGAGCAGAGGTCCTTAAATGCCTATGTTGAAAATTTGGTGATGATAGTCCATCAAATGACTGTGTTACAAGTGTGCATTGCGCAGTTTGTAACTTCGCAGATTTGTAATATTGTCACGCCACATTTTCAACACTGGCATTTTTTCACACCTCCTTATGAATGGTACAGCTGTCATTTTTCACATCCTGGCCAAAATATGTTTTTGCATTTCTGGTGCAGAATAGCACAGTCACTGGGAAATCAGTTTTTGGGACAGATTAAGATCGAGCGAGTGAGGGGGGGAAGTGACCGAACTCAACTGAGCTCTGTCAGGACTGCTGCAGATTTCTTTGTGGGCAGAAAAAGGCCCCAGTGCAGGCAGGAGCCCAGTATAAAAGGGAAGCCTGCAGCGTGGGAAGAAACAGAATGAGAGAGCGAGTGAGGGAGGGGGAGTGAGCGACCTCAATGGATCTGTGTCGGGACAGCTATGAACTTCTTTGTGGGCAGAAAAGGCACCAACACAGGCAGGAGCCTAGTACAAAAGGGCAGCCTGCAGTGGCAGGAGAAACAGATCGAGTGAGTGAGAGAGGGGGAGTGAGCAAGCTCAACGGAGCTGTGTCAGCACTGCTGTGGATTTCTTTGTGGGCAGATAAAGGTGCCAACACAAGCAGGAGCCCAGTACAAAAGGCAGCCTGCAGCGTTGGGAGAAATAGAACGAGCGAGTGAGAGAGGGGGAGTGAGCAAGCTCAATGGAACTCTGCTGGGACTTTAGATTTGCCCCCCCCCCCAGTCTTCTGTGGTCCTATATTACAGCAGAGTCTCTGGAGTGGAGACAAAGCAATGATTGGATATGTTTAGGATTGCTGTAATAATATAGATTAAGTTGTTCTGTTTATTCCTCTAACTGAGCTAAGTACTGAGCTGTACTGTTATGATTGCTGTAATAATACATATTTATTTGTTCTGTTTATTTCTCAAACTGAGCTGAATAATAAATTTGGTAGAAAAAATCCAAAAAATGACTGTTTTATGAGTGCGCATTTCGCAGTCAGTACGCACGCTCATAACTTCACGAATTTGCAATATTTTCACTCCAGATTTTCAACATTGGCATTTTTCCACACCTCCTTATGAACAGTACAGCTGTCATTTTTCACATCCTGGCCGAAATGTGTTTTCGCACTTCCGGAGCAAAATAGCGCAGTATCTGTGGGAAATCAGTATTCGGGACACATTAAGAAAACCACAGTGACACTGTTCATGAGCAGAGGTCCTAAAATGCCTATGTTGAAAATTTTGTGATGAAAGTCCATAAAATGACTGTGTTACGAGTGTGTGTTGTACAGTTTCCATGCACCCTTGTAACTTGGCAAGTTAGTAATATTTTCACGCCAGGTTTTCAACACTTGCATTTTTTTCACACCTCCTGATGAACAGTACAGCTGTCATTTTTCACATCCTGGCTGAAATGTGTTTTAGCGCTTCTGGCACAGAATAGTGCAGTTGCTTTGGGAAATCAGTATTTGGGACAGATTAGGATTGAGCGAGTGAGAGAGGGGGAGTGACCGAGCTCAACTGAGCTCTGTTTGCACGGCTGCAGATTTCTTTTGGGCAGAAAAAGCCACAAACACAGGCAGGAGCCCAGTACAAAAGGGGAGTCTGCAGTGGAGGGAGAAAAAGAACGAGCGAGTGAGGGAGGGGGAGTGAGAAAGCTCAAGGGAGATCTGCTGGGACTTTACAGTAGCCCACTCTCCTGCCCAGTGTCCTCTGTGGTCCTATATTACAGCAGGGTCTCTGGAGTGGAGACAAAGCAATGATTGGGTACTTTAGGATTGTTGTAATAATACAGATTTAGTTGTTCTGTTTATTTCTCTAACTGAGCTGAGTAATACTTGGAGTGCAATAAGATTTCTAACTGGCCTAAGTGAAACTATATGAGAGCCGAGAACAAAAAGTATGGTAGCTGAGGGGTCAAAAATGGACAAGGAGGCTTTAGGATTGTTACAGTTATACAGTATCTAATGGATGAGATTTGAGACTGAATTACCCCAGTCGGCAAGGGGTTGTAGGGGGATTAGTGTGGGGGGAACAGGAATTTGAGTAAATAGGGTCCTAACACTTGTAGTAGGGTACAGACCCTGGGAGTAAAAGCCCATAACATAAGATGGGAGCCAAAATGGGGCAGCTGCTACATGTCAATAGGGCAGGCATCTTTGGAAGGGTGAAGGGGTGTACAGGGTGTGGGTCTGCCATGATCTTGGACTGGGCTTGGAGGATGGGGGGTGTATGGTCTGTAGATGAGTGGCTAGTTTGAGGGAGGAACTGTGGAGGTTAGGGAGGAATGTAAGTAGCAGGGCAGATGAGTATGGTAGGCATCCTGAGGGGGGAATAGGGGATGACAAAGGGGGATGGAGGAAGAATAACTAGGGACTGAAACCGACGCCAGTATCAGAGGCACTAGCAGAAAAGAGAGGAGAAGGAAGGGGGTGCCCGAGGTGAGGGCAGGGGGCCTCCTGATGCGTGAGGAAGACACCACAAGGAGTACCAGGACAGAGAGCAGATGGCTGTGGGTAGGGAGGGACCAGGGGTGGCACGGAGGGGAACAAGTAGGAGGGGGAAACCGATAGGAGGAAGTTATGTAGGACAGGTATCTACTACGAATAGATTCAAACCTCTGCTATGGGACAGAGAGGGGCAGCAAGAAAATACTGAAGGGGGGAGAACAAGTGGGGCATGAGAGGGATGGCAACAGGTAAGGGAAGAGATAGTGAGGACAAAAGAGTAGAAGGGGGCTAGTAAGGAAGGAGGGGTGGTGACTGAAGGAAAGAAGACTAGGGGAAGGGGGAAGGATGGGAGGGGAATCACTATTGGGGTAGAAGGGAATGGGGGCTCTAAATTGGCAACAGCAGGGATAGGAGAGGAGGTTGGAAATCAGCAGGGGAGGAGGGGAGGTCGACATGGGAAGCCCAGTAGGAAGTAGTCAGGCTGGGAAGGGGTGCAAGGGGGATGGGAGGAATAAGGCAGAGAAAAGGAGTGAGGCAGAAGTAGGGGGTACAGATACAGAAGTCACAGAGGGTACAGTTGGTGGGGTAAGGGACAGGGAAGAATGAATACTGAGGTGGTGGAAAGGGCATTAGAAGGGAAAGGGGGTAAGGGCCAGGGGGGTTCTCATCCTGGGGGATTCGATACTGAAATGGGTGAGATGGGGCAGAAACGGGGAAAGGCACAGCCATATTTGAGTTGAAGCTGTCCTCAGGTTGACTGCAGGATGGGCAGGGCAGGCACTGCTCAAGCGTGCAGCAAGGAGGAGGAAGAAACCTCATTTACTGTTGCATGTGGGTACACATGACTTGCCAGGGGACACTGTGGAAGTAGTGAGGGGGAGGTTTGAGTGCTTGGGCAGGCAGTGTGAGGGGTTGGGGAAGTCGGTGGCATTCTTGGAGGTACTGCTGGTACCATGTGCAAGCATGGGGAGGAAGGGTAGGCTTGAGGAGTTCGAGTGGCTGAGGGATTGGTGCCACACAAAACATTATGGGTTACTGACTAACTGGGGTAGGCTCTGGGGGAAATACTGACTTGTACGAGGGGGACAAGGTACACTGGAGCAGGAAGGGAAGGGGAGGGTGGTATTAAAGGCAGCATTGCTGCCAGGCCACTGGTGCTGAGGGTTGAGGCACTGGATGCCACACCTCATGCCATGCTGGTGACCCAGGATCAGACACAAACCCGGGCCACCAGGGGTTGGCAAAGAAGGGATAGGATTGAGCATCCGGAGGACTGATCTCCTATCCTGGGGTGGGATCCAGGGACCCACCGCTCTGTAGCGGCCCCTGGTAGTGACCGCGGGTGCTACTACAGCAGTGTAGTAAAGGGTGGATCAGTGTGGCAGACGTTGGCATGCTGTGCCTAAGCATCATTGCACGCCCACACTCCCAAAGGGGAGAAAAGTGGAAAATTGGCTACAATCAGGCAGCATGAGCTTCCAAACCCCCCCTGCCCACCCCGAATGGCACCTCCTCAACTGGATCCTGCTCTGGTGGGACAGTCTCGGAAGCTCCTCACCACCCCAGCACGGGGGTAATCCGTGGATGTGAGCAGGTCGGCCTGATGTTGGGGGCAGGTCTAAGGGGGTCGGTTGGGATGAAAAAGCTGACCGTAGCCCAGTGAGAAAATATTTAAAAAAAAAAAAAGGCAGGAGGGGTATATCTCTACCAAGATGGATTTAAACAATTGGGGTGCGTGTCCAAAAGACTGAGGTTGGTAGAAAGGTCCGGACAGGGGAGCCTGATGAGCTCACCGCCCTAGATATAGGTAAAGGCGGAGGCGTAGTAACCCTGGAAGGGGGCAGTCAGAGCGCACTGAGTGTAATACCGATGGCACCAACACCCGGTAAGAATAAGGAGGAGAAAGGGTGCGGACTACCGGGAAGAGGGACACAGGTTAAGGAGGAGAAGAGTGAGGAGAAGGAGGGGTACGGGTGGAAGGTGGTCTGACTAAATGGATAGAGAACTGCTTACAGGAGAGGGTGCAGAGGGTGGTGGTGGTGGTGGAGGGCTAGCTCTTGGCATCCAGAGCAGTGACAAGCAGGGTGCCACAGGGCTCAATGCTTGGTACAATGTTATTTGGGCTCTTTATCTCCGATATAGCACACAGAGTGGGAAGCAGGGTTAGTCTGTTCGCACATTATACCAAATCAAAAGCAAATAGTTATAGTAGCAGAGCCCCCCCCACACACACACACATACACACTCCATGAAAAGCTGCTTAAAAGCCTGCAATTCATTCAGATCAATTCCATTTTCTTACTTACTTGGGGTTCAGTGGACAGCAACTGTAAAATCATGTACCTAGGGCATAAGAACCCCGATGCTGGGTATAGGATGAGGGGAGGTACTGATACTCATTAGACATGAAAGGGTCCTTGAGGTTATTATATCACAGGACCCCAAGATGGGAGTACAGTGTGACAAGGCTATGGGCAGGGCAAATTGGATTCTGGGGTGCATAAGGAGTGGCATCTCCAGTAGGAGGAGGAGGAGTGATGTTGTGCTGCCATTGTATCACTCTCTGGTATACCCCCAGCTGGAGTACTGTGTCCAGTTTTATAGTCCAGACTTCAGAAAGGACATAAGGTGGAGGTTTTCCACTGGAGGCCAACTAAAATGGTTCAAAATTTTCACAGGAATCCCTACAAGGAAAGGCTGAAGAATCTCAACATGTACATTCTGGAAGAGTGGAGGGCGAGAGATGACATGATCAAGACCTACAAAGTACCTCACAGGGGTGAAGAGGGTACAGTTGGGGAGTTTCCTTCAAATGACGATGAGCACACAAACCAAGGGACATACAATGAAGCTGGGGGGGCATTCAGGATAGATGTGAAGAAATATTTCTTTACTGAAAGGGTGGTAGACATCTTGAACAGACTGCCAGGAGAAGTGGTGGAAGCTAAAATGATAGGGGCCATGAAGCATGCATGGGATAAACATAGGGGTATATTAGAAAAAGGGAAAGGAGGGGTCAACAGAGATCAATAGGGCTATGGAAGTGGAGTAGGTTCAAGTTCATTGCAGGAATAATCCATTAAGCAAGCTCATTCACAAGGAGGTTCTGATGGACGCAGACAGAATAAGATATACAGTAACATATACAGGCAGGAATTACAAGTAGGTACAGAACACTTGGGCAAACTGGGTGGGCTGAGTGGTCCTTTTGTGCTGACAAATTCTATGTTTCTATGGCATCATATGTTAATTCAGGTGCAGTGTTTATTTAAAGTTGGGCCTACCATACATCCAGATGTAAGGTACAATAAATTACTGAATTAGATGCAGCCCACTTACAGTACAATAAACAGAACCGCAGTTCTTCGAGAAGCCTTTACTCTTCATAAGGCTGCTTAAAGAGCTGGGTATCTATTTGCAGTGTCCACACCAGTATGGTGATCTTAAAATCGATGCCACATCTGAATGAGTACTTGATTATTGCTCACTCCATTTCTTCCCCATTTTGAAACCTGTTTGTCCTGAGTTAGTTTTGGGCTGGCAGCACCTTACCTGTCTTGGAAGATGACCAATAAGCGGCACTGAAAGACGTCAGATTTCACAGACTGTGACGGCAGCTGCTCACAGACAGACATAAGGCAATTCTACTGGGGAGTAGGAGGAAGTAAGCTGTTGATTAACTAGAATCTGCAGCTTATAAATCAGGTAGGGAAATGGGCAGACTAGGTGAGCCAAGCGGTCCTTATCTGCCCTCAAATTCTATATTTCTATGTTTCTCACCCACCATCTTGGCAAGAAGAAGGCTGCAGCTGTGGCCACTGATGACTGTTGGGTTGTGGGGATGGGGGGACCAAAGAGGATAGACATAAAGAGATAAAATCATAATAAAAATTGTGAGACCTTCACCAGTTTTCCAAAACACTTAACAGTACAAGAACACTCTATGAAGTTTTCCAAATGGCAACACAATCTGGTGAGCCCTCTGTCTGCCATCTGACACCAGGCAGCAACCAGCATAAAATTGCCTAAAGAAGGCAGTGTGGTCATGTGGTTACTGAAATACTGGACATTACAGATTTATAAGAACAAAAGAATATCACACAGCAGCTGGCACATGTGCTTATAGCAGCTGTCTCCTGCTTCTCAGTAGTTATATTTATACCCTTGAGGTACTTGAATGTTTCTATCATATCCCCTCTTTCCCTCCTCTCTTCCAGTGAGTACATATTGAGGTCCCTTAATTTCTCCTCATAAGTCTTGTGTTGCAAGCTCTGTACCATCTCATTCGCCCTTCTCTGGACCATCTCCAGCCTGCTAATATCCTTACAAAGGTGTGACCTCCAGAACTGCACACAGTACTCCATGTGAAGCTTGACCATGGTTTTATATAATGGCATCACTACCTCCCTCCTTATGCTGGTGATACCCCTGTCTATGCACCCCAGCATGTCACTGGCCCTCCCAGCTGCCTTACCACATTGACATTTTCAGGTCATCTGAAATAAGAACCCCCAGGTCCCTTTCCTTCTTGGTGACTGTCAGCAACTCCCTGCCCCCCCTCCCATCCTGTACCTTTCCCTAGGGTTTCTGTGTCCCACGTGCATAATTTTGCACTTTTTTGAATTACACATCAGTTGCCAGTCCTCAGACTATTTCACAAGCTTCCCCAGGTCCCTCCTCATTTTCTCCACCCCCTCTGGGGTATCCACTGTGTTACAGATCTTGGTGTCATCTGCAAACAGGCAGACCTTTCCCTTCAGCCCATCTGCAATGCCACTAATGAAGACATTGAACAAGACTGGCCCCAGGACCAATCCCTGTGGCACCCCACTGGTCACCCCCTTTCCTCAGACTGTGCCCTATTTGCCACCACTCTCTGCCTCCTGTCTGTTACCCAGTTTCTAACCCAGTTTACTACCCTTTCTCCCATGCCCAGCCTACTCAGCTACTTTATCAGCCTCCTATGTGGGACAGTGTCAAAGCCTTTGCTTACATCAAGGTAAGCGTTGTCCACTGGCCCACCCTAATTTACTTCCTTTGTCACCCAGTCAAAGAGATCAAGCAGATTTATCTGACATGACCTCCCCACTCTGAATCCATGTTGCCTATGGTCCTGGGCTCTTATGGCTTCTAGATGCCCCACTATCCTTTCTTTAACCAATGTCTCCATGATCTTCCCCACTACTGAAGTGAGGCTGACCGGCCTATAGTTCCCTACCTCCTCCCTGCTGCTGGATTTATATAGAGGGACCACATGTGCCCTCCTCCACTTCTCTGGTGCCGTCACTGTGTTGAATGACTCAGTGAACATGGCTGCCAAGGCACTGCTATTTCCCTTCACAGTTCTTTTAATATCCTTGGGTGTATGCCATCTGGTCCCATCACTTTGACCATCTTCAATTTACTCACCTTCTGCAGGATTCTTTTGCCTGTGAATGGACTATTGTCCACCTCTTCACGCCTTCACAACTGCTGTACTGCTGTGGCCCTTGCCCCTCCCCCTCTTCTGTGAATACTGAACAGAAAGACATAGTGGATGTCTGGGGGGGGGGGAGCACATGACAATTCCTAGGCATGGTACTTTCACTTCCAAATACCTAAACAGCACATATAAGCAATCAACATTCGGCATTGACAAATGCTTGTTTGTTGTTGTTTACTTTATTCAGTCTAGTGCACTTACAGTCAGATTGGGAAGGTGCATCAGTGAGCCAAGCTGTCAGCTCAGTCAGATACCATTGAGTAAAGAAACCATTTCTAAATGTTCCATATTAGAGATGCAAAACTGTTGTACTTAGTAGCAAATTAAATATTAATTTGTAGTCAGTGTTAAGTTGGGACACTATACACCTCAATATCTTTCCTGATGAGCTGCAGGGAGGGAGGCTCGTCTTTTCTGCTGAGATACCAAGGTCTTTATACTGATATTACAGCAATCAGCAGTCAGCTTCACCAAGTTTGGTTGCCTAATAAGGAACATTTAAAAAACATTTTAAAGATTTAGGGCAAAGCTTTCAGATATACACAAACAGAAATCAGTGTAACTAATGAAAGCTAGGACTAACAGAGAAAATAAGACTTGAGTATTTCTTACCCCTCCCCACTGCTATTTTTCAAAACATCTTCACAGTTGAAATGCAAATGGGTTTATAATTAATTTTCATTTACAGTCATCAAGCCGCAGAACTGGTGCCGGTAGTGTGCTAGAAGATAGTGGACTTCTTTGGTTGGGGGTTGAAAGAGTGGTGGCAGAGAGTATGTGCATTTTATGTGTTCTGCTTTACTGTTGTACTGAATACATTGTATGTGAGGCACTGTATGTAGCGTGGATTGTAGCAAGAGGTTGACATTGGAGTTATGGTTGGTGGGGAAGGTGTAATCTAGTTTGATATGGTGTGTAGGACTAAGGATGCATTTGCTCAGTTGCCCTAAACTAGTAATTGATGGAATGGGTTAATTAGTCTTCAATGATAGCAATGATGAATGGGATGAATGGGAAAAAAATTGGATTTCATATGATCAAGATTGCATTACTGAGCTTAGATTTCTGTATCAGTATGTTTTAATAATTACTGGTGACCATAAACATCAACCAGATTACTGTTTTGTTAAAAATGCATATCAACCAGATTTCAGGTTATTATGCTCCAAAGGCAATAAGAAAACAAAATCAGGTTGATATGACACTTCATAATAATTTGAAATCAGGTTGACATGACATTCCCCAAAGAACAAACTTTAAAACTGTTGCATTCCATTGTTTCACAAAAAGTATTTAAACTGCAGTATTTTCAACTATGTTTTATTCATGTACAGATCAATTTCTTCAAAAATAAAACTGCACTCTAGCTAAAAAAATGACTTTTCTTTCAAGCTGCTAGAAAAACAGTCTAAACCTCCACACCAGCAATTATAAAAAATAAAGGATAGGTAAGTTTGATGCTATGGATTTTTTAAAAAAATCCATAACACACACTTACCTATCCATTATTCTCTATTTTATTTATTTATTTATTTATTTATTTATTATTTATTTAATTTGTTAACTGCATAAGAGCACTGGACCAAGGGTCCTTTTTCAGGCTTTACCCGGACAGATCATACAATACAAAACATATAATAAACATTCAATAACAATAATAAATACATAAATCAAACAAATAGGATTTTAGGCATTTTTTAAAAACTTGTAAAGAGCAACCAACATGTATAGAATCGGGCAAGCTATTCCAGAAACAAGGAGCAGCTGCAGTAAATGCTCATAATCGAGCTATAGTTTTACAAAGATCTTCGTTAAGTTAAACCTCAGTGGCAGACCACACACTAGGTAACAAATCCCTAACTAAAAGAAGATCAGAAAGTGGAGAAGGCACAGAAAAAAATACATTTTTGAAAATTAAACAACCAAAAAAATACTGTATACAATGAATCGTTGAGAACCAACTAAGCTGGGAATACAAACATATGAACATACAAAAGTTGCCAGCAGCAAACTGTCATCCTGGTCTATTTAGGTTGCTCGAGATTGCAGCTAACTCCCTATTCAGCAGCTGCCTCACCCCTCCTTCCCTCCCTTTACCCTCCCCTTTGCCCTGTCCCACCCCTTTTTGAAGCAATCCACTGTGTTACATGCCACCACCTCAGCCGGTAGTTCATTCCTCTTTGCCACCACCCTCTCCATAAAGAAATGCCTCCTCACCTCCCTCCTGAATCCACCCTCCTCCAATCCCATGTCATGGCCCCTAGTGTCTCTCCCCACCCTTCTCCTGAATAGACACTCTGTTTTGATTATCCCCTTCATGTATTTGAAGGTCTCAACCATGTCCCCCCATCCCTCCTCTCCTCCAGTGTGTACATATTTAACTCTCTTAGTCTGACCTCATATGGCAATTCCCCCAGGCCCTGAATCATCTCTGTTACCCTACACTGCACCCCCTCCAGCAATCTAATTTCTGTTTGTGAGTATGGGCGTCAGTATTGCACGCAGCATTCCAGGTGGGATCTAACCAAAGATCTGTATAACTGTAGAATAACCTCCCTTCTTCTTGAGGTAATGCCCCTTGCAATGCACCCAAGTATTTTGTTGGCCATTGCTGCTGCCTTTCTGCATTGCATGGAATTGTTCATTGCTCCATGATGATCACCCTCAGATCCTTCTCCTTTTCTGTTACCTCAAGTCACACAACACCCAGATAGTAACTTCTCGGATTTATTTGTTCCAAAATGAAGTACCTCGCACTTTTTCGCATTGAACCCCAGCTGCCATCTGTCAGACTATGCCTCTAGCCTTGCCAGATCCTCCTGTAGCCCTCTCCACCCAACCTGATCGTCTACCACCACTGCCATCTTGGTGTAATCCTCAAACAGGCTGATTTTGCTGCTCATGCCCTCCAAGATGTCTGCAATAAATATGTCAAACAGCATTGAGCCCAACACTGACCCCTGTGGAACACCACTTGTCACAGATTTAGGAGATGAGTATTCCCCACCTGCCACCACCCTCTGCTGCCTATCTTTTATCCAGTTCTCCACCCACCCCACCAGTTTTGCTCTTGCCCCTGTGCCCCATAGTTTGCTTCCAAGTTTCCCATTTGGTACTGAATTGAAAGCCTTACTGAAGTCTAAGTATAAGCCATCCAGCACATGGCCCCTGTCAATTTGCCTAGTCACCCAGTCATAGTATTCCACCAGGTTAGTCTGTCATGACCTGTCCTTAATGAATCCATGCTGCCTCCTGTCCTGCACCTCTTTCACCTTCAGTTGTGCCACTAGCCTCTCCTTTAGGATGGTCTCCATTAGCTTGGCCACTATGGATGTTAGACTTACTGGCCAATAGTTCCATGGTTCATCTTTGGGTCTGCTTTTGTGGAGGGGAACCACATGAGCCAGTCTCCAGTTATGGGGTACACATCCTTTGTCTAGCGATTAATTAAATAATTCTGCCAAGTGTCCTGGCACCTGCCAGCTCCTTCAGCACTCTTGGACGTATTCCATCCAGTTCTGGTGCCTTGTCCACCCTCAATGCCCTTAACCTCTCCAGCACCCTCCCCACTGTGATTTCTGTATCCATCATCCCCCCATCTGTTTCTATCCTTCCTCCTACTATAGGCAGCACCCTCTCCCTTTCTTTCATAAAGACTGAACAGAAGTAGTCGTTGAGCACTTCTGCCTTTTCACCCCGCCTTCCACCCATCTCCCCTACTTCTTAATTCTTACAATTTGGTCCTTACAGCTTTTTTTCTCTCTGATGTACCTAAAGAAGTCTTTTTCCCCTTTATTTATTCCCTGCACCACCCTATGTTCTGTTGCCACCTTCGCTGCCCTTACCCCCCTGGTCACCTTTTTTGCTTCTTGCAGATATTCCTCCCTATCCTCTTCACTCCCTGATTTTCTGTATCTCCTGTAATCTGCCCTTTTCCTCATTACTTATGCATATATGTATAATATGTATGATCACAGAACTACTGTATATTGTTGTTCACACAAATCAAACTGGGTTCATAACAGGGACAATTTCAACATAAGTTATTGCATTTATTCCATCAAATTTATTGAATCACATGATCACTCTTTTGACCTTTGAAAAAGATAACATAAATCAGTCGTATGAGGATATGGGGTGTTTACCCACATTCAAAAACATGCTACTTTTGTAGAACAAAAAAATAAGCAGCGTGAGATAAATACAGTAAAATGTATGTCAATCGGGGACTGAGCAAATGTCATATTTATATTGTAAAAATAATTTCACCAGATAAAAGATTGCTTCCACATATGTTATTCCCTCTTACTCATATTTCATACAGCATTTTTTTTTCACTTCAGCAACTCACAAACACTGCTCACTTGTTTGCATTTGCAAATAAATATTGAATAGTAATGTACTTGTGCCTGTCAGCCTCAAGATGCTAAGCTGTGTGGCACTGTTTCCTCCCACAGCATCACTTTCACAGGGTTGTCAAGCATGTGGCAAGCAGCTCACAGCAGTTCTGGTCATGGAATTTGTGCAGCTGCTATTCTGAATGTGAAAACATTTATCAATAAGAAACTGCATTTTCACTGTTACAGTTGCAACACATTAATACAACACTCCAGACACAACAATTGATGAGAAATGGCTGATTACACTAGCTCTCTGAAGCATGACGTGATAGTAAAGGTGTGTGTGTGTGTCTGTGTGTCTGTGTGTCTGCATGTGTATGTGGGTAAAATATTACTATTTAATTTATGCTAGATTTAAATGTCTCTGATTAGTGAACTAAAGTTTGAAAAGGCAATGATTGCTAGTGTTAGGTAATATCACCAGTTCCCCACTTCCCAAATCAGTCGTCCATCACCCCTAGTCCAATTAATCTTTTGTGCCTGTCCTCCTTGATGGTTGACTATCCCAAGCTGTTCCACTTTGCCTCAAACAACCAATGGTTGCTGACAGTGTCAGTTTTGTGAGGTTGACTGCAGTCAGAGGCAGTAGTGCACTGATGTAATTTGGATTCCATTGCAATCAAAATACAAGGTTAGTGTTTTTCTCCTCCATGGAATACTGATATTTTAACATGCATTGTATATTGGGGAATAATGAGGGAAGTCTGGTCGAGCTGGGAAGGGAGGGAATAAAAAAATAAAATACAGATAGATTAGATAGACAGATGGACAGAAAGACAGACATGCAGAGACAGACAGATAGATAGACAGACAGAGAGAGAGAGAGAGAGAGAGAGAAGGAAAGAGACAGAAGCCAATGGACAGAACAGAGGATCAGAGGCTCACTGGTCTCACAGCAGCCCACAGCACGATTTCTAGCTGCGGCCGCAGAACTCAAGAAAGTCCCACTGTTGTCATGCAGAGATCAGGGGTGAATGGTTCCTCTCACTAAGTAGGGTGCTCTGAATTTTGGGGTGCCCAGAAAAAGTATTTCTGGAAAGTTTATAAAAAACAAACAGCAGAATCAAGCTAAACGGGTCCCGTGTAACTACAATAAGTTCAGGTGTTTGTTTACTTAAAAAGAGATTATTTTATGCATTTTCAATATTTGTCAGTTTAAAATCAGAAAAATAAGCCAGCCCAGTGGTGCTGAGGGTTGAGGCGCTGTACGCCACACCTCGTGCCATGCTGGTGACCGGGGTTCGGGAACAAGCCCGGGCCGCCGGGGGTCAGCAGGGGAGGGAGAGGATTGAGCATCCGGAGGATGGCTCTCCTCTCCCTGGGGTGGGTTTGGGGGCTCCTCAGCACAGTAGTGACACCTGGTGGAGACCAGGTGTACTACCTGTGCCTGGAACACAAGGGGAGGAAATGCAAACAAGTGAACTGCACGTCTGGCTCCTGGAGGTGCCTACACAACAAGGAAAAACCCCTTGCACCTGGATAGGCGTCGGCTCCTCTCAGGGTCACCGCCACACCCCACTACTGGGCCTTGCCTCCACCTCTCTCTCCCCTCCTCCTCCTCCTCGGCCAGCACTAGATTGTAGGTAGAGCACCAGATGGAGTGGCAGCCCTGCCCCAAGGGGATCAGAGCTGGGGGGTTCCTGGTCAGAGGTTGGTGAAGGGGTAGCATCTCTGAGGAGGCAAGGGATCAGGTAGGCAGTAGAGCAGCTGGTGAGCAGAGGCAGCCCAAGAGAGTTCCAGGGTCGCAGGGCGAATAAACAGAATTAACAAAAAAAAGTAGAAAAATAAATGGCAGCCAACACAATTGGTATTTTTGTCAGCAGGAGAGGTAAATCTTGAAAATAAACAATCGGTATATTTTTTTTGTTTGTTTTTTTACCATTCATGTCAGGTTGTTAACTATAAAATCATTATAACTCTGGAACCATATAATATTTTTTCATGAAACTTTCCAAAGGCACACCCTTGGCATGGGCCCCTTCTACCCTGACTATTTCATGAAAAAGTTCCACACTAACTAGGCTGTAGGTTAGAGCAAAAAATACCCAGTGTTAAGTATAGGGAAACCAAACATGTTTTTTTAGATTTTTTGGTGTTCCATATCTCGAAAGTCTTGAGACTCTGGCAGTCTGACCATGCATGCCAAATTTTGGGTGATTTCATCACATGATGCCAAAGTTATTAAGGTGCAAAGTTAGGGGTTTAACATTAAACAACCTACTCAACCCTAACTATAGTGGTGCTAATGAGCCACTGTAATGTTCAAAATCTCTAGGGGAGCATTTGCTTGTGCAACGAACGACCAATGCAAATGTGACTGCCATATGTTAATGGTTAAAAATGGGATTTGCATTCACTAACATAGTGCCATAAGCAAGACACAGGCACTGTGTATATGCTACAGAAATATATATTGTACAGAAATGGTGTTATTCAAACAGTTAGGGTCGGCACATGGACATTTGTCCCAGGCACCTGGATGCATCACACCTGGGACCATCCCTCGCCTTTATGGGATGACATACAGTAGTGGTGACCCAGGTGTTAGCCCCATTGACCAGAATGCAGCACACCAGAGAACACTTAGCAGTGGGATTGCAAGGTTAAAAAGGGAAGCAGGGACTGTGCAGAGGGGGACCAGGAAAGACAAGCATCCTGAATGAATATTTTTGTTCAGTGTTTACAGAGGAAGGAGAAGGGGAGGGGGCCACAAAAAAGTAGCAGGAGCTTTGGGGGGAGGTGGACACAAGTCTTTTTTTGGAGTATAGAGTCTTGAAGAGACCCACTAATCTGAAAGTGGACAAAGCAGTGGGGCCATATGGGGTGCATCCAAGGCTACTGAGGGAGCTCAGAGAGGTACTGGCTGCACCTCTGACAGCTCTGTTCAATTGTTCACTGGAATCAGGAGTGGTTCTGGAGGACTGGAGGAGGGCAGATTTAGTCCCACTTCAAAAAAGTGGTTAGTAGGGAGAAGGCTGGCAGTTAGGCCAGTCAGCTTGACATCAGTGGCGGGAAAGTTAATGGAATTCCTGCTGAAGGAAACGACATGTGGAATATCTTGAATCCAACAGGTTACAAGATCCAAGGCATCACAGATTATTGGGGGGGGGTCATGTCAAACAAATCTGATAGATTTCTTTGACTGGGTGACCAATGCATTAGATCAAAGTGGAGTAGTGGACATGACCTACCTAGATTACAGGAAAGTTTTCAGCACTGTTCCACACAGAGGCTAATAAGTAAGCTGGGTAGCTTAGGTGTGAGCGCAAAGGTGGTAAACTGGGTAATAAATTGGTTAGGTGATAGGTGATAGGTGACAGAGGATGGTGGTACAGCAAACAGAGTTCACTCCAAGGAAGGGACAGTGACTAGTGGGGTACCTCAGGGATCAGTGCTGGGACTGGTCCACTTTAATGTCTTTATAAGTGACAATGCAGAGGAGCTGGAGGGGAAGACCTGCATCTTTGCAAATCACAACAAAATCTGCAACAGATTGAACACTCCAAAGGGGGTGGAAAGGATGAGCAGAGACCTGAGAAAACTTGAGGAGTGATCAAGGGTATGTCAGCTGAATTTCAATACAAAAAAGTGCAAAATAATGCACTTAGGACACAGAAACCCAGGGGAAGAGTACAAAATTGGTGGAGTGGCACTGACGACTGCCAAGCAGGAAAGAGACCTTAGGGTATTTATATCAGATGACCTAAAGGTAGCCAGGCAGTTAGGAGGGCTAGTGGGATGCTGGGGTGCACAGGAAGGGGTATCACCAGCAGATTGAGGGAGGTGGTATTGCCCTTATATAGGTTGCTGGTAAACCCCACCTGAAGTACTGTGTCCAGTTCTGGAGACCACGGGCTTGATTTTCAGATGGGCAAGATTACCACAAGCCTCAAGTGTGCCCAAGATATTTTTTGAAATTAAACACACTTTATTGAATTTTACATAACATAAACCAATACGCCAAATATGTGACAAAAATAAAGAACAACAAACACAACTAGAATAACAATGACCCCTCCTTTCCCAAACTTTCTCCTCCCTCCCCCACTCCTGACAGCAGAGTGGTTTCTCTGATCTGCACTGGCGACTTCAACTCTAGAGAAAAAACAGTGGTGACCTATGTCTTCTGTTCCTACAGCTCACAAAGAGAGAGTAAATGGCTGTTGCAAGGTGTAAAGAGTGTGTAGTTCCCCCCAGATCTTGTTAAACCATTAAAAGCGATTGGTGGGGCCGGCTATCCTCTGCTCAGTACGGAAGTTCACAAGGAATTCCTGCAACCACTTCATGCAGGAAAGTCTTGTTGAGTCTCTCCAGTGACACAGAATTAACTTCTTGACAGAGAGGGTTATTAAAGCCATGTAATATCTGCGCTTCCGAATATCCACTGTGGAGTAATCCCCTACCAAGCATTTTTCCAGGAGAAATATGCAGAAATCCCCAGTTGGGGGTCTGCCCTTTGGGAAATGGCCTGCCATAAGTGTGCTACCTTGGGCAGCTCCAAAACACATGGTAGAGAGTACCTTCACCCTGCCCACATTGCACATAATGGGACACTGGTGCTTTTCCCATTTTGAATGGTTTAATTGGCCTATAATATGTTGTTTAATATTTTAAATTGCATTAACCTTAGTCTGCCTTGTGTTACATAAGTATAACAGTCTTTCTAGATTTTGTTCCAGTTGAGGGGAGAATGCAAGAATTGAGAGTCCCAAGAGGGCAATACGCCCTCTATTTGTGGAAATGCCTTGTCATATAAACATCCATAAAGCCGAGAAACTGCATGAGGTGAAACTGCCAATTTCCCAAGTGATTGCAGAAACTTCACCTCATTTGGGCCCATCGGCCCACTCCCTATAGCTTGGATGATCATGTGACAGAGGTGGAAAACTTTAAATATTGAGGACCTCCCTATCTGTAGAATTTTCAAGATGTCTGCCGAAGAAAAGCAATTGTCATTATTCAGCAAACCCACTACCTCAAGATTGACCAGTTGAGGTATCCAAGAGTGCGGAATAGTTTTGCCACCAATCTTGAGGTTTGGGTTGCTGAGAATAGGCTGCAAAATGTCTCTTCTGGGTTGATACCTTAGGAAAGCACATAACTGATTATAAATTTTAACTGACACTGCAATCACTGAGCTCCACAAGCCCTTTGGGAGGTCACCAGGGCGTGCATATCATAGGGCTTTGGGGTTTATTCCTGTGGAGGAAATTAGTTCCCTTTCCAAGGAGAGCCATATGGGAATGTAGGGGGAATCCTCTACCTGAGGGGACTGGGTGAACCATCTGAAGCATTTGTTGACATGACTCGCCCAATAATATAGGCCAAAGTGGAGTAGTCAAAGGCCCCCTTTATATTTAGGTGCAGCTAGTTTAAAGTATGCTCTCCTTGGGGTCATTCCTAACCAAACAAAGTGAGATATAATGGCATGCAGCCATCTAAACCAAGACAAGGGTAGTCAGATGTTCAGTAAGTTAAGGTGTAAAAAATCTGAGGCAAAATGTTAATTTTAACTAGATTAATATGGGCCCATAAAGATAATGGGAGCGCTTTCCACCGGGAGAGGTCTTGCAAGATGAGACGTACCAGATCATCAAGATTGTCTCACCACATCTCTCCTTCACTCCTGATCAAAGATATCCCTAAGTATTTTAGACGCTTTGGTGCCCAGTAAAGTCCCATGTTCAGAATATCTGTACTGAAAAACTGAGCATTGAGGGGCATAACCATAGTTTTCGCTAAATTAAGTCTGTAATTGGAAAAGGAACTGTACTCCTCAATATCCTGAAGGACAGCTGGAATTGAGATGGAGGGAGAGGTGAGATGCAATAAAATGTCATCAGCATATGCTGATAGTTTCAATGCTATGTCCCTGATCTGTATCCCCTAAACCTTAGGATTCAACTTTAATTTAACTAGTAGGGGTTCAATGTAGAGGTTAAAAAGTAATGGTGAAAGCGGGCATCCCTGTCTAGTGCCCAACTGCAAAGGGAAAGGGGTGAAGAGAACTCCATTGCAGCAGATATGGGTACTAGGAGAGGAATATAAGACTTTAATCCAGCCTACAAATGGGTCTGGGAATCCAAAGCGCCTCAAAGTACTAAAAAGAAATTGCAAGTCCACTCGATCATAGGCTTTTTTCACATCTAAAAACACCAGTACCTCAGGGTAGGCTGCATCCTGAGATGCGGAAAAGTTATGGGATAGCTTCCTAAGGTGGTCAGAGGAAGCACGGCTAGTCATAAAACCAACCTGTTCAGGACCTATGAGCGAGTGGAGAACCCTACCAACCCTATCAGCCAATACTCAAGCCAAGATTTTAACGTCACAGTTTAGAAGGGAGATGAGTCTGTAACTGGCAACATTTTCCGGTGGCTTGCTTGGCTTGTGAAGCACCACCACCACCAGAGCTTCCAGGAAACATTTATCTGATAGGGCCCCAGAAAGGAGACAATTATAAAACTTGTGGAGATAGGGCACAAATTTATCTGCAAAAACCTTATAGAAAGCCATCCGGGCCTGGTGACTTGTCTGCCGGGAGTGTGTTAATGGCCATTAAAATTTTAGCTTCTGAAAGGGGAAGCAACAAGTAGTTTTGCTGGGAAGCTGTGAGGACTGGGAGTGGGATGTCCCCAAGGTACTTGTCCACCGAGTGCGGAAAGGGCAAGGCAGCCATTTGACTGTATAGACCCCTGTAATACTGTTCAAATTCCGCTGTGATCTCCCTTGGCCCAGTTTTAAGGGTACCGTCAATGAAGGGCTTGATGTCAGTTATTAGCCTGGAGGCCTCCTCCCTGTGGACCCTTAATGCCAATAATCAGCCAGCTTTTTCATCCTAATCAACATACTTGGCCTTCATCTTAAGGATGGCGTGTTCTGCTTTTTCGTGGAGCAGTTCAACATATTGATCACATAGGACAAGAAGTTCCAGCCTATCTGAATCAGGAGTAGTAGGACAGTAGGCAGTATACATAGATACATAGACAGTGTCGGCAGATAAGGGCCTATGGCCCACCCAGTCTGCCCATTTGAGCTTGTAAGTTTACTTTATGTTTTCCTAGAAGTCTGTTGCCTCTTGACCCTGACATCCAGAATTCCTTTATGTCTATCCCATGCATTCTTAAATACAGTGATTGTTTCAGCCCCCACCACTTCCTCTGGCAGGGTGTTCCACTTGTCCACCACCCGTTCTGTGAAAAAAATTCTTCCTCACGTTTCCTCTGAATCATCCTCCCACCAACTTCATCACATGCCCTCTAGTCCTGGAACATCTTTTTTGCTTAAAAATAGTGTATTCTTGCACCCTATTCCTCCCTGTAAGATACTTGTATGTCTCTATCATATCCCCTCTCTCCCGCCTCTTCTCATGGGAGTACATATTCAATTTCTTCAACCTGTCCTCATAGGACTTGTGATGCAATCCATGTACCATCTTTGTTGCCCTCCTCTGAACCTTCTCTACCCTGTCTATGTCCTTACGTAAGTAAGGTCTCCAGAACTGTACACTGAACTCCTGGTGGGGCCTCACTAGTGTCTTGTATAGTGGAATTATGACCTCTCTTTTCCTGCTGGTGATGCCTCTGCCTATGCATCCCAGCATCCTATTTGTTTTACCTGCTGCCTTGTCACACTGTTTCCCTACCTTGAGGTCATCAGAGAGCCACAGCCATGGTTCTCTGATGAACCCGACCTGCCAGACTGCCACCTGCAGTCCAGGTCTGAAGCCACCAGCCCCTCACAGAAAACACAGGTAGTCTGAGAGCCACAGCTGTGGTTCTCTGATGAACCCGACCTGCCAGACTGCCACCCGCAGTCCAGGTCTGAAGCCACCAGCCCCTCACAGAAACACAGGTAGTCTGAGAGCCACAGCTGTGGTTCTCTGACGAACCCGACCTTCCAGACTGCCACCCGCAGTCCACGTCTGAAGCCACCAGCCACTCACAGAAACACAGGTACAGACTTGCCCTCAGGGACTGATTACCTCCTGGAAGGGAGCCCTAGCTGCTAATTTTTGCTTTCTTTACATGAGGACAGTTGTCTCTGGGTTTAAATCCAGAGTCTTTTACTGCTGCGGTCCACTGGCTGCAGTCAGCCCCAGAAGCACTCTGACTGGCTCCATATAGCTCTGCACTGTTAATGTTTGATTATATTGTGCTAGATTATGTTTTCTGTTAAAACTGTCTTGTTTGTATTTTATAGCTGAAGTTTTCTGATTTAATGTAAATGCCTGTATTGTGTTCCTCAAAAGACCAGTAGCGATCTCAGCTCAGGCCTTTGAAACCCCCCTTCACCTTTTTACGCTAGTATTATGTTTTAAATAGCCTTGATATTGCTCACTCAGACTTGGAGGCACCTTGCCTAACATCTTGGTCTGCAACACCTCCCCCCCCCTCCATTTAAGCCAGTCTGCATTTCTTTTTAGCTCCACAAGCAACCCCACCCCCTCTGACTTTCTTATTTAATTCTCCTCTGCCTTCTCCTTCCAGGTAGTCTGAGAGCCACAGCCGTGGTTCTCTGATGAACCTGACCTGCCAGACTGCCACCCGCAGTCCAGGTTTGAAGCCACCAGCCTCTCACAGAAACGCAGGTACGGACTTGCCCTCAGGGACTGATTACCTCCAGAAAGGGTGCCCTAGCTGCCAATTTTTTCACTGACCCACCAACCCCCGTGGTCCTGATTAAATACACATAAACCCCGCCCCGGCTTTCTAGATCACTCCTCTCTAACCCCCCCCATCCTTATTCCACTATGTGTGTCAAATCGTGGATCTTGTTCTGGTCCTTCTTCTATCTCATATCACATGCCCAAAATATGCCACCTCAAGCCTTTATTACTGTGGATACTAATCTGATCTGCTCTGTAACTAGTTCCTGTCTCTACGTGGATATATGCCTTTTTAACTCCCCAGTTCTTCAACACTATTTTCATATTACCTTTAACGCTGGTACATGAAATGAATTACCACCTCAGCTTATGACTTCCGCCAACATCATAGAGGTGTCACCTCTACAGATAGCAGTCAGAGTACTCGTCTCTGCCACCCTTAGTGGGAAGGGCAAAAAATGTTGGGGCGCACCCCCCCCAGGATGATGGTTCACAACGACGTAAAGGGGTTACCAGTACGAAGCTTACTATTGCCACTCTAAGAAAACTTTTAATCCTACTTCTCCTGTGCTCAGGAAATGTGGAGCTCAATCCGGGGCCACCAGCAGCAATCACATCGCCCTCTGACCTTGTCACACTGAAAGGCATGAGTTTCCTCCACATTAATGTATGCAGTCTGTTAAAAAAGTTCTCCATGATCCAGGCCTGGGTCCTCCATACTTGATCAGACATCCTAGTGGTTTCAGAAACCTGGCTTAGACCAGCCACCTCTGATAGGGAAGTCAATATCCCTAAATATTTACTATTTAGAGCAGACAGACACTCCAGGGGTGGAGGGGTTGCCATCTATGTCAAGGATAGGTATACGGCATCCTGTCTGAGTACTTTATCTGTTGCAAATGCTTGTGAATGAATGTCTGTCTCTTCAAGTCACCATCTTGCACACTTCAACATTATGTATCATAGGGTGCTATAGACCTCCTTCTGACAATCTACAATTGTTACCTCATCTGAGTAATATCATCGAACAACAATCCTCAGAAATAATTATTCTTGGGGATCTTAATTTAGACTAGCTATCTAAAACCACCACTCCTCTCGTAGCTTTCTGTGACACCCATGGATTATCGCAACTCATTGTTGAACCAACAAGAATAAATAAAAAGAACGTGGACAACAGCTCCCTGCTAGATGTTATCCTAGTGAATAAACCATATCTCTTCTCCTTTGCCGGCACCTTCTTCAGTGATATCAGTGATCACTCATTTATTGCTTGCATAAGATCAAGCAACAGACCTACTACTTTGCCGAAGTTTGCTGCCAAGAGATCTAGATGGAACTTTGATCTCACTGCCTACATAAACAAATTGAAACACTCTTTGTATTGGCAAGAGTTCTATTTGGCAAAACACATGCAATCAGCATTTGACATATTCAGCAAAATTATCCTAGACGCCCTAAATAAATATGCTCTTATAGTTAAGGTGCAAATAGCAAAAAATGCATGTAGATGGTTCACACCGTTATTAAAATCTGCATTGACTGAAAGAGATAACCTATGGAAAAAAGCACATAAAACCCAGTCTGCTGTGGACTGGTGCAAGTTCAAAAGGGCACGAAACTCATGTACTAGAATGGTTCGAGATACAAAAGCTGCATACTATCATTCTGAATTTCTCTCTGCCTCCAAAAATCCTACAAAATTTTGGAAAACCGTCAAGGACTTGTCTGGTCACACATCCGGTCACTCACTACCTGATGAAATCTCCTTAAACAATAACACCATTAGTGACAGACTGGAAGTTCTGGATGCCTTCAATAATCACTTTGCGACTGCAGGCTTAGCCTTCGACAATTCCCCTGTGAATTTGATTCACTCTCAGGTGGATCATCAAGGTGCAGATCCTAGCATCACTGATTCAGTCTTCTCCTTGCGTCCTACTACTCTGAAAGAAGTTGAAGACCTATTGCTAAAATTGGATGTAAAAAAAAGTACTAGTGTGGATACCCTCGGCCCATATTTTTTGAAGGTGGCCATCCATGTGTTAGCCGTGCCCATAACCCATTTATTTAACCTATCATTAACTCAAGGATCTATTCCTTCAATATGGAAAACAGGGCACATCATACCCCTGTTCAAGTCCGGAAATCCCTGTAATCTAAATAATTACAGACCAATTTCGATTCTCCCAGTCTTGTCAAAATTACTGGAAAAAGTCATAAGTAACCAGCTGAGGCAGTATCTAGAAGCTAATAACCTGCTTAATCCAGTCCAATCAGGGTTTAAAGCTAAACATAGCACCATCACAGCACTTGCCAAAGTGACTAATGACTGGCAAAGAGAGCTAGAGAACAAGAATTACACCTGTGCCATATTCTTGGACCTGAGCAAGGCCTTCAACACTGTCGACCATTCTCTGCTACTCTCTTCACTGACCTCACTAGGTGCTGACCCATTATCTTTACAGTGGTTCAACAACTGTCTCTCTGATCGTTTCCAGCAGGTGAAAGCGGACGGAGATCTCTCAACTCTCAAGCCTCTCCTAAGAAGTGTTCCCCAGGGTTCTATCTTAGGACCAATCTTATTTGCAATATACATCAACAGTATTGATGAAAGCATAACTAAGGCCAACATTCATCTGTCTGCAGATGACACAGTTCTTTACTTAAGCTGCCCGTCATTACAATCTGCATGTAATGACCTTCAATCTGAGTTCAACCTGCTGCAACGCCAACTCCTAAACAAACAACTATTACTTAACGCCAAGAAAACAAAAGCAATGCTCTTTTCTCCCTCTGCCCAAATGGTAAATTCAGCCCTATCAGATCCTGTGCCACAGATTACTACAATTCTTGGCAAGAAGTTGAAATTTGTCCCTAAATTCAAATACCTGGGAGTATGGCTGGACCATAGGCTCTCCTTTATAGAGCACTTTGAAGAATTACTCAAAAAATTATGACAGAGACTTGGCCTGTTCTTTAGGGTAGTCCACTTCATAACTAGAGATGCCAAACTACAGCTGGTACATTCAACTTTTCTATCCTTGATAGATTATGCTGACATCCTCTACAGTCACTGTCCCATTTCCTACCTCACCAAACTTGACACAGTATATCATAGAGCTTTGAGGTTCATCATAGGCCTGCCTTATTCCACTCACCACTGCTCCCTATATCAGTCAGTGGGGTGGAGTTCTCTTCAGTTCAGGCGTGATAAAGATGCAGCCGTATGGACCCTGACAGCCATCTCCAAAAAACTGCCCCAATACATTACAGACTGTCTTCCTACAAAACCAATAGGCAATTATGCCTGGAGAAGTTGCAATTCTCTCCTACTAATGGATCCCAAAGTTAACTCTCAATTTGGCAGGGCTGCTATAAACTTTACACTGTCCTCCTTGTGGAATAAATTGCAAAAAAAAATGAAACTGAGGTCACCCATCGGCATCTCATCTTTCAAGCTCTTGTATTCAAGTCTCAGAAATGATCAGTGCAATTGTTTCCCATGACCATGAATTGTCATCATGCTAACCTGTACCATTTAACCATAAATGAATTACTTCTAGTGCTTGTCTCCTCCTTGGCCCTGGTCTGTCATCATGCTTTCATGTAACACCTTGATGCCTCTGTCCTCCCTTTGATACTGGTCTATCTTCCCACTTTCTCCAGCCTTCTTTTCACAACTCTATACTGCACTCATCCACAGTCTACACGCAATCATAATATAAAAGTCCTAACTCCCCTTTCCCTCTCCCCATAGGCCCCCCACCACCACATCAGTTCTACCGACCTATCCTTGGGACTTCACTTCTCACAATGTTTATCCTTCGCTTACATATTACATACTCCTCCTGGTACCCCATCTGCCATTAGCTGGTGGTTCTCCAAGCCATTTTCATGGCTAGTACTAGTGACTGCCCCTGGTAAATTAACTAACTGGTACTTCTATACAGAGAACATGGTTTATATACAGTTGCATGGCTCAATGGTGGACCTGCCCCCTTGTATTTGAATCCTTCTTTGTTATGGCTTGCCTTGTCTTCCTTTTATCATTTGACTCCCCCCCTATTACTGCACCATTGTGTTTGTGTTTATATACTTATTTACATGTATTTATGTTTTTATGATGAATGTTACCCGACCCTGTTCTAACCAGGTCCATCTTGTAAAAGAGCACTGCTCAATGATGTTCGCCTGGATAAATAAAGATTTTGATTGATTGATTGATTGATTGATAACCGGTTGATCTCATTTGTCCTCCTGTATCCTCAAAAAAATGGTACACTGTTTCTCTGTACCAAGTTGTTATCACAGTATTGTCCTCTCTGTGACGAGGTACCTTTGTAAACGAGCCTCTGGCTCAAAGGTTGCAAACTGATGCTTAATAAATAAATAAATGAAAAATAACCCCAAGATCCCTTTCCTACTTGGTGCATGCTATTTCCTCACCCCCCAACTGATATATTGTGCCAGGGTTTTTGTGCCCCATATGCATTATCTTGCACTTCTTTGCATTGAATTTCAACTGTCAAATGCCTGACCATTCTTCAAGTTTCTGCAGGTCCCTTCTCATTCTGTCTACACCCTCTGGTGTGTCTACTCTGTTACAGAGCTTTGTGTCATCAGCAAACAGGGAAATTCTGCCTTCTAGGTCCTGTGCAATGTCACTGATGAAGATCTTGAATAGAACCGGTCCCAGCACTGATCCCTGTAGTACCCCACTGGTCACTCTTCCCTCTGTGGAGTAACAGACATTTACCACAACCCTCTGTGTCCTGCCGCCCAGCCAGTTACCTACTCACTGTACTACTGTTCTGCCCACACCCATATTCCCCAGTTTGTGTAATAGTCTTCTATGTGGCACAGTGTCAAAGGCCTTGCTGAAGTCCAGATAGGCCATGTCCACTGCACAGTGGTTTAAGGCAACTCTGGTGACATCCAGCAGACCAGACCTGGGTTTGAATCCAACAGCTTCCACTTGCATACTGTGTGACCCTGAGCAAGTCACTTAACTTCCCTGTGCTCCCAGGTCACTCCTGTAAAAAAGCTTTCAGCTTAGTGTGCTCCGCCTGGTTAAACAACTAAGTAAAAAAATAAATCTTCTCGATATCCCTAATATGGCAGAGTACGTCATTGGCTGCCCTCTCCCTACATCGCTTCCTGGTCTATGCCAAACAAATATATTCACCCCTGAGATAGCATTTCAGGGCACCCAACTCCAAGTCCAACTTCCCAATTGAGCACATATTTATTGAAGAGAATGCGTCTATCTGTTGATTGATATGCTCTACCAGTCTCTCATCCTTTAAGAGCTGATTGTTCAGTCTCCATAGTGTGTCTTTTTCCTGGCCAGGTGCAAACAATACTTTACACCTGACTGAGGAATGGTCAGAGATAACACCTGGGACCATCCCGCACCTCAGCACCCCTGTCAAGGACAGTTCTATGTCATAACGATGATCGCTGTATAGCGATCGCCGTTTGGGTGAGTGTACATGGCCAAAAATATGGCGATGTACTCTCATGGTGAATTGCCCCTCCGAACTTAAGGATTCTCAACTCCAGGGGGGCGTATGTTGGGGGGGGTGAATTTCTTTAATAAATAACAAGCTGCCTGCTGCACGAAAAACCTACAACACTGTGGATCCGAACCCTGCACACCCAAACCAACCGCCCTCCCCACCAGGCTAGCCAACCAGCTCAACAGCTTCCCAGCACACTCCCTCCTACATACTTCCCTTCCCCTTCCTCTCCTCCCCCCGGGCATGTGTGCACGTATAAACGCACATACGCTTCCCGTCGCCCTACCTCGCCCACCCAGGTATCTGGCTGCTACCCTGCCAAGTAGCCCTGAACACAGGTGTCCATGACTGAGTTGCCCTTTTTGAAAGCACTCAATCGCAGTTGCTGTGTTCACTGGATACTGTCACGGCCATACGGCTCAAAAAGAAATAGCCTATTCTTGATGTCATACTGTACTGTGAGGAGTGGAAAGTATATTCTATGACATCTGGATTAAAAACTCTCTAGGGGTCACACAGCCCTAGAAAGTCAATCATGACCCAGAGAGATCGCTGGGCCAGGGATAGACCAGCCTTACATCTGTCAGACTTGAAGATTCCATTAATCCCCTACCAGGAAAGGAAGGGACAGGAAAGGGGCCAAGAGGGAGGTTAATTCTGATAAAAACTGGGTAGAATCAGCATCAGGCCCATAAAGGCAGCCAAGAAGGACTTAAGTCCTGTCCAAGTGACCTCTCAGAAATTATTATTTATTTATTTAAGTTTCAGAAATTACACCTTTTCGCCAACAGGCTCTTTTACAAAGGTTCCACATCATAGAAACAGGAAAAGTTATAACAAGACAGACAAACAAAATAATACATAGGTAATACTGTTTAAGAACAAAACATGAGAAATGAATTAGCAAATTGATATTAAAAAATGGTAACAGTACAAGAGCTGCCTGAGGCTTTGTCAACAATCAACAGGGAAAATTAAATAATGGATGTAACTGAAAGACCATACCTAGTGCACAATGGAGAAACTTGAGGATGTTACAGAGGAATAGGGCTCATAGGGTGTGGAGTAGGGACAAAGGTAGCTTAAGGTGAAGTCTCAGAAGTGGAAAAGAGGCAGGGTCTGGGGAAGTGGAGAAGGGAAAGAGGGTAGGTGATGGTGTGGAGAGAAAGGGGGGCAGAAAGGAGGGATGGGATGCAGGAAGCGGTGGCAAGGTACAGGGGCCTAGATGAGAATAGGGAAGACAGAAATGGGAATGAGATATGAGATATCAGGGAGTGAGAATGTAGAGTGACTAACTCAGGGGAGGCTGGGGGCAAGCTGAGTATTTTAGAAGGTGCAGTCACAGTTGGCACTGGCCACCAAGTGCTGATGAAGTTTGTGCTTAAAGGGGCTTAGATTCGAGGTGTTAGCGATGTTCATAGTAAGTGAGTTGTGCCAATTGGGGGCCCTAGCTTTGAAGGAGCGCTGCCCTTGCAATGTCCAACAGTGGGGGACAGAGAAGGCTAAGTTTATAGAACTCATGGTAGGTGAGTGGGGCAGTGAGAGGACAGTATTGACTGAACACCAGGGGCAGGAGGCCCAAGAACGCCTTCTTTGCAAGAATACAGGTTTGATACTTTATTCTCCCAGATAGCAGAAGGCAATTTGTCTACTCGTATAAATCAGATGTGTGTGTGTGAGCCATGTAACTGAGGTGAGGAGCTGACAGGCTTTGTTCAGGGCTAGGGCTATGTGCCAGAGGGCAATATCGGTAGCGGAACCATAGATCATGAGGCCATAGTCAATATGTGAGATAACTGAGCTCTGTATCGCAAGCTTCAACTCTTCAGTAGTCAAACAGTGCCTGTGTCTATATAGCAGTCCAATGCAGGTATTAGCGGTTTTGGCAATGGAAAGGAGAAAGGGAAAGGGGAAATTGTTTAACCAGGAAATGCACACTAAGCCGAAGCTTGTTTCCAGGTGCGACCTGGGAGCACAAGGAAGTTAAGTGACTTGCTCAGGGTCACACAGTATGCAAGTGGAGGCTGTGGGATTCAAACCCAGGTCTCCAGGTTTGCAGCTCAGAGCCCTAAACCTCTGCGCTATACTGCCTCCATGTTATGAATATGCATGGCGTATGACAGTGTGCAGTCAAAGGTCACATCCAGGTGTTTGAAGTGGTCAACCTGTTCCAATGCAGTGCCAACACTATTTTTGATTATCAGTTGTTGGCATTTGTGTTTGCTGTGGGTGCCATGAAGCAGTATTGATTTAGTTTTTGAGTAGTTTAGGACGAGCTTGTGGGACCTGAACCAGGATTCAGCTTCTTCGAAACTACACTGCAGTTGTTGCTGGAGGAGAGAGGTGTCAGAGTGGCTTGTGAAAATGACTGCATCATCGGCATACAGGAGTACTCTGTCACAGCATGAGGCGGGGAGCCCATTCACGAAGATGCTAAATAATAAGGGGCCCAGGATAGATCCTTGGGGAACACCCGACCAGACAGGGTAGGAGGATGAGATGGTTTCTCCAATTCTGACCTGCTGGGAGCAATCACTAAGGTAGCTCTGAAACCAGTTAGTGGCATCAGGGGAAGATCCTAGGGACGATAGTTGACTAGTCAGTAGGAAGTGATTGACAGTGTCAAATGCCTTTGTCAGGTCAATAAAGGTGGTGCCGACTGAGAGGTTTTGATCTAGTGCCTGATGAATGTAGGATGTGAAATCTAAGACTGCTCTGGTGGAACTGTGATCTTTACAAAAAACGTGTTACTGGGGACTCAGGAGGTCATATTTTTCCAGATAATCAGCAAGTTGGTCAGCAACTATCCTTTCCAGTGCCTTGGGAGGGTAAGATGGAGATTGGTCTGTAGTTGCTAGGGAGAGTCGCGTCACCACTTTTGTGGATAGGCATGGGAATTGTGAGAGCATAAGGGAGCGGTTAACAATTTTAGTTAGGGGTGGCAGGATTTCTTCAATGGTGAGGGCAATACGTTTTAATTCCAGGTAGTTACCACTGTGCCTGGTCTTACTAAGTACCTTGAGTAGGTGCTTTTTGGCTAGCCCCTCTGAGATTGCCTTAAAATAAAATGGGGGCTGTTGCAGAGTTCCATGCGGGCTGTCAAAGTGGGTAGAGGCTGGTACTGGATCAAAGAAGTTAGGGGGGAGCACATGGCCTAGGTCTGAAAAAGTGGTGTTAAAGGCATCAGCAATGGCTACTTTATCAAGGGTGATAGCACCATTAATGTTGAGCATAGTGGGAGTTATTTTGGAGTATTTCCCAGTAACCTCAGAGAGGTTGTCCCAAAACTTCCTCCCATCTTTCCAGGAACAAGCCAGGGCATTCCTGTAGTAGCTGGCTTTTGCTTGGTGAATGGCGCTTGTGCAGGCAATCTGTGCTGCTTTGTAGGCCTGGGTGTCCACTGGGGTGTTAGTAGCCTTTGAGTGGTACCAGAGCAAGTTACAAGATTTCTGCTGTTCTAGTAGGTTATGGGTCAACCACAGGGTTAACTGTACCCCTGATCTTATGCTTCTTGGGTGGGGCATGAATGTCACATACTGAGTTGAAGGTTGTAATAAAGTATTCAAGGGCTGTGTCAACATCCTGTGCAGTATCAATTGGAGACCAGTCAAGTGTTCGCAGGTGTTCTTTTAGGGTGCCTATGCAACCAGGTAGTAAGACCCGGCTAACAGTGAATTCTTTTGGGGGGTTGTTAAATTTGTTTGACCAGAGTGACAAGACAGGGGAGTGATCACTAATGGAGTCTGGGAATACTTCAGTTTTAGAGATATGATGAGGCTAATTGGTAAGAACCCAGTCCAGGAGGGTGGAGGTCCCTGTCTTGTAGTTTATCATGGTGGGTGACTACACCGGCTGTTCAAGGTTGGCAGCTGCAATGGTGTCTATATAGTAGTTCGTACTGGGGGCCAACCAGTTGACATTGAAGTCCCCTAGTAAAATGACTTCAGTGCTTCTACCAAGGAAGTTAATGTAGTGGGAGGGGCACTGTTTAGCTAGTTTGGGAGGGATATACACTGAGGCAATGGTCAGTGCCTTGCTGAGAGCACCAAGATGTACCTTGATAGCTAGTATCTGAAAGTCTTTCACATTGTTAGGAGGGGAGATGACATGGCCCATGAGTGACTCTTTTAAGTAGAGAGTGCATCCTCTTCCTCCTTTCTTAGTAAGTCTGTCAATTCTGAAAACTGAGTAGCCAGGTAAGAATATGGTGGAGTCTGGGATCTTTAGGAACAACCAAATTTCAACTACTGATAGTATGTCGGGTTGTGTTGTGAGATCCAGACAGAGAGGGACTCTAGTTTAGGAAGTAGGCTGTGTAGTTTAGGGAGTAGGCTGCAGATATTGATGGTAGCAAGAGAGAGAGAGTGGCCCAGCTAACGGATTTCATAGATGTCAGCTGGGGTGAACCAGGGTTCGGGGGTGTATGTTGCCTGAAATAAGCAGCATCGGCAGAACGAGACGTTTGAGCAAAGCTTTAATGTGAAACCCTTGGTGTCTGCGTGATCTCACCTTTGACTTTTTTCCCTCCAACGTGAAGTTTGGAGGAGGTGATAAGTAAAGTAGGGCTAATGAATGAAGCGTTATAGCTAGAGAGTGTGGGGGGCATCCAGTGGTTGTGTAGGCCTGAAGGGGGTAACCTGTTAGGATTCAGGTCAAAATTGCACGTGTAGGTCCCGTATATTGACAATGGGCTTTTTACTTATCCAAGGAGCAGTCTGGCAGTGTGTGGATTCCCATAACATGCCATTCAAGGGTAGTAAGCACAGTAAGGAAAGTAGGCACAGAAATAGACTGGCAGAAAACATTGTTGGTTGACTAGTCAGTTGGGGAAAGTGAGACCCGGAAAATTGGAGTGGACCTTTAAAAAAGGGGAGTGATTGAGCGTCAATGGTAGAGGGAGTCACGAGGTTGTGGGCATGACTTAGCAGTATTTAATGGAGATCGGGGCCGCGGGGAGGGCAGGAGGGATGAAAATATAGGTTAAAACTAGCTAAGCAGGAACATAAACCAGTCAAAAATTAAAGAAGTTGGAGCAAGCTAGCCGGCTTACAACAGAGCCAATCAGAGAAGCGGAGGAGCGTGGTGCAGCTAATCGGGAGCACCCAGCAGGTGTGTGCCAAAATATGATTTCTTGAGGCTCGGGACCACACCTGCAGCAGGCCTCTTCAGTGTCGGCCATGGGAGCCGAGGTGGGCAGTGGCAATGATACTGTGGAGCCACTCCAACTAGAGAGAAGTGCAGCCCGAGTCAGGGGCTTAGGAGCTATGGAAAAAGAGAGGAGAATTTAGTGAAGAAGTAGCCAAGGAGGGCAGAGGTGGTGAAAAGGCAGGACTAGGATGAGCTGCAGGGGGTTGGAGGTGGCCAAAAACACAAAAGGGCACATAATCGGTGTGCTGAGTTCAAGACTAAAACAATAGAGAGTCAGGGAAGGGGACAGGCAGCTAGGTGCCATCTGGGAAGAGAAAAAAACAAGTAATAAGGAGAAGGAGATGGGGAATGGGGAGGAGGGCTGAGGAAAGGACGGGAGGGGAAAGTAGAGAGGGTAGTCAAGCAGAGAATTCTAGAGAAAAATACAAGGCAAAGCTGAGCAAAGTAAAGTACAGGGACTCCATGTGGAGTGCAGACAGAAAGAAACACAGTACCAAAATGAGGTTTAAAAAGAAGTATGGGGCACCTTATGGAGAGTGATCAGTTTAACACATCATGAACTAAACAGTAAAATTAGGATTTAACACATCATGATCTAAACAGTAAAATTAGGATTTAGTGAGATCATAATTAACTTAAACAGCTGAGCACAATTACAAGTTCAGGTGAAAATATATGTTAGAACTAGCTAAGCAGGAGCATTAACCAGTCAAAAATGAAAAGAAGTTGGAGCGAGCTAGCTGTCTTGCTACAGAGCCAACCAGAGAAGCAGAGGAGTGTGGTGCAGCCAATCAGGAGCAGCCAGCGGGTGTGCGTGAAAATGTGATTTCCTGAGGCTCAGGACCATACCTGCAGCAGGGTTCTTCAGTGTCAGCCATGGGAGCAGAAGCGGCTGGCAGCGATGCTGTGGAGCCACTCCACATGAAGAGAAGTGCAGCCTGAGTCAGGGGCATAGGAGATGCAGCAAGCCTCTTCAGCGTTGGTCGCGGGAGCAGAGGCAGGCGGCGGCAATGCTGTAGAGCCACCCTGCCTGGAAAGAAGTGTAGTCCAAGTCAGGGGCTTAGGAGCTGCAGCAGGGCTCTTCAGTGTCGGCCATGGGAGCAGAGGCGGGAGACATTGTAAACATACAAAGGGTACCTTATGAGAGAATAGGATAGGTACTCCATGGCTTTAGGTACTATCCCTAGTTGCATACACCTGACCAACACTGTGCCTATGAAATCAGTTCCCTTCTCACTCCAGAATGTACGTCTCCTGTAAAAAGGATACATCCCTCTTCATATGCTGAATATGTTTTAATATTTGGTACCTTTTATGTTCATTCCTGGCTCCCCTCACATTCCATGTCACAAAAGTATATGGGTTAGCCGTTTATCCTGAGACACCAGTCCTGATTGTTATCACCAGTGCTGAAAGTGTCCCACCATCTAGAATTCCTTGTGCCTCCACTCTGCTGGCCCTGTACCACCCTCCCTAGCCCTGTCTCCCCCTCCACCCCCTCCCCATAACTCCACCCAAAATAGAGCCACCATGGAATAGAATACCTGCATATATACTTGGAAGAGTACCAAAACTAAAGTATACTACCCCCCCATATCACATACCTCCACAAAGCAAATGACTCCAACAACTATATTAGCCCCCCAACACAATATTTGTACTATCCAAGATGCCCAGTGTCTGACTCTTCAGCATCCCCCAACCCCATACTAAAATAACATTTAAATTCTGCATCCCATGTATAAACTGAGAACCCAACCTTTGGGGCAATTGCACCTCCCAATTGTTTGCCAATCTAAGTAGAGCTCAAGAAAGGGAGAAGTCTGGTTGACAGATTAATAAGTGATGAGCTCCACTATTATCATGTGGAGGTGGTTGTCACCCTGAATATATTCCCCCGACAGGTAAACCTCCAGGATGAGAGTCTCTATTAGTGATAGAACAAAATGATGGCCTCCATGAATTAGTGAGTATCTCACCACCCCCCACATGATGTAAGCATTAATACATGGAGGATGAGTCTTTTTCACCCGTCTGTGTAGGGGTCTGAATCACGAAAGGACCTTCCATTAACATTGGCATGCCATAGACAGCTCTGCTCCAAGTCCTCCTATAGTACTGGAGCAGGGATGGTGCCATTTCCACAAACTGCTGGTACTCTCTGGAAACCGATAGCATGTTGATTACAAATAATTACAGCGCCAGAGCCCACTGTGCTTTAGAGGCAGTCATAAAACTATGGAGCAGGTGTGAAAATAAACCAGATCTTGCACTGTGCTATATTGGAGCCCAGTTATTCAGCCAGTTCAGGTACACTTAAACCGAATCAAGGGTGTCTATGCAGGCTCATCTACCTTCCAGAAAATCCCATTCCAACCAGGATCGTGGTGGGACACAATTACCCCCATACAGTATGTGTATCAGTATCTGTTGGGGTTGATCTTTGCAGCCAAATTAAAAGTCCAGACAAGGAGAAAATGGTACTAAAATGCAGAGGCTATAAGAGAAGCAGAGGAACTTAGGTTGTGACTGCAGATCATACTTCCCGCAGATGTTGCCGACTGACAGTTTATCAAACAGAGTCTTGAATCAGTCACATCAGCAGAATTAAGCCATGCCCCTGCCTGGTGTTGCCCATCAGCGCTCCTTGAATAACTCTGGCAGGAGTTGGTTTAATTCCGACATTGCTTGCTCAGGTGATTCAAATCTTCTCCCTGCATCACTGACTCAGATTTGGAGTCGAGCAGGGTACCCCATTCTGAATTGCATGCCTGCAGCTATGACCTTTGTAACAATAGGATGAAAAGCTGCTTATTTCTGTCTCACCATCCCTGGTAGGTCTTGAGTCACTGTTAATCTTTTGTCTCCCCATTTTACCTCTTGTAATTCTCTGACTAGATAGAAAGCGTTATCTCTCCAGAAAGTTCAGAAAGCAAAAAATGAAGGGCCTAGGTGGCGAACCCGGTGATGGCATTGCCTGCAGTGACCTATGTACACGTTCTATAATGTATGAAGTCCCAAATGGTGAGTTCAGTACATCAGTTTTTGGACTAATTTTTGAATAAAAACTAGAGGGTCAGAGTCTTCCTTGCTCTCAGGGAGCCCAAAAATCACAACGTTATTCCTATGGCTCCAACCCTCTAAATCCTCAGTTTTGCTTCCAACTTTGCATTTTTTTCCAGTAAAAGGACAATCTTGGGTTCTGTGTGGTCACATCACTTCTGAAGTGAAATAATGTGGGCCTCATTATCATTTGTGTGCTTGCTGAGCATATCCAGAGAGACAGTGAGATTTTTTAAGTCCTTGGACAATGCCTGTAATTCTTCCTGGAATGGATGAAATTCCATTAAGAATCTCTCTTCTCTGAGGGGCGCCAGCCCCGAGGTAGTAGTATCTGAGCAGCTCGATGCTGCTCCCTGGGACTTGGTTCATTTAACCGGCTTGTCTGGCGTGGTTGGCAGGGTATGATGTGGTGGGGCGGAACACATGTCTGGAGTGTGCCCAAGATATGACGCACCAGCCCTTCTGCAAACTAATGGGATGTTCTATCCCTTGTGGCAATTGATGTGAGTTAGACCATCTTTTTGTGGTCTAGCTTACATCAATGTTGGGGACTTTTTTACAGAGCTTGTGCCTGAGATTTGGCACAAGCTTCCATGAATCAGAAAAACGGTCATAACTATGTCCAAGCTTTGAAAATCGGCACTGTGGAAGCACACAGGAATGCCACAGTTGTGGGAGTAGAGTGCAGTGGCACAGGGCTTGACACTTGACTTGTACCACCCTTTAAAAATCTGGCCCCTCATCTCTGGAAGGACACAGACAGAGTGCATGCAGTCCAGAGGAGCAGGGTCTGCACCAAAAGCCCTGTGACATGAGACTAAAGAACATCAGTATGTACACCCTGGAAGAGAGGAGGGAGAGGGGGTATGATAGAGACATTTAAATACCTCACAGGGGTAAATAAAGTACAGGGTGGAAGTATTTTTCAGAAACAAAAGCACTCAGGAACAAGGGGACATGCTATGAAGCTGGAGAGGGTAGATGCAGGAGGGATGTGAGGAAGAACTTCTTCTCAGAAAGAGTGGTGGATTCCTGTAGCAGCCTTCCAGTTCTGGTGGTGGGGACAAAAACAGTGGTGTGATTCAAGAATACATGGGATAGGCATAATGGAATCTTAGTAGAAAGGAAGGGGGATAGAAAAAGAGCCGGAAATCCATTAGGGTCTGTGGTGATACTGTAGGTAGATAAGAAGAAATGGGCAGACTGGGTGGGCCAAGTAGTCCTTGTCTGCCTTCAAATTCTATGTTTCTATCTTTTAATGGACACCCATGCACACAACGTAGCTGGGAAACATACTGACAACATTAGTGGTCATCAGTTGCCATGCCAGAGGATGTTGCATGCCCTCCCATTGGAGAACCGGCCCTAGACCCTTTCTACTCTGACAATGATGAAGGTGATGGGGGCTTCTAAGGTAAAAGGGAGCACCTATGTGGCCTCCATCTTCTCCCTTATCTTCCATTACTCCTCCTCCTCAACCTCCATCTGTCCTCTCTTTTTTCATCCTGTGGGATGCCCTACCAGAGAAGGATAGCCCTCAAACTGCATCTGTTGGAGTCAAATGATACACAAATGGGCACACCAGACACATGGCCCCAAACCATTGTGAAAAGCAATTGTGATTGTAAAATATTACCTATATGGGTTGGATCATTTCCCTCCAGAAACTCCCTTTTATCCTTGTACTTACAGCTCTCATAGGCCTAGGCATCAGAAAGATAACTGAAAGGCAAGCAAGGGCACTGCTTTGGCAGCATTTTCTTGCTTCTTTCCATGGCAGTGTATGAAACAGGAATATTGTTAGAAATATTTTTAGAAAAAATGGGAACTCAGCTCCTGTTGAAGTGCCTGGAATAAATTTATTGTCAATGTACATTGACACCTGGGTGTAAAGGTAATGATGCAGACGTTTCGTGGTAAGCACCACTACTTCAAGGCTTCTCATGACTCACAGGTTCTCATTCTTGTAAATTCATGTATTATGGCTTCTAATACTGTTTTTTCTAAAAAGCTTTGTGGTGCTGATCCAGAAAACCTTGATCCTGTGGCTCGTTTTAGAGCCTTCCTGTGTCCATTAATGATCTGTGCTTCCAGACCAGCGTGTCTCCTCAGCTACAGAGTGTATGGAACAGGGTAATTGTACAGAGTGTGCTTGTTAGTTGGAGTACAGTACATCCCGGAATCCACTGGCTATTAGTCAGGGCTGGCACATGCCCCAGCTAGCAATAAAGGGAGTAGGGGACACCTTCAAAATGACACATCTGGCTGTTGTCAGAATGCTCTGTGGGTGTGCTATGTACTGTGACCACATGTGGTCACATCACAGACACCACTGCTACCACCAGGGAGGATGCCACCAGGGTACCTGATGAATGTGGCCCTGGCAGAGATGCAATGGGAGTATCAGCTGGAGAAGAGACACCAGAAACAGTGTTTATGTGTAAATATGCCCAGACTAGACCCTGCAACAATTACTGATCAGCAATATATAGTACAATTGCAGTTTTGCCGGACCATGATTAACAAACTGTGCATCCTTCTGAGACCCTAAGTGCAAACCTAAGGAGCTCATCTAGATATGGACAACTTCAGTTTGCTATTGCTGTGGCCAATTCTTGGAACAAACTTTTTGTACCAAGATTTGTAATTCACTACTAACTTTAATGAAGTTTTGAAAGTCCTGGAGATTGATGTGACTCATAAAAGTAGTTGTTAAATTTTAAATTAGATATTTATCTTGCTGTATCTTGTATTGTACTTTACAAAACATTTGGATAATGCATTTTATAATGTATACTGTATATGTACATTATAACTAGTTTGTATTTCTTGTAACAAAATCTTGCTTGAGTAGGATGATCCTAAAAATATTTTTTTTCTAGCAATCTAAATCTTGCATAAAAATGTTAAACTAAACTAAACCCTGACACAGAGGAAACATACAATTGACATCCATAACAGGCTGCTGTCAGCATTGTCATATTATGCTGTAGGCTCCTTGCAGTGCATCCCAGGGGTGTCACTGGGATGAAACAGCCATCCCTGTTAAGATGCCTCTGGCAGGTCTTACACAGTATGCACTCATGATGCATGCTAAAAAGTGGACTACATAACTTTTTCTAATACAAAGGACAAACAGAGGAATGTAAAGGAATGTCAAGAAGCTTTTGCTGCTGCACGTATGCCTGGTGTACTTGATGACATTGACTGTGCTCTTGTTGCACCATCACAGTGAGAACATATTTTCAGACACGGGAAGCTGTTTAAAAACAGGAACATGCAGGTGGTGTGCTATGCTACAGGCTGAATTACCCAAGTGTGTGCTAAGTTCCCCGGTTCAGCATAAGATGCCTATAAACTGGAATGCTCTGGCCCCTATACAGTACATAGTTGCTGGCACTGACCCAGAAAGAGGGGCAGCTGACTGGTAAGTACTCATATACCACAATCACGACTGTACACTGTCTTTATGTAATTATTGTATTTCGCACAGCATGACCCATACTGTATGTCACTTGTGTTGCAGGTGACAGTGGATATCCACTATGGCCATATCTCCTGACACCATATCTGCAGCCACAGACCACAGCACAGGAACAGTACAATGAGCCCACAGACAGATTAGGGGCATCACTAAACACAATTTGTTTATGGTGAAAATGCACTTCAGTTGCCTTGCTAAGACTGATGGCACACTACTACTTGCATCTGGAAAGGTATGCAGGATATTTTTCTGCTGCATAACTTGGTTCAGAACAAATATATGCCCTTATATGATGATGCAGATGCTTCAAAGGATGAGAGCCAACTGCTGGATCAAGGGGAGTCTCATGGCTGATGCCATCCAGCACCATCGGGATGAACACAGAGCATGACAATGATGCTGAGTCATGGCGGTGGAACAGAACTTTATGTAGATTGTGTGTGTGTGTGTGTGTGTGTGTGTGTGTGTGTGTGTGTGTGTGTGTGTGGATGAGGTGATGTGTACTGCACAGGACTGAGTTTAATGTTAAAGAATTCGTTATGAAACATACATGTATTGGTTTTGTGGCAGTCTATAACACGCTGTTAGGTGAAGTGCTCTCCTGAGTCTGTGCATAATGGCATTGTGGACAGATGATACAAAGATTCCTACAAGAGCGATGCTTAATCTGTGGGTGGTGGTTTACAGAGACAGGAATTGTACCATGTTTCTTTCAGTGTCCTGATCATCTACTTGCCAGTGGGAGGGACCATGTCATGCTCCTAAGTACCTGAAAGTGACTCTAGCATACTTGTGATGGGAAAAGGTGTGTCATCATCCCCACCAGCTTAGATACTCACATGCACAATGGATGCTGGACCAGGTGTCCCACAAGACCTAGCTGTGTCCATAGGCTTTCCCTGACAGCCTGTGCAGTGGCTGGTAAGACATGTTCAATCACACCAGACATGTTGTCAAATCTCCATTCCACAGCCTGTCTGATGGTAATGATCTCTATTTGCACAGCACTTACCTCTGTGTGAATGCTGCAGAGTTGTATGTTGAGGGCACCCAGCTGAGTAGACACTATTGTCCCCTGTGTGCACATGGTAGCAACTTGGTTGTCTAGATTATGGCAGTATAATGTGGACACTCCATGCTCATTCTGTCCTCTTCATTTCATTTGCTGCACCTTGCAGAAGATGTAGTGAGGTTAATTGTTTACTCTGCTAGCATCTGGCACTTAAATGTATTAATTGGGCACAGCCTCAATACAAACATTGCAATATGACACAAGCAAAAAAGAAAGAATGGGAAAATGTTCTCCTCTTGAGATGGGGAGAAGATGATCTGCCAACAGTCTGTAAAGTTATCTAACAAGGAAACACACTGAAGATAAAACAAGGTGGACAAGTAATGATAAAGAGCATTGCATTGTAGTATTTGAAGGGTTGTTGTTGTTGTTATTTATTAGGAATAACCATTGAGCTTCAGCTCATTTACAATGGCAACCTAGCATAACAATAGTACAAATTACAACATACAATGTACAACATACAAGATATAAAATCCATCATTCATTAAAACATTTACACACCTGCACATTTGAATGCAAGTACTTCTTTAGTAGAGAAACAGACAAGGGTTTAGTCTGGGGGACTAAAATGATCAGGAAGTCTGTTTCAGAATATTGGGACCAGCTGACTAAAGTATTGCATAGCCTTTCTAGAATTGGTTCTAGGTACAATTAATTGTATAGATTGAGAATTTCTTATAGATGGAACAATATCAAGGAATTTTAACTTATCACCTAAATAATTGGGAATGCGGCCCAGACCAGATTTGTACACAAACAAAGTCTTATGAGTATCCCTCCTAGAATCTAATTAAATTCAATCCAGAGATTTATACAAATCACAGTAATGAATAGTTTTTGGACACTTTAGAATTAACCTAGCCAATGTATTATATAATACATCAAGCTTGGGCAATGTATCTTGTGAAGTACCACCACACAGTACAATATATCACCATAATCAAATAAGGGCCACATCTGAGCCTGTATGATGTAATTCATAGTATCTGAATCAAGACATTTTTTATTACTAAATAGACATCTGAGATCAGCCACAGTAGCCTATTTCAAGTGCAATATTAAAGAGCTATGTCTTGCTCTGAGGTTGGGGGATAGGTGAGAACTGTCTTGCCCTGAGGTCTGGGGCTAGGTGATTACTGGTGGATAGACTGACATATATTGCTTAATGAAGCCTGTGTTGGGCTGCTGCAGGTGAGCCTCAACAAATAATCCTCAATCTTCTGAGGGGTCAGTTTGCCTTCCAAACCTGGGTAGCAAATAGGCAACATCCAGAGATGAAAGATAAGCCCATGTACAGACCAGGAGGATAAGGTAAACTGGGAGGCCCCAAACCCTTCTAGTGGAGCATACAGACAGGTAAGGTTAAGTAGACTGAGATGGCACAGGATACTGGGGAGGGGTGCAAGCATGGTTTGTGAATTGTCAAGGCTGCCAGATGAATTCAATTCAGCCTGCAGAGGATGTGGGGGTACGCCTGCAGTCCTTGAAGGTTTGGTCACTGCTCTGGAAAGGTATATTGCCAGTTTGGAATTGCAATTGGCTGTGCTGTGTGAGCACAGGGAAGGTGACTGACTGCAGGGTGGACTCCATGGGGAACAGGGCAGAGATTAGTGTCCAGGAAACTGAAAGAGAAGCCCACCTCATGTGCTTGCAAGGTTGTGAGATGTACATCATACTGTTTATGAAGGGCCGGAGAGGTTACTTCTGCAGTCACTGGGGTTTTTCATGTTCTCAAGGGGTACTTTGCAGGCTTGAATTTAAATTGAAGGCATTATACTGTAGGGTGCAGGGAGGAGAGAAGGCAGCTAAGTGAGATGGGGGAATGTAGGCTGGGAGACTGGCATGGGCAGATAGTGTTGAAAAGAGGTTGGCAGGGACAATGATTTCTACTGGGAGTGATGCAGAATGGATCCAAATGAAAAATGGAAGTGGCCGGCATGTTCAGAAGAGAGCACCACCAATAGACACCAGCAGCAGGTATCAGCATCGGCTGGCAAGACTGAGGGGGTCAGCAGGTTACTGGAGTTGATGGGGTTAGTCCAGGCACCAGGCACATGACTTTCCAGGGAGGAGGTAGGAAAAGACTGGAGGAGATTCAGGAAAGTAATAGTTTTTGGGGACTCTAAAGGTAAGACAATGGGTGAGGTGGAGGGGTATTGCATAATCAGAATTGTTAATTGGGCAATGCAATTTGTCTGCTTGCAGCATGGTGTTGAATAATTCCAAGTAGGGAAAAGCAATGATGCTGAAGATAGAAGCAGTCTTTCATTGTCCATGTTGGCAAGAATAACACAAGGAACACAAATCTTAATGGCATGAGATATTTCACAGAACTAGGGATGTTCCTGATGGAAAAGGTATCCAGGGTAATCTTTTTCAAGATCTTCACAGTTCTGGAGGCAGAACAATGCTTGGATAATGGTCAGGTACAAGAAAGAGGGTCTTTCTTTTTCTTGCCAAATGGAGGGCCTTCTGGAGAAAGGGATGCCTCCATGCCTGGGATGGGTTGCACCTGGTCCAGGAGGAAGTGGGGTACTGACTAGAAAAATGGACAGGAAGCCAAGAGGATTTATGTAAGAAGATATGTATAGAAGATTATCAGGGACAAGAAGATCACAGACAGAAGGACTGCAGTGCAGGTGAAAACCAGGAGAGGAGGCCTAGGTTGGGGGTACAGCATACAGCAGTAATGATCCTGTCACGCAGGCAGGCCTTTATGAGGACAGATCCAGCAAAATGGATGAGCTCAGGGACCTGATGCATACTGAAAGTCAAGATTTGGTGGCACTCACTGTGACCTTGTAGGAGAGATGACTGGGTTACCTAGGCAGCGGGACACAAACCATTCTAAAAAGATAGATCTGAAAGTATAGAGTGTGGGTAACAGGTAGCTCTCCTTGTATGGTGGTAAGGAGTAACAGTAGTGGAAAAGGGGGACATTAAGGAGAAAACAACATCAGAGTCCATCTGGGTTGATCTAGGGAAACAGAGCAGGAGATTTGCCATGAGGTATGCAACAGTTCCCCAAACAGTTCAGCAAAGCATGATGCCCGACTGACTAGAGAAATTAACACAGCAGCTTAATCAAATGCCTTGGAAATCCTGTAGGGCTTCAATATCCCAGACATACAGACTGGTATCTTGAGAAGGCCAGTGGCAGGGCTGAGACTGACTTCCTGTCCACTATTAATGTCCAGCAGGTGACTAAGTTTGATGTCATCACTGAAATTATTCTCTGTAGTTGGATGGGATCATCTGCAGTGTGAACATCAAGGGATCAATAGGAGGTGGTGACTACAGCTATGTAACCTTCTCCCCAGTAGCAGAGAAGAACAGCAGGGCTAAAACCACCAGGACTCAGAACTGTTGAGAGGCAGACTTGGTCAAGATGTTGAATCTGTTGGCCAAAGGTCTGGAGCACCTGCATGAGAGTGATAAAACAGAGCTCATTTTGGATTCATTTAAAAAGGAGCTTACAGAAGAAATGGAGGTCTGTATCCTGGTAGGTAATAAGGGAAAAATGGAAGACTGTACCTCCAAAGGATCTTGAACTGAAAGAATGTCTGTCACCAATGGAAAGCAATAGATTACCTCTAGAGAGGCATACAGAGCAGCACTAAGGGACTATAAGACCAGAATTAGTATAGCCGAGGAGGACTAGAAGTCAACATAGCTGCAAGAGCTGCAGGCAACAGAAAAGCCTTCATTTGGTATATAAATGGAAGGAGGGAGGGAGGGAAGGAGGAAAGCGGGAGGGAGGGAGGGGATTGGGCCTCTGAAAATGGGAAAATGGAGAAGAACCAGTAAGACAGCTGGGGCAACAGCTAAGATGCTGAATGAATACTTCACTTCAGTGTTTATCAAAGGGTCCCCATGTGGTAAGAGGGCAATTGGAAGGGTCCATGGCATTAATTATAAAATGGCAAGGAAAACTCCTGTATTTTGATTGGTTGGCAGCCATACATTAGAAGTGCATTGTATGTACTTATGCATTATATGTTTGTTTTTTTTTTCTGTGAGGTGCCCAGAGCCTCCAGGAATGGGCGCCATACAAATAAAACTTGCCTTGCCTTACTGGGGATCAGCCAGTTCCACTGCAAATTCCCGGAGTATCCTCAGATGCAGCCCGTCTGGTCCTGAGGCCTTATAAATCTTTAGGGCTGCCTTTCAGGATTAAGGCTGTACAGAAGGTGAAATTGCACCACAGAAATTTTTGCAGAATGGCAGTTCCATTTCTCAAATGCTTTGTGGAGTTTCAGTTTAAGTTCTGTGGAATTTAAAAAAGCTTTTCTGTGTAAACTGTAGAATACTTTTCCACTGATCATGTAAACAGTGGAATAATTTTATGCAGATTGCAGAAAAATAATCCACAGTTAGGGTAAACTGCAGATTATTAATCCATGAAAAACATTTTGCATGCGGAATGTCGAAATTCTGCAAATGACGAAAATCAGCAGAGTTTTCTAAAATTACGCAGAATTCCATTCCATCAGAAAGTCAACATTCCACACAGCCCTACCAAGACCCTTTCACTAGTAAATGTTGGCTGCCTCATCTCCAAGACCCCCTTAATGTCCGCTTTGATGCCACTCTCTGACAAGGGCCCACTGTCCTCTGTGGTGAAAATTGAGCAAAAGTAATCATAAAGGACGATGGCCTTTTTCCCGTCCATCTTAATCACCCTATCCCCCTCTGTTAGCTTCACAATTCCCCCTCCTTTCTTCCTTATTTTACTAATATACCTGAAGAGCTGTTCTTTTCAGCTCTTGACCCCCTCCACAATACCCTGCTTTGTGTCTGCATTTGTCTCCTTAACTGCCCTCTTTGCATCCCTACTTTTCAGAAAATGTTCTTACCATTCTTTGTCTCCCTGTTATTCTTGGCCCTCACTGCTTCCCTGACCTTTTCTGAGCACCATGGTGGTCTCCGGAACCTGTTCTTTTTGTTTTCCATTCTCATGCATACCTTATATGCCCTGAAAATGGCCCCCTAAATTGTCCCCCTCTCTCTTCTACCCCATCTATGTTGTCCACCCTTGCTAACTTATCCCTGAGCAGCTCCTTTAGCCTATTGAGGTCTGTCCTAAAATCTAGGACTTCGACTCTTAATTGTGGTTTACCAGACCCAGGAGCCAGTTTGAACCAAACAGATTTACGGTCACTGGTCCCTAATAGCTCCCCTAGTTTCACAGCTCCTACCACCTATGAGTTGGTGACCCCACATCAGGAATTACAATCTGCCTAGTGGGCTTCATAACTAATTGTACCACTAGACAGTCCTGGAACACAGACCTGGCATCTGGTGCTCCTTGCGACTAGAACATGCCAAATGATGTCTGGTACATTCAGATTACCCACCATCACTACTACCCCTTTGGCTATCCCTCTTTTCAGTTCATCTTTGAGCTCTCTGTCCCTCTCCTCCCCTTGACCTGGTGGCCTACAGTATAGATCACCCCCAAGCACAGTTTTATGCATGAGGCTGCCATGAGTTGCACCCACAGTGACTCAGTCTCCCTATTACTACCCCTGATGCACCCACCATCAGTCACCCCTATGCCCTCCTTGACTGAAGGGGCTTCTCCTCCCCCTTTACCTGTTTCTTTAACCCTCCAAAACATTGAGTATCCAGGAACTGTCCATTCCCAATCATTATTTTTCGAAGCCCATATTTCTGTTATGGCCATAATGACCACCTCAGTGTCTACATCAGCAGACAGAGCTCATTTATTTTTCTACCTAGGCTCCTGGCATTAAGGCATACCCCCTTCCATCTGACCCCAGATCCTGACTGGCTACTACTCTTGTGCTTTGCATGTGTCCTCTCATCCACTTGTTTTCTTGGTGCTTGCTCACTTTGCATTTCCCCTCTCCAAAATCCCTTTGCCTAGTCCAGCATGGACCACAGTTTTCTTTGCACCTCTTATGCTGTTACAAGCTCCCAGATATGGGGGAGTATGAGCTAGGACCCCCCTCCTCTCCCCTGCCACTGAGGTTCCCCTTGACCCAGAAAAAGTGTTGCTGGCTGGAAGAGACTATAAGGCAGGTGACCTATGAAAAGAAAACTATTTAGACTGTAGTCCAGTAGTCACTTATATGGCTGCACAGTATATCCATTGTCCACTCCCAACTGTCACCACAGAAGACATGAGAGAAATTATTTTTCTTCTGTTGGCCACTGTGGTGGCCACAAGGTATAGTTTATCCATTTTCCACTCACAGCTGTGACCTGTGAAGACATGAGAGAAATTATTATTCCTCAGTTGGCCACTGTGGTGTCTGCACAGTGTACAGTATCTATTGTCCACTCCCAGCTGTCTTCTGTGAAGGCATGTAATTATTTTTCTTAGTTGGCCACTATGGTGGCCACACTGTACCATTGTCTACTCCCATTCCAAGACCCAGCTGTCACGTGTGAAGACAAAAAAGAAAAGAAAAGTATGATACTTACCATCACATTAGTGATGTCCTTGCTGTGCATAGGCACAATGGTGCCACAAAGGTGGTGGAGAAAGAGGCAGCTTGCTTGCTGCTGAGTGTGAGTTAGCAGTAGAGTAAACCTGTGAACATAAAATTGACATTATTTACACTCTAGGCCACTCCCTTACTTCCATTTGTATATGTGAAAGAAAAAGAAAATAAAACCATGGTATGATAATCAGGCTTGTGAGTCTTCCTCAGGGAGCAGAGTCAGCCTGCAAACTATCACCATTAAATACTCCAGTGTTAATGGAATTTTTAAACAAATGTGATGCTAATTGAAAAAATGGTGCACCGTTTGCTAAGAAATGTGCTTATGAGATCCTACTGTATACTGAAACAAATTCATAGTACACAGTAGTTCATTCCCTACTGCTCTGTGTAAAATGCCATACATAAATAGTGATTTATTATTGATATTAAATAGTAACATACTTATGACAAGATGCTCTACTACAGTGCGAAAGTTATAAATAATGCAAAATAGAGTTTTTTAAAAGTACTAAGAAAAGTTGTAAAGTTGCAACAAATTTAGTTATACTGAAATGGATCTGATGAAGTAACTATAATCATTGACTAAGGGAAGGGAAGGGAAAAACAAGGTGGGGGGGAGAGACAGGTAGCAAAAACAGAAGAACTGATACCAATATACCCAATATATGCAACATGTATTTTAAAAATGTATTGTGTCCAAGACTAAATTAATGGCAATTTGGTACTGAAAATGCAATGTACAGTACAATGGAAAAAAAAAAAAACAGACCCATAGCAGTAAAAAGGATAAGGTGCCATAATACAAACTTACAATTACTTTACAAACAGAAGCAAACTAGATGCAAATGAAATATGGTACAAAATGCAAACTGATAGAGAAAACTGGGGCAAAATCCTACTTTACTAAAGGAGCTGATCCTACAAAAAGGGTTTAAAATTGAGTTGATCATCTAACCTAGTCAGTGTCAAGGCTCCAGGGTAGAGAATAGAGCTGTGCATAATATAAAATTCCACCCACAGAATGCACATGGAATTACCATTCTAATTCCATGGAATTTACTGGAATTTGTGTGACAATGCTGGGAAATTTTGAATATTTTAAATTTGTGTTATTTTGCTCAAATTTTAAATGTAGACACCCAACTAACACCAACCTTGGTATGTAGACAGTAATAGTGTACTTAAGTGTATTAAATGTCAGTATCATAGGTTGAAAGGGAGCATAACTATGGTTGGCCAAACATTTAGCCAAAATGTATTTTTCAGTTACTGCAATCTAATTTTAAAATTTAACATCCAAATATTTCCACAGTTTCAGGAGTTAGAGAAACATACAATATGGGTATGTGCGCAATGTTTTAAGTCTCAAGCTTCAAAGGGAGCTGAGTTATAGGTAGCTAAACATTTTGCCAACATTTAGATTTCTTTTACTATAATTTTGATAGTATTCATTGAAATATTATAACATTTTACAATTATACAGGTTATCACTACATTTATATATGTACATAGTTTCTGATTTCTAGCTTCAAATGGGACTGAGTAATATCCTACCAAACATGTTGCCAACATTTAAATTTCAGTTATTTTGCTCTAATTTTAAAACAACATATCCAAATTTAATAATAAATGCAAGATTAAATGAGCACACTGGGCCTGCATTTCTTTAGCTAAAGTTTTGGAGCTAACACAAAGTTTAGTGATTCCTTTAAGCAAGTGCTGGTACGTTTTACTTTTATATCCAAATTTAACCAGATTTGAAACAGTTAAACTACTTTATCATGTGGTCATTTCTGACAAAGTTCGTATTTACAGCTTTAAACGGGACTGAATTAAAAGTAGTCAAACTTTCACATTTCAAAATTAAATTTTGAAAGAATGTAGACTGCAAATTTATAAACTCCTGAAACTTTAAAAATTAGAGAATGCAATGTCATTAAATTTGACAGGTTCTTCGACCTTACAAGGAGACTGTGTGTGGGGCAATTTTATAAATTGCCTGCTGCCAGAAATTGCAAAATAACATCTTTACTTGAAGTCAATTTCCATGAGTCTTTATGAGAATTATGGAATTTCATGACAATTCCATAAAGTTGGACTTAGCTAATTTCACTTATCTGGGGAATTCAAATTAAATGATAGGGGTATGAGAGACAAGTAGTGCAGGGGATCACCAGGTTCAAGAATTAGATACATAGTTTTATCAAGAAATGGAAAGCTGAGCAGGGTAGCATACTAGTGGTAGACCCTTCCCCCCTCCCAATTGGAGCAAGGAAACACAGAGTGTCAACAATTCCAACCTGAATGCAGAATACATAAAGAGCACATGCAATAAATTGAGGATCCATGGAGCCTGATATATGTGCAAGTCTGGGACTTATAAGAATTCAAAAAGATGTAGTGGGGAAGACAATATCTGTGACACCAGAAAGGAAGAATTCTGGCTATTCCAATAGGATAGGTTGATAGGAAAAGGAGTAGGTGACCCGTTTCAAGGGATTTTGTCACTGTAAGAACAATGAGAATATTAGTGGGATCAGTAGTTCTACTGAGTCAGCCTGGCTACACTAAAAGAGAAGGGGGTAAAATAGTCACCCAAAGATTAACAGCAGGGCTTCAAGGAGCTCAGCTGAGCTTATCAAATGAAGTAGTGATATGTGCATTGTGAATGTTAAATTCCAAAAAAGAGAATTCTGGATGCTTCATTTATATGCTATCATAAATATTTGAGAAAATGTTACCCATATGTATTTTTTCCACTGCAAATTTAAAACTGTAAACACATTTATTCAACTGTGTTAGACATCAGGACACACTGACATCAGATATACATGTCAAATGTTAAATGTATGCCTGAAAGAGCACAGGAGTTACAAACACCCACACCTTTGAGAGTTTTCACATTTTGCAAGTATTTACATAGTAAAATGTTGAATCACTGTAACTTAAACATCTCTAAAACCCTCTAATCTAATTCTCTCCACATTTAGATAATTTTATAACCATTACAAAATAAGGTTATTCATGCTAACTTACACATGTCTAGCTCCAAATGTGCCTAATATGCAGATAAAATTGTTCATGAAATTTCCTGCAAAAAAATAAAACAACAGAATTTGAGCATGTCTAATTTTGAAGCAATTAATCCTAATAGCATGAAATTTGGTACATTGTTAGAACACCACTTAATACGCAAGCATGTCAAATATAAGACCTCTGACCCAACAGAAGGCTGAGGTATATGCATATAAAACTTTTCATGAAATTTCACACAAAAAATAAAATGACAGACTTTGAGCACCTACTGTATATGTTTGAGACAATCCATCCTAATTTCATGATGTTCAGCACGTCAATAGAAATCCTCTGTGAAAGTAAGCATGCCTCATTGCACAGCTCTAGCTCAATAGATGAGTGAGTTATGACCAAGTTGATCTATTTTAAAAAATTCCATAAAATTCTGTTGGAATTCCATGAAATTTCACTGAATTTCACACAATTTCACTGAAATTCCACTAATTCAGAATTTTATCATTTTGCTCAGCTCTAGTTGACAGCCATCTTGTCCGATGTTGCAAGAGTATTTTATGTCTATCTCCACCTGTAGGAGAGCATATGTGCTGCAGTGCACGGAACCTCAGACCTCTGGGTCTGCAGTTATGGGCCTCCATGGAATGTACACTTGGGGCATTATCTAACTTGCCATTGATAATGGCTCTCACATGCTCCTGGATGCAGTATTCAGGGTGTGCATGGCACGTTCAGTATAGAGCATACTACACTGACACCAAGCAGTATAAACAGTGAACTGTGTTTGATAGTCCAGATACTCATGTAACATAAATTCCTCCCCAGTTTTGGGTTGGACATATTTTTCTCTTGTTTCCACATAACAACATACATTGCAATGTCTGCAATGATAGAAACCCACTCTTTCTGATATTCTACTGGTATTCTTGATAGTCTCTTGATAATGACTAGCTGTTAATACATCTCTTATTCTGGTACCTCTCTGAAATGAGACCAATGGTGTTTAACCCATTACTGGTCCTATTACCTAATCAACTTAGAATACAGACCATTTATTCTTCATTATATTTTGATTTTGTTAGATCTCCCATGGTAGTCAGTAAAAAACATGATTTTGTTTGTGATCACATCACATAAAGCACTTTAATCATTTGGAAAAGTGCTAGATAAATAAAACCTTGATTGATGAATTGATTGATTGATTGATTGACAGACTGTACCTTTGTTTAGGCACTAAGAGAAAAAGTCTATCAGTCTTACAGTACTTGGTTTTTCAAAAGTCTTACTGACTATTGCAGCACTGTATCCATGCTCCCTATTTCTGTGACTTATTATTTCTGCTTCTAAAATAAATTTACTATTTTCTATACAGTTTCTCTTCAGCCATAAAAACTGGATGAAGGGAATACTTTCAATGAGGGAACATAGATGGCGACTGTTAGCTCATAGCAAGCTATTTCCTGAGACAGGTTTTCTGCATGGAGTGCTAATAGCCTGTCCATTCTCAACTTTTAATGTTACATCAAGGAACTCAGTGCTGGATTTGTCTGTTCTGTATGTGCACAACAAATTAAGTTCATTAAAATTAATCCACTCCATGAACTCAGTGATTGTGTTAGAATCCCCACCCCAAACACATACAGTTTGTACAAGTGCTATATCATGTACAGTGTCAAATTCCATCTTGTGAAAACTTCCAGCTTCATACGATGCTGTGGCAGTTTGTTCTGAGTCTTCAGATGCTGGAGATGGTCATGGTCCTTTCCAGAATGGACACAGTGGGCACAGATGTGATGGACCATAGACAACATGCCTTAATATCAGAATACTTGAAAAGCCCACGCTGCCTCCACCAACAGATCCCAGCCAAGTAGCATCTCCAGCATAGCTGCACAAGTTTCTGAGTCATCGACAGCTTTGTCCACTGGCAGATTTCACCTGCACTACAATAACTGACTCTGCTACTACACTACGCTTCTTCATGCTGGCAGGGAACTCATAGGTGAGCCAGCAGCCAGGGGAGTGACTGGAGGGGTGGGGCTACAGAATTGAAAAGCCCATGCCACCTGCATGGTGCTCACACATGCAGCACTCATGTGACTCCAATAAAACTTACTTTATAAATAAACTCTTTCTTATTCATAACCCTAGAATCCAACTGCTGCAACTCACTTCCCTTTGAAGTATAGCTGGTGAGCCCTGTATTATCATAATAGTATGTTGTTAATCTGCTTTTTAATTTATTTGTTATAGTTGTCTGGTTACCTAATCAAATATAAGTGATTAGGCTACAAAGTAATGCTGATTGAGCTTACTTGTGTTTAAGCAAAAGCTGCTACTTTCCCAACAACATATTTTCTGGCTGTTTTATAGATACTAATTTTTATTGAGATTAGCTCAGACAAATGAATTAGAGTAAATTTAGTTAACTAACTTTTAACTTCTTGTCTTAAAAAATATTGTCTTTAACTAGACCATATTAATCTAGGTCTGCATTTGAATTTAGTGTTATGAGCATTGAGGGACATTAATTGGGTAAAAGGTCTCCTAGGTAATTTGACACTATGCCTGTGTGGATTATAGTCCACATTCAAATTCAAATTATAGTAACAATGGGGCCTCTGTTTACAGTACTGTTCATTTCCCTCACTGTAGGATCTTTAAAGTGGTGGGGGAGAGATGAAGGATTACTAGATAAAAGACACTGTATTATTCCGGCCTAATAAAGATGTGAGGTCACAGCTATACTGTATGTGACATGGCAAGATTATCCCCAATGATGTATCCATTGTTAGGTGGTAACAGTCTACCTCTAGGTTTGTTAAAGGACATGGCTCAAAATTATGCCGTGGCTAAATGAACTGGAGGGAAGTGGGGAAAGGAGGTACAACACAGACGTTCTTCCCTTTACACAGTGAGCTTGCTTGGTATTAGGCTCTTGTTTCAGACCTATATCACACTAAGCTTACTACAATGTGGAGCTATTGGCTCAAATCCCGGAACACTTGTTTGTAATTTGAAAAACAGAAACAGCATTTTGTTTGTCCACTCCAACATAAGAAGTATTCTTCGAAAAATGGATCTGATTAGGGACTTTTGTAGTAGAGTGTGAACCCAAATTTATGATTTTCACTGAAACATGGTTGAATGACAGGTATGAGAATGCTGTCTTGTCTGCATAGGGGTATAAATTGATTAGGACAGACTGGAGTAAAAAATGGGTGTGAGGGTTAATATACTACCAAGACAGGTTTTTACCTAAAGAGCTACAACTAAGTGTTGTTCCAAACTGCTGTGAATATCTTGCATTAGAGATTAAATTTAAATTCAGGAAACCACTTTTATTATTTGGAGGGCATAGGCCACCAAGATTTTCAATACTGAATATGTTGATATTAGCAGACATATTAGGCACCTTCTCTACCACTCACAAGTTACTATTGATCAATGATTTTAATGTGGACTTGTTAGATCTACATAGATCCAAACATATAAGATCAATTGTTCTAAAACTATGGTTGGAACAATTAATTTCAGATCCTCCTGTATAAATGTTAAAACCCCTAAGGATTCATCATTAATTGATTTGACGTTAATAAATTTCCTTTATAACTACAAGGAGTCAGGTGTGATGGCTGACTGGTAGCTACACTCTGAGAAGCCTTTCTTATTTATCCCTGGTTATCCCCAGAGTCAGAACTCACTTTGGGGCAGCATCCATAAGCCATTCCCTCCCTTTTCTATGGAATAAATTGCAAAAATCCTCAAATTAACCTCGCCAGTGAAATTATCCACATTTAAAACCTTGTTCTTCTGAGTATTCTCCGATTCCTGTAACTGTATGACATGACTTCTCTCCAGATCTTGCACTATTATACCATCTCCCCCCAATAATGTGACTTATATCTATCCTCATGCCTGTTGCCTGCCCTCCTTCCTTTCTCCCTACTGATTCTCTTAGTCCCATTATGACTTGCACCTTACGTACATATGTTTATTCTTAGTAAATGCAAATAATGTGTATGATGTTTATGCTCCAACTGTGTGTAATGATAAATTGTCTGTTATACTGTTTTTTGTACTATTATTATTGTACTGTTACACTGTCTTGCAAAGTCTTCATTGTTTATTATATGACTAGGTCCATTTTGTAAATGAGTTCTCTGCAATGATATTGTATCTGGTAAAATAAAGCTTGACTGATTGATTGATTGATTGATTGATTATTCAGTGACCATAATGTGGTATATTGTGTTGGTGGTAAGAACAGAATGACTGGTCCACCAATATGTGTTAAATTTTGATCATTCAAAACATTTGAATATCTGACTTTTGTGTCAGATCTGGAAAAAGTTTAATGGGGAAACTTTAAATTGATCCCAAACATAAATGAAGGGAGGTAATATTTTGTTTCAGTACTATGACAGTTTGCAACAAACATCTACCTTTAACAAACTGCAAACCTTTAACCACAAACAATTGATTAGATGCAGGGCTGCCTCTCACAACAAAGACACATCTTGGATGGTGTGCCTCAGTGCTCAATTTTTGGTCCCTTGCTGTTTTCTCTATTTATGAATGATATGCCTGATCACTGTGGTGGAGCCTCTCTTCAATGTTATGCTGATGATGTTGTCCTGTATAGATCCTCAACCAGCATCACCCAGATTAGTCTAGAACTAGGAACTGGCTTTAAACAGCTCAAAGCATGGCTCCAGAGAAATAGCCTGGTCCTAAATGTCAAAAAAAAAAGGAAAGCCATGGTCTTTGGCCCAAAAGGCTAGCTACCAATAGAATGTCCCAGCTTAAGTTAGCTATTGTGGGTGGTTCTCACCTAGAGATGGTTAACTCTCTGAAATACCTAGGGGTAACACTTGACCATGAATTAACTTTTGCTAGTCATGTAGAGGCTGTGTCTAAAACTCTTTACCAAAGACTGGGACAGATGTATATGCTTTTATCTTACCTCACTTAGTCTTCTCACCTTGCCATTGCCAATAACACTTTGCTGCCTACCCTGAAATATGGTGCTCCTGTCTCACACTCCTTACAGGCTGCTGATTACAATATACATAATTGTCTGTACAATAAAATTGGGTGTTTTGCAGCTGGCACCCCCCCCAATTGCACCACTGTGATATGTCAACATCCCTGGTTTGATGTCCCTTTTCTCCTTGTCTACAGCTCCCACTGCTCTGCCTTGCCTTCAAAATGATAAACAGTCCCCCCACCACCACCTTGTAGGGGTCCTCAGGCTCAAGAGGCATCCTAGACCACTTTGATCCTCATCTAATCCATTACTCAAAATTCCCAGATTTAACTCTGCTTCCAGCAGGCATGCCTTCTCATACACTGTCCCCTCCCTCTGGAGCACCCTACCATATACAATCATATCATGTGACTCATTGGCTATATTCAAGAACAATCTAAAAGTTCATATACTGGTGACAGTGAACTGCAATTGTAGCCTAGCGGAGACCAATAAATGGCCTCTCTGGTACTCTTATTTAATTCCTGATGATAACCTTCCTTAGCTCTTGTTCTTGACATTTCCACTCCCTCAGTGTAGGTACTTTAATGCAATTGCTTAACTCCTATAGAAAATGACCATGTATTTAATTACACTGTTCTTTTCCCCTATTACATTGTTGTTACTAATATCTGATGTTTTCCTACCCTATTGGGATGATGTCCAATTGTTGTCTCATAGACTTTGCATAATGCTGTGTGGTATCTGATACCTATATGTATGCTTGTCTCACTGCTTCTTGTAAATGTTGCATATTATTTGTTACATGGTCGCATACTGCTACCAATTTCTGTATGCTTCTTCTTAATCTTTCTTACATTCCTATATCTTCATTTGCTACTGTATGTATTATGTTGTATTTCTGCTGCTGTGTGTATTATATTGAATTCAATCTGGGTCGCCCCTGAAAAAAGGACACTTTGTCTCAGAGGGCTAATCCAGTGATAACAATAGTCAAATAAATTAATACATACATACATAGATACATACACACACATACATACATACACACATAAATACATACATACATACACACATACATACATAGATACATACATACATACATACACACATACATACATACATACACACATACATACACACATACATACATAGATACATACATACATACACACATACATACATACATACATACATACACATATACATACATACATACATACATATATAGATACATACACACACATACATACATAAATACACACATACATACATACATACACACATACATGCATAGATACATACACACACATACATACATACATAAATACACACATACACACACACATACATACATACATAAATACACACATACATACACACATACATACATACATACATACATAAATACACACACAAATCAATCAATCAAGACTAGGAAGATCAAAAATAAATCAGCCCCATTGTATTCATTCTATCTAATGAAACTAAGAAGAGATTTAAAACAAAGCTTAGGAGTCTGCCCTTACTTCTAAGGCATCAATGGACTGGAAGCTTTACAGGAAACTTAGGGACATCTTTGTAACTGTGGCAAGAAATGCATGAAAATATTTCTACAGTGTCAAAACAATGGAGGCTGCAGGGGATCCCAATAATGTTTGGTCAATTAAAAGGAATTTAAATGGCCGGAGTAAATCAAATGCCAACATTCAAATTCAAATAGATGATTTTGACAAAGAGATTTCCCTTACAGACAGATTTAACAAATGTTTTGTTGAATCTGGAATTTTTACTTTGAGCAGTCAGTGCAGCATCTGCAAAACCCTTGGGATTGTGGGGATATTGGACATGATACCCACTTTTATTTGGTATGGTAGAATTGTAAGAGGTTTGGAGCTTTTGTTGGATTTCAAAGCAAACAAAAGTTGTGGTCCAGATGGATTGACCCCTTCTACAGTACATTGAAATAATCAGCTTTCCATACAGCTGAACCTCTTACCTATTTGTTTAATTGGTCGCATTCCACTGGTCTTCACCCCCAAGCTTGGAAGCTGATCAAGGTTGTCCAAATGTTTAATGGGGGCAGCCTTGGCCAGCCAACAAACTATCACCCTATCTCCTTATTTTCTCTAGTCTTGAAATATTGGAAAGGCTTCTAGCTAAACAATTAACAGCTCATCTTCAGAAATTTTGTCTCTTTGGTGGTTTTCTGTCTTGGTTTCAGAGGCATCATGGTACAGTGGCCTCCATGTCAAGGGTCTTGGACAATGTTAACAAAGCAGTGGACTCTGGGCAACTTACCAGGGCCATCTTTGCTGATGTCTCTGTGGGCTTCAACAAGGTTGACCACCAAAGTTTACTATATAAATTAGCTGAGGTGGGGCTAAATACAGAGGCATTAAATTGGTTTTAGTGATGTCTGTGCCAGGGAAGTGAGACAGTTGTGGTAAATGGAACTGACTCTTCTCAACTATCTCAAAAGGGGTCCCCCAGGGTTTGATCCTTGGACCACTCCTGTTTTTGACCCATTTGAGAAGTCTGGAAGTTAGTGTGGATGACACATTTGATCATCTATATGTGGATGACACAGTAGTTTATATTTCCAGTCCTTCAAATTTGGAGGCTCAAGTTAAGCTCTAAAGAAGTTTTGATTAGTTACAGGCCCTCTTTAACAGCTCTTAATTGAAACTGAATTCAACTAAAACCAAGCTTATGCTTTTTGGCATAGCACTGAAACTTAAAGCGTATACTAATGTATCTGTAAGGGATGTAAATGGGGCCTTGTTGGAATGTGTAGACACTTATAAGTACTTAGCTTTTTGGCCTAATCCTACAGGGATAGGAAAAAAGAACGTGTACAAATTGATTAGGCAGGTTGTTAAGAGGGTCAGGCTGTTGTACAGGAACCACAATTGTTTGGATCCTGTAATAATAATAAAACAATTGTCCAGGTACAGCTTTTTCCACTATTTAACTATGTAAATACTTTGTAAGATTATGCCACAAATGGTAGGTTACAGAAACTTAAGGCTCAACACAACCACCTTGCTAGACTGCTCCTTAAGTGCCCTAGGAATACCCGCCACTGGGATCTTTATAGAAAGCTAAGATGGATTTTCCTGCCTGATAGAAGGAGGTTACACAAGTTTGTTCTAGCTTACAAGACTGTGTTGGGATAAGTGTCAGAATACCTGGGGAATAGACTCTCTGTAAGGAGAGCAAACTTATCTTTGAGAAGTTTAAACCTCAAGGAAATGGTAGTCCAGAGAACAAGAACATATAGGTCTTTGTAATTTTATAGTCAGTTTGTACCCATTCTGTGGAACCAATTCTGGCCAAATTTCATTCATTGGACCTGAAACCTTCATCAGTTAGTGTATTTAAGAAATGGTTTCTGAATTCTATATCAGTATAGGAAAGATATCACTGTAATGTAGGGGGTAGACTCAGGGGAGATGTGAGGAAGTACTTCTTCACGGAGAGGGTAGTAGATGCCTGGAACAGCCTCCCAGCAGAGATGGTGAGGGCAAAAACTGTACTGGGGTTCAGAAAAGCATGAGATAGGCATAAGGGAACCATAGTGATAAGACAAGAGGGGGATAAGTTGGAGATCAAGTAGGGTCTGTGGTGATACAGTAGGTAGTGAAAAACAATCAGACTAGGTGGGTCAAGTGGTCGTTATCTGATGTCAAATTCTATGTTTCTGTGTACTTTCATTTTTTATATAACTGTATAGTTAAACTGTGTTTTATCTATTATACTTATTGCGACAATGTATGTATAGCTGAAACTTGTGTGTTTATACTGTCATGTGCTTTCCATGAGACACCATTGTAAATGAACTTTCCTCAGTGGTCACAACTCCTAAATAAAATGAAAATGAGGGTATGTTAGAAGTTCCTGCACAAGAGCAAGACTGTGTGCTAGGAATGGTACCCTGAGAAAGCTTCCATCACTCACACTTTTGACTATATTGGAGCCATTATTACTTGCAATGAAACCCTCTTTTAGTGAATGGGAGTGAAGCCACTCTTCAGTCTCTGTCAGAAGTAATGATAGCATTTTTGGACCCATGTATGATACAGTGACACTCTTCATTGCCAGTATGGCATGCTATTAAATATCTGAAGTGTTGCTACCATTGCAATTGGGCTTACTGCAATGTCTCCCCCACCCCAAGTCACATACTACCCCAGGTGTCTATGACCAAGGTGCTATAATACACAAATAAGAGCTACCAGCTGTTTGGCCTCTGGTCCATATATCCATACTCATATGTATGTATAGTGATGCCAAGTGCTTCAGGGCATGGATTATCATGTGTGACACTGCCCCATACAATTCTGGAATGGCACACATTGAAAAATAAGTTCTGTAAGAAATCTACCATTTACGACAGGCACAGGCCATCAAAATCCAATATTCTCCACAAAAGAGAATGGTAGGAGATGAATGGCCAGCATTTCAGCTGTTGTTGCATTTAATTCTCATACAAAGGCATGATTTGGTGGGCATTTTGATGGATGCTCAAACATGCTATGCAGCATTGGCTGGACCTTCCTTGGTGCTCGGCTACCAAACAGTTGGACTCATCATGGCAGCATTATTGGTGAGGTAAGTTTTGACTCCTGGTGATTCAGATTTGCTGTTCCAATGAAAGTGGTGATTTGGGGCATTTTTTGCAATAGCATTAATGTTGTTCATTGCCTTAGGTGGTACTACTGAGCCCACCAATGCTGCTATACCCACTACTAGGCAATCCTACAGATTCCTCCTCTTCTCTATATTATTCTTCAATCCCCCATCCCTCTACCTGGGGGGTTTAATGCCACTTCTGACTGCCTTGGCTAATGATGATGAGAGACCCCTTGCACCTGCTTCCTCCTGGTGCTGAATCCAGTGTAACAGATGCCAGGAATTTAGGTGTGTGTGTTTTCCACTGGTGCCTAGGTGGCTGCCTTTATTCCCCTGCTAAGTTGAGCATTATATATTTGACATATAGTGACTCTTTCAGCAGTACAGTCAAATATATAGAAATCTCAGAAAAGGGTCTTGGTACCCCTTGATATAATATGATGGGAGTGTGCCAAGGAGGGGAAGGGTTGAAAATGGTTATTAGAACAACTGGGGTTTTCTGGGATACTTATTGAACTTCAGCCCTGGGTGTAATTGGCTCATCACTAGGAGCAAAAATAGGTGTAGTATTGGGGGGTTGATATTTGGCCATAGAGATAGTGCCTCCCCCACATACACACACACACATCAGCAGTGCCACCTTTCTTCCTTTACTTTTTTTCTTTTCAGGCTCCCATTGGGATCTATATCATCATCCTCACAGCTGCCAATATCCTTCTCCTTCTGAGCTGTGTCCTCATCAGCATCACTTTCTTCAGGCTCTCTGGGCCAGATTCTAGAAGGGTTACACCTGGCATAACTGCAGTTCTGCCAAGCAGAATGGTGCATGTAGCAACTTATGCAAGCAGTTGTGACATGCGCGATTCTACAAAGTGACCTGCAACACGACGCAGGCCACTTGCGCCGAACAGCAGTTATGCCGCATAAACCCCCTGCGACATGGCATTAGGGGGTTTACCACAGCAGTTGCAACCCATTCTAGAAGGGCAGCCACAAAGTGCCCACATCGGGATTCTACAAGAACCCCTGGAGGATTTGGCATGTAGGTCCATTTGGTAGCCAACATCTATCTGTGGGTCCAGACCCTCCTGCAGACATGCCATCATGCTGCATCCCCCACCCATGCGCTGAACTTGCAGAGTCACTGGCTACATATGTGGCATAAAGCTTGTTCTAGTGTGGTCTCGTGCTCCCGAACTGTATAAAAATAATAAGAACCCCGTCCCTGTGGTCTAGCGGCCCCACGAACTGTAATAATTTGATCTCTCCTGGTTCAGTTTCCTACTGTACAGGTCAGTTTGTCTCGTGGTTGGTGTCTCCACCCAGCCATGCGGCCCACAGTACCCATCATCCCCAGCCGCGCTCTTATAGTTCATCTCTCACCACCATGGCTGCTGCCGACTGAGTCCAGTATCAAGCGTGTAGCTGAAAAAACATGCTCAGATGTTAATATCTGAGCACGCCTTACAGTATGCACTGATACTGAACTCTAAGTGAGCTGGCCGTGGTGTGAGATGTCTCGACCAGTTGCCTGGGGTTGGCTTGACACGGCTGGTGGGGGCGCACTAGACTACCAGGATATGAGATCGATATAATTATTATACAGATTGGGGCCACTAGACTACCAGGGATACAGAGGACTCATATAATTATTATACAGTTCAGAGCACTAGACTACCAGGGATATGGGATCGATATAATTATTATACAGTTCGGGGCACTAGACTACCAGGGATGCGGGATCAAAATTATTATTATACAGTTTGGGGGCACTAGACTACCAGGAAGTGGAGGATGTCATATTTGTACATTGTTCGGGGGGGGCACTAAACTACTGGGGTATTTGCCACCTATGCAGCTGGTGACTCTGGGTCGGGCACAGGTGGGGGGGATTGACTGCTCCGCCAGGTATGCCCACAGTTCGGTGTACCTGGCCACATGTCGCAAGTCACAGGACTTAGCTGCGATGATCCTGCCCCTTCTAGAAGGGCACAGGGTCAATGTTGCAGTTGTGGGTGGCACAAGTTTCATTCGTCGGCAACTTTCGCCACCCTTCCAGAATCTGGCCCCCTCTCCTCATCATGATCCACATGTTTAAATTTAGTAATTTCTGACTGCTCAAGATCTCCCTACTCTGATTCATGCTCCAGCACCACACTTTATTTGGGACTTGGACTCTCTCATCAGGATCATCCTCAGCACCTGCTCCACCAGCAGTCATGGAGATACCAGTATCAACCTGCACCTTGGCCACTGTGTCAGAGCCTGTGTTTTTCCCTCCTCATGTTGTACTGCTTCTTTTGTCACTGCCTCCCCCATCCCCCACCAGCATGGATACCAACGGTGTGGCAGAGAAATATCTGGCTACACTAATGCCACCACTGCTGCCAGCTACTTCTGTGCTACTACCTGAGGCCACAGAAGAAACTTATGTACACATATCTTTCTTAACTGCAACACCCTTTGCCTCACAGAACTTCTGGAGTTCTTTGCCACCTCCCAAGCACCTCTACCTTTAGTGGAGCATCTCTTCCCTGTCAATTTACTGAATTTGTAATAGTTTGATGATAAAGTTAAAGAAAGCCTGCAGCACAACTAAACAACAGCAGCAGACTACACCTCCCCTGAGGGATAATCAGTGTGGTCTGAAAAACAAGAAATGTAAAAGGGTTTACTAAACTAATAGTAGCCAGTAAACCCACCAGAAAACATGTGCTTTTTTTTAAATTATTTTTTTTTAACATGATGGGGGTTAACACGCCACAGGGGTAATTAACAACTAAGTGAAACCAAGTGACAGAGCACACTCACATTAAGAACTAAAGAACTAAAATTATTATAGAAAGAGACCGACAAATGACTTCACTTAAACACAGCAAAGTGTACAACAAAAATAAGATGGGAAATTACAGACTATAGGCAAACAATAACGAACAAGAATATCTGAGAAAAAAACTAAGAGAAATCTCCTGATCAGTCAAAAATGGTCCAGACCTTTCAGAGCTGCCTTACTGGCTGAATACACCTCCCCTCCCACACAGCAGTGTTTTTACTATAGGTAAAACAGAAACACTATTTCAAACTAAATAATCTGCAAAAACAGAAACAAAAACACAAATCTAGCAGGACATGGCACACTAGCACAATCCGTGAGCAATCTGGAATCCAAAAGTTCAGTTCTAAAATATTTAGGTCCAGATATTCAAACTGTGGCATTTTGTGGTGCAAGCCCCTGCGCCGCTCAAAATAGTTGCACAGGGGTGTGGCCAGGGCGATATTCAATGGAGTTGCACTATGGCACAATTTCTTTGAATATCGCCCCTCTACTCACTAATGCGTAAGCTGAATCTGGAACTGTGCCAGCGCAAGTGGTCAGAGAGGAGCATTGAGATGTGGTGGCGTAAGTTCCATTGCGCCATGCACAGCACCTGCGATATTCAAAGGGTGACATGTAAATGGGGCAATAATTTATGCAAGGCGCAGTGGGGCCATTTGCATCTAATTACGGCCCCAATTGCATGCCATTAGCATGCAGGTGCACCGATCCCTGACGACTTGCATCTGGCACCCTGCCAGGCAGCAGCCGTCGGGGACCAATGCCCCCCTGCAGCCCGATCGTGGGCAGAATAGTTTTCTCCCCAGCAGCCCGATCGCGGGTAGAACAGTAGTCTTCCCCGAGCAGCCCGATCACGGGCAGAACAGTAGTTTTCCACCCGAGCAGCCCGATCGCGGGCAGAACAGTAGTCACCCCCATTAGCCCGATCGCGGGGCATAACGAAATGTCCCCCCACCCCTGAGTAGCCCGATCGCGGGCATCAGACCTCCCCAAGTCAATACCCCTGGTGGTCAGTAGACCACGAATAGCCCCTATCGGGCGGCATCCTCCCCCACGTCAGAAATCCCTGGTGATCTAGTGGGCCCCCACCCTACCCACCCCACGAGCCCCACCATCCCGCTCCCCTCCGTCAGCGGCGGGTGGCAGCACCACCCGCCGCCCGCCCCCCCACGCCCGCCCGACTGACTTGGCTCAGTAGGGGCTGCGCCCATTGGTTTAGAGCATGAGCCAATGGGCGTAAGCCCATACAGTACAAATCAGTCCAGATATGTGAATGAAATGAATTCATACCCACTTTATCCTCCTGTGTACCCTGGTCCCAGTGCCCCACCCCAGCCTCTTCACTAACCCTTTTCTGGCCTTACCAGTTATCCACTACTTACACAGGACCAGTTCAGTTGGAGGCCTGCAACATCAGTTGTGCAGTGCCTATGAGGGGGCATGTGTCAAGCAGACCGGGGCATATTATTCCTAGTTTTCCTCCTGAGGGCATCTGTGAGCAGTGGTATGCCTGTGTGCCAGCATCAGCAGACAGCACTACCCCCTACTGCTTCTCCCACCTGTATAGCCACCAAGCCTCCACCAGGTAACACTCTGGTGGAGAGAGACCTGATCCCCCAACCTAAGCGGGGAGAGTTGTCCCTGGAATGCTCTCTCCTCCCTCACCCAGCTGGCATCCAGCAATCAGTGCTCATTTCCAAGCATGGGTCACTGGAATTGCAAGCTGTAGCACTACTGCTGTGCTAATCAGCCAGCCAGATGTCTCATATTAAATTCCTCCAAATGCTTGATTAAAGCATTTAGTCATAGATCACTTAGGGGAGTGGTAATAGCAGAAGTGGAAGGATAGAGGAATTTAGGGTCAAACCCATCCAGCCTGGAGGACATGAACAAATTGGATGATTGGTCAGACTCCTGAAGTCTGAGATTCATTGTAGGCAAATGCAAGATACTATACTTGGTAAAGAAAAATTAAAGTAGGGTAAAAAAAACACAGAAATATAAATAATGACAGCAGTAAAAGACCAGTGGTCCATCCAGTCTGCCCATAGTTCTGTATCAAACCACGGGACCTACTGTCCATACATGGTAGTATCCCTCACCATCCACCACCCTCGTTCTCATCCCTACTTCTACTACTCTAACTATCCACTATGCCTTTCTTTTCTGTTCCAGCCATGCTTAAAACCATTTATGGCTTTAGCGCCCACCACCTCGGCTGGCAGACTATTTCATGGCTCCACCACCCTTCTTGTAAAATAAAACTTTCTCACATCCCTCTTGAACCTTCCTCCCTCCCATCAGTTTACACTAATGCCACCATGTCCTTGAACATAGAAACATAGACTTTGATGGCAGATAAGGACCACTTGGCCCATTTAGTCTGCCCATTTCCCTACCTACAGGATAGGCCGCAGATCCTAGTTAACCAACAGCCTATTTCTTCCTACCCCCCACAAGAATTGCCTTATGTCTGTCCTATGCATTCTTGAATTCTCCCACAGTTTTAGACCCCAGAACCTCCTCAGGAAGGCTGTTCCATGCATCCAGTACCCTCTCTGTGAAATAATACTTCCTCACATTGCCCCTGAACCGCCCCCTCTATCTTTAAATTGTGTCCCCTTGTTCTTGCACGTCTCTTTTCTGAAAGATGCTATATTCTTAGACTTTGTTGATTCCACTGAGGTACTTAAAAGTTTCTATCATGTCCTCCCTCTCCCTTCTTTCCTCAAGGGTATACATATCAAGCACCTTTAGTCTCTCCTCATATGGCTTCTCTTGCAGACCCTGCACCATTTTAGTTGCCCTCCTCTGGACTGCCTCTATCTTGTCTATGTCCTTGCAGAGATAGGTTCTCCAGAACTGGACACAGTACTCCAGATGGGGTCTCACCAACTGTCTGTACAGAGGGATAACAACTTCCTGTTTTCTGCTGCTGATGCCTCTCCCTATGCATCCCAGTATACCCCCAGCTCTCCCTACTGCCTTCTCACATTGCTTGCTAACCTTAAGGTCATCTGATATGATTACCCCTAGATCGCTTTCCTTTTTGTTGATGTTACTACCTCCCCATTGTGTATTCTTCCCTGGGTTCTTGTTTCCAGGTGCATTATTTTGCACTTCTTTGCATTGAACTTAGCTGCCATACTTGACCATTCCTCCAACCTTGCCAAGTCCCTTCTCATCCTTTTCCACACCTCCTTGTGTATCAACCCTGTTGCAGATCATTGTGTCATCTGCAAGAGGCATACTTTTCCTTCCAGTCCCTCTGCAATGTCACTTATGAAGACACTAAAGGACTGGACCCAATACTGAACCCTGTGGTACCCCACTAGTAAGCCCTCTTTCTTCAGAGTGGATTCCGTTTAATTATCTTCTGTGTCCTGTTGTCCAGCGAGATGCTTTACCCAGACTACCCCTGGGACCCACTCCCAGGCTGGTTAATTGACCATTAATCTTTGTGTGGGACTGTGTCAAATGCCTTGCTAAAGTCTAGGTAGGCCATGTCCACAGCCCTTCCATGGTCTACTACTTTGGTCACCCAGTCAAAGAAATCTATTAGATTCGTCTGACATGACCTTCCCGCTGTGAACCCATGCTGCCTTGAGTCCTGTGCCCCACTGGCCTCTAGGTACTCAACTATTCTTTCCTTCAGAAGTGACTCCATCACTTTCCCTATCACAGAGGTCAGACTGACAGGTCTGTAGTTTCCTGCCTCTGTCTTGGTCCCACTTTTGTGAAGGGGAATCACATTCACCTTTCTCCAGTCCTCGGGTACCACACCATCTTCCCATGATTTATTAAAAGAGTAGAGCCAGTGGTTTCACTAGTTCCCCCCTTAATTCTTTTAGAATTCTGGGGTGAATTCCATCAGGCCTCATTGTTTTGTCCACTTTCAGTTTTAGGAGTTCTTGCAGAACCCTTTCTTCTGTGAAAGGACTGGGATCGACCCCCCTATCAAGAGTGCTTCTGTTAACTGGATTATGCACTTCCGCCTCCTCTTTTGTGAATACTGAGCAGAAATATTCATTCAGTATCCCTGCTTTTTCACTGTCCCCCTCTGCCCACTTACAGTTCATTCTATTCAGCCTCACTATCCCTCCCTTTGTCTTTCTACGCTCGCTGATGTACCTATAAAAGGTTTTATCCCCTTTCTTAACCGAGCTGGCTATTTTTTCCTCAGTTTGGGCCTTTGCTATTCTGACTTCCTTCCCTGCTTCCTTCTGCCTTAACTGGTACAGATCTTTGTCCTGCTCCTTCTGTGTTTCCTTATATTTCCGGAATGCTATCTTTTTCTTCCTGATTTTCACAGCCACCTCTTTTGAGAACCATAGTGGCTTTTTCTTTCATTTGATTTGTTTATTTGCTTCCACACAAGGCTTGTTGCCTCTGTGATGGCAGTTTAATGATTCCCATTGTTGCTCCACACCTCCTTCTAGCCTGTTTGCTAGTGCTTTTCTGAGGCACTCTCCATCTTGCCAAAGTCAGCCGTCCTGAAGTCCAGTACCCTCACTTTTGTATCGCTTGACTCTGTAGCTGAGTTTACGTGAACCATACTGTTTGATGGTCACTTGTTCCCAGATGGCAACCCACTTCTAGATCTGAGATCCTCTCACTGCCCTCATTTGAGAGTATGAGGTCTAAGATTGTTCTCATGAGTGGGTTCCGAAACTAGCTGTCTGAGGTCTGCCACCTGTAGGGCATCAAGAATGGCCCTGCTCTTGGATGTGGCTGCAGCAAATGTGCTCCAGTTAACATCTGGCATATTCATTTCTCCCATCAGCAGTATCTCCCCTTTCTCTGTCATTCTAAGAATGCCTTCTATTATATCCTTGTCCATTCCCTCCCCCTGACATGGGGGTCTGCACACAACCCCTGTGCGGATTGTGGTGCCCTTTCCAGTCTCCAAGGTGGCCCACAGTGCCTCCTCTCCTCCCTGTTTACTCTTTTGTTCAGTTGCTTTTATCCCTTCCTTTACATAGAGAGCTACTCCTCCCCCTCTTCTCCCCTGCCTGTCTCTCCTTTAGGTTATGTACCCTGGTATGTTAACATCCCAGTCATGGTTCTCTGTGTACCATGTTTCTGTGACTGCTACGATATTCAGGCATCCCTCTTCCATCAAGGCCACCAGCTCAGGGAGCTTGTTGCCCAGACTATGGGCATTGGTACTCATTACCCTCCATTTTCTGATGGCTTTACTCCTTTTTGCCTCATCCCTGTTCTTCTTGCCTTTGTCACTTTCTCCATTTACCCCTGCCCTTCTCCCTATCGACACCTCTATGTTGGTGTTTACCGCACTTACTACCATGATTTTTTGGGGGCTAGGATTTCCTTGCTCCTTTCCAGTGCCTCCCCCCTTGGCTAGTTTAAATGCTTGCCAATGAAGCATTTAAACCTATCACCTAGGATCCTGGTTCCCCTCCTAGACAGATGCAGCCCATCATGCCAGTATAGTCTTGCATCACTCCAGGTGGACCCCCAGTCCCCAGTGAAGCCAAATCCCTGAGCTCCACACCAGTTTTTCAACCACTGATTGAATCCCATGGAGTGGAACACCCTAGTGTCTCCTACGCCATAGATGGGCAGCACCTCTGAGAAGGTTACCATGCATGCTACTTGTCTAAGGCCCCTCCCCAATTCCACAAACTCTTCCTGCACTTCTCTAATCCCTTTCTTAGCCAGGTCATTTGTTCCTAGGTGGACAATGACATCCAGCTCCCTCCCCTGTGCAGCTGCTCCGGCAATCCTGAGGATTCACTCCATTGTCCTCCAAGCCATGGTGCCAGGCAGGCACCTTACCTCCCTCTCTCCCTCCCTTCCCCCCCAGTTCTACCTTCCTAACAATGGAGTCCCCCACCAGGAGTTGTTTCCTTCCCCTGTGGGGTCCTCTGCTGCCCTCCAGTGGGTCTCCTTTGTGGAGGTTCCCAGCATTCTCCTTGGTCTCCACTATGGGTGCCTCTATAGAGGAACCACACTTTGCCAGAATGGCATAGGAATTGTGGAGAGGTACAACTGGAAGGATGTGCCTCTGTTCCACCACCCTCACCCTCTCTGAGCCCACTGTGGTCCAACCCCTCCTCTTTCTTGGCAACCTCTGAGGCAACGGCAGTGGCACTGGTGGTCCCTGGATGGAAGAGGAGGTCCCACAAATCTGGCCAACTCAGCCTGAGGTGAGCAACCTCCTCCTCAGCCCAGAGAGGTGCCTGCAGATGGGACAACACCGCATCCTCCAGAACGTCTCCCGGAAGACTGCTGCTGCACAGCCACTGCACTGTACCACTCCCATCATGTCTTATTTCTGGCCCCTTAACTGTTTGCAATCCTTACTCTTTCCTCTGTTTTTTTTTTTTTTCTCTCTCTCCTTACTTTCTGCCTGTGTGCCCTTTAAGCTCCTGATTGTCCTGTTCTGAGACAAGAATATCCTATATTTCTCAGTAGACCCCTTACTTGCTCAGAGGCAGACCTCCAGCAGCTAGAGGGGGGCCAGAGAGCTACTCTTGCCCTTCTAGGATGGTGGGTCTTTGGTGGCTCTGTGATCACTCACTTCCTGCTCCCAAACAGGAAGTTCCTGTTGTCAGTCAAATTCTGTGCCTATAAAAGTAGAACTAGCTTTGGGTGGGAGGGTGGAGTTGAGGGAAGGAGGGCAATATAGTCCCAGTAGAGAAGTCCAGTCACACAGCAGTTCTTTCTCCTGGTGTCTCTGCCAAGCTACTAGCAAAATCTTTCTAAGGCAGTCTTTAAATGTAGCTTCCTTCTAGCTAAGCCTCTCCCCCTACTTACTAGATCTTTCTATAAGTAATTTAAACCTCACAGCTATCAAGTCCTTTCAATCACCTGAGATTTACACCTAGATAACTGTTCAGATAACCATTCAGTTCAGTTAACTCAGACAAACACACACTTTTTTTTTGTTTTGTTTGTTAGTTTTTTTTACCCTAAATTAAAGTTCCAAGTACAAGAGTTCTACTTCTTTAGTCCCAGCAGAGAAGTCCAGTCACACAGCAGTCCTTTCTCCTGGTGTCTTCTGCCAACCGTTACTAATGCTAAATAGTTCCTCACAGTTCATCTTGTTTATTCTGTTTAGAAACTTAAAGATCTCTGTCAAATCACCCCTCTCTTGTCTGGTGTTCAGTAACTACATGTTCAGTTTTAAAGCTGTTTCCCATATGGCCCTGAATCATCATATTCACCATTCATTGCATCATCTTTATTCTGGCCTAATCTTACCTGAGGTGAGAACTCCAGAACTGGGTACAATACTCTAGGTGTGGCCTCACCAATGAGCTATGAAGAGGTGGTAATACCCTTTTCATTCTATGGTCAATACCCCTTCCAATACATCTCAGCACCCTAACTGCCTTATACAGGCCTTGTTGCTCTGGCTTTGATTGTTTATGGGAGCCACTAATGATGACACCTAGGTCCCTTTCCTCAGCTCAGTTTTATCCTTGCCCTCCAGTGCACTGTCCTGTGGTTCTTGTTCACTAGGTGCATCACCTTGCACTTCAGCAACTGAACCTAAGACTGCCCCTCTAACCTTTGCAGGTCTTTCTGAATCTCTTTAATTCCATCATCACCATCTCCTCTCTCACAGGGCTTACTCTTATCTGCTAAGAAACATAACTTGCCCTGGATTCTTTCTGCAATGTTGCTGATAAACATATTGAAGAGGACAGGACCCAGAGTGGGATCTGGGTGGCACCCCCCTCGTGACCTCCCTCTCTTCTGATTTGACACCATTAATCACAACCCTCTGCTGCCTCTCCTTCATCCCATTTCCTACCAATATTACGATGTCCCTTGCCACACCTAAATCCTCCATCTACTTATTTATTTATTTACTTTTGATAACCAGATAAAAAAAGTGCTGGGCCACATGACCCTTTTACAGGCTTGACCCGTTGAGAGTCAAAATACACTCAAACAATTATCACAGTACAACAAGACAATCACAATATGATAAAATAACAAGCCAAACAGCAAAACATAAATCAAACTAACAAATTCCAAAGATTAAAACAGACATCAACAAAGATGAATTAAATAAAAAAAATTTAAAAGATAAAAGAACATATTTGAGACTGTTCCCCAACCATGTTACTTTATGTACAATTGCATCTAGTCTTGGAATACAATGCTTTTTTCAATGACATCTTAAAGATATTTAATTGCTGAGCATTACACAAGTTTGCAAGTAATTTATTCCATGTTTTTATTGTACTCTGTTTGAAAGATATTTGATTTTTAGTGGTTTTACAAGGTAGAACTACCATAGAAAAAGAATTCTGCAGCCTCAATAATCTCGAAGAGGTTCTTTGTATAAAGAGTTTAGCACTGGGTTGTATTTAGCATAATATATGGATTTATAAACAAAGCATGACATTTGCAACATGTCTCTAAGTTCTAGGGGCAACCACTAGAGTCTTTTATATAGGCTGCAGTAGTGTTTCCTGAGTCTAGCCCTTAAGGCAAATCTGCATATAGTATTAAAAAACCTAATTCTCTGTAGCCTAATTGTTTCAGTTGTACCTTCCCATATCAAACTCCTATAAGCCAACATGGGCATCAAACATGTTAATGCAATACTTCTCTTAGTGTCATCTGTAAGGATAGATTACTGTATAGAGAGCACCTATTTTTTTACATAGTTGTTATGTTATGTTATTGATATGAGTTTGAAAACTTAAATTACTATCTAAAGTTACACCTGAATATTTAAAATCCGAAACAATTTCAATCTGAGTACCATCATTAGCAATCACTGTAAAGGCTTCCTGTAACTTCTTAGATTCTATGGAAGAGCAAAAAAGCATTGCTTTGTTTATTTTTTTCTTAATAAGCACAAGTCAATTTTTGGATAACCATCCCATTAGTTTACTGTATTCACTTCCCAGTTTTTGATGAATTATTTTTATGTTTTTATTGACAACATACAGTACAGCATCATCCGCATATAGAGCCATAGAAGACTCAGTGCAGATTGATAGTAACTCATTTATATAGATGGAAAATGACAAATGTCCCAATACTGAGCCCTGGGGAATCCCAAAGCACACCTTTCTATGTTCCAACAGTACTCCATTTATACAGACCTGCTGCACTCTTTCTGACAAGTAGCTGTGGAACCATTCCACCATGAGATCCCCAAAGCCCAGGCCCCTGAGTTTGTGTTCTAGTAGGGGGTGGTCCATGAGATTGAAGGCCTTGGTCAGGTCCACAAACACTGCACCCACATACTTCCCCTCATCCATACTATCATGCAAATTGCTTAAGAACCTGACCAAGGCTGTCACCGTGCCACACCCCTCGCAGAATTCATGCTATATCAATATTAATAAGCCATTTTTATTCAAATACTCCATAATCTGGAGATGCAATAGCCTTTCGTGTATTTTAGCAATTATGGATAATAATGATATCAGTCTGCAGTTAGTTGGTAAATTAGTCTGTCCACCTTTAAAAATCGGGGATACTGTACTATAGCTTTTTTCCAAATATTAGGGACTGTTCTTGTGTTAAATGATTTATTAAAAATGATCTGCAAGGGACTGGTGATTTCTCTAGCAATAAATTTTCATTTATTAGATTCCAGCTGATCTGGTCCTGGCTCCTTTGATTCATCTAGCCTTTTTGATTCTGAATAAACATTGTTCCACAAGATCTCTTTAAAGTAAAATTTAGATGCAGAACTATCCTGTTTTATTGGTTCTTTAAATTCTTGTAAATACTCTGATAAATTTGTAAATTTGTCATTAAAATAAACAGCCATAGCTTTGTTATCAGTTAACTCTTGATTATCTTTTAATGAACTGGTCATATTATTCTTATCTCTTTGGAGCAAGCAGATTATTTAAATTTTGTCAGAATTTTCTTTTATCTTGAAAGGTGGTAACTTGTTTATTTATATAATAATTGACTTTAGCTCTTTTTTATTTCTCTTTTACATTCATTTCTCAGTTGCCTGAAGTGATTTCAGTCCCTTTTGAGTCAAGTTTTCATATAAAGTGAACTAGTGGCATCCCTATATTTCATTAGTTTTATTAATTTATTACTTATCCATCTATTGATTGCCCTCCTTGTTCTTTTCTTTTGTTTTGGTGTTCTTTTATTTATTATTGCATCTAGATTCTCCAAAAAGACTTCAATCACCTTGTTTATATAATTAATTATTAACCGTTGGTTCCAATTAACTTGTGAAAAGTATAGTTTTATTTTAGATAATTTGTCTTTGTTTAATGCCCGGTTCTCCACTATTTTATATTTACCCTTGGGTCTTTTGTTGCTCCAAATACAATAGATAGGAAGATGATTACTAAGGAAATCTGTTAATTCCTCAGAAGCACTATTATTCTTCACATTGTTCACTAAAACCCAATATATTAGTGTTAGCTGTTTTGTTTTACAATTTAATCTTGTTCCTTCAGTTATTGTTTGTTCTAGATAAACTGTTTGTAACAATTTCTAATATTTGTTGATTTCATTTCCTAACCAATTTAAATTATCACCCATTAATATCAACTCTTTATTTTTTAATTTTTCAACCTGATTTATTAAATCTCCAAGACCCTATACCTTAGAATTTGGATGGTTGTATATACAACCTACAATTAGCCTCTTTGTTTTCCCTAATGTTAGTTCAACAAACAAACATTCACAACCAGAATCAAAAGATGGTGTGGATATTTCCCTTACCTCAAGATGTACTTTGTATAAATTAATAAGCCCCCACCCTTTTTCTCTAGTCTGTCTTTTCGGAACTGGTTATAACCTGTAATTACTGTTAAACTATTATCAAGTCTGGGTTTCAGCCACGACTCCATTATTAACATTAAATCAGGATTGTGAACTAAGACCCAGGCTTCCAATTCCTGTTTCTTTGGCTATAGACTGCACATATTTGAATGTGCCAGTCTTAGTACTGGGATATTAAGCCAATTAACAGCTACATCATTATCTTGGGGGCCAGGGTTCTCCTCAACATCTCCCGATTCAAGTAGTTTTTTAAAGCTGAGACATACAGGGAAAAGATTCACTTCCAAGGAATTTAAATGATCACCCAATCTTCTTATTTCCCATTTTTCTAATAAGCCAAGAACCATCTGGCCTACTTTAATTACGTTCTTGTCAAATGGCAACTCCAATTGTAACTTGTTATCATACCTGCCTTTTTTGTCATCCCATTTTATATTCTATACCACAGAATGTAATGTGCAAAACAGAGCAGCATATATTACAAAACTATATCCTTTTGCAGCATCATTTGTAGTGCCACACAATTACAAATAGAAACAAAAAATAAAAAAAAATAAGAATAAATGGGAATAGAGATCAGGTGCACTGAAATTTGGGTCCGCTAAACATTAAAATTCAAATCGAGAACAAAGTAACTAAGGACCAATCAAAATGATTGTATTAGGAACCAATTTTATACTTAATTTATAGGCTAGTGAAAAATGTAATTTGTAGACATTTTGATTGATGTCACTAAATATAGATCTTCTTTCCATAAAGTGCAGTAAGATATTTCCATAGAAACATAGAAATTGTCAGCAGATAAGGACTGCTAGGCCCATCCAGTCTGCCTGTAGGATCTATACATTGTATGTGGCCACTGACCCTACGTGATTGATAGCTTTTCATCACTCCCTCCCCTCTCAAGCTTCCCTTGTGCCTGTCCCAGGCATGCTTAAACCCCCTCCACTGTGCTTGCCCCCACTACCTCCTGTGGCAGACTATTTCAAGCATTGACTACCCTTTCTGTGTAGAAAACCTTCCTCACATTACCTCTTAATCTGCCCCCTTCCAATTTCATATAGTGCCCCTTGTTCTAGTACTTTTTCTACATTGGAAAAGATCCCCCACCTGCACCTTGTTTATGTCCTTGTGGTACTTGAAAGTTTCAATGATGTTCCCCCACTGTCTCTTCTTCTCTAGTGAGTACATCTTGAAATCCCTTAGTCTCTCCTCATATGTTTTGTGGTGCAAGCCCTGTGCCATCTTTGTTTCCCTTCTCTGGACAGTCTCCACCTTATCTATGTCCTTGCACAGGTGTGGCCTCCAGACTGCATGCAGTAGTCCAGGTGAGGCCTTACCAATGTTTTATACAATGATATCGCCACCTTCAACCTCCTGCTAGTGATACCCCTGCCTATGCACCCCAGCATGCAACTGGCCTTCCCTGCTGCCTTTGTGCACTGCTTTGATACCTTAAGGTCATCAGAGATGATAACCCCTAGGTCCCTGTTATGGTGTGGGCATAAAATAGACACTTAGGCAGGAGTATAATGAATAAAAAAATGCACAGGTGCATTTTTTTAATCTTTATTTTCCAAAATCATAAAAATAAAAAAAATCCTGATATGCAGAAGAAAATACTAGGTGTTAGTCAAGCACCCCCTTGTAGCCCAGAATAAGTTTACTCTGGCTATTCTGCTACCTGAAATTCTCTCAGGTCTTAACTTACTTTATTAACTCCAAAATGGTGTGGAAACACTCACACCTCCTCTCTATCTAAGACAAGCTCACCACTGACCCACCTATCTAAAAACATAGCCTCTAGTGGTGGCTTTTATGCTCTGACTGGGATGACCTCACGATCATGTGATCCCTGGTTAAGCAATCATCCTTAATAACTTTCTTTTATTCTTTTGAGGCACCTTATAACTCCTGCACATATCTGTAGGCTGTACACTTTATTACAACATAAGACAGGTCTATTTGTATATAGGCCTTCTAACAGCGTAATTTGGGTGCCTCAATTCAATTAGGGGCTAAGCTCATCCTTCTAAGGAGTGACATCATTACCAGGTATTCCTATAATTGCATTCATTATGTGGGCTGCCAGCCCTATACTGTAATAGGGCTTCTCAGAGATCCAGGCTCTCCACAGGTAATTACACATTTAATACCCTTTTTCAATAATTTTATTCCAGGCGTCTAGGAGTTGGCAAGAGGAATGGGAGATTAAGGGTAAGCTCCTTATCTCCCTTCTATTGCCAGCTCATGAGACCTACATTATGGCAGTGAAAATAAAAAAAATAAAGAACAAATATCTTTTTAGTTTATTTTCCCCTCAGTTTGCTTTTTTCCAGCACCGTATTCTCTTTAGAGAGCACTTATGCAGTGCCCACCAGTGTTTTCTACAAAACAGCTCCTCCATGGGTACTCTTAAAAAAAAAAAGGTAACCTTTCCCTTGTGTTCCAATGGCTGAAATTGTCAGCCACCGGGCACAATATCAGTTGGGCTCTGTTTTCAGTTAGCTCCCCCTTTTCATGGCTGGTGGCCAGAATAACATTTAAAATCAGGCTTCCTTTCAGCCTGACTGGGCCATTTAATTGCAGACACTACAGGTCGATAGCTTGATTATGCCTGTAGTGTCCACTTCACTCAGTAGTTCTTTCCACTTGCTGTGGCATTCATGTTTAAGTGGAGTACCATCCTGCTTTGAACTTTGGGGCTGCGGCTTTATGAAGCGCGTCCTGCTCCAACTCATTTCTGAGCTGCATCTATTGGCTTGTGGCAGTGCTTCAGAGCATTATTTTGCTCTGAACATTCCATGGAGCACAGATTTATTTCTGTGCAGCATTCTATTTCTTCAGCCACATTCAGTGGCATGAGACTTGTCTGCTCGCACACCTTAGGAGTGATGCGTCAGGTGGAGTTCTAACGTTTCAGGGACACCACTTGGATTTTATATGGTTCCCTTTCATGGAGCACTGCAGGGCACAACATGTTTTTACAAAGCACTTCTAGCACTTTCATTCATTTCTCCCACTCAGGTTTTTTATAAAGGAAGCCTGTGCTGACAACATGAGGGAAAAGAGGAAAGAGATAGTAGGCAGAGCATGGATACTGTCAGGCTGGCCACCCTGACAGCAAAAAAAAAAAAACCCAGTAGAGAAGCAGACAAGTAAAGAAGACAGGAAAGTGTGAAAAGAAAATATTGTTTAAAATAAAGGTGGGGTGCCGGCCAGGTGGCGCTGAGGGTTGAGGCACTGGATGCCACACCTTGCACTACGCCGGCAACCCTGGTTCGGTAGCAGACTCGGGACGCCAGGGGTTGGCAGGGGGGAGATAGGCTGGAGCATCCGATGGCAACTCGCCTTTTCCAGTAGGAGGGATGGGGTTCATCCCGGCATGCGCTGACCCCTGGTGGAGGCTGGGGGCATGCCAGCATATTGACACTTCGGAAGCTGGATTGGCCACAGGCAGAGGTCTGTGGAAAAATCCATTCTGGAGTGGTGTAACTGGGGGAGATTGGAAGCTAAGGACATTGGCATTCATGCCTGACATAAAGGGCATACAGCTTCCACACACAGAAAGAGTGAAAAATGCCTCAGTGGAGCCAGGAAGATGGAGCGCCGACCACGTCCTGATGTGCCACCAAACCACCCACTGCCTGGATACCTGATGCAATTGCAAGATTCGGGGGGTTGGCCTCCCTCCCAACTTTGCCCGGGTGGGTAACTGAGGCAGGATGGAGGAATCCAGGTAGGGAGATGAGCTGGTGGCAGGGAGGAGGTTCATGGGTGTCTCCTGATGCAGTGGCTTCACTGGGCAGTAGGGAGAAAAATAGAAATTAAAAAAAATATATATAAAGGTGGAGTTCACATGTTGCTGGTTCTATATTCATTAACAGGGCAATACACCCTGTTACAGACCCTTTCCTCTTTGGTGACAGTCAGCTCCCCCCCCCCACAACCTGTACTTCTCCCCAGGGTTCCCTCTACCCAGGTGCATTATTTTGCACTTCTTTGCATTGAAACTCAGTTGCCACATCTCCAACCATCTTTCAAGTTTCTCCAGGTCCATCTTCATTTTCTGCACCCCTTCTGGAGTATCCACCCTGTTGCAGATCTTGGTGTCATCTGCAAACAGGCACACATTTCCTTCTAGCCCCTCAGCAATGTAACTAATGAAGACATTGAACAGGACTGGTCCTAATACTGTTCCCTCTGGTACCCCACTGGTCACCCCTCTCCCCAGATTGTACCTCATTTACCACCACCCTCTGTCTCCTGTCTGTTAACCAGTTCCTAACCCAGTTCAGCACCTTGTCTGCTATGCCTAGACTACCCATCTTGTTAATCAGTCTTCTATGTGGGATGGTGTCAAAGGCTTTGTTGAACTCTAGGTAGGCAACAACTTCCGCCCTTCGCTGATTTATTTCCCTAGTCACCCAGTCAAAAAAATCTATTAGATTCATTTGACATGACCTTCCTGCTGTGAATCCAGGTTGCCTCAGATCCTGAGCACCTCTTGATTCCATATGTGTCACTATCCTTTCTTTCAGCATTGTCTCCATGATCTTTCCCACCACTGAAGTGAGGCTGACTGGCCTGTAGTTCCTCGACTCCTCCCTACTGCTGCTTTTGTGCAGTGGGACTACATGTGCCCTCCTCTAGTCCTCTGGAACTACACCCATGTTGAGTGAATCTGTGCACAGAACCTCCAGAGGTACTGCTAGTTCCCTTCGCAGCTCCTTTAATATCCTTGGGTGGATGCCATCTGGCCCCATGGCCTTATCCACCTTCAGCTTTCTGAGTTCTTCCAGAACTCTCTCCACTGTGAATGGACTGGTGTCCACTTCTCCCCCCCATAGCCTTTGCAACCCAACTGTGGTCCTTGTCCATCCCCCTCCTCAGTGAATACTGAGCACAAGTATTTGTTCAGTATTTCTACCTTGTCCAGATCCCCCTCCTTAGACTCTCCCTTCTCCCCTTTGAGCCTTACAATCCCCCCAGTTTTTCTTCTCTCACTGTTGTACCTATAAAATGCCTTATCCCCTTTGTTTACAGACCATGCTAAACCCCCTTCTGTCTGTGCCTTCACCCTCCTAATGCCCTTCCCTTCTTCCCTTAGACATTCAAGGTACACCTCCCTGTCCTCCTCCCTTTGGCCTCCCTTATATTTCCTGAAACTCAGCCTTTTAGCCCTGACTTTGTCACTCACCTCTTTGGAGAACCATAGTGATTTCCTTCTTCATTTCCCTTTGGTCACTATCCTAACACATTGGTTTGTTATCTCCACTATAGCTCCTTTCAATTTCTCTCATTGTTCTTCCACCCCCTCTATTACCCCTCCCTTCCCCAGGACTGCTTGTATAGTTATCACTTCATGTTTACACAAAAATGTAAACAAGTGATAAAGGGGGTTCCCCTATAAAGTGCACTATGTAAAAGGAGGAAATATAAATATCACTTAAATAAGTGTGATATGCAATTAATTTCAAGAATGTTATTTAAAATACTTAGTATTTATGGCTAGTAAAACAATGTAAATAATGAATTCAAATTAAAACTTATTCAGAACAGTCCAACATGTGCTTAGAAATGTCCGTTTAGAGTTCATCTTTTTCTTTACTAAGCTGCACTCACGCCACTCATGCTTGCTCCACAGTGCTTGCTCTGAGTGTGGCACAGGCTTTTATGTTGTTCTTCCCCATCTCCTCTGCTGACGCTCTTCACTGAACTCCTCCTTCTATTTTCACTGGACTGGCAGGAGATTTCAAATACTGGTAAACCAGGGCTTAGCAAGCTGACTTAACCAGGTAAAACATAAACAGAGGGTGAGCATTGGCACAGTGTAGCTTAACAGGTACAGTTCAGGCAGATGGAATGGCTAGCTGGAACAGTCTGTAGTGCAGCATACCTGTTGAACTATTCAGTACAGCACAAGCTTTTTATGTTATTCTGCCCCTCCTCCTTTGCTGACGCTCTCCACTGCCCTCCTCCTTCTCCTGTTTTCCCCAGACCAATGGCAGATTTTGAATACCGGTACACTGGGGCTCAGCAAGCTGACTTTTGCAGGTAAAACATAGAGAACAGAGGGTGAGCATTGGCACAGTGTAGCTTAACAGGTACAGTTCAGGCAGATGGAATGGCTAGCAGGAACAGTCTGTAGTGCAGCATACCTGTCTTCAACAATCTTCTGTGAGATTCCTTTCCGAGATTAGTTTTTTTGTGAAAACTCCACATTGGCAAGCAGATTTGGGGATACAGTTCAATATCTTGTGACCCATCTAAGTTCCACCCCATCTCATCTTTAGTGAATGCTAGGCTAAACTCTTAGGGCCCTATATAAGTGTAAGGTACTGTTAGTAAATGGCAGCAACTACCACTTATAAGCTTAGTTATAAGCCTAATGAAATATCAGGCTTCTCACATGGTATTGGACCGGTCATTAATCTCTAAGAAATGACTGATCCAGATGTCAATAACATGCTACATGGCATGGAACAGGAAATGGCTCACCCTCACCCTGCTTCTACCACAATGCATAGCTTGAAAAAAACAAAAATGTAGAGGAAGTAAAAAAACAAAAAACAAACAAACAAACAAAAAACCTCCAAAAAAGGGTTTTATTGTGATTAGATTGAGAATGTCAAAAACAACCTTGAAACCAGTCCTTCTCTAGAATTAACGGTCAACTGGTGGAAGATGGCTACACCTGGAGTCCACCCTTCCCCTATCCACTTGTTAATCCCCACAAAATGACAGATTCCTTGGTCATTATTGCTTAAGCAACAGCTCCTTTATGTTATGTCCCACTGAGTCATGCATGTACTGGGTGACAAACCTTTTTATGCGCAGTCACTTAACAAATGGAGACTGTGCAGGGAAGTGGATGAGATCCTCCATGAAAATGACCCTTATGGCCGAACAGAGCACATGGTGAGCCCTTGCTAACAGGTCACAGCATTATCAACATCTCCTGCCTGTACAATTACTACAAGATGGCATTAGGGGTGTCACAATTCTGAAACCTGGACAAAAGAGCCAGGGAGAAACAGAGAAAGATGCGGACAGCTGCTGTTTGTGGTGAAATGAGAATAGTGGGGGTTTCCCACTAGATGCTTGGAACTGCTTAAGGACAGCAATTAAGTGGGATCCACTGAACCCCAGCAAAACATTGCAGAACCAGTGAATATTCAGGACCTCTTTGGCCCAGACACAGGATTAAAGTTGTGAATCGCGTCTGTGCCCAGTAGTGCTGTTCACAGGGATACTGGCCATGGCTTAGGGCTATGTTAATGGACCTGCCATAGACAGACTTCCATTGCTCTCACAGGCTAGCATGTTAGTTGGTGCCACAAACATCTGGAAAAGTGATCTGCATTGTGACATAAGCCACGAGTGAGTACCCTTCCCCTCGTGACTACGTTCTGCCTTGTCTATAGTGGGTTTAGATAGTGGTGCAGTGAGGAACCTCATCCAATGCTGCTCTGCTGCCCAACTTACATAGACAGTCACATTGGGAGGCAGCCAAGAGGTGAGGCCATGCTCTGCAGCATTCCCAAAACCTGGATTAGGGCACTGGGAGAGTGTTGAGGTTATGTGGGAGTTACCTGACATATCTCCTCCACACCTTCTTCCCAGTTAGACAGGCGGTTGGGGGCTCCGATATGGCACCCCACAGTGGTAACAAGCCATCTGCAACTGGACTTTTTGTCCTTTCAAAATACTGAGGCCTTCAAAAGGGAATAAGGCAGTTCTAATTGGACTGCCTTATTGTCTTCTCCGCACAGAACGGGGGATCCACAAGACTGCCAATGTCCACTGTCCAGAACAGCCACATCCTCTGAACTACCCCCAAGGAGTTCCATGACAGTCACAGCAGTGGAGGAACAGAACAGCTCATGTGTTGACCTGACTGGGTTCTTATGTATGAGATTAAAAACATATATATACATAATGGAAATACATGGACACATCTGTGAACCAATTGGTATTTTAAAGTCCTTGCCAAAGTGACAGATTTATGGCGATTAAAATAATGAAATTCCATTTCCAAGACTTGAAATTCCAGGAATTGTACCTCTGATTGTTAGTCTAAATTCTGTATTTTACTGGGATTCTATTGTCATTTTTTTATTATGTGTATAAATAATCAGAATAAAAGAAGGCTTAATATACAGAGCATTAAATGAAGCAAACTGAAAGTAGTACATTCAGCAATTATAAGAAAAATACAAGTTTTGCATATTTACTGATCTGGTATAAAATGCCATAAATGCCAAATTCCATGAAATTCTTTGTTTTTATTGGTGTTCAGGTCATCCAAATTCTGACATTTTCTGGGTTTTCCAGTAAAAACTGAAAGCCAGTGGCCTTAGTCCTTGCTTTATAATTTTGTAGTTTGAAAACTAAAAAGTGACTGCAAAAGGCCTTTGGGTAAGTGTTTTGGTGTGTGCATGTGTGTATGTATGTGGGGGAGAGAAATGTGTTCCTCTTCCAGTTAGGTTACACTGTTCCTTTCTTTCTCATGGCAATTTGTGCTTGTCCTGGATTTTCCCCATACCAGTAATGATAGACACCAAGTTCTTGTTGATGCTCAGATTGGCAATTAATTTATTTTACAAACAATTCATGTACATTTACCAAATTCATTGTTTCCATTATGTCAGCTATTCAGCATTGTCATTATTCACATTTTAACCTTCCACATTCCATTTCTTATCTTTATAATTTCCATATTAATTATACATCATCCTTTTCTTTTTCTTCCTTCTTCTCGCCTCCCAGGTATAAACCCGGGTGAGTATTCTTCTCTTCTTTTGGGAGGCAATGGTGTATACCGTTACCACTTTTCTCAATTTGATGTTGCTGTCCTTCTTGTCTAGTTTATTCAACCCTCTCCCCACCCTCCTATCCCCGCCCACCCTTGGCCCCTTTTTAAATATATTTTCTCCCATATTCCTTCCTTATGAAAAAAATGTTCCCAAATTTTCCTTTTCTGATTTATTTTCTTTTCAGCTGACTACCCTGGCTGTCCACTGAATTGTGATGTGCTTCACCACCGTTGTTTTTGACTTTGTCCATGGCTGCCATCCATCTTTGGTAGTCCCTGATCCTCACACAATCCTACTATGTTGACCATTTTTTTTTTTTTTTTTTTTAGAAAAGACCTTACCCCTTTCACAGGGTGAGTGGGAGGTGCAAATTCCAGCAGGTAGCAGCAAAAGAGGCTGAATCCCTCTGTGCAGCCCCTTAAAAGGGGCTTGCTTCTGACCCCTCCCTTCTTGCCCCTGACCTATCCCTCACTGTGCCTCCTATGTTCTGTGCCTTTCCCTTTTGTGACATCACATTGTGACTCAACAACCTTGCTGGCCCCTCCCTTTGCTTGCATTTTGGTCATCCCCTTCCCCTCTTCCCTCCCCATCCCCTTCATTCCCTTACTGTTTTTCCCTGTAAGCAGCCATTGGGCGGTACCACCAGGACAACCTGGTCTGTCTTTTAACAGGCAAGCTCCATTAGATAGGCATGGACCTGAAGCTCTCCATGCTCCTACACAGTGCATAATCTGCCAACAAATCACATAGGATTTTAATGGCTATGCAGTACAGCAGGCTGCAGGTCAAAATGCAATGCTGTTCTTAAAGTTTGGTTAAATGTTCTGTCATTTGCTGAAAAATTCAGGGGACAATTAGCCAAAATACTGCTGTGTTTTATACTTCAGACTCAGTCTATAACACAGCTCTGGCAGCAAAAAGATGTTTCTATCTGACTTTTTTTTCTCATCCGTATTTCATACTCTTCCTGCTGGCCCCGTTTACCTATGATGAATTGACAACACTGTTGTCGAAGTTTGGCATGGCAAGATCTCCAATGTCGACAGGTAAAAGTTCACCTATCTGACATTGGTGTGCTTCTCTTGAGGGGCTGCACCCCAGAATCCCCCATGCTGGGAGCTGTGCCCCCCCCCTTCTTAAACATAGCTAACTGTGAATCAGAGTTGATTTGAAGGGGGGGTGAAAGACAGTGAAAGGGTGAAATTTTACACTTGGGTCCTTCACAGCAACAATTTTGAAACCTGTCAAGATTGTTGCTAAGAGGGATTTCACCATCTGAGTTCCACTGTTTAGTCGGCACACCAGTATTATCCCTAGCCCACCCATCACCAACCTTCTTTGGGACTTTCCAGTTCCTATGAGTCCCCAAGGGATTGCCTCCTATGGCGGGGCTGATGGGAAGGGCTGTTCTCTCCACCCTCTGGTGTCCACATCCAGATTCAGAACAAGCCCAGTTGGTGGTGCATTACCTGCGGTGGGTCAGGAATTCATCTAGCTTATCAGGTCATTTTTCATTGGTTTCTTCCCCCAGGGCTGCCAGTGTGCATGTGAGTCTTCACCTGAACATGTGTATCAGTGTCAACGGTGGCGCTTGCCCTACCAAGGGGATCCCTGCTGCCCTGTTCCTCCTGGTCTTTACCAGGTGGCAGTCCTTGAGTAGGACAGCTGAATCCACCTTCCTTAGAATGGAAAGAAGTATATGAGATGCCTGATATTGTCTCCCCTGGCCAACCCCTGAGTGACTGAGGTTCACTTTTGAACCCTTGCTCAGTGGCATGGCATGCAGCAGTGCTTCTGCCATACCATCGGACCACCCTACCTGACCTATGTTTTACAAAAAGGAAAGGGAAAGGTCAGTCTTTAGCCAATATTGGGGAATGGAACCCCATTCCATAGGTCAGATGTATGAACTAAGAAATGTTCCTCTCACCCTATGGTACAGGGGTGTCATGATAACCATAGTAATTTTCACTGAAAATACCATTACTCATCATGTTTTCCATAAGCATGATAACAGTTCATGATATTCCATAATATATTGTGATAGAGTCTGACAAATTCAGTTTTTACATCCAGTACCCTGTTTCACACTCATAATTTAGGGTGTTGAGAGTCCCTTTCCCCTGAAAAAGTAAACCATAATATGTATGGTATAGTAGTAATAATAGTATGATGAACACAATATTATCATATCATGAAGATTGTTATATCATGACACCCCTGCTGTGGTGCAGTATCCATGGCTGGCAACCACAAGCAGGCTCCATAAACAACAAAAGAAAAGTCACACTGAGAGCAGGATGCTTACAATGGGGGCCTGTGCTCCAGCAGGTGGGAATTATGCACCAAAGGTGCATAACCTGCCCACGGAGCTCCACACCTATGGACAGGTGTGTACCACTGGTATTCACCAATGGCTGCCACCTACCTGTGGGCCTGCCCCCCTCCCAGTGTGCAGGATTCCACAGGGCAGCAGAGGGAGGAGTCATGGACCCAGCCGGGCATCCAATCGGATGCCCAGCATTGGCCACACAGTGGATCCCTTGCATGGCAGTGCACGGGTCCAGGTGCATGAATAGCACCAGGGACCACCCAGACTCATGTGCCTATGCCCCACCAGGCAGCGTTCCCATGTGGTTGAGACCCTGGAGCTGGGTGCCACCTGCCACACTGCCACAACTCCCCACCAACACATAGGGGGCAATCTCAACACCTGTGCAGTAAGGTAATTACCCAGACCCACACACCCAACCCCCAGTCCAGCAACCCCCACCCACAGTAATAGTCAGATGTACCCCCTGCGGTACTGATAATCCAACCCCATACCTGCAAAGTCAGTGCCATATCCAGATGGCCAGTGGCACAGCCATTGCCATCATCCTAGTGGGCTGGGGCAGCTCAGTGTCTGTTTCCCGGGTCCGTGACAACCAGAGGGGCAAGTTCCCAAGGGGGGGCTTAGTTTGTTATAGCTGGGTCTCCCCCTGCCATAAGCTGCACTCTCCTCTGCATCCTCATGGCCAGCATCATGTGCCTTAATGCATGACACATAGTGCTGGCATGCCCCCAGCCCACCCCTGGTGTGTTGCAGTCTACAGGGCTGGGGATCAGGTGCAGGGCAGCTGTGCACCCCCCCTTAGTGCATCCCATGCAGGGGGCACAATGGGTGCGGAGTGTCTCCATGCCTCACATACACAGCACGGAGGCACTCCTCACCTTTGAGCATAGGGGCCAATAATTGCAAAAAAAAAAAAAAAATTTTAAATCTTGCACTCGCTGCCAAAAAATGAATGCAAAGATGTCAAAGTTGAAGTGTTGGCTCAAATTTATTAGATACTCAAAGAAGGAAAAGCACAACCTGCTGCCAATATGTCACCTAATACATTTCGAGTCACCTGACTTTTTGTACATAGGCTGGCTCTATGATTTATATACTGTCAACCAAAGAATACAGAGGTACTGGTCAAATGATTGCTGCGGTAGAAAGATTAAGTGATGTTCATTTTGTACATTTCTTCCAGCTTTTGTTACAGGATGTTTGTGTAAAGCACTTTAGTATTATAGCGTTTAAGTTATAGACTTGGACAATGAGGCAGCAGTGAGCAAGAACCAAATCCAGAAGTTTATAACAATAACACAGGACTACTTTCTCATTCAATAGGCATATGGACAACCAGAGGGAAGCAAAGTTTGACATGGTAATTTCCAGCAAGAACATTAACCAAGATTATCTCAATTGAGGACCAAACAGGACAGAGTGACCAGGGCACTATTACATTCAGAACTGCGGTAGATCATCAGTAGCTGAAATCTAACACTGTGGCCCCTGACTAGGAAAGCTGACTGACAGAATTAAAGAACAGCTGAAAGACAATGTGTAGCAGTAGAAGGGTAGTAATGCAAGCCACCCAGCAATACATAAAATGTACTAGTTAACATCAAGAAGCAAAAGAAACCTCTCTGGCTAGACAGTCAGGTAAGGGATGCAATCCAGGACAAAAGGAGAGCTTTTATGGTATTGGGGTGGTGGAGGGAGATGAGGCTGACAGGGTGGTATAAGAAAAGCTAGAGAAATGCACAGAAATCATTAGGAGAGTGAAAGTGGTCACATATTAAGGACTGAAAAGGGGGTCAAAGAGGAATGATCAAACTTTCTTTAGGTATATATGGGAAAATATAAGGGTGTGTTATCTGTAAAATACTCCCACACTCCAGAGGATCTATTTGTTTTTGTTTTGGGGCACAGTGAACTGGAAGGGTAGTGGGGGTGGTGGGGTAATACTGGAGAGAAATTAAGCACAAGGGCAGCAACTGCGACATGATTTTTTGTTTTCTGGCCATTGTGGAATGACATGCCTTCAGATGGTACTGAGCAGAGCAGCCAATATGATATATGAGCAGATAATATAATCTGATTTTCTTCTGCCATCAGCATTTTACATTCTTCTCATAAGAGGCAATGATAGAGATAGATATATAGATATATTTATATATCTATATATATATATATATACAATGGGGGTGAGGATAAAAAGTGACAAATAACAGCAGTATTTCTGGATGGTCGGACCTACAGTGAGAATATCGCATTTATCCTCACTGTAGATCGCTTATCCTCACTGTAGGTAATAACCAGGCACTATCTGCACTTCAGCACAACTGCTCACAAAGGCTTTGATTGGTGGGAGCTGGCAGCATGAGCAGCACAATTAGAATGCACCTGCTCACTTGCATTCCAGCTCCCACTGGCAGTTTCATTTCTCTCCAGCATCACACACAACAGTTTCATCTTCTCCCCTGTTCTTTCACTGTAACTTATTTAAAAAAAATCAGCTTTCAGCTTCACACAATGTTAATTACCATTTCTCCTAAAGGTCCAAAATACCAGACAAAACACAGTGAATTATTTTCATTGTCTCCCCCACCCCTCTTTCTTTCACCAAATATAAAAAACAACTTTTAGCCTCACACAAAACATTCATTTCCTTCAAACTCCAGTACACAAAAAAGCAACCAACTCATTCTTTTTTTCTCTTACCACTCTCCCGAGCAGCACAATGGCACAGCGTCCCGACGCAAAAGTTCAGTTTTACAGAACACAACATTCAGTCATCTAGAAACAGAAAGAAACAAATAAAGACATGCCTATTTAAAAAAAAATGAAAATGACACTGATAAAAAAACTTGGCCCATTGCATAAATGGAACATATAATGCCCCCATCAAAAATATCTCAGATATTTTCTCCTCGAAGAAGTTTGACCTATGGTATCACTCGTATTTCAAGACCGTGATGTCAAAGGTCAAACTGCACTCGGGGAAAATATCAGAGATATTTTCGATGGGACATTGCATATCCTTTATATATAGATATATATATATTTATAAAATGGGTAGGAAAAATTATCTCTGCTGGTTGGTTGAAACACATCACATGACTATGTGTATATCAGAGCTTGACCACACAACTGCACTTTCACCCACCTCCAGAACAATTTCCCCATTTTATAAGATAGATAACTCACTCTAGGGTGTGCAGCCGCACTCTGATATATGCACGTCTTGGGTGATTGACGCACTTGGCCTGTGGCCTCGTGCATAACAATGCACACCAAGGCATGTATATATCAGAGCGTGATCACACACCTTAGAGTGGGTTATCTAATATATATATATATATTGTAACCAACAGGTATAAAAACATAGTGCATTAATAACTAACAGCATGTACAGTGGCGTGAAAAAGTATTTGCCCCCTTCCTGATTTTCTCTATTATTGCATATTTGTCACACTGATGTTTTGAGGTCTTTAGAGAAATGTAATATTAGATAAAGGGAACCTGAGTGAACAAATAACACTTGTTTTTATTTTTTATTTCACCTATTTAATGAAAAAGTTAACCAACACCAACTGGCACTGTGTGAAAAAGTAATTGCCCCTTACACTTAATAACTGGTTACGCACATTTAGCTGCAATGACTGCAACCAAACACTTCCTATAATTCAATATCAGTCTTTCACATCGCTGTGGAGGAATTTTAACTCACTCTTCCTTGCAGAACTGCTTAATTCAGTAACATTTGGTAGGTTTTCAAGCATGAACTGCTCGTTTCAGGTCCTGCCACAGCATCTCTATTGGGTTTAAGTCTGGACTTTGACTAGGCCACTCCAAAACTTTAATTTTACTTCTTTTTAGCCATTCTGATGTGGACTTGCTTTTGTGTTTTGTATCATTGTCTTGTTGCATAACCCAACCACGCTTCAGCTTCAGCTGACGAATGATGACCATTCTCCTTAAGAATTTTCTGGTACAGAGCAGAATTCATGGTTCCTTTAATTTTGGCAAGTCATCCAGGTCCTTAGGTGTAAAGCATCCCCACACCATCACACTACCACCACCATGTTTGACTGTTGGTATGGTGTTTCTTACTGTGGAATGCTGTGTTTGCTTTACGAGACATTATGGGATCCATGTCGTCCAAAAAGTTCCACTTTGACTCATCTGTCCATAGAACATTTTCCCAAAAAGGCTTGTGATCATCCAGGTGCTTCTTGGCAAATGAGAGACGAACATTTATGTTCTTCTTGGTTAGCAGTGGTTTCTGCCTTGCTACTCTCACGTGAGCCAATTTTTGCCCAGTCTCTTTCTGATCGTGGAGTCATGAACACTGACCTTAGCTGAGGCAAGAGAAGCCTGCAGTTCTTTGGATGTTGTTTTGGGATCCTTTGAGACTTCCTGGATGATTTTCGCTGTGCCCTTGGAGTAATTTTGGCAGGCCGCCCTCCTGGAAAGATTCACTACTGTCCCAAGTGTTCTCCATTTGAGATTATGGCTCTCACTGTGGTTCGATGGAGTCCCAGAGCCTTAGAAATAGCTTTGTAACTCTTCCAGACTGAAAGAGGGCAACAAATTTTTTCTGATCTTTCAGGAACTTCCTTTGATCATGGCATAATGTGCTGGTTGAATCTTTGTGCTGGCAACGTGACTCTGATGGTAAGGGCCAAAATAAGTGAGGTTTATATTGAGCAGGGCTGGCTGTAATCAAGCCTGGCTGTGTTCAATCAGCTGACTCTAATTATCCTTTTAATTGGGTTGATTTAACTAGGGGGCAATTACTTTTTCACACAGTGCCAGTTGGTGTTGGTTAACTTTTTTCATTAAATAAATGAAATAAGTAAAAAAAAAAAGTGTTATTTGTTCACTCAGGTTCCCTTTATCTAATATTATATTTTGTCTAAAGACCTGAAAACATCCAGTGTGACAAATATGCAATAATAGAGAAAATCAGGAAGGGGGCAAATACTTTTTCACGCCACTGTACGTTAGATATTAGGTATATTTAATATTCAATAATAATTCTATTTATAACTGCTTTGCTTAACTAATTTGCACATTCTTAAAAGTTATCTTAGTGCCATGTTTTTATCAAATTGTATTTCCATTGTATAGTAGAGAATATTTTATCATAATTTAGCATTTCCAGTGGCACAGAATCAGTCTTTTAGCTGACTGGGAATCCACAGTAAAAGAACAGTCTTTCCTTTTCCGAAGAATACATACACTGTTGCCCATAAACAACTGTAATCTTGGTTCATGTGGAATATTTAAGCAATCATGCATGACAGGGTGTGTGTTGTACTGGGATAACATCATGGCTCGGGTGGTTGAAGCACGAGACCACAGGCTGAGTGCATTTGGCACCCGAGAACTGATGTTATCTCAGCATGACACACATCCCTAGAGTGTATTATTGCTGTTATAAAATGGTTTGTTTTTAATTCAAAAAGAAGATATGTGCAGGTATATTTTTGAGGAAAAAAGTCCATGCTATGTCTTTTCACCACTAGGTGGTGCTGCCATGACATGCTGTTGGCCGTAACTCTCCGTGGACCTGCTTATGTTGATCCCCCTGATAAACTGTGTCTGCACCCGCCAGCCCCTTGCTTGCCCAGTCACCACTCTTCCCTACTGCTGTTCTTTGAAGTTTGTGTGTGTCCTCAGCCACACTCCCACTTTTTTGGTGACAGACTGTTTACTGTTCTGTTTTTCTCTCTCTCTCTCTCTCTCTACCTCCACCTTGCTCTTGATTGCTGCTGTTGCTGCAGCTGCTGCAGCTGCATTATCTGCAAGTGAAATGCCACCACAATCCACACAGGGGTTATATACAGACCCCCATCTCAGGGGGAGGACATGGACAAGGAAATGATAGAAAGTATCCTTAGAATGGCAGAAAAAAGGGAGATATTGTTGATGGGTAATCTGAATATGCCAGATGTTAACTGGAGTGCAGTTGCACCAGCCACTTCTAAGAGTGGGGTCATTCTAGATGCCCTACAGGGAGCATGCCTTAGACAACTAGTATTGGAATCCACTCGAGAGGGAGCAGACTTAGACCTGGTACTCTCAAATGGAGATGGTGAGAGGATAACAGATTTAGAAGTGGGTAGGCATCTGGAAACTAGTGACCATCTAACAGTATGGTTCATGATAAACACAGAAGTAGAGCCAAGCTATACAAAGGCAAAGGTACTGGACTTCAGAAGGGCTGACTTTGCCAGAATGGGTGATTGCCTAAGGAATGCACTAGCAAATGGGCAGGAAGGAGGGGTAGAAGAACAATGGGGAATAATCAAAACTGCCATCACAGAGGCAACAAGCCTTTGTGTGAAGCAAATAAACAAAACAAAACAATGTAAGAAACCACTATGGTTCTCAAAGGAGGTGGCAGGGAAGGTTAGGGAGAAAAATAAAGCATTCAGGAAGTACAAGGAATCACAGAAGGAGCAGGACAGAGAATTGTATCAATTAAAGTAAAAGGAAGCAGGGAAGGCAGTCAGAACAGCAAAGGCCCAAACTGAAGAAAAGATAGCTAACTCAGTTAAGAAAGGGGATAAAATCTTTTATAGGTACATCAGGGAGTGAAGGAAGACCAAGGGAGGGGTAGCGAAGCTGATAAATAGGAGGGGGGTGGACAGATGATGACTGTGATACTAAACAAATATTTTTGCTCAGTATTCACAAATGAAGAGGGGGAAGTACCGAAACCAAACAATAGAAACACTCTCGATATGGGGGTTGATACCAGTCCATTCACAGAAGAAAGGATTCTGAAAGAATTCTTAAAACTAAAGATGGACAAAGCAATGGGGCCTGATGGGATTCATCCCAGAATTCTAAAAGAACTAAGGGTAGAACTAGTGACACCACTGACTGCCCTCTTTAACAAATCATGGGAGGATGGGGTTGTACCTGAGGACTGGAGGAGGGCAGATGTTATTCCACTTCCCAAAAGTGGGAGCAGGGCAGAAGCAGAAAACTACAGACCTGTTAGTTTAACCTCAGTGATTGGGAAAATGATGGAATCACTTCTAAAGGAAAGAAGAATTATTGAGTACCTAGAGGACAGAGGGGCACAGGACCCAAGGCAGCATAGGTTTACAGCAGGAAGGTCATGTCAGACGAATCTAATAGAGTTCTTTGACTGGGTGACCAAAGTAATAGATCAAGATGGGGCTGTGGACATGGCCTACCTAGATTTTAGCAAGGCATTTGACACAGTCCAACACAAAAGATTAATATACAAGTTAGTCAGCCTGGGAGTGGGTCCCAAGATGGTAACCTGGGTAAAGAATTGGCTGGAGAATAGGACACAGAGGATAATAGTAAAAGGAGTCCACTCTGAAGAAAGGGGGGTTACTAGTGGGGGTACCTCAGGGTTCAGTACTCAGAACAATCCTCTTTAATGTCTTTATAAGTGACATAGCAGAGGGATTGGAAGGAAAAGTATGTCTCTTCGCAGATGACACAAAGATCTGAAACAGAGTTGATAAACAAGGTGGGGTGGAAAAGATGCGAAGGGACTTGGCAAGGCTGGAGGAATGGTTAAGAGTATGGTAGCTTAGATCCAATGCTAAGAAGTGCAATGTAATGCACCTGGAAAATACAAATCCAGGCGAAGAGTACACAATGGGGGGTGAGATACTAACAACAACAAAAATGGAAAGGGACCTGGGGGTAGTCATATCAGATGACTTAAAGGTGGGTAAGCAAAGTGAGAGGGCAGTAAGGAGGGCTGGGGGGATACTGGGATGCATAGGGAGAGGCATCACCAGTACAAAACAGGAAGTTGTTATCCATCTGTAAAGACAGCTGGTGAGACCCCATCTGGAGTACTGCGTGCAGTTCTGGAGACCCAATCTCTGCAAAGACATAGACAGGATGGAGGCAGTCCAGAGGAGGGGAACTAAAATGGTGCAGGGTCTGCACCAGAAGACATATGAAGAGAGACTTAAGGAGCTTAATACGTACAGCCTCAAGGAAAGGAGGGAGACGGGAGACATGATAGAAACTTTCAAGTAAATCAAGGGAATCAACAAAGTCCAAGAGGGTAGCATCTTTCAGAAAAAGAGGTGTGCAAGAACAAGGGGGCACAATTTGAAGACTGAGGAGGGACGGCTCAGAGGTAATGTGAGGAAGTATTTTTTCACAGAGAGGGTTGTGGATGCATGGAACAGCATTTCTGAGGAGGTTGTGAAGTCAAAAACTATGGATTTCAAGAATGCATGTGTAACCCTCTTGTTACCCGGGGTTACTAGAATCCCAGTAAGACCTAGTGGTAGGCAGGGGAGGCAGCTTGTGAAACTCCAGTTAAATGGGTTTCACACTGTCTCACTCTGTTTTCAGTCTCAGCTGAGACTGAGGGATGACATCACCAATAGAATTTTCGCAGCTGCATAAGCCACATTGGAATCTGCAGCAGAGGGAGTTAGATAGAACGTTAGGAGTTTTCAAAGGAGAAGTTCAGTTTTGTCTTCAGTAAGCGAAGAGAGAGTCAGCAGTTTGGCTTGAAGGAGTGAAGTTGTACTCAAGTGGTGGAGACCGCTGTTCGGGTCTCAGTGCTCCCTCCCTCTGGGGGGGGATGTAAAGATTCCCAGCAGATTCCTGGGGCAATCCCCTTAATTCTGCTAAGTGGAAGAAAAGCTGCCTGTTTAGTCCAACATTTATTTTGGGAGATGGAAGATTTGTGAGTCGCCTGGGTGGCACCTGCAACTAAAGGATGAGTGTCTGCTCTGGCTAAAAGGGCAAATTGTTTTCTTCACCCGGGTACTCGTGTGAAAATCTAGGGATTGAGCTACATATTGGGAAGCCTAGAGAAATTAGCCAAGCAAGTAAAGTAGTGTCAAATCCTAGAGTGTTGTGTGATGCAAATAATATGTAGAGGAGATGCGACAGACATCTACCCTTTAATCTACATTTAGAAGTTCAGCAATGGAATGATTCAGTTTTCCCAGGGAAATGGCCGGGTATGGGTTGTGGGAGCTGGAGGTGGGTGCCCCCCCATCTTTAGTGACCAGATCCACCTCTACGGATTTCTTCTGTGGTTTCTACTTTGCCTCATGCACTCGGCCAGTGATGGAGGAAGTACCCAGACGTGGGATTGTAAGGAAAATTCTCTCTAGGAGTCACAGACTCTAGGTGGTGTGGGGAGCCACGACAGGATAATTGGTTCATTCTTCCAATGGACCGCAGATCAAGTGGCCGGCAGAGGAGCCGGCCCAGTGGGGAAAATCCAAGTGTGTACAAGTTGGGCTGTATAGCCAAAGCTGCGTGCAAGTCTGGGCTGTGTGCCTGGTGGGTTCAGAGCCTGAGAGCTGAAAATGGTGATAAAGTGTTCTGTAGTCTCTAATCTGCATTACCAGGAAATGTAGCCCCATGGGGGTCCGTCTATGCTTTGTTTTGTTTAGCTAGTATGTGAATAAAAGCCACACTGAAAAATCCCATTCCTGGCTCTGGACATTACAGTTATTGCTTCCTGTGTTCAGATTTACTTGGGTGCCCCTGTGCAGAGTAGCCAAACCTAGGTCCCCCTGTGCCGAGTAACCTCATCCTCCCCGAACCCAGTCCCCCACCAGGTATTGCTGTCAGCTTCAACAGCATATCACCTGTCATTTTGGCAAAAAGGCAGGGGTGAGGGGTTACACATGGGACAGTCATATGGCAGTTCTAGGAGGTGGGGGTAGGAAGAAGTAGGCTGTTGGTTAACTAGGATCTGCAGCTTATCCATTAGGTAGGGAAATGGGCAGACTGGGTGGGCCAAGTGGCCCTTATCTGCCGTCAAATTCTATGTTTCTATGTTTCACACTGGCTTTTCCTACTGTGTAATGAAGAGCTTCAGAGAAACACCTCCCCATCCCACTGTATGGTTATGTGTTCTCCTGGTAGAGCTTTTTCCAAGAGTACAGTTTGAATGCAGAAAACAGCAGAAATTGGCAGTTAGGTAACTAAGTGAAGCACAGTATTACATATTTACTCATGTGCTGACTCACTATGCCAGCAAGGACTAAGGGACTTCCATGACTCCAATCATAATAATGGCTTTTACATCTGCAGCAGGGAGTGTCTGGAGAGCAGGTGGTACTGTGACTGGTAGCTTGTTAAGTCAATCTCATGGCTTTACCTTTCACAGTGAGTCACATATTTTTTTAAATAAAAAAAAAACTACAATACCAATACTGTATGGGTATATGCCAAGCGGGGACTGTGAGTACAATGGGAGAGTGCTGTGAAGTCGATCACAAACACGGTTTTCACTTATTACTTTCATTTTCAGACAAAAAAAGAGCTAACAGTGATTTAGGAGAATATGTGTGAAGGTTCTGGGTTTGATTTTTGATGGTTTGTGTGCTGTGGGGAAGGGGGGCATGATTTACATTTTGTGGGGTTTATGAACTACTGGCAAAATTGACATGAGTCATATGCAGTGTGGGCAGCTTGAACATGGGATATTTGATGATTTTTTTTATGTGATTCAGTCATGTGTATGCTGGGACTACCTCTGTGATGTTATACCAGGTTAACATCACAAGTCCAGCCCCAGACTGACAAATCAGAGCCCTGGATTCTTTCTTGCCATTGTGTAATTTGATCTAATATCCCTGTCATAACTTTAACTGTTTCTTTCTACTATCTATCCACCAAGGCACAGGGCCAAACAAATGTACCATATCAGCATCTTTTGTTTTGCAGTGTCAACTTTTGGAATTCTGAGAGTACTTAATTTTAAATAATCTTGCAAGAGTAAAGTACGATAATAATAATTTTGCAATTAATTCTCTTATTCCTTGCACTTTTATATTCATTAATAGATGCTAATATGTCATCCCATTGTGTCACAGTAAGGTCTATTTGTGACTCTTGTGTCCATTTATTATGTTGGCATGCTTGTGCAACCAACATTTTGTGGTAGTGGAGATTTGGAGGTGCGGTCACTGTTGGGCGAATGCAGGGCACACACCAGTAGGTGCGTCCCTCATTCCAAAATCAGCCTGCATGCCGGTGCCACACCACCCGGGTGAGCAGATGTAAGGAAAGGTCCGCTGCAATGCGAACAAAACTTGTCACATGCAGCGGACCTTCTTACAAGCTTCGCCAGCTACAAACATGGCGGCACAGTGGCCGCTAAACTGCCGACTTCGGGGGTGCCCAATCCCTGGTCGGCTTACCCTGCCCCTCATGTATGTACCAATGGGGGGCCACTCCCCATCAGCATAATGTGTCCCCCCTCCTTTTTTGCTTGCCGAGGGGGTGCCCAATCCTCCTCGGCTCATGCAACCTCCCCTTTGCTTTGTTTGCCGACAGGTGCCCAATCCCGTCAGCATCAGCTCCCCTTTCCCACTTTAATGTCGCTGACAGGGGTACAACTCCCCATCGGCATGGTGTCCCCCACTCCCTATCTGCCAATCCCCTGTTGGCTACTGTACCCCCACAAAAATCTGTAAAAAGAAAACCATCCATGATGTTTTTTTAACACCTGTAAACAGAAAACAGTCCCTCGTACCTAGTCTGCCTACCCCTCCCACCACCTGCAGCCACCCACTGCGCACCCTGCCTCCCCACACCCCCCCCACCACATACTTACCTCCGGAGCACAATGCGACGATCTTTGGTGGACCGGAAACACATCTGCACTCTTCAAAGCCAACCGCGAAATGAGGAAATGCTGGTAAGCTGTATAATGGAATAAATAGGTTTTTTTCAACTTTGATGCATATCTCAGGCATTTTTGGGAATTTTTGCACCAAATTTTCAACATGGGGTTTTTGGGACCCCTCCTCATGAATTCTGGCACTGTTATGACGTTAATCGATCCCAAAAGATGATTTCGCAGTCACTATGTGGAATCACGTTTTGGGACTGATTAATGCAAGGACAGTGGCAGTGTTCATGAGGTGGGCTCTCAAAAAGCCTATATTGCAAATTTGGTGGAAAAAATCCAAAAAATGGCTGTTTTACGAGTGTGCCTTGTGCAGTTGCTATGCACGCTTGTAACTTCGCGGATTCGCAATATTTTCACGCCAGATTTTCAACATTGTCATTTTTCTACACCTCCTTGTGAACAGTACAGCTGTCATTTTTCACATCCTGGACAAAATGTGTTTCTGCAATTCCAGCGCACAATAATGCGGTCGCTGTGGGAAATCAGTGTTTGGGGCAGATTACAAAAATGACAGTGACACTGTTCATGAGCAGAGGTCCTAAAATGCCTGTGTGCCTATGCTGAAAATTTGGTGACGATACTCCATGAAATGACTGTGATACGAGCGTGCATAGCGCAGTTGCTACGCACGCTTGTAACTTCGCGGATTCACAATATTTTCACACCAGATTTTCAACATTGTCATTTTTCCACACCTCCTTGTGAATAGTACAGCTGTCATTTTTCACATCCTGGCCAAAATGTGTTTCCACACTTCTGGCGCACAATCGCGTGGTCGCTGTGGGAAATCAGTGTTCGGGGCAGATTACAAAAATGACTGTGATACTGTTCATGAGCAGTGGTCCTAAAATGCCTATGTTGAAAATTGGGGGATGCTACTCCATAAAATGACTATGTTAGGAGCGTGCATTGCGCAGTTTGCATGCACGCTCATAACGCTGTGCATTTGTAATATTTTCACTCTGGATTTTCACCATTGGCATTTTTCCACCCCTCTTGATGAACAGCTGTCATTTTACATATCCTGCCCGAAATGTGTTTTCACATGTCCGGCGCAGAATGGCGTGGTCGCTGTGCGAAATCACTTTTTTGGACAGTTTGAGGAAATGTCAGTGACACTGTACATGAGTAGAGGTGCTAAAATGCCTATGTTGAAAATTTGGTGCTGAAAGTCCATAAAATGACTGTGTTACAAGTGTGCATTGCGTAGTTTCCATGCACCCTTGTAAGTTTGCAAATTTGCAATATTTACATGCCACATTTTCACCACTGCCATTTTTTTACACCTCCTTATGAACAGTACAGCTGTCATTTTTCACATCCTGCCCAAAATGTGTTTCCGCACTGCACTACCAAAGCCAATGCCAGTGCAACTACATTTGGAACTGACAAATACTTGTTCTTTCAGTTTTAAAATGGTTCCATATTTAGTTTTGAAAGATGTTTTAATATTGAGGTAAAACTGTCTTTTTGCCTATGGACAATTTCTGTTATCTCATTTTTGGAGATGTTGCCTTTCTCAGAAGCCCAATCACACCTGTCCTATTTCTTTTAATATGGACTTTAATTGCATACTGTATATTTTTAAAACTGAGATTGGGGCAGGGAATAGCACTCTGCATTAATTCCAGGTGAGGAACTTTTGATGTCCAATTAAATCTGTCAATCAGTACATACCCTTGGCTCTCCAGGTGAAGAAATTGATTTAGTTTCTGATTATATACTGCAGATGGTGCCATATAGTGTTAGTAAAATGTTTAGTGGGATGAAACATTTTAATTTTAGTCTCCAAATTTCAAAATATATGTTCCTTTTTTGCACACTTGATGGGAGCAAGGAGCCATGAGTTCCTATAGTAGGTATAATTTTGTCAGTATTATTACAGTTAATCAGTTCATCTTCAAATCAAATGTTGTGTTTGCTCTGAAAGTCCCAGTTAGCACCATTTTATTTTATATTCAAGATATAATACTTTTACAACAGACAGGGCAAACTACCAACTTGCTCAGGCAGACAGAGTTTAAACCAGGTGATGCATGTTTTTTAAAGCTATATATGAACTCTTTAAATAATTTACTCGTCATTGAACCATCCATTGGAAACTTCAATTATTAATGCCTGCACGATTTAAGATATCATTGGAATTGCTGAAATGTTCAGTAGCTGGATTTTCCACCAGTGTGACAGTAGAAATTTAGCCCAGCTTTGCATCTTTATTTTTATTTCATCTAACAGAAAGAAAGTGATTATAGTTATGCACTTTATTCATTGGGCAGTTAATGTTGCATCTAAGGATATTATATTATATTTGATTATACCATTCAAGAAGGAAAGTTTTTTCTGAACTTGGTGGAAATTAGTAAATAGTAGTTCTGATTTTGTATAATTTACTGTAAAAACAAATAAACTGAAAAACAAATTCCATTTCTTTAAGCCATTCAGCATGACTTTTTTTTGACATTGTTTAAAATAAGTAGTAAATCATCTGCAGGTACATTTCACTTTAGAGTTTGTTGACTACAGATGTTCCATTTAAATAACTACTTTTCTCATCCTCTGTAGAAAAACCTACATCCCCAGTAAAAATGGTGTTAGGAAAAAGGGGATCTCCGAAATAACCTCTCTAAAAATAGGGGACCATCTGCCATTAACTGATTATTTTTATTTTAGACATGGATGACTTATACTGTATATCGTTTTCCAAAAAATCTATGAATGGTGCAGTGATACACCATAAATTAAGAGTCACAAGTAAGAACTGCCATTCTATCATACTGGATGCCTGCCACACATCATGAGAAAGAGATGGCAATGGCCTCCAGTCCTTGGGAATAAACAAAGTATATAGTATGCTGTACTCAGGGCCAGGCTGGGGTACAGGGGGCCCACCTGGAAAATCAGCAGAGGTGGGTTCAAGGTGAATCATTCATATCAGTATTACACTAAAACCTGATACACTAGCTCTGTGTTTACATCTTACATTTACTTGCAATGCCCCAAATACCCCATTTAATCAGAAAAACAGATGATAAAACCAAAGATTTTCAGTACTTAGAAAGTGGCTAGGTACCCAACAGAGGGAACCCACCTGAAAATGTCCGGGTATCCTGGTAAGCCAGTCTGACTCTGGCTGTACTTTCTGTAGACATTAACATTTCCATGAGATATGAATATATTTTGGTCTGCATCAAAAGTAATATGTTATTTTAAATATTTACAAAAGTGTAACAATTGTTTAAAATGGCTATGGGTCTGTAGTGTTCTACTTTATTTTTGTTTCAGAATTACAGTCAAAATTACATTGTCAAACAAACTGGTATTTTATTGTATTGTTGAATTTCCTTAAATAGTAAGCAAAAAAATAGGTAGCAATTGTTTTTGAAAAATCAAATAAAATTTCAATGTTTAGCCTCCAGTTCTTGGAGTTATACCCTTGGATATGGAGGCCATCACCTCTCTTATTTTATTCTAACTGATTTCTGATGCAGAAAAGGCTAACTCCTCTTATGATCTCTGTGGATGTTCAATATTGCTATAATATGCTTTCATATTTCCCACTGAAGCAGTTACATTGAAGTATACAATGACTTATAATAGCTGGAGCAACAGTGAGACCAATAATTTAAATTCTGTCAGTACAGATTTGGTAAATGACTATAGCAACAGCATGTAGAAATTTAGAAGTTAATGGGCCAGATATTCAAAACTGAGCCCCGAGGCTAAATTAGCACTGCCCTGCATGCTAAATTTACCCTGAACCAGTAGCAAGCTATATTCAAAGGAATAGCCCCGGGGCTAAACCTGCTGAATATAGCATGCAAAGGAAGCAGTGCTAACAGGGCTTGGAATGTAGAGCTAAAATAGCCTGGGGAATAAGACAGCTCTGAATATAGTGACAGGGAAGTGCAAAATACAACAACAGCACAGTGGACACAGACGTGGAGTAAGGCAGAGTTGAAGTTGGTGGACAACGTGTGTGACAGCAATGTAGTGTTGCACAACAACTGCAAACAACAATGCAGGTCACACACTACAGAGCTGTGCTATGCTGATTGGAGGTTTGCCTGGGGCTAACCTGACTGCACAGTGCTAACACATTAGCCTGGTGCAAACAGGTTTACCCAGGGCAAAAGTTTGATATATTCAAAGATCCTATGCAAATGAGCCTACTTAGGTAATCTGTGGGCAAACAGTCAGATTTGTATCTCATTATGGGCTGCTTAGCATACATTTCCATGTAGTTTGCCCGGAGCTATTGCATGGAGCACACAGCTCCACCTTTTGGTTGGAATGGATGTACAGGCTGGATGCTGCAGGAAATGTGTATTTCAATCAATCAATCAATCAATCAATCAAAATCTTTATTTATTCAGGCGAACATCATTGAGCAAAGCTCATTTACAAGATGGACCTGAGTGGTCATACAAAATTTGCAGGCCCATTCACTGTAATACCCATGCAGCACTGCAATGAGGGACACAGATGTGCTGACTGAGGGGCACTGTGGAACACTGGCCCACATAATGGGGGGCACAGCATCAAACATGGCGATACAAGCTCAGAACACTGTGGAACCATTAGCAGTACTTGTACAATGTTTAATGCTTCCCACAGTGCCTTACACTAGTATTGTGTCTTGCATTAATGTATGAATGGACAGCACATTCCCTGTGTATGCAGCACCTGTTCTACAAGGGACAGATGAGGGACAGGGCAATTTAGATGGGTAAAATGATGGATGTGCCTCATAATGAGGGACACTTGAGAGCACACCTCTCAACTGTCTCTGATCATGAGGGGCATCTCTGATTTTACCATTACAAATTCCTCTGTCCAGCATGTATCCATCATAGAAAAGGTGTTGCCCATGCATAGTGTAACCCCCAGTCGGCGCTAAACTGACATGGCTACTACCCCTGCCTGTATGGCTAGTGAACAGGTTGAGGGGCCTGGGTCCTATGACATGGTGCCTCCATTTTTATAAGTTGAAAATTTGGGGAGAAAGGTGTCACTCGGCATGGTGACTAGGTTTGACTACTCTGCACAGGGGCACCCAAAGTAATCCATAGACTAGAAGCAATAACGTAATGTCCAATACCAGGAGATGGGATTCTAAAGTGTGGCTTTATTCAACAACACTGAATGAAAAGCATAGACAGACCCCCACGGGGCTACACTCCTTGTAATGCAGATAAGGTGATGACACAGACACAATCCATTCTTGAATCCTAAACTTCCATATGTCATGGACTCTTTAACTAGTGGCACACTACCACCCTCTACTCCATCCCAACATCTGGGCACCCTCTTCAGGCACTGGCCAATACCTGACAGAAAGGTGACTGGTGTTTCAAAGTGAATCCATAGAGATGAGCCCTGTTACGCCAGATGGGGGGTCTCCCACCTTTTGTTTCATAGACCCATACCCGGCCATTCCTAAGTTTACACACACACATCCTTGGATACTGTAGTGCAGACTGTACATGGCTTTGTAATGTAGTAACTGTCTTTCTCTGAAGACTCCCCCACATACAACAGTCATTACATCTCACTGTTCCATAAACCTCTTCCTTGGCTACTACAGTGCAGACTATACATGGCTTTGTAATGCAGAAACTGTCTTTTCCTTGAAGATCCCCCACATACAACAGTCATTACATCTCACTGTTCCATAAGCCCTGAACTTGGCATCCTGGCTGACCCACAGCCCCAGAGACTTATTTGCTCACTGTTTTGGTGAATGACACTGGCCTTTTGTCAAAGCTTCATCACCCTTATTGTTGCAGATGTCCAATAACTCCGCAGGAATCTCTATTCCACAAAAACTGTGGTGCCCCAGCACTGTCTATCAGGCAGCTTCTTCCTTTCCCCAGGCCAGGGGATTGTCCCTGGGAGTTGGTTTCTTGTGCCTCTCTTATGGTGGAAGCACACACCCTAAGGTTGCTCTGTGTCAGAGCTGAGGGCGGGGGGCCTGCCACTGCAGGGCACCCCCTCCCTCCAAGGCACTGAAGGAACTACATACTTCCTTTTCTTGTGCCCACTTCAGACTGCAAACAAAAACTAGACTGCTGACTTCAAGGATCAACTCTAGACTGACTTTGAAATTCCCCAACGTTCTATCTAACTCCCAACTGCAACATTCCATTGTGGCTTATGCTGTGCAGAATTCTAAATTATGTCATAGCTCCAGCTCAGCAGAGACTGAAAACAGAGCAAGACATAGTGAAATCCATTTAACTGGAGTTTCACTAGCTGCCTGTCCCTGCCTGCCACTAGATCTAACTAGGGTTCTAGTAACCGAAGGTAACAGGGGGGTTACAATAGAATGTGCTGTAAATTCAGAAGTACAAGCAAAAATTCATAGTATCCTAACATGTCAAATCAAAATGAAAGTGTACGTGTAAAGACATTGGCATCCATTGTGTTCTGAGCACGTACTGTGTGTTTGAACATCTATCCCTCATTATGACTGTCAGTGTCCCTCAGTTTGTGGGCTTGTGTTTCTCATTACAGTGACAAAAGGTTGCAAGGTACAGTATGCACGAGGGGTTGCATACTCTCCTGGTAGTCTAGTGCCTCCCCCCCCCCACATCATAATCCCTGAGTCCCGTTACGTAGTAATTATACTTATTTCCCTTGTAGCCTAGTGGCCCCACCACCCCCCAGCATGATCCCCAACTCCTGTTTAGTGTAGGAAATAAATTTATCCCTAGTAGTCTAGTGCCCCCACCCTTTCAAGTCCTCAGCTCTCGTTAAATGTTAAAACACTTTATATACCTGGTAGTCTAGTGATTTTACCCCCAGCGCATGATCCTGACTTCTGTTAAGTGTTAAAACACATTCGTCCCTGGTAGTCTGGCCACCCCATCTGGCACTGCCGACCACCCACTCCCCCCCCCGAGCTGGTGACTTTCTCAACCCTCCGCTCACCTCTGTGGCCAGCTGCTGACTGCTTGATGAATGAGTGTACTCCAGCGAGCAATGAATGGGCATGCCTATTCATTACTCCCTGAGTTATGCTCATTCATCAAGCAGTCGGCGGCTGGCCACAGAGGTGAGTGGAGGGTTGATCCAGTCTCTGGCTCAGGGAGGGAGCAGGGGTCAGCACTGCTGGGTGGAGAGCCACTAGACTACCAGGGATAACATTATATTTTACACTTAATGGCAGTCGGGATCATGCTGGGGGGTGGGGGACCATTACACCACCAGGGATAAAATTATATTTTGCCCATAACAGGAGTTGGGGATTGTGCTGGGGGGTGGGGTGACCACTAGGCTACCAAGGATAACATTATTTTTTACACTTTACAGGGGTTGGGGTTCACAATGAGGGGGGACCACTAGACTACCAGGGTTGAAATTATGTTTTACACCTAACAGGAGTTGGGGATCATGATGGAGAGTGGGGGAACCACTAGACTACTAGGGATGGAACTCGCAGTACTTTGGAGTTACACTTCCATAGTAATTTGAAGTGTAACTTCGAATTACTTCAGGTTCCACCCCTGAATTACTGCATGCTTTTTGCAAGCAGTATTTAGCGCCGTGCTACAGGTGGTGCAATAACCTGTAGTGCGGTGCTAATATTATGAATATTCCATTGCGCTGGCATTCATGGCCACTCCCCTACCTCCATCCCCTGAATACAATAACTTTTAGCATCTGCTCTATCACACACTGCCGATGATAAAAGGGCTTTTGAATATTGCAGCCTTGTTCAAATTCAACTCTATTCCACCGCAATGAATTTGCACTGGGTGCAAAGCTTTGAATATATGGCCCAATTTCTTTAGTATTTAGCTATATTTTGGCCATGTCTCAATGACATTGTTTCCCTCTATGACCAGTGAAATAGGCTCTGCAAATGACTCAGATGCAGTTATTTTTTTCTTTCATTGTATGGACCCAGGATGATGTGGTATTAGGAATTCCCTTTCATGTGTCATGGCTGTTGAACTTTATCAGGAACATCAAAGAAAAAGAAAAGGAAAAAAAAAAAACATTCCAGTAACACTCTATGAAGACAGTAAAAAATGCAAAATGCATGTGACATCTGCTACTGCAGCCTCTGATTACACCAGGTACCAATATGTGTCTAGCATTTCTTAGATCATCTGACCGATCAGTCGGTAAGACTCCACATGAGTACAACACATGTCCAGATGGCAATATAGCAGCCCAAGTTTGCCAGGCACCAGTACATTCCTTTGTTTCTAGTAAGAGGAGATGACCAACCACTTCATGCAAAATGAATGATCTCATTTATTGGTCTCTGCTGGAGTACAAGTTTGGCAAAAACAGAAACTCCATATCATAGCTTTCCTTTAGCTTGGCATTTGTGGCATTTTCATTCAGAGAGTGATGAGGAAGGAGAGTGGCCATTAGCCCCCAGCCCTATGATCAGTAGTGTTTCTCCGATCATCCCACATTCTATAATCTGATATATTCTAATATAACATATGATATATGATATTATAATCTGGTAAATTTATATCATCTGATATGACAAGATAACATAATTTGATATTTCGAAAGATGACATAATGTGATCTGATATATGATAATATAATCTGATATGATATATAACAAGGTAAAATAGAATCTGTCACAATATAAATGAGGATAATAACATGATATAAAATGATATGATTAAATATATTATTAAAAATATAATCATTTTTATTAGTCTGTATTTATTATTTTTGTGTACCTGCCAATAAAAGATAAATCGTGAAACTTACCTCACGATTTAGGCTTACTGCTTGTCTCCCTTCCCTCATGTGGTTTAGAGAAGCTGCAAATGAAAGTGGGGGTGGAAACGTTGAGGAACTGGGCAGCCAATACAAGATACTTTTTGTGAGGGAACTAGAATTGATATTTCTAAATGGATCACTTGTCTTCCAAATAGGGGGACCAGCAAGGACTTCTAGAAGGTAGCGAGGGGAAACTGGTGTGAATACTGATAAAACAAAAAATGAACAGTAGGTGCACCAGGAGACGTATGGTTCTCTAATTCAAAAAAATCAGTCATTATTGAAAGGCAAGAGGAGAATGAGCACCCAGACGGCAATGAGAACAACATAAATACTGTTATATATGTAACCCCTCACCCCTGCCTTTTTGCAAAACGACAGGTGGAATGCTGTTGAAGCTGACAGCGGTACCTGGTGGGGACTGGGTTCAGGGAGGATGAGGTTACTCGGCACAGGGGGCCTAGGTTTGGCTACTCTGCACAGGGGCACCCAAGTAAATCCGAACACAGGAAGCAATAACTGTAATGTCCAGAACCAGGAATGGGATTCTACAGTGTGGCTTTTATTCACATCAAAGCTGAACAAACAAAGCATAGATGGACCCCCACGGGGCTACATTCCTGGTAATGCAGATTAGAGACAACAGAACACTTCTTCACTATTTCCAGCCCTCAGGCTCTGAACCCACCAGGCACACAGCCTGGACTTGCACGCAGCTTTGGGTACACAGCCCGACTTGAACACTACTTGGGTTTTCCCCACGGGCCCGGCTCCCCGGCCGGCCACTTGATCCGTGGTTCATTTTGTGAAATGAACCAGTTTTCCAATTGGTGGCTCTCCAACCCACCTTAGAGCCTTCGACTCCTAGAGGGAATTTTCCTTCCAATCCCACATCTGGGTACTTCCCTCATCACTGGCCAAGTACATGAGGCAAAGTAGAAATCCACAGAGCAAATCCGTAAAGGTGGACCTGGTCACTAAAGATGGGGGTCTCCCACCTCCAGCTCCTACAGTCCATACCCGGCCATTTCTCTGGAAAGTAAACAACTCTTTCACTGAAAGTTTGGCAATGTAGATTACTGGGTAGGCATATGTCACATCTTCTCTACATGTTTTGACTTCCCATAAGTGCTGGACTTGAACATACTTTTACTTTTGGCTAAGCCTATTACTCTAGGCCTCCCACTATTTCAGTAGTCCAATCCCCACTATCACACAAGTCCCAGGGTGAAAAACATAGGCCCTTTAGGAAGAGCAGAAACTCACCCACAGGAGATTCACAAATCTTCTTGTTTCCCAAAAACTCTAGAACAAATAGGCAGCTTCTCCACTAGTAGCAGAACCAGGGGGGTTGCCCCTGGAATATGCAGGAAACCCTTCCCTGCCCCCATCCCCGGAGGAAGGGGGCACTGAGACCCGAATCAGCGGTCCCCGCCACTTCAAACTGCTTCTGTGTCTCTCTTTTGGTGGAGACACACACCCTTTTACCTAAATGTAGCCCTATGTCAGGGCTGAGGCTCCACGAGCATACTCAGAGCTGCTGTGCTGCTCCCTCAGCAAGCTCCAAACTCCAACTGACCTGCAGACTGCTGTTCAAACCTCCCAACATTCTATTCCAACTCCCTGCTGCAGAGTCCACTGTGGCATATGCAGCTGCGACAGTTCTATGGTGATGTCATCCCTCAGTCTCAGCTGAGACTGAGAACAGAGTGAGACAGTGTGAAACCCATTTAACTGGAGTTTCAGAAGCTGCCTTCCCTGCCTACCACTAGGTCTTACTGGGATTCTAGTAACCCCGAGTAACAAGGGGGTTACACTTGCCCTTGAACAGGAAAATGACTGTCCGCAGTCATTGTTTACCCGACTTTAGGCCATCCCACCCTATGTGCTACCTGCGGAGGGGGGTGATCAGGCACCCCCTCCTACCATGTGCAAGCACAGGCAGGCAGCACTAAGGGCCTAGAGGCCTTTAGCTGACATATCAGCCTCTACACTACCTGTTTACTATGGCCGCATAGTGGCTCTGGTAGAACTGTCCAGAGCATAGCCCTAATAGATCAGCACTACGGTCCCTATGGCCATTCAGGACCACAGCCTGTCTGTCCCCCCTAACCCTCTAGGGCAAATCTGTCTGCCTTTTACTTAACACCCAAAACCAAAAACAACCCGGGGACCTCCCCGACCTTGGGCAACCTGCAACCGCACACCAAGAATAATACCACATTGTTACACCATTTTACTGCCTCCTCCCTACCCCCACAACCACACCTGTGGAAGGAAAGGGTTAATACAGTAACAACAACAATAACAACACCACAGTACTTTAAATCACTACACACTAAAGTACTAATGAGGAACTCAGATGAGCCCCTCCTCCTCTTCTTGTCTTCTCTTCTATCTTCTCTAGGAACACCTGCAAGAAAAAGAAAGACAACACACACTCCTAATCTGCATACACAGTCTACCTAAACCCCACGTTGAAGAATCCCAAAAATATTTTTTTTTTTTTTTTTTTTGAAAAGGTAGAAAAACAGTATATACATTAGAAAACAACAACATTATTAACAATACACATTTGGGGGGGGATGGAGTGCCCTAAAAGTCCCAACTAGTGACCACAGTGCCTGAAGGCTAGTCCATTAAAGAGTCTCTCCTGGGCCGGAGCCCGGTGAAGCACAGTTCTAGCAGGCCAAAGTCCCGAAGGGGAGAGTCTTTGAGGACAGTTCACACATTTTGGAGTCTGCTAGTGTAGGGTGTGTACTGCAATGTCATAAAGATAGAAATGCTTGGACTTACCAGCCCATTGTAGTACGAAAAATCTGGACCGACCTGCACCTCTGAAGCAGACTCTCCCTAGCAGCATTTCTTTCGATACAGCTGGGCGGACATCTTCCAGGAACCACAGGAGGGCACATCTGGGAACTGCTGGGTTGATGTCATCTCTGGAGATGGAACCTTAGAACAGGAACAAAAAGAAACAGCTGGTCTGACGTCATCTGTTTACCAGGCGATGAAGCAGAATACAGCTGGGCTGGTGTCCTTTCTGGATCAGAAGTCATCTGGTGGGCCAGTCGATGGATTCTGGAAAGGCCAGTACACTGTAGAACTGATGAATATGGGGCACCTGAGTCCTGGATGTCCACACTGGCGTATCAATAAGGCACTTCACAGGCTGGTGTGGCAATATTGATTACCACTGCTTGGCTTTCCATTTAGTAGGCACGGGCACATTTACTGGGAGGTCCTTGCACTGAGGTCAATAGTACCGGGGGTCAGGAGCTTGAATTATTACCCCATCTGGGTGCACATAATTCACACAGTGGGAGATTTCACGTCCCTCTCCATCCACCATTCGCACTCTGTCCATAAACAGTTTCCTGCCTCTCTTCCACTGGGTATACTTCTCATGAAACAGTCTGTTCTTTATATGCTTGTTGGCCCCAGGATGCACACCTTTCATTGCTTCGGCCCAGATCTAGGATTTCCTGCTGTTCTCAATCTCCCCCCAGACTTTCTGAGAAAAGGTAGGAAAGGTCATACCATAGATCTCATTTGCCTTTCTATGAACCAGTCTCTCCTCTTTACTAGCTTTGGTCAACCTGAGACCGCTGGCCTGGCTTGGGGGTGGCCAGTCCTGGTTCTGCCAGCTATACATCCTTAACAAAATTAAAAATGGATCCCTGACTTCTTCCTCTTGCAAATCCAGGGCAGTGGCATCACCACTCTCTTCCATGCATTCCTCCGAGGTAAGATCTTGAGGCTGTGTACCCGTTCCTTTTTCACAAGGCCACATAGGTTCCCCCTCATCTTCCTCATCACTGAGGATCGGAGCCCAGCAGTGAGCAGTTGTCCTCACTCCTGAGACTATCCACTCATCACTAGGCACAGAGGTCGACACCTCCCACTCAAAGGCCTCCCGCATCTCATCTTCTCCTAAGAGACTTGGGCTAGGGCCCCCCCTCCAGGGGTCTACTGATGCTTTATCTGAATTTTCCTTCTGGGATCCAGCATCCAAAACTTCAACTTCTGGTTCTGTCTCTAACTCTGCACCCTCTAGCTTTGTGCCACGCTCCCCCAAGGGGCCTTCCTCCACAGGCTCCGCCTGGTGCTGTGTGCTGCCAACTACAGATTCCTGAACCTTTGTTCATGTGGGAGTCAAACGAATCTGAGGCATTTTATACAACCCATATTCTTCTAGGCATCCAGCACAGTGAGGAATCAGGAAGACGTCCCTTCCAGCTCTCAAGCATATTTGACACACATGCACTGGAAAACCAGGAATCGCCACATGAGGAGGCAGTTGTCCTCCATAGCACCACTTTTCAATGTCCCTCAGTCAATTTTCTGCTGCTGTTACTGCAACCCGGGCATGATCCAGATACCGAGGTGGTCCTGAGGCCATAACTGCAGAAAAACAAACAAGAGCTCACTGTAACTGAGAGTCCCACTTTACTGAACACTCTCATTAGTTTTAAAATGGCTCCTCTGCTGCTGTGTTTACTTTACTACCCCACCCGGTAATGGCGGCGGCAGCACTCCTGTGCATCAACATTCAGAAATTGGGTCAAGCCACTGCGCACCCGATTTACTCACACTACTGAGAACTTTTGCTCAAACTGCACTAACTTGCACTGTTCTTGTTTTAAACACATTTGCATGATTTTCCACAGACTTTTTACATGCTGGAAACATTTCTTTAACTCACAGTCCCTTAAAGCTTCAGGTTTTTTAAGCACAGGATTGCCTGTAAAACTAGTGCTGCACATTTGGCTACAACTCACAGTCTCTCTCTGGCTTTAAACTTTAAACTGATGCTGAACTCATTACTATGCACACAGTCAATGGCTTAACAGACTTGCACTTGCTGGCAGGACTTGACACAGTCGTTACTTGCAAAGCGACTACACTGCTGCACACATACTTGGCCGGCTTTTGCAGAAAATCACTGAGCAATTTCACTGTTAGTACTTACTGTTATCAGTTGCAGTTTGCTGCAAGGGTGAAAAATGGCCTGCAGCCAGTTCTTGGAGGCCTCAGAACAGAAACGGGTGGGCAGTCCTGCCGATCGTCTTCTCAACCACCACACTTGCAATTCAGATGATCGATTAGCGGGTTGAGCCCGATTTTAAACAAACAAGTCTATTTTGGGAAGGTTTACAGCTTTTTTAACACTCTGTAACGCTCCTCCACAAGCCAGTACACGCACTCCACTCACACTCCCTCTCGAATGCTGGGGCAGTCACTGTAGAGCTGGCTGAGGGGCGGGACTGACTGCAGCCTCACCAATGACACAACACCATGCAAATGAGCCTCTTCTTCCTCTCAAGTGCTCTTCTCCTCACGGCGATCGTCGAGCAGGCAAATTTAAACTGCAGAATGCATTTTTTTTTTCTTAACTGACTCCATGGCGGGAGCCCATTTCAGCCATTTAACATAGCCATTCACACCTGCAAGTCTCTCAGTTCATTTAAAAAGCATTTCCAACATCCAGGGCACAATTTTCCTGTTGCTACCCCTAGTCTTCCACACTTTTCTTTACCACAGTTCATTTTAAAAGCAGGCAAAAATGCTGTAAACAATTGATGCAGGACAAGGGCACACTCTTCGGCTTTACTGCTCCTTGGTAAACAGTTGGCATTTAAAACAGCAGCATAAGATCCACAGCACACAGTGACACACTAATTAAATTGCTTCAGCTTTTGGGCTACCCACTGCCAGATAGTCAAAATGCTAGCCCCCTTGCCCGAGTACCTTCCTTCCAGAATTAAATCCAAAGCGGTGCCTCCATTTTTGTAACCCCTCACCCCTGCCTTTTTGCAAAATGACAGGTGGTATGCTGTTGAAGCTGACAGCAGTACCTGGTAGGGACTGGGTTCGGGGACGATGAGGTTACTCAGCACAGGGGGCCTAGGTTTGGCTACTCTGCACAGGGGCACCAAAGTAAATCCGAACACAGGAAGCAATAACTGTAATGTCCAGAACCAGGAATGGGATTCTAGAGTATGGCTTTTATTCACATCCAAGCTGAACAAACAAAGCATAGATGGACCCCCATGGGGCTACATTCCTGGTAATGCAGATTAGAGACAACAGAACACTTCTTCACTATTTCCAGCCCTCAGGCTCTGAACCCTCCAGGCACACAGCCTGGACTTGCACACAGCTTTGGCTACACAGCCCGACTTGTACACTACTTGGGTTTTCCCTACGGGCCCGGCTCCCCCGCCAGCCACTTGATCCGTGGCTCGTTTTGTGAAATGAACCAGTTTTCCAATTGGTGGCTCCCCAAACCACCTTAGAGCCTTCGACTCCTAGAGGGAATTTTCCTTCCAATCCCACATCTGGGTACTTCCCTTATCACTGGCCAAGTGCATGAGGCAAAGTAGAAATCCACAGAGCAAATCCATAGAGGTGTACCTGGTCACTAAAGATGGGGGGTCTCCCACCTCCAGCTCCTACAGTCTATACCCAGCCATTTCTCTGGAAACTAAACAACTCTTTTACTGAAAGCTTGGCAATGTAGATTACTGGGTAGACGTATGTCACATCTCCTCTACATGTCTTGACTTCCCATAAGTGCTGGACTTGAACATACTTTTACTTTTAGCTAAGCCTATTACTCTAGGCCTCCCACTATTTCAGTAGTCCAATCCCCATTATCACACAAGTCCCAGGGTGAAAAACATAGGCCCTTTAGGAAGAGCAGAAACTCACCTTCCAGTTGCAGGTGCCCCACAGGCAATTCACAAATCTTCTTGTTTCCCAAAAACTCTAGAACAAATAGGCAGCTTCTCCACTAGTAGCAGAACCAGGGGGGTTGCCCCTGGAATATGCAAGGAAACCCTTCCCTTCCCCCATCCCCTGAGGGAGGGGGCACTGAGATCTGAATCAGCGGTCTCCACCACTTCAAACTGCTTCTGTGTCTCTCTTTTGGTAGAGACACACACCCTTTTATCTAAATGTAGCCCTATGTCAGGGCTGAGGCTCCATGAGCATACACAGAGCTGCTGTGCTGCTCCCTCAGCAAGCTCCAAACTCCAATTGACCTACAGACTACTGTTCAAACCTCCCAACATTCTAGTCCAACTCCCTGCTGCAGATTCCATTGTGGCTCATGCAACTGCAACAGTTCTATGGTGATGTCATCCCTCAGTCTCAGCTGAGACTGAGAACAGAGTGAGACAGTGTGAAACCCATTTAACTGGAGTTTCACAAGCTGCCTTCCCTGCCTACCACTAGGTCTTACTGGGATTCTAGTAACCCCGGGTAACAAGGGGGTTACATATATTTAAACCATTGTGTTTATATCAAGCAGATGTGCAAGCAAATAAATATGGTGGCTAATACAAAAAGACTAACGTTTCACCTGGTACTCTGCCAGGCTTCATCAGAGTAAAACATTTCGGTTAGTAAGTGCCAATTAAATATGTCTCAAAGTTCATCATGTGATGCAAACAAACCAATCACCATTTTAAAAAGTTTTTTGCACATTTTTAACCATTTCATGGCCATCCTTACAAAAAACATCAACATTTACCACAGTTTGAATCATTGGCCCTTCGCATGAAACATGATTCAAATCAATCAAATGTATAATCTTGGAAACCACAGTATTTTCATGACCCATACTTGAAGGACTTTTACATATAGCATTTCCAGAATGGGGTAAAGTGTATTGCACCATATTGTTCACTATATCTAGTGCATCAAATTTAGTGCACCATATTGCTCCTCTTTCTTGTATTTGCATTTATTGCTAATGAGAAACATATTTGTTTCATGTTTTATATTTACTGCCATCTTAAATATTCAACTATGGGCATGAGGACCAGAGGTTTCCAGGCATCTCAACTTTGTTACATACCAGCAGGAGGCAAGATCCATCATTTCAGTGGTTAAACTTTGACCTCTACAATGTCAAACGTTTAGCACCTATATTTTTCCAAAAATGTTAAAAGATCAGTGCTCTCATTTAGCCCTCTGTTTGAACGAGCATGATGATACAATTCCAGTAATTGAAATATACTTTTTCAGGGACCATGGGAAGTGATTGAAAAAGGTAAAACATTTTGACGAATACCCGCCACCTTTTCTATCAATGAATAAGGGAGTAATGGCCATTTTTGTAAGTCCTTTGCAATCTGTTGGGTAAGAGGATCATAATTTGATAACTCCAGGGTCTTATAATCCTTTACTAGTTGCATCCCAAAATATTTAATTCTGTTTCGGTTCCATCAATTTGGTAATCTGGTTCTTAATGCAGGCAAGGGCGCATAGTGAAATGCCAGTAGATCTGTTTTGAGCATGTTTATCTTGAAACCTGATAAAATACTAAAATATTCTATAATATTCCAGATGTTTACAAATTAAGGGTCAGTGAGGGTTAAAATAATATAATCTGTGAAAACTGCAATTTTAAATTCTCCCCCCATGAGGATGCCTGTGACATTCTCCACTTTTCTAAGGGCTGCAGCTAGGGCTCAACATAATTCACAAACAATATAGTGGAAAGGGAACATCCTTAATGAGAACCTCTGGTCACTGGGAAAGGAGTGAATACCATCCCATTTAACCTTACGTACTGTATGCTTTCGGGGATTTATATAATGCTTGGAAAATCTTTAGCAGCTCCATTGGGAAGTTCATGGTTTCCAGAGAGTCCCAAAGAAAAGGCAACACTAGCCAGTCAAATGCCGTTTCAGCATCTAAACTAATGGCCACTGATGGAAGTTGCCTTTGGGTGATATAGTATCAAAATGCTGAAGGAAAACTGTGTTCCTTCTGACCTGCTTCATTGTGTCCAAAATGCTCAATATTAGCATGTTTACAGAATGCAAATTTGACACTGGCTTACTCCCGAAGGATGCTTCTGTTACTTGAAATGATATGCCCAGTGATGATACCTGCAGCTATGTCCAGTTACTGAGGCTTCTAAGTTCCCAGCAGTAACACTTGTTTTTGGGACAGAGAGGTGACCAACATATTTGTTTCTGGAACCTTCCACAATGGCAGTTCCCTGTGGTTGCAACTAAGGAGTTCCCAGTGGAGTTAGCAATCCTTGGGACTGAATGGTGCCCAAAGGAAGTCTTCCATTCTTAAGATCAAAGAGTTTTACTGGCAGTTTATCCTTCTAGGATAAAAGAATCCCCAGTGGTATCCATTGTTTTGGGACTAAGTTGTCTTCACCAGTGGCTGCTATTTACTGGACCAGAAGAGTCACCAAAAGCCATGTCAAGTGCTGTGCATTTGGGACTGTGGTCCCCAGGGGCAAATTATGCAGCCAGGACTGAAAGATCACCAGTGCTAATCTCCATGCCTGTGGTCAAATTTGATTTGCTTCTGATATGGAGGGTCCTGGAGGCACTTATTTTTTTTTTTTTTGCATCACCATGAAACAGGAATCCAGGAAACGTAGCACCTTCTTTTGCAGCACCTTACTGGGAACCAAGGTTAATGGAGTTTTCCCTTTAAGGGGCAGATAAAGTTGTCCTGGTGGACCCCTGCACCCCCCTTTGGTACAGATGGTTTGCTAAGATGGGGGGGAAGGGAGAGGGAGGGACAGGGAGCCAGGACAAAGGACTGGCAGACAGGAAGGGGGAGAGCATAAGAAGCGAAGAGACAGGGATAGGGAGAAGGTAGAAAATATGAGGGGCCAATTGCAGGGTACATAAGGCCCTGCACAGTAGATTTCAGCCTCTTTTGCTGGAGTTTTGTTGCCTCCCACCCACCCGCCAAAAGGAGAATGGGGAGAGGAGTGGGGAGGGCCGGGGTACTGCCTGTCAGAGGTGGATGGCAGTAGGTGTCCGGTTCGGATGTTGGTGGACTGCCAGAGGTGGATGGCAACAGAGGAGAAAAAGGGGGGTAGATGGGGAAGGGGGATGATAAAGGAATATGAGGAGAAGAAGAAGCAACAGAAGGAGAGAAAAAGCGGTCTTGGTTCTCACCGTTACCTACAAGAAAAAGAGAAGAAGAAGAAGGCACCCAGGTTTTCACCTGGGAAGGGGAGAAGAAGAGGAACAAGGAGGAGGGGTGATCAGAGATTGATGCATTAATACAATAAAAACAAAGAATTGTGGAAAAGAAATAATGGAAAATGGTGATGGTATTTGTAAATATAAATGTGAAATAGTAATAAATTAATTGCCAATCTGAGCACAACAACTCACAGTTGTCTGTCTTTTGTGGAGGAAAAGGGGGGAATCTGGGACAATTCTCCTTTTTCAAGATTGGGTAAGTTTATAAGGTTAGTTTTTTTCTGTGGGACTGCCAGTCTCCAGCAGCAGCTTCTATTTTTGTGACAGATTAGGCCCTGGCAGCTTTTCTTATTATATCATTTATTATTGGGATAGAGTAATCATGATAGCTGCTTCAGCTGCAGTTTTTTTTTCCTGCTGGAAACGGGAGTTGAGCTATGTCTGCCACATGCTAAAAAGTTACAAAAGTTCCATTCGGGAGGATTTTCTGTGCCCATGGAAGTACTGGAGGACTCATTCTTGATTATTACAGTATAGGCTCATATTGATGTTACATAGTATTTTAAACATCAATGCAATATTCTGTCCATTTCACACTATTAATTTGTATGTGGACATTGGTTTGGTATCATTTACACTTGTTGTTAAGAAAGCAGTTTTTCAAATCAGCTGGTGCCATTATTTTATTTGGATTTACCATTATTTCTAAATAGGTATTCTTTTTTTTTTTACCTATGATCCCTTCAAAATAGAGATACTCCATTGAGCTCTGCCACTATTGGTAGACTGACAGATCTTAGTACTTTAAAATTAAAAAATACATATAGGGAAGTGGGGCCTGGGCAAGGTCTCCATATATTCAATACTAGGAAGACTACCTGTATTTTGTCTTCAAAAAGTTTATGGGGCAGAATGGATAGGCCTACCAGTCCTTATCTGCCAACAAATTCTCTTGTTTCCATGTTTATAGGTCTACAATTGCCCAGCCAAAACCTAGAATTTTTTTACAGTGTTTTTAGTATTCTTTACTGATATACAATACAGCAAACATAAACCATTGGTAGGGATATTCATATAGGATAGGCTCTCATCAGTACAACAGAGTATACTACAGTTTTACAGTTAGGAAAAGCAATGTCCAAACCTGGATGCATCACTGGGAGGATTCCCTCTTAACATGTCACATTAGGATACAGATGAACAAGTTGCCAGATAGCCTATAACCACCATGAGCATGGGTCCTAAATGAAAATATCTAACAAAACATCATGCACCCTGTAATAGAACCAGAGGGCATAATCCCCCTGTTACTACATAGAGCAGGGCTGTCCAACGCATTGCTCACGAGCAACATGTTGCTCACCAAGCCATTTTATGTTGTTCACAAAGGCTTGAGTAAAAAATACTGCTTTTGTGCTGTAATTAACCGGAGTGATTCTCTGTGCGCAAACCGCAGCCTTACAATACAGATTGACCACAAATCATTCATTTCCCTATATGGTGAGCTTTCTTGGGGAAGAACAAGCATGCCGAGTTCAACGCGGGGGGGGGGAGATTGGACAGAGGAGTCCCTGTTGTAGTCTCTGGTGCTGAAAACTGCCCGTTTTCCTCTCCGGTGAGCTTTCTTGAGGGAGGACAGCTGCGCCGAGTCCATCAATCCATAGATCAAATGAAACCCCTGCGGTAATGCTATGCTGGCCATTAAAAAAAGAGGAAGCTCGTCTCTGGTGGTCCCCCCCCAACCCCCCTGAAACAGAAAAAAATAATTTCCCCTGAAAGTGGCTGCTTGAGCCACGTAGTTGGCCAAGTAACATACTTTTTTTTTTTCATTTGCACGATGGATTAAAATTTTAGAAGTGGTTCTAAGCTGGAGTAAATATCAGTAAGTTATTCATGGACAAAATGCTTTCTGGAATGTAATTTTTACAGCCAATTTGTAAACACTTCTTTTAATAAGCTGTTTAAACTTGGAGGTGAGAGAAAGAACTCAACATTTATCAGCGCACAAGCAAACACTAATTTATCATGCTTTTGAACAAGGCCAGGCAGTGTGCATCCTGATTCAGACACTCACTATGAGCACATTTATTCAGGCTGTTTATGAGAATATTATGGCATAAGTTGAATGTTAAAAAGCTTTTCTATTTTTTTTTTATTTGACAGACTTGCCCATTGCTGTCATGGCTTCCATTCACCTATCAAAAAAGAAACAAAGAATATATATATATATATATATATACACACACATATATATATACTGTATATATAAATATATATATATGTGCATAAATATGTATGTATTTGTGTGTATATAATTATGGTAATTATGGGACATCGTGTGTGGGGCATGTGGGGACCGTCATGTGCCACGTGTGGTTGTTGCTCTTGCCTTGCCACAGAAATTAAAATGTTGTTCCCACCCTCAAAAAGGTTGGACACCACTGACATACCTAGAATAAATTTTAATGATAATGGAATTAATTTACCAGTTTATTTCAGAGTCATTGTTATACAGTACTGTATGAGAAGGAGAAGAAGAAGAGTTCTCCTTGATGGAATGCAACTAGTGTTTTCTGATGCGCTTGAAAAAGTTAAGTGTGCCCAATATACAGTACAGTAGAAGCAACCACACTCATGTATAATTAAGTACACCACATTTATCATGTCACATAGAAACAGAAGAAAGAGGAGGAGGAATGCCGCTCTCCTTGATGGAACATCACGAGTGTATTCTGATGCAGCAGCTAATGTTATATCAAGAGCTGTGTACCTCCATCTGAAGAAGTTATACAGTAGAAGCAACCACATTCCTGTACAATATAATAATGTGACATGATAAATGAGGTGTACTTATTTATGCACGAATGTTATTGCTTCTACTGGGTATGCTACCCTAACAGTGATATTTCTACGACGACATGCGTCGATATTGACAACTGCACCATGCCACCGTAGAAGTGCCACTGGAAGGGGGCAACCACTTCCCCCGACCTGCACCCCCTCCCTGAACTAACTCTGACCTGGAGTTAGAATCCTTTAGTTCGGGGCGGTTTGGAGTGCAAAGCCCTCAGATGTAAAAATTAGATACAAACTGTGAGGCTCCATGCCAACTGCAACTAGTGGTCGACATGGAGCCCATCGCTGTAATGCCGGTCGCAGTCTTTTTTGTCGTGACAGCATGGTAGAGCCCTTCTACTGTATACTGAAGTCACTTAATTTCTTCGGATAGAGGTAGGCAGCTCTTGATATAACATTAGCTGCTGCATCAGAAAACACTAGTGGTATTCCATCAAGGAGAACTACATTTCTTACCCTTCTCCTTCTCCTCCTCCTCCTCCTTCCATGTCAAGCACTAGAAGGGCTACATAACATAAATTATGGTACCACAATAAATCTGAACTAGACTGGTAAATTAACTCCATTATCATTAAAATTTATTCCAGGTTTTAACTGGGTTGTTATAGACCTATAAATATAGAAACATAGAATTTGTCAGCAGAAAAGGACCAGTAGGCCCATCTAGGCTGTCCTATTTTCCCTGCCTATTTCTTTACCTTGGACTCTGTTTGGTCACAGGTGCCCCTTCCTTCTCCCTTTCCTTCAGTTATTATGCCCGCAATTTTGATAAAATTCTTAAAATCTACTATTTAACAATATCACAACTGATAAAATCTTAAATAACTGATAATGGTTTACCTATGCCAAATGCCAAATCAACAACGCCATTGTCGAAGTTCAGCATAGTGAGATCCCCAATGTCAACAGATGAAATTTTGCCTGTCCAACATTGAAGTGTTTCTCTTGGAGGGGCTGTGCCCCCAAACCCCCTATGCAGAGGGCTGCATCCCCGTACCCCCTCTTCTAAACGATTATCAACTCTGAGTTGCAGTTGATTTGAAGGGGGGATAACACATGGTGAAAGGACGAAATTTCACCCTCAGGTCCCCCACAGCGACAATTTTGAAACTTGTCAAAATTGTCGCTGTGGGGGATTTTGCCGTAAATGTTTCTATGTGCAGTGTGCACACACCTGAGAATGTGGTTGCAATGGTGGCAGTGACCAGCCATGAAAGTTTAATGACATAGCATAAATGCATGATCTTAACGTCAAATACTTATTAAAAAATTAAGGTTCCAGCCCTAATGGTTCAACATTTAGCTCTTTTCTTACAAATTGCCTTTTAAAAGGATTACATTTTGAACAGTTAGGGATAGAAATTTAATTAAAGAGAATGCAAGACTGGAGTCAGGTTGCTATAATTATACAATCTCAATACACTTTTAATACAACTATAAAAAAATACATCTTGATATAGTATAATTCATTTTAATAAATTAATATTATAAAAGTGCATTTTTAGTACTGTCGATACAAGTGTATCAACATGGTGTAATTATATTGGGCCCTATGCATGAACGAATGCAATGCCTACATGCCCGTGCATAGACGACTGCATGGGTAAGTGCTGTGCAGAAGGGGTCCCACAGACCCTCAGTGGCATTCACCAAGGGTGCATAAGTGCAGCACAAGGCACTTATGCGCCTGTCTCCAAAGACCGTCGGGAATGACCGTGCAAGAGGCATGTTGGGGGCATGCCTGCACTACATGACATTCTTTTTATTCTTTTTTATTCTTTTATTCATTACTAATCGGGTTTACAACCTTTGAGTCAGAGACTCATTTACAAAGGCACCTCATCACAGGGGGTGCAGACATCAAGACAGTTATTACAGTGCAGATTAAAACAGAGGATAACAGTACAAGTGCAGTAAAAGGAACATTTAACATAGATACACTTAGGTTACATAATGTAGCAGTTTGTATGTTACTTAGGTTACATAATGTTACAAAATCGTGAGTTACACTCATGGATATAGTAGGTCCTCAGAGAAGACAGTGGGTTACATCCCCTGTTTGGACCTAGTAGGGAAGGGGTAGGTCTGGGGGAGGGAGAGGCTGTCCAGTGGACGTTGTCGAGCCAGGGGGCAAGGCGAGTGGAAACCACAGGTTACAACAGGGGGTTAGTTGCATTAAAGATATGGTTCTGAAGGGCTGTTTTGAAGGAGCCAATTTTTTGGCAAGTTGGAGATGCAGCTAGGGAGGGAGTTGAACCAGGTGGGGGCTTGGTAGAGGAAGGATCTCTGGGCAAAGAGAGGTCTTGGTTCTGGGTACCCTGAAAGTGGCCTTAACAGAGCTATGGGTGGTGATGGACGAAGATGGCTGCTGTAGGGAGGTGGAGACCCCCAGGTTGGAGAGTCCTAGCAGAGATTTCTTAGTGAGTAGAGCAGTTGCTCCTCAAAGTTGAGAAGACTGTTGGTAGTATAGAGAAGGCAGGTGTGAGTTCTGCTGGGGGCACCAGTCAGGAGCCTACAGGCCTTATTGATGGAGAGGTGGATTTTGAAGAGGGCAGTGTTGTCAGCTGCCGCATAAATGGGCAAGCCATAGTCCACAAGGGACAAGACTGAGGAGGTGATGGCCAGCCTTGAGGCAGGCAGTCCCTGTGCCGGTATAGCAGGCCAATCCAAGGGTTAATGGTGGCTGACAGGGCATTAATGTGGGTGTGGAAGGAGAGGGCAGTATCGAACGTGATGCTAGGTACTTGTATGTGGTCACTTCTTCTAGCAGGTGCAGAGTGCTGGGGATAATCAAGAAGGGGGTATTTTTAGCTTTATTTTGGTGATGGGAGAAGAGCATTGATTTGGTTTTCTTTAGGTTAATGACCAGTCTGTAGTCTCCGAACCACCTTCCGGCTTGGTTGTAAGCTTGCTGGAGGGATAATTGGAGGGAGGTGGGATTGGGATGTGAGGCAACGAGGACTGCATCATCGGTGTAGAGGAGCATTTTACTGGTACATGAACTGGGGAGGGTGTTGAGGTAAAGACTAAAAAGTATTGGACCCAGGATGGAGCTCTGAGGGACCCCGGAACGAATGGGAAGAGTGTTGGAGAGGTAGCTGCTGATCTTGACATGCTGGGATCTAGAAGAGAGGTAGCTAGAGAACCAAGAAATGGGACCACCAGAGAAGCCAAGTTGGTGGAGAGAGTCAAGTAGAAGGGGAAGACAGACAGTGTCATAGGCCTTGGAGAGGTCAATGAACCCTGCTCCTGCAAGGCTGCCAGAGTCGAGAGCAACATGCAGGTGTTAGGAGAATTCCAGCAGAGCCATGGTAGTACTGTGTCCTGGTTGGAAACCGTGCTGCTCTGGGCACATAATGTCCTACTTGGTTAGGTATTCAGACAGCTGGATCAACACCACTTTTTCAAGGGCTTTAGAGAGTGGGGGGAGGATGGAGATGGACCGGTAATTGTTGGGGGTGGATTGGTCCCCACTCTTATGTATGGGCATGATTTCATTCGCAAAGCCACACAGTGCCAGGCAGGGGGTGCTGGGTATACCTGCCAAGACCAGGCATAACTCACTAAGTTTCCCCATGTTCTACGGCTGCTGGGTGCAGTGGCACCACAGATTGCACCTCCATGCTGACCCAGCCCACTAGACTACAGGGGAGGGTTGGGGAAGTGGCTTGGGTGACTGCCTGTATGATCTACAGAACTGCCGCTCTATGTGGCTCTTCACCACCCTCTGTGTCCTCCACAAGGGCACAAGGGATCCACTCAGGGACCCGATATAGGCATCCAGTTGGATGTCTGTCCAGGTTAGTGGTTCCAGTCATGGGACCATGTGCACCAGGGGGGCAGTGCTGCATATGAGAGTTGTGCAGTGGCCACTGTTCTTGCATGTGGCCACCCACAGATCTCCCATGGGTGCATAGCTGCACGGGTGGGGTATGCACATCATGCGCGTATTACCCGCCCCTTTGTGCACAGGGGCCAATGACCTTACTCCAAGCTTTTATTTAAATAAAAAGATGTTTCTAATATTTATGGTCCTAAGGTTAGCCCTTTTTAAATAAACTACCTCTAAGAATGGCTAGCATTTGAACTGTTAGGGCTAGAAACCTAAGGTAGTTTGAAGGAAAACTTGCAGTCAGATCACTACATTTACATTATGACTGTTGGCACACTTTCAACGTATCAAGATACTGAAAATGTACTTTTGCACTATCAAGATAAGAAATAGGTGATATGTGATGGGCAGCAATGAGATATTGTGTTTATTTTCATGGGTTGTCAGTGCTCTCGTGACCCTCATGAGTGGTGAAGTCACGAGTGATGGCACAAAAGGTCACTGACCACAAAAGATAAAAATATCTCATCACTGCCCATCACATGTGCAATTTATACAGTGTACATCAGCGCTATTTTAACAGCATTGTAAAAACTGCAGCAGCAGCAGTTCAGGAGAGAGTGAGGCACAGCACTTATCATAAGGTACAGAGTGACTACCCTATTGTAAGGATAAATGGAAGTGATGCATCCCACTAACAAGATAAAAAATGTATCTAGCTAACTAGGATTCTATGTTTGAGGTAGTACTTTTATCTTAGTGCAGTAGCGTTAATATACAGTACACTGTATAAATGAAGTGTACATTGTACAACAGGTGTAGAGAGAAATGCTGCAGAATAAACTAATATTTGGATACACTTTGCAAGATATCCTCATGATATCTTGCATTTTGAGGAACCAAGTCAAGTTTTATTGTTCAGCATAAAAAATACCATTATTAATAGGTTAAAACACTGATTACAAAGTGCACAACGCCATTTTGAGGTATCTCATAAATGATACCTAGCAAAGGTGAGTATATCACAATAGAATATTATATCAGAGAGTAGCTTTCACAAAGCTTGTGACATCACAGTAACTAAGATGCAGCAATAGAATGTTCAGATATTTTGCAATATAGCTAAAGAGATCCTCTCTGGTGGCCCATAGTTGTACTGCAGGCAGGCACAAAGGGTTTCCTGAAATATCACAGAAATTTAAGAAAACATCTGACCATTTCTATGGCTGCCACTGTGTATGCAGCACTGAAGCCAGAAGTTAAAATCAAAGAGAAACAGGTTGAATCTTCATAAAACAGAAGGTGAAAGTCTGTAAGAAGTAAACTGATGTTGTATAAATCTAATATGAAGTAGGCTAACTCATAGCATGCACAGTTTCTTCACTTGATAGGGGTCAGCACTATTATAACTCACCTGTGGCTCTGCCACTGGTGAGTTATGGTACTGCTAACTTGCTTGTGAAGATACATTGCATATTTTCAGTTAGCCTATTGTATATCCCTATTTATCAATTTGTATTTCTGTGTATTGATTGAAACTTTTGAAAGTGTACCAACATGATGTGACTAAATCAGTGTGACTCAAAACTTTCATTTAAAAAAAAAATTGTTTCTAGCCCTAATGGTACTAATTTTATCCCATTTTAAATATAATTTTTGAATAATTTTGGCTAGAAACTAAACATGTTGAAAATATAAACTTTACTGGCACAGTTGGTGCAAAGTCGGGAACTTGAGATAACACACTTTGGTCGTGTTATATACTGTTTCTTATAATAGTATCTAATATGGTAAAGCAGGGTTTACTGTACTGCAATGCAGACTGTTATATTTCCTGTGAACTACATAATCCAGAATGCCTTTTATGGCTCAGTGAGATGATGTCATAGTGGAGATTGGAGACAGATAGAAAGGGGGAATAAAGAATTGTGGAAAGTTGCAATCCATGCTGTCTGTGGCTTGGTATTACTTCTAGTAAATATATTACAGTTACTGGAAATGAGGTGGTGACTTTTGCTTGGAAAGTGTACTTGCCAAAGAGGGAACAGAAACATATACCACCATGGATCAGACTGGAAGAATTTCAGAGTCTGGTGACACAAAAGAAGATTTTGATTCCTATCTGGAGCGATTTGAAATGTGGATGGATGCAAATGACATAGCAAATGAAAAACATACAAGTGTTTTCCTGTCTATAACTGGACCTCGAGCTTATAGATTGTTGAAGAATTTAATAGCCCCATAAAAAAAATGCAGCTTGCTTGGACACTAACAGGACATTATACAATTCAAACTCCTGATAATTGCAGAGCACTTTTGATTTTATCACAGGGATCAGAAAGACAGTGAAACAATAGCTGATTATATTGCAGCCTTAAAGCAATATTCTACAAACAGCGAGCTTGGAGCTTTTCTGAGTGAAGCATTTAGGGACAGATTAGTGTTTAAAAAGCAAATCAATGTAAAAACGCCTATTGTCTGAAAAGGTCCTGACTTTGCAATCTGCTTCAGAAATTGCTTTAGCCATGGAATCGGCCTCACAAAATGCACAGGAGCTGGCAGAGAAGATACCTTTTCAGCCTACTGATGTCAAGTACTGTACATAAAGTGTGGGGCACTAGGGATACTGCAGGTAAACAGTTCCCTAGTAGTAAATACACTTAAAAAGGAGGGATGTTGAAAGCAATTTGTGGGGGGAGAATACAAACATGGGAAGTCAGCAAGCTTGCTATTGGTGGTGGTAGGGGGTGCATACACCTAGCATCTGTAAATTTAAAAATGGAAAATGCCCCAGTGTCTCAAAACTGGGCATACTGCACACAGCTCTAAAACCAAGAGGGCACCAGTTGTAGCACACTGTGTAGAGGAGAGTTTAGAGATAAGCCGCACTGCTGAACATGACTGTTTTGGGATATTTACAGAGTACACAGCAAGTGAAGCTGAAAAAAGGATAAATATTAAAATGCACTTAGATGGTACAGTACATCTGGGAACATGCAGCTGGACACTGGAGCAACAGTAACAATAGTTCCAGAGACAGTCTACAAACAACATTTTTCTCATATTCCTTTGGAGAGTACTTCACTGGAACTCAAACCTTATTCAGGAGAGAAAATTTCTTTACTTGGAAAAGTAAAAATGCAAGTTGCATATTTAGAGCAGTCAACTGTTTTGCCACTGGTTATAGCTAAGGGATTGCTGGGATGGAACTGTCTTAAACATATCAAACTAAACTGGTCAAATATTTTCCAGGTAGCTCAGAGTGTGACTTCACAGAGTAAGACAGTAAAAGAGATTTTGATTAACCATAAAGCAGTATTTGAGAAATGGATGGGGCCCATAAAGAACTTAAAAGCAAAAATAATGTTGCAACCGGAGCAGAACCTTTGTTTCACAAGCTATGGCCTGTGCCTTGTGCTGTGCGTGAGGCTGTGGAGAAAGAATTAGCAAGGTTAGAGTCCAGCAGATAATTTCCAAGGTGGAGCAAAGCAGATGGGCAGCACCAGTTGTGATGGTACTGAAATCAGACAAGTCCCTTCGCATATGTGGTGACCATAATCTTACTTTAAAATGATCTATTGATGATGAGACGTATCTACTTCCGATTGCTGAAGATTTGTTTGCCACTCTGTCAGGTGGGATCTGTTTCACAAAACTGAACTTGTCGAATGAATATCAACAACTTGAATTGGACTTAGATTCTGAGGAGTATCTGACTACAACCACCCATCAGGGACTGTACAGATAACACAGATTACCATGTGTGATTCCAATGCTACTGCTATTTTCCAGTCATTAATATACCAAATGTTTCAAGCACTGGATCACGTGGTGCACTTCTAAGATAATATTTTGATCACAGGCCGATCTAAAGTGAAAACTGTAAAGGTACTGGATGAAATGCTTACCCGGCTTGAGTCCTATGGGGTCAGGATATCGCTGGAGAAATTTAATTTTTTAAAGCTCAATGTGGAATATCTGGGACATGTAGTGGATGTGGAAGGACTGCACCCCACAATAGAAAAGGTAACAGCCATAGAGAAAGCACCCCTGCCTACCAATGTCACTGAACTTCAATTTTTCTTTGGAATACTGAAATATTACGATAATTTTTGGAAGGCCTGGCAACTACCTTGAAACATTTACATGAACTACTACACAGCGATATGCTTTGGAAATTGTCAGGTGAATGTGAAGTGGCTTTCAATAAATGCAAACAGAAACTTTTAAACAGTCAAGTCTTAGTGCATTATGATACAAAGAATCCACTTACGTTAGCTTGTGGTGCCTCACCATGTATGGTGGGGGCAGTGATAATCCATGTAACAGAAGATGGCAAAGAAAAGCCTATTGCATTTGCAACAAGGACCTTCTCCAGTAGTGAAAGGAACTATGTGTAAATTGAGAAAGAGGCACTTGGGTTAATTTTTGGAGTACATAAATTTCACAAATATCTTTATAGTTGAAGACTCACACTTGTTACTGTCCATAAGCCACTGATGGCCATTTTGAGCCAAAGTTAGCAATACCTACACTAGCAGCTGTAAGGATGCAAAGATGGGCATTAATTTTGCTTGCTTACTAGTACAATATTGAATATGAGAAATTGGGGGAGCATGGTAACGTGGATGCCCTCTCTAGATTGCAGCCATGGCTGAAGAGACAGATGTTTTCTTCCTTTCCTGTTGGAGAATTACCTGTGTCATCAAGGGATATTGCAGAAGGGACGCGTAAGGATCCTATTCTTTCATGGATATGGGAATTCACTCTAAATGGCTGGCCTGGTTATGTGAACAAGGCAATACATCCTTATTTTACCCAACAAGATCAGCTGACAACAGAGCAGGGTTGCAAACTGTGGGGGCTGTGTGCTAATGTACCCCCCGGGTTATAGAATAAGATTGCTAGAGGACTTGCACAGTGAACATCCAGGGATATGATATGCACATGGAAGGCCCTAGCAAAGAGCTACTTCTAGTAGTCAGGAGTAGATAAAGACATTGAGCAGAATGTGCAGGGCTGTGGAGTGTGCATGATGGTTCAGAACATGCCACCAGTGGCACCCTTTCATCCCTGGAAATGGCCCACACGAGTCTACCAGAGAATCTATATTGATTTTGCTGAAAAAGACAAGCAGTACTTCTTCCTCATTGTGAACAGTCATCCTAAATGGCTGGAGTTGATTTTAATGTCCACAACAATAATTGCCAAGACCATAGAAGTACTACTGAATCTGTTTGCATTATATGGCCTGTCAAAGGAAGTGGTGTCCAATAATTGGCTCCAGCTTTCCTCAGCAGAATTTTAACAGTTCATGACTTTCAATTGAATTAAACATACAGTACTTGTGTACCTCCCTACCATCCAGCTTCAAATGGGGCTATAGAACCATGTGTGTAAACATTAAAAAAGGCCCTTACAAAGCAAGTACTAAGTGTAGACCAAGGCAGGGCCAAACTGTCACTGCAACATCAGCTGGCAAACTTCCTTTTTATGTAGCGAGGAACCCCACATTCAGATACGGGTTGTTCACCAGCTGAATTGTTCCTGAAGCATCAACTTACAAACAAATTTACTTTGCTTAGGCCATGCCTCAAACGAACCATTGAAGCCAAGCAAGAGGGACAAAAAGTACAACATGACAAGGGTCAGAAAAATCTGCGAGAACTCAAACCTCAGGACAAGGTTAAAGTACATTGTTTCCTAGAGGGGAAGGAAAAATGGGAGTGTGGAACTATCATAAGGAAATGTGGGCTTCTGGTTTATTTGGTTCAGATGGGCTCAAGAGTATGCAAAGTACATATACACCATTTGTTACTGTACAAAGTACAAGAGCCAGACTCTAGTGCTACATCTTCCAGGCACTGGGAGAATATGAGAGACATGATTACAGTACCTCTGAAGCCATTAGGGAGCGCACCAAATTCAGGTAAATGAACTTATGAATCCTATAGCACAACCAGATGCAGTCCCTCACCCAACTGGAGTCACTTGTTAGTAATTCTGTAGTCACCTAGAGGTACATAGTCTGGGTACATGCTGCAAATGTGCCTCTGACAATTCCAGCAACTTCATGGTAACAAGAGATGCAGCAAAGTTTTACTACACCCTTGAAGTCAACGCAAAGTGCCCAACTTCGCATCCGCGTATCATTACGTGAAGTTTCCATTAAAAGGTTGGAATTTGCCTCTTAATGGAAACTTTGTGTTATGAACTTTGCGTTAACTTCGGGTTACACTTTGAAAAGGTGAAATTTGTGAGAAACAGCTCACAGATCACATGTCTGACTGTTTGCAAGTCACATGATGCAGGAAGGAAGTGAATCAGGCAGGAAGTCAGTGAACTAGTTTCACTTTGACCTTCTGTTTGCTAGAGTAGGAGCTGTGTGGAGCTGATTGTCTAGTGTGTCTATGTGTGGTAGTAGTATTAAGAAAAGTTTAGTGCTTTTGATCCTTTTTTTTTCCCCTATTCCTGACTTTATTATACACCTCTTTCATCCCTAGTGCTCTTTTTTAATTTTGGTATCTGATTATGTTATTCTGTTTTTCCTTTTTGTTCAGTTCTTAATGCTTCAATTAATTTTTGTTAAAAGATGGAGAGAGGTGGAGTTCCTCCCAGGAGTCACGGGCATGGCCCAAGGATGCTGGATGGTCTGAGGCAAACTAATCACCTCAACCATGGCAATTTGTTGCCATCCAGTGCTCCCCATGAAAATGTTGTTTCCACTGGCAATGAAAGTCTGGTTCCAGAAGCAGCAGCAGCAGCAACTGCTGCTTTGGATGTTAATGGTGCCAGCCATGCAGCACTGGTGGTTAGAACTGTCCCCCCACAGCAGGCAAAGGAGCAACAACAGCAGTAGCAGGAACAATAACAGCAGCTTGTTCCTAATCCTCCAACTGTAGAGCAGCCTAGTACTGTACATCTAGTGTCCCCCCACTGCCTGTGCCTGGTCCTCCATGTAGCTCACCAGTGTGGCAGTTTTTCACCGCACTGCCAGGTGACCTGACTATTGTCAGATGCAACATCTGCGGCATGATGGTGTGTCATGGTTGCAAGGGCACCCACTTGGGCACAGGTGGCCAAAGAACACACCTGGTAGTGCACCACCATGTAAAGTGGGAGGCCAAGGTGGCTGAATTAGCAACCGCTCCTGCAGTGGATGGTGCAGGGCAATAGGGGGCAGCATGGCGACAGCCTGCATGGTGTCCAAAGGGCAGCAGAAAGGAGAGTGATAAACAAGTGGCAGCTCCCACAGCTGCAGCCTACCCATCTGAAATGCCAACCACACAGGTGGACCTTGCCATTCTTTGGAGTGAGGTCAACCACCTACGTAACATTGTCGACCCAATGCACCTGCAGTTGGACTGAATAGAGACTCAGCAGTTACAAATGATTGCTATGTTCCAAACTCTAATTGTTCAGACCCAGGTCCAGTAGTCTTAATTTGTTTTATATCTTAACATGTAGTTTCAGTTCTGTCTTTATTTTTTCCTCACTGCCCCCACCCCAAAAAATATGAAAAACACACCAGAAAAATTATAAAAGGAAAAAAAACTTATTTTTTCTTCTTAATAATCTTTTTACATACAGAATAAGTATGTAATGTTTTTTTTTTATTAATGTTTTCTTTGTGTTGTATTGTGTTAAAGCAGCAGCGCAATAATGCGGTGACAATTTTGACCTATACTGTTTTATTCAATTTTCAATTGTCCCTTTTCTACTGACTTGTATGATACACTTCCTTCCACAAGTAGTTTGAGTCTGCATTACTCCCCTTTTTTGCATCTGAAATGATAAAAGTAGTGCTCCTTTTAATATTGCTCAGAGCTGGTTTTCATCAGTATTCCCAGATGTTTATGAATACCTGCTGCTCCATAAGGTGATGTGGTAGAGCACTACCTGCAGCACTGCATGCTAGTTCATTTTAGCCACAGTAGAAATGATTTTAAATAAAAGATGTACAAAAATAGGCAAAAATACTGATGAAAACCTGGTGCAAGGCAGATTAAAAGTTGCACTCTGTTTATTATTTAAGATGTGAAAAGAAGTTGTACAGCAGCAGTAAATTGTGGAAAGAAGGGTATCATATACACAAGTCAGTAGATAAGAAAAATAGAATACAAAACTATAGGTAAAAATTGTCACCTCATTATTGCACTGTTGCTGTACTTGCCATGCTATATTACCTTTTTTGTTGCTGTGTTGACTGTGTTAAGTTTCCATAAGACAACTACAACTACAGTCAAAATACCCTAACAACACATACATTTACAATCCAACCCCCGCCAAAAAAATTCCTATCTTATGTGAATGTAGCCTGCTTATACTACTATCTTGCTACATCATTCAGTATGTGGTATTAGTGTCCTGATGAAGAATAATCACATCAAAAACTGTTCAGAAAAGTCACAAGTATTTCTTGATGCAGTGGTTAAAGGGTGAACAGAGAGCCAGAACTGTGTCTCAGTGTCCCATTGAGAAAACTGATTGCTGGCATCTGCTGCTGCTGTTGTATGTCATCGGGGCATAGGTCAGGAAGCACAGGAAAATCAGGAGCAGTTTCAAAATTCACAAAATAAAAAATAACAAGCATTTGTCAATGCCAAATTTTGGCTTACTGGCATTTGCATTGGTAGTGCAGGAGTTAGAGAGATGCATAATAGGAATGGCAGTGAAGTACTGAACTGATGTAAACCACATCCCCACCCTGCAGAGACTGACAGGCATTGGGGGTATGCCTTTGGGTTGTCCGGCATAGCGTTCATATCATTTCACCTCACCCTACCCTGCAGACACTGATAGGTGTCGCGGTGTACCTTGGGGTCTTCGGGCCTTATACTCATCCCATTCCATAAAGAAACATGCTGAGATGGGTGTGGTATAGGAGAATGGGGTGAACATTGGGGCCAAAGACTGCAAGGCACACCTCAATGCCTGTCACTGGCTGCAGGGTGGGGGTGGAATGGCGTGAGCATTATGGATGACGATCCCAAGTCACACCCCTGATGCCTGTCAGTCTCTGAGATGAAAATTCCTCAGTTAGAAACCCTAATGCCCCAGCCGTTTGTTGGTATTTTCACTCCAAATTTTCAAAATGGGATTTTGTGACCCCACCTCATGAATGGTGGCACTATCATTTTGTTACTCAATTCCAAAAGGTGGTTTTGCACAGTGATTGCACCATTTGGCACCACATGTGTGAAAACACATTTCTGGCAGGATTTGAAAAATGGCAGCTGTACTATTCATGAGGTGGTGTGAAAAAATGGCAATGTTGAGAATCTGGAATGAAAATCTGAAAAATTGGTGAAATTACAAACATGCGTAGAAACTGCACAATGCATGTCTGTAATGCAATCACTTTTGGAATGCTTTCACCAGATTTTCAACATGGGCATTTTTGAACCTCTCTTCATAAATAGTGGCACTGTGATTTTGTTAATCTATCCTGAAAGTTGATTTCCCAAAGCAACCACGCCATTCTGTGCCACAGGTGTGAAAACACATTTCAGGAAGGATGTAAAAAATGACAGCTATAATGTTCATATGGAGGTGTGAAAAAATGGCAATGTTGAAAATCTGGAGAGAAAATATAAAAAATTGGTCAAGTTACGATTGTGTGTTGAAATTGCACAACACACTTGTAACTCTGATCATTGTTGGAATTTTTCACCAAATTTGCAACATGGGCTTTTTGGACCCTCTCCCATGAACAGTGGCACTGTCATTTTGTTAATTGGTCCCAAAAGGTGATTCTGCGCAGCAACCACGAAATCACCTTTCGGAACTGAGAAACTAAATGTCATTGACATGTTCACGTGGTGGGGTCCCAAGAACCCCATGTTGAAAATTTGGGGCCAAAATTCCAACAAAATGGCTAAGATATCAACCTAAGTTGAAACTCCCATTGCCTCCCATTATAAAGCCTACTGTCGTTTCTTCAGTTCACAGTTTGGCTTTGAAGAGTGCAGACGTGTCCCGACCTTTGGAGGTAAGTATAGGTGAGGTGGGAGTCACAGGGAGAGGTGCACAGAGAGAGGGTGGGGGAGGGATGAGGGAGACAACGGGCGACCATTTTCTTGTTTGCAGGGGAAAAAAAAGACCATGAGAGAAGGTTTTCTTCATTTACAGGTTACACACACACACACACACACACAAAAAGTCTAGTACCCATGCACAAAACTCCTGGCTTAGAGTATGCACAGCATAAATCCTACCTAGGCTGACACCATCTGTCATTGAGGCACAGGTCAGGAAGCATAGGAAAATCAGGAGCAGTTTCAAAATTTGCAAATAGCTTTTATGTTTTGCAATAACAGCAAAATAAAAAATAAAAATGTGTTCAGTATAACTATTTACAAAGGCAGTACAGAGAAAACAAAGTCCTTCTTCTGAGGGTTACTCTTAATTCCAAGTTTCAGCCTCTCACTCTCTCACTCTCCTTGTCTTTCTAGCAAAAGCATTGCTGCTCTTTTTATATGTCTTTGTCTGGGAACTCGTTAAGAGAGCCTGCTTCTCACAGAATGTTCTTGTAAGTTTACAGAATGTTCTTGTCAGTTGAGATGCAGGTGCAGCAAAAAGAACATAGTGACTCAAAACTGACCTCTTGTTGACATGCTGGTTTGCAAAATCTCTCCAGAGCTCTCAGATTAACCCAGTCAGTTCCAAATAGCTTTGCAATCATTTTAACAGTATAACTTTATACAGCTTTAAACAAAGGATCTCAGTATCACATATAGTTTTACAAAGAGATTCACATGTATTTTTTTTTTATAACTATAGATATGCAATGGGGAAGAAAAGACAGAAATGGCAAGGGAAGGCAGAGAGATAGCAAGAGGTGAAGAATTGTGAAACCGTCGGAGTGATCAGTTCCTAGGTCTCACAAGAAATTTTGGTTGTGCAACCAGACTGAGAAGAGACAGAAAAGGAGCAGAAAAAACAGATCCTTGCATTTAAATTCTTTCTGCATAACAAATGGGGCAGGGCCTTATTCAACCCTTTCACATAGTCCTGCTTAGCCATGGCCAAAAATAAACTTTTGATGGCGGAACTGAAGCAAAAGTGAGAATTTTGCTTCCACGAAAATTTGGAAATTAATTTCAGAAGTTTTGTGGAAATTCTGCCTGCTCTACATCACTGCAGTGCCCAATAAAATGCTGCAAAAAAAATTATGTGATGTGAATTTGAGAAGGAAAAAACTCTGGTGGCTAGTGGTCATCCCCCACACCCAATCACTCATTCCTCATAACCAACCGATGATTTATTTAAAAAAAAATATGGTGGTTAGTGGTTGCCTCCCCCACCCAATCACCCACCTGAGTCCATACTAAATTGATATTTGTAATAAGTCCCCCCATCCTATCCCTTGTATTTAGGAAAATATCCATGGTGGTCTAGTGGTAATGAATCCCCCCATCCCCAATCCCTATATGTCGCATAAAAAAATCTAATTTTTGTTCTTGTTTTTTACTTACTCCCTCTGTGTTCCATCATCCAACTGAAACTGCAGTTATTCCCTGGTGGTCTAGTGGTCTTGTAGTAAAGCAATGATGTCCCCTCCCCACCCTCGCCGCACCCCTGAAGGTATTCTCCCACCCCACTCACCATCCCAAAATGGAGTGGGCCACCAGTGCAGCCCTCCAGCCTCCTCTATGGCAGGCAGCCCACTGAGCTATCAATGAATGAGCGCATGCTTGTACATCCACATGCTCATTCATTGATAGCTCAGTGGGCTGACAGCCGTGGAGGAGAGAGAAGGGTTGCACCAGTGGCCTGCTCCATTTCAGGATGGGGGGAGTGGGGTGGGACCTGCACGGGGAGGGTAGGGGGGACACCATCACTTTACCACAAGACCACTAGACCACCAGGGAACAACTGCAATTCTGCTTGGATGATGGAACACAAAGGGAGTAAGTAAAAAGCAAGAACACAAATTAGATGTTGTATGTGATATATAGGGATCAGGGATGGGGGGGGGTTATTACCTGTAGGCCACCAGGGATATTTTATTAAATGCAGAAGAGAGGGATGGGGGAGCTTATTACAAATATTCATTTAGTGTGGACTTGGGCTGGTGATTGGGTGGAAGGGAGGGACTGCTATCCACCAGGTTTGTTTGTTTTTCTTTTTCTTTTTTTATGATTTGATCAGGCAGTGACTGGAGAGGGGTTGGGGGAGTAATTAACACATTAGGGGGTGGGGCGGAACATGGATAAATTTTACCATAAACTTTCTAATGTTTTCTGATCCACCATAGGCAGAAGTTCAGAAACATCCATGAAAGTTGCCAAATTTTCATGAAAGTTTCCCTTAGGCGGAAATGGCAACTTTCGCACACCCCTAATCCTGCCATTTTAATTTCATGAAAAGTCCTGATGGAGAATAGTCACATGAAAAACTGTACAGAAAAGTCTCAAGTATTCTTGACGCAGTGCTTAAAGAGCCCCTGACACCATTAGAAAAACTTTAAAAAAAGAGAGACTTAGATGCAATTTAGTTTGTATTTCATCTTTTCTATAATTCTTTCTCTTTTTTCTTTATTACTGAGGACAGCTGTATGACAGAGGATTACTGCCCCTTAGGCTTTATCTGCTTGTCTACATGTGACATCACAATCCCCTGTTTATGGCATCATAATTATCTCCACAGCAACAGACTGTGATGTCACAAACAGAACTGTGATGTCAGGTGTAGGCAAGCAGCCAAAATAGATAGGGCAGATATCCTGTTTACCTGCAAAATATCCTTAGTAATAAAGAAGCAAGGGTGAGAATAACAGAAAAAAATTATTTAAATATATGCTAAATTGTGACTAAATATTACATTTTTTCAAAGTTGTCATAACAGCATCTGGGGCTCTTTAAAGAGTGCACAGAGAGCCAGACCTCTGTATCAGTGTCCCATTGAGAAAACTGATTGCTAGCACCTGCTGCTGCTGTTGTACTGCCATTTTAATTTCATGAAAAGTCCCAATGAAGAATAACCACATGAAAAATTGTTCAGAAAAGTCACAAGTATTTCTTAATGCAGAGCTTAAAGGATGCACAGAGAGCCAGAACTGTGTGTCAGTGTCTCTTTGAGAAAATTGATTGCTGGTGCCTGCCGCTGCTGTTGTCCTGTCGATTTAATTTCATGAAAAGTCCCAATGAAGAATAACCACATGAAAAACTGTTAAGAAAAGTCACAATGTATTTCTTGATACAGTGCTTAAAGGGTGCACAGAGAGCCAGAACTGTGTATCAGTGTCCCATAGAGAAAATTGATTGCTGGCACCTGTAGCTGCTGTTGTCCTGCTGTTTTAATTTCATGAATATGGCAGGATGGAGAATAATCACATGAAAAACTGTTCAGAAAAGTCACAAGTATTTCTTGATGCAATGCTTAAGGGGTGCATAGAGAGTGAGAACTGTGTATCTGTGTCCCATTGAGAAAATTGATTGCTGGCACCTGCCGCTGCTGTTGTCCTGCTGATTTAATTTCAAGAAAAGTCCCGATGAAGAATAATCACATGAAAAACTGTTCAGAAAAGTCACAATGTATTTCTTGATGCAGTGCTTAAAGGGTGCACAGAAAGCCAGAACTGTGTATCAGTGTCCCATTGAGAAAATTGATTGTTGGTGTCTGCTGTTGTTGTCCTGCTGTTTGCTGCTGCTGCTGGTGCTGATGTACAGTGTGTTGCTAAATGATGATAGCCACAGATAACGATGGGCTGAACTATAATTTGATATTCTAAAAATTTCTTCTGCTGCTCTGACTGAAACATGCTGCCCTATGTGTGTGTATTTATACCAACAATGGTAAGTTATTGTACGTGTCACTGTCATGTTTTTTCAGAGACACTGCGGTTTAATTTGTGTTGAATCTTGTTGTTTGTTGTAAGCAGTCCATTGTGTTGTTCCTTTGCAGGGAATCATCATCATACTTATTGAATGTTTCCCCTTCAGTGGTGTGTTGGACATGATCAGATTCACATGCCATACATACTGTATGTGCCGCCATCTAATGCACTGTAAACATTTTTTTTGGGGGGTGGGTTACTGCTGTGGGTGAGTAAATTATAACCGTTTCTCATTACTGTTCTTTTCTTTAACATTTCAGGTTGTAGCACACAGATTCACAACTGGAGTGATGAAACCATGCTACCACCGCACATGTATTCTACTTGTGTCCGATTGTTGAGTTCAACTGTACGAAAAATGTCAAGTCATGAAAGCTAAGTATTTTTATTGGGGAGTGCATCATTGGCAAACAATTTTCATTAATATTTTTGTCTTCTTTTCAGGTCTTTAGTGTATCCAAACTGTTGTCCATCTTCAGATTGGAACATACCGTCAGTCCACAGCACCTCAATGTTACCTGCAAGCAGATGAAGAAGAAATCATTCTGAGTTCATTCCAGTACAGTACCCAGTGGTGCTCTTCCAGTCCTTTGTTATATCCGGCTTTAAATACATAGCTATCACTAAACTCCTGTGAAAAAAATTATCAAGTTTAGTGACACACACTGGACCAGTATCTTACATTCCATCCTGACCCAGAAAACACAGTGTAGAATCCATCCATACTGAAGTATGCCTGTCTCATCTGTGTAGAAAAAGAGATGCTATCTGGCCTGTATTTCACCACCGTTGAATTCATCACACCTGCAGAAGGAAAGAAAAAAAAATAAAGAGGAAATGAGAGTGACACCTGTAGATAAAATAATTTACGTGGCCGCACTGCAACAGCATTGTTGCTGCTATTACAGTAATTGCCATAAGTTTTGTCCTTGGACTGTATGACTGCAAGTTTAAACAGTCACCTGCTGTGATTAAAAATTGAAAATCACTTGCCTGTATTTGACCATAGTGGCATGTATAACAATCATTTGTCAATGCCGAATGTTGTATTGCTGGCATTGGCATTGGTAGTGTAGGAGTTAGAGACATGCATAATAGGAATGGCAGTGAAGTATTGAACTAATGCCAACCCCAGCCTGCAGAGACTGACAGGCATTGGAGAGTGCCTTTGGGTTGTCAGCCATAACACTCATGCCATTTCACCTCACCCTACCCTGCAGACACCGACAAGTGTTGTGGTGTGCCTTGGGATCTTCGAGCCTTACACTCACCCCATTCCATAAGGAAATACACTGAGATGGGTGCAGTATAGGAGAATGGGGTGAACTTTGGGGCCAAAGAGTCCAAGACACACCCGATGCCTGTCACTGGCTGCAGGGTGGGGTGGAATGGTGTAAGCATTGCAGCTGACAATCCCAAGTCACATCTCTGATGCCTGTCAGTCTCTACAGGGTGGGACGTTATGGTTGGAAACCCTAATGCCCTGGGTGTTTGTTGGCATTTTCACTCCAAATTTTCAACATGGGCTTTTTGTGACCCCACCTCATGAACAGTGGCACAATCAGTTCATTAACCAAAAGATGATTTTGCATAGCAACTGTGCCATTTTGCGCCACAGGTGAGAAAACATATTTTGGGCAAGATGTGAAAATGACAGCTATACTGTTCATGAGGAGGTGTAAAAAAATGGCAATGTTGAAAATTCTGGAGTGAAAATATGAAAAATTGGTGAAGTCATGAGAGTGCATAGAAACTGCACAATGCACGCCTATAACACAATTATTTGGGGAATTTCTTTAACCAGATTTTCAACATAGGCATTTTGGGACCTCCGTTCATGAACAGAGGCACTGTGATTTTGTTAATCTGTCCTGAAAGTTGATTTCCCATAGCGACCGGGCCATTGTGCGCCAGAAGGGCAAAAACACATTTCAGGCAAATGTGAAAAATGACAGCTGTACTGTTCATAGGAAGGTGTGAAAAATGGCAATGTTGAAAATCTGGAGTGAAAACATTAAAAATTGTCGAAGTTATGAGCATGCATTGAAACTGCACAATGCACGCTCATAACACAGTCATTTTTGGAATTTTCTCACCAGATTTGCAACATATGCTTTTTGTGACCCCACCTCATGATCAGTGGTACAGCCATTTCATTAGTCAGTCCCGAAAGGTGATTCCATGTAGTGACCGTGAAATCCTCTTTTGGGACTGAATAATGAGATGACAGTGCATGTGTTCATGAGGTGATGTCCCAAGAACCCCATGTTGAAAATTTGGAGACAACATTTTAAAAAAAAATGACTGCAATATCCACCTAAGTTGACCCCCCCCCATTGATGCCATTATACCGCTTACTGGCATTTCTTCATTTTGTAGTTCAGCTTTGAAGAGTCCAGACATGTTCCCGCTCCACTGAAGATCGCAGCGCCAGACCTCCAGAGGTAAGCATGGGGTGAGTAGGGTGTGGGTAGGTGGGGTGCACAGAGGGTGGGTGTTGGTTGGGGGGGTGCCACGGACAATGAGGGAACATTTCCTTTTTTTCAGGTAAAAAAATGGACACGGACATTGTGGTGCTGACATGGTCAGCTTTGTGTGAGTGGTGGCACACTGGGGTGGATTCCCAGTGTGCCCCACAATGTGGGGGGGCAAAACCGGACCCAGACATCATGGTGTCAACATGGTCAGCTTTGTGTGAGTGGCGGCACACTGGGGTGGAGCTTTCAGTGTGTCACACAATGTGTAGCTAGGGATTTCAAATGTGTACGCAGAGCTGCCACACTGCGATCCCCCCATGTCTAGGCCCTACCAAACATGAGCATCATTTAGTCTGTGGCATATACTCTAAATATGGAATGTAAGATAATTAATGTACTCGCATTCCCACAGAGCAAGAAAGCCTTTCAATCACCAACATGGTCAGACAAACAGATTGGCTTTTGGTTACAATGTTGCATTGTGACAAGCCTCTGTACCACGTCAAGATAGCCAGTCCCACAGAGGTCCATTCACACCAGTACCTGTGCTGACACTACTTTATACTGTTCTTCACAATTGGAATAGCACCACTGTTAAATCTGAAAGTAATGATGGTATACATGTACAGGACAAACAGCTAAAGCCACAGAGCTTCCTATGTCATTTCAACCCTTTACCCCACCTAACCCCTCGCTATATAGTGACATTTTCTCACTGGCGTGTTGTGGCTCTGATAGAAGCTTTCTAGAAGTGGCAGCTTGCCAAACCCAAATGCAGTAGCATGAGTATCTGCTACTTGATGGTAGAAATGCTTGGATAGCACAGTGCCTGTTTGTTCACATTTTGCCGGACAGCAGGGCTATCTGCTCTGTATCTGCTCCATAACATAAATCACTAGATAGAATTACTGCTAAGTATTGAAAGGTCCAAGTGTGCATATTTATTGATTGATGTCAACATTTTGCCAGGGAAGGCTTACTGAGCTGCTAACAGCTCATTTCTAGATGTGTCTTGGGGTAAGGGGTTAGGGAGATAAAAGAGGAGAAAAAAAATAAATATTACTACATTGCCAGCATTACAATAATAGAAGTCATATGCAGCAATACTGTATACAGAAGCATACTCATAAACACTGTAAGGCAAATCTGTACAACAGGTACATGTTGCAGATGCAAACCAAGTACTTATGATTTGAATGTTCATGGGATGTGCAAAAAAGGGGCAATGGTTAATGACTTCGTCCACACAGCATTCTGGCAGGATCAGAAGAAGACAATAGTATCTGCATGTGCCACTTCAAAATGTCAGGTGGCAGCAGAGCTGAGCCACGACTACTATTAAAGTGGTCAAGATGGAATGATAGGTTAAACTTTACAAACTCCTCCAACAGTGTTAAAAAAAACAGGCAACAATATTTTGTTACAGAGCATAGGTATGGGTCCCTCCTACACACCCAATGAAACAAATTGGCAGTTGACCTTTGCTCTTTGTTGTTTGAGGGAGCCAGCCATGGGGCCAGTAAGATTTTGAAATTTATATGTGTTTGTATATGCTGTACAGACAACTTGAAATACTGCAATTCAGTTTGGAACTTTTTTTGGTTGGTAACAGAAATGTCTGTAGGAGGAAGAGCAACATGCAAAACTGAGCACACACCCTACCCTTACAGAAATAATTATATGAATTGTTTTCATACTGCACACATAAAACTACCCAAGTGATATGCATGCTGCAAGTATGATTTAAATGTTAAATGGGAACCGATTGCATGCATATGGCATGCATGCAGCAAGCAAGTGTGGAAACCATGATTTTCATGTTACTGTACGTTAGGAAAGACTGCATGCATGTAGCATGCATGCAAAAAGCAAGTGGTCACTGCACACATAAAAATTAAGTGACTTGTCCAGAATCATACTACACAAGTGGGGGTTGATGAGATTCAAACCTAGGTCTTCATGCCTCCAAGTCTCCTGGCTTGCAGTTCAATGCCTTTAACCACTAAGCCATACTGTCTACACACATATGACTCGCTTGTACTTCAATACATACTGAATCTGATTACATCTGCATGCATGCAGCATGCTTGCAGCCACTGTTAAGCTTTTCAGTTTTCTTCTATTACTCATCTCAGTTTCACAGTCGAACTGTAGCATACATACCAATGGAAACACATGTGTTTTTTCCCACCCCCAATACACAAACTTACTCACAAAACCATTTAATTACTTCTGTCTGGCCTGTACTCATACTATTTTCTCTCCATAGCTTTGAATGCTTTCACGCAAACAGACTTTAATGTGCAAACACAAAAGTAGCAATAACTTGACACACACCCACATGGCCTGCCCCCCCCCCAAGCACACACACTGTAGTGGGTACGGCCATGCTGCTACAGACAACCCACCAAGTACAGATATAAGTAAAAAGTCTCTTACTTGAGTACTAGGGAGCCAGCGGCAGGAGTCTTTAAAAGAAGATGTCCATGGGTCAGAGTGCTTGGGCATACCACCTTGAAATGAATGGAGTTATTTTTTATTACTGTTTTATACATTATGATGGTAAGTTGGAGAATAATGAAGGCCACTGTTCTACTAACAAGGCCCTTGTTAGTCGCTCGGTGGCCTTCATTAATCTCCAACTTTCCATCGATAATGTATAAAATAGTAATAAAAAAATACCTACCTTCATTTCTATGGTGCACACCCCTGCAGTCTCCTTTGCCCTTTGTCATAATGTACCTGAGCATGGGGATGTGGAGGTCAGCTTCATCGGGGGGCACGTAATCCTGACTATAGTGGGCCTCCAATAGTCTGTGCATACCATACTGCTCAACTGTCTTTGAATGTAAGGGATAGCTCTATAATGTCTGCAACATCTCTAAAAGGTACAACTTATTTGTTTTGATTGAAAAGTGATATGCAAATCAGGAAACATTCAAATGCATAAGATTCATCTGTATATACCCCGGAGCAGTACATCAGATTTGGGCTTAAACCCACCCAATTACTAACCAATTTTTTTCCTGGCTGAAGTTCTGCCTCCCCCCAAAAAGAACTTTGTCCTGATTTTTCTCCCCAACTCCACTCCATTCAATATCTATCTCCTATGGGTCATGAAGCTGCCCAACGGTGAAGAAACATGAAAAAACACATCAATGTTTCAGTCCTTCCTCCTTCCGCAATCCACCTGCAAAAAAAAATTATTTATGTTTACTTACCCAGCCATGTGGCCTGAACCTGCAGCCTGGCACAGTGTGCCACCAGTCCAGCTTTCAGTCCACTCCCCCCTCTCCTTCTACCTGAAGCTGGATGCTAGAACCAACCATCACATGTCCCCAACTTGGTCTGTAACCAAGTCACCTCATCAACTGAACCCTCCCAACCCAGGTTGCTTGCTTCTTGCTTGGTTGCTGCTGTGGCTGCTGCCAGACAGCACTGATCAAGGCCTATTGTGGCTACCCACACTACTGTCACCACTGCTGATAAGCCTAGCTTGCTGCCATGGGGGTCTGCGCTGTTTTTTTTTTTTCAAAGCGAGCCTCGAAGAGTAAATAGGTAGTTCAGTTTTGAGTTAGCTTCTAGCTCGCCTTCTGCCCCTTCAGCCACCAGAGAAGAAGGATATTCACTAAGAGTAGACCAAAAAAATATGCTGCCACAACACTGCTATTGAGGGTTCAATGCTCACCAACTCCTCCAAGCTGTACTGTGCAGGCTGTCTACTCTGTGGCTGGAAAGACAGTGTCACACTTGCAAGACTCACACGCTCTTTCTTGGCTGGAGCTCATCCACATCACATGTGATTGTGCCACCGCTAATAGGCAAAGAGAGTGGACAACACAATACAGACACAGTCGAGTTTGGAGTGTACCTGCTGCATGAGCACACACAGGCCAGGTGGTCACTTATTGTGCAAAAGATTAAATCCAAATTTAATGCCATTATTGCCACACCATAAAAACAACCTAGGCACAAATATGGGAGGAGGGGGCAACTGCCCCCTCTGCTCTACCTAAATGGCACCCCTGCCAATGTAAAACTTCATTCTCAGGTGCTAATACAATGGTTTCCATTGTGTTCTGGGGTACTGTATCTCCATATTTTATGATGTGTCCTGATCATCATGTGGGTTAGTGTCCCTCATTTTGAGTGTCCATGTCCCTCATTTGAGTGACAAAATGTGAGGTATGGTGCATGCTTCCAAGACCCTACTCTGCACAATGAGTACTGAGCTGGCCATAGTGTATATGCTCAATACAGAATGACAAAGGGAAAGTAAGTGAGATGAAATAGTCATGGAGAAACACATTTGTAGTACTAAATATGCATAAGGGGATTTGCATGGTCCAAAACAAAAAGGATAGGCTTCACAACACAGAGGCCCCTCTTCGTACATCTGGAATAGGGGATATTGACTGGCTACATCCTAGGCATTTAATGCAGTAAGCAAACAATACCTTACAAATTAATGGCGATTTAATAACAAAAATCAAAGGCCATTAAACAACTTGAAAAAGGATCAGAATTAATGAGTTTACCTAATTTGTAAGGTAATTCAAATAACAATGTATTTTAACGACTCTAATTACTAGCAGTAGTATAAGAAATAGAAACATGTGTTTTTTAGATGAGATTTGTACCAACTTAGATGCTGCACACATGGCAAGCATGCAGCATGTGAACCTGATATGATGTTTAAATGATGTTCACACCAGCTTAATTGCTGCATTCATGTCAAGTGTGCAACACACACACCTGATGTAATTTTTAGAAAATGCTCACACCACCTTACCTGCTGCACACATCAAGCTTGCAGCATGCAAACCTGATTTGCTTTTTAGACCTACAGTAGTTTGCTTAGGTTCACTTTGCGTATGCAGTCTGCATGCAAACATTGCACAATTAAGCATGTGGCATGCATTCTGCATGTACACAGCACACCTATATTTCTGTAAGGGTAACAACAAATGACAGAAACAACAAAGTATCAAAAAATATTTTTATATTTATCAAGAATAGAGAACTAGGGAAAAATTACACATTTAATGATTCAGCCAGAGATACAATATGGTTTATACAATGCACAAAATTAGATTCCATCTACATCTTATAGGAAAATCTTATCATATGGCACAAAGCAAGAGATACCCTTTGCTACAGTCTCCACCCCCACCCCATTTGCTGGTGGTTCATGTTCAATTGCTGGCAAATTTAATTAATATAATAATATTATGCAAATGCCACAAGCAGATAGTTTATGTTTTGCTAAGTTTGCAATACCCCCTCTCATCTGATAGCAAGATCTAAACCAACAAAAAAGGCAATCTAAATAAATAAATGCATGAAACCCTGCTGGTAATGTCCTGGTCCTGTAGCCATGTAAATTCTTTGCTTGATCTGAATCTTTAATCAAATAACATTAGAGGATGTGTGATATAGTTGTCGTGGGTACTGGCAGAGAGAACAGTCAAATTTTACAAAGTGTGCACTGCTGTGCTGGTGGCTTACCTGTAGTGACTTTTGCTTGGAAGACAGGAATTAAACTAATCAAACACAATCAAACTTGTGAAATAAAAATCTGGAACCAGAATGAATGTGTTGCAATCTCGCTTCTAAATAAATGTTCCGGTAAGGATCTAATAAATACCCTGCCTCCTTCTCAGCTTGTAGTCTGTAGAACAGGCACAGAACACGGCTCTCTTTTTCAGTTCAGATTAGAATCAGTAACAGTTCACTCTGACTTCAGTCTTCACTGCTAGTTTCTGTTTTCTGATCTAGGGTGCCTGAGAAGTGATTTGAGGGGCTGCTGCTTCAAATCTTCTGAGTCTGCTCTCTCTGCTGTTGCACTGCCCATCAATGCTCCATCCTCCTGAGTCAATCGTCTTGGTCCTCCACTCCAAAAATGCCACTACCACCACCGGTGCTGCTGAATAGCCACCACTGGGGTCATCCAGTGAGTCATCCTACTGAAAAATAACTACGGGAACAAAGCCACAAAAAAGATGCCCTTTTATGTTAACTTTAAAGAGCCCGTGGATCCACCTCCACTCACCTTAACCAATTGCAGGCTGCCACATTAAAAATGACATCATTGCCAATTGCCTACAAGAAGTTGCTAGCAGTAGCCACATGGTTCAGCAAAGTCACGCCCCCCACAGCAGTGCGATTACCTCCCCCCCCCCCGCCGGGGCCTGGAAATAGCCCATTACAGTTTTACTGGGCAGCAGCAAACAAAGAAGCAGGCTAGGTGGGTGGGAAAAATGGCAAAATGCTACCCCCCTCCAAAAATTGTGTACGAATTTTTATACACTGCGTATGCCTGCCAAAGTCCTGTGGGACAAAACTGGACCTGGAGATCGCACTGCCAACACAGTCGGCTTTGGTGGGCGGGCGCACACTGGGTGGGCTCCCAGTGTGCCACAATGTGGGGTTAAGCCGGACACGGGGATTGCACCCCCGATGTCAGCTCTGTTTGGGGATTGTGTGGTGGTGGCAGAAGCCGCCGCCATGTTTACTGAAATGTTTCACCAGGAAAAGCAAGTACTGGAGGCGTGTCATCTCTGCAGCTGCATGACGAGCTTGCCTCTGATTGCAGCGGCACATTTCTTTCAAGTTGGTGGCACTTAACATAATTCTTGCATCAGTGCTAGCATGCTGGCTAATTGGGGAATGAGGGACACACCTACTAAAGCATGCCCTGCATTCGCCAACACTGTGCTATTACTACCGCAAGATGTTGCTTTCGCATGTTCAAGACAACATAAAAAAGTAAAGAAAGGATTAACAACATAGTTCAAGTCAAAAACACAATACATGAGACACATACTTACTGAAAATTACTGATGTTAATTATGACGAGGGTAACGTTTATTGACTGTGTGATGGTGCATTGCTGGCTGCAGCCAAGCTAGTGGTGCAGCACCTTCAGGGAAATAACCAGGGAGAACAACCAACATTACAAATTATTGCTCACTGTGGCACAAGTGTTTTGATGTTACTTGTTCTCAAATCATCTTGTACTGATCATGCAGATCTACTTAAAAAAAGTTATCTAACACAACAAAGTAACTTTGTTAAAAGAATAGTCCATCATTACTGAATGCAGGAATCCAGATTAATTATTAATACATTATTTTAAATGATGAAATTTAAAACAACGCTGGTGAATTTGGGTACTTTATTTCATGACCATCGGGCTATTATGGTTAATAATGATGATGACAAGATAAACCAAATTTCTGCAAAAGTGACTATAGTACATTAGTGGTACAATAAATAAATTAATGCATAATATTAGGACATGAACTCACCATGGCTGGAGGTGACCGTGTTCTTCAACTGGGCAAAGGCATCAGGTCTGTCTGTCTGTCACTGTCTCTCTCATGAAGCAGGATGGCTGTGGCTGGCTGCGGGTTCTTACATAGGGCACAGGTGCAATGTCTGTGTGTATGTCTCTCTCTCTCTCTCTCTCTCTCAAGAAGCAAGGTAGCTGTGAGAGAAGCAGGGTAGCTGTGGCTGGCTGCGGGTTCTTACATTGGGCACAAGTACAATGTCTGTGTGTATGTCTCTCTCTCTCTCAAGAAGTAGGGTGGCTGTGAGTGGCTGAGGGTTCTTACACTGGGCACAGGTACAATGAATCTCTCACTCTCTCTGGTGGCTGTGGCTGGCTGAGGGTTCTTATATGGGGTAAAGGCACCAGGTCTGTCTCTCTCAAGAAGCAGGGTGGCTGGCAGGGGTGTGTTACTATATTTCGGTGTCAGGATATCATTCATTCAATCAGCATGGTGTTGGTGGCTACAAGTTGATGTGCTTAGAAGACTGCAGGTAATAATATCTGCATACGTTCTGTGAACTGTACTGACAAAATCAAGGAAGGCAAAGGTGAACTCTAATAACATGTCATATGACACTTATAACAGGAAGAAGTACTTTAATGCCAATTTTTTTTATGCCCTTCCACCAACATCCTCATCATTTTCAATGAGGAAGAAGGCAACCCTCACAGTCCTCAATGCCAGAGTTGTACCCCACTTGGAAATTCTTTTTCCATGAGCGCATCATCAGCCTCAATGGTACACTATTTGACCCTGCCACCAGGATGGTCTGCTTCATCCTCATGATCAGTACCACCATCATCGTGGCTTGGTACAGACATAGATGTGCTTGTCCTATTTGGTATGTGACCTTGATTCATTTTGATAAATGTCAGCATGCTGACATTTGTGGGTGATAAGTTAGTATGACAGTTGTGCACTATGGCTCCCACAGAACTAAAAACCCTCTCCACATTTACACTGGAGGGTGGGCAGGTCAGGTACTTCAGTGCTACTGATGTTAACACTGGCCATTCTTTCACCTTGCCACTCCAGTACACTCGAGTAACATCCAAAGTTGTCAGATGCCTGTTTTCTGTCAAATAGGCCTCAACCATGCTCTGTGATGTGTGCATTCCTGATGAGTTGTCCACTTGTTCACAAGATTCATCTAGGTCACAAATTCCAACTTTGGACATGGCACCCCAAAATGGATTAATAGCCAACTGTGCAGCTGACACCACCCCTTGCTGTTCTGCCACCTTACTGGATGAACTGTGTCCACAATGACCTTCAACCTTGTTATGCTGTGGTTTGCAGAACTTGGTACATGATGTCTGTGATCCATGAATCAATCTGACCAGCAGCCCAGTGAGATTTTGAACCTGATCATGCCCTCCCTCCAGTATGGATGCAATGCCACATTTGTAGTGTGGGTACAGCACTGTGCCTATTCCAAATTCTGGAGATTGATGAATGGTGGTGATGTGTCTATTGCTGTCTAAGATTGTAATCATGTGTTTGAGTAATGCACAGCTTGACCTATCTCCAGCCACATCAAGGGTAGGCTGCAGATTCAACAATGTCTGCCTCAGCACCTGTAGCAGTGTAATGGCTTAACTAATGGATGCAGCGTCACCACTCACTGCCTGTGTGGCATGTTCAGACAGCCTCAAAATTACTATTACTGAATTCATGAGTTGGCATTGCTCAGTTGTCATAGACACCGAGGTCCTGGAACTGTCATAGCTAGTGTGCATAGCAAAGTACTTGGAGATTGCTTTGTACTGCTTGTACAAGCGCTCTGCATGTAAAGTGTGGAGTTCCATCTTCTGACAACTTCAAGCTTGAGACAGTGCTGAGGGAAGATGTTTTGGAACTGCAGCTGCCTAAGCTGGTCACGGGCCTTTCCATAATGTGCAAAATGGGCACAGATGCGGCGTGCAACAGTCAGCATTTGGTTGATTTCTGGGTACTGCAGAAACTCCTGTACCACAAGATTTACCCATTTGGTCATGAAGAGAACCCTCACAAAACCACCATTGCTGATACATTTCAAACATTGGACTCATTATCACTAGTTATGAAGTCAGCTTTTAGGGACTGCACAAAGTGGTGGAGTGGCTACGCACCGCGTATCTATGGTGCGGAGCCACTCTGCACCCCATGTGCCCCATGCATGGGATGCACTAACCAGGATGCAGAGCCCCTATGCACCTGATCCCCTGGCTGCATGGAGAGCAATGCACAGGGGGTGGGCGGGAGGTGTTGCAGCACTATATGGCAGTCACTACAGCCTGTAGTGCTGTCTGCCAGGGCAAGGAGGTCAGTGAAGGCTACAGTAGGGGGAACCCTACCATAATGGCCATACACAGCCATGCCCACACACCCAGAGGGTCCCACCCAGCACAACCAGTCCAGAGCTCCCTCCCTCCAACATTCAGAGCCCCCCCAGTCCCTGCAGCCCAGCCCTGCCCCTGCACATACATGTCCTGTCTCCAGTGCAGGCGGTGGAGGAGGTGTGCAGTGGGCGCTGCCACTGGCTGCCCATGGCTGTGGCACCTCCTGCCAGGTCCAGGGACTGGGGGTGGTGTGGATGGTGTGGCGGGGGGAAGTCATGTCTGTGTGTGGGCTGTGGTACCACAGTCCCAGGGCCAGTGCCCCACTGTATGCCGGGAGGGCTTCCACCGATGGCAGCCACCCACATGGTGCACAGGTGCCTATTCACACTCCCAGTCCCATGCTGTCCTGCACAGGGGATCCATTCTTGGTCCCAGGCAGGGCATGCCATTGGTCACCTGCCTGGGACCACAACTCTGCCCTCATACGCCCTGTGCGAACCTGTGTGCTGGGGCCGTGGATGTGTTGACACGAGTCGTGCAAGTCGCCAGTGCACACCTCTCCAGAGATGTGGAGCTCCGTGGGCAGGATACATGCCTCTGGTGTGTAATTCCTGTCCCATGTCCACAGGGCCCAGTGGGTGCAGCCACTGCTTAATTTCTGTCAGTAGCAAGTCTAGCATGTTTTTGCCTGTATGTGACCCAGCTACGCTATGTATTGCAAGCGTGGCATGCTGTCTAATGCCATGAAGGTTGCTACCTCCACAGTGTGACTTATTACAGTGCTTTCCTATTCCACCATCAAGCAGTGCCCAATGTGAATTAATACACAGATAAGAACTACCTGCCATTTTGCCACTTGTCCACATATTCTTACTTAAGTGACTATAAGATGATGCAGAATGCTGAATGGCATGTCTTAAAAACTCTGTCACACTACGATATGACTCAGGGACAGCACGGGGGGCAAAGTATGTCCTGGATGGGATCTTCCATTTAAGAAATGCACGTGTCACAAAGCACTGGAATCCTGCATTCTCCACAAAGAAGAATGGCAACAGGTCACCTGCAAGCATTTCTGTTACAGCAGCATTGAGTTCACATGTAACCACATTATTTGGCAGATATTTACTGTGATACTCAAAAAGGCTGTGCAGCGTGGGTTGCATTGTTCTGTGTTTTGCATGTGGTGTGCCAAACGTCTCTGCTCTGCAAACTGCCATGGATGAGGTGCCTTTGATGTGGTATGGTGGGTGCACATGTGACAAGCCAATAGATACTGTTATTGTACTGGTTTTTAAGCACAGGGGTTGATGTAGTAGAATTACTCCATGGATCACCACTGTTGCTCTGACCACTACTGGAACATTCAAAGTCCTCCTCCTCCTACTCATGCCTGTAGTAATATTCTGGTGTTAATTCACAACTTTTACCTACATGGCTACTTACACTGACTTGGGAAAAGGATACCATGCTCAGTAAGGTGGATGAAGGTGAACACCCCGCTACAGCATCAGCTCCCATCTGGTACCGAGTCCACAGTGTCATGTGCCTGCTCGTGAGAGGAATATGCTGGCCCTCAGTGCCAAGATGGCTACCCTTTTTACCATGCCTCACATGCTCTTAGCAATGCCGGTAGATTGCCACTGTTTCATCTTTTTCATCTTGGACAGAAAAATCCCAAACTAGGGATTTTGCCACCTTACATTTCACATGACACTGCTGCTGCTGCATATGGGACTGCAATTTTCATGGAGGTGAAATGGGTGGTGTGCTACATGATTTTGGGTGTGATGCAAACTTGGACTTTGGCTGAACATCACAATCTATGAGTTTGACTTCAGGGTCATCCACAGACACAGCTACATCAGAAGAACTTTGTGGGGGGGGGGGTTTACTAAAAGACTGTTTACCTACAGCCACCTTAATTTTCTTTTGTCCGGTTCCAATGTGGGGTTGATAGCATCATCATCATAATCATCCACAAATTCACATTGGATGCTATCCGATGGAGATATTACAACCCCAGCCTCACTATGATCATCCATACTTTTTTCATCACCATCTGATTCATTGGATGGCCTAACTTGAGGATCTGTGGAAACATGAGACTGTGAACCTATGATGATCAGGATCTCAACTACAGTGCTGTGGGGAGTGGGACAACAACTACAGTACACTCTAGTCTTCCGACTCCTCAACATTTTTGCCACCTGATAATGTTACCTGAGTTGTAGCAATATTCATGCTGTTATCAACCATGCCATCACTCACTTTACTACCAGTGACACTACTATCTCCAACAAGCATTGAAGCGACTGATTTCACCAAGAAAAACCGAGTCACAGAAATCCCTTTATTAGCAGCAATTACTTCCTTTCCCTTCTGCTGCGTACTACCACATCCATGAACACAATTAACACTGTTAACCCCTGATGAACCTGCCTCATCATCACAACAACTTCCACTGCTAGCATTTGGAGGCACATAAGCAATAGCCTTCTTGGCAGCAGCGCCACAGCCAGAAACATTTTTGCATGACAGTCTCTTCGCGGGCACTTAAGATTACACAGACAGTCACCAAGAAAAGAAATGTGCACTACAAAAAGTGATTTTTCCTGTCTTGTGTGCTGCTGTAACAAATTCAAGAGACTCCAAAAGACAGTACAATGAAAAAAATACTGCAGTAGGTAATTTTATTATGTCTACTCTCTTTCCTTTAAATGCTATAATATGCACTGAGAGACAGTGTTCACAGTACTATGGGGAAACATACAGTAGTAGTACATTGACAACAATTTCAACAGACTGAACACAGACAATTAACAGCAATGTTATATTTCTTCACTTTTTGGTGGATAGGAAAGCCAAAAAAACAATAGTGACTTCCAGACAGGAATTGGGCACTAAAGAGATGTAGTCACACAAGTACAACAAGACCTTTACTAGTCTTCACAAATCGAAAAGTGGAACAATACCTTATTTTGTGTGCATGGGGGGATTTACAGCAGTAGAGAGATAGAAGCAGGAAAAAATACCACAGATGGGCTGAGAAATGAAGAGTAGTGCTATTACAGTTGCGCAATAAAATGCGTATGACTTAAAGGCGTGCACACAGACTAAAGGTAATGCCAGAAACTTTAACGCTTCAGTAAACTACAACAGTCTTTTAAATAGACTGAAAAAATGCACAGAGAACAGTAAAAACTTATAGAAAGTTACTAGAAGTATTACTGTGTGTACCTGTGTACAGAACTGAACACACCAATCCTAAAACACTAACCAACAGTGAAAAGACTGCCTTTCACACTGGTCTGTGAATCTCCCTTCTACACTACAGATCCGCCCTCACTTTTGCAGTGTCTGTCTGTACAGACATTGAATGTACTAATTAAAGGTGCAATATTCACACCAAATCTATAAATGCTCGATGATATAAACACACAAGGGTTTACTACACTCGGGCCCAGATATTCAAAACTTTGGCCCTGGGCCGGAATAGCACTGCCCGATGGGCAAACCTAGCCTGGAACAAAAAGCAAGCCATATTCAAAAGGAATAGCCCAGTGCAAAACCAGCTGAATATAGCATGCAAAGGAAGCCGGGCAAACAGGGCTAGGAGTGCAGGGCAGACTCAGCCCAGGAATAACACAACTCTGAATATGGCAAATAAGACAACACTGAATATAGCACCCAAGGCAGGCAGTGCAAACACCCACAGGAACATAATGCAGATGGAGCTGCCAGGCCCTGGAACACAGGCAAAGGAGCACAGGCTGGAAAGGGACCCCAAGAACAGACAGTGTTGCAGAACCCAGACACCAATACACACGCAGCCAGAGGAAAGGTCAGAGGGCACCAGTACCCATGAGCAGAACCAAAGCACAGAACAACCCTGTAGCAAAAGATAGGCACCCAATAATGACACAGGACACATATATGAAAGAGGTACATGTATATTGAGAGAACTGCAAAGGAAGAGATACAGGCAAACAAAAGGTGAACAACAGAAATAAAAATAAACAGCAATGTAATGTATTATACAAAAACACTAAAGGAAACCTACACAAAACACTACTTCAAAAATAACCACTACACACACCTGAATAGGAATTACCACTATGACTACAACTACTATGACTAACACTACAACTACCACTACCATATCTACAACTAACTGCTACCACTACGCACTACACTACAACGGCGACTAAACTACATAAGTATATACAAAGAATAACATATGTACAGAGGTGGAGGAAATACTCAAAAGCAATGTCATAGGTGGGGATGGGGATGTGAAAACAAATAATGAGGGAAAAGGGAGGAATCAGAAACAGCAGTCCAGTAAGGAGGGGGCAAGGTAAACAGAGGTGTGCTGCATGTGATCATGGCTGGGAGTGCGCAGGATCCGGCAGACGTGCCTCCAGTACAGTGGCCGTCCTCCGGATCTCAGAGATGATCACTGCCTGCTGCTCTATCAGTGTGCTTGCTGGCGCACGATCTGCCGCAGGAGGTCCTCAGTGCCTTCAGTCTCCTCTGGTCGTTTAGCCCACAATGAGGATTGGAGTGGACCTACAAGAGGAAGGGGGGGGCATGTGAGGATGGGAAACCAGATAGGAGGCATACTGCAGTCACAGGTGGCCACACAGGGATGGATGGCATGTCCCGACAGCCATGTCCAAGTGGTACTGAGGGACACAATGGTGAGCACAACCGACCGATGCCCACAGGGCAGGCCTGGAAGACACAGGCAACAACTCAACAACCAACACACACAGAAACACAGGCCTCAAAAACACCATGGCACGGACAACACCACCCACCCCAGCACTGCAGACAGTGAGACAGTGCTGGCACACAGGCAGTCCCCTGAATGGCAGTGGGAGTGGGCTACACACCAACACGCACATGGGGGACCAAAAATTGGGACAGGCTGCCCATAGACAGATAGCAATGTAACAGACAGCAGAGCACAGTAGCACCCAAAACGGGCACTGGAGCAGTATAATGTAGGCACAGTGGGTGGCCAATGGCCAACCCATGCCAGGGCCAAACCGACCCACAAAAGACACTGGCCTACAGGGCTCATACACCAGCAGGGGTGGGCCAACAGATGCTGCCACACATGGCCCATGTCCTGCACTGTGTGTGGTGCCCTGCAGCTGGAACACACACACACAGCAGGTGAACAGCCGAACATGGCCAGTGGTGATTGTGGACCACATGGCAATGCCAGCCGTGCATGCTGAAACTGGCCCATACTGCCCTCCTGCCACAGGGCACAGTAGCCAGACAGCCAGACACCGGCAGCACCATGCAACACTGGTGTGCAACACAGCACAATGTTGCACCAGCAATGGCATGATGCCTAGGGCAGCTGACCCACCAGCACAGTCAACGGCAGCCCAGAGTAGGAAACACACAATACAGAGGCACAGCACATATGAAGTATGAAATGTACTCACACAACAGGCCCCTGGACTTGGGGCTACTCTCCTGCGCCCACTGCGGCATGGCCGGCACTCTCAGGCTGCCTCTCGATGCATCCTGGGACACCTTCTGGCCCCCTCTCCCGGTGTTGGGCTGCATGATCCGCTCTACAGTAGACAGAGATAACAGCAGCATTAGCACAACACACAGCATGTACTGCGAGTGCCACAGCAAGATGCACACGACACTTCTCGGCTTCACGGGTAATACCCATGAGTTCAGTGAGCCTCCAGGCAATGGAAGCCCATACCTGCTGGCATGGGAGGTCACCTTCCCTGACCTTCCTAAAGAGGCGTCGGTGCCTTTGCTGCACCAGCTGTACAAGGTTGGCTGTCTCAACCTCCCCTCAGCGTCTGTCCTTGTGTACCACATCATGCAGCCTACGCCGCCCTGCCATGGTATCTGCTGACTGGTACCCTGCCACAAGTGTGTTGTCACAGCCTGTGCCACTCCCAGAGCTCACCAGCTAAGTGTGCTGTAGTGCCATGCAGTCACATGTCATAGTGCCGCGCTACACGGAAGTTAGCGTGATGTGCATGCGTGACCCCACCACGACCCTGGAGCGGCCATGACATGCATGCGCATAGCTCTGCACTAAGCGGCATAGTGTGGCGCTGAGGTGAGCTACACAGGGGAGTTAGCAAGGCACAGGGGCCTCAGGCGCATGCATGGAGGTTATGCTAAGCCGCATAGCACCACGCTATTGGGACAGCATGGCGCTGGGCCATGAATAGCCCCACGCTAACATTTGCACGGCGCTAAGCCGATAGCCCGGCGCTAGTCAGGCCCATTTTCAACCAGCCTATGCAAATGGGGGCACTTGTGTATGCAAGGTGCAAACAGTGTGATCAGCATGTCATTAACTGCTCATTTGCATGCCTAACAGGCTGGATTGCCCAGCTGGGCTATATAAGGGCAAGCAGTGCTCCATTGGTGTTGTGTTGTGGGAGTGCAGCACTCATCTGATGCAACAGACAGTCAGGCACTTCAGATGGAGCCATGTCGCAGGAGGCAGAGCAGCAAGAGGCAGGTCTGTAAAGCAGCCTGAGGCCTGGCGGTATGGCAGTGGGGAATCACCAGGCCAGAGTGTACACAATGCACACCTGCAGTCCACCATGGTACAGGCAGGGGACAGGGCGGCCACAACCAGGCACACAGGCCATCACAGTGCTGCACAACAGTGCACATGGCCAGTGGTCCATCCAGCCAGCCGACTGGGCCGCATGACATACCTATGCATCTGCAGCAGTCACCGATGAGAGTGGGCCACCTGCACACTGTAGTGCCCAGTCACCTGGCTAGGGGGGCCACTGTGGGCTGCAGGCATGCCCCACAACCGTGTTACACTGACATGGGGGTCATGGACTCATGGTTGCATCCCAGACTGAGGGACGTTGGGGGCTGCAGACCCTCTGACGGTGGTGCACAGCCACAGCCCAGGGGATGCAAGCCCAGACCAGTGCGCTTCCCGTTGTGCTGATGACAGCACCATGGAGTCTGGGCTTGGTATCACGCACTGGTATGCATATCGCCTGTACTGTCTGGATGTGCCGCACATGCACTGTCTGCGGTGCACCGATCCCCAGGGGGGTGGCAGGAGAAGAATGCACTTCCTGGGGGCAATGGTAGGGATGCCCCTCATCCTGGAGAATGCATGAGTGGTATGGTTGCTGGCAACATGGTCCATGCAGTGCCCATGTGGGGCCAGTGTGTGCAGTGTGTCCGCAGTGTACGCCGTCAGATGTGCACTTGCACTGTGCACACAGGGGTGGCCACATTGCACAGTGGCTGTGTGCGCTGAACATGCACCTGCTGGCCTGGGCCTTCACCATGACACAACTGGTTGGTCTGTGTGGGCATTGGTGGTGGCATGCACATAGTGTTCCGTGTGTGCCATGCATCGCAGGCATGCCACAACGACTGACACTTGTCCCTCTACATGCCTCCCATAGGTACCGCAGCACAGCAGGAACACATCAGAGCACACCGCTTCTCCCACGATGAGCTGAAGACACTGGTCCATGGGGTCAAGGAGAGGGAGCAGATACTATGGGCAGCATGATCCACTCTACAGTGGACAGAGGTAACAGTGGCATTAGCACAACACACAGCATGGTAGTGCGCCAGATGTGGGATGAGGTGACGGCAGGGGTGAATGCCATTTGGCAGATGTGGCTGTACTACGGATGCAGTGTGCAAGTGGTGGAATGACCTGCTGTGCTGGGCCAAGGAGGAGGAGGAGTCAAAGCGGCTCAGGGATCTTATGCGGACAGGAGGTGGCCCACAATCCACACAACAGCGGAAGGAGGACCCACTAATTTCCGTGGTGGCATCTACCCTTTGGCCAGTGTCCATTGCTGGCATACTTGGTGGTGGGTGTGAGATGCTACTCACACCACCTAGGACAGGTCAGAAGCCGTGTGCATGCATCCTGCATGGCAGCAGTGCACTGTTGCTGGGTGCTGGTGTTGCTGTGGTGCCTGGGGTGCACAATGGGTGGACTCCGCCGTGTACACTGTACACATGGGGTGGGACTGCATGCATCCATTGCCTTGGTAGGGCTGTCACCACAGCTGGTATCCCAAGGCATGTGCACTGTGGTGTGGGTGTGTGCTTGTAGCCATGGGCTATGTCTGTGGGACTGCTCTGTGTGGTGTGCTTGTCCATGGCATGTGGCAGGTTTCCTAGGGTGTGCATGTACTGGTGGTGGCTGTGGCACACTGTGCACGTACTGATCAGTGACTCTGTCCCTTCTTGTTCCACAGCAGTGTGTGCAGAGTCTGCAGCGTGCCAGGACCCGGTGGAGATTGCTGCCATGGAGCTGGACGCTGAGGAGGAGAACAACCTGCCATCGACCTCTGGACTGGGTGCCAGTCATGAATCCTTTGCTGCACAACATTTGTGGCACACTGATGGACATGGGGTACACCTGCTGGAGGGTGGCTCCAATGCTGGTGGGGACCTGGGCTACAGTGCAGCCCTGGAGGATGCCCAAGTGGAGGATCTCAGTGGGGGCCAGGTGATCCTCCTGACGGTCACCAGCGACATCAGGTTGGATGTGTCAGAGGATGGTTACCTCCTGCCTTTGGAGGGGCCTGTGGTGGCATCACAGGGTTGGGGCATGCTGCGGTTCACATCATGGGTGCCATGGGGTGGTCAACCATGCCAATCTCGGTGGACCTGTCATGCCGGTGGTGGGCCATGAGGGAGCCCTGTGTACACTGCTGGACATGCGGTGCCATCCACGGGGTAAGGTGCAGGGCCCACAGGGGACACAGCACACCACAGGTGCCCTGCAGCAGCAGAACATTCAGCTGCTACCACAATGTCCCCAGCCCATTGAGCAGCAGGCACAACCACTGGCTGGCAATGGCCATGCCACTGGTGTGAAGCCAGATGCCCCAGGGGCCCTCCCTCTGCTCCAGGCCACCCTCACATCTCAGCAGGAGGCCCAATTGGACCTGCATGGCCTGAGGTGTGAGCTGAGGCATGAGCTGTCACAGATGTGGGAGACAGTGTCCCTGGGCTTTGCATGGGAGAAATAGCAGGCCAAGGACAGGTTGGGGCGCATGGTAACCACACTTGATTGTGGCTTTGTGGGCCTCACAGCCACGGTGGTCGATCTCACCACAGTGCTGCATGGGGTGCATGGGGGGCAGCAGCATGCCCGTGACACACAGGCCCACAGGCAGCCCACACACAGCCACAGGACGGGCACTGGCACCAGCACCACTGCATTGGGTGCATTGGTCAGCACCCAGCGGTGCCATGGGCACCCACCCTGTCTGACTACTGGTTGGTGTGGGCGCAGGCGGACCACCCTCCCAGCATCACTGCAGTCCTCCCCGAGTACGTCCTCAGCTCAGAGCACCCCTGGCTCTGTGTCCTGCGCACATGGTGTGTGTCATGTGCGTGGTGGTTGCCGCCAGTGATAGGCATGGCTGCCATGCACAAGTGCGCTTTTAGCACCCACATGTATGCACGTGCATGCACACCCACACACATGCACACACATGCACTCACACAGCCACACACACACACACACACACACACACACACACACCTGTCACTGGCACATTCACACTTGCACAGCCATGGTGGCCCTTCCCACCCTGCTGCCACACATCAGGTATCACCCGCTTCACTGTGCCATGGCTGTGTACTCTAGTCAATTGCGAGTCCTGCACAGCCCACAGTTCACACTGACATCACGAATACATTCACTCCCACTGTGTTGTTCACATGCTTTTGGTTGTCAGCACTCTTGTGGTTGTCTGTACATATTAAATTTATATCCATTGTACTGTTCCTTGTTGCTTTGCTGTGTTTACTCACCTTCTGGTCTGTGACAGTATCCTGATGATGGAGGCCCTGTGCTCCAGGGCCCTGCGGGCCATTCAAGGATCTCTCCTCTCGAGTTGCTCCACTATCCCCCTGAATACTGGCTCTAGGTCACTGTCGGCCTGTTCCTCAGGTTCAGGTGCCTGTATCCCATGGTTCATTGCCATGTTGTGCAGCATACAACAGGCTAGGAAGATACCGCATACCTTCTGAGGCCTATACTGTAGGGCACCACCTGACGTGTCTAGGCATCGGAAGCGCATCTTAAGTATGCCAAACACCCTCTCTATGATGTTCCTAGTGGCGGCATGTGCCTCATTGTATATCTCATCAGTCACCGTGGCTGGCCGTGGTACCGGTGTCAGCAGCCAGGGTCACAAGGGGTTTGCCATGTCCCTTGTTGAGAGATGTGCACCTATTAGTGTTGTTGTTCAGCTATCTGCCCCTCTTGCTGTGGTGCACCACCTGTGTCGCTATGCCAAGCCCCTTCCTTGCATTCCCCTGCCTATCCCCACCCCTGCTGTGGTCTGTGTGTGCCTTGCATGCTGATACTCACTGAACAGGTGCCCACTGGATATCCTGCCCTCCTCAAAGGCCTGACACAGCTGGGACTGGTGCAAGATGAAGGCGCCGTGGGCACTGCCGGGGTACTGCGCAAAGAGATTGCTGATGCATCCAGCCACATCGCACACCACCTGGCAATTGATGGAGTGGAACCCCTTCCTGTTCACATATACCTCACTGCCATCGCCTGGTGGTGCACGGATGTGGGACATGGGTGCAGTCAATGGCACCAAGTACTGCTGGTAGGTGTGCAACCCGATGGAACTGCTGAATGGCTTCTCTGCACTCTGCTGCTTTGCTGGGGAATACTATGAACTCACCAGCATGTGGCAGGAAAGCATCGAGGAACTGGGTCAGGAGACGTGAGGTGGCAGACTGCCATACCCCTATGGTGTCCCCCATTGGTCGTTGGAATGTCTCTGTGGCTAGGAAGCACATCGCCATTGTCATCTTCTCCTCGACTGCCATGGCATAGCTGCGTCTGGTGTTGGACTGCAGCTGTTCTTGTAGGAGTTCACGTAGCTTTCTCAACATACCCTTGTTCATCCTGTACCAGCCGGTGATGTGCTCATCTGGCAGGGTCACGAAGGAGACCCTGGGCCGGTACCACCTGTGTGCAGCATACCGTCTCCTTGGTCTGCATTGTGACCCATGTTGGCCCAACTCCCTCTCCTCCTCCTCCTCCACTACTGCTGCCATCATTTGCAGTAACACAGCATTCAGCAATGCTGCCTTTTTCACTTCCTGGTGTTGTCCCTCCCCCTCTGTGTATTGCCCTGGGATAAGACCAGCCTTTTATAGGTGGTAGCTAGCACCACGCTATGTGTCCTAGCACAGTGCTCTGGCTCTGAATATCCCGTAGCGAATGTATGCAGGTTCCCACCCCCTCTCATTGCTCTTTGCATAAATTATCGGTTTGCCCCACGCTACTGCAGGTAGCACATGCTAATCGGTCCTTTGAATATCACGGCTCCACACTAATCCTGCGCTAATGCAGCACTATTGGTTAGTGCGCTATGACATGTTTTGAATATCTGGGCCTTGATGTACTAAATTTGGACTCAAAAGTCCAAATGAAAAATGCTTTTTTGAACATTTTTTGAAGGTTTGAATCTCAGAACTCTGACAGCAAACTAACTCCAGCTTTCCTTTACACACACAATGCTGAACTGAGGCTCTGCAAGTCAATATAGAGCCAATGTGATCTGCCATCCCATGAATCAGTGCAAAATTCACCTTAAAGAGAAAAAAAGGATGAAACTATGCAAAGTCCATATAAAGCATGAAAACTTTGCGTTAAAGAGAAATGCAAGGTTTTTTGTTTCGCTTTGCAGAGTATTTTGCGAAATTCGAGTTATACATGAAATACTATGTGTAGCGAAGTTAAAGAACTTTGCCCACCTCTAATGGTAACTACCAAGCAATCAACTGATAACAGCTGAGTACATTGGGAGTGTGTTCCAAAAATGTCAATTAAGTGCCTTATAGTTACTTTTGATATACCTTCAATGGTGTACCTTCTCAGTTGACACACTCCTGCATTGTTCCAGAAAAGCACCTTTAGAGTGTGTTCCAGAAATGCTAATTAAGTGCCTTCAATGGAGTACCATCACAGGTACTCCAGTATTACTCTGGCCAAGCACTATTAGAGTGTGTTCCAAAAATGCCAATGAAGTGCCTTGTAATTACTTTTAATGAATTTCAGTGGAGTACCATCACTGGTACTCCAATATTACTCTGTCCAAGCACCTTTGGAGTGTGTTCCAAAAATGCTAATTAAGTGCCTTCAATGGAGTACTATCATGGGTACTCCAGTGTTACTCTGACCAGGCACTATTAGAGCATGTTCCAAAAATGCTAATGAAGTGCCTTGGAATTACTGTATATACACTTCAAATTAGGTACCTCTTGATGGACTCCTATGCACCTAACATTCTTTGGAATACGTGCTTACAACTTCAACTTTTCAGTGTAAAATATCCTGACAATTGGGCACACTTGTAAATTCAAACTTCTGGAAGAGCCTGTGTGCCACAATGGGGTAGGGGTATTTACTCCTGGGCCCCTCCCCATGTACAGTAGTCCAGATGCTCTTCCAGAGGACTAAACTAAGTATATTGTACATGGTACTCAGGACTTTGCAGAGCATGCTCTTGCCCTCATGTCAGTTTCTCACCCCCGGACCTGACTACTTGCACAGATCTTCAGGCAGAGCAGTACTAGGAAAGGGGATGGGGGTGTGCACTGTTTTTTATTTAATGAGGGTAAGGGAGTCCCAGAAGCCACAACATAGAGGTGTGCCAAGTACCTTTTTCCAAATTTTGTGAGGGCTTGAGCCCATGGTTCAATGTGGGGAATGGCTCTTCCCACAACCTCTACTTAAACCCTATCACTAACACACCTCCCTCACTTAGGGAGTGTATTTTGTTTTCCTCTGGGCTCCCCGGGTTGCTCATGTGGCTGTTCCTCTTTTGTGCTCTGCTGCTGCTGTTTGGTTTGTTTCCCCTTGCATCCCCTCCCCCCCTCCTTGTTGTTGCCCTGTGTTTGTGCCTACCTCTTTTCCCCTGTCCAGGTTGTCTCCTCCTCAGCGGCTCCTGCCTCCTCCCAGCTCCTGTCCTTCACTCCCTTCCTTCTCAGTCCTGCCTGGGTTCTCCCCTCTCTGTTTCTTTTTGGGCTTCACAACTCCCCGCAAACTGACGTTTCCGAGCATCCCCTGCTTCTTCTTCATTCTTGTGGCTTCCTTCTTTTCCCCTCCTGATGCTCGCCTGCTTTCTGCCCATCCGCTGCTGGTGTCCCAGTCCCTTCCTCAAATCTCCAGCCTTGTTGCATGCCATCTTGCCCAGCGCTCACTTGCATTCTCCTCACTACACTCAATGGCTGCTCCACTCTCTGCCAGTAAGTACTCTCAATGTTTGTTTTATGATGCTTGACCCATGGCTGTAGCACTGGGCCGTGGGCTTGGGGATCAACATCATGCATATCCATAGGCAGCACTCAAATGAGGCTTTCATTGCACTTTCAGGGGTTTTGCTCATACCATCAAACATGCTGCTTGAACCCAAAATGACCCTCGGTTCAGGAGAAGTGTACCTAACCAATGGGTCATGCATTCCCTCCATAATTTCTTGTCAATCCTCCTGGCAACTCACTCCCACAATGTTTCTAGCCCTCCACTACTATTTCCCACTTCTATGCCAGAACAATGGGTTTCCCGGTCACCAACTATACAGGATGCCCACTACAGCTTATTTACAATGAAGGACTTGGCATCCTGTGACTATTCATGATATGTTGTGTGGCCCTTGACAGGCAAATTGCCTCTTGCACAGTCACTTTTATTATCCTGTCCCATGTCATGCTCATTTTGCACTCAGTACAAATCTGCTGCCTTAGTAATTACACCTCACAAGTAATCTGTGATCCACCTGCACCACCAGTTTATTATTTACACCTCCAGTGGCACCTGTATTCTGAGTAACGTTGACAAGGTCCCTCTACAATGCCCTCCACCATACAGCTGTACTCTGTCTCGCCTGTTACTGCATACCATTTCGTTTGTTTCCATCTGCATCCCCTGTTTTCTTCCCCCTTTTTTGGGATACATTCTCCAAAGTTCATTCAGCATCCATCTGCCCTACGGTGTCAGTTTCATCCATTCTAAGAACCAGTGTCCTGAGCAGTACTTGCTGTGCTGTCTGCGCACCCTCTACAATTTTATTCATCATTCCCCACTACAGATATGGACTAGCAGCTTCTGGCGGGCAGCTCATGCTCCCACTGTTCAGTTACGTATGGTACCGGTAGTGAAGGGGGTGGTACTGGTTGGGGGGGTTTGTATGACTGACCGATCTAGGATAACAGAGACTACGGGGGAAAGAGGTGCTCCTATTCTTATGATCCTTGTCATCCTAGATCATCTGCTCCCATTTCCTATGACCTCAGTCACCTGCACCCTTATAATCCTCTCTCCTGGATCCTGCTTAAATTTACAGTCAAGCCTTCCTTCCCCTACATGGTTACCATTTCCTCCGTCTGACCTTCTCTAACTTAACCCTGATTACGTGCCTGCCATTCCTATCATGCTGCATCTGTCTTATCACATTCATGTACTAGTCATCATGCCTCTCTCAATTATGTTCTCTACTCTAGTCTTTCTCCAGCAGCATTTTTCACTCTCAGCCAGCCCATACCAGCAGTACTCCGGACTCTGTCCCTAACTGGCACCTTCTGAGGTGTTGAGTGAAGGTAGGCTTCCCCTGTCTAACGAGGATGGGATTCTGTTACAATTACTACCTCCTGCTTCCTTCCAGCCGGACATCCTCCATCCCTAACTCGGTTGGACAGCATCAAGTGAAGGTTTGCTTGCCCCAACTACCAGGGATGGGAGCCATGTCTAAGATCTATTGAGTCATACCATGCCTTCTCTACCTTATACCAGTTGCTGCTTCCCTTTGGGAACAGAACTTCTTTGCCCCATGTGCCCTTATCATCCTACCCATGCCTAGCTGCCTCAAGTCAAGATCATCCCACCTCAGCCACCTCCGACTGATGTCTGAATTTCCATTCCACTGCTTCAATGGTCAGCATTCTCAGTCTGATACCCGGATGCTGCTTCCCTTCAGGAACATGACTTTGCCTGGCTTGCCTTCTCCACCCTCCCTGGTCTGCAGCCTCACTGGACAGTCCTAGCATGCTGATTTGCATGGCTGGGAGCCTGACTCTGCATTTAACTGTTTCCACCTTCTGCATCCTATAACTGATACAGGCTGCCACTTCCCTTCAGGAACGGAGCCTCCATACTTCATTCACCTTCCACCTCCCAACTTTTCCTACAAACCATTTACATTCATTTTCATGCTCTGACTACCTGGTTTGGTTGCCTGTCCATCTGAATCCACTAGCTCCATACTATCTCTGGCTCATACCCAATTGACACTCCCACCTGGAGGAAGATCCCATCCTCTCAGGTACCTCCATCCTCCAACCTCTGCCTGGTGGTATCGGTTACTGGTTATCTCTCCTCACTTACCAGGACTGGAAGATCATTTCTGCAATCGTCTGTTTCCACCTAGTGTGTTCTCTACCAGACCTACTCTTGCTGCTCCCTCCTGGTCATGAACAATTTACTGATTCTGCCTCAATTGTCATACCTTCTCTGGAGTGTCGTGTCCTGGTCATCTCACCTCTACTCCCTTACTTGGGAGCCTGCGTCTGCATCTGAAAGCTCGTCCTTCTGTATGTTTACCTCCTACCTAATTACTGCTTCCCCCTAGAAATGGGACCCCTCTGCTCCCAATGATTTCCTTCCTTCCTTCATCACCAGTCTCCATCCCGCAGTTCTATTGATCCTCACACACTACCTCTTAGGTCTCCTTTCCCTCAGGATCTGGATCTTGCCTGCTTGTTCATTCTCTACCTCCCTCCTTATGGACTTCCTTGCTGTAGGTCACCCCTTCCAGTTGCTGTACAACTCATTGGATTCTTCAGATGTGGGAACCTCGTCCTTCTACAGTCCTGCACCGTATGTCCTTTCCTCTTGTCATTTGAATCCTTTGTCAGCTGTGGGACTCCTGTATCTCAACTCAATTGCTGTAGGTGCTTGGCTTTGCTCCTTGGTCTTCTGTGGATCTTCTTCTGGTACCTTACTACAACCTTGCTGCATTCCGCAGCTGTTCGCTTATGAGGATGACCGGTCCTGTTCCTTCCTGCACTGTCTGCCATCTGGCTTTGCCTAGCCCATTGTCTGTCCTAGATCATTCCATCAGTTCCTCAGGATTCACTCCAGACTTCCTTCCCATTTGGATGGTTGCTTTCCTCTCCACCTTGCAGGCTTGGGGCTTCATCACATTTGCTGAGGCTCTTTTGGGCCTAGCACCCTATCTCTGAACAGTACTCCTACTCGGTCAAGTACTCCACTAGTTTACCCATTTCATACTCCTACTCTGGCCATTCTAACATTACCCTTCTATGACTCAATCGATCTCTTGTTCATTACTCTTGAGAAAACCTACTGTTAGCAATCATCCCTTGGATAACGTGCCTCATAGACTTTTACATCATCATAGAGTTTTATACTCTGCCTAATCAGCTCCTCATGATCATTTCTGGAATTTCATTCGCCTGGACAATAGAAAGATCTCATCTGTCTCTATTGGATACACTTCCATATCCTGTCTATTCAATCACCATGACTTCCCTGTCTACCATGTCTCACTGGCTACCTTCTACATGGAAAGGACTTAAATCCTTCGGCTATGCTCTGACTTATGCTCTGAGTTCGTAATCATTATCGCTGCTACAAATATCAGAATCGCAAGATAACTCATACCAATATAGACATCATCCATTTTTTCTTCTGCAGCCTCTCCTACCAGCATCAGCTCTGTTGCCAGGTTACTGGACTGCTACTTTCTCATCAGCCATTGCTTGTCCTAAGATTTATAAAGCTGCCTTCCCGGAACTTTTGTCATTGGATCTCCCACACCTAGCTGCTTTACTTAAGTCATGCCATCCAAACTACTGTTTTGTAGCTCCTGAACATCACCATACCTCATACTCTCATCTGCCTTTCTCCATCCTATTACCATCAGTCAAGTATCTGCACATCCAGTGGTCCTTCTAATCTATCATTCATGAATTAGTTCCTCCGGTGAAGACTCTCATTGAGAACTGGTTCCTCCAATTCTCAATCCAGAAATCCGCAACAGTTACGGAGAATTCACTATCCCAGTCTGGCCTGCCTCCCAAAATGTCTTAATCAACCATAGCACTAGGCTCCTCTGGCGTTTCACTCTACTTGACTGTACTACCAACCCAGTCTATAGATACTTCCAGATATCTGCTTCCAAGCTTCTCCTTAGTATTTAGGAATTGGATTACTCGTAAACCTAACCAGACATTGCCACCTCAGCACATTGCACGTGCAACTACATCACAGAACTACACATACATACTTTAGCCACTTGACCAGCTGAACAGGTACAAGTCTGGATATGACATCAATGCCCAAATAAGCTATTCAATTCCTCGTACAGAATTTCCAATCATTCTCTATATATACGTAATTACCAGCTGGACTGCATATGCTGATCTTTCTCTATTCGTTTACAAACCATTCATGACATATTCTCTTAATAGACTCTATTCGATTCCTCCTTCTACTTTATGGATGCTTAATTTGCAGCTTATAGCACTCCACTGAATTCTTTACTTCCAGACTTTACTGTGAATGTCAAACCTCCCACAAGTTGGATTATTCACTTTGACTTCACAAATCATTACATTCCCATCATCCTCTGTCTGGTAGCGCATCAAGCAAATCATACTCTCCCTGCTCATTACATCCCTGCAATCCCTTTTGGACAAGCATACTCCATTACCTTGGAAATCTGGACTTCATTCCTCCTTTTTCAACTGGATCTGCTTCACATTCAGGGTTCTTCCACTCCCTCAGCAATCAACCTCAGGATCATCATCCAATCTACATCATCCATGGATCAAGGATGGACTATCATCTCTCCAAGAAACATAGAAACATAGACTTTGACGGCAGATAAGGACCACTTGGCCCACCCAGTCTGCCCATTTCCCTACCTAATGGATAAGCTGCAGATTCTAGTTAACCAACATCCTACTTCCTGCAACTCTTCCTGCAGAAGCTCTCCTTCCTCAAGAAATTAGCTATGGTTATTAGAACCTAGGTCCTTCTCCTCTTAGTATGCCCAGAGGATGGGCAGACCAATAGTCATAGATCCTCAGAGGGTTCCTCCACCTGGGGGTGTTTCCTCTCCTGAGTGCTAGGGGTCACACTCTCCATGAGTTAGAGGAGGCATCTTTTTGGGCCTTCTATTCCCTACAAATTCCTACCTATATACCTACTACTCAAGGGTGGGAATAGAGTAAAGCCACAAAAAATACTACAAGTTACACAAGCACTAATGCCTCACACTATTCCTCAAACTCTGAATGATAGGAATAGCTCCTCCCACAACCTCTACTTAAACCGCATCACTAACACACCTCCTTCGCTTAGGGAGTTTTTTTTGTCCGCCACCATTCCCTTCTCCTCCTTCTCTGGCACTCTTCTCACCCTTGTTCCTGAGCCTTCTATTCCCTACAAATTGCTACCTACATACCTACTACTCAAGGGTGGGAATAGAGTAAAGCCACAAAAAGTACTGCAAGTTACACATGCACTAATACCCCATTGCTATTCCCCAAACATTGAATCACTGGTGAGTACTTCTGCACCCCAGACACTCAGCTATTCATTACTCACTATTCATATTCAGTTCAAGTTGATCCCCACCACAGTCAGCAGATGTCAAATAGTGTTTTACCACATAATGACCAAGAATACACCAGCTGACATGTAACACCTCAATTTCAGAGGGGTCCATCTTCATATAATTGTAAAACTAGGAGCAGAAGCACAATGGAGATCAAAATCACTTTCTTGGGGTCACACAGTGAGTCAGAGGCTGTGGTGGAGCTTAAACGTGGATATCCTGCTTTACAGTTCTGAGCCATAGTATTATTTAACCACTATACTACACTGCCTGCCCCAACCCCCATTTCGTAGGATATTTACTTACTGGTGGTGGGGCTTTCTTCAGAAAGCTGCTAGTGTACTAATTTCTGCTCACTGAATAAGGACAGGGGAGTTTTCATCTTCCTCAAACATTAAACTATTTCCCATAATGTCCTGGGACTTAAATCCTGTACATGTTAAGAAAATGAAGGTAAATGTCACTTAGTATAGACAGTATTGAAATTAAATTGAAACCCATATTAGATCACATTTTTCCATAATGGAATTAATACCTGTAACTCAGCACCAAAATACATATGTGATGGTCAAGCAACAAAACTTTTTGGAAATAATTTTACTGTAAACAACATTTTTTTTCAGTTAGTCTTATTTCTCCCTTCCCTGCACTAGCAGCCCCATCATGCCAGCCACCCAAGCCTCATCACATCAACATCACCCAGGACTAATTGTCCCTCAGAGGCCGCCCAGCCTGGGTTGTCAGGTGTGGAGCATGTGGGCAGCTGGAGTCATCCTGAAGCTGGTGAACATATTTTCCTTGTTTACCCCTAAAGTGCAGAACACACTAAAGCCAATAGCAGTGCAATGTATGCACCCATGTGCTACACACCTGGCATCTGCCCCTCCTCTTCCCAACTCTGGCAGTCTCAGCCTGCTGATCCCCAGCCACTGCTAGGATCTGGAAAGTGCTGAGCTCCACACCACCCCCCACCAGGAGATAAGTAGTCCAGGTGGCACTCAATCCTCCTTCCTCTTGCTGACCTTCCAACTCTCAAGCTCGCCCTCAAATCTGGGTTGTCGTCACTGCAAGTAGTAGCACTACTGCTGCAGTGGTGGGATGGCTAACATTTATGATCTGTGCAATGTAATTGGTCTGCATATCCACGTGTGTAGCTGTAGGTCCTGTCATCTACTTCCATGGCAATTTCTGCCCTGGTACATTTTTGTAAATTGGTAGTTATTGCCATCTCAGTTTATTAAAGAGTCTGTGTAGCTGTCCATATAGTCATGAGCACCTGAAACCAGGTATTATTTGTAAACAGAAACTATATCATTTAGTTCTGGCTTCTCAAAAGAAATGACCTTAGAATCTTGTATGTCTGCCTAAAGCTGTCAATTACAGTATTTAGTGGAGGCACAGCTGAAAGAGGGCTGATCTGAAAATAATGACTGCTTGCAACTATATTTTTTCTGTCATCCACTTAACATCCACAATGTGGCCTATAGTTTCAAAAAGGAAATCCTGTGCTTACACATATTGCAAGATGTACCCTCATATAATAAGATGTGAATATAAATGCTAAAAATTAATTTGGTTACCAGATTTTGAAAGCCACTGCCTAACACCAGCCTGCAAACTAATTTGTCCCACCCTGGCTATAATGGACAGTCTAGCTGCCAGAATAGACACCCTAAACCCAGGCATGACTGACACACCATAATGGACACCGGCCTACTGACATGGATGCACTTACCAGCAGAAAGGGACCACAACCCACCTGAACTCCCAGCAGTTGGACAACAATTCCAGCCCTGTGCTCAGCCTTTACTCCCCAGCCAGCCAGTCTCTTTGTACCAGGACCAACTTTCTAGGGGCTGGATTTGCCTCTCCTTTCTAGCCTCCCAGCAGCAGACCATCCTTCCTGCCCCCCAGACCACTATTTCACCCCAACTGAACTTTCTCCCAGCACCTGGATCACATTTTCAGAACCTGTACCAGCCTCATCATCTTAGCCAGCCACTATCCCTGCCACTGGACCACTATTCCAGCCCCTAGATCACTCTTCCCTTCATAGCTGACCACCTTTCCTCCCACTGGATGACCCTTCCAGTCCCCAAACCAGCCTCCCACCCCAGCTGACCTACGTCTCAGCATCTGGACCACACTTCACAACTCGTACCTGTCTCATCATCTCAGCCAAGCGCCATCTCTGCCACTAGACCATTATTCCAGTCCCTAGATCAATCTTCCCTTCACAGCTGACCATCCTCCCTCCCACTGGATAACCCTTCTGTCCAACTAGCCTGCCACCCCTAGCCAACTTATGTCTCAGCACCTGGACCACACTCCCAACCACTGGACCAGACCTGATATGCTCAAAACAGCCTCCTCACCTAGGTTCTCACTGTCCATCCACCTGGACCAGCCCAAGGTCCCATACACTAGCCTCCCCTAACAATGTCTTGCCTGTCCACACTGCCCACCCAGACAAGCCTTGGGACCTCAAGACCTGTCTCACCCACCTGAAGGTCCCATTTTCTATCACTCTGACCAGCCCTGGGACCCGCAGCCAGCATCCCCTACCTACATCTCCCCTCTCTGCCCACCGTGACCAGCAGCTGGAACACAGGCCAGCCTTCCACACCTACATTCTCCTTGATCCCCCCATCAGGAACCAGCCCTGGGACTGATGGGCTTGCCTACCTTACCTATGTCCCTTTGGTATCCCCACATGAGCAGCCCAGGGATTACTGGAATGGCCTCCCATGACTATTTTTGCATTGTCTGCCCACTCTGACCAGCTCTGATGGCACTATATCTACCTCCACCACCTATGTACCTTCATGTCCTTCAACCCAGATCAGTTCTGTAATCCAAGGACTAGCTTTTCCTAGCAATATCTCCCTTTTTTGCCCATGTAGACTATCCCTTGGAACCCATACTGGCTGTCAAAACCTATATCACCATGTTCCTTCACCCAGATAACCCCTTGGACCACCAGACTAGCTGTCCACATCTAAATCTCCCCCAGCCTGCCCACCAAGTCCTACCCTGGGACCTCTGAACCAGCTTTTCCCACCCATGCCTCCATGTCCCTCCACCTGGATTAGCCCTGAGACCACTGTACTGGTGTCCCCAATTTAGGTCCCTCCTGTCCCCCCAAGACCAGCTCTGGAATCCCAGCCTCGCATTTTCCACTTACTTTTCTGTATGTCCTTCGTTCTACCCACCATAAGTATCTGACTCTAGCCTTTATGCTCATCTCCCATGCTGTTCATCCCTTGAATCCTGAGCCAGGTGTCTGAAACTCACCTCTACCCTCTGCTTCTAGCAGGACCAGAAATGGGTCCCACGTATGGGTATCCAGCACACACCTTGCTCCTTATTTTCAACTCAGATCAGCCACAGGACTCATATACAAGGGTCCCACACTCACTTCCACCATCTCCTCCAACCTGAGCACCCCTATGATCATGGAATTTGGGTCTTAAAAACACCTGCACCAACTTCTCCCACTCATACCATCCTTAGGACTCTCAAACAGTGCTCAGATACCCACATGCACCTTCATCTCCCACTCGGACTACCCTTAGAACCACCATACCAGGAATCTGACGTCCCACCTACACCCTCTTCTCCCAGCCAGACCATTTCTAAAATCCCAGAACCATGATTCAATAGCCACCATACTCTACCCCCATAGTCCACCCATAAGACCCCCCAGAGCTTATTTACCAGTCTGAATCACCAAAGGGATCCACCAGACAAGGCTTCCCCAGCTATGCCTCCCCCTTCAACTTCCCAGGGTACCTACAAACTAGACTCTCCTAACTACATTGTAATGGGCGTGGGTGCATGGTTCCAGTCAACCCACCTGAAATAGACTAAGTAGAGGGTCTTACCTTAACTGTATGGAGCTAGAGGTAGAAGTCTTTGAAGGGAAGTCATCTGCTGCACCTGTAAAAAATAAAAAGGGAGGATCACAAAGAATCCATAGCTCTCATGGGGTTCAATAGGATGGAAAGGACAGGTTAGCCATAGAAGCATACTGTACTTATTTGATGAGGAAGGAGTCTGCATCCTGTTAGACCTGTAAAATCAAAGAAAGTAGGTTACTGGGGTGGGGGAGGGAGAAAACAGTAGCTATATTACTTTTAGTTTTCATTTTGTTTTCATCACTAGTATTGAATGACACTCTTTTTTGTCATTTTAGCACATTATTCACTAGTAGTAAAGAGTCGAAATATTTAAATGACCAAAATATTTGAAGACTTACTTTGTAACTAATAAGCCAGTAGTCATTTAGTATTCGGCTAGTCTTTATGCAGATGAGGGAGTACGTTCTGAAGATCAGATTATTACTTCTGAATTGTACAACTGAAGACCAATAAATGCTAATTCAATACTTTCAACAGTGATAAAGTAGTATTAAATGCAGTATTCTTATAGGACAATACACACTATACCTACACACTGCATTTGCTTAGTACATAGGCAGCACTGCCCAGCCATAGGCTGCTAGCCTTTGGAAGACAGAAATCTTGCTTATAGAGCAGAAAGCAGCTACCTAAAATAAGCTACCATTTCTTACTAATTTAACACTTCTATCTCAGCAGGAGTCAGTGTCTGTTGAGATTAAGTAGACAGATACTTTATTAGAAGTAGAAGGTGTCTTATTTAGGGTTAAAAAAGGAAAGAAAGTCAGTGTGTGTGTGTGTTCTGTGCTGGGAAGGGTACTGTATCAACTTACTTAGCTAAATCAGTAGAAGGAGAGAGAGCTTAATTGGGGGGTGTGGCTTAGACAATATCAAAGCAGGTGACTCCAATTACAACTTTCTGTTGCTAGCCTTCTTTCTTACTAATTGCCCTCCATCCCACCCTAAGCCAGTTCTACTTTTATAGCCACTGTATTTGACTGACAAAAGGAACTTCCTGTTTGGCAGTAGGAAGGGAAGGATCATAGAGAAACATTAGTTTTGTCAACCCTAAAGGAAAAAAGTAGCTCGCTCTCCCCCCCTAGCTGCTGGTGGTCTGACACTGAGCAAGGAAAAAGGAGGCTACTGAAGAATATAGGAAGTTGCTGACCCAGAACAGGAAGGGTGAGAGTTGTAAGGAGAGGAGAGAGTAAGCATACAGAGAAACAGGAGAGGGGACACAAAATAAGACATGATAGGAGTGGTGCAGTGCAATGGCTATGGGGTGGCAGTGTTCCAGGAGACATTCTGGAGGCTGTGATACAGCCATATTTGCAGCCACCTCTCTGGTCTGAGGGAGGAGGTTGCCCATCTCCAGGCTGACCTGGTTAGGATTCATGAAACCTCCCCCCGGGACCACCAGGGCCAATGCCACTACCTCAGAGGACGCCAAGAAAGAGGAGAGGCTGGACTAGGGTGGGTTCAGGGAGTGAGAGAGTGGTGGAACAGAGTTGCATCCCTCCAGCTGTACCTCTCCACAATTCATACACTCTTCTGGTGGATAGTGGTTCCTCTATGGAGGCACCTGCAGTGGAGACCAAGGAGGATGCTGGGAATGTTCACAAAGGAGACCCACAGGAGGGTGGCATGGGACCCCACAGGGGAAGGAAACAACTCCTGGTGGGGGACTCAATCATTAGGGGGTAAAAGTGGGGGAGGAAGGGGAGAGGGAGGTAAGGTGCCTGCCTGGTGCCATGACTTGGAGGGACAGGAAGCGAATCCTCAGGATTGTAGGAACAGCTGCATGAGGGAGGGAGCTGGATGTCATTGTCTACCTAAGGACAAATGACCTGGCTAGGAATGGGATCAGAGCAGTGCAAGAGGAGTTCATAGAGTTGGGGAGGGGCCTTAGACAGGTAGCGCATACGGTAACCTTCTTGGATGTGCTGCCTGTCTATGGCAAGGGTGATGCTAGGGTATTCCTCACCAGGGAATTCAATGAATGGTTGAAAAACTGGTGTGGAGCTCAGGGTTTTGGCTTCATTGGGGACTGGGGAGCCACTTGGAGGGATGCAGACCTATACTGGTGTGATGGTCTGCATCTGTCCGGGGAACCAGATCCTAGATTAAATGCTTCACTGGCAAGCATTTAAACTAGCCAAGGGAGGCACTGAAAAGGAGCAGGGAAATCCAAGCCCCCACAAAACACGGTAATTAGTGAGGTAAACACCAAGGTAGAGAGAGTCATTAGGAGCAGGACAGAGGTAAATGTAAAAAGGCAAAGGCAGTAAGGACAGGGATGGGGCTAAAAGGGTAAGGCCATCAAAAGTGGAGGGTGATGAGTACCAATGCCCATAGTCTGTGTAACAAGCTCCTGAACTAGTGGCCTTGATGGAAGAGGGTTGCCTGGATATTGTGGCACACAGAAACATGGTACACAGAGAACCATGACTGGATGTCAACATACCAGGATACACAATCTACAGGAGGGACAGGGAGGGTAAAAGAGGAGGAGGAGGAGGAGTAGCTCTCTATGTAAAGGAAGGGATCAAAGCAACAGAACTAAAGAGTAAACAGGGAGCAGATGAGGCACTCTGGGTCACCCTGGATACAGGAAATGGCACCACAATCCACATGGGGGTTGTATACAGACCCCCATCTCAGGGGAAGGGAATGGACAAGGAAATTATAGAAAGCATCCTTAGAATGGCAGAAAAAGGGGAGATATTGTTGATGGGGGACCTGAATATGCCAGATGTTAACTGGAGCACCTTTGCTGCAGGCACATCCAAGAGCAGGGCCATTCTTGATGCCCTACAAGGGGCATGCCTCAGACAGCTAGTATTGGAACCCACTTGGGAGGGAGCAATCTTAGACCTGGTACTGTAAAATGGGGATGGAGAAAGATTCTCAGATTTAGAAGTGGGTAGCCATCTGGGAACAAGCGACCACCAAACAGTGTGGTTCATGATAAACACAGCCATACAATCAAGCCATACAAAAGCAAGAGTAATGGGCTTTAGGAGGGCTGAATCTGGGAAAATGAGAGAGTGCCTCAGAAAAGCGCTAGCAAACAGGCAAGAAAGAGGGGTGGAGGAACAATGGGGAGTAATCAAAACAGCCATCACAGAGGCAACAAGCTTTTGTGTAAAGCAAATCAACAAAACACAATGAAGGAAAAAAATGCTATGGTTCTCAACAGAGGTGGCAGGGAAGGTTAAGGAGAAAAGGATAGCATTCAGGAAATATAAGGAAACACAGAAGGAGTAGGACAGAGAATTTTATCAGTTAAAGCAGAAAGAGACAGGGAAGGCAGTCAGAATAGCAAAGGCCCAAACCGAGGAAAGGATAGCCAACTCTGTTAAGAAGGGGGATAAGACCTTTTATAGGTACATTAGGGAGCGAAGAAAGACCAAAGAAGGGATACTGAGGCTTAATAAAGGGGACGGAATGTGGGCAGAGGGTGACAGTGAAAAAGCAGGGATGCAGAAAGAATATTTCTGCTCAGTATTCACAAAGGAAGAGGAGGGGGAGGTACCTAAACCAAACAAGAGAAACACTCTGAAGATGGGGGTCGATACCAGTCCATTTACAGAAGAAAGGGTTCTGAAAGAACTAATAAAATTGAAGGTGGACAAAGCAATGGGCACTGATGGGATTCACCCAAGAATTCTAAAAGAACTAAGGGTAGAACTAGTGACACCGCTGAGTACTCTCTTTAACAAATCATGGGAGGATGGGATGGTATCTGAGGACTGGAGGAGGGCGAATGTGATTCCTCTTCACAAAAGTGGGAGCAGGACAAAGGCAGGAAACTACAGACCAGTTAGTTTGACCTCAGTGGTAGGGAAAATGATGGAATCACTTCTAAAGGAAAGAATTTTTGAGTACCTAGAGGCCAGTGGGGCACAGGACCCAAGGCAGCATGGATTCATGATGGGAAGGTCATGTCAGACAAATCTAATAGATTTGTTTGACTGGGTGACCAAAGTAGTACACCAGGGTGGAGCTGAGGACATGGCCTACCTAGATTTTAGCAAGGCATTAGACACAGTCCCGCACAAAAGATTAATACACAAGTTAGCCATCCTTGGAGTGGGTTCCAAGGTGGTAGCCTATATAAAAAAGTGGCTAGACAACAGGATGCAAAGGGTAGTAGTAAACGGAGTCCATGGTGAAGAAAGAAGGGTTATTAGTGGGGTACCACAGGGTTCAGTACTGGGACCGGTCCTTTTTAATGTCTTTATAAGTGACATTGCAGAGGAACTGAAAGGAAAAATATGTCTTTTTGCAGATGACACAAAGATCTGCAACAGGGTTGATACACAAGATGGAGTGGAAAGGATGAGAAGGGACTTGGCAAGGTTGGAGGAATGGTCAAATGTATGGCAGCTCATATTCAATGCAAAGAAGTGCAAGGTAATGCACCTGGGAAACAAAAACCTGGGAAGAGTAAACAGTGGGGGTGAGATACTGACAACAGTAAAAATGGAAAGGGACCTGGGGGTAATTATATCAGATGACCTAAAGGTAGGCAAGCAATGTGAGAAGGCAGTAAGGAAGGCTGGGGGGATACTGGGATGCATAGGGAGAGGCATCAATAGTAGAAAATAAGAAGTTGTTATCCCTCTGTACAGACAGTTGGTGAGGCCCCATCTGGGGTACTGTGTGTAGTTCTGAAGACCCCATCTCCACAAAGACATAGACAGAGTGGAGGCTGTCCAGAGGAGGGCAACCAAAATGGTGCAGGGTCTGCACCAGAAGATGTACAAAGAAAGACTAAAGGAGCTTAATATGTATACCCTCGAGGAAAGAAAGGAGAGAGGGAGCATGATAGAAACTTTCAAGTACCTCAAGGGAATCAACAAAATCCAGGAGGGTAGAATCTTTCAGAAAAAGAGATGTGCAAGAACAAGGGGGCACAATTTGAAGATAGAGGGGGGACGGCTCAGAGGTAATGTGAGGAAATATTTTTTCACAGAGAGAGTTGTGGATGCATGGAATAGCCTCCCTGACAAGGTCATGGAGTCAAGAATAGTGGGGGAATTCAAGAATGCATGGGACAGACATAATGCAGTCCTAGTGGGGGTAGGAGGAAGTAAGCTGTTGGTTAACTAGGATCTGAAGCTTATCTGTTAGGTAGGAAAATTGGAAGACTAGGTAGGCCAAGCGGTCCTTATCTGCCATCAAATTCTATGTTTCTATGTTTCTAGTGCTGGGTTCCGGCCCATGAGAGGGATACCTGGGGCAGAGCTTGACTACATGCTGTGCACAATGGTGCATAGTGCTTCTTGAGGAGGTACAGGCTACACCCGCATGTACCCTGCTGTAGCCACCTCTTACCACCTTCAACCAGGCAGTTCAGAGAAGGGCACCAAAAATGGTGCAGGGCCTGCACCATAAGTCATATGAGGAGAGACTAGAAGACCTCAATATGTATACCTTGGAGTGGAGGAGGGAAATGGGAGATATGACAGAGACCTTCAACTATCTGAAAGACATAAATAAGGTACGGAAGGGTAGCATCTTTCAGAAAAAGAGATGTTCTAGAACAAGGGGTAATGACATGAGCCTGGAACAGGGTAGACTATGGGGTAATTGAGCAAGTATTTCCCAACAGAAAGGGTGGTGGATGCATGGAACAGCATCCCAGCAGAGGTGGAAGGGGCAAATTTGGTAGGGGAATTCAAAAATGCATGGGCTAGGAATGGGAAACCCTAGTGATAGGAAAGAGATCAAAACCAGAGATCAAGTAAGGTCTATGGTTTGGCACAGGGTCATGATGTCGCGGCTGAAACTGCACAACACAACAATGCTGCACACAAACCAGTGTGTGCGGTAAAACAAGGTTGGGGAAAAAACAACAACCATACACGAAACAGCACACATGTCACAGGAAAACACAGCATCTCTTGTTTTTGCGGGGGAGGGGGCTCTGACACCCACACACCCTCGACATGGGGGGCTTTTCCCCAACACACACCCCGGACTTAATACTGTATATCTATCTCCAAGGGTGTGTGGATGTTGGGGATGGGGTGAAACACTGGAAAGGGAAAATTTTGTTTAAAAAAAAAACCTGCAGCAGTAGTGAATCTGCTGGGAACTGAACCGCAGTCCCACGTCACCCATGATGCCTGGCTGAATGAGATTTGATAGCAGCAAAGTCTGCTTTATTCCGGATAGACATAGCTGTACCAAAGAGACCTGTGACAGTGCCTGTTGCACCAGTGACATCAGAGCTGTCAGCTTCACGTGTATTACGTTAATGTCTTTGATCATCAGGATTGGGTTTTCTCCTGAAGTTGCCTGTATGCTCGGCGGTATGTACCCTGGCAATAGGGTCTTGAGTACGAATCTAAAATGCTGCTAAACTATCAAGCAATAAGGTACTGTAAAATGCTGACGTGTTAGTATTGTGACATATACCAAATTCTTTCATATTCCAGTAAGTCAAATTAAACAAAACAGGTAAATGCATAAATTGCAAATTGTTAATCAGTGTACCAGGTAAAGCAGTGGCTGTTAGACCACTACGAGGACCAGGGGTGTGCTTTGGACATTCCAAAAGATGTTTGTCAGTAGGTGGTAACACAGAAAGGTACATGGCAGCAGATGCCATGTTGTGTACAGCACAAAATTTGCTAACAGAGTCCTTAGACAAAGAATTACAATATGAGGGTTCAATTAAAGCAGTTATATTGTATAAACCAGAATGTCTAAGAGCAGTTTATAGCAAGGACAGAGAACCATTTGGGGATAATTCAGCATTAGGCCAACCCTGGAAAGTTCCCTTGGAGAGTTTGGCCACAGGGAGAATTTATCCTTGCAATGTGGTTTGCCACTCAATTTGAAGGGTAGATTTATCATGAGCAACAACTGAGGCAGTGAGGTAAGCATTGGAACCTTCCTGGACAGTAATCAAACTATTGGGCATTTTGATGGATACTACCTCTGGGGCAGATGCTGGAGGATCAAGGTGAGGTAGGAGGTTCAGTACAGAGCCTTGGATGCAGGGGATAACTCCTGAGATGAGGAGAAAATGGAACAAGATGGCCATCTTGTCAATGTATCTGAAAAGGAAAATCAAACATTAGTAGGTTAGTACTATTCCACCCAATGTGGTGAGGAAAAGTAATTATGCACCTTTATACAGTTATAGTTGGTTTGCATGTAACCATTTGTCAGTCAGTTTATTGTTGTGCAGGAGTCTAACTTGATAGACTGCCAGACTGAGCTTGCTGACAATAGGGTAAGGGCCTTCCCACTTATTGGAGAAGGAATGTGTGGGATGCGCAAATCGGAGGACCATTACCTGATTTCCAACCTGCCAATCCACTTCTTCTGCATGCTTGTCAAATTGCATTTTGGGCTGTTGCTGGGCCTTGCCCATGCAATTGGCAACATGCAAGTGTGTGTGTATGATGTATTTTATGAGCTTATCCACATATTGGTCAAAGACACATGGTCCGCAGTGGGGGTATGCAGGTCAAATAACAGGTGTTCAGGTAATTTCATCTGTCTTCCAGTCATCACTTCAAAGGGTGTCAACTGGGTGGTGGCTGAGGGTGTTCCCCTGATTGCCATGAGGAGTAACGGCAACAAGGAATCCCAAGTTTTGGGATTGTCCTCAATGAATTTGGAAAGCATTTGCTTAATCCGTCTGTTGGCTCTTTCTACTTCATCTGAAGATTGAGGGTGGTATGGTATGTGGAACTTCTGTTGAACTCCAAGGAGCTCAAGGGATTCTTCCATCAACTCACCTGTAAAACTGGTACCTTTGTCAGAGTCCACCTTAAGAGGTAGGCCCCACCTGGAGTAAATTTGTTCCACCAGGACTTTGGCAGTGGTTTTAGCAGTACATGTCTTAGTGGGGAAAGCTTCGACACACTTAGAGAAAAGATCAGTTACCAAAAGAGCATACTTGTTGTTTCTGCTGGTATTGGTCAAGGGACCAATAAAGTCAATCTGTATGGGATGCCAAGGGCCAGAGTGTCTTTGTGGTAGGAGTTTGGCATTTCACTTGGTGGGGATGGGATTGTTTTGCGCACAAACGAGGCAGTTGTCTATATACTGTTTAACATCTTTGGTAACACCAGGCCACCAAGCGGTGGTCTTGAGCCTCTGGAGGGTGTTTTCTACTCCCTGGTGTCCACCAGTGGGAGTATCATGTACTTGGTGCAAGAATTTGGACCTAAGATGTCTGGGGACCACCCATAACTTGGTGGTGGAATCATCTGGTAGGTACCACATAAGCTTGTCATCTGAGGACAAGCGTAACTTGCCCTCATGCCTCCGGTAAGGACTGTGTGTGGGTAGTTTTTCTTTGGTACCCTTATCAAGGAATCTGAACACTTCTTTGAGTTCAGTATCAACATGTTGGGCTGCTGAAAGGTCCAAGGGGGTAAAAGGTTCAGGTTTCTTTCTGACTGCTGCAATGTGTACGGCCGCATTGGCCTCTGGATGATCCATCATCCAGGTGTCCCCCCCTCGGGCCCCTTCCTTGGCAAGGGTGTCTGCTGTGTCATTGAAGGCATGGTAGAGGTCATGTAGGGAATGAGCTTTAACTCTGTGTATATAGAGTTTGTGTGTAAACTTTTGTGCCAGTGAGTGTATGCATATTACCAGTTCTTTGTACTTCACTGAGCTGCCATCAGAAGAGAGGAAGGAGTTCTTCTGACAGAAAGAAAGAAATTCTGTAAGAGAACAACAAACCTAATTAGAGTCTGTAAAAATGATGGTACCCTCGGTTCTATGCTGGATGAACTTGAGGGCACAGGCCACCGCTGCCTTCTCGGCATACTGTGAAGATGTCACACTGCAACGCTTAAAGATTTTAACAGTGTTACCATAGGGGTAAATCACTAAGATACCTATCCCTGCAATCTGTTCTCCCTGATAGTAGGAAGCTGAACGATCTGTGAAAATACGACACAATGAGGTGCTGTCGAGCAATTGTGGCAAGGCAGGGAGGAAAGGACCTGGATCTGGTAGATCAGGTGGTTGCAGTATACAGTCATGGGGTTCTCCTTGGAAAAGGAGTCCATGTGCCAGCATGGATGGCATTTTGGTTGGGTGTATGTACCTGTATGTCTCTATCCTGGAGAAGAAGTGACCAATGTGTCAGCCTGGTGTTAGAGACTGACCCGTCCTTCACTCCATCTGATAGCAGAAAGGTAGTCGGGGTGTGGTTCATGTTAATGATCAATGGAGAATACCCAATGATATACAGAAAGTGCTCGACAGCCCAGTAGGTGGCTAGAAGGTTCCTTTCACAAAGGCTGTATTTTTGTTCTACTGGGGTCAAGAGCTGTGATGCATATGCAGTGGGTCTCAGAGTACCATGAACTTTCTGAGCCAGCACCGCTGACATTGCAATGTCAGAGGTGGCACACTCTAGATGGAATGGTAGTGCTGGATTGGGGTTGACCAGAGCTGGAGCCGAGGTCAAGGCCTGTTTCAGTGACGTCACAGCCTGGGTATGTATGGGGCCCCAAGTCCAGGGAATATCATTTTTCAGTAACTCATACAGAGGAGGAGCCTTCTGAGCAAAATCACAAATAAAATCTCGTGAATAGTTCACCATACCTAAAAACCTTCTAAGAGTTGCCACACTGGTGGGTAATGGCAAGTCTTGCAGTCCTTGTACCTTTTTCCAGGTAGGGATTTGGCCTTGGTCAGTTATTCTCAGGCCCAGAAAGAGTACCTCTTTCTGACATAGTTGTGCTTTTGCTGGGTTGCATTTGAAGCCTGCTCTCTGGATGGGAGTCAATAGTTCATCCAAGAGATCCAAGTGTTGTTCCTGTGTGGCTGTTGCCAACAGCAGGTCATCCAAATACTGCAAGAGATACTGGGGAGAAGAGAAACCCTCAAGGGTGTCCATCATGTGCAGATGGAACAGGGACAGGCTGTTATGGAATCCCTGAGGTAAGCATGTTCACGTGTACTGTCTACCTTCAAAGGTGAAGGCAAACTTATATTGACTCTTAGGGTCCAATGGCAGTGCCAGAAACCATTGGAGATATCCAGAGCATTGAACCATTTTAGGTCAGGGGTCAAGAGTTGTAGCACATCAGGTGCGGAGGCAACAGTTGGAGCACAACTGTGGGTGACATGGTTCAGTTTCCTGTAGTCAATAGTAAGTCTCCAGGCACCCGTAGGTTTTTTTCACAGGCCACACTGGGGAGTTGGCAGTAAAAACACATGTTCTGATTACCCCTTGGTTGAGGAGTGATTTTATTGTTCCCCTAAGAGAAGGCAAGGCCTCAGATGCGAAAGGATATTGCCTTTGCCTCTCATGTGCCAGGCCTGGCACTTCGATGACAGAGTGCATTCTGCCACAGTCATGCTTGTTGATAGCAAATGCTTCCAAATGCCTTTGCAAAATGGGAAGGAGCTTTGGAAAAAGCTCATAGTTCTTGAACAAATCTATGATGTCTTACTCCTTGTTGTTGGCAGATATTGTTGCCACAACATGTGAATCAGGGATGAGAATAGTATGATATTGGCGCTGAATCTGTATCAATAGCATGTTAGCTAGATCCACAACACAGCTGTGTGGCACAAGGAAGTCAGTCCCAATGATACTAGGATGATCACGCAATACCTTCAGTTGGAAGGTGTGTGAGGCCTTCAGGTGTCCTAACTTTACAGGTAGTGGTAGGGAGCGGTATGCAGGTAACCTAGTACCATCTACTCCTGACATGTTGATCCTCTGTACGGTGGACCAAGGAGATATATCCGGTTGGTCATCATATAATACAGACACAGCCGCGCCTGTATCCAATAACACTGTAAGTAGGCGGCCCCCAACCTCAGCCTCAGTGCAGGGCCTTCCATTTGTATTCAAGACCAGCTTGTTTACAATCCAGACTGGGGCCTGTAATTGTCAATCTGTACTGGAGGAAGCATGGAGAGGTTGAGCCTGGCTCCATTGAACCACTTCACCATGCTGCACTGATGCTATATAGAGAGGTGCTCCTGGGTTCAGGCCTGTATGGGCCTGAGGGCCTGTACTTACGGTAGCACCATGGCCCATTGGGGCCTGGGTTCCTGGTTGTATGGCTGCAAGGGACTGAGCAGGAACAGCATCCTCTACAGAATGCACTTGCCTCAGGAGCTCTCTAAACTTCTGATTCTCTTCAGCTATCTCCCTATACGAAGGGCCTGGTCTTTGTTGTTGTTTACCCTTATGATTCTTATGGTGCTTCTTATTCTTATGATAGTTCCTGTTCCCACCCTATTGTTGTTGCTGCTGTTGTTGTTGTTGTTGTTGGGCCTGCTGAGGGTGTTGGTTGTCCACGGGGAGGGGCTGTTTATGTTGGGCCTGCCCTTCCACCGTGTAGTACGTCGCAGCCTCTTGAGTAGACTCCATGGCAGCTACTTTCTTGGAACCAGAGCCCAGATCAAGGATATAGAGTTGGTAAACTCTCTTAGTTTTCTGAAGGATGTCAGCAAACCTTTCCATGGTGGGATAGGTGGTTGGCTCTACCTTTTCTCTTACTGCAGGGATCATGTTCCTAAGGAAAAAGGTCTTATATTCAATAAGATCTACATCTGCAGCTTCTTGTGCAAGTTGTTTTCCTGCTCGGTAGGCCATCCAGAGTCTCTGGTGATAAGTTGCTGGACTTTCTTTTGCATTTTGTTTTACAGGATATGCAAGCATCACTCTTACTGCACCTGGGCTGTGTGCAGAAATGAGTTCAGTTGCAACCTCATCAAAGGTGGCATTGCCAGCCTGGTGGATGGCATCAGAGAGTTTTGCTCACAGTCCAGGCTTGATGATCTGGTGTACAATTTGGAACTGGTAGTCTGCAGTGAGGCTAAGCATCTCACATTTGGAATGCACCTTTTCCAAGTGGCAGCTGAGGTTGTAGGATGGGCTCATCCGACCAATACTGTCAGCTATTTGCTGAACAGAGGAGGCCATTTGTAGGGGATTATTGGGCCAATCAGGCTGGGGTAGGTTACCTCGGGCACCATCCAGGGCTACCCAGACTGCGGCCTAAGCCACAGTATGAACCATGCCTTCCTGTGTACCAGCCTCTTGCAGAAGCTGCCTAATCTGGGTTTTAAGGATGCGCTTCTTTCTCTCAGAGATAGGCACGTTACCTATTGCATTCTCAATCATTGTTTCTATCTCCTGCTTGTCTTCCACATTAATAATAGCTACTGGTGGTGCCATTGGAACCAGGCTTGGGCCTGCTCCCCCCATCATGGGGGCCACCATATTGGCGTCCCCAATGAATTGCATTACGATGTCGATGATGCATGACAAGGTGTGGGTGGAGTGGGAACCCGCCAAGTTGTGGATGGCTGGGTGGGGTTTCTGGGCCATAGTAGGGGTGTGACTGGGTGTTATACTGGGAGATGTCATCATCTGAGACCTCCCATTTAGATGAGGTGGTTAAGGCAGGTGCCACGCCTCTCATCGCCTTTACATGTCCAGCCAGAACCTCCCGCTGATGGCGCAGTTTCACCATCTTAGATTCACATTCTGCATGACTCACATTTGCAACATTTACATCAATCTCATCTTGCATTTGTTTCTGCAAAACTCTATATGCGGCGCTCAATTTGTGATTGTCCCTAGTAGCCACTTCTAAGTCATTACATACCTGGTTTATCTCATCCTGTAGCTCTCCCATATGCTCACTCAACTGTTCATTCACTCTACTTAACAAGTCATTCATATTCAAAGTCTGCCCCTTATCCTGTCTCAAACTTTCACATTCCTGCTTCAACATACAAATTTCTTGCTCTCCAGCCTGTGCAGAATAATGCAAAAGTGAACCCTTTTCATTGTGTAATGTTTGAAGTTCAGACTCCAAATTCTACTGCAGTCTAACACATTCTGTTTCCTGCAAACCCATCTCTTGCTTAAGAGATGAAATCTGCAGGTCAAGGGTTTGAAACCTCACTTCGGAGGCTTCCAGAGCAGCACAGAGAGCCACGACCAACAGCCATTTGGCATGACGCTTATTGGCTGTTTGTCTCATCTCACAGTACTGGGTTGAAACCCCCAGTATAGGGTTTTTGGATTGACTTGCGTCCCGTGTGAAGTCAGCCCATCCTCCATGGGAGGCAAGGAAGTTTGAGACATCAAGTCTCAGTTCTGCGCAGATATTTGATACGGTGGCCATTGTGTGGGAGGGAATGAAAAATCAAACTGTGAAAAAGTGCCGTGCTGTGTATAGATCCACAGCAGGAGCAATTTATACACATTAGGGCTACTGTATCTTTGTAGGTTTGCAATTCAAAGCTGCTGTGGAGTGGGTCAAGTTGGCATCAACCACACCCAAGAAAATCAGCCAGACTTTGCAAGATGCTACAAAGTGGTCAGAAAATAGCAGAGGTGGTGCGGGAATGCACACCTACAGTCCCCATTGGGAAGGGAAAAGTTTTAAGCAACAAGTGAACTCTCACAAACACCAAATATTGCCAGTCCATGGTCGCCAATTGTCAGGTGGTCTAAACCTCACTCAGATTCTTGGCAATATTGGGACTGCAAGAAATCACAGATATGTTGCATAAGAGTAATAAACTTGTTTATTATTACAAAAGGGATAAATCACAGTTGCCCTAAGCAGTTCTTACCAATATGAACCAGGAGCCAATGCTAAGCATTCCCTATACCTCGAGGTTTCTTTGTGTCTCTTGGGGTCTCTGAGGTATAAGATTCACTGTCTCACATTATATACCTATGATAATTATTATGGTTACTGTAAGACAGAAACATTTCTAGTTACAGTGATGAGCCCTATTGGCTAAATTAGAGGTGGCTCCATGGTCCAAGATAACATTATACAATTTTGTAGTAGTCATCACTTTGTGAAACCAAAGAGTACAGTTCTTACACAAATCTGTGTAATAGTATAAATCACCAAAAGGTGGCAGTGCTGACTTATATATCATAATCATCACAAGGACACAGAAGTCCTAACAACTTGTAAGCAAGAAATACATATATGTATTAGAAAGTAAAGTGCATAACAATAATGTGCATACATAGCCTGACATCTACTCTTGTACAGTAGATGCCCTTAGCCCTATGTGTCAGTATAACATATGTCTAAGTATTAGCTGTCTACGGTGTGCTTCTGGGGTACCAATAAGGGTGCAGGGACCTCGTGTAACAGTATGGTCTGGGGCACTTTGGACCAGGCTGCAAGTATAATAGAAGGCAGTCAATGATAAGTGCTTAATTTCTGTTAAGGTCCAGTGGGGGGGGGGGGGAGTTGCTGGTAGGGAGGACTGCAGATTTTCTGCCTTTTTTTATTATTTAACAACAACAAAAAAACCTGTTGACCCAGCACAGCTTCACATTACCAGTTCATTAAGTTATCCCACCCCCCACCATACATCAGATGTTTATGTGGTATAAATATCTATCTATCTTTCTATCTATATGGACAGCCCATCTGAGATATAGCTCCTCATTTCCAGTGGGGGTCCTGATTCTACACATTTCCACAGCTGGGAGGAATGCAGCCCTGGGAGGTTAAGAAAACTTTCCAAAATTACAGAGTCAGTATTTTACTCTAGCTGGGCAGTTGGGCCAGAGATCTCCTGGTTCCCATGTCAGCATTCATACCACTAGACCATACTGCCTTATAGCTTACTAATTCTCTCTTACTACACTGCCTTAGAATTCTAACTGGTAAGAGTGCAAGCTTGGGAACAAGTAGATCAGTTTAAAATGATGCACATTGGGAAAAGAAACTAGTGCAAAATTAAATGTGTAGAGTGGTGCTGGGAAGCACCATGGAGGAAAAGGGCCTAGGGGTCATGATACATAAGATCCAAAAAACACTACATTGTATTGGAGCAGAGGGCAAGGCAAACAGGACACAGAGGTGATTCTTTCATTTTGCTGGTCACTGGTGCAACAACAGCTAGAATACAGGGCAAGGCACTAAAATCCACACCTGAGGAGAGACTGTGCCAAAATAGAAGAAGTACACTGCAGGGCAACCAAGATAATCTGTGAACTAGGGGGCAAGACATATTGTATGTGGAGAGGCTACAGGACCTGAACATGGACACCACTAAGAAAGAGAAGGATAGGGGTGACATGGTCAAGACATCCAAGTATTTGCATGTAGAGTGGATGCCAAGGAATGCTTGAGTTCAACTACAGGGACAGAAGGGAACTCAGACTCATGGGAGTGTGAGTTAAAATGGACATTTGTAAGCAATTTTTCACATAAAGAGTGGTGGACAAATGAACAAGTTACTGGAGGAAGTGGTATGGACCATGTCAGTGAACAACTTCAATCAGGTATGGGAAAGGCACATGGGGTTAGGAAAGGGCCAAAACAAAGAGGAGGGATGGCCACTAAGGCAAGTGCAGAGTACATAGGCAGGGTGGCCAGAGAGGATGGGCTGATAGGCCTTTTTTACCATCAGTGTCTATGGTTCAAATCTTGCTAATGCCAAATACCCATTGCTTGACCAGTGCTCCAATCCACACATCAATGGAAATAGGTAGAAACCGGGACCCTTTGGAAGAAATGAGATATTGCTATTAAGCAGGGTTAGCCTATGTAAAAAAATTTGCAAGATAAAAAAATATATTTTTAAAATTCCTTTACAAAGGGTAAAGTCTTACCTTACTGATCAAAGCTGGGGAACTAATCCTCAAAGTTGATCCTGAGGAATGGCAAAATAATAAATCAGAGAACACAAAGGACAAAAGGGGATCTAAATTGCATGTAAATCAGATAAAAAAACATACATATACTTATCTGATAGGTATGGTTTGATGTCCTTCAAAACCTGTAAAATAAGAAATATACTAAATAAAGCTTTCTGGGAAAACCAATAAAAAAAAAAACTGCAGATGGGAGCACACTGCACTATCATGTGGGGAACCTGTTAGTTCAAGTCAGGACTCTGGGGAGAAGAAAATAAGAGGAGTAATAAGGTTGCAAAGCAATTTCAGCATTGTTTTGTTTGTGGTGGCCATCCATAATTATATGGTCTAGGGCACTCTGAAGGCTGCAAATATTTAATTTTGTGCTAGCCCACTGTTGCAGCAGTTTTGTACTCACAATGTTGGCAATCCAGGTTCAAAGGCAAACTCGGGCAGCTGTAAGGCCGACCGGGGTGAGGAGGATGAGTGCATCCCAGGGACTGCTCTCCTTCTTGGGGGGGTGTTACACTGCTCAACCCACCCCTGGCCCCAAGCGGCAAACTAGGGGAGGGATCAACACAGACTGTTATAATGGTGTTGGAGGGGCAGGCAGATGTAGTCATCTCCCTGTAGGTGCATGGGGCAGCATCATGCGATCACTGCATGATGGGTCTCTCTGGGGGAAACCATGGAGAAAACCTCCCATGCCTCAGGGCCTCCTGGCTCAGTTGCTGGCTCAGGCATAGCTGATGTGGAAGTACCACCCTCTTAGACAGCCCCACCAAGAGGGGGTAATCTTGTGGGGTTATCTTACAGCAAGGGTTGTTCTGGTGTTGAGTGGGCAAGCCGGGGGGGCAACTACTGGGGCAAAAAAAAAAAGTAACAGTATTTAATCTTGGAATGGGACATTGAAAATTTAAAAATGTATTGTCTACTAAATTGTAACATCTTATTTATGAAAGCACATGCTAAAGTGCAGAGTTGCTCTTTAAAAAGAACAGGACACAGGTTATGAACAATTAACAATAATAAAATCAGACTCCAAACCAAAAATGTATCTTAAAGGCCGAACATACAGTATGTTGCAGAATACATATACACACACACACACACAAACACACACACACACTTAGGCGAGCACAAATGACCAGAAAAACAGTACAACTAATAGAATTTTTTCTAATGTACTTTCAGCAATCATAAACTGTACTTCAGCTGGATTTGGAAGAAATACACTGTAAAATTCAGACTGAGCAAAGCACCTTTGATATAAATAGCCACATGCATTCAGAATCAGTTTAAGGCCTACTTTTCAGAAACAGGAATACAGCAAGCAAAGGGAGGCAGAAATTCCTCCACAGGTGTACGCAAAAGAGATATTTTCATGATCAACAAAACCATAAAATAAAGTACTTTTATCTCAGCCTTTTATACTATTTAATGTAATGGATTTACTCATTCAAATGTTTTAATGAAATCAAATGCAAAAAGCACAGACCCAGGCCACACACACACACACACACATTCAAACACGCCAGCAGTTAGGACGTTAACATACTATAAAATAAAAACTTTAAGCATTCAAGATGAGAGACTCTACAGAACAGACTGAGTTTGAAAAAAATTTTCTTTATATACTGGAAACATGTGAATCCTAACTCCGTGTAGAATTTCCCAGCCCTCAGATTTCACACACACAGAAACTTAAACCTGCAGTTTTTGAACAATACCCTCAAAGGATTTTGGAAGTTCACATGTCTTTTGGTAACTGCCCCCAAAGGATTTTGGGAGTTGTAGCTTTTCTTGAATAGATATTTAATGAAACAGAAACATATTAATAGGTCCATTTTAAAAACTGCCTTATACATCACAGAGAATAAAGGGGGGGATCACTATAAGAGGGTCCTCTCAGAAAACCCTCTTTTTTAACCATTTATTTACCAGGATAGTCAAATTGAGGCATTTTCAGTTTCTCATAGGGGAACTGGAAGGGACAACAGACCGTAGTCTTCAATTGTGGTTGAGTGAGTATTCAAAAAATTGGTCTGGCAGTATAGCCTAGAGGTTAGAGTAACAAACTGTGACTGAGTTTGATATCTGCAGACATGGGTTGATTCCCACAATATCCACTTGCATGCTGTGTGACTCTGAGCAAGTTGCTTAACCAGCCAAAAGCTTCTAGGTCGCCTCTAAAAACAGGCACTTGTGCCTATTGGGCCTTACTCGGTTAACAAAAACTACATAAAACAAAAAAATTTGTACTTTGAAGAGTTTTGCAGATCTATTTATAATATTTGTTTAGTAATAATTTACTCTTAAATAGTTTATTGAATACTTCTTAGAATTTAGTATCCATGCAGGTTGTATTTTTCTGTTCATGACTATAGATAATTAAAAATGATTATAATTAGTCTTTAAAAAACAATTAATGACATCTTTAATAGTATAGTCACAGTATTCAATACAAAATTTAGTATTTAACCTTGGTGACAATCAGAAAGGAAAGGAAATGTGGTTTGGGAGGGGGGCTCATCCAAAAACCCCATTGCTCTTATGGGTGGCTGAGTGGCCAGTATTGTACTTTGTAGTCCAGGTGGGCTAATGGAGGCCACTGGGGAGATAGAAGGCCTGTGGGTAAGTAAAAGTAGGTAAATACAAAAAGGCATCAGTGGTCTTGTGGGTTAGGAATGCCATGGGGGCACTAATTAAAATGGTAGCCTTGGTGGCCTTTTAGGCTAGTACAATGTGTCTGTGACCAATTCCCTTTTGAATAAAACTTGTACCCTTCCCTTGGGGTCTAATGGGGGCTCCCTGTGTTGGGGGTTATGTGGAATAGTGGCAGGAGGAGGACAAGCTGGGGCTGCAGCTGCAGCCAGACATGTAGTGTGATCATACTAAAATGAAAGTGCTTGCAGGTACGTGTAACTCCCAAATCATATGGACCACAGGCTGTGGACTACGCTGCATAGGTGGAAGAGAGAGAGAGAGAGAGGACCCAGCAGGAGGTGGAAGAGGCAATAGCAGAAGTGCCTCCCCCACATTCCTGAACCACCACTCCAATGGCAGTTTGTTATGTCCTAAGGGGCTGGAGCAGCAGCAAGGAGAAGGCCATAGAAGAGACACACTTGCAGCTGATTTCAGCACTCCCAGCTGTGAGTGGAGGGTGGTAGGAACTTCCATTAAGAGACACAACTCCTGCAGCAAAATTGAAGCTAGAAAGAGAGTAGAGAGGTGGCAGGAGCCACCAGGGAATAAAGTCACTCCCATGGCAATAATAAAGCCGGGGGGTGTTGTATGCCTGCAGTTCATTTGGCGTTGCGGCAATTCCAGTGGTCGTCGGGTACAATAGTTGATCGGTCATGGTGTGGGCTCTGTTTGGCCACATTTGTTGTTTCATAAAGAAAAAAAGCCATTCTTGGGCCCTCAGGGGCAGCTGTGCCCACAAGCAGAGCAGCATTTTTTAAGAGAGATCATGTCGGGAGTAGCATCAGGCATAGCAAAGCCCCAAAGAAGAGACCTCCACCTGCCTGCACAACACATTTCCCTGCTTCCTCCTCCTCCTTCTACCTTCTCTCCAGATTGGGGTGGTGAGTCAGCAGCTGCGCCATTTGGCAGACTCTGTCCACCTAAAATGGACTATTTGTTTAAATAAAACAAAAAAGGTTTTCCCATGCCGAGGATGCAATAAAGGACTGCTTCAGACATCTGAGGAGTCAGGGCAATGTCTTGAGCAAGGGACTGCCTGATTGTGGTATCATTCAAATTTATTAAAATCAGACTCAAGCAAGGGAGTCTAGGGCAGAGCCAGCCCTGAGCAAATTTTACTGAAATTTATTTAAATTGCTCCAGCCAGGAGCTTAGGGCAGGAGTGGGCTGTGTTTAAATTAAATAGCTCCCAAAGGCAGACCCTAGGTCAGGCAGGCCCTGAATTGTATAAAATAGTATTAAAAAAAGGAAACTCCAGTGAGCCACACAGAGGAGGACAGGGCAAAGCCCTAGGTCCAAGCTAAGTTAGCCAGGTGGACTACTGATCAAGGGCTAGTAAGCCCAAAACATTATTTATTTATTTTTTGCATTATCTGTTTACACTCCCTTATGTCTCAATCAGCCTCTTCTTCGGGCTGCCAAGGACTGTCCTCACCTCCAACGGGAACCCCCGTCACCAACTCCCACCTCATATTGCAGCCACCCCCGTCACCAACTCCCACCTCATATTGCAGCCACCCTCAAGTAACTCAATGCATCCCTTTGTCGGATGGATCCTCTCCTTCTGGAGAAAAAACATCTTGTGGCTTACCTTTCTTGGCCCTGGGTACTGCTGATGTCAATCCCGGCTGCCTGGGAGCTCTGTGGCGATGAGGATCTGGGCAGCCATCATCCGGTCAGTTAAGACATCATTTTCTCTGGTTGTCTTTGCCCCAACTGCAGCACCACTTTTTAGTGCTCCCAGTCTCCACAAGGGGCCACCACAGAGTGAGGCAAGCTCCTCGACTCACTACAGGAGAGGGGAGCAGTCCTCCAGATGTTCAATCCTCTCCTTCCCCTGCCGACCCCTGCCATCCAGAGTCCATTCCTGAACCTAAGTCACCGGCATGGTGTGAGGTGTGGCATCCTTTGCCTCAGTCAGGGCAAGGCAAGGCAAGTCCCAATTTAAAGTTCAAACCAAGCTAGCCAGTTGGGCTAGTAAATAAGGGCCAGCTAGCCCAAAAGCATTTTTTATCATTTAGAAATATTGCTAGGTGGGCCAGTTGGGGGAAACCAGTGCCATGTCATAAAAGGGAGCGTGCCTCAGGGTGATAAGGGTGGCCAGCTGCCAAGTGGCTACCAGTAGCAAAGATATGGCTAGTGCTTTCAAGTTGTAAAATTCTGCTGATTTAGAGTGCAGTAGGGTGTCAGGCCCAGCCAGGACCAAGGAGAAGGGAGTGGACCAGTCAAATTAGCCAACCCAGCAGCATAGTTGCCATAGTTCTAGCCAAGGGCTGGTAACTTGAGTAACTGACTGTAGCCTCCTAAGCCAGGGAAGGACAGTCAGTGTGGGATCCCTAGCATGTAGGCTGGCCAGATTACCATCAGCCAATATGGTAATCCTCCCATTAAGCTCTTTTAACTCAAGTATAATACCTGTGGAAGGGAAGATGTACCTCAGGGTTTCCGCATAGCTAGGAACATACTGTATGAAGTATGCTCTCAACGACAGCTCAGTTGGTGGCCAGCCATGGTGGAGAGCAGAGAGCTGCGCTAGTCACTGACTGGGGGTTGGGATGGGGGAGCAAGGTGGTGGTGCACTTCCTGCCGGGGGGGTCCATTTGACACCAGGGAATGGCTCTTCTGTATTATGCAGATTATTGGGGATAGGGAGAGGTGTCCACTAGACACCATGGAATGGTTTTACTGTATTAACCAGGGGATTGGGGAGTCCCCTAGACACCAGGGAATTATTTTACTGTATTAGACAGGGTAGTCAGAGATAGGGAAGGGGTTCGCTACACACCAGGAATGGCTTTACTGTATTGGACAGGGGATTGGAGATAGGGAGGGGGTATGCTAAACACCACAAAATGGTTTTACTGTATTAGACAGGGGATCAGGGATAGACAGGGTAGTCAGCTAGACACCAGAAAATGGCTGTACTGTATTATACAGATGACTAGGTTGCGGGGATACACTGGACACATAATGGTGCTATACTGTTATAAAGGAGATCCAGATGGGGAGGCAGGATCACTGGACACCAATGACTATGACATAACTTATCAAGTGTGGGTGTTGTTGAGGAAGGGAGTAATAGATCCCTGGAAAAGATATATGTTTAACTTCGGGCTGGCGATCAGCTGAGAAGACCACTAGAACCAAGGGGAGTTTATTTTTAATCCAAATTGCAAACTCCACTCAAACTGCTAACATGTGCCTGGTATGAAGAAGTCCATACAAAAAAGCAAACACTGGCACCATAAAGACAAGGTATAGAAGGCTTCATTGTGATAAAATGCCAAATGCCATACAGCTCAGGTGCAAGAACAAAACCTCGACCGGGTTTGCTAAGGCAGCATCATCAGAAGGATCTGACATACCAACTAATGAATCCACATTATAAGAGCCACATTTAATGTGACAGTGCACATATAGATAGTCTGTTTAGACATAACAGTGTTAATCTAAAATCAAATGGATTTCTATATCAGACAAGACATTCATGTTCCTATTTTACTGTATTCAAAAAATGTATACAATTTTACTATATGTGTACCAACATTCATTTTAACATATCTAAATAGAAATAAAAAAACTATCACTAAAACTATCTAAATGCTTCATAACGACTGCAGGAGAAGACCATCACAGGTCACAATTTAATTTTTAGCATCAGACCGTCAATTGGCGGGGGGGAGGGCATTAGCACCAGAGATAGCTCTCTGGGACCAGCCAATTGGGTGGTGGTGCCCCCAATCCAGCCTCACTCTCCATGCAAATGAGCCCTTAATGGGCATGCAAATGGACCCTTAGCCTCGCATGCCTACTGGGCTTATTTGTATGGGTCCATTTGAATATCAGGAATTCAGCATGGGCATGAGGTTCACATTGAAATGATTGAAAGTTAATTAAGTTTTTAGTTGAAAACTTATTTTATTCACATACATACTCTTCTATTGATGCACAGCATGTCATGAAACATATTTTTAATAGTAAACGACAGACATTTTAAAAATTCTCTACTGTTCATGTTGTGTATCTTTTTTAACAGTGAGTGAGAAAACACAGTAACAGAAAAACTGAACAGCCAAAAAAATTTAAAATGAAGGTTCACAATAATTGACTGCCTCATAAGATGGGTCATTTGAAGGATATTTGAAGGGATATTGGGAGCAGAAAAAGAAGGATAAAGATAAAGAATGGAAAACAAATGGTGGAATGGTATAAATACTGAGAAATGAAGGGACCTCGAGAATAAAACAACTGAAAATGTATCCTTCTTTTTAGGGCTGCAGGTAGGCGGAGCCTGAAGCCCTATTGCTCCTTCCACCTCTTTACAGTCCTTCAATTTAACCTTTGCAGTGCTGCAGACTGAACATCTATCCAGAGCTCAATCAAAGAGACTCATTCTGGTTCTTTTGGCAACCTAGGGATTAAGAAACAAATGATCTGGAGAACCTGCTCTCCTCCCCAACCTGATAGTGCTTCAGTGAGTACAAGATACACATATTTTCATTTGAATCCAACTTGGTAAACAGCTATATCCTTCTACCCAGCCTGGAGTATATAGTACTGTTTCTAGAGCCCCTTAAATAATTATGCCTCTTAAAAGAGCTTAAGGCAGTAATGTCTGTAATGTAAATTGAAACACATTCATCATTCCAAGGGCATGTAAGATAAATAACTATGGAACGGCTAACTTCAATAAACAATAAAAGGGATTATTTCTTTTCAATGGCACTTCTTTTCCTGCACTCTACCATATTTACCTGATCCTGTAGTATATATGCTAATTTCCTGCAAAATGTGTCTTTAAAACTAAGATATTTATAATAATTAGATAGTTAATGTAGTTGTGTGCCTTTTCTGGTATTTTAATGGTTTCAACTCCCCCATTCTCAGATTTCCTTGCAATACATTTGAGTCTTAACCTTTGATTATGCTGGTAATTAATCTTCAGCCTTCTTGTGTGCTTTTATATACATAAACGTTGACATTTTGTTTTCTTCTTCAGTACCATAAAGACATTGTGTTTTTGCAGTTTTTGCAAATTCCTCACCTCTTTCATTTAATTTTTCTGTCCAATATCCACCTCCAAATTTACATAGATACATAGATACATAGACAGTGTCTGCAGATAAGGGCCTATGGCCCACCCAGTCTGCCCATTTGAGCTTGTAAGTTCAGTTTGTTTTCCTAGAAGTCTGTTGCCCCTTACCCCTGACCTCCAGAATTCCTTTATGTCTATCCCATGCATTCTTAAATCCCATGATTGTTTCAGCCCCACCACTTCCTCTGGCAGGGTGTTCCACTTGTCCACCACCGTTCTGTGAAGAAATTCTTTCTTATGTTTCCTCTGAATCATCCTCCTCCAACTTCATCCCATGCCCTCTAGTCCTGGAACATCTTTTTTGCTTAAAAATAGTGTTTTCCTGCACCCTGTTCCTCCCTGTAAGATACTTGTATGTCTCTATCATATCCCCTCTCTCCCTCCTCTCCTCCAGGGAGTACATGTTCAGTTCCTTCAACCTGTCTTCATAGGACTTGTGATGTAATCCATGCACCATCTTTGTTGCCCTCCTCTGAACCTTCTCTACCCTGTCTATGTCCTTACGTAGGTATGGTCTCCATAACCGTACACTGTACTCTAGTAGAGCCTCACTAGTGTCTTGTATAGCAAATTATGACCTCCGTTTCCTGCTGGTGATGCCCCTGCCTATACATCCCAGCATCCTATTTGCTTTACCTGCTGCCTTGTCACACTGTTTCCCTACCTTGGGTCATCAGAGATGATAACCCCAAGATCCCTTTCCTGCTTGGTGCATGCTATATCCTCAACCCCCAACTGATATATTGTGCCAGGGTTTCTGTGCCCCATATGCATTATCTTGCACTTCTTTGCATTGAATTTCAACTGCCAAACCCCTGACCATTCTTCAAGTTTCTGCAGGTCGCTTCTCATTCTGTCTACACCCTCTGGTGTGTCTACTCTGTTACAGAGCTTTGTGTCATCAGCGAACAGTGAAATTCTGCCTTCTAGGTCCTGTGCCATGTCACTGATGAAGATGTTGAATAGGACCGGTCCCAACACTGATCCTGTGGTACCCACTGGTCACTCTTCCCTCTGTGGAGTGACAGCCATTTACCACCACCCTCTGTGTCCTGCCACCCAGCCAGTTACCTACCCACCACACTACTGTCCTGCCACACCCTTATTCCCCAGTTTGTGTAATAATCTTCTATGTGGCACAGTGTCAAAGGCCTTGCTGAAGTCCAGATAGGCCATGTCACTGCCCTCCTGATCCACCTCCCTAGTCACCCAGTCAAAATTCAATGAGGTTGGTCTGACATGACCTCCCCTGGTGAAACCATGCTGCCTTGGGTCCTGTAGTCCATTGACAACCAGATGTTCCACCAATCTCTCCTTCAGTAGCACTTCCATGATCTTCCCCACTACTGAGGTGAGGCTGACTGGTCTGTAGTTCCCTGCTTCCTCTTTGTTCCCACTTTTGTATAAGGGTACTACATCTGCTGTCCTCCAGTCTTTGGGTACCTCCCCTGAAAAAATTTACATTTTTTATTTCTATTTGATCAAGTTTCACAGCATGTAAATCTAGCAACAGTGGCAGCTCCATCTTCCATTGGTTACCAGGGCACTGGCTAGGCACTACAGTTGGAAGCCAGGGCACCGATTGAAACTGGAATGGAAAGCATATGTGCATATTCATGCTTAGGGATGCAGCAAAATTCAATTTTGCCAGTGAAATTGCAGCAAAATCACCAATTTAGCTGCTTGAAATATCTTGTGTAACTGCGGTGAAATTTTGCAATTTCACCCGCAATTGCGTCAGTCCACCAATTCAGCATAGATGGTGAAATTTCACCCCCGGGAGGTGAAATTTCACCCGCGAGTGGTGTAATTCCACCAGAAGGGTGAAATTTCACCTGCAGTGGCAACAGTTTGCCAGCTTGGGCGCAAAATTTGGCTCACAACCGCAGGCAAAATGTTTTGCATAATTCATTAATTACGTGAAATATTTTGCTTGGCGAAATACTCTAGTTTCACACAACACTATTCATTCTTGCTTCTTGGAGTATTTGAACTAATGATGAATGTTATGTTTCTAAAAATAAAAATGTTAATTCCATTTTATTTTTTTACAAGGGATGGCCCTGCTTCTCCTGTCTTGGGGGTGGGGGTACAGATGGCCCAGCTTCTCTTGGCTTGGGATGGATGGCTCTGCTTCTCCTGGCTCTGGGAGGGGAGAAATGGCCCTAACCCTGCTTTCTCTAGTAGGAGAAGCTGGGCCACATGACCCAGAAGATAGGACCACCCCCAAGCAAGAAAAAGCAGGGCCACCCCCAAGCCAGGTGAAACAGGGAGATACCCTTCCTCCAAGCTCAAACAAGCAGGGCCATCCTCACCCCCCCCAAGCTGGGAGAATCATCCCCCCAGGAAAAGCAAAGCTATTCCCCCTGAGGCCGGAGAAGTAAAGCTTTCCCCATCACCGAACAAGAAGAAATGGCCATTCCAACCCTTTACAGCAGGTATCCACCTATCAAAATGGTCCTCAATGGATTGGTCATCCACAGTGGCAGGCCAGGAGAGTGAGGGCCATGCAGTCTCTCTTTTGAGTCTCTCCCCTCCTCTTCCCACAGTACTGAGACATTTTCAAAAAAATCTATCCACTTACCTTAACAAAAAGGCGCAAGCAGTCAGAACCCAGTCACTCTGGTTCTGCAGGCAGGTTCTTTCTTGACTGTTTTTGCTGCTGGCAGGACTCTGTGCTGCAGCTACTGGCTGGGCAGGGTGGCTAGCTGGTGCTCTACTCTCTCTTTATTGACCAGACTGTGCTCTAGTATTTTATGAAAAAAGCACAGCATAGTGCAGCTCTTTTAAGGTTAGCTATACTGCTGGGTTGTGTGTGGGAGGGCTTCTGTGCTGCAGCTTGCAAACAATGGCAATGCAGTTCTGGTTTGGTGGGCATGGTAGGCTGGGTGACTCCTGATTCAGGCAGCTATGCAGTCACCTGGAGCCAAGCCACAGTGCCACTTGCTGCCCCCAACACTGGGTGACCAATTATGTGGTAGAGTGGTAAACTACAATGAAAGCAAGTAGCCACTTGCTGCTCAGCCCAATTGCCACCAAACTTCCCCAGTTCTGACACCAAGTCCCTAAACCTAGAGTCAGACAGTAAATGAAAAAAAGTAAGCAAACAATGACAGCCAAACCCCAGTGCTGCCAACCCTCCATTTTAACACTAGGTGTCCAACCTCCTCGGTCCAACAGTCAATGAAAAAAAAGTAAGCAGACAATAGGAGCCCATCTACAGTGATGTTTTAGAAAGAAACATTAGTTGTTTTCTGCATTAATCTATTGTACCATTGCTCCCTGTTATTCATTGTACTATTGCACATTTGTGTACTTGCCACTTGTATATCAAATAAAAAGCAGTGTTATTCCATAGTCAGCAGTAAAACATTAACCTGTTTAATAGAAAAGCATATGGGAATTCATAGGATGAATACTAAAAACAACAAAGGTACAGTAGTGCAATGAATATCAGGGAGCAATGCTATGCCATATTGGTGTAAAAACAACTAATGTTTCACCCCAGAAGCAGAGTTTTATCAGAGTTAGTAACTTAATGCAGAAATGCCCTTATATTATCTGTCACTAGGTCTGAATGACACATGTATGAACAGCACTGTCAATAACAGCACCTTCCATACAGCACTATGCAGAACAGCGGCAGGAATAAATGTGGCACATGAAGGCAATGTCACTGGTAGCAGTCACAAAGCACGCTGGTGACTGCTACCAGTCCAAACACTTATTATAGTGGGGGCTCTGCCCCCCACTCCCCTTAACTAAAATAATCAATTCTGAGTTGGAGTTGGATTACGGGAGAAAAACAAAATTTTGACTGCCAGGATTAGATCCCTGATCTCCACCACCATTGTGGCCAAGCAGCTCCATATCTCAGGCCTCCCTGCCATGGGAGCAGCTTAGCTACCATTTTCAATTTCCCATCCCTTGTCTTCTTCCTAGTATTATGGACAGGGACCTGGGTAGCGATTACTGCACAGCACTGCTTAATCCCTGTCTCTGTCTGTGGTACGCCATTCGGACATCGCTGTTTTTTCCTTTTGCTATATTTGTAGCACTATTGTAACTGGTTATTATATTATCCACCACCAGTGATGTGTACAAATAAAAAATTTAAAACAATGAATATGATGCATCCTCAGGATACGAGGAGGCGCTTATAAAATTATAACTGGCAATTAAGGTAGTGAAGAGTATATCAGACCTGGTTTAAACTATCCAAAAGCATATTTTCACAGTTGGTTAGAGTATGTAGTTATAAAAGAAAGCTTTACATATAAGCTACAATATCAGGAAATATAAACCGTATGGAAATACATTTTGTGAATGCTGGAGTGAAGCAATGAGGATATAAAATTGACAGGTATTCATTTATATATCACTTCTCTTGAGAGACATTTTCTTCAGAACTGTGGAACCAATGAACTCTTCAGTACAAAGATTCCAAATATCAGGAATCTATTCTAAAACATTAGATAAAAAGTAGGGCATTATTATATCAGATGCTCAGCCGTAATTGAACTATACATTGGGGGCTCACTGTAGCCCAGGTGTGAATGATCTGTATACAGACTCTTTATTTCCTGTGTATAAAGATGGCAGGCATACTTTGCAACAGAAGTGGGTTTTTTTTTTTGTTATTGTATTGTAGTGGTAGTTATCTAAAAGTTGCCTACCTCAAGGTACCAGAGGCACTCAAGTTGCAATTTGCATTGACTGTAATGTGATTTTGCCTCATTCTGCCTCAGTATACCTAAGTATACCTCAGTACTGAGAAACTTCTAGGTATACCTCAGTACTGAGACACTTTTCTATGGCTGCCACTGTATGATTGACTAAATGAGCATCTGATATAATGTCCTGCTTTTTATTGTTTTTTAGAATACATGCCTGACATTTATATTTTGTATCACAGAGTTCATTGGATCCACAGTGCAAGAGAACTGTCTCTTAAGAGAAGGAATATATATGGATGAACACCTAAACATTTTATATCCTCAGTGCTTCACCACAACATGTTCAAAATGGACTTATATATAAATTTATATTTATTGTTATTGTGGTTTATATGCAAAGTTTTTTTAATGCTTTCCTCTACTAACCAACTGTTGAAAATATGCCTTGTGTGTGTTAATACCATGTCTCATGTTATACTTTTCATTACCTTTATTGCCTCCTCATATTCTAAGGATGACACACATTCCTCTCCTGCAGCCCTATCGGCTCTGGCCAGAGTTTGTTCTATATGAGATGACAACACAAGAGGCAGTAACTGAAGAGTGGAAATAATGACTGCAGGCTGGGGCCATGGGGCTGAGTGGTCACCTGAAGCAGATGAAGGACGTGCACAGAGAAAAAATTCCAGACTGAAAAAAAGACTAAATGGAAATGGAGGCAAGAGAAGCACTGTTTTGATGTAAAAGTACTTATTATTAAAGAATATAATATAGAAACATGAATTTTATGGAAAAGAAAGTATAATTCAGTTCTGATGAAAAATTGGTATCACGTGAACAAGGCGACCGAAACTGGGCATCTACAAAAAGGATAACTCAATTACGGTACCTGTGTTCATGGCTACCTAGCAGAGGGGCAACCAGATACTGGAGTGGGTGAAAAGAGTGACAGGAAGTACACACATATATGTGTGCATGCACACATGTGGGGGGAGAGATAGGGAGGGATGGCATGTGGGAGGGGGTGTGGCAGGAAGCTGCTGAACTGGTCTGCTAGCGTGATGGGGAGGGTGGTCAGATAGTAGGTGCAGGGTGTAGGGTCTGATGTGGCACTTTTTTTCTGCAGGTGGCTTTACATTTTTTTCAAGTTTTTCACCCCCCTGACATGCACTCCCCTGGAGTTGAAAATCCATAAGTAGGTGGGTGCCAGGGACAAAGTCCCCCACATTAAAAACTAAACCCGTAGGTCTTGAGCGCCTTTTTTGTCTTCATCGTGAGTGTGCATCACTGAAACTCATTTTCAGCAATGTACACTTGCCTTTATGGTGATTGCTAATTTTCGATCGCCCTTATGACATGGAACCTGAAAAATTTGACTGGGGCTGGGGATCATAACTCATCTATAATAACTGGGGAGTGTTTTCTCCCATAGGGAAACCCAGTTATAATTCATCATAATAACCTGATGGTTATAATGGAGAACACGCGCTGGGCTTCCCACTCTCAACACATATGCAAACTGCTGCAGGACAAACTGTCTCATCACCACCTGTGCCATGAACAACAGTAGTGTATGTGCCCAACAAGGTTGAAGTGGGTACACTTGCTCAGTAAAGTTCAACACATTCTGAGAACAGAAGGAAAAAAATTACAGTACTAGTTCTTTTTTGTTAGTCCTGCAACTCAGAATTTAGGGACCTGGAAACAATCCCAGCTCTGTCTTCCTCTCCGTTTAACTTGTCCCTGCCTGACTCCGGATCATGGCCTCAGACCTCTCACATTCCCACAGCCACAGTGATATGTTCCTCAATTTCAAACAATTAATTTCAGATACCCAAAGCCTGATGGATACAAAAAAAGTCAAAGCAAAAAAAAAAAAACAGCAGTTCAGCTCACGCAGGACTGAACTCTCAGTACCACTGCAGCTCCTCAAGCAACTCACCATGCTACTTTGCAGAGAGAGAGAGAGAGAGAGAGAGAGAGAGAGAGAGAGGAGGGAGAAAGAGAGGGAAGCAGATGGACGTTTAGTGATAACAAACTTCTGCTGTGAGGGGATTTTAAACAGCAACATCAATGCTGCTTTTCTACTATACATACCAGGACTATGTACTGGCACACATTTTTGTTTCTTATTAATTGAAATGAAGCATGTGAGAAAATGCTCCCACAGCAATTATATAAAACAACACATGGGAAGGGGGAAATACACCACTCCAATTTAATGCACAACCTTGATGTGGGATGCTTTAAATTCTCATTATGCACTCCCCCCATGTATTATTCTGTAATTAAAAGCCTCAAATTGCAAAGTTTTAGAGTAATTTTAAGGTACATTATAAATATTACTAAAAAGATTTAAGAGTACATTTAAAGTACAAGAACAAAATGATGAAGTTTTAGGAGTAACCTTGAGGTAAAGGGGAACCTAAATCACAATTGTTTAAGTTTTTGTAATACATTAGAAGTACAGTATATGATTCACTGAGGTAACCTTGAGGTAAAATGAAATTCAGCCTTGTGTTTGTAGTAATTTTGGAGTCATGCAGTAACTATCGAGTGGGTACTCAAAAGGCACTGAAAAATTACTGAAAATAAGGTAATCTACTCCAGTTGGATAAGGAATTGCACTGGAACCTTCATCAGGGAGTGTTCATACTGACATGGAGGTGTCAGTAACCAATGGCGGAGATGAGACTAACTTTGAAAGATGTTGTCCAGTAAGAGCTCATAAATCTCCAATCCGACTGAACCTATAAAAATCAGATTACAAAACAAGTTTCCAGCCACAGGGCAAAATACTTCCCTGAATTTGTTACAAGGTCACAACAATCTACCTCTACCTTATTAGTATACTGAGGAATAAACTGTTTGTTTAATGTTAAATTGTTGGTTAAGGTTACATTAACAACAAAAAACACTCCTAATGGGACAGAATGCTCTCAAATTTAAGGGGGAGTAGTGTTATGTACTGTTTCTTACAGTTGTATCTATCTGCTATGGTAAACCAAGGTTTACTGTGCTGCAAGGCAGACTGTTATATTTCCTATGAACTATTTAACCCAGAGTGCCTTGCACGGCTTAGTGCGATTATGTCATAGTGGAGACTGGAGACAGACAGAAAGAGAGCGAAGAAAGAATTGTGGAAAGTTGAAAACCATGTTGTCTGTTGTTTGGTATTACTTCCTGTAAATATATTACAGGTTGCGTGTGTTGTAAGGCACAAGCCAACGCTGAGTGACTTCAACCACTCAGAAAGTGACACTATCCTGCATCATCCTGGAGTGTATTATTGTGATTATAAAATGGTCCCAAAGTGTTAGGACAAGGCTAATCTTGGTATACAGTTCTGACTAGTGATGACATCCCGAGATATTGTCACAAGTTAAAGACAGTTTCAGGAAATCAGCTTTCAGGATCTCTCCTGTCCATTCTATAGTGAATAGTCATTGCTAATCTCATGGATTTTTTTTGCCTTACTATTCGTAGTCTGCTTCACTCCTTGTCAATTACTGTACTGGGACCCAAAGTGAGTTGGCTAATTTCTTGAAGTTAAACTGGGGCCTGGCATTATGGCCTAGAGTTTATAGTAATGAGCTGTGAATGAGCTTGGCACATCCAGCGGGCCTGGGATTGATTCCCACAACCTCCGATTCAATACTGTCTGACTCTAAGCAAATTGTATAACCGTGCCAGTACTCCCGGGTCTCCCCTGAAAACAGGCACTTGTAACAAGTGGGCCTTACCCGGTTACCAAAAAAAAAAAGGGCCCCAAATGTAAAGCAAAACTGAATTTGTCATTGACCAATTTCTCTCATCCTTAGTGTGTGCAGCACGTGGGGGGTGCTTTGCTGTTGAGGTGCCTTCCTTTGCATGACACACTAAACCAAGATCCCTTGCTCCCATCCCTGTTGGCTGTCAAGGTGGAAGCTAAAAATCCCATGACCTTTATTGTAAGGGTAGAGGACTTTTCCCAATGGTCTGGCCAACATTCCCCTAGTCAGTAAAACACGTCAGTTTAACATGCACCCAAAGCATACCTGAAAACAAGCTTTCACAGCTCATTGAGTCTTTCCTGGTCAAAAATTACAAACTAACTACTATAGCTAACAAACTCTAACCAACTAAATCAAAAAGGCATCTACTGTACAAATGCCAAAAAATTTATGAAATTCTTTAATTTTGGAGTTTTTAAATGTGAACTCTTTATACCATTGTGGTTATAACAATGATGATAGGGTGTCTTTTTTTTGTTTTCTATTTTCATTTTCTCCCCTTATTCTGTAACTTAATATGTATACCCTCAAGGAAATGAGGGAGAGGGGGGACATGATAGAAACTTTCAAATACCTCAAGGGAATCAACACAGTCCAAGAGGGCAGCATCTTTCAGAAAAAGAGATGTGCAAGAACAAGGGGGCACAATTTGAAGAGAGAGGAGGATAACTCAGGGGCAACGTGAGGAAGTATTTTTTCATGGAGAAGGTGGTGGATGCATGGAACAGCCTTCCTGCAGAGGTCGTGGGGTCAAAAACAGTGGGGGAATTTAAGAATGCATGGGACAGACATAAGGCAGTTCTAGTGGGAAGTAGGAGGAAGTAGACTATAAAATGGATCTGCAGCTTATCCGATAGGTAGGGAAATGGGCAGACTGGATGGGCAAAATGGTCTTTATCTACCATCAAAGTCTATGTTTCTATGTTACTCGGTAGCCTAGGTGCTCCTGCAGCACATCCACTAGCCAAGGATTCCATGCTTGCAGAAGTAGTCACCACAAAATCATAAAACTTACTGTCTGTCCCCTCATATATTGTTCCCAGATTTATCCCTTTGGGTGGGTTCAGCTGTCTGGCAATAGAGCTAGCCAAAAAAATTAATGACTAGAGGTTGAAACAGAAGGCTCAAACATTTAGGTACCATAACGTTGCTGAACGAGTGTGACTGTGTCATCCACCTCAGCACCAAAACTGATTCAGTCTTTTTATCCTCCCATGTTTACCCCCCCCCGAGGATGTAGCCTGAGACAGAAGACCTTTCTGTCCAATCAGAAGTGGGCTAAGCCATTTCTGCCCCATAACACATTAAGTAGCACTTGCCAATATAATACTTGAATGTGATGCCACTGTGTCCTGTGACAATATCTTGCATAAAACTAGTGGCAGAATTTTCCTCCCTCTCCGGATCTGTGTACTCCTCCCACAAAACGGTCCCTTCCTCTTAGGTACCAGAGGGTAGTCATGTAATGTTGCATGCTGCCCTCCCTCCCCAAAGCAGAAGGTGTCCAAGATGGACACTCATTGTTCAGGGCTGGATAAAGTCCTACTTTATCAGAAGAACACAGCAAATTGTCTTGTGTAATTTCATCTCTGAGATAGCTGTGCTCAACTGTGGTGTGCCTCAAGGCTTGAAGCTGGCCACTATGCTGTTCACCATGTACATGCTGCCATTAGGTGAGGTCATTAGACAGTATGGTCTGGAGTTTCACTGCTAAACAGTTTACCATTGGTGGAGTAGACCTGGTCCCAGTTCTGTGTCATTTTTTACAGGAAATCAGTGACTGGATGGCATCCAACTAGGTAAGTCTCAATCCACACAGTACTGAAGTGATGATTGCTTAACCAGGTTTCTGTGGGTCAGCAATGACAAAGAAGTGATGCTTGGTTACCATCTCTTACAGGTGTGACCCTTATAGCTGTGGATGCAGTCAAAAGTCTAGGAGTCACTATGGACTGCAGGTTGACACTTGAGATTCAGTGATGGCAGTCATGCATAGTGGCTTTCTCCATTTTTGAAATATTGCTTGGATTAAACCCCATCTGGCATCAGTGACATGGTTATAACAGTCTGTCATCAAGGCACAGGTCAGGAAGCATAGGAAAACCAGGAGCGGTTGTAGAATTCAACAAAAATATTTATTTGTACTAGCAGTAACATAAAAAATAAATAAACTTGTTCAGTATAACTATTTACAATGGCAAAATAGAATAGAGAAGATCATCAGAGTTTTCCTTCAGTCTCTGTGTCCCTTTTCTCTTTTTAAGCAATTGCAGCTCAGCTCTCTTATATGTCCTTCCAACCCCTATTCTTAACAAGCATCCTGTTTCTTCCAAAGTGTTCTTGTATGTTTCAGGCAGGTGCTGGCAGGAACACAGTGTGCCTGAGCTGAGGCCCCTTTTCCACGGCTCTTCTGCAAAAGGCTTAAAGATTTGCACTCAGGCAACCTCTTGAGTTTCCAATAGCTTTTTGTAATCATCTCAAACTGTAATTATATACATTTCAACAGTAACACTATATAATTGCTACACAAAAGGGATCCCAATATCAGTTACATTTCCACACAATGATTTGCATATATTTTTATATCAGCACACATGCAAGGGAGAAAAAGATAGACAGCAAGGGAAGACTGAGAGAGACAGCGAGAGGTAGATAATTGTGAGACTGTCAGGGTTATCAAATCCTAGGTCTCATGAGAAAATGTGGTTGCGCAATCAGACAGACAAGAGACAGGGAAGGAGAGAACAGATCCTTGCATTTAAACACTTTCTCCATAACAACTGGGACAGGGTCCTATTCTACTCTGTCACACAGTCCCTGCTTTCATCACATCCAGGATGGGCTACTGTAATGGTCTCTACCTAGGGTTATCTGACAGACTGATGCATTGTCTGCAGTTGGTCCAGAATTCAGCTGCTTTATTGATATCTGGCACATTCCATCAGGATCAGCGCACTCTGATGCTGCCCAGTGTGCACTGGTTGCCTCTCTAGTAGTGCATCAGTTTCAAGATAGGCATGTTAGGGTACAAGGTCCTACAAGACATCTGATCTAGTTACCTGAAGGATCTCCTGACCCCACATACCTTCATCTGCCCTCTCTGCTCCACTGATGCTGGCCTTTTGTGGTGCACCCCTGAGCAAGGTTGATATTATCTGGGGACAGAGGCTATATGGTGACTGCACCACTATTATGGAATGCTTTGTCGTGCTACATTTGCTCTGCCAGCATAGTGAAGACTTTTAAAAGGGCTCTAAAGTCTCACTTGTTTAACCGGGTATACTGTCTGACCTGATACTTTCATTCAAATTAGCTTACTGTACCTTATTTATTTATATTTATAAATGTGCTGCTCATGAGACTGTTTTGTTCTCTGGAACTGTTTAAATGTTCATACGTTTATCTTTTCACTTATTTATTTTATGGGTTTTATGATCTGTATGGTGCCCTGAGCCTTGGGGAAATGGTGTCTAAAAATAAACTTATCTTGTTGCTTTTACTTTTGTCACTCAATGTCTGACTGCCGTGGCTTTGGGTGCACACCAGTTTCGTCAGCATGGTGAGCTCAAGTGCTTACCATTAGGCCCTGAGAGGGCCCTAGAGGGACAAAATTTAAGGACAAATACCTAAAGAAGAGAAAAGTCATCTAAAAGGAACATTTATATGCATTTACAACTGAGCTTATATTTCATTGATTTTTCTGTGTGCATATTATATTTTCAAAATGTTCCAGGAAATGGAATGTAATTATGCCTTGGGGATCACAGATGTAATACTAATCACACAGATGATTTTTTTTTCTCTTGGATTGTTTGGTCTAAGAATGGAAAGCACTTTTTATTATCATGTCAACCCCCCTTGCATTTATCTCCTGTCCCCCACTACAGCAGCTGAGGCTGCCTTGACTGCACTCTTCCTCTGGCTGGGAGGGGTGGATGGGCAAGTGTTTGCCTTTATTGCTGCAAGAAATACCATGCCTTGGATGACTGGCAGGGAATGTATGAGTGCATTGTGGCTTGCACCCATCCTGCATGGTGCACTCATCATGGGTGGGATTCTGATGCAGGAGTCTGGTGCTCGCAGAGTCAGTCTCCCAGGTTCTGCCATGGGTCCAGCCAGAAAACACATTTTGGGCAAGCCAAGTTTATTTTTACTGTTGTGCCCAGTCCAAGGGCTTTGAGTGCTACAGTATACATGAAAAAATACATCATATGTAGTGTATTTATTGACTGGCCGTACGTGAGGAAATAAGCTGCATGGTTGAAAATACTTTTACATAGACATATAAAATCTGATGTCAGATAAGGACCACTTGGTCCATCAAGTCTGCCCATTTCTCCCTGTCTACACTATGACCTTAGACTGTACCTGATCTACAGCTCTTTCTCCCTCCCCCCTTCCTTTCCACTATTTTTCCCTTGTGCTTATCCCATGCATTTCTATACCCCACCACTGTTTTCACCCCCACCGCCTCAGCTATAAGGTTGTTGCACAAATCCACCACTCTTATACTTCCTTGCATCTCTCCTGAATATACACCTCCAGCTTCACAGCATGTCCCCTTGTTCTTGAGCACCTTTTCTTCTGAAAAATACTTCCTTCTTGTACCTTATTTACCCCCTGTGAGGTATTTAAAGGTCTCTGTCCTATCTCCTCCCCTTTCAGGGTGTACATAATTAGGCCCTTAAGTCTCCCCTCATAGGGCTTCTGATGCAGACCCTGCACTATTTTAGTTGTCTTCCTCTGGACTGCCTGCGCTCTGTCTATGTCCTTCTCAAGATGTGGTCTCCAGAACTGGACACAGTACTCTAGGTGGGGTCTTACCAGTGATCTATACAGAGGCAACACCACCTCCCTCTTTCTGCTGGTGCTACCCCTCCCTCTGCACCCCAGCATCCCACTAGCCTTCTCTACTGCCTTGTTGCACTGCATGGCCACCTTTAGGTCATCAAATATGATTACTCCCAGGTCTCTTTCCTGCTTGGTGGTCATCAATACCACTCACCCATTTGTGTACTCTTCTCCTTGGTGTCTGTGCCCCAATTGCATTATTTTGAACTTTTTCACATTGAAACCCAGTTTCCATACCCTTGACCACGCCTTTAGTTTTCTTAGGTCTCTGCTTACCCTTTCCATCCCCCATGGAGTATCCATCCTATAGCAGATTTTGTTGTCATCTGCAAAGAGGAAGACTTTCCCTTCCAGTACATCTGCAATGTCACTTATAAAGACATTAAAAGAGGACTGATCAGAGCACTGATCCCTGAGCCACCTCACTGGTCACCCAGCCTTCCTTGGAGTGAACTCCATTTACCACCACCCTCTGCAGCCTATCCCCTAACCAATTTCTTATCCAGTTTACCACCTTTAAACCCACTCCTACGTTACCAAGCTTGCTTACTAGTCTCCTATGTGTAACAGTGTTGAAAGCCTTACTGAAATATAGGTAGGCCATGTCCACCACTCCACCCTGATCTAATTTCTTGGTCACCCAGTCAAAGAAATCTATCTATAATTTTTAATTTATTTTTCTTTCTTTGGAAAGCAGGTAAGGCCCTCTGGGTATAAAGTCCATTTACTGGGGAATCCAGCAGCATAGAGAGGTTAAGTGACTTGCTCAGGGTCACACAGTATGCAAGTGGAGGTTATGGGACTCAAACCCAGGTCTGCTGAATGTACTGTACTAAGCTCATTTGCATTGTGTTGCTCCAGCCTCTGGGCTATACTGCTAGAAATGTAGTGTAACTGCCAGGTAGCTTAGACTCCCCAGTAGGTTCACGGACCCTTAAGGGTTAACTCTAGCCATCCTACAGACTCTTTGCTGGATGGATTGTCTAGGAGTTTTCAGGAGGTGTGACCAGCTTTGGGCAACTGGTGAGTCATTGGGTGTGGTGAGCTCAGTCTAGGAAAGGAGTTGAAGGGACTTGCAGCAGCAGTTAAAAGAGCTGAAGGCCTTGTTAGAAGTGTACCCAGCTGAAGCCTTGGTATTGTGGTGGTAGCCTGCAACACAGATCCACCTGTGGAGTCAGTGTTGAAAGTGGTTCAGGAGAAGTACAGGAACTCTGAATACGTATGGAAACCAAAACATATCTGGGGGGGTCTTGGGGCATGACCCCCAGAAAAATTTTTAAAATATGACTTTATTTGGTGAGTTCTAGTGAATTTTGGAGCACAAAGGGTTTTAAAAATTACAATAGTTTTAATTTTAATTTTTTTTATAACAGCCTTACTTTCTCATCAAAGAGGCTGGTAAAGGGTTTTATTATGAAATGTAAGCAATGTGTTTATAAAGATGAAGGCCCACATGGACTGCTGTGTGACTGAAAGTAATATAATTTCCCATACAGCATGGGGTTTGTTTTTTGTCACCCAGTGAGTACAGTTCTTGTTAGTTTCTAAAGTATATGATGTCAGCACGATTGGTTGTATGGAGTATACCAAGAAAAATGGTTCATTCAATATATATATAGAATAATGCATGGGGAAGTGTGTATGATGAGGATTTTATGCACATCCGAGGTGTGCGATGCCCCATAAACTACAAGGGTGAATTCGAGGGGTTTATGAGGGCATTACCTCAAACTGCTCATATAATCCTTATTTATATACACTCCCATATTTTATTTTTATATTTACTGGTTTTTAACCAGTTAAAAAGACTTTCTTTAAACTTCCAGGCAGACAGCACTGTCTTTGTGCTGCTGCCAACTCACTGCCCTGACCCAGGGTGAAGAAGACTTGTTTGGTAGGTGATAGATGCTGGCAGAGGGAGGGACTTGCAGGCAAGGGACCAAATGGCAAAAGAGGGCCTCAGAACGCCTGACACACCAGCAAACTCTTCTGGGATTGACGGTCTGTCATGGCGGCAGCTCTTTAGCATGCTGCCACCGCGGGACAGGAAAGTTTTAATTAAATAAATAAAAATTTTGCAGTAAAGTAACAAGGGATAAGGGCATGAAGGGAGCCCACACCATGGCACCAGAGGAAGCAAGAACTGCCACAGCACTTTCTGACAGCTGCACAGGACAAGACTAGATGTTAGCACCGAGGGGTGAGAGTCGCACCACAAGTAAGCTGTTCTTTTACTGACCTATGTCCCCTCTCTCCCTCACACCACCATGGTGATCGGACTTCTATATTTACTGGTTAGTGTTTTCTGTCTTCTGGGTTGCCTGAGAGCACTTCCCAGCAGAATGTTCGAGAGAGGTGCTTGGGCAAACTCCATTACTCACAGTTCATTATTCACACATGTGAATAATGGAGTTTTCCATCCACTGCCAGCAGCTGATAAACAACATTAACCAGTAAATATCAGTTATTTATTTTCATCTGTCTAGTATAATAACTAATATAACTAGACATATGGTTATGTTTAGTAGATGAAAATTGGAATTTGTTGTATTAGTCTCCCTGTCTGTGCTTCACATGTCTCCCACCCACCATCCCATTTAGTACACTGACGGTTAGATAATGGGAAGCATGGGCGGCGGTAACTTTGCCTCCTAGATTTGATGGAATGCTTTCCACAGTCCACCTAAAGTAAACAGGGATCTGGTCCCCTGTGTATTGAAAACCTTAACCAATGTGCACCTCAGTCATTCATCACTACCAAGTACCAGTTTCATGTTTTGTGGTACTGTATAATGCTGAACGCTGAACACTGTTGGGTTGGACATTTGATACACGGGAGGGGGGAGACTAAGTCAATCAATAACATTTACAGCAGTGGTATTTTTTGCTAACCAACCATACAGTTTTTGTAGCAGTAACGTTTGACTGAGAAAAAATATCAAAAGATGCACATTTTTATTTCATTTCTCGACCAGGATACAGAATATTGAAGTTTTTTAAATTTCCCACTCCTGTGCCATGCCCGCCATTGAAAGATTAAATATCTTGGTACAGGGTTGTGATGATAAACACTGTTTGCCATCTAAAAGATGTGATAGCACCATCATAATACACCAACAGTATGAATTAGGCCTGGAATGTGTATTAAACAGGAAACCTGAGTGGAAAAGATTTTTAAAAATTGTGAGTGGCCACCACCTTTAATGACATGTTTAAAAAATCTTTTTTTACAATATCTCGGAAAACTGAAAATTCACTGAGCATGAATCTTAGGAAGACAGAAATCCATTTGTTGCCAAATAACTATAGTATAACTTTTTTGTTACAACTAACTAATACTGCTGCCTTAAACATACTGAGAAGTCAAAAGATGAAAACATGAATGTGCTATATAAATTAATATGAAGACATCTATTTTGTGCGGCACTTGGGTCTTCTCCAGTCTGGTGCACTTGTGTTACATTTTACTGAGCCTAGCATTGGGATCTATGATTAACAGTTGTGGGAGCTGCTCTCAATCAGTTAGAATGGGCTTCCATTTTAGTACTCATTTTATAAAATTCTATTTGTAGGCTTTCTGCCTTTATACCGGGGATGTTTGAAGAGTTATAATGTACCCAGCCATGAAGAATACAGGACACCGAACATGAGATTCCAAGATACTACAAGATTCGTAAAACATTCCATAAACCATCATGATCTCTTGAGGAATGTTCTTCAAGTTTTCTCTTCACACAGACAGTACTGTGGTCTTGATGTCCACCACATAGAAATCAGTTTTACATAAGGTTCTGGATTCCGCTAAACAAGAGGAGAACCACAGGTTGAAATGAAAATGAGATTCACAATGTGATTCACAGAAAGTCAGTTCTGCCCAGCAGAAGCAATAATATTCATCCAACAAACCTCTTTCACATTTAGCACTGCTTGTTGGAAGTGTGTTAACAGCTAGTAGTAGTGGTTTCACCTTGCCAGGCAGGTAATGACCAGTGCACTCTTTATACTCTGTGTAAGCAAGTATTGAATCCTTTTGATTAAGTGGGAACCTGTTTGTGAGTTCTCAAATCTCAGGTTCTCCATACCTCACATTCTTTAATGGCCTGGTGTCTAGAATGACTACTCCAAGGTGATTTAGGAGACCTTTATATTGATCTTCTTTGTAATCTCTAACTGCTTCTCCACATCTGGTACCAATGGAAGTGAGTACTCAACTTTTCAGATCATCAGCAAGACACTGAATAAACTGTAAATGATTAATCTCAGGTGTTCTACACAAAGTGTTAAGTGTAACACCATTAAACTGTTATGATTCTACAGCACTTCAAGCTTTCACAACAGCATCGCCTGGACACTGTTTCATGCTGTTTAAGTGTGTAATATACCTTTGCAAAAGAAGATTTGCTCTTGGCAGTGTCATTGTTCTTTCTTGCAGTATCTCAGACAGCTCCTTCAGTTCCTTTGTTGCATCCATCATGATGGAAAGATTCAACAGGAAACCAAAAGAAGACAAAGTTGCAGCCAGGCCACTAAATTGAGCTTTCTTCCTAGGCTGACAACTGTCATCCAAAGCTGTATTTGTGAAGTGTGCAAACAGAGAAGAATAATTAATCCATATACAGTAGTAGCCACAGACATTGCCAGCTATTTCCTGATATTTCTGTGATATTTCTAGAGAAATCTCTTGCTTTCTGCATTTCCACAGTAGGGGCAGCAGAGAGAAACTCTTAAGAAATGTGAAATATCTGGAAATACCTGGCAATGTCTGTGTCTACTACTGTAGCATGCACAGCACAGAAACTAGATGCTACCCATCTTACATCAAGAACTCTTCCAATTTTCTTTATCTGTTCCTGAACAGGTGAGGCAGTCTCTGCAAGTTCCCTCTGATTTTTGGGAGACTGATTGTACAATGTATACAAAGAATCCATGAAACAATGAAACTGGTTAATAACAGAACCAGCATTTACAACATCCCCCACAGCGAGCTCCAACCTATGATTAAGACAGTGCCATAATATTAGGCCTGGGAAAACATCCAGAATAAAATGAGCAGCACCTGCCTTGGTACCAATCATGACATTAGCTCCATCTGACCAGAAAGCAATCAAATAATTTTTCAAAAAAGAGTCCGTGAAATCATGTTTTTTTAAAGTGTCTATAATAGCACATTTTGTAGTCAATACATTTGTACCAGGAAGGTCAACCAAACTGAGAAAAGTAGTTGTTGGTTGCACAGATTCATTCAGTCCAGCTTTAATGTAGATAATAAAAGTGTTAATATTTCTAAATCTGGTTGACTCATCAACAAAGACAGATAGCTTGGACTGTTGTAACCGAATTTGGTGCATCTCGGGACTTGATGATGCCATGGAGACCTCTCAAGCTTCGCTCTCGAGGTCTCTATGACATTATCAACTCCCTCAAAGGAAAAACAGCCTTGTTGTGGATGGTCAACTATCCACTATTCTATAGGTTGTGTGCCTCCAGAAAGCTCAGGTTCATTCTGTTTTCTGTTTTTTGAGCACATCAAATAAAGTTGATTGCTTCATATTTTAATTTGCTGTGTTGTCCTGGTTATTTACTGGTAAACTTAAGCAGAACTACTTTGAACACTGTCCACAACCTAAGCAACTGTATGTTTACTTGTACAAATGTACAAAGAAGCCAGCTGAATTAGGCCTTTTGGTCTATCTAGTCTGCTCATTGTACGGGGTTCTCAGCTCAAGCTGTTGTCCCTGCTCTCCAGTCCCTGACCTTTCTATCCCTTTCCTCTCCCCCCCCTTCCATGACCCTTATCTTCCCACTATATCTATATCAGAGAGATTAGAATACTAGGACAGATGGCACACACCCAGGCAGACTTCATAAGCACACCGAATGAGGTTCCCACACAAAGTAAGGCAAGCGCAGTTCAGCTGACTGCAAATAATGTTTTTTTTTTGTTCGGTAAATCATGATCAGAAGAGTAGGACAGGTGGCACACACCCAAGATGACTTCACAAACTCATGAAGAGGTGCACACACACAAAGTAATGCAAGCATAGCTTGTCAGACTGCAAGAAGAATTTTTTTTCATTTAGAAAATTACTGCAGATTTATTCAGACTGAGAAGGGTAGGATGGGTGACACACACACACACACACACCAGTTATTCAGAATAACCAGATGGGTAGGATGGCTATCACACACCCAGTTAGACTTAGAAACCCACACACCAAGTAAAGCAGGTGCAGCTCAGCAGGCTGCAAAACATGTATTTTTTAGTTCTGTAAATCATTGTAGGTTTACACAGACTGAGAAAGGTAGGATGAGTGACACACATGAATTAAAGCACAACACAGCACACACACACTCATTTTTAAGTTGGCATGCTTGCACAGCCAACATCTTGCAGTAGTGCAGATTTGGAGGCATGGTCGCTGTTGGGCAAATGCAGGCCACACACCAGTAGGTGCGTCCCTCATTCCCCAATCAGCCTGCATGCTGGCGCCACACCATGCATACTAATGTGGTGAGCACATCTAAGGAAAGGTCTGCTGCAATGCAAGCAAAGCTCATCACACGCAGCGGACACTTCCTACGTGCTTCGCCAGCTGCAAACATGGCGGCACAGTGTCCACTAAACTCAAATCAAATCAAATCAAATCAATCTTTATTTATATGAGGCGCCTTTCTTAAACCAAGGCGCCTGTACAATTAAAATAAAACAATAAATAGTTAAAACTACATTAAAATTAAACTAAACAACAATATTCAAAAATCATTATAAGCTTTACTAAAAAGATAGGTTTTTAAAGCTCCTTTAAAACTTTGGACAGTCGGGCAGTCTACGCACTGACAAGGTGAAATTCCACAGGGTTGGGGCCATGAAACTAAAAAGATCAGGCCCCTGAAGTTTTAAACAAACCCTGGGAATCTCTAGCAATCCCTCGTCAGAGGATCGGAGAGAGTGTGTGGGGGGGGGGGGACAGTAGGGACAAAGGAGATCTTTCAGGTAAGCAGGTCCCTGATCATGTAGGGCCTTGTAGGTCAGCAAACTGAACTTGAAGGTGATTCGTCAGCAAACTGGCAGCTAGTGCAGTCTGCAGAGCACAGGCGTTATATGACTGGACCTAGAAGAACCAGTCAACAGCCTGGCTGCCGCATTCTACACTAGTTGCAGGTGGCAAATCTCAACCCCCAGTAGCCCAAGGTAAAGGGCATTGCAGTAGTCAAGGCGGGAGGTAACGAAAGCATGGACCAAAGTAGGGAGATCGTCTGGAGGAACCAGGTGCTTCACCCGGGAGATGTTCCTCAGATGGTAAAAGAGGTTTTGACAACTGCTGACACCTGGGGTTTAAATGTCAAACAGTCATCAAACACAACTCCCAGGTTCCGCACCCGGTCTGAGGTATTCAGCTGGACACCCCCAAACCATAGACCCGAGGGCGATCCAGCCAACAAACCCGCCTCCCAGCGACCCTGGTCCACAACCAACACCTCAGTTTTATCCGGGTTCAACCGCAGCCAACTCACATTCATCCAGTCCTGGATTTTGGCAAGACAGTTGTTAAAGACCAAAAAAGGCAGCATCTTGGCTGGGCACAAAGGACATGTACAGCTGAGTATCATCTGCATAGCAGTGAAAACCCAGACTGTACCGCCTAATAATCGCTCCTAATGGCAGCATGTAGACTGCAAACAACATGGGCGCCAAAATGGAACCCTGCGGTACTCCACAGGATAGGGAGAATGATGCCGAGGAAAAAATCCCGGACACCACCCTCGTAGTCCTACCCTCGAGGTAGGATCGAAACCAACTGAAGACTGTACCAGACAGTCCACAGATAGATTGCAAACATTCCAATAGCACACCATGGTCCACAGTGTCAAATGCTGCAGAGAGATCAAGAAGGACCAAGATGGAACGAGTCCTTCACTCTCTTGCTATTAGGAGGTCATTTAGTACCCAGACCAGAGCTGTCTCGGTACTATGCCTTTTCCTAAATCCGGACTGGAAAGAATCATAGACACTGTGCCTGGTCAAATGTTCATCCAACTGCGATGCGACCACCTTCTCAATAACTTTACCTACAAAGGGTAAGTTAGAGACATGCCTGTAGTTTGCCAGACAGTCCGGGTCCAAGGAGGACTTCTTAAGAAGGGGCTGAACCACAGCCTCCTTTAGAGGATTTGGAAAATTCCCCCTCTCCAAGGACCTCCAGACTATCTCAGCAAGGACGGGACCAATTTTATCCACACAACCCACTAAGAGACGTGTGGGGCTCGGATCCAAACCACAGTTGGTCGGACGCGGTGATTGGACAATCATCACAATGTCATTGATTGTGGGGAGACTGAAGTCAGACCACACAAACTGGGTGTCTGACATCTTCTGCCAACCATCACAACTCCCATTGGAGAGGGTCAAACGGATATCAGATCTGATTGTGGCAACATTATCTGAAAAGAATAGAGCAAACTCCTCACACCGTTCTTGAGAAAAAGCTCTTCTGGGCTGAAGACAGATTGGATTGCACAATCTGTCCATAGTCCGGAAGAGCTGAGCTGGTCTATTCTGTGCAGCAGCAATCTCTCTGGACAGGAATTCTGCCTTCTTACGAGAGATTGCAGATTGATAGACCACGTAGTGGTCCATCAAACAAAGTTTGTCACAATCCAGACCCGACTTCCGCCAGCACCTCCCCAACCTTCGTCCAACTCTCCTCAACTCCCTCAGAGTCTCATCAAACCAAGGAGATCTGGGGCAAAGAGTGAGAGGATGAACATGAACAGGAGCAATGGAATCCAGGGCCCCTGCCACCACCTTATTATAGGCAAGTACCAGCTCTCCTGGATCCATGCAATCTCTTGGTAAGCCCGATAGGTCCAGCATCGCCGTCAGGTCATTCGGGAAACACCCCTTAAAGGGCGGTACCAGACCATTTCCATAGGGGCCGACCTACTAGGGGTGGCCTCAAAACTGAACCCAATGGAGTGATGGTCCGACCATCCGACTGGTTCCACCACCAAGTCGGATATCTCCATCCCCAGAAGGAACCCCAAATCCAATGAATGACCGCCAATATGGGTCAGGAGGAAATAACCTGTGTGAAGCCAAGTGAAATCATTAACTGGAGGAAGTCTTGACCAAATTGCAGTTCATCGTCGACCAGGCATTGAAGTCCCCAGAACCAACCATCTGGGGACCCCAATGTCAGGTCAACAATGAAGTCTGCGACTTCCCCCAGGAAAACATTCCCATCACCTCATGGACAGTATACGAGAGGTATCCTGCACCCCACACCCTCGCCCATGATACATTCAAAGGATTTGGTAATTCCCACTGGTACTTCCACTAGGCCCAGCTCTGATCTAAAACAGATAGCAACACCCCCACCCCTACGATCCATCCTCGGGCGGTGTATCACTGAGTAACCGGCTGGAACTGCTGCCACCAAAACTGGTCAGCATTCTCATCCAGCCAGGTCTCAGTGATGCACGCCAGGTCAGATGCCCCAACAAAATCAGCTATAATAGCCGTCTTGTTTTTAATAGACCTGGCATTGCACAACACCGCCCGAGTAGGATGAGCACCTGGGGATAACCGTGCTACCTGCTGACTACAATCAGAACCCTTGGGTATGGGAACCCAGACAGGGAGGACCCCTTTCCTGGACCCATTTCGCCCCAGGGCATCTCCTTGTCTCCACTATCCCTATCTGCCCACTCCTTTCCATTCCCTCTCCAGACCCAGCCCACGTCCTCCTCCTTCTTCCAAAAATTCCCAAATCCCAAAGCCCTACACCATCTATAGACTTTTGGCAATGGGGGGGGGACAAGAGAAAGGACGAAGGTCTCAGCCTGGAGGGGGAATAATACCCGACTGTCCTTGTGTTATCCCAGCACATATTTAACACAACAAATAAACAATCCTAATTGCAAAATTAACCCACCTCTTAAAGCTTAAATAAACACAAAGCCCTATATAGTGATTTATCAACAAAATAAAATGCAAATTAAGAAAACCAAACAAACCTCAAAAATATTGATTTAAGGGCTCTCACCCCCCCAAACCCAAACAAAAAATACAACCAAGTACAACAGACCACTAATTAAATTCCCCCTCCCCACCCAGTTCTCTCACCACTGGGGAAGAGAGATAAAAATAATATACACTAAAGTAATTGACTCCTCCCCCCCCCCCCAGTCCTCTCACCACTGGGGAGAGAGGACAATACTCTCAGTATCAAACAAATAATAACATCAATTATAAATCTAATAAACAAATAAATAAATGGATACAGGATCCTCTCACCACCCGGACATCCAAATAATAAAAAAAAATATTTTACAAACCAATTTCTTCAGTCCAATCTAATCACCTATAAAATTAAAAAAAAGGGCTAAGATCTGAAAATCAGATATTCATGATAGTCACCACTTCACCAGAGCCCCAGGTTGGTTAGTAAACAATTCGCCCCTCTCATAGGTGAAAACCAGTTAAAAACTGTAATATGTTGCAGACCGCTCTTATTAAATTCAGAATAAGTCAGGAGCTTATCTCTCCAAGAGATGGTGACAGTGTTCAGATTTTCAAATGAGCTCTCACTTTCATTTGAAAAGCAGCAGGCCGCAAACAGAAATCTCAAATTCTGGAGCATATAGGAGCAGTCTGCAGCTGAAACCAGAATTCACTGTGCAAAACCAGGAAACCAGAGAGCAGGGAAAAATCCAGAAATCATATGAACAAACTGTAATACTAAAAACTCATGAAACCAGAAACCATGAAGCAGAGGAAAGTCAATCCAGAATACCCAGGAGACGAAAGTTCAAATCCTTCACGCAACAAGTAGTTAGTAACAGGCTAGCAGCAGCGCTTCCAATATCAGGTAGCTTCGGGTTCCACCAATAATTCATGGCTTCAGTCAGGTCCCCACCCTGATCCTGATACCTCTTTCCAGACCCGCTCACTGCTACGGCTGCCCATCAGCTACCGAGTGGTGAAAGCGGAAGAGCTGCAAATACGGCCGCCCTACGGCAGCGGCACCACGGCTCACCACTGGCTCGAGGTCAGGGTCAGGGAAGGATTTCGACCACAGGAACCCTCGAATTTGGATTGCTTACCCAGCTGTCCCCCGAAGAGTTGCCAGGGACAACAACCGTGGCCAGCTTAGAGCGAGCAGGCCTTCCAGCCCAACCGCCCAAGCCTAGGGATCTCAGGAAACACAGTGCCAATCCTCCGAGGACACCAGACCCAGTTCCCCCCACGGTCGAAACCCTAGCAAAACATTCCCTGGGTTCAGGCTGGATATTAAAGCAAAATGATTGCGCTCTTCATGGGGCTCACATATTGACTCAGGAAACCAGGAGACACCACAAATTGTCAAATCAAAGACCAGGGGAAAAATATAGAGTCTGGAACCAATGGATCCGCAGCACTGCTCACAACCAAACTCCGTTGCTGAAGGCACTCCCCCGGACTGGATGTCCCTCAGTTCCCGGGCCACAGATCACACAGACTCCTCGGTTCCTTCACCAGATGATTCTGCACTCTCGGTACCAGAAGAACAGTCAAAGTGAATGACTTCGTGCTTTGGGTTACTTCAAGCAGGGGGACAATCGCCACCAGCTCACGTTCAATGGCGCCGGCCAGCAACACCAATAATACGGGCAAGGCACTAGGGGAGACACTAATTCAACCCTCCGAGATCAGACTGAAACAGTTCGACAGAAGTAAAATGTTCACACAGCTTTGTCACTGGGCTATCATTAAAAACTCTCGGACCAAAATAAACGCATTAAAATAAACAAACTAAACACGCTGAATAAAATAAAATAAACAGAGCAAACTAAAACAAACTAAGAACAAACTAAAACCAGCATGTAGACAGTGTGTAGACGGCTAGCCCAGCATGGCCGCCATCTTTGCTCATCACCTGCCGACTTTGGGAGTACCCAATCCCCCCGGTCAGCTTACCCTGCCCAAGTATGTGCCGACAGGGGAGCCCACTCCCTGTCGGCAGAATGTGTCCCCCCCACATTCATTGTTTACTGACGGGGGTGCTCAATCCCTGTTGGCATCCCCCTTTCCCACTTTAATGTGCAGACGGGGGAGCCCACTCCCCATCAGCATGATGTCCCCCCTTCTTCTGTGCCTACGGGGATGCCCAATCCCACGTCGGCTACTGTACCCCCCCAAAAAACAGAAACCACCTGTAAAAAGGAAAACCATCCATGATGTTTATTTTTTCTACCTGTAAACAGAAAATGGTCCCTCATAGTCTCCCTACCCGCCACCCGCACCCACCCTCTGCGCACCCTGCCTCCCCATATCCCCCCTCACCCCACACCTCCAGAGCCTGGCACAACGATCTTTGGTGGACCAGGAACATGTCTGCACTCTTCAAAGCCAACCACAGACTGAGGAAATGCCGGTAAGCTATATAATGGAATAAATAGGGTTTTTTCAACTTTGATGCATATCTAGGGCATTTTTTGGAATTTTTGTACCAAATTTTCAACATGGGGTTTTTGGGACCACTCCTCATGAATTCTGTCACTGTTATGATGTTAATTGGTCCTGAAAGGTAATTTCACAGTCACTGCATGGAATCACCTTATGGGACTGATTAACACAAGGACAGAGACAGTGTTCATGAGGTGGGCTCTCAAAAAGCCTATGTTGCAAATTTGGTGGGAAAAATTAAAAAAATGGCTGTTTTATGAGCGCGCGTTGAGCAGTTGCTATGCATGCTCATAACTTTGTGAATCCGCAATATTTTCATGCCAGATTTTCAACATTGTCATTTTTCTACACCTCCTTGTGAACAGTACAGCTGTCATTTTTCACATCCTGGCCAAAATGTGTTTCCACACTTCCGGCGCACAATACCGCGGTCGCTGTGGGAAATCAGTGTTCGGGGCAGATTACAAAAATGGCACTGACACTATTCATGAGCAGAGATCCTAAAATGCTTATGTTGAAACTTTGGTGACGATACTGCAGAAAATGACTGTGTTATGAGCACGTGTTGCACAGTTTGCACACACACTCGTAACGTTGTGCGTTTGTACCATTTAACTCTGGATTTTTATCATTGACATTTTTCCACACCTCTTGATGAACAGTATAGCTGTCATTTTACATATCCTGCCTGAAATGTGTTTTCGCATGTCCAGCGCAGAATAGCACGGTCGCTGTGCGAAATCAATTTTAGGGACAGTTTAGGGAAATGACAGTGACACTGTACATGAGCAGAGCTGCTAAAATGCCTATTTTGAAAATTTGGTGCCGAAACTCCATAAAATGACTGTGTTGCAAGTGTGCATTGTGCATTTCCCACACACCCTTGTAACTTCACAAATTTGCAATATTTACATGCCACATTTTCACCACTGCCATTTTTTTACACCTCCTTATGAACAGTATAGCTGTCATTTTTCACATCCTGCCAAAAATGTGTTTCTGCACTACACTACCAAAGCCAATGCCAGTGCGACAACATTCGGCATTGACAAATGCTTGTTATAATTATGGAATCCAATCCTGTCTTCCTCTAGCTAGTAGTTTAGTTAGTAAATTGTATGGATGCACTTAGTCTTTGTACACTTTACTCAGTCAGTACAAAGCAGTATTTTTTAAATGTTGAACAACCTCTCTGACTGACAGACATAACAAATTGCAACAGGTCTTCTCTATCTGAGTGACAATTCCATCTGCATATTGTTTCAGTTAAACAGACAGAGAAAACCTGCTTCAAACACTCTCTCATTGGATATGCTGTGTCACATGTTCTGTACTTTGTTGAAAAGCAGATCATGTGACACAGGCATTAAAACCAGCAGTTAGACAGTACACAACTCATCTGCTCTCTAGTCCTCCCCCCCAACCAGCACGACAGCACATCATTTCATCTCCAGCACTACCTCATCTAGCTCAGTTACTTTCATGCTTTTGGGCAGGACACTGCTGCAGCAATCACCTCCAGATGCATGCTGGTTACTGGTCCTGGTGCTGACTCCCTCCTCATCTTCCTTCAGCTCCAGCAATTACCTTTGGTTTCTTCAGTCCCCACTTGACTCTCCACAAGAGTCTCGCATCACCAGGGATGACTCCAGTCTCCAGCATCCTCCTCGTCATCCCTGGCAAGCCATGTGTCAGTGGTGGTTACTAGGATGCACTACTCACCTGATCAATATGGCAACAAACTCATCTTGCTCATGCAGGCATGCTGGAAAGGGTAGGTGTGGGGCATGAAGGGGAGGAGCGAAGCTTGAAGTGTCCCTGTCAAAGGGACTAGGGAGGTACTTGAGGGAGGGTCTGACGCTCAGCTCACTTGCATACCTGTGTGAGGTGTATCCCTGAAGTATACAGGTTCTCATGGGAAATTACTACAGTACTTCACTCACAAAGCTAAGCATGCAGCCTCTCTGGCAGAAATGTAATTATTCTGAACTTTGAAAAGAAATACATCTAGGTGCTGCAGTACCTCCCCACCTGCTTGATAGCAAGGAATAACTCTGCAATATGCTGGTGTTACCATTTGGCTTTGGATCCTTTGTTCCATGAGGGCTTGTGGAGTGGAGGGTAAAGTGACAAGACTCACAGAAGCTGGAGTCCTTCAGTGGGAAGTGTACTTCTGTACCCTTCTAAATAGTGTTTTGAGACACACAGGTCCTAGAGGAACTGGTGCCAAAGGGTGGAATATGTGGAGATTATGTGGGTCCAAAGGTCCCGAGTTGGCTGCTGTAATTCCATCAGGGAGTGGTTGCTTGGGAGCCTTTGTACTACCATGGACCTCCCCGTGTTAGGCAGCGATGACGAGGGTACCAGATCTACGGGAGGTTGGAAGGATGGTATCCCATGTCCAATAGCAAATGTACATCCTTAATTATTTCTGGTGCTGTTAGAATCCTGCAGACTGTAATTATACCACATGTTGGGTCCTGTTCAGTAATTTGGTTGTGTAACCCAAAACTACAGTTAATTTCCTATTGAACCAAGGATGTGTACAGCTCGAAGGAGTTCTGAAAATGCTGATTAAAGGACCATTGCTCTCATGAAGTGCTTCCCATGTGGGATGATGAAGTTCATCTAAAGACCTTCCCTTCTGTGGGATATGCAATAACTGAAACTCTATTGGCTGGAACTTATGATTCCCCCCTTGTAATAATATGCTTACTAGTTTTTACTTTCATTAAAATGGATTCTGTTGGACTTTATACCTGATTCGGACATTCAGTTACTAGTTGCAAAACTTTGCCTGCTAACCATTTAATTTGCAGCATGCAGTGGTTTGAAATACATCCGAGCACCCAGGCAGTCACCGCAAGACTGGGTGGTCAAATAAGAGGAGTTATTATTTTGTTGGCTTCCTCACTGAAAAACAAGTTAATGGCTACCCCTAGGGCAAGGAGGGGGTTACAATAGGAAGGAGTGAAGATCAATACATTATGTAGCAATCTTTCTTAGTATTTGAAAACGTAAACCTTGTCTTCCAAATCTCTGTTGCATTTGTCATGAAGTAAGGGTATCCCTATAATAAACCATTTTTTTTTACAACATATCAGTGGCTGTAAGAAATCCATGGTTTTATATCTTGTCATTTTTCATGTCTCTTCCTCTGCATTCTAAATACTACATCATTATTTTATGCAAGGCTTAAAGGTTATTTATCTGCATCAATAGAGGACAAATCTGAAACTGTCAAAGTAAAATAAGGATTCAACTGCTTCCCAAAAATTTGCTCCATTTACAGAATTAATTGAATTAGGATAATAAAGGTTTACTTTTGTAGTAGTGAAGAAAAGAAGTTTAGCACTAATATTGTATTGACTTACAGCTATTGTCCTTTAACCTACCCCACCTTTCTCTGCGGAATTTCTAACAGAACAAAAATTGTACTTATGTAGGAAATGTATCTGATTTGATATAGCACCATTCATACAAACTCTTGTCCTACAGGCCTTACAATCCAAGAGACAATGGTGGAAAAATTATGCTTCTGTTTTTCAGTGTACAATGAGACTCAAACAGCACAGAGATGACAGAGCAGTTAAGCACAGGGAGGTTACGAGGCTAGCTCAGGGGAGGCTTGTTAGCCTGGTCTAGTCTGCCTCAGGTGGAGGCCTGGAGGTACTGTAGAGCAGTGTCAGGACAGCAATGTAAAGGGAGCAGACTGTGGGAAATGTCGGACAGGTGCCCCTCCATGCACAAGTCCAATGCTCTGCAGAAAAGCAGAAAATGTAGCATCAGGGGGGCTTAATGAAGCTCAGTCCAGCTGTCTCCATGCCCGCACTGCCACTCAGGTGGTGATCCAGTCTGCCTCAGACTTGTTGTGCTGGGGGGGGAGACCCTCCTCCTTCTTCAGCTCTGCCATGAGGGGGGAACTTGTGGGAAGAACTACAGACCAGGTATCTTCACTGAGGGGAGTGGAGGGACAGTTTAGGGGAGCTGGGGACTGATCTGATGCAGTCAGCCCCCGGACACAGGTACCTATAAATACCTAAATAGAAAAAAGAAACATGCTGCACATCATTAACATTTGGAAAACATGTCAGAGCCTCAGCTGGACTAACTTAACTCTGTAAGTGCACTTTAATTCACCGGCACGTTATTGTAACCTTTGATGGCCATATCTCATAGACCCAGTATAACCCTTCATTACATACAGCATTTACCATTATATGGGTCCTGGTAAGCCTGTTACAACAGCCAAGTTACATAAAACTAATTTAACATATATTATAGCTGAGGTTCATTAAAAAGAAAAAATATCATAATCAGTTTCAGTTGGTATTGAGCAATACAGCATGAGAGGATAATAAACCAATATAGTAACTGGATAGCATCTTCTTTCTTCTGAGGCATCAGTGGCATTTAGTTTGGAGCCACTGCAGACAAGACAAGCTGGGAATAACACCATTCCCTAAGATTCCAAAATGGTATCCCAGATTTTAGAGCTAGTAAATTGGACAAGCAGTTTCTGTAGTTCCTTGCATGTGTCATGACATGAGTGCTTTGTGTAGGATCCACAACGCCACATTGACAATTTCATGTCGACACGACATTACCCTGACACCATTACATTGACTGCAACTGCAATCAGGAAGGTGCCAGTGTGGGCAATCTTCTTGTTTTGCTGGGGGCTATGCCCGCTGCACCCCCCTCTTTTGGATTCTCAACTCTGAGTCAGGGATGTGGTGCAGTACCTTGGGAAAGGGTGCTGGGGTCCCAGGCAGACCTTACAGTGATGTGGTGATGTTGTCGGTATCGACCACGTCACTGTGACTTTGTCACTGTAGCGACGGTATACCCTTTGAGTACTGCAACTCAAATACCTGTTTGCTGTTTAAAGTTCTTTTTTTTTTATCTGACCCGGTGGTGCTGAGGGTTCAGGAGCCTGAGGCCGCACCTCATGCCATGCCACCGACCTTGAGTTTAGGTGTAAGCTCGGGTCAGCAGGGGTCAGATGTGGGGGAGGGTGCAGAGCTGGGTCAAGAAGCTGCAAAGCAGCTCTCTTCTCTGGGGAGGGAAGTGAGGGTTCCCTGGCTCCTGGCTGCCACTGGTGGAGGCTAGGTGGTAGTGCCAAGCCACAGAGAACCCTGGCACTAGGCTGAGAAGTTGAAATGGGCCATCACTGGAGCCGCAGAGAGCATGTGCACCTCTGTGCACATGCATGACTGCATTCCGGGGTCCTGGGGTAATGGGGAGAAAAATAAAAAATAACATGTCTCCCCTGTCGCCAATTAGGTGCAGTAGGCAGTAGGAGAGCAAAAAGTTATATGGAAAAAAAAAGTTATCTTTTTTTCTGTTTTTCACTTTTTGTTAAATCGGTGTTTCAGTGGAAACACAAGTCACCATCGATAGGTACTGGACCAGAAATGATACAGTGGGGGGGAGTCCCTTTCTTGCTTGCTCAAGCTGAGTGACTGCTTTTTCGTGATCTATTTGGTTTTGTAAATAAAAGTACCCCAGAATGAAAACCTTTAACATGTGGCTGTGTTTTGCCATTGTCTTCAAACCAGGCATCTATTTAGGGCTGCAGTGGGTGGAGCCCTGCAGTCCTTTAGCTTTCAGTAAAAAAGGACTCCATATTCTTTCTGAATGAACAAGATGTTGGACTTGCATCACAGTCACCTCCAAGTCCGTGAAGCAGTCCGCCCATGTTGTCCCTATCGCCGCAACACTGCATTGTTTCAGAGGGCTGGCTGTCACTGCAGAGCACAGCACACTCCATCGTGTTCAAGATAGCTGCCACGCTCTACTGCACATGTGCTAACAGTCACAAATGCACAGTAGTGAGTAGTAGCCATCTTGGTCACAACGGAGTGGCTGTATTCTGCCATGACTCTGTAATGTATTTATTTATTTCGTTATTTATTTAGTTATTTTATATTAACAGAACTCCTTCTACCCAACCCTCCCTATCAGCACCCACCACTCCACCCTGAGAAACATAACTGTAACACTGGGGTGTCCAATCCCCCAGTGTCGCATTAGGGGATCATCCATCTTTTTTTATGACACTGGGGGTGCCCAATCCCCCAGTATCATAATTGGAATCATCGGGCCTTTTTATTTATTTTATTTTACACCTGAAGAAAAAGCGTTCATCGATGTCTCCCCACACATGACTGTGACACTTGGTGTGCTCAGTCCTCCAGTGTTGCAACTGGGGATCATCAGTCTGTCTTTTTTTTTCCAACCTGTAAAAAAAAAGGTCAATCGATGTCTTTTGCAGCCATTCCTTACCCCAACCCAACCCTCCCACTTAGTATCCACCACTCCGCACCCCCCCCCAAGCTCTTACTTATCCATTGGGGTCCAACACCATAATCCTCTCTGGGTCCACAGACATGTCTTCACTCGTCAAAGCTGGACTGTGAACTGAAGACACTGGTATGTAGTTCAATGTATTTCAATGGTGTTTTGGACTTAGTGCCATAACGTGTTTGTGTTGTAAGGAGAAGTGTAATTTTATGGCATCAGGAAGTACCACTCATGTATATAATGTATACTGTGCTATATGTGCTATAGTGAAAATAACGCAAAACATTTAAAACACATACCGAACAATAATGCGGTTCTTTAGCACCCATTCCATTTCATAATAGTCAATAAGGCCCCTAAAAATATATATTCTAGACACCAGTAAATATTTCTTCATTGCTGCTCCTTTCATCACTGTCAGTGAAACAGAAGCACATTACATTGTTCATCCTTGCAAACAGGTATTGGGGTATAACTTTAGCTACACAGTTTTTCTACAGTTCATACTGTACTGCATCATACTACAATTAATTATTTTTTTGGCTGCCGATCCCCCACAGAGTTCTCAGCTCCCACTCGCCACCTTTCCATGCCCAGGCTTACCTCCCGGGCGGGACCACTAGGTGGATGCCCCCTCCACTAGGTCACCGGTAATGTGTCCTGGCTTCCCCCCAGGGTGGGGCCATGGGAGTGGGACCCCACTCGGCGGATATAGTTGGCAGCAGAGGTGGTGGAGCAGGGTTTAACGCTTGGGGCCATCATTTTTGTGTGCTATACAGGGGGTGGGGACGTCAATGACGGCCCGCACCTGCCCCCCTCAGTTGTATGGCCCCGGCACAGCAGATCCCCTCAGCCTCTGCTAGGGGTCCATAGTGTGCCAGACATGCTACCCCACACCACCCCTCGGAGAAGGAGAGCAGTCCCTAGGATGCTCAATCCTTCTTCCCCCGGTCTGCCCTCCAACATTGCAAGTACATTCCCAAACCCTGGTCATCAGCATTGCAGATGGACACACTGCCTCTGCAGTCCTACCCTTACTGTAATTTTTTATTTTATTTTATTACCAACAATGTACCAGTCCTTGAGGCAAAGTCATGCCACAATATTTATTTGCAAATATGAACGATGTGAAGTGTGTCAGCTTCACCACTCATTATGAAAGAAGCAGCAATGAAGAAATATTTACAGGTGTCTAGAATATATATTTTTATTGGCCATATTGACTATTATGAAATGGAATGGGTGCTAAGAAAACATAACATTGTTTGATATGTATTTTAAATATTTTGCACTTTTTTCACTGTATCACAGTGCACTTTCATTTATGTGAGTGATACTTCCTAATGCCTTAAAATGACACTTCGCTTTACGTTACAAAAATTGAACTTTTTTTAAGAGATTATAAAATGTGATGAGGGGATTGTCTGTGGGACTCTGATGAGGCCCCATGGGCAAGGTGAAATGTTAGGCAGTGATGGCATGCAGCGGCCATATTTAGGAACCATGGGTGTACTGCTAGTGTATTTTTGTACTTTGATACCCACATTTTGCACTGAATAAAATGATGAGAAACAGAGTTTGAATGTTCAAGTGCTTTTTTTTCCTTCAAGAGGAAGTGAGTGCTATTTCTTTTTCTTCTGCTTGATTCTGAAAGTCCTACTGCCTGGGATCAGGTGTTCAGTCAATGCAGCTCATAATACAGTATATAGTATTTTGGGGGAAATAGAGTATGGCTACATTTCAGTGACATCTATAAGGTTGCTGATGTCACAACTTGTAGTATAGCTTGGGGGAACTGAGGCATGGTTACACATCAGGGTTATTTATAGGGTTGCCGATGTCACAACTTGTTGCATCACAATTACAAATCAAAAACAAAAGTAAAATATGAGGTGTACAGCTTTTGTTGTTTTTGTTTTTCTTACATGAAAAATGCCATTTACAGGTCCAGCAAGGCCCATCTACACTGTAGGGCAGTAAGTACATGATGGTGTGGGGGAAGGAGGATGGGTGGTAAGAGAGCTCTGTGATTGGCCTCAGAGGCAGGCATCAGCAGGAAATTGTGGCACCATTGGTGCATAAATGGGGCATATGGCTGCCAATCACCAATCAGGTGCTAGTGATCATTTAATCAAAATGGTAAACCCAGGCCCCCTCTTAGCAGAGGAGTGTGGAGCCAGTCGGGGTGGTGGAGAGAGCGCTATTAAGCCTAATTTAATTGGCTTCAATTGTTGTGGTGGTGGTGGTGGGAGAGTTATGTAGATGTTTTAATACAGGCAGGAGAAAGAGGCTATGAAATGCAACTTACTTTATTTAAATTGTTGGGAGGGGCGCTGGTTTCAAGGTCATTCAGATACAAGCAGGGGGAAGGGACAGCAAGCAGGGCTTTTAAGACCTGAAAGACAGAGTGTTCCTGAAGGCCTGCTGAGGCCTAGCACATTCAAAATATGAACAGCAAAACTTAATTTTCCCCGAGGAGGTCTCATCTACATATTGCCCACCTCCTTGTGCGTCACCTCTGCACTCACCTCCCTGCTCAGGGCCTATGACTCACCTGGTCACTCTATAAGTCTTCAGGGACCTCTTGGAAATGTTCGAGGCATCAACAGATGTGGACTGTCAGTACAAAGTGTGTTAGACAGGCAAAAGCCAGTTGCTCACCAAATCCACTCCATTTTTAGCCCTTCCTCCCATGTAGCAACACATACCCTCAAGCTCAGAAGCCCCACTGTGGTTCTTTCTCACCCTGCCAAGGTGGCAGCTGCTTTCAACATTCACTTCACTACAGTACCTGTGCCTCCTCCGCTTATCCTGCCTTCACCTTCACTTTCCCTACTACTCCACATCCCTCTCAAATGCATTCAGTTTCTCTCCAGTCACTGCCTTAGATTTTCTGTCTGCCTTCCTCTCTCTGAATCCTTCCAAAAGACATATTCCCAATGGTCCTGATCCCAAGCTTTTTCACCTTTCTGTTCCTGTCACCTTCTTCTGAATCAATCCTTTCAACTTTTGTTCTTTTCCAGCCTGCTGGAAACTTACTAAATACCTTCTTCTCCACAAAGGGGGTGATGCCTGCACCCCTGGGAACTATCACCCTATCTCTATCCTTCTCTTCCTAGCTAAACTGCAGGAAAATTTGGTCTTCTCCCAGCTTTCCAGCTTTCTTGACTTCTCCTCCTTCTGTCTCTCACTTTCCAATCTGGCTTCCATAAAGCCCATTTCATAGTCTCCTCCCTTCTACATGTCACTGATTCCATCCTGAAGGGGCTGGAGCAAGAATATGTATTGGCCACTATCCCACTATCCCACTATCTTTTTGATCTAGCTAAGATTTGACTCTGTAGCCCATCCCTTACTCCTTGACATAATGAAGGCTTCTGGGATCTCAATCCCACCTCCCTTCCCCGATTGATTCCACTCGTACTCCTCTGGTCAGAGTGAGTTAGCACAGGTCGGGGAATCCTTTCCTCCCTTCCCTCCCTATCAATTCTGATGTGCGCCAAGGCTCTATCCTGGGCTCAATCTTTTCTTTTTTCCATTTTCTTACCTGACTTTCCCTTAGTTTGTGTCTCAGCTAGCATACACATGTATGCTGATAACACAGTCCTATTTGCTATGGAAACCTTAATTTCCCTGCTAGCGCACTCCCTACAGCACAACTTTGACAATGTCCAGTGCTGGTTCAGTGCAAGTTAGCTCTCCCTTAATGCCCCAAAAACAATCTCTATGCCATTTGGTAGCCACCAACATCTCAGCAGGCTTATACTTGCTCTTGCCTTTAAAACCCTTGATAGCACTCCCCTTGAGATAGTCCCTTGTTTTAAATACCTTGGTGTATGGCCAAACCGTCATTTTGACTTCAAGTCCACATTAATGCCATCTTCAAAAAATTACTTCCCAAACTTGGTGCCCTCCACAGGAATAAATCCTGACTTCTGCCCCTCATCTGGCATGAGATTGTCCTCAGAATGATCCTCCGATAATTGAAAGTGTGATGTGGTCTATGGTGGTGCTCCCAAATCCATGTGAGCCACACTGGACCCTACCTTCCATTTCTTTTACCATTTCCCCTTTTACTGATTAATGCTCCCTGAACGAACTCCTCTCTCTACCCTTCTTATCTTAGAAGCACCTATCCTATTGTGCTTCTTTTTTCTCCAAATTCAGGTTTATGTCCTTCCCCTCCTACCTCTCGGACTTGCTGTCTCCCTCAGCTCCCTCTATGTATTCCCTTCACTCTTCTGGCTCTTACTCCTTCACCATTCGCTGTTGCACCACATCTACTGGTCAGGCCTCTCTCTCTCAGCCTGGGTACCTTCAATCTGGAACTAGCCCCCTCCTCCCTTACACTAATCTCCTCTTACCTTTTCTTTAAGGTGCTTCCACAGACTCACTTCAGTTCAGATTGCTCCTGTCCTCACTTAGCTGGCACCCATCCTAGCCTGCTTTTCTCTTCTAAAGCTAACCATTGTATTGCAGTATTGTTGTTTACAGTATATGCACTGTTGCCCATCCACTAGCCATTACATTGCAGTCTTACTGTATGTATGAGTTGTCGCCCTACCACTGTTGTCATTTGGTAACTTTTCACTACTGTGCTGTGTTTGTACTGACCGTCACTGTTTGTAGTCTCAGCTGCTTGAACAGCTTGCTCTCCTATTTCCCCACCCCATGATTCTGCCAGAAAACAAGCTAAGCTCGGTGCTCTGTTCCTGGTTACCAATTTTCAAATATATTAATACAGCAAAAGTAAAGCATGCTGTGCCAGCCTTTATGTTTTTCTGTTTTCCTTTATAGGACTAATACAACTACAGGTTTTCCAAGGCACATCTGCATGGGAAAGGCTTTAGTATTTAACAGGTTTTGAACTTTTAGGACACCCATTGCCCTATTTCACAAAGTTGTCCTGTGATGAGATTTCAGGTACACTACAGACATAAAGAACAAAGTAAACAATAATCACAAAAATGACAAGTTCACATGAACATACAAAATATTGCAAATAGATCAAGTTATATAAAAGAAATCTAATATTCAAATACCATACATTCTAATCACACATTGATGAGTCTTTTACTATTGTGTTAGTAAAATATAGTCAAGGCTCAGTTTACCCATGTATACATTGTTCAGCTATTTCAGTTTTTAAAACTATCTGAAAGGCATCATTACAAAAAAAACAGCTCTCCTTTCCCTGACCCACAATTGACCAAGCCCATAATCCTGAAACACAATATCCAGACAGAGGGATTTTGTCCCCCCCCCCAGAGTTTGTTATATTAATTCCAGTAGGTAACATGGAAAAATGCCGATTTTGTGTTCAGGATTACGGGCTCAGGCAACTGTGGGTTGGTGAAAGGTTTTTTGTAGTAGATCCCTTTTAAAAGCATTAAGCTTTCCAATCTTATGAATCTATGATGAGAGCTCATTCTATAACCTAGGAATGTAACAACTAGACACCATATTTCCATAGGTATTTGAGGTCCTAGGTACAAACAACTCCCTGTGTTTAATATCTTTCAAATGGTGCCCATGATCATGAGTAATGTGTTTGTAGCTTACTTGTCTATTAAACCATGAACTCTTTTAAAAGCCATCACTCCTCCCAGCTTTTTCCTTCTTAGACTCAGAGTCCCACTCCAATTTATGATACGTAATGCAGTAGTGGCTGTCAAAAGTACATCAAAACAGGCAATTATAATGTAGGCGGTGTTTAACATGCTAAGCAAAGTAACAATAGAATGCTGGTAGATGATACTACTACACTCAAGTACGAGAAATAAAAGTTGCTGTGCAACAGGCTTTCTAGTCTTTCTAGTCTCCTTTGGAATTGCAAATGCTTCCCTTCTCAGGACCCCTAATCTGGTATTAAATGTGTTGACAGTTTTTGTTATATGGGTAACAAATGTAAATGAACTATTTATAGTCACACCAAGGTAGCTGTACTCCCATTGGCTATCAGACTTTTTTAGTTAAGTAGTTTTATCTTCAATTGGGGTACATTGTTGTTTCTAGAGTCTATATTTCTGAAGTGCAATACTTGAGTTTTTTTATCACTTATACCATCTTAGAGTCAAAACTAGAAGAGCCTTGCAACAAGAGATGGTCAAAGTCAGCAAAATTCTCTCTGCAAATTAATTAATGAATTTTGTGTAATTCATGAAGTGCAATTTGTGAATTGCAAATTGTGCGAATTTCACCACAAAGCATGAAATTTCACCTGCGAATTCTGGACTTCACGGCAAAATGTCACACTTTGCAGCAAAAACTTCACAATTTGGGTAAAGTTTAAGTTTCTCAGGTCTAGGGAGGCTTCGCAAAGCTCCATGAAGTGGGAATTTGTGGCACTTCATGCGAACTTCATCAGCAAAGTTTTACTTTACCCCATCTCTGCTCGCAACCCTCCCTCCCAGGTTGAAGCAGAGTGCAAAATAAGCAATAGTGTGAGATAAGTATATGATTTTATTAACTTATTATATACACACACCGCCCAAAATATATGTGGGGGTGGCATTTTGATTTCTATTTTAGGTAGTATGCATATATAATAGCTATAATATTCCTGGGTAGCAGGAATGTTCTGTGACTGGTCTCCCGGGGGGTTTGGTGGCCACTTATGGTGCAATTGGTGAACAAATGGGACATGTGGCTGCCTAGAACCAATCAGGCATTAGTAGCTTCCTATTTCTTTTCATCAGGATCAAGTGACACTGAAACATGAGTGCCCCCTAAGCACGAGTAGCACAAAGCAAAATTGTGGCATCTGTTGAGGGCATCTGGAGGGTGTCTGCAAGGCAGGCTGCAGGTCCACAAGATTTTTTCCAGATGGGCCAGGGAACATCATTGAAGTAGGTGAAGTGGTACAGTGGAAGGTCCTGAAGACCAGGCAGCAGTGACACTTGTCAGGTTAAAATAGAAAGGGGGCAGAAGCTGAACACCCTATCTTGGATAGGCCTGGTGGGTCAGTTAATGCAGGAAAAAGAAGGAAAGGCTGCAACACCACATCATACAACACTCTGTCTAGGGTAGGCCACAGGGGACAGAAAAGGCAAGAAAAAGAGAAAGGCTGCATCGACCTAGCTAGGATAGCCCTATGGCGACAGTAAAGGCAGGAAAATAGGAAACCCTGCAAGACCCTATCTAGGACAGGTCCCAAATGCACTTCAGAGGAGAGGAAATATTAATAAATGCAGGGGACATCTAGCAAGGAGCAGGACAATAAATCATGGTAGTGAGGGAACAGTCTGTACGGGCATACGATTAAAACTGAAAACTAATTTGAGAGGGTTCATCTTCCATCCAGACAGGTCCTTCCAAAGAGGTGAGGAGATCACATAGCTCCACAGAAGGGGAACCAGCACAGTTGAAATGATGTGCAATGTGCAAAACAATGTGTATGCCAAGAGAAGGGAGCAGCTTGTAAACTGCAAGGGGTGTGGTGCAGCAGTATTCATGGGGGTACTCCAAGAGGCAGAGTGGTACTTAGTTTTCAGGAGACTGGGGTTCATGATGGCAGAATTGCAACAGCTCAGAGCAGACATTAGCAGGCTTAGAGTGGCAAAGGGGGCATCAAGATCCTAAATGCCACTGCTGCAAAGGACAGAAAAGTCCAGGAGGGCAGGATGGAACATGGAAGGTGGGAGGGAAGGGAATGGGAAGGTGGAAACTAAGAAACCTCAAAGATAGCAGTGCAGAACTGTTGCCAGGCCCTTGAGGCCCCAGAAGAGGTTAACACCTATGAACACCTAACAAGTTAGGAGGGGAGGGAGGAAGGTGGAATAAAAAAAGATGAAGGTAGAAATGGGAAGATAGTATACTCTGCCCCGGGCAATACTACAGCAGGAAGAGGGGCAGAAGAGGTCATGGGCTCAGGGGGCTTAGAGAAGGGGAGAGAGGCAAGGGAAATGCAAAAATACAGGATAGAGGAAGACAAAGTGGAAGACAGGAGACCGGATAAGTCCAGGGTAGGCAGTAAGGAGCAGTGGAGGCAAAGGAGCATGGGGGACAGGGTATTTGGGCAAGGTAAGGGAAAATCCACAGGGCAAAAGGGAAATAGGGGAGAAAAATTAGGCAGGTTATGGGCTGGAAATTAGAAGAAAAGGGCAATAGCAGAAAGCATAGCAGGGCATGAGATACATAGAAACATAAAACGTTGTCAGCAGATAAGGACTGTCAGGCCCATCTAGTCTGCCCATTAGCTCTCCCCTTGTTTTGCTGTCAATGACCCTACTAGGTCAGTGGCTTTCTCTACTCCTTCTCACTACTAGGGTTCCCTTATGTCTGTCCCATGCATGTTTAAATTCTTCTACTGTGCTCGCCCCCACCACCTCCTGTGGCAGACTATTCTATGCATCCACCACCATCTCTGTAAAGAAAAACCTCCTCACATTTTCTCTTAACCAGCCACTTTCCAGTTTCATATCAAGTCCCCTCATTATTGTACTCATCCTATATTGGAATATGTCACCCCCCACCTTGTTTATGCCTTTAAGGAACTTGAATGTTTCTATCGTGTCACCCTGATCCCTCCTCTCCTCCACTGGGTACATTTTGAGGTCCCTTAACCTCTCCTCATATGTTTTCTGGTTCAAGCCCCGTACCATCTTTGTCGCCCTTCTCTGGACTGCCTCCACTCTGTCAGTGTTCTTATGTAGATGTGGTCTCCAGAATTGTACACAGTACTTCAGGTGAGGCCTCACTAGTCTTTTATACAAGGGCATCAGCACCTCTCTCCTTCTATTAGTGATACCTCTACCTATGCACCCCAGCATGCCACTGGCCCTCCCTACTGTCTTTGTACTCTGCTTATCTGACATCTTTAGGTCATCTGAAATGATAACCCCCCTTTCCTCTTTGGTTATCGTCCGTAACTCCCCTCCCATTATGTATCTCTCCCCAGGATTCCCTCATTCCAGGTGCATTATTTTACACTTCTTTGAGTTGAACCCCGTCTGTCACACCTCGGACCATTTTTCAAGTTTTCCAAGGTCCAGTCTTATTTTTTCCACCCCTCTGGAGTATCCACTCTGTTGCAGATCTTGGTATAATCTGCAAAAAGGTAGATCTTTCCCTTTAGTCCTTCCACTAAGTCACTAATGAAGACATTAAACATGACTGGCCCGAGGATTGTTTCCTGAAGTACCCTAGAGAAGTGGACTAGGAAGGAAGGTATGGTAAAGAGCAACATAGAGGAAGGGGAGGAAGGATTCCAGGATAAACAGATGGGTAGCCCTGGGGGCATAAAGGTGGAGGGAGTGCAGCTCACCCAAAAATGACTGATGGAGAGGGTATGGAAATGGGGGACCATATCTCACTACTAAATTAGATTAGGGCAAGGTAAGAAAGGAGGCAACTTCAGGCTAAATAAGTCCAAGAGCAGGGGACAGAAAGGGAAAAAGCTGGAGCTTCCAAATCAAGCTGTGAGGGTGGGGCCTCAAATGGGAGGGAGGAAAACAGAGTCCTTGAACTAGGGGACTCCATAGTAAGGGAGAGGGAGTGTCTGCAAGGGAAGATAGGTTCACACAAATGGAGCATGGTTTTCCTAGCAGGTATGATGGCTGAGAGAATCATACCTCTGATACTGTATATGCTCTAAGCCAAAGGGAAATCTATGTAATTGTCCAGCTGGGTACAAAGGACCTGGAGGGATGTTCAGTGGAGGTCTTCCAAGCAGGGTTTTGTTGCTTGAGGGAAAACCTCAAGGTGCAGGCAAAACCAACTGCATTTTCATAAGTGATTCTAGTGCTCAGAGCCATTATGGAGAGGGAGCTGAGAATCTCAGATTTCAATATATGACTCAAGTGTGTAGGAATGAAGGCTATGGCTACATAGGGGACAGGGGGAGTGTCTGGTATGAGAAAACTATGTACATGATGGACAGGCTGCACCTAAGAAAATAAGGACTACAACACTGAGACAAGTTGGTGGTGTTTAGGCAGAATTTAACTTATGGGAGACTACTATGGCACAAGGGACCCTAAAGTTTTCCATGGATGAAGCTGGCGTGTCCCCCACGGTAATAATGAATTCGGTGGGCAGGCCATGGGACACAAGGGTAGGGATGGGTGGAAGACAGGAAAAAAGCAAGATCAGAAAGGTGGATGGAAGAGAGAATGGGAAATGGATGGAGGAGGGGATTGGGGTACAAGATGGAGAAGCCCAAACAGGCTTGGCACAAAGAAAATTGGATCAGCAGCCAAAGGATAAGGGAAAGAGCAGGGAAAGAAAGAGAGGGAAGGGGATAGCAAGCATCATAGAGGGTGGTGTCAGTCAATGCTAGGAGTCTGGGAAACAAGATGAATGACCTCCAGGCCTTAGTAATGGAGGGACACAAACTGAAGAGGGATTATTACGGTGCAATGGACTAATAATGAAACTATTGACAAATGAGAAATACTTTGCTTGAATTGAAAAATATGGGAAATATAGTCATAAGAAATTCAAACAAGAGTGGAAATGTGTTAATTATAACCCATAAGGATTTGATAATTATTGATAAAAAATGATTACTTAAAAGAATCTAATAGGTTCTTAGGAGATGAATGTCATCCAATAAGTTGAAGTCATGTACTATTATTATCTTTCCATGTAAGGAAGCCCTCCTGATCTCCTTTCTCAACTCCTGCTTTGTGCTTTTCTTATGATTCGGTGTCCTGCATACCACACCCACCCTATTTTTTCACCCTGCTCCAGTTTACAGAACACACCTGGGATGGAAAAGTATAAATGTCTCAACAGATGCTTGAATTCATTCCTGTATGAGTAGGTTAGAAATTGAAGGTTCGTTAGTAATATAGAACTGATACTATCTTCTTGTATCACTAACAACTGGCACTTACTACTTTCCTTGCATGTCTTACCTCCATTCTAATCATGTTCCCTCAGTCCCACCACATAATGCTCATTCCCATTGTCCATAGTGTTCTAACCTGCACTGTCTACTTCTATGCTCCCTACCCTACTGCTACCACTCTGAGCAACCACTAAACCTTTCACTCTGTCACGGCCATGTTTGAAAACCATTAATAGTTTCAGTACCCACCACGTCAGCTGGCAGATTATTCCACAGCTCCACCACCCTTTCTGTAAAATCCCTCTTGAACCTCCCCTCCATCAGTTTCCACTTGCGCCCCCGTTTCCATGATCTGTCACTTATGCTAAATAGATTACCTTGTTCATTCCATTCAGAAACTTAAAGGTCACTATCATATCTCACCTCTCTTGTCTGGCCTCCAGTGAGTACATGTTCAATGCCTTGAGCCAATCCTCATAAGATCTGCCCTGCTGGCCCTGAATCATTTTAGTCTCTTTATGTTGCACTGTGTCCAGCCTGTCCTTATCTTCCATTAGGTGAGAACTCCAGAACTAGCCACAGTATTCTAGGTGGGGCCTTGCCAGTGATCTACAGAGAGGTAGGAATACCTCCTTCCTATAGCTGTCAATACCCTTTCCTACACACCCCAGCATCCTGTTTGTTTTAGTGAGTCACTAGTGATGTCCCCTAGGCCCCTTCCCTCAGAGGTTGTGCCTAGCTTTTCCCCAATTCAATACTATGTCCTGGGGTTCTTGTTCCTATGTGCATCACCTTTCACTTTTTGGCATTGAAGTTCAAGTGTCAAACTTCTGACCACTTCTGCAGCCTTTGCAAGTCTCTTTGCATCTCCCTTACCCCCCCTTGCTGTTTACCCTGCCACAAAGTTTAGTAAATGTCTGTGAAGAGACTCATCTTGCCCTGGATTTCTTCTCCTATGTCACTGGTGAGCATATTGAAAAGGACTCAACCCAGAGCTGATCCTTGTGGCACCACACTGTTGACCTTCCTCTTCTGATTTGGCTCCATTAACCACAGCCCTCTGCTGTCTCACTTCTAATCAGTTTTTCTCTCACCTAACCATGTCCTTCACCACACATAGATCCTCAAGCTTCTTCAGTAAATGTCTGTGAGGCATATACATTTACAGCCTTGCTGAAATCAAAGTAGAGTAAATTCACAGTGTGGACCTTGTCCACTACCCTCTTTACCCAGTCAAAGAGTACTATCAGGCTGGTCTGGCAAGACCCCATTACCACAGACCAGTGGTGTTTACTATAGTGGAGTTCAACGTTCTCCAGTAGTCCACGAGATCCTCTTTGACCACCAGTACTTTGACTACTACTCTTTTGCTCCCGATATGCTGTAATTGCCTTATAATTTATTTTTTTTGTGCTTCTGGAGTCATAATATTTGCACTATTAACCTTCTTATATGTTTGGCCTCTAATTTCAATGCAAGCAGGTGTTTTTTATTTTTAAACTGTTTTTATTGAGGAGTTCACGCAAACAAGAATATTAAATACTGTCAATAAAAACAGAGATGCCAGTTTTTGGTTTTTGTAGAGAGTAAAGGTGGATTAACTTATATAGATATACAATAAAACAAGATCAATGAAGGCCAGAATAACTTGGATAGAGGAAAAGCAACAAAAACAAATATGTTAATCTGTGAAAATAAGAAAGCATAATGCACTATATAACAATAAACAATGTGTACTGTATCTTAAGAATTAGTATTAGTCAGGCTCTGTTTGGCCTTATGAAAGGGAGTCCATATACTATAGAACCATTCAAGTTTGCAAGTAACAAGATGGGACAAGCGCTCATACACTGCCAAGTTGAAGAGCACAGAAGTCCATTCTACAAGTGATGGGAAGGTGTCCATTTTAACAATATTTACCATTTTGATTTGAGAGCTGGGGGGATGAGCCATGACCTAACCCCATGCAGGATACCCTTTTTGGGGGGCTCCCACAGCCAGAAAAGGGGGTCTGCAGAGATTCTAAGTCCAGTAATAGTACTGTAAGCATTTAAGACGTGTGCACAGAATGCAGAAAGGGAAGGGCATGACCATAGGATATGTGTCAGAGACTCTGTCCCCTTATGACATCTCCAGCAAACATCAGTAGGCAGGAAGCCTATCCTCTTAAGGGTATCTGGAATATGGTACCATATGTGCAAGATCTTTTTTTTTTAAACAGTTAGTACCTCATGTCTTTAAGCTCTGTGTGGGCAATGTTAAGTAGACTAGTCCACAGTTCTTCCAACATGAACGAGTAGAGTTGAGCTGCCAAGGACTGCAGTCATTTCTGGAGTTTAGGGCAGTGGAGCCCTAGCACATGGATATAGAATCTCTCCCTTAGTCTAGTTGGATTCTTTACCCATTGTGAAATATTGCTGGGGAGGCTGTCATCATTGGTTTTGGAGACACTTGAGATCCTTGAAGCAAGGAAATGACTAATCTGGATTATTTCCAAAGGTCAGCACATGGAAGACCAAATCTGCAAGCTGTGTTTTGAAAGGTGTCCAGTACTCCAGATCTGCAATCACACAGATGTCCTACTACAGAAATGCCCATACAAACACAGCATGCCCAATAGAATGGTTTGCTCTAAATGGAGAGGTACAGGTTGTTCCAAGAGGTCTCCCAGCTAACTAAGTGGTCCTTAGCTCAGTTGTAGTTTTTGACCAGTGTGGCCCATGCCTGGTATGCAAGCTTTTGCATTGGGAAAGGAGGGACACCAAGGAACTCTTGTTATTTAGAAACTGTAGTGCACCAAGGGTGACTGCCTCCAGGTATAGCTTCCAATAAGCACCATCTAGAAGTATAAGTGCTCAAGAGAGGCTCTGCCAGATTCCAGCTGCTTGGTAGTTGGTTCTCAGGCTGGGAGTTGGCCCAACCACCTTGTCTGCCTGGGAATCTTAGTTTTTGGAGGCTAAATTTGTTTTTTCCTGCCCAAGGAAAGGAAAGGAGAAATTTTTTAAGCCACTGGAGTTTTGCCTGGGCTATGGAAACTGTCAGGTGGTTTAGGCAAAAAAATAACTTTTGGGAATGCCATCATCTTGCATCCAGCTATTTTCCCACTAAAGGTGAGCTAAAGCTTTTTTCCATCTGCACAAGGTTGTCTTAAGAGTAAAAAGGATCAGATTAATTTTTTTTTCAGTTGTTTAACTAGGAGTAGCACACTAAGCGGAAAGCTTTTTTACAGGTGTGACCTGGGAACACAGGGAAGTTAAGTGACTTGCTCAGGGTCACACAGTAAGCAAGTGGAAGCTGTGGGATTCAAACTCAGGTCTGGTCTGCTGGATGTCACCAGATTTGCAGCTCAGAGCCTTAAACCACTGCACTATACTGCCTCCCTAAGGTTAAGATCAACTACCTTGCTAAGCTTCACTGCTAGGGTGATTCCCAAAATATGATAACTGGGTTGGTGCCCACTTTTTGGGGGCTCTCGCTTCTGGCTCCAAGCACCCTGGCCTCTGGGCGTGACCCGCTCTGGGGACAGTGTCAGGTGGGGAGTTTGCCTGGGGTGGTACACCTGTCAAAGAGTAACGCAGGTGTCCTAAGGCGAGCTCAGGGAGGACAGAAACCTCCCATGGAGCAGAAGGGCAAAAGCTCGCTTGATCTTGATTTTCAGTATGAATACAGACCATGAAAGTGGGGCCTCATGATCCTTCTGTCTTTTTGGGTTTTAAGCAGGAGGTGTCAGAAAAGTTACCACAGGGGTAACTGGCTTGTGGCGGCCAAGTGTTCATAGCGACGTCGCTTTTTGATCCTTCAATGTCGGCTCTTCCGATCATTGTGAAGCAGAATTCACCAAGTGTTGGATTGTTCACCCACTAATTGTTGAAATTACACTATTGGAGATAAAGGAGGCTTTAAATGCATTCAACAAAAGAAAAGCACCTGGGCCAGACGGGGTACCACTAGATGTAATAAATAGAACCAAACTGTATTGGATCCCTTATTTACTTAAACTCTTTAATACATCTGGAGATCAGGGGATATCCCCAAAAGCTGGAAACTAAACATTGTTGTCCCAGTCTTCAAGAAAGGCGACAAAAAGGACCCGAGCTGCTATAGACCCATTAGCCTATTAGACTCTCTAGGAAAGGTATTCACTAAAATTTTAAATAACAGACTGATGATATGGGCAGTATCAAATAACATTATAGATGAAGCCCAGGCAGGATTCCACAGAAACTATTCCACAATAGATCAAGTTTATGTCTTAACTTACCTGATCCACAAATACAGGATTATTAAAAATCAAAAAATATATTGCACCTTTATAGATCTTAAATCTGCTTTGATAGGGTTAACCGACCCTTACTCTGGGTCAGACTTGGTGAACTGGGGCTTGACCCATCCCTATTGGAAATGATCAGACTCATCCACCAAGACAACTACACCAGTATCAGGTTCGGCAACTCAGGGGAATTAAGCACATGGTTCACAAACAATATAGGGGTCAAACAAGGCTGCACACTGGCCCCATTACTGTTTAATCTTTATTTCGGCACTGTTTTAAAAGATCTTATAATCCGGACTTCCATCTACCAAAAATAGGGACAAGAATGGTACCTTATCTGGCTTATGCAGATGACGTTGTACTCCTATCACTGAGTCATCTGGGTATGTGCAGAAGCATAGGAAAATTCCAACTCGAATGTAAAAATGCTGATCTGTCGGTTAACCATGACAAAACTAAGGTTCTAGTGTTTGGGGGTAACAAGAGAGGTTACAACTATTACATCAATTCCTCCAAGATTCAGGTGGTAAAAAACTTCTGCTACCTTGGGCTCATGGTAAACCAAACTGGCTCCTGGAACCTCCACCTAAAAAGTATCAAAAGTAAGTTGGAAGGATTTTTTCCAATCATATCAGCATTCTAACACAAATATGGGGGGTGTTCGGTAGATGGAATACTAAGGGTGGCAAGAGCCAAAATTAAAAGCCAGATATTACATGGGGCTGAATTATTGGGACATGAACTAAAAGGGCCCAAGGATTTCGGATTAAACAAATTTTACAAAATGATACTGGGCCTACCAAACAGTGCCCCTTCTGCCTCAGTTAGGACTGAGATTGGAGAGCTTCCCTTAGAGTGTGCTTGTGTGCAGAGACAAATAAACCACTAGATTAAGATATTCAGAATGCCTCCTGACAGATTCTCATGAATGTGTTTGGAAGAGGCCATCCTTTACCCTCATTTTAACAATACTTTCCCCGAGTATGGTGGTTTTGGAAGAACTCATTAAACCATATGGGCTTCTACATATAGTTACTGATTGTCTAAGGCTTCCAATTGAGTACATCAAAACAATAATAAATAATAAAACTAAAGACAATTTTGTCCAAAAAGACTTAGAGTTCTGCAGACTATCTAAAACATGTCCATGGTTATCAAATAACAAAAGAGAACACAAGTTTGAAAGATACCTCCATATGCTACACTCTCCCCGGGGAGGACCCTTTTTACTAGGTTCCGCTTTGAGGTATTTGAGAGAAACAAAAAAACTGGTTTATATCTAGGAGAAAAGAACAAGGAATATAAGTGTAAGTGTGGCTTGGGAGAAGATAACCTAATGCACTCAGTGATTTTATGCCCCCTCTATGAGAAACATAGGGCCATCTGGTTGGGCAATATACTCAAATCACAATCCTACCAGCTAATGCAATTACTGACATATTTATTTACAAACACTGATCCCGTAATTCTGAGCTCTGTGGTCTCTCTCCTTAAAATAATTGATCAGAGAAGGCTTCATTTGACTGGATAAATCTGAACTGACTATTAAAAGGGCAGAGCATAAAGAATAATCATAGATTAACCAGGCGCCTATCAACCTTGGGGCCACTACTGTAAAGGTTAAACTCTTTGCTGTGGATTCTATAAATTTTAAATGATTTTATTATTCACATTACTATAAGAACAATTGCTTTTATGAAATAAGCTGATAGCATTTTAATGTGTAATAAGTTTTTATGTCATTCTGTACGCAGACTACTTTCATTTTACAACTGTTTTTCTTTTATTTACTTATTTATTTATTCGTAATGGTAATGTTGCTGACCAATAAACTTAAACAAACAAACTTTAGTCCATGATGTTGGAACTGTTCTTCCTAGGTGTGCAGCTGCAATGACAATAACTCTGTCTTGTCCCAATTAATTCTTAGTCCTCAGAGAGGGTGAAAGTCATTTAAGGTGTTTAGGACTGCTGGGAAGGAGGGGACTGCATTTGAGACAGCTACTAACAGGTCATCAGAATATGCAAAGGTCTTAATCTGAGTCCCACCAGATTGTATGCCCTTAATTTCTAAGGACTGACAAATTTTGCAAAGCAACAGTTCCATTGCTATAAAGAACATCATGTGGGAATGAGGACACTCCTGCTTAAGTCCTCTATGTAAGTTAATCATGAGGGATATTCTCTACTGATCAAGAATCTTGCTAATGGATCAGTATATAAGAGATGCACCCAGGCAGTGAACTGCAGGCCCATGCCCATAAACTGCATGGCCTGGTACAGGTATTTCCATTCTGCTGAATCAAAGGCTTTTTCGGTGTCCATGCTCATTGGTAGTACCGGAGAGTTCTGGTGGGAGGCTACACAAATCATGTCCAGGACTGCTTGAATATTATGCATAGCCATCCTAGCCTTCACAAACCCAATTTGCTGATTGGCTATTATGTGAGAGAGAATCTTTTCTAGCCTGCAGGCTAAAACCGTAGCTAATATTTTTATGTCCATATTAAGCAGAGATTTTGGATGGTAGTTAGAGACCACCTGAAGACTCTTACCCAGCTTGGCGAGAAGGATTATAACAGCTTCAGTCATGGGGTGGAAGTGCCTTGTTGGAGTAGGCTTCAGCGAGCATGGAGTGGAGTTGGTGGCCCAAGTCTGGCAGGAATTTTAGATAAAATTCAGCAGGGAAGCCATCTATGCCTGGAAATTTCCCTTTAGGAAGAGCCCTTACTGCAGCTTGAAGATCCTATATGTTTATCAGGGCTTCCAGGACTGTAAGGTGAGAGTCAGATACTCTAGTAAGGGTGGTGTCTGCCATAAATTCTCACAGGTGTGGGGGGTATCTTTGGGACTGGTGGGGGTTCATAAAGAATGCTTCAAAAGCCTTGTTGATGCCCTTGAGAGAGTTTGTCATCTATCTTGAGAGAAACTTGACGTGCCTGGTTCTTGGCTGCATTTTAGATCAGTATGCAAGCAGTTTGCTGGCTTTCTCTACAGATTCTCAATATATGGGCTGTGTGCTGAACAGCTCTTTGCAAAGCAGTCATGGATAGGTTGTTGATCCTAAACGTCAGCTGAACCATTTCCCAGTGTATTTGTGGAGAGTGTGAGGACATAGAATTGTATTCTTTCTCTTTGTGCTTAAGTGTTTGCTCCAGGTTGATAACCTCTTTAAAATGCTGTTTTTTGGCATGTGTGGCATACCTGATTATCTTGTCCTGAATTATGCTTTTAGGGTATCCCATAGTACCACCTTAGTGATCTCAGGGGAGCCACTGAGAGAGAAGAATAGTGCTATCTCATTAGAGACCCACTGCCTGGAGTCCTCACTCTTAAGCAGAAAACTGTCCATGTGCCATCAGGGGGTACAGGGGCCCAGACCAAGAGTAAAACATTTACAGGCATGATCTGAAATGACAATTGGGTCAATCAACACATGTACTTCTGTTACACAGGCTTTTTTGCACTAGGATGATGTCGATCTTGCTGCTACTATTCTGAGGGGTAGAGTGAAAAGAGAAATCTCACTCTGTGGGGTTTAGTACTCCCCAAGGGTCCATGAGTGGAAACTCACTAGCTAGAGCTAGCAGTGCCCTTCTTGATTTGGTGGGGGATATGGAAGTACTTTGAAGCCTGCCCCAAAATGGGGTCCCAGACTTCATTGAGGTCTCTCCTCCCAGTATCAACTAGTCACCTTCCTTATAGATATTTAATATCACTTGTTCGCCAAAGTCAAGTTCTAGAGTAATTTGATTATTGTTTTAAATTTATGGTTTTAAATGTTTTTATTGGAGAATGATAATTTATGTACAGGTGCCTTGGTTATAAGAAAGGCAACTTTTAAAGAAATAAAGATTGAATTGAATTGAATTGACCCAGTTCAGAAAAGAAGGAGTCAGACTTGGAGTGGGGAAAAAAGACATTTACTAGTAGTACCAGCTGTCAGTTAATGTAATCATAAGCCTGGCAAGGACCCATCTACCCCCCCTTGGAGTGTGAGGTTGTAAGAATTTGTGCTTGCAAACATTTGTGAATTAAAATACCCACTCCATGTGTCTTGGAGGTATGGGAACTGCTGACCACTTGACCCACCCATTCTCTGCACAGCTTTTGAGTCTCAGTGAGAAGAAAATGAGTCTTCTGCAGGAAAGCTATGTCACAGTGCTCCTTCTTCAGGTGAGAGAACACCTACTTTATCTTTAAGGGGTAGCTGATACCCTGGAAATTCCGGGAAATCAGCTGGTATAGGTACAGTAAGGTACCTCAGCTATAGAGCAGACAGGCAGGGTTATGATTTGAACATATGAACATACGAAATTGCCAGCAGAAACAGGCCTCATGATCTTTTGAGTCTGCTTGAGTGTGCAGCTAGCCCCTCATCACACAGCTGCCTCTCCAACCCCCCTTTCCCAGTATCCTTCCCTGTCCCAACCCCTCCTGAAACTGCCCACCATCTTACAGGACACTATCTCGTCTGGTAAGGTGTTCCATTTGTCCACCACTCTTTCCGTGAAAAAATGTCTCCTTATCTCCCTCTTGAATCTTCCCCCTCCAATCTCAGTCCACGCACTCTCATGTCCCCCCCCATCCGAAAAATCCCTTCTGTGTTGGCCTTGTTTATCCCCTTCAGATACTTAAAGCTCTCGATCATATCTCCGCTATCCCTACTCTCCTCCAGTGAATACATATCTAACTCTCCCAGCCTGTCCTTGTTGGACTTGCTCTCCAATCCCTTGACCATCTTTGTGGCTCTTTGCTGCACCCCCTTCAACAATCTGATGTCCTTCCTCAGGAATGGGTGCCAGTACTGCACGCAGTACTCCAGGTGAGGCCTGACCAATGACCTATACAGGGGCAGGATAACCTCCTTCCTTCTGGGGGAGATCCCTCTTGCAATACTCTCCAGCATTTTGTTGGCTTTTGCTGCTGCCTACCTGCACTGAGCAGAGTTGTTCATGTTCCTCATAATGATCATTCCTAGGTCCTTCTCCTCTGTGGGGCTCCCTAGCTGTACCCCATTCAAGTGATAATCCCTCCCCTGGTTCCTGGCACTGAAGTGCATAACCTTGCACTTCTTGGCATTGAACCCCAACTGCCATGTTTCAGCCCACTCCTGCAGCTTAGTCAGGTCTTCCTGCAACCCCTTCCACCCCTCTGCATCATCTACCACAGCTCCCATCTTGGTATCATCTGTGAACAGGCTGATCTTGCTCTGGATATCTGCAATAAAATCCCAAACAGCACAGGTTCCAGTACTGATCCCTGTGGTACTCTGCTCATCACCGCTCTCGGTGATGAGAGGTCCCCCACCACCACCCTTTGCTGCCTTCCCTTTAGCCAGTTTGTGATCCATTTCACCATTTTTGGTCCTGCCCCCACATATCCCAGTTCCCCCCAACCTCCCACGCAGCAGTGAATCAAAGGTCTTGCTGAAATCCAAATACAGTACATCCACTGCATGGCCCTTGTCCAGTTCCCACGTCACCCAGTTGTAGTACTCTACAAGGTTTTTCTGGCAGGATCTCCACACTATAAACTCATGCTGTTGACCACCCTGGAGACTGTTTTCCTCTAAGAAGCTCACTAGCTTCTCTTTTAGTATGGTCTCCATGAGCTTTCCCACTATCAATGTGAGGCTCACTGGCCTATAGTATCTTGGTTCATCCTTTGGGCTACCTTTGTGGATGGGCACCACATGGGCCATTCTCCAGTCCTGTGGTACATATCCCATGTCCAGGGAGGTAATATTAAATTACTAGTATTAATCTGATAAACATGTAGGAGGCAAGACTCCCTCTGAAAGGGGCAGTCACCTACAGGTGGATTAATGAGTGTATCCATAATGGGAGGGTGAGGTGATTCCTGGTCTTATTTACCCAGTATGAAATTAGTGGCCCAATTTGAATGGGATTACTAGTATATATGTCCCTATCAGAGCTAAAACAAATGCTTGTACAAGGATCGGTACATTTAGCAATAGTTGTATGTAAAAATAAGAAACACATAAGGAAGCCTTGCATGACTTCATTAATTAGGTTCAAGGATAACACGTTTGGAAATCTAACCGTGAAATACAGTACACACTTGAAAATTTAGAGGAAAACAATCTATGGCTATAGAACCTTGGTCCACAATCTAAAAGGGAGAGCCAATCAGCTAGGAACAACCAGTGGAAAAGATGTTTGTCTGGTGGAAGCCGAAAGACTCTAACACTTGCTAAATAGGTCACATGTGAGTAGTTGGCTTCTCCTCATGCAGGATGGGAAATTGAGTGTGCTAACCTTTAGTGCAAGTGTGCCAACCTTTGGTGTAAGAGGACAGACCAGCAGAATTTAAATAAATGATGTAAAATCGAGTAGAGACCCAAAGAATAGGGATCCCCTTTCTAGGGTTGCAGTGGGCAAAGCCTTGCAGACCTCTTGCAAGCAAAAGAAGGACTCCATTCTAACCGAACAACATTTAGGAGTTGCACCACAGATGCCTCCCTGATCTGTGATGCACTCTGCTGTTACATGCACTAGTTTTCTTCTCTTCACAATAGCAGTGCATCAGGAGCTCCCTTGGTGCTCCCGGACCCCGATATCACTTACTTGGGGTCTGGAGACATGAAGGCTGCGGTGCAGAAGCCACAAAACTATTTGTTTAAAGAGTGGCAATGACCGCTGTAGGATGGGAGATATAACATACTGTAATAATGAGCTGTTCATGCATATTAATGAACCCTGTTCATGAGCAGCTCAATATTATGTATCTATTTAGTGCCCGAGCAGTCACTGGTGCTCTAAACAAATACTGTCGCAACTTCTGCACTGTGGCGCTCGTGTCTCCAGACCCCAACTAAGTGAACTCAGGGTCTGGAAGCACTCGGTGAGCTCTTGATATACCATTATAGTGATGAGCAAATGGATACATGGCAACGTACATGCATGGACCGCCAACTCACTTATTTGGTGCAGCTGCAAGCTGTTCCGCATCTGTGCTTCTCCTCTGCTGCTGCCTGTGTCCTATTCTTGTTGCCCCTGAAAGTGTTTTGCCCACACAACCCTCCCTCTCAGCACCCACCACCCCACACCCCCCCAACAAACATAATACTGACACTGGAGATGCCCAATCCCTCAGTGTCAAGACCTGAAATAAAGAAAACCTTCCCTTGTAGGCTTGTTTTCTTTACTAAATCCTGTAAAAAGAAAACCATCCATCAATGTCTGTTACGGCCATCACTGTCCCCCCAGCTAACCCTACCACTCAGCACCTACCAGCCCCCCCTCCCCAAGCTTACTTACCCACTAGAGGCTCAGTGCTATAATCTTCTGTGGACCACAGACATGTCTTCACTCTTTAAAGCTGGACCTCGAATTGAGGAAACAGGTATACAGTTCAATGTATTTCAACGGAGTTTTGAACTTAGTGGCATAACTTGGCTGTTTTTGCATATTTCTGCCCCAAATTTTCAACATGTCTTCTTTGGGACCACACCTCATAAATAACTGCATTGACATTAGGCAAAAATCTTTCCCGAAAGGTGATTTCAGAGTCCCTGCACAAAATCACCTTTCAGGCAGGATATGAAACTTTTCTCTGCACTTGCTCATGAGGCGGGGTCATAAGAAGGATACGTGGAACATTTGGTGTAAGAATATTGAAAAACAACAAAGTTATGAGCCTATGTTAAATTTTGCAAATGCAGGTTTGTAACATTTGTAATTTGCAATATTTTTCCCCCAAATTTACAGCATAGCCATTTCCTTACAGCACATCATTAATGTGACAGCTGTCACTTTTGAAATCCTTGGTAAAATGTGTTTTTATATCCCAAAAGATGATTTCATGGTCACTGCATGAAATAAACTTTTGGCCGGGGGTTCAAAATTTTCTGTGCCCTTGTTCTTGAGGTGGAGTAATAAGAAAGTTATGTTGACAATTTGGCATAAAAGTATTGAAAAACAACAAAGTAATGAGCCTAGGTTGCATTTAGCGAATGCAGGTTCATAACTTTGGTAATTTTCAATATTTTTACCCCAAATTTTTTGCATAGCTATTTCTTTACAGTACCTCAGGAATGTGACAGCTGGCTGTCATCAAGCTCAACTGCAGCCCTCGTGTCTTCTGCAAGAAATTGTTTTATAAGCAGCTGCCTGGAATAGCAATGGGCACTTTTTTAATGCTGCCACCAATGATCAAGCTGCAGGACTCTTCTAAGTAGTGACAGTAGTAACTGACATGTGTACTGTCTGTGTTTGTAAAGTAAAAAGGACGTACCAACTCACCGTCATGCTTTGTACAGTATTCTGTTGTGCAGTGTTTCCCTCCTGTGTGTAAGTCCAAGGTTTTTGTCTCTGTGCCTGATCTGTGTTTCCATGTTTTGCCTTGGCATTAAAAACAAGAAAAAATGTTGGGGAAAGTTGTGGAGAGTGTCATGTGGGTTTTGCGTCCTTGACCGGCATGTCTCACTCAGGACCAACATTTGGGACACCAGAGGGCACACCGGACACTCTCTCTCTCTCTCTCTCTCTCTCCCTCCCTCTCTCTCTCTCTCTCTCTCTCTCCTCACTTGCATTGTACACCTTTATTTTCATTGTTTTATGGCGTCATTTGTGTTTTTGCCCAGTGTTCTGCTTTGACAACAGGCATGTCTTGCTGTTAACATACTATGAACAAATGCAGTGCAACAATACCGGTGTTTGAATTGAGGTGTGTGTGTTGGGGGGGGAGGTCCTTGACTGGACTGGTGATCAAAAGATTTTTTTTTAGCCTGACATCAGACATGCTCTGTGTTTTTACACTTCATTATCCATATTCTGCAGTGACTAAGTCATTTTTCATCTCACTTTCAAGCATATTGGACAGGCTGAACAGATTAATATGTCTGATTTCAAAGAAAGGAGAAACGGAAGCGGTTTATATATCACCAGCAACTGTAAGTTGAAATGATAGGGAGATGTGGCATTAATTGTGATGGACTTGCTACATAACATGTTTGCTCTGTGACATTTTGATCTGTTTACGCTCAAGTGCAAGAAGTCCATAACAATTAATGCCAGATCCCCCTATCATTTCAACTGACAGCTACTGGTGATAAATAAACTGCTTTATTTCTCCTGCCTTTGAAATCAGACATATCAATCTGTTCAGCCTGTGTCAATCTGCCTAAAAGTGAGAAGGAAACTTACTTGATCACTACAGGATGGATAAAGATGAAGTCTGAAAAAACACAGAGCATGTCTGATGTCAGGCTAAAAAACACACCTTTTGATCGCCAGTCCAGTAACAGCAGAAGCGTCTATCACTGCACTTCAGCTCTCCTCCCATAGCAGCACTAAGGCTCTGTGCTCTGCTGTGCACACACCGCCCAGAACTTCGATTACCATTCCCTGGGGTCTAGTGGTCCTCCTCCTGCTGATTGTCAACCCGATGTTAAAGAAAAATCTCCCTGGTGTCCAGTCCCCCCACCCGATCACCCACCCAGCATAATGTTAAGTTTTCCTGGCATCCAGTAGTCCCCCATCCATCCCTGTAGTATATACTGTACCATTCCCTGGTGCATAGCTGGCCCCTCCTATCCCTGCATTAAAAAGGTAGTCCATTCCCTGGCATCTAGCGGACCCCCCACCCTTTTAGGTATGCCCACACACCATGCCTCTCCACCCCAACCCTGAGCCAGTGACCGGTACATCCGTCTACTCGCCACCATGTCCGGCCACCAACTGAGCTGTCAGTGAATCAACGTGTGCTTGTAAGTGTGGGCTCATTCATTGATAGCTTAGTCAATGCCAGTGGTGGTGGAGACAAAAGCGGAGAGCTGTGCTGGCCACCATCTCTGGGTTGGGATGGGGGAATGGTGTGCTGGGCCACTGGCTCACCATGCTGCTCCCTCCCCACCTGACCCTGAGCAGGCAGCTGGCACAGCCCTGCACTCTCCACCACAGCTGGCCGCCAACTTAGCTGTCATGTCAATGAATGAGCGCATACTTGTACAAGCATGTACTAATTCATTGACAGCTCAGTTGGCGGCTGGCCATGGTGGAGAGGGGAGGGCTGTGCCAGTCATTGGCTCAGGTTGAGGTGGAGCTTAGCTGGGTGATGGGGCACTATCTGCTGGTGTGATGGGTTTGTTAGACACCAGGGAATTGAATACCTTTTTTTATTATAGGGGATCACAGATGGGGGGGGGTCCGCTAGACACCAGGGAATGGTATATACTACTGGGGATCAGGATCGGAAACCACTGGACAACAGGCAAACTTAACATTATGTCGAAGGGTGATAGGGCGAGGGTAAGGTGAGGGACCACTGGATACCAGGGACATTTTCTTAACATCGGGCTGGTGATTAAGCGGGGGGCTACTAGACAGCAGGGAAACATTTTTATTTTACTTCAGGCTCATGATCAGTGGGAGGGGCTCACTAGACACCAGGGAATAATCATAACAGATGAACAGTCGGGGGGGGGACTATTAGACACCACGGACAGTTTTAGTTTTAACAACTTCTTCTGTGCCAAGCTTTGGCCACATTTCACAGAGTTATCAGTTTTGCATGAATTTGGACTTTGCACTGCAGATTAAGTTCGCAGAATGAGGAAAATCCACAAATTAATCTGTGGAGTGTAGTTTTCCAACTTTGCACATCTCTAGACGGGATCATTGGAAAAACATAAACCCATTGCTCAACATGTGTTATTATAATTTTTGCATGTGGTTTTCTTTTAAAGTGCTCATGTGATATTGTGTAAAATTCAATAACAAAAACACATCCAAGTTATTCCTAATGTCACACACACAGATAAGTAAATACAAAAAAATGATGGCAAAATAAACAAAACAAAATGAAAAAAAAAGCAAAAAACACAAGCATCTAATTGTTCAAAATAGAAAACAGAGTCCATGCTGTATTGTATTTTATTCTCAGAGTTCAGATGAAGTCCATGTTCTTTCTCATGTGAACTTCTTGAAAGACAAAGAACAAGAAAAACATTTCTATCTATTAGTCAAAAAATAGGTAACACTATTTATTTATTTATGTATTTAAAATTTGGTGACTGGGAAAAGCACGCTGAGAAGAGGCTCATTTCCAAGTGCGGCCTGGGGACAAGGGGCACAGATACAATAGAGGGTTATCAACAATCCAATGCAGTTAGATACAGGAAACACAAAAATAAATGGTATAATACAGAATTTAGAGCAAATTTTCCATACAGTATAATGCAAACAGCAGGAATAAAAATTATATTATAAGATAGAATTTCAGAATATTGTACATGGTTTCAAATTAATACAGGCAATGGAAGAGAGGGAGGAAGCCAGAAGCATGAGTGAAGATTAGAGCATTGGTCAGCTGAAAGATGTTACTTGGGGTGGCCTAAGGAGGTGCTTAAGTGCAGGAAAAGAATGGGGTAAAGTGGGTTGGAGGGGAAAGGTTGTTCCAGAGGGACATAGGAGAATGCTAATTTCCCAACAGAAGTGCGTACTCGTGGGAGGGCAAAGGAGCTAATGTAATTTGTTCGTGAACTGTAGGGGTAGGGAGTAGCAGGATTTAGGAGAGAGGAGAGGTAGGTAGGAAGATTTCCAAACCAATATTTGCAGATGAAAGCGAAGCAGTTGGATGTGCCTTGCTGCAATAGGGATTGGAGGGATAAGGAGGAGTAGAGGTCACAGTGATATATCAGAAAAGAAGAATTTCAGGCAAAATGACAGAAGACTTTGAAGAGGATGTCCACTTTGGCATGGAGGTGGCAGGGGCTGCACTGAAGACTGTGTCAGCGTAGTCGAAGGCAGGGAGGATCCATTTGTCGAGAAGGTCACATCTAACTGGGATGGAAAGCCTACTGTTGTGTTGGTAGAGTAGACTTAGTTTGGGGCATAGTTTGGAATGGAGGGCCTCAAAGTGAGAGAAGAAGTCAAGTGAGGGATCTAGCCACACACCTAGGTCTTTGTAAGCCGGGACATCATTGAGCAGAGTGTTGTCTGGGATAGGGAGGGCAGGGAGCCTGGTGAGTTTCTGTTAGGTGCCAAAAGTAATGGCTACGGTCAAACAGGGTTCTGAAAGGAAGGAAGGAAGGCACTCATCGGGGTGGTGGGTCAGAGTTGTAGTTGCTTGTTTTTGGAGGGCACGGGCTTAGTCCCACACCCTGCCCCTCACCCAACCCACCCCAAGCTCATCATTTCCTTTATATCAGAGGTTCTGACATCACTTCCCCAAAAGTGCAAATGACATACACCTGTTCATATCCTTAAAGGCACAGCACACTGAATAGGGGGTAAACACACTCACATGCTTGCACACACTAACAAAAAAAACAACTCTTAACCAGGAAGGGATACAGACATATGGGGAGTGGTGCAATGCACTGGTTGTGGAGAGGCAGTCTTCTGGGAGATATTCTGGAGGCTGCTTTGCTGTGGGTCATCTGTGGCGTGTCTGGTACAGTCCTCAGATGGTTCCATTTCTTTCTCACTGGCAGGTCGCAGAGGGTAGTATCAGGGTTTTTTTCCTCAGACTCTTTCTCCCTGCTATGTGGGATCCCGCAGGGTTCAGTGTTGTCCCCCATGTTTTTCACGGTGTACATGCTTCCATAAGGAGACATTGTAAGATGGTATGGGCTGAGTTTTCACTGTTGGCAGATGACACTCAACTGTACCTATCTTTTGTGCCTGACCAGGATAGTGCGCTCTCAGTCTTCTTCAACTGTCTCACTGAAATCCAAGACTAGATGAATTCCTGTTGGTTAAAGTTAAACTCTGACAAGACGGAGGTGTTAGTGGTGGAACCGGGTCACTGGATAGAGAGGTCAGCTGCTGGGTGGCCTTCTGGGCTTTGGCTTGGGGGCTTTCAGCTTTCAGCTGGTGCAGAACCCGGCAGCCAGACTTTTGACTGGGACTTCTAGAACCAGTCATATTATGCCTGTGCTCCGTGAACTGCACTGGCTGCCGGTTTGGTGGCGGATCACCTTCAAGGTTGGTTTACTAACCTTTAAAGCCCTACATGACCAGGGACCCGGTTACCTGAAAGATCTTCTGATTCCCTATTGTCCCCTCCGCCCTCTCCGTTCCGCCAACGAGGGATTGCTGGAGATTCCCAGGGTTCGATTGAAGTCATCAGGATCTCGTGCTTTTGCTTTTTCAGCACCGACCCTGTGGAATTCTCTACCTCGTTGGTTGAGAGAATGTCCAACCGTTGAACATTTTAAAGTTGCTTTAAAAACATATCTTTTTGGATTAGCGTATCTCTGCTAGTTGTGGCTGTCTTTTAAATGTTGTGATTTTATTATTTTAAAACTTGTACAGCGCCTTGATTATGAAAGGCGCTTTATAAATAAAATTTAATTGAAAAATTGAATTGAACCTCTGAATAGGTGCAAAATCTGGGGGTGATACTTGATGATGGGCTGACACTTCATTCACAGGTGTCAGCTGTGATCAAGTCCTCATTTTATCATCTGAGAAACATCACCTTGATTAAGCACCATGTTCCGTCCAATAATCTTCCAATCCTGGTCCACACTTTTGTGACCTCGTGCCTTGACTACTGTAACTCCCTTTACCTGGGGTTTCCAGGGCCTTGATATCTGCTGCTTGTAGCTAGTGCAGAATGCTGCAGCCAGGTTATTGTCTGGGTCAAACCGATCCAGCCATATTTTGCCTGTGCTGAGTACTCTGCACTGGCTGTCAGTTCAGTGGCATATCACCTTTAAAGTTGGTTTACTGACTTTCAGAGCCCTACATGGTTCGGGTCCAAGTTAACTACAAGAGCTTCTGAATCTGTACTGCCCCCTCCGACCACTCCGCTCAACCAACAATGGATTGCTAGAGATTCCCAGGGTGTGTTTGAAGACCTTGGGAGCTCAGGCTTTTGTTTTTGCTGCTACCTTCCAGTGGAATTCTCTACCTTGTCAGATACGAGAGTGCCAGACAGTGCAGAGTTTTAAAAATGCTTTAACAACATTTTTATATTTATGTGCCTTTCCTGATTTTTAATCATGGATTATTTGATTGATATATCTTATGAATATTTTATCAAGTTTTTATATTTTATTTGTGATATGATTATTTTAGAGATTATGGGCAGGATTCACAAAGGAGATGCACCCAGTGCAACTCGGCTGCCCTGGTGCAGGGGAGATGCACTGGGTGAAAAATGGGCTATTCACAGAGGAGGCACAGGGAGATGCCCCAGCACACCCCCTCTGTGAATAGCACCGGTGCGCCCAGCCCAGGATGCCCCGGAGCATCCCAGGCTGCTCAGGAACATCCCCCATGACAGGCAGTGAGTCCATCAGGGCAGGGCATCTCAGGATGCCCTGAGCCCAAAAATGCTATTCACAGCCAGGGGCATGCAAATGAGGCCATTAGACATGCATGGTGCAATGGGGCCATTTGCATGTCATTATGTATCCATTTGCATATCGCCGGCTGGGAATCCCCAGCAGAAAGTGCCCAGCGCAACCACCGCCCAACCCCGCCCCAGCCCAAGCCATGCTGCTCCAGGTGGCGTTGTATGTGCGGATCCCCACCCCAAGCCCCTGTAGAGGCACCACACACAGGCGGCAGTAGCAGCACTGTACACCCCAATCCCACAAAGCCGCTGCTGGCGTAAGTAGTAGTGGTGACAACCCCCACCAAACCCCCGTATAGAGCCGCTCAAAGCGGCAGTAGTAGTGGTGATGACCCCCACCTGATCCCCATACAAAGCCACTTACAGTGGCAGTAGAGGTTGAGATGACCTTCCCGAGTGACCGTATGATGCTGCTCGTGGTGGCGCTGGACTGAAGGCTTCACCCCCAGCCCCAGCACCGGTACAGCCGCCACCCACGGCAGATGTGGACAGCCCCCATGTACACTAGCTCCATCTTCTTCTCAGCAGGACCAGCTGCCTGGGAGTGGCTCAGCCTACCTGCATACCACACAGAGCCGCTGACTGAGCTGAATCAGTAATGACAGCTATCGCACAGCCTGCAGTGCTTCGGGCTGTGCGATCGCTGTCAGTTGCAGACAGCTCAGTCGACGGGCACCCATGGTGGTATGCGGGTGGGCTGAGCCACCTGCCGACAGCGGGTCCTTGCTGGGGAGAGGGGTGGGTTGGGTGTACATGGGGGGGCGGTCTGCACGTCTGCCGTGGGTGGCGGCTGTACCAGGTGCTTGGGGCTGAGGGGGGTGAAGCCTGAAGTCCAGCGCCACCATGAGCGGCATCGTACAGGTGCTTGGGGGTCATCTCAACCCTCTACTGCCGCTGTGAGAGGCTTTGTACAGGGATTGGGGGTCATCACCACTACTACTGCCACCATGAGTGGCTCTGCAGGGGTTTGGGGTTGTCACCACTACTACTGCCACCGGGAGTGGCTTTGTATGGGGGATTGGGGGGTATGTGTCCAGTAATGCTGCCTGGGGTAGCAGTGTACAAGGGCATGGGGCTTGGGGGGGGCTCACTGGGCTGCCAGGGTGGTCAGCCACCTGTGCTGCTGCCCACAGTGCGGCGGTCAGTCTGTAGGTGGCCCCTGACTTACACCACTTTTTTAGACTTATCTTTCTGTGGCACAACCCAGGACTTGCCCTGGAGTTGAACCCTCAGATTTGGACTGTGAATGGGGCTGTGTTCAGTATGCATGGGCACACCCCCCTTCACAGCCCCTACGGATGCACCACATATCATTACAGGTGATTTGCAGCACATCAGGGTTGCGCCAGCGCATCAGGGTTGCACTGGCGCATGGTGGCCCTGCTTGAATCGCCCTCGGGTGGTTTTCGGGGATGCGCGGGCGCATCTCAGATGCACTGGGTGCATCCCTTTTGTGAATCCTGCCCTGTACGTCTTGTACAGCACTTTGATATCAGTTGAATTGCGCTTAAGAAATAAAATTATTATTATTATTTGCAGGCACCTTTCTGGTCTGAGGGAGGAGATTGTTGACCTGATGAGGATTCGGGAAACCTCCTCCCTCACCCAGGGATCACCCAGGCCACCACCACTTTCTCAGAGTCTGCCAAAAAAGAGGAGCGGTTGGGTCATGGTGGGCTCAGAGAGGGTGAGGGTGGTGGAACAGAGGTGCATTCTTCCAGTTGTTCCTCTTCACAATTCATTCACCATTCTGGCAGAGTGTATTTCCTCTGTGGAGGCACCCAGAGTGGAGACCAAGGAGGATGCTGGGAACCTCCACAAAAGAGACCCACAGGAGGGTGACACAGGACCCCACAGGGGAAGGAAACAACTCCTGGTGGGGACTCAATTGTTAGGGGGGTAGAACTGGGAGAGGGAAGGGAGAGGGAGGTAAGGTGCTTGCCCGGTGCTATGGCTTGGAGGGACAGGAAGCGAATCCTCAGGATCGTGGGAGCACCTGCACAGGGGAGGGAGCTGGATGTCACTGTCCACCTAGGGACAAATGCACTTGCTAAGAATGGGATCAGAACAGTGCAGCAGGAGATTGTGGAGTTGGGATGGGGCCTTAGACAAGTGGCACAGACTGTAAGTTTCTTGGAAGTGCTACCAGTCTATTGCATGGGTGAGGCTAGGGTACTCCGCACCATGGGATTCAATGACTGGTTGAAAAACTAGTGCAGAGCTCAGGGATTTAGCTTCATTGGGGACTGGGGATCCACCTGGAGGGATACAGACCTATACTGGCATGATGGTCTGCATCAGTCTTGGAGAGGAACCAGGATCCGAGGTGATAGACTTAAATGCTTCATTGGCAAGCATTTAAACTAGCCAAGGGGGGAGGCACTGAAGAGAAACAGGGAAATCCAAGCCCCCCCTACAAAACTGGGTAGTTAGTGAATTAGACACAAAGGTAGAGAAGTCAATAGGGAGCAGAACTTGGGTAAATCCAGAAAAAGGCAGCAAGGACAGGAATGGGGCTAAAAGTGGTAAGGCCATAAAAAATGGAGGGCAATGAATACCAGTGCCCATTGTCTGGGTAACAAGCTCCGTGAACTAATGGCCTTGATGGAAGTGGGACACCTGGATATCATGGCAGTCACAGAAACATGGTACACAGAGAACCATGACTGGGATGTCAACATACCAGGGTATACAATCTACAGGACGGACAGGGAGGGTAAAAGAGGAGGAGGAGTAGCTCTCTACATAAAGGAAGGAATCAAAGCAACACAACTAAAGGATAAACAGGGAGGGGAGGAGGAACTGTGGGTCACCATGGAGACAGGAAATGGCACCACAATCTGCACAGGGGTTGCTACAGACCCCCATCTCAGGGGGAGGCAATGGACAAGGAAATGATAGAAGGAATCCTTAGAATGGTGAAAAAAGGAGAGTTATTGTTGATGGGGGACCTGAATATGCCAGATGTTAACTGGAACACCTTTACTGCGGTCACATCCAAGAGCAGGGTCATTCTCGATGCCCTACAGGGGGCATGCCTCAGACAGCTAGTGTTGGAACCCACTCAGGAGGGAGCAATCTTCTACCTGCTACTTTCAAATGGGGATGGAGAGAGGATCTCAGATTTAGAAGTGGGTAGCCATCTGGGAACAAGCGACCACCAAACAGTGTGGTTCACAATAAACACAGCTGCAGAGTTAAGCCATACAAAAGCATGGGTTTTGGACTTTAGGAGGGCTGACTTTGGCAAAATGGGAGAGTGCCTCAGAAAAACAATAGCAAACAGGCAAGAAGGAGAGGTGGAAGAACAATGGGAAAAATCAAAACTGCCATCATAGAGGCAACAAGCCTTTGTGTAAAGCAGATCAACAAAACAAAATGCAGAAAAAAGCCACTATGGTTCTCAAAAGAGCTGCCAGAGAAGGTTAAGGAGAAAAGGATAATATTCAGGAAATATAAGGAAATACAGAAGGAGCAGGACAGAGAACTATATCAGTTAAAACAGAAGGAGGCAGAGAAGGCAGTCAGAATAGCAAAGGCACAAATTGAGGAAAAGATAGCCAACTCTGTTAAGAAGGGGGGATAAAACCTTTTATAGGTACATTAGGGAGTAAAGAAAAACCAAGGGAGGGATAATGAGGCTTAATAAAGGGGTGGGCATGTTGGCAGAGGGGGGACAGTGAAAAAGCAGGGATACTGAACGAATACTTCTGCTCAGTATTCACAAAAGAAGAGGAGGGGGAGGTACCTAAACCAAACAATAGAATCACTCTGGATAAGAGGGTTGATACCAGTCCATTCACAGAGGAAAGGGTTCTGAAAGAACTCTTAAAACTGAAGGTGGACAAAGAAGTGGGGCCTGATGGGATTCACCCAAGAATTCTGAAAGGGTAGAAATAGTGACAACACTGACTACCTTCTTTAACAAATTATGGGAAGGTGGGGTGGTACCTGAGGACTGGAGGAGGGAAGATGTGATTCCACTTAACAAAAGTGGGAGCAAGGCAGAGGCAGAAAACTACAGACCTGCTAGTGTGACCTCAGTGGTAGGGAAAATGATGGAAACACTCCTGAAGGAAAGAATTGTTGAGTACCTAGAGGCCAGTGGGGCACAGGACCCAAGGCAGCATAGATTCACAGCAGGAAGGTCGTGTCAGGCTAATCTAATAGATTTCTTTGACTGGGTGACCAAAGTAGTAGACCAGGGAGGGGCTGTGGACATGGCCTACCTAGACTTTAGCAAGGCATTTGACACAGTCCCACACAAAAGATTAATATACAAACTAGCCAGACTTGGAGTGGGTCCCAAGGTAGTAGCTTGGATAAAGAATTGGATGAACATCAGGACGCAGAGGGTAATAGTAAATGGGGTCCACTCTGAAGAAAGGGGGGTTACTAGCGGGGTACCACAGGGTTCAGTGCTGGGACTGATCCTCTTTAATGTCTTTATAAGTAACACTGTGGAGGGACTGGAAGGAAAAGTATGTCTCTTTGCAGATGATACAAAGATCTGCAACATGGTTGATACACAAGGTGGGGTGGAAAGAATGAGAAGGGACTTGGCAAGGTTGGAGGAATGATCAAATGTATGGCAGCTTAGATTCAATGCAATGGGGGGTGAGATAGTAACAACAACAAAAATGGAAAGAGACCTGGGAGTAGTCATATCAGATGACTCAAAGGTGGGCAAGCAATGTGAGAAGGTAGTAAGGAGGGCTGGCAGGATACTGGGATGCATAGGGAGAGGCATCACCAGTAGAAAACAAGAAGTTGTTATACATCTGTACAGACAGTTGGTGATACCCCATCTGGATTACAGAGTACAGTTCTGGAGACCCCATCTCCACAGTGACATAGACAGGATGGAGGCTGTCCAGAGGAGGGCAACTAAAATGGTGTAGGGTATGCACCAGAAGACATACGAAGAGAGATTAAAGGAGCTTAATATGCATACCCTCGAGGAAAGGAGGGAGAGGGGGGAACATGATAGAAACTTTCAGGTACCTCAAGAGAATCAACAAAGTCCAAGAAGGTAGCATCATTCAGAAAGAGATGTGCAAGGACAAGGGGGAATAATTTGAAGATAGAGGGGGAACAGTTTAGAGGTAATGTGAGGAAGTATTTTTTCATGGAGAGGGTTGTGGATACATGGAACAGCCTTCCTGATGAGGTAGTGGAGTCAAAATCAGTGGGGGAATTCAAGAATGCATGGGACAGACATAAGGCAATTTTAGTGGGGGGTAGGAGGAAGTAGGCTCACAGGAGAGGTGGAGTTTGAGGGGCCAGGGTTGAGCTCAAAATCACCAGCTAAGAGTAGGAGAAAGACTAGAAGGTGACAGTAGGGTGAATGTATTTTTGCCTTAGGTAGGTAACCACGGAGAGGGGTCTGTTTGGGGGAGGCTAGAAACCAGAGATGATGGAGGGTTTCAAGCTTAATGAGAGGGCTGTTTAGTAGCCCTGGGTGTATAGTCAGTGTATGGCAGCTTGAAGGGGTCGGGGACAGGAGGGAAGCATCAAGGGAGTGGGTAGGCAGGTCGCAAAGGGGGCAGGATACAGGAAGGGTGGTGCTAGGACAGGAAGGAGTTGGGAAATGGGGAGACTGGAAACAAGAAAAGAAGGGCTAAGTGGGGATATAATAGAATACAGGGAGAGGCCCCGGAAGTAATGAGGAGAGTAAAACTGCAGCAGCAGTGGCCGCTAGTGGCCGATCTGTATAAGTTGCAGGTGAGGATCTAGGGAGATCGTGAAAGATGGGTAAGACAGGCTAAGGTAAAAAGGAGAGCACACTAGGAGAAGATACTAACAGGCAGGGTGGTCTAGTGGATATGAACCAAAGAATGCTGTGCAAATAGAGTACTCCAAATTTTATCCAAATAGGAGCATCATGACCAGTCTAATATATCCACGCAGCTACATACATTCAAAAAGAGACGCAATCCATGGACTTCCAGTCAGTTGGAAATTTATTTATTTGATCGTGAGTGATACCAAACAGTGTTAGTGTCTAGTAGATAGAGTGGCTGGTTTCTGAGTGGGCAGGGCAGCACAGGCAGGGGTTCGAATCTGACAGAGGGGAGGAATACTTGAAGGGTTGAGGAGACTACTAAAAGGGCTGGTAGTGCTGGGGGAAGGTGAAGAGAGAGAGAGGGAGCGAGAGAAAGAGAGAAAGTGAGAGAGAGAGATCCGAAAGCTGAGGGATAGGAACAGGAGACAGCAATTGCTATTTAGGAGCAAGTGGAAAATGCAAAGGAGAGTATAGTGCCCCCCCCCAGTGGCTTGGTGGTATAATCTGCTAAGGGGTATTTGAGGAGATAGAGAGTTCTGACCAGTGCTCATGTGATACAGCCACCTGACAAGAGCATTCTATAAAAGAAATGCCTGCCCAGGGTGGGAGGGGCTAGTCATGTGCCTCTGACAGACGCTGATGCCCTTGATGCTGTACCTGGAGCTGCTGAGATTCGGTGCTGGCACTTCCGCGGTTGCCAGGAGGGGAGGGGAGACAGCCTGCAAAGCACAGCACTCACCAAGGGAGGAAAGGAACACAAAAGGATTAGTGAGGGAGGCAAACAGGAGCATTAAGGGTACAAAGGTCAAGGTGGTAGCAAACAAAGACTAAACATGGCTACATTTCAGTACATTGACACACTGAGCACAAGCTGATTAACAGCGGCACAAAACAGCACCATACAGGTTTTCTAAAGGCACGAACCTTGCGGGTGAGTACAGCCAATGCCCTAAGCCCCATACATCACATAAAGTACCCAATAATAGTGGTAAAATCATGGCTAGAACAAGACTACACACTAAATAAATTATTCTATCAGTCCTTTGCCTCCAACAGACACCGATGCTCTTGATGCTATACCTGGAGCTGCTGAGATTTGGTGCTGGCACATCTGTGATTGCCAGAAAGGGGGGGGAGCTTGCAAAGCACAGCACTCACCAAGAGGAGTGCCTGGACCTGCTGAGATTTGGTGCTGGTGCTTCCACAGTTGCTGGGGGGGCCACAAGAGTGCAGCACTCCACCAGGGAAATGCCTGGAGCTAATGAGATTCAGTGCTGGCACTTCTGCTGCTGCTGGGGAGACAGCCTGCAAATCACAGCACTCACTAAGAGGAATGCTTGGAGCTGCTGAGACTCAGTTCTGGTGCTTCTGCAGTTCCTGGGGGTGGAGTTGGGGGTGGGCAGCCTTCCATCACAGCACTCACTGAGGGAATGCCTGGAGCTGCTGAGATTCAGTGCTGGTGCTTCTACAGTTGCTGGGAGGGGATGGAGGGGGGAGAGAGCCTACAAACCACAGTGCTCACCAAGGGAAACACTGTGAATGTTTATATTTCTCATGAGTTTGGACAAAAAGTGATTCAATGTAGCAAAAATAAAGTTTGAAAGCAGACGTGGGAAAAGGTAGTGTCCAACATGCTCCTGTTGTCACAGTTTCCTCAAAAGGCAAATATCCTGTGCCCTTCATAGGTGGAGGTTCAGCAGGCACAGAGGATGCATTAACAGAAATAGATGAGAAGCAGACCTCTGAGAAAATAAGTTGCCATTTTAATTATGGATTCACAGAAATGAAAAAGAAGCATGAAACTAGTGTAGGGTCTGCGTATGGGGGGAGAAAATGGCTGCGGAGATGGTGAGGGTTGTAGTAAAAGTAGTAGGTTTGAAAAGAAAGAAAAGAAAATCAGATACAGAGCTGATGAGTATTATACTGTTTGTAGCAAGATGAGAAGGCCAACCAGAGGCAATAAAAACAGAGAGAAAAATCAAATAGTGTTTTTAAGACAGTATTATAATGCCTTAAAATGAGTCTATGAAATGTAAACAGTAGTACTTCCAATAGTATACAACAGAAGGAAGAAATTCTGAGGAAACTGTAAACACTAATTGTGATAATGAGAAGCCATTTAAAGGAAAATCTTATTCCAATCACCCGCCATCAGGAGCCATGCCGACTTTCACGAAATTGTGTGAAAAAGATTTCAATTAATTATTTAATCATCTGCCTGTTCTACAATATAATAACTTGACAAAACTGGAAAGAGAGACTTTACAAAATCTGCAGAAAGACAGCTCCGTAGTTATCAAACCAGCTTATAAAGGTGGTGGAGTAGTGATTCAAAATACTTCGGACTACACCAAAGAAATTCTAAGACAACTTAGAGACAGTAGATTTTATACAGAAATGTTAAACGATCCTGTACCAGATTTCAAATGGCATACTGATGAATTCTTAGAAGATGCTTATTCCTGTGGAGCTATAGGTTTGAATGCTAAAGAATTCTTGACAGAAACATCCAGTGTGAACCACTATATACACCTTGCCTAAAACACACAAAACACTCATAAACTCTCCTGGTCGACCTATTATAAGTGGCATTGGCTCTATTACAGAACCACTTTCACAATATATTGATCACTTTTTGCAACCTTTTGTTTCAAATTTAGGTTCCTTTATTCAGGATTCTAGTGACATCTTGAAAGTTCTGGATAATATTAAAGGCACAAAGGATTATTTTCTGATAACACTTGACATTGAATCGTTATATACAAATGTGCCACAAGAGGAAGCCCTTGACACCATTGCCTTTTATTTAAATCAAAGGGATACAGAAATTACACTTAGTACAGATTTTCTGTTGAAACTGTCCGAATTTGTGTTAAAATTCAATTCCTTTGTCTTTCTTGATAAATACTACTTGCAAGCAAAGGGGGTAGCCATGGGTTCCACTTTTGCCGCTAGCATGGCTAATCTATATATGGGCCAATGGGAAACGGAGAATGTGAAAAACAGTGACAAAAGTCCCTTTTTTGATAAAATTGACCTATGGCATTGTTATATTGACGACATTGTTATGATATGGAAAGGGGTAATGTCTGAGTTGGATGCACTTGTCAATTATTTACACAGTACTAATCCACATTTATGTTTTTCTTACACAGCCAGTAAAAGCGAAGTGAATTTTCTAGACTTATGTATTAAAAAGGATAATGTGGTAATATTTGTACAGACATTTATCATAAAGGGAGCTCAAAGAACACCTTATTACAGGCATCTATCTGCCACCCCCGACATACAGTTACCAATATCCTTAAGGGTCAGTTTTTAAGATTAAAATGTAATTGCAGTATAGGCATGGGTTTTGAGAGAGCTGCAGAAGATAGGAGGGACAGATTTCTCAAGAGAAGGTACAGTGGAGAAAATGTTCAGAATGCGATGGAATGTGCTCAGAATCAGAATAGGCATGAACTTCTATCTGGGAATAATTCCAATAATAGCTAGATAACAGGTTTACCATTGTTAGGACCTAGTCAGCACATGCTACTAGAATAAGGAATATTTTTAAATATAAGTGGCATATCCTGAAAGTGGACCCCTGTCCTGACCATCTTTCCAATGAAATACAGAGAACCACTTTTAGATGAGCGGGCATTTTAGGAGACACCCTGGTTCATAGTCATCAGAGAAAACAGGTGAATACTGCAGTACTTGGTTAACGAACAGAATTACAGGATGTTTCACTTGTAACACGTCTTTATTGCAGACATGTTTCTGTGGGTAATGGCTTTACTAATCCTCATGATAGTAGAGAACATACAATACACCTGTTTATTACATGTGAAAACACTGCCATTGTTTATGTTGCACTCTGTAGTTGTAGAGCATTCTATATTAGCAAAATAAAATATAAATTCAAGAATAGAGTGAATGAACACTCTAGAGCAATAGCTAACAGTGACATGAAACATGCCACAGCCCAACATGTGGACTCCCGCACCCGAGTGGCGCCCAACCAACTCGGCAGCCCCTCTTACGGCTATCCATGGCTGCAGCTCGCCCGGACACATGCTTCCTGCTGCCCTCCTGGTTCCCCAAGTTGGATCCCAGCACAAGATACGATCGCTGTTACTTGCTTGGAGCTGCTGAGTCTCGACTGTCTCCTGATTGGTGCAGTGCTGCACTAGTGGAGCCTGATTGGTTCGGCCAGCGCCTCACACTTTTCCTGATTGGAGCGCCTTTTGCCTATTCAGCAACATTGATTTTTTGCTCACCACTAAACCCTGCTTCTGCTAATAAGTTCTTATATTTTGTCCCTGCCCCCACCCTCTCCCAGACCTCCTTTAAATACTCTCCTAGCCCCGCCCTCCTCTAATAACTAACATTTATTGGTCACTGGCTCTGCTTATTCCTCCTACCCCTCTACATATGTCTAAAGTGCTGGTTGGCTGTTTTTTTTTGGGGGGGGGAGCTAAGGTGCGTGGTTGTTTGATTTGTGTGGGCTACTATGTAATCTTTCCTCATCCTGCCTCTACCTGCCTTCGCACTTACATCTCACTTCTCATGCAAGTTCTTCTTTGATGTCTAGTGAATATCTCTGAGCTGCTGAATTTTAGCACTGCCCTCTCCTCCAGTTTTTCTCTCTGGTCATCTGTCTTATTTTTCCTCTAATCTCCTGTCTATACTACTTGGGTATTGATGAATAGAATCACTTAACCTCGGTCCCATCTCTCATTCCAAATCTCTGTTTCTTCTCCCAGGAGTAAACAGATTCTCTTAGGCATACCACCTTATCATTCTGCCAGCAAAAATGATTCAGCGCGTGAAGCAGTTTTTCCTTGTCTCCTCTCTGCCATTATTCTACCTGTTGCTGTTAAATATACCTCAAGTTACACCGGCACTCCCTCTCCTCCCTTCCCATGATTTCTACTTCTCTAACCTTTTAGTGGTACCAAATGTGCACTATGACTCCACTTCTTTACTACTATGTAAGGCATGGATCCATATGGTCACTCATGTCTTCAACAACTACCCCCTTCGCATACAGACACTATACCCTTTCCTGCGCCTCAGACTGTGGTATCTACTCCTTATGGCAATTCTGCTTTCTAGTGACATACAGCTAAACCTAGGGCCAGTTAACCTCACACCTAACCCTATTAGCAATGCAAAAAGCCTGAAAATTGCTCACCATAATATCAGGAGCCTTGAGCATAATTTTTCCGAACTGGAAGCTTGGACCTCCCTCTACAAGCCTGACATCATTTGCCTAACCTAAACTTGGCTCAAACCCTCCTCTCCCGATACTGTGTGCTCCCTCCCATCCTACAATCTTCTAAGACAGGACCGACCTGCAGCCAAGGGGGGGGGTGGCACAGCTATTTTTTTTTAAATCACCTTTAGCTCTCTGTAATAAACTCATCTCCCCTCCTACACTGTGAATCGCTACATGCCTGTCTCACACTCATTACCAAAATACACCATATTGTCTGAGTCTACAACCCCCCTAAAGGTGGCCAAAGAGGCCTGGATGAACTACTGGATCAAACCTCCCTCCTATCTGGAAGAAATGAAGTTCTCATACTTGGAGACTTAAACATAAATTGGCTGAGAAGCTCACAAGCCGTATCCCTGTCCAAATTACAAAGTTCATATCTGTGCCAGCTGATCTCTGAACCTACAAGGACTGACCCCCACTTCAACAGCAATACATTACTGGACTGGATAATGACTAATCACCCAGAACATATAGTCCACTCAGGTGTACTAGCTGACACCATCACTGATGACACCCCCACTTTCTGTGTCTGGGGTAAAGGAAGGATGGAACCTACTCAGCCCCGGTACATCTCCTTTCGCAACTATGCCCATTTTGACTCTCAGGTGTTTTTGCTGGACATTGCTAACATTGACTGGTCCTCTCTCTATGAGTCTAGTGATACTTAGTCTTCTCTTGGTCTCTTCCTGACCCACTTTCTAGTGCTACAGGACAAGCACTGTTATATAGTATAATGTGTCAGGTAAAAAACAGGCAAACCTGATGGCTAAAACCAGATCTACTCAGTAAACTTCGTCAAAGAGATAAAAGCTGGCTCTGTTTCAGAAGAACTGGCCTAGCTACTAACCTTATCACTTACAGGACTATGCAAAATGCCTGCAAAAAGGATATCAAACAGACCAAAAGTTCCTACTGCAAATACCTTTTAATGAACTCCTATGGTGACTCCAGAAAATTCTGGCCCCGTGTTAAGTTCTTCCTTGGCTCAAACCTATCCTCCACCCCTACTGAAATGGTGCTAAATGGAGTCCATTGTAACAATCTGCACACTAATGCCAACTTTTTCAATGACAAATTCTCTGACCTTACTAACTATACCTCCACCTTCCCCCCCAATCCAGCCTTAGCATATCCAACAAATGCTACTGGCCCAAACGTTTTCTTTAAGTCTGTCTCCAAACTTGAGGTACTGAAATTATTTAATAATAAGTCCGAGCATACGGCTGCCAGATCTGACAATCTTGAACCCAAACTTCTTAAACTAGCTGCACCGTTCATAGCTGCTCTATTAGTCCAAATCTTTACCCTCTCCTTATGCCAGGGTCACATCCCAGATATCTGGAAGATGGCAAGGATTACCTCTGTTTTTAAAAAAGGTGACCATAAGGACCCATCGAATTACAGGTCAATTGTTATCCTGTCCATTATTGGGAAACTCCTCAAAAAGCTTGTAGCTACTCAAACTATCAAATTCCTCCAGAAATATGACCTTTTAACTTCTGCCCAGCATGGCTTCCGAAAAGGTCATAGTACCACCACTGCTCTACTCAAATTCACATCCAATGCCCTGATGGCCATGGACTCAGCCTCTCTCATGGGGCCATTTTCATTGATATGACCAAGGCGTTTGACCTGGTTGACCACTCCATCCTCATTGCCACACTTTGATCACTAGGTTTCTCACCCAACGTTGTGAACTGGTTCGGAAGCTACCTGACTGACAGTACACAAATTGTGAAGTACAACTCCACCATCTCTGACAAAGCCACAACTAACATTGGTGTGCCCCAGGGGTCCATACTTGGCCCTTTGCTTTTCTCTATTTTTGTAAACAGCATCACCTCAAACCTCATGAAAACCAGCTCCCTGTTGTATACGGATGACATTGTTCTGTACTCTAGAGCTAAATGTATTGAGAACATAAATCTGAGGCTCTCCCACAACTTCCAACTTCTCCAGCAGTGGCTGGCTAGTCATAAACTATTCCTAAATGAGGCAAAAACCCAAGCTATGCTCTTTGACTCCAACTGTATACTTAATCACTCCCAACACAAGTTTAAAGTCTCCACGGTTAGTGGCACCTCAGTATAAGTGGTTAACTCTTTTAAATACCTGAGGGTCACACTGGATCCACTATTAAACTATGATCTCCATATTCAGAGGACCTGCAAATCTGTAAACTCAAAACTTGGCATTGCCTATTGAACCAGCTATGCACTCACCCCATCTGCCAGGCTTGCTGTAGCCTGTGGGGTACTCCTACCATCACTTACCTATGGGGCAGCTACTTATACTTCTGCTAGCAAATCAAGTCTTCACAAGTGGGATGTTATCTACAATAATATATGTCGCTATGCATCCTCCTCTCATGGGCTGAAACACCATTGCCTCCTTTACTCTGACCTTGGTTGGTTTCCTCCTCAGGCGTTAAGGTCTTATTCTTTCAGCTCCATCATTGACAATATAATTAGGTCTCACATACCTAAACCCCTAGCGGAAAGCTTCCAAAACCAGGCATCCTGCTATGACCCTCACTCTGCTGTCAATGCCGCTGTCTGTATCCCTAAACATACAACTACTAAGGATGCTAGTGCTTTTTCCTGTCAGGCCCCCCAATACTGGAACTCCCTCCCTCTAACCATTCGTCAAGCCTCTTCCCACACCTCTTTTAAGAAAGCACTGCTCCACCATCTCATATCATCCTGTACTTGCTCCTGTTTCAAACCTCCACAGACTCTTGACTTGATTCTGATTCCCCTTGCCTCTTTTTAGTTTTGACCCTATATCTGCCTCAGCACTTTCTCTCAATCTGACAGGGCTCAGCTATTTCTCTCAATCTGACAGAGCTACTCCCATACCCCGCTGTCTTGCTCTTCCTATTCCTTTTCCCTTCACACTCCCCTCTATTTTGTCCTCCACTGCGACTTGCTACTATTTCCTTCCCTAAATTTCTTTCTTTCTCTCAGTCCTGCTCTAGTCATTGAATGACTACTTTCTTAATTCCTTTCTTTTAAATCTACTCAGTTTTGTCTGTTTAAAGTAACACTGTATTTTCTGTAATTTATCCTCCTCATATTAGTATAAGTCCTAATTTTTCTTGCAATTGTCTGTGCTGTTTACACATACCTGTGATACTGTATTACCTATGCTGCTACCTGCTTGTATGTACCCATCACTTTGACTACCTCTAAAAATGTACTGTTACTGTATTTTCAGAAGTTTGTTTTGTATTCTCCTGGGTCGTGCTTGAAAATAGTCATTGTTATGGCTAGTGCACCTACCCGGTAAACAAAAACTAAATAAAATAGTTTCTAAACCCCACAGAACAAAAATTCAGTTTCAGAGCTGTTTATAAAGTGTGTACAAACCCTAGAGGGGGTGATTTTGATAAATTGCTGAAAAAAAGAGAAGGTTTCTGGATTTATACCCTCCAGGTATGTAAATATCCAGGACTGAATGGCACTTTTAATATTACATCATATTTGAAATGAACTGATAAAATGTATTTGTTATTCTTTTCCTTTTCAGGGTGGTCTGCACCAGAAAGACTCTCCTAGCTCCTGTGGTAGTGACCAAGGGTTTCACATTGTCATGCTTAAATACTGCTCTTGAGATTGCCTGGTATTAAATGCTTAGAAATGTTATTATTTTTTTTAATCTAATTGTTAAAACCTTCTATAGTTGCAGATTTTTTTAAGCTGCTAAATGTGGTGTTCAGGTTAAATGTGTGTGTTGTTTCCACTCACGTGCTGTGCTTTTGATTTTTTGTATATACAATAAGTATAAACCCGAATTTTGTTCACAGAATTTCACTGATGAAATGGAGCTGAACCACAAAGTTTTACAGTCAAGAATAATGATGTTGATATCAGCTGTTTTTAACTTTTCTAGCATTTGTATATAATGATTTTGTATATATTTATGTTTGTTGCTGCACTTTGCACTGTACACCTTGTTTTGTTTGTGAATTTGGTCTTTTACAAAATTGAGTGACGTTCTTTTATGACGTCACCATCTATAAGGTAACCTTTTAAACTGTTGTAACTGCATTTTGAAAAAGGATTTTGTTTGTATCCAAAACACGTCAATGCATTATTATGGCATTTCATTAAAGATCTGGAGCACTAGATATTTTTGAGAGCAGCGTCTTCTTACTTTGGATGGTGAATACTAGATTATTTTGTGTTTATGATACAACAGAAGGTTTTATAAGTATCATTTAATTGTAATAACCTTAATTAATTTATTTATTTATGTATTAAATTTTGATAACCGGGTGAGCCCACTGGGCCCCGAGAGTCCCTTTTTCAGGGGCAACCCGGGGGGTTACATGGATTTTTAGAAAGGATTGTATACAGCAAGATACATTACATAAGTCACATAGTCACATAACAAGGGTAAACAAACTTGTAAGTTAGTTATGTCTCTTATCATTACATTAGGGACAAAGAAAAGGGGGACCTCAGATGTATCCAAAGTTGCCAGGTTGGATAGCCTAAGAAGCTGAGGTGTGCTTTATTTATTTATTGAATTTTGATGACCGGGTAGGCCCACTGGGCCCCAGAGGTCCCTTTTTCAGGGGCGACCCGGGTGTAACAATTACATACAGGTAACAGATCAGTACAGTCAGGTGATTGTAATGTTTTAGACAATAGGATTACAAGTGTCCGGTAGTGGAAGACATACAGGCGACAGGACATAGAAGTTACACATAATGAGAACATTTTACATATCAAATTCGTGATTAGATTGAGAGTGCTCTGGTAAAGGTAAGCAGCAACTAAAGACCTGGGTACCTTCTTTATGGGCATAGTGGAAGGGGAATATATTGGGACATAAGTGCTCCCCATCCTTTGAGGGAGGTCCGTTGTGCTACCAGGATGGCTATGTATGGTCAGGTCCATTGAGCTACCAGGATGGCTGTGCGTGGTCAGGTCCTGTAACAAAGGCATGTGCTCCTGTTGAGCAGGTGTCCCTTGAGCTTTGTCCGGAAGCTGGTGACGGACACTGCCTCCCCTACCCCCAAGGGGAGGTTGTTCCAGATGGAAGGGGTGGTGTACGCAAAGGACCTGGACCCAGCTTTAGTCCTAGTCTTGGGAACCACGAGGAGAGTTTGGCCTGAAGAGCATAGGCTCCATGGGTTAGTTTTCACCCTAACGAGACCATTCAGGCTAGGGGGAGGTGTGGGACCCAGTAACTTGAATGTAAGGCAGAGGGTTGGGTAGATGAGGCGATAATGCATCAATCACAAAAATAGCTTATTGTCCCAGTCCACACTCAACCTTTAGGTTTCAAAGAATTTAAAATGAATATCCAAATACTGTCCCAATGGAGCAACTTCTTAGGTCTATACCCACCCTTTGCATTTTATTTCGCTGATTCAATACCCATAAATTGCTAATTTTTCAGGACAAAACTGTGGCATTCTGAGAAATGTACAAGACAGGAGCGTCTCAGTGGGCCTGCTAATGCTAATCTGCTCTTGAATGCACTGTTTGAGAGGCCTGATAGTACAAACTATGTACAGCTTAACATTGCAACCAGAGCACATACACAATAAAATTAGTATTGTAGTTTATAAATCACTTTACTTCTGCCTCCCTTGGGTAACCCCCAAGCTTCAGCGACTTAGCTTGGTTGCTATGTCTGCATACACTGCATCTGCCACACCTGCACATACCTGTAGGGAATGGTGGAAGCCAGTGCCTCAGTGCTAACTGTATGGATTTTCATCTGTACTGACTTCTGACCAGCTTGTCTTTTACATTATGTGCTTTAGAAAAAGCATTACTAATCTCTTTGACCAATTTTTCATCGTTGAGCAGCAGAGGCCAGTATTTTCAGACCAGTCCCCCTACTTGTCCTTGTCATCAAGGCACAGGTCAGGAAGCATAGGAAAACCAGGAGCAGTTGAAAAAATAGCAAGTAATGTTTTATTATTATCAATAACAGTAAAATAAAAATTAAAATTGTTTAGTATAACTATTTACAAAGGCAGTACAAACAGACAAAATAAGTCCTTTGTCTGAGAGTTTCCTTTCAATTTCAAATGCCAGTCTCTCCCCAGCAAAAGATTACTGCCCTTTTTATAACAAGTCTTTGCCCAAAAATGTACTCATTCATCCTGAGCTCAAGGAGACATCTCACAAAATGTATCAGAGTTCTTGTCAGTTTCTTTGCAGAGCAGGCATGCAAACAGAACAGTGCCCCAAGCTGGCCTCCTGCTGACAGCTCAGCAAAAGAGTTTGCAAACAAGCCAGAGAGGAGCTTAAACTACATCTCAGGTTAACCCCCTAAATTTCAATTAGCTTTTTGCAATCATTTCAACAGTATAACTACCGTACATACATTTCAAACCAAGGGATCCCAGTTTCACATATAGTTTTACACAAAGATTCACATATATTTTTATAACTGCAGATATGCAAGGGGGAAGAAGTGATAGAAACAGCAAGTGAAGGCAGAAAGATAGCAAGAGGTGGAGAATCATGAGACCATCAGAGTGATCAGTTCCTAGGTCTCACAAGAACATTTGGTTGTGCAACTAAACAGATGAGACAGAAAAGGAGAAGATAGAACAGATTATTGCATTTAACCCTTTCAGCATAACAAATGGGACAGACAGGGACTTATTCAACACTGTCAGAGTCCTAACAGTCTGAAACAGACAGGTTCACATTCTGTGTATTTCTTTGTTTTAAGACGTTCACATCTAGAAACATAGAAACATAGAAACATAGACTTTGACGGCAGATAAGGACCGCTTGGCCCACCTAGTCTGCCCATTTCCCTACCTAGAGGATAAGCTGCAGATCCTATTTAACCAGCAGCCTATTTCTTCCTACCCCCAACAAAAATTGTCTTATGTCTGTCCCATGCATTCTTGAATTCTCCCACAGTTTTAGACCCCACAACCTCCTCAGGAAGGCTGTTCCATGAATCCACCACCCTCTCTGTGAAAAAAATACTTCCTCACATTGCCCTGAGGCCATCCCCTCTCTATCTTCAGATTGTGTCCTCTTGTTCTTGCACATCTCTTTTTCTGAAAGATGCTATACTCTTGGACTTTGTTGATTCCACTGAGGTACTTAAACGTTTCTATCATATCCCCCCTCTCCCTCCTTTCCTCAAGGGAATACATATTAAGCTCCTTTAGCCTCTTCTCGTATGGCTTCTCTTGCAGACCCTGCACCATTTTAGTTGCCCTCCTCTGAACTGCCTCCATCCTGTCTATGTCCTTGGGAGATGGGTTCTCCAGAACTGGACGCAGTACTCCAGATGGGGTCTCACCAACTGTCTGTACAGGGGGATAACAACTTCTTGTTTTCTGCTGGTGATGCCTCTCCCTATGCATCCCAGTATCCCCCCAGCCCTCCCTACCACCTTCTCAAATTGCTTGCCAACCTTAAGGTCATCTGATATGATTAACCTGAGGTCCCATTCCATTTTTGTTGTTGCTACTACCTCCCCCCCATTGTGTAATCTTCCCCTGGGTTTTTGTTTCCCAGGTGCATTACTTTGCACTTCTTTGCATTGAATCCAAGCTGCCATACTTCTGACCATTCCACCAACCTTGCCAAGTCCCTTCTCATCCTTTCCATGCCTCCTTGTGTATCAACCCTGTTGCAGATCTTTGTGTCATCTGCAAAGAGGCATACTTTTCATTCCAGTCCTCTGCAATGTCACTTATAAAGACATTAAAAGGACTGGATCAGTACTGAACCTGCATTGTACCCCACTAGTAACCCTTCTTTCTTCAGAGTGGACTCCATTAACAATTACCTTCTGTGTCCTGTTGTTCAGCCAATGTTTTACCCAGGCTACCACCCTGGGACTCACTCCAAGGCTGGTTAATTTGACTACTAATCTTTTGTGTGGGACTGTGTCAAATGCCTTGCTAATGTCTAGATAGGCCATGTCCACAGCCCTTCCCTGGTCTACTACTTTGGTCACCCAGTCAAAGAAATCAATTAGATTTGTCTGACATGACCTTCCCGCTGTGAACCTATGCTGCCTTGGGTCCTGTACCCCACTGGCCTCTAGGTATACAACAATTCTTTCCTTCAGAAGTGATTCCATCACTTTACCTACCACAGAGGTCAAACTGACAGGTCTGTAGTTTTCTGCCTCTGTCTTGCTCCCACTTTTGTGAAGGAGAATCGCATCAGCCTTCTTCCAGTCCTCAGGTACCACACCATCCTCCCATGATTTGTTAAAAAGGGTAGTCAGTGGTGTCACTAGTTCTCTGCTTAATTCTTTTTGAATTCTGGAGTGAATTCCATCTGGCCCCATTGCTTTGTCCACCTTCAGTTTTAGGAGTTCTTTCAGAACCCTTTCTTCTGTGAAAGGACTGGGATTGACCCCCCGCTCCAGAGTGCTTCTGTTAATTGGATTAGGCACCTCTCCCACTTCCTGTTTTGTGAATACTGAACAGAAGAATTTATTCGGTATCCCTGCTTTTTCACTGTCACTCTCTGCCCACACACCATCCATTCTATTCAGCCTCACTATCCCTCCCTTTGTCTTTCTACGCTCCCTGATATACCTATAAAAGGTTTTATCCCCCTTCTTAACTGAGTTGGCTATCTTTTCCTCAGTTTGTGCCTTTGCTATTCTGACTACCCTCCCTGCTTCCTTCTGCCTTAACTGTCACAGTTCTCTGTCCTGCTCCTTCTGTTTCCTTATACTTGCTAAATGCTGTCTTTTTCTCCCTAACCTTCACTGCCACTTCTTTTGAGAACCATAATGGCTTTTTCTTTCATTTTGATTTGTTTATTTGCTTCACACAAAGGCTTGTTGCCTCTGTGATGGCAGTTTTGATATTTCCCCATTGTTGTTCCACCCCTCCTTCTAGCCTGTTTGCTAGTGCTTTTCTAAGGCACTCTCCCATCTTGCCAAAGTCAGCCCTCCTGAATTCCAGAACCCTCACCTTTGTATGGCTTGACTCTGTAGCTGAGTTTATCATGAACCACACTGTTTGGTGGTCACTTGTTCCCAAATGGCTACCCACTTCTAGATCTGAGATCCTCTCACTGTCCCCATTTGAGAGTATGAGGTCTGAGATTGCTCCCTCATGAGTAGGTTCCAAAACTAGCTTTCTGAAGCATGCCACCTGAAGGGCATCAAGAATGGCCCTGCTTTTGGATGTGGCTGCAGCAAAGGTGCTCCAGTTAACATCTGGCATATTAAAGTCCCCCATCAACAGTATCTCCCCTTTCTCTGCCATCCTAAGTATGCCTTCTATTATATCCTTATCCATCCCTCCCCCGACATGGGGGTCTGTATACAACCCTAGGCTGCATTTCAGCTTTCTCTAAGCTGTCTGTAGGGTATAGAAACAGGATATGAATCTGGACATGAGTTCCTCACTTTGTGCCTCAGAGTCAGCCCATGTGGAACAATTTCATCTGATTGTAAGAAATTGGTCACAGGGACTCGATTTGACAAAGGACCTAGGATGGGCACTATCAAAGTGTAACAAATTGTTTGTGGCCATGGGGTTTCTATCACCCTTTGTCTGCACCCTGTTGTCCTGTCCCACCATTAAAGTAACATCAGCAAAATTGAATTCAGACTTACTTGCAATCTTTGTAAATTGCAAATTCAACTTGTTATCTGAAAGCCATTTCATGAACTTTGCAACTTCTTTCTTGGTTCCACTCCAGACACACAGATCTGGCAGTTTTGGAGTGGGTTAAGCACAAGTGACTTCTCCCAGAAACTGAGGAAGAGATTAGCAAATAATGGGGTCACTGCTGTCATTAAGGTAGGCCAAGTATTAAAACGCAGTATTGACTTTAACAGGACAGGTGCCAATACTTTGACCATAATGTTTATTGCTGGAGAGAGTGAATTGTCACTGGAGTGAGTGATCATAGGAGCTAATTGTCGCCAGAGTGAAATGACAGGAGCGTATTGTCGGGGCACGAATTGTCAGGAGCGAGTTGTTGTGTTCCCCTGTTGCCCTCATAACTGTCCCACAGAGTTGCAGATAAAACACTTTATCAAATTCCAAGTAATTTTGTTTCAAGATAAATTCCAGGGTTGCAAGGGTGAAATGAATAGGAAATTCATCACACAGTGGATTGTTCAAGAGAAAGTGTTCATAGGGATGTATCCCGTCCTTATGCTTTATGCAAGTATATAATGGCTGGAATTCAATGCCAAGACAAATGTAATTTGATCTCCATTCAAAGTCATTAAATTTATCAAGGACATCTATAGTGTCCTGCAGGTAGGATCCCAGTCTGGTGACACAAATTTTAAGGAAAAAATCCACAAATTTAAAACAAATTGACAGATAGGTATCCTACTCCAGACACTGTGGGTCTGCCTGGAGGGTGTACCAGCTGTTTATGAATTTTAGGCAGTATATAGAAAGTAGGAGCTCATGAGTTTTGGTCCACATGAAATCTAGTTCTAGTTCTGTGATTTTTCTTTAGGCTAGCCCCCACCTCCCCCCATTCCAGCAGCTGCAGTAACTTTTTCTGAAAGACTGGGGAAGGATTTGCAGGGTGCTTTCCCTAGTTCTCCTCATTAAGTAACAATTCAAATACAACTCATTCTAAATCCTCTTTAGTGAGGATGATCACATTCACCCCCTTGCCTGCCTGCTTTATAACAGTTTCTAGCAAAATGTCAATTAATTTAAGGCTACCTCCTCATCACTAGTTAGGTTTTTACACTGAAACTGTAATGCTTCTTTTAAACAGTTTTTCTGTCTCCCTTAAAAGTATTGATTCAAAAGCTCTAATACTCGAATTCAAAGACAAAGGACAAAATTACAGTTTCTTTTTTTAAACCTTGTTTCTGATTGTGCTAATATTGGTGCCATTAATATTGTAAAGAAGACCCTCCTCCTGCATTGTTTTCTGCAAATCTGGTGGTTCATTATTCAGTAAAGATTCTAGGGTAATTAAATTCTCAATGTCTTGAGATGTCCATTGCTCACCAAAGATCTTCCCTGGAGGGGAGTTACCTGTTTGAATCTCCACTGCCAGGTGGTCCACCACCATTGTCATCAGTACAATGGAGCCAGTGGCTCTCATTTCAGCAGTTCCTTTCATGCCTTCTTCTTGTGCTGGGTTTATCTATAAAACAATCCTGAAGATGATTATGGCAAAAATAACTTGAATAGATCCATGTGTGTGTTGAAAAGGTCTGGTTTTAGCTGTGGTGAAAAATGTTTAGGCCTTTGGAAAGTTGCACAGTCTGGGTGGGAGTGAGTTCAATACCTGTGAGATTCTCCGCTGTTTTTGATGCTTCCTCCCTGGCCACAGTTCTCTTCCTTCATCTTCTTCTTCTATCACTGTGGGCTTGATTTTCTAACAGTGACACAACTTGCCTGTGGCAAACCCAGGTGCCCCAGGGACCCTGTGCCTGATTATATATAAAAGCAGGGTCCCAACACCGAAGTCCCTGGGTTTGCTGCAAGTCGACTGCTGCACCTCAGACTTGGCACAACTGATGGGAATGCCATAAGCCACAGGACAAACATGCAGCACCCAAGCCCATGATGGTGACCCACCAGATGGTCACCCAGGTGGCTGGCAGGTTGTATTAGGCATTCCCAGGCTCCCGGAGGGTGGGATGGGTCATGCTGGGGGGGACAACTGCCCCTGACTGGGCAGCAAAGGGACATTGTGGATAGATGGGGAACACCAACATCACCAATGGGGGGTATTTAATGTCTGACCTGCCACGGACCACTAGCCACTCCGGAGGTAGTCTGACAGATATCAGGGATATATAGATGCCCTCCCCAGGGGCCACAGGGTCATTCTCCCACCCAGCCAAGGCTGCAGCATTGGCACACAGCAGGTTAGACCAGCACTGGGCTGGTCTAATGGCAGGCTCTGCATGCCCATGGGGGGCTTTCAGGCTCCCATATTAGGGGACATAGAAGATACGCCATGGCGCAAACCTCCCTAATGCCATGGCACATCCCCATGTTGGGTGCAATCCTGTAACAGGGCCAGTTTAGATGCAGCCTGCATTAGAAAATTAGACTTGGCACAACTTTTGATGCAAGGAGCCACTTGCATCAATTCTGTTTGACTCAGGCTCCAAGCGTCAACATTTGGGCTTTGAAAATCAAGCTCACATGTTTTCCTTTTTCCTTTGGCCAGCTGGTTTTGTTTTTTTCTTCTTTTTGTCTGTAAGACTGGCCTTTTCTGAAAAAAAGTCTTTGAGGAGTTTGGCTCGTCTGCACCCTCTGTGGCACTCTTCTCGAATTCACTGATTTGTATGCTGACTGTTTTGGAGGGTGCTCAATTATTCTTGCCTGGATTACACTGCATTGCAGTGTGCTCTCTTCTGCAAGAACTAGTACTTGAATTCCAGTTAAAGATTTTAGTGGTAGTATAGTCAGTGTGGTCTCTTTCCAGCTTTGTCTGTTTGTTTGGTCAGCTCATTCTCGTGTTTAGGCTAGTTTTGCTTTGAGCTGTTTGTCTAGTGTGGCAAACTTGGGATTGTCCTGTAAGTCTGTCAGTTCTTTTGTGTCAGATTTTGTTATTCTCTCAGACACCTCTTAATGTTTGACAGTCTCCTACCAAATCAGAATCCTCATATATTTATTAATGCATTCTGCTGATGCCTCTTGTCAGTCTTTCTTAACATGGAACTCCTCTAGCCCTCCAGGTGGTACCTGATTTATTCATAATCCCAAGGGTGCCTCACCTTTTTCAAGGTAAGTTTCCAAGGTAATGATGTTGTAAACTGGGTTCAGTTCTGAAATGTTCAATTTCTCAAGAGAAAGAAAGGTTTGCTTCAGCTCCTGTCCTCCTTCAGCAGCAGGCTCAGAGGAGAGATTTCCCAGTTTAGATTTCACTCTCTATTTTCTCTTAGACAGCTAATCCACTGCCTCCAGACACACTGATTCATTTATAGTACCACATGGCACCGTCTCCTCACTGCTGGTTGAGCTCATACTTCAAGAGCTGGTGGTGCTGGGAGTGCAAGGATTGGACTAAAGCCTTCAGCATGGTAGAGTGACCAGTGATCAATCCTTCAGTTCTCAACTCCACCTCAGTGATGCTCACAACTGCTGTATTAGGTTACTGAGACAGGGCAACAGTGAAAAGATGCATGCACTATAGTGCTGGGCTGGGTGCAAGTACTGGGTTTACCTAAAGCCACTAAGACTCAAGGCAATAGGCTGATACTACTGCACTCACAGGAACATCATTCATTCACCATGCAGGGCATTCAAATAATAAGGCATATCTACAGATGTGAGAAGTCCACAAATTTTGCTCTGCAGAAAATTTTGTAGATTGTGCTCATTATGTGAAATGTAATCCACGAAATTCACAGATCGTGGAGATCAGGATCAAATGAGAAATGTAGAATTTCCTTTAGAGTAGGGCCTATGTATGGTGCGGGGGGGGGGAGAAGCAGCCACACAGGGGGTGGGGGTTGTGATCGTGGAGGTTTGTAAGGAAAGACAGAAACAGAAAATGAGATACAGAGGTGATGAATATTATATAGTTTATAGTAAGGCGAGAGGACCAACTAGAGGCGATTAAGATATTTACAGAGAAATATCACTTGTGTCTTTTAAAAACTGCTGTACTAATTTTGTTGTGAAGTACTGATTTTGTCATGTATGCGCTCTGGTGCCGATGTCCTAAGCTGTACATAGGTTGTACAATAGGGCCTTTCAAATAGCACATTCAAGAGCATATATGCAACATTAGCAGGCCCGTGCCCTTTTTTATGGTTGTGGATTAAGAAGGGATATGTGATGGCTCTCTGTTAAGTACACTATTTATTTGAATGAGCTATGTGTGACCTCGGTTGACCCCACAAGTGGCGGAACCACAAGTGAGGTCCTGAGGGCACACAGAGTGAGTTCAAATAAATAGTGTATTTAACAGAGAGCTATAACATATTCAATTTATGCAGTTGGACCATGTAATTTGTGCTGTGTGTTTTTTCTTACCGGCTTTTATTTTACTTTTTAATATTTTACAGTGTAAGTGAGGGATTACTTGTGATCAGGTCATTGCTGTAGACATAAGTATATATGATTGTGAATGGGCTCTATGTGTGGAATTTGATTGGCTGGATTTTATGAATGATTGTTGTATGGGTCTTTTTATTGGATACTGTCACCATGGGAACATTTTGCTGATTTATGGAGGCTCATGTCAAACATGCATAAGGGCTGAAATGCTGGATGCCACACCTTGTGCCACGCCAGTGACCCAGGTTCAGGAGCAAGCACTGGTCACCAGGGGCAGGCAGGGGAGTAGAGTGATCAAGCATCCACTAGATGGCTCTTCCTCTCCGGGAAGGGGAGACCACAATGGTTGGCATCTGACTGCCCCTGGCAGAGGCTGGAGGTTGGGGATGCATGCCGTACACTGGGGCAGATGCCTGGACGGGGCCGCATGCAGATGCATGCGCACTTATGCCTGCTGGCGTCATTGCACACCCTCCAACTCAGGGAAACAGAACAAGGAAAAAGTGGCACCTACCTTGGCTTGATGGCCATCTGCGAGTGTTCGACAGGCACTGGCACCCGAACTGGATCCGTTGGGGTGGGGAGTTGGGGGCTCCCTGCCACCTCACTGCGGGGGGTAAGCCGCAGGGGTTACTGGGTGCCAGAGGTCCTGGTCGAGATGGATGGCAGCCGGATCCCCCAATAGTAGGATTCAAGTTTAAGGGGGGAGCAGTTAAGATGGCCACAGGAGGATAAATAACATACCAAAAGAAAAAAAATATGCATAGGGTGGGGATTTGCATATTGGCATTGTTTACTGTCAGAAGGAACTGAGGAGCGGATTGTGTAGGCTACCTCGTGCAGTGGCCTACTGTTTGCGGTGTTCATGGCCTAGTCAGAGCTTCAAGGACCAATAGGATTGCTTGCAGGAACTCACAGGAGAATTGCTGGAACTTGCCTTGGGAAAGATTCAGTCTTCGTACACCTGTCGCTGATGTCAAGCTTCTACATCGACAAGGAGCGGGATTGTGTAGATGGAGCAGTGGGAAGTCAACACTTCACCTGTCACCTGTGGGTTGTGAAGGAGTCCACCATATCCTAGGATTTTACCAGAGGAATGGGTTTGAAAACTTGTGTCCTGGCATCGCTGGAACTCCTTTCCCTGGATTTTGGTCCTATTTTCTTGGCAGTGGCCCTGCTATCTGCATGTCATGGATTTTATTTATTTATTTTTTCTTACCTTCGTCATGATTTGGATATATTTAATATGCAATTTTTTTGGGGGGGGTTAAACAAGGATAGCAGTTTTACATCAGGCACTCATTTTTTTTTTGGCACACGCACATTGGATTAGCAATTGCAGTGCATTTACAGTGGATATACCCAATAGTGGGACATCTATTTTTTTATTTTTGGTTTTGGATTATTTCTGCACCCTTACTCTATTGTGGATTACCTATTGCAGAATTAGTCAACAACTGGTAAATTCAAGTTTCTTTTTTTATTCAACAGAATACAGATAGGAAGACATCAACTGAACAATTAATTATTTATTTATTTTTTTTTTAAAAGCTCCTTAAGAAAACAAATGAGATGTAGTCAGGCCGTTTCTATTACAATTATACTAAATTTAAGAAATAAAATTTTATTGAAAAACAAGTACCTAGTGCTAGAACTTGGAAATACATGCAACAGGATTCATTGAAGTGCATAGTAGTTGGAAGCAGACACTTTACAACTGCTGTTACATCGATTTCAAGTCACTTTTTATTATAATCTAGAAATAAATATGGTTTGTTCGACCAGACATATGATACTATTCACCCATAAGGGATGATTTTTCAGTATAATGTTGGCATTTATATTTGTGTCAATACTGACAGTGTGACTTATTCTTTGGAGAACTTTCTGAAGATTGTTGCATTTCTTATTGCTGTTGGTGTTTTTTTCAATTCAGCTGTGTTGCCACTGTTCATTGCAGAGCTGTTGAGAAAAAAAACATCAAGAAAATTTACATCTGTAACATTTACCTTTTTGGAGTGTTGGGGGTGTTGCTGTGTATGTACAATAAATAATCAACTTATTTTTTGTTTATTTCCTTGCTCTGTCAGATATGCCTAGTTAATTATGTTGCCATTTGCAATTCATGGTTTAAAACTACATGCTGACTGCAGCTCATGGAGTTATTGTAACAGTCAAATGATGTCACACAATTCCCTTTTTACTAAATTGTGTTAGTGCATGGCAGAATTTCAACCATACTTGGGATATTACATGCTTTTTTGTCCACCAGAAATTCTATGGTACTCACACTGTACAGTTATTTGGGTAGTCTGTTTAGGGTAGGGGTATGTGAAAAATAAATTCTGCTGGTGGAATTTCCGTGAAAGTTTGGAAATCATTTTTGCAACTTTCACGGAAATTCTGCATTAAAACTGCAGAATAAATATACAGACTGCGGGGTTATTTTATTAAACTGGGTGAAAAAAATCCACAGAATGGATCACTGACATTGGTCAGTTCTGAGGCTTTGTTTTAACTGCAGTTTAATTCATTAATCCACCCCCACTGATCAGGGATCCCAGTAAATAAATAAATACAAAAAAACTCCAATCCTCCCTCGGACTCTCATGGTGTCTAGTGGTTCCCCTCCCACCCAGGGATCATGGCCCCTGGGTCCCGTAAAGAAGAAACAAAAATCAGATCCCTCCCTGGTGTCTCGTGCCCCACCCACCCACCGATCATGGCCCCCAAAAACATTTTATTTCCCTGATATCTAGCGGTCCCCCCTCCCTATCCTGGATTACCTTAAAACACAAAAAAAAAACAGCTGGCAGTCCACCAACTCATCCCCCTCTATTCCCAGTATTCCCTGCTGTCTAGTGAATCCCCCATCCCCAATCCCTTATAAAAAAAAATTAACCCAATTCCCTGTTGTCTAGTGGACTCCCCCACCCTGACAGTTCATCCACCACCACCCCACTCCCTCCCCCACCCTTCCCCTGAGCAGGCCACCGGTGCACCCCTCTTCTCTCCTCCACTACCGGTGGTCCACTCAACTGTCAGTGAATGACCATGTGATTGTACAAGCATGCACTCATTTACTGACAGTTCATTAAACTGTGTATAGAATAAATTCTGCAGTTTATATGCATTTTTCTGCAGTTCATAAAAAAGTCAGCATAACCCGGCGAAAATCTGTGGAAAATCCCAGTTTCACCAATGGCGAAAGTGCTGAAATTTCCCAAATTTCATGGAAGTTCTGTGAAAACGGAATTTGCAACTTTTTCCCACCCCTAATTTAGGGATTAGAACTACATAACATGTTGAAACAAATGTGGTGTGTGGGCCCAAACATATTTTTGACTGCTTACATTTTTATGTTTGCTTGCATGCATGTGCAAGAAACATAGTGCCATCATCCAAGTTTTTGTAGATGTGGCACCCTGTCTTCCAATTCAGTCAGTGTGTTTGCAGGTGTGGCCACAGTTCACCAATGAATGCTGAAGCTGTCTACAACAGCAGTTGAAAATGCAGTGCCGTACAGTTGAAAGGGAGAGCTCCGCTTCAGTGAGCAGCGATAAGATAGTGTTGATTAGAATATTGTCAGCAATCCTGCTTGTATATGTCTGCTTTCTCTTCCTGGAACATAAATTCAGTTTGAAGTGAACTTTTCCTAGGACTATCTTTCCGAGAAGAGGTGACAGGGGTGCCCAATCCCCCATCAGCTAAATTAAACTCCCCTGAAAAGAAATAGACTTCCAGTTGCCACGCTGGGAGCCCATCCCAGCGTGGCACACATCTGTATGGCCAACTGGGGTGCCCAATTCCCCGTCTGCTCCACTGCCCACCCCCCCAAAAAAAAATCTTCCAGCTGCCATGCTGGGACCCACCCAACATGGCACAAGTCCTGCATCATCATCCTCGGCTCCACTGCCCCCTCAAAAAATCTTCCAGCTGCCATGCTGGAGCCCACCAGCGTGGCACAAGTCCCACTCATCCTCCTGAAAAAACCCCCTCATTGATTGTCTTGTCCCCAACCTGTGCCCTCCTCTGCATCCACCTCCCCGCACCCCCACCTTACCTCATACTTACCTCCGGAGGCTGGTGAGATGATCTTCTGGGACCAGGAACACGTCTGCACTCTTTAAAGCCGACCGCAAACTGAAGAAATGCCAGTAAGCTGTACAATGGAATAAATAGGGTTTTTTCAACTTTGATGCATATCTCAGGCATTTTTTGGAATTTTGGCACCAAATTTTCAACATGGAGTTTTTGGGACCCCTCCTCATGAATTCTGGCACTGTCATGGTGTTAATTGGCCCAGAAAGGTGATTTCAGGACCGATTTATGAAATGACAGTGTCACAGTTCATGGGGTAGGCCCCCAGAAACCCTATGTTAAAAATTTGGTGAAAAAATTCCCAAAAATGATTGATTTATGAGTGTGCATTGTGCAGTTCCTACGCACGCTTGTAAGTTCTCAAATTTTTTATATTTTCACTCCAAATTTTCAACATTGCCATTTTACCACACCTCCTTATGAGCAGTACAGCTGTCATTTTTCACATCTCACCCAAAATGTGTTTCCGTGCATGTAGCGCACAATGGCTCAGTCGGTGTGCGAAATCAATGTTCGAGACAGATTAAGAAAATCACAGTGACACTGTTCATGAGCAAAGGTCGTAAAATGGCTGTGTTAAAAATTTGGTGACAAAAGTCCATAAAATGACTGTGTTACTTGCGAGCATTGTGTAGTTTCCACGCACCCTCATAAGTTCATGAATTTGCAATATTTTCAGTACAGATTTTCACCACTGGCATTTTTCCACACTTCCTTATGAACAGTACAGCTGTCATTTTTCACACCATGGCAGAAATGTGTTTTCGCACTTCCAGTGCAGAAATGCATAGTAGCTGTGGCAAATCACTGTTCGGGACAGATTAAGAAAATCACAGTGACACTGTTCATGAGCGGAGGTCCCAAAATGCCTTTGTTGACAATCTGCTGTAAAAAATCCCCAAACTAATTACATTACGTGTGTGCGTTGCACAGTTTCTACGCAAGCTCGTGACTTCACCAGTTTTTTAAATATTTTCACTGCAGATTTTCAACATTGCCATTTTTTACACCTCCCCATGATCAGTACAGCTGTCATTTTTCACATCCTGTTCGAAATGTGTTTTCGCATCTGTGGTGCCAAATGGCCTAGTCACTGTGCAAAAGCAGCTTTTGGCTAACAAACTGATATTGCCAATGTTCATGAGGTGGGGTCACAAAAAAAACATGTTGAAAATTTGGAGTGAAAATACCAACGAACGCCTGAGGTGTTAGGGTTTCCAACCATAACGCCCCACCCTGTAGAGAATGACAGACATCAGGGGTGTGACTTGGGATTGTCGCCTGTGATGCTCATACCATTCCACCCTTACCCACACCCTGCAGCCAGTGAGAGGCATTGAGGTGTGCCTTGGACTCTTCGGCCCAAAGTTCACCCCATTCTCCTATACAGCACCCATCTCACTGTATTTCCTGATGGAATGGGGTGAACATAAGGGCCAAAGACCCCAAGGCACACTGTGACACTTGTCGGTGTCTGCAGGGTAGGGTATGGTGAAATGGCATGGCTGTTATGCCTGACAACCCAAAGGCACACCCCAATGCCTGTCAGTATCTGCAGGGTGGTGGTGGGGTTGGCTTCAGTTCAGTACTTCACTGCCATTCCTATTATGCAGCTCTGTAACTCCTACACTACCAATGCCAATGCCAGCAAGCAAACATTCGGCATTGACAAATGCTTGTTTTTATTACATTACTAGATAAATGAACTACATGCTTTTGATGTACTCATTGTTACCTATGCAAGGAAACAAATATTTGTAGTGGCAGTGTTCTAGCAATAGGGGGATGGACGCAACATTTACCTCTTACTGTATGTAGGCATGCCTACTCAGTACTGCTGATTGGTACCTTGGGAGATTTCAGGTAGCTGCTGCACAAGTACATCTTGTGGGAATTGCACATGAGGATTGTTATGCATTACTGCGTTTATTTCATTTTTTATTCTTAGAAACAGAGGCTGTCTTCATTAATTGGTTGGTTTCACAACATCTACTTTGGATTGATTTGTGCTTCTTTCAACACCGGGTGCATTCTCAGGCCCTGCATCTCAGTATTTTCTACTAGACTAGTAGTACAACTCTCACTTACCATTACTAGTCTGAATCCGTGTCAGAGTCGATTACCTGTGGGTGTCTTCTTTTTACTGATTCGTATTGGTCACCTGCATTTGTCATACAGAGCGGAGAGGAGAGATGGAAATAATTAGTTTGCTTTACTTTTTGCATTCTTGCATAATGCTGTGTGTGTGTGTGTGTGTGTGTGTGTTATTAAAATCGTTTTTTGCCTTAGAATTTTTTGGTTACTCACAATTGTGAGTCTCACTTCTAGGCATGGTGACCTGTGCTTATATCACACTGGTCTACTGTATAAAATAGTTCAAACAACTGAACATGTTATTATGCAGGTTTGTACCGGTAAGTGAATACCGCATTTGAGAACAAAAAAAATATGGGATACTGTGCATTTCTCTGTGTGACATACGTTTGTCTGTGCACATTTCAGTTTGTCTACATTTCACTGTACTGTACTTTTTAGCCATGTATATGCTTTCCAGATTGCTATATAATGATTAGCAGTTATTTGATGTGAAATACTTTTTTATTTATGTTTTTTTTTTGTGCTTATTACCTTGCATAATGTTGAAAGTAATGTTCTTTACATTAATGGTAGGTTGATGAAAGCAGGAACCAATGCAATCTTTCCAGTTAGGGGTTATTGTGTTGAGACTTTTCCTTTTCTGCCTTGCTGTTCAGCTGTTGGTGGGTCTTGGTTGCTTAATAGCCTGGATACATGGAGATGCCATTCTTTGTTCAGTCATGAATAATCATTCAAACTCTGTAATTGTTTGTGCCCCAAGACCTGGATAATTTCTATGGGTGCCACTCCACCGTTGGAAAGTTTTTGAATAAGATGTTTCCTGACTGAATGGTTCATTATTTCTTTGTCAGTCTGTATTTCAGCTTTTTTCACCATTGCTTTCATTAGAGTGCTAAGTTTGTTAATGCTGACAGGTTGATTTTTGTACCACAATGCTGGAATTGTGGCTTGTTTGAATGCATGGCAGGGAAAAATGGTGAGTCTGGGGAAAGGCACTTTTCAGGTCTGTGGGACATGTAACAGAGATAGTTTGCTACTGGACAATGCTCCATGTTGCTTTGGGTGGCATAGGCCCTTGGTTTCAATTTTCTAGTGTCTCTTGGGTTTACCCCTGACCTGGTTTTAGGTTGACATTCCTGATTGAATTGTATGTATTGCATTTTGTTCTCATCTTTCTTCAACTCTGTGTCTCCTCAGTCCTCACTGTATATTTTTGGTTTCCATGTTACCTTGGACTCCAAAATACATGGTCACTATTAACCACATCATGATTAATAGTGACTCTGGACTATGTGAGCCCAGCTGATGTGCTGTATACAGTTTATCAATAAGAGAGTCTGTAAGCTCATTGCTGCATTGGGCTTGTCACCTCTGTAGTGCCCCAGAGTTGGGGGCACCACAGAAATGAAAAATAGAAAAGTGCTCAGCTTTAATAGGTGCCTCAGTACAGTAGAAAGGTGCCGCAAACATGCCAAGGTGCCCAGTTTAAGATGCCAGCATCAAAACCAGTTTAAACCCTGTCCAAAATATTATAAATAGTTCAGAAAATAATGCAAATGTTAAGTGTAATGCCATGCTTCAGCAAATAGAGTGCCAGGCTGAGCAGATGGAATGCCCATTGTGTGGCACCTGCCATGCCTTCCAGAATTAGAACCCAGAGTGTTACAGTTTAAAAAAATAATTATCTGTTAGACAGAATCGTGGTGACTATAGAGGAGAGAGGACACAGAAAGTGAGGAGGGATGAGAAGAGCTTGCCAGGAGGGCTGAAGCTGTCCCTGAGGACTTTCCGGTGTGCCCTTCTGCCTCCAATCACTGAAGAGTAGCTACCTGTATGTGTCGTTTGGTCCATAGTGTGGTGGTGAGCTGCCAGAAAGAAGAAAAACATCCCGCTGTTCCCCTGCAAGGGCTTGGTGCCCCGTTTTGTTAATTTAATTTATAAGTACTGTTTCGGTCCCACGAAGGTGGCGGTTGCACTTGCACATCATTTGTGCTGCCCCAGGACCTCGAAAGGTCCCATGTTGTCCGGTACCTGCCTGAAACTCCTCCCTCCCTCTGCAAGCAGCACCTCCCACCTCCCGTCTACATCTTCTGTCTCCTGGTGGTTTGGTGAGTCAGCAGAAGCACACAGCAATGTGCTGCCCACCTTAAACAAAGAAAGAAAAGTTTGTTTTTTTTTAATTTCATTAGCACTAGGAGCAAATGAGCATCAGGCCGGCTCACAACCACGGGGGAAAGGCCATCGGAGGCCCGAATCTAAATAAATAAATATTCAGTGGGCATGGCGACAGCCTGGGGAGGGCCCAGCAGTGAGAGCACAAATGGGGCTCATGAATATTTATTAAAGGGGTGGGAAACCCCATGTAGCTCGAGGATCAGCACATTTAAAGGGGTCCAGAGTAAGAGAAGGTGGCCCAGGACTTAAAAAGGACTTATACTGGAATAGGCCAAGCAGTTTAAAGGGGCTCTGTCCAGAAGGGAGGCCAGTGATTTAAAGGGGCCCTGTCAAGAAAGGGGTCAGTAGATTTTAAAGGGATCCAGCCTAAGTGAGGCTCAGCAATTTAAAGGGGCCCAGCTTAAGGGAGGCCCAGGATTTAAAAGGGGCCTATACAGGAGAGGCCCAGTGATTGCTTGGTGAGGGCATCCAGGCCCAAGATTTAGAGCAGCCTATAGACAGGCCTGTGCCAGTGTTCAAAGGGCTCAGTCAGAAAGGCACAGCAATTTAAAAGGGCAATAGGAAGCCCAGAACCCACAGGGTAAGTTATGCCTACTGCTATTAAAAGGGGCAAGTTAGGCCCACTGCTATTAAAAGGGGCAAGTTAGGCCCACTACCACGTTGCACTGCTATTAAAAGGGGCAAGTTAGGCCCACTGCTAGTCATTTAGATTCCCCAGATGTTATAGGGGCCCAGCAGCATTAGTGACCCCAGATGGTTAGGGAGTCTAGCTACCCATACAGAACCGCAGTAATAGGAAGAACCTGATCTAGCTAGAGGGACCCCTGTTAGGTCCACCAGAACTAAAGTTCACCCAGAAAAGTAAATTGCCTGTATATTTACTGTGGTCTGGACATTGAGACTGTATAATTGACCACTGCAACAAGAACTGAGACTTTATTTGCATTGCTATTATTACCACAAACAGTAAAAGTGCCAGATAGTATTGCTTTATTGCCAGCATTTCAGTGTCACAAGGTGTCCGAATCAGTCTTCAGCAAGTTTCCAGAATCCTTTCACCAACGTGTGTCTGGATCAGTTTTCTTCAGTACTACAGAAATTATCTTCAGTGCATCTCCAAAGCAACCAGCAGCAGATTCTTGAAGATCCGTGCTGCAGTCATCTCAGTTTGCAACATCCTGTTGATTATTTTCTGCTTTCCAGTTCCCAGTGTACAGCCTGGCCCAGTACGAAGGTACCATCCGTTTTCTTGTTTTTAACGTCCATATCGAAGTGTCAACCAGATCTTCTGCCACATTATTCTGCATCATCCTCCTGTATCTTATTTTACGTAGTCCTTGGCTTGACTGTCCTTGGTGCCCAGAACCCCATTGTTCTCTCACGGTCCACAAACTTCTTTCTTCTCAGTACCTTCTTTGTGTTCTGACAGTCCAGAAGAGGGCAGAGGCTGGGTGTTTAGTACCTTCTCTGTGTCCTGACAGTCCAGAAGAGGGCTGTGGCTGGGTGTTCAGCATCTTCTCTGTGTCCTGACAGTCCAGAAGAGGGCTGTGGCTGGATGTTCAATATCTTCTTTGTGTCCCAACAGTCCAGAGAAGGGCTGTGGCTGGGTGTTCAGCATCTTCTTTGTGTCCTGACAGTTCAGAAGAGGGCTGTGACTGGGTGCTCAGTATGTTCTTCATGTCCCGACAGTCCAGAAGCAGGCTGTGGCTGGGTGTTTAGCTTCTTCTTCTCCCAACAGTCCAGAAGCGGGCTGTGGCTGGGTGTTCAGTATCTTCATCATGTCTCAACAGTCCAGAAGAGGACTGTGGTGGGGTGTTCAGTATCTTCTTCATGTCCCAATAGTCCAGAAGAGGGCTGTGGTTGGGTGTTCAGTATCTCCTTCTTCTTTTCCCGGCAGTCCAGAAGCAGGCTGTGGCCAGTTGTGCAGTTTCTTCTTCTTCTTCTTCTTCTCCCGGCAGTCCAGAAGTGGGCTGTGGCCGGGTTTGTTGTGTTTCAATTTTGGTGGCTCTCAGTGGGTTTTGAGCCAAGGAAGTCTTTGCATTGTTCTGAAGTTCTGGCAACCCTAGAGAGGTGGGGTTTGGCCAAGAACTCATGGCCTGTTCAAAATCCTCTCTGCATTCCCTTAGTTTTTAGCCCAGTCAGCCAAGTGTTTCCCTTGTGTTTCATATCCTGCAACCCAGTTTCTTCTCGACAACAGAGAAAGCTCACCCGTTCACGAACTGCCTTTTACAACTGATGTAGAGTCTTGTAGTAATATGTTTTAGAGTTCCTTAAAGTGGAGTACTCCAGGTAATAGGCCCTAGGTAGAGGTGCACCTCAGGAAAGTGTTAGAAAACTGCTTAGTGAGTTGCTGATCTTAGAGTATAGACCGCTCGTAAAGCGGAGCTGTTACAGTTGATTATTGCAAGTGTGCATAGAGTCATCCTCGAACAGGGTATAGAGTATAGACTGCTCATAAAGCAGAACTGTTATAGTCGTTGGATTTAGAGTTCTCCTCATACAGGAAAGTAGGGATAAGTGTTCCCTGTGACCATGTTCTCTTTCTCCATTTTGTATGAATGAAATGCTGAGCAGTATTTGGAATCTATTTCTGACTCCCACCTCTCTTTGTCAGGTGCCACCATGCACCCATTTGGGACCTGTGTTAATAATTTGAGTGCAAGTTACTGGTGTCATTGACACAGCTGCTTTATTTATCCCTTTTTTTACTGATGTGGAAACCCAGCACATGTTAACATCCATTTTACCACCTTCAGGTCACCACACCTCTGCCTTCACCTTTAAGCTGTTTTTGCTTGGATTGCATCACTTGTCTGCTTCATTGGAACTTCGGATATGTGGTCAATGAGTCGGGGTACATCTTTAGTTTCAAATAACGCTCTTTACTCTAGAAGTTTGACCTTATTGTCAGTGACAAATAAGGTGTTCCATCTTCTTTACAGGCATTCATTATATAGTGACACAGAAGCTTGTTTAGTTCAATGGGTTGCAGTTGCTGTAGTTCAGTATTTATGTAAAAAAAATTTTAAATATCTTATGAAGACTTGGGCATCTATTTTTGTTTTTACTGTTGTGTTGCTGTTCCTGCCTTTTTCAATAAAATGTTCTATTGTGTCATTGTCAATTTGTACTGTGCTGCTGGTTGATGGCTGCTCTTCTGGTTTTGGTGGTGTTTGGTGATACTGAGTAACTGGGTTTGAGACTAGGATAGGGAGACTGTTGCTGACTACCTGGGTGAGTTGCTCAGCCTCTTGTTCCTTTTGTTGTTCTTTTTGATGAATGTTTGGTATGGGGAGGAGTGTAGAGGTTGTTGGCTTGGTCCTGGGTGAGGGTCTTCAAGTGGCTCAGAGTCATTTTTTTATCTGTGTCAGGATTTCCTCCAGTTCCAGGCTGAATGACTGGTAATGATTTCCCAGCTGGTCTACTTCCTGCATACGTTCTATTATTTTTTACCATTCAGACCAAGTAATTTTAATACCTTTCATGTGAAAAAATAACATAACCCATTGCTGAACATCACTATCACAACGCAAGTTCTCAGTTTAAACCACTGAATGACAGTGTGGCATGGGAGAATGTCAGTTTATGTAATGCCATGTCTCAAGGACTCTGATGTGGGGTGGTCATTTAGACAGATGACAGATGTTTGAAGGGGGTTGGTGGATGGGGGGGGCGTGGGACCGTGGGTGTGCTTATATGTGGTGCTATTTACTAATTTATTATGTGGGTAGAGTGGGAGGTGCATGGCTCAATATTTTAATTTAAACACACTGTGTTATGGCCTGGACATTGGTGCTTGGTGTACTCATTCATATTTTGTAATTCCAGTCATTTTCCCGGCATTTACATCTCCCTCACTATGCTGTGCTTGTGCTGGAGCTTTGTGAGCCATGTTTTACACTGCTGTTATATTGAGGAGCAAGCAGCTGGCATCTGATTTGTGTTTTTAAACTGAGGGATGCATTTGACAGTTCTTAAAGCCAATAGTGTTCTTTTGTGCTGAATCAGGTAATGGGGAATGGCCTGCTCGGCTATGAGTTAATTATGTGCTTTTCCTCTATTTTTTTTCTCTTTGTAGTTACCATTTTTTTTATTTACAGTGTTGATGTACCATTTGATTTTACACACTGTTCAGCACTGTATTTTAATACAGATGTTTTTGGAAAACAATGGCTGCTGAGTTTCATGAAATTAAGACTGCTGACATAATTACAGTTTGAAAATAGTACCGGCGAGATGCAGGTGGGAAGGGGCACGAGTGACTGCACATGACGTACTAACTATGTACATAAACATTACCTGATGTAGTTTGTAAGTGATTGATGACATAGCTACTGTATATGTAAATGAAAGATATGTACACAGTAGCTGAAATACACAAATTTTTACATGGATATTCATACCACACCTATTGCATAAATATATAAGATAGTGTATGGATCTCTATTCACAACAAGGCTATTCTTAACCGAGTGGTTACTTTGCCGACTGGATGACCTCGACAGCGAAGCTCGAGAGTTCTCTCAATCAGCATAGGAACCACAAGGTTGAGAAGAGCCTTGTTGTGCATAGTGACCCATACACTGTTCTATATTGTGTATATGTCTTCCAAAGCAAATAAAAATATAATTTGATACCTTTATGTTTCTCTTTTCTTAAGCAAAAAACTCAATGTTGCCATCCGAGAGTTAGTCCTGGTTGCTAGGGCGCGCTGTGTGGTTCTCAGGGACCTGGCATCCTTATGCTTTATTTGTCCATTTTAATTGGCTGTCTTAGGGGTCTGGGCAGGGTTTAGAAATAAAATAAAATGGCGGCTGTTCCTCTTGCTTAATGAGAGGACATTCGTTGTGAGGACTGGGTGTTGTACTTTAAATATCTGGTTGATCCTGCAGCACTGACTGTACTATAAATTTAACTTATCTGGTTGATTCTGCCATTTTCTCTGTTATCCAAAACACAGCCTGCATCTCTCTGTCCAATCCTTCACTGCTTCCTTATCTCAAGTGACAAACGGTGTGGGAGCATTGTCTGCTGATGTCTCTACTGTAGAATGAAAAGTCATTCTTCTGCAGTATGGATGTCACTAGTGCAGCAGAATGACTGTTTATCTGGCACAGAAATCCATGCTGAATTATGTTCCTCCATACACTGTAAGTTTATAATGTATGGGTAGCCCTGATTACCCACTGAAAGTAAGCTGTTTACATAGAGGATAATGTATGGTCCTCTATCGGTAACCGGTCTATTAACCGTCGAGAGGTCGCCAGGGTGACCATGTAAACCTCGAGAGGTTTATGTTGCCATGGCAACCTCGAGATGGTTAATAGTAACCAGTTGCCAATAGAGGGACCATACATTGTATTTTATAGTATATGGTCCCAACAAGAAAGATTGAAGAGGATTCCTTACTTTTTAAATAAGTCACCACCGCGGTTGTTCGGTTATTCCATCACTGCTGCGTGCATCTGTTGGTTCCTGAGAGAAATAATGTGCACACATGCACAGACTGTTCCCAGTTGTTAACTCATCGATGTGATGTACCATCGATGGATTAACAAGGATGAAACATCACATTGGTGGGTTAATAACACTGGGAAATGATTTTTGTGGGTTAACAACGTTCTACCATGTATTATAACTTTTCATAAAATGGAGGAAAGATTTCAAGTAATGTGATTGGTTGAAAGGGCTTAGAATCCAGTTGTATAACTAAAGACAACCACTGGATTGGGAACCCTTTAGGTAATTAGTACAGAGCCCACATAAATATTAATGCCCCTCAACATTCTCACAAAAAATGTTAACCCAACATCTTTGTCAGGTGAAACAGTTTCTTTCAGCCATAACTGCCAGCATTATAAAAAAAAGAAAACAGATGAATTCATAATCTGAATGTATTCAGACAACAAAGCAACAGAAATAGAAACTTAGTGGCACATTGTCCTTTGTGTACTGACCTCCCATGAGAGCTCCATCACCACAAGTCTTTTTAGGCCACAGATCCATTGGCTGGTAGTACAATTGGAAGCCAAGGACTCAGTTGGTGACATGGCATACCACGCAATGAACTGCACAACCACTTACCCTCCCTCCCCCTCAAAAAACTGTAAAATTATCGCTGGCGTGTCCCTCCTACAGTCGTCATGTAATTTCCCCATCAGTCACATAGCTGCTAAAGTGAATCACTGTGAGAACTAATTCAGACATGGTAAATGCAGCTCAGAATGATAAAAGTTAAAGCAGGTCTGATTTTGTGAGCTCTGCACGCATTGCATGCTGGTAAACAGCAAAAATTAAATCAACAGCAACAGAACTTAACAGGGACATAATTTAAATCCCACAATATAACTTCTCAATCCCAGATGATCACAAACCTGAAAGAGCAACCACATTTCTCTCTTCTAAAAGGGATCCACTGTAACACAAGCTATTTTTGACCATTCAAAAAGTTTACCAAGGGCCAGCCTGGTGGCGCTGAGGGTTGAGGTGCTGGACACCACACCTTGCTCCACACCGGCGACCCGGGTTCGGGAATGAGCCCGGATCGTTGGAGGTCAGTAGGGGAGGACTAGGATTGAGCATCCGATGACAGCTCTCCTAGTTCTGGGGAAAGGCGTGGGTGCACATCGTGCTCTGGCAGTCCCTGGGGTTGCCCGGAGGAACTACAGTTGAGTGAATGCTAAGCAGGGGGGAGCACAGCAGACATCTGCACATCGTGTACAGATGTCTTTGCACATCCATGCTCCCATCGGGGAGAAAAAGGGTAAAATGGCAGCATAGTCTGTGACTGCTTGATAGCCGCTAGCTTCACTGACCGATGATGCCTGAAATAAGGCATGTGCTGATATTGGATCCTCACCAGGAGTGGGGGCTTAGGGGAGCCCCTCTCAGCAGTTGTAGCTGCATATGCCAGCTGGGCACATTAGCTTTGGGGTCAGAGGTGAAGGAAGGAGTGGTGGCTGGATGTATAGCAGGACTGTGGCTGCAAAGTGAGAAAAACAGATGTGATAAAAAAAGTTTACTAATGGACTATTTTTTCTCAACATTTCAATTAATTCTCTATTCTGTATTTAAATAAATGTTACAAAGTTTTAAAAATTAAAAAACCTTGTCAGTGTACTTTTTTCCCATAGTTATTACCCATTTTATAAGCATAATAAGACACTCCAGGGTGGTGGTTGTTATGTGATAACCGCACACCTAGGTGTGGAAGGAGACTCGACCTTCAGCCTCATGCCTCCCCACATACCTAGGTGTGCGGTTATCAAATAACAGCCACCACCCTGTTGTGTCTTATTGCTTACATAATCCCACTGTTGTGATGTCAGAACCTTGCAAACCCCTCTCATCTATGTCATAGCAGTGAGTTTACAAAACAGAATGTCAGTGTTATTCAGTATTCTGCACACCAAAAATGTGATTGTTAGTCTCAGTACAGTATTCAAATAACGGTCCAGTCATCACAGAGTACTGTTATATAAGGTATGGTGGAACGTTGTTATCTTGTGTTTTTTATCTTTTCCTCATGTTGTTATGCCATCGATGTGATGTGATGAAGTTGTTAACCCATCGATGGTACGTCACATCGATGGCATAATAAAATAGAATGCTGCCGAGATAAACATTCCACCGCACCAGCGCATCACAGTCTTTCACCGTACTCGGCAGCATTCAAACAAAAATGGCGGTTACTCGTTTGCTTAGTTTTTCTTTTACTTTTCTCATCAGGTACCTGGTAATCGAGAAGAGTACCCTCAAAGCATTTCCGGATGGCGCATTGTTGACGTCGACCCGTTTTGACCCCTAGTTATAAACTTCCTAGTCGCAAGGCGGGACAGCGATGTTTTTTTTTTATCTTGTTCACGTCTTCACTCAGGTAAATGTTTGTTTTCCCTTCCTATTTTTGTGAACTATGTGCCTGGACAATGTATGGAGAGCAGTTAACAAGCGTGTTGAATTTATCTGAGGTTATCTATGAGTGCTGAAAACCTCTGAGCTTGCTCTCGAGGCTTTACAGACCATGGTAACCTCTCAATGAGAATACAACGCGGTTGTTAACTGCTCCCCATGCATTATCCTCTATTGAATCTAGCAAACTCTCTGTGTATGATAAAGATTTTAACTCTAGTGCTATTTTGGCCCACTGTCATTCAGTCCATGTATTCTAATATATTATTTTCCTTCACAATCATATGGGCGTGGTGCAGATTTATTTAATAAGGTAAGGCTACATTACTTGTGTTTGGGGGGGGGGTAACTTCTAATGTCAAGTCCCATATATTATAAATGACAATACCTGATGTACAGGTGATAACCATGGTGTAATCACCTTTTGTGGTTGCTAGGGCAATGGTAAACCTCCTGAGCTGCGCCCTTGAGGTTTACTGATGCTCTAGCAATCACTCGAGGTGATTACACCATGGTTATCACCTGTACATCAGGCATTATCCTCTATATTACTGCTGAGTGATGCTTATAAAACTTTCTGTTGTGCACTACTTGGAAATGCTATTATTTAAATTTCTTTGATCCTTTTTTTAAGGCATTATGGGCCAGATATTCAAAAGGGTTGCGCCATGCGCAATAGGGTTGTGCCTGCGCAAGTCCAAACTTGTTCCATTCTGCGATATTCAGCAGGAGGCAGTTGCGCCACAGAAAACATGCTGAGCAACAGCGCAATGCAAATGAATGCATGCTGAACTGGAGGGGAGGAACTGCATAAAGGAGCGGGTGGTGGGGCTCGTGGGTGGGTAGGGTGGGGACACCAGCCACCAGGGCTATGTTGGGGGTGGTTTTATCATACATACCGCCCACGATTGGGCATTTCCGTCCACTGACCACCAGGGATGTGTACGGAGAGGGTGGGAATTATTATACATACCGCCCTCGATCGGGCATTTCGTCCACTGGACCACCAGAGATGAACGGGAGGGGGGGATTATTATACATACCGGGCGATCGGGCATTTCGTCCACTGACCACCAGGGATGTGAACGGGAGGGGTGGAATTATTATACGCATTCACCCGCGATCGGGCATTTCGGTCCACTGACCACCAGGGATATGTACGGGAGGAGGGTGGGGAGCCACATTGATGCCCGTGATCGGGCTGGTGGGGGGGAGAGTACACTATGCTCACGATCGGGCTGCAGGGGGCGTCGGTCCCCGACGGCTGCTGCCTGGCAGGGCGCCAGGCGCAAGTCCTTGGGGATCGGCACACCTACATGCTAATGGCATGCAAATGGGGACATAATCACATGCAAATGGCCCCCCCATGCCTTACATGAATTATAGCCCCATTTGCATGTCACCTTTTGAATATCGTGATTTTGCGCATGGCGCGATGGTACTTGCGCCACCGCAAGTTGAATGCTCCACTCTGTCAACTTGCGGTGGTGCAAGTTCCACTGTGCCATACACAGTGGCTGTGGCTGGTGGGTGATATTCAAAGGAGTTGCTCAATAGTGCAGCTCCTTTGAATATCGCCCAGGACACACCCCTGCGCAACTATTTTGCGCAGCTCAAGGGCTTGCGACTATGAATGGCGCAGTTTGAATATCCAGCCCTATATGTCTCAAAAACAGCAGTGATATTTATCTCCCTTTATCTTTATTGCTTCTGTTTGTCCCTCTCATCTTACTATAAATGCCCCCCCCATATATTACAGGATATACACAGGACAGGATAGTTGCCTTTTGTGGAGATTGTGACAACAGGAACATGGTAGACACTACCTTATCCCACGTTTGTTTTCAAACTTCATTACTTTTACACTTCATCATTTTTTGTACAAATGATGAGAAATATACACATTTGCAGTGTTACCTATTTTTGAATAATAGATAGCATTTGCTATTTTACACTGTGGGATGTTTCCTTGCTCTTTGTCTTTCAAGACATTCGCACTAGAAATCATATGGACTTCTAATATCTGGACTCTAAGAATGAAATACAGTACAGCATGGACTCTATTTTGAACAATTTGATGTTTGTGTTTTTTGTTTTATCTGTTATTTCTCCACCATCATTTGTATTTACATATATGTGAATGTGACATTAAGAGTAAGTCAGACGTAATTCCTTTTTTGAATTTTGCGCAGATCACATGAGAACTTTTGACTGTTCTTGCCCAACCAATGATGACAGAAGTATACTACAATGCAGTAGCTATTGTGGAGCAATCAAAATGCTTGTTCTTGAGGTCAGGTGGTATAAAGGTGGGGTAGCTCTGACTACTGACCAACCCCCTAATGCAGCTGTAGTGAGCAAAACACCAGGGCTAGTGGTCCACTCTTAGGGATGCTGCAGAAGTTTAATTTGCAGGTGAAGTTAAGGTGAAGTCTCCAAACTCACCTCCACGGATCATTTCACAAAGGTATTCTATTTAATAGGAAATTCACCATTAGTAACTTCACCTTGCAACTTTGCTTGTAACATCTTGGGGTACACCAAGGTTAAATTGGGTCAATTCATCTTGCAGCTTCACCTGTAACTTCTTTTTGGGGTACACAAGGTGACAATGAATCAAAATAAAGCTGTTCCTGAGCCAGAGAGTTTGCTACCTCCTGGACTGATCCTCTTGTTGCTGCCTCCCCCATCACCCACCTGCATGGATGCCAAAGATGTGGCAGGGAATAGTTTGGCAACATGAATGCCACCACCCCACTTCCACCAGCTACCTCTTTGGGTTTTTTTAGGCATAACTCAGTCAATTGTTGTCAAATTTGTCTGAATCTTGGCATGGTTATAGACAAAGAAGAGATGCATATGTGGTGTATTTGTGATGATTATCAGACTTAAACCCACCTCATGTCAAATCACCAGAATGAGTGTGAGGAAAATCAGAGGGAAGTGATGAATAGGGGTGGTGGAGGTGGTGGTCTGTCCATGCTGGCAGCAGGTCACGGATGGCATAAGGGAAGTTCCCATATCAAGGTGGGGCAGTGGGCACACCCTATGGAAGCAACAACACCCTCTGTTGAAGTTCAAGCACCTCATGAACCAGCATTACTGGGAGCACCCACGCTGTCACCAGTTTTCTTCTTTTTTTTGTTACACAGATAATACACAATGGGGATATTAGGGACTGAGGGGACAAACGCAAGAAGCAACAACTTAGGCAATTAAAATTATGTTACTGCATACACAAAATACCATTAACTTCAATATAGTCAAATGACAGACAAAAAAAAAGTAAAACACACCTCACTGTTCTGCAGAACTAAAATTACAAATGAAAACAAAAAACAGGAAATAAATTCACACGTAACAGTGACACCAACAGCACTAGTGCTGCTAAGATAGAAAAGACTGCCTAACCTGCCTTTTTCATTCAGGAAGTTGCTGCAACTCTGTCCCCCCCCGCCTCACTACACAACACAGAAAATGAAACTACAACTTTAAACTAACTAAATCACACAAAATAATGCCACAAATAACTGATGATCTAGAGGTAGAAGGCAAATTTGTTGGAAAAACTGCCTCTTTTAAAGGCTTTTCAAAGGTTTTTAGGCACAGAGATACAAAGCACACTTGACATCAACATTCTCTTCCTCACACCGCACTGAATTCAACCTATGCATGGCAATACAGCTCATTACAGCACCATGTAACCTCCAATCCCATGGATTCTTGCAAACTTTGCCTTAGGCCAAAATTCGCAGGCAAAGTGCACAATTTTACTATTCCTGAAGTTCTCATTTAAGGCAAAGCAGAACTTCACCTTAAAGGAGAATTTGACAAATTCAGTAAAATTCGCAAATTCCTCCTCAAAGCGAAGTTTTCTAGCTTCACCCATCTCTATCCACTGTTGGGACTGAGATTCCAACTGTCTTCATCTGTTTGCATCAAATAAAACATCTATAATCAGCAAAACATTTTTGATGTGCCCTATTATTTGAATGCCCTGCATGGCAAATGACTGATGTTCCTGTGAGTACAGTATTATCAGCCTGCTGCCTTGTATCTTAGTGTGTTTGGTTATACCAAGTACCTGTGCCCAGTTCTCTGTGTAGTGTGTGCATCTTTTCTCTGTTGCCTTATGGTGGGCAATAGGGCTGGGATGGAAATTTCTGGTTCATTCACACTGAGGAAGACTTCATTTGAATAAAGCACAATCTTGCTGTCCTTATTCCTGCCATCTCCACTTTATCATCCAGGTGCTGCCTGACTTGGACTGCAACTGGGTCCAGAAACAGAACAAACAGAAGGGGAGAAACAGGCACCCCTGCCTCACCCCCCTGCCTAAGGTGAATTCCAATTAAGTCATGCTGTTCACCCTGACTGCAGCTCTGGGATTACTGTAGAGTACATATACCAATGCTTCAAAGACTGTCTGGATACTAAATCTGGTGAGGGTTTGAAAAAATAAGGCCAGTCTACCCAATTGAAAACCTCTTTCACATCAAGGGATAGGGGAGAGACTTTAGGAGTAAAATTAAGAAAGCAAAGGAGAGACTAGTACACAGGATAGCAGCAGGAGCTGCATACAACACCAAAGCCTTCTTATGTACATTAAAGGAAAGAGGAAGGAGAAGGAGGGCATAGGGTCCCAGAAAAAAGGGGATGGGTAACCTGCAAGAGAGGCAGGGGGATGGGCATATTTTTGCATGAATACAGTACTTAATATCAGTGTTGCACAAGGTTCCTCTAGTCAGTGAGAACTGGTAAATATGTTCATTGTCAGGGTCTGTGACATCAGAGGTAGCCACAGTGAAGCCGGCAGAAGTCATTTTTGCCCTGCTAGCTGACTATCTTGCAATGATCAAGCTGGGTAAGTCACAGGGGACAAACGGAATGCACTCTGTGGAGTTAAGGGAACAATTGTAAGGGCCACTTGCTGTAACCATTCAGAAGTCTGTCCGGATTCTTATGGTGCTGTATGAATGAAAAGTTTCAAATGTGGTCCTCGTGTTGATGAAGGGGGCAAGGTCAGACCAAGCTAACTACAGGCTAGTCAACCTGACATCAATGCTGGGCAAAGTCCTGAAAGCCATTATCAGTGACAGAGGAATGGTGCATTTCTCTAAGGCCAAGGATCTTTCTTCCTCTCATCTTAGCTTTATGAGCAGCATATCATGCCAAATCATCCTGAAAATCTTTTATGAGTGAGTGACAAGGGAAGGGAACAGGGGCAGGGCTGTGGATGCAGTGATCTGGACTTCAGCAAGGCTTTTGATACTGAGGCATATGACCAACATGTGGGAAATGTACACCACTGTGGCATACATGAAACATACTCAAATGGGTTAATGCTAATTGGCTTGGGGGCAGGAAGCAGAGGGTGGTGATGGGTCGGCACTTTGATTAGAGACATGTATTAGTGGTGTCCCCAGGGACTGGTGCTGGGGCAACTGCTGTTTAACATCTTCCCTTAATGACCTGGAAGAAGGGTCCTCAGCAAGCTACTTAAGTGTGTTTATGAAACTAAGAAAACTAGGGTGGTGGACTCCCCTGAAGGTGAGGATATGCTGCAGAAGGATCTGAGCAGAGTGGGTAACTGGTTAGACTTTTGGAACCCCTGATTCAATGTAGCCAATTGCAAGGTGCTACAAGTGGGGCAGGAAATGGAGCTAGGAACTACAGTGGTTTCTCCTGCTGCGGTGGAGGAGGAAAGGAACCTGTGAGTCATAATGGACAAGGTGCTGCCCCATGACGGGTAGTGTACAGCAGCTATAAAGAGGAATGGCAGAATGGTGTGGTGTATCAAAAGAGGGGGTTTGACTAGCAGAGTAAGGGCAGCAATCCTGCCATTTTATGAGAATCTGCTTAGCCCCCCCCCCGAGTACTGTATGCAGTTCTCAGCTTCTCAATACATAAAGAACATTGAAGCAGTCCAGATGGTGCAATGAAGGGCCACCAAAATTATCAGAAGAAGAAGAAAAAGAATCAGCATTTATATAGCGCTTTTCATACACAGTATCCCAAAGCACTTTACAAGCAATGCTAGACTGGTAGTGAAGTGACTGAAAGTGTGGTGATGGCCATATCGCCCATCATCACCCACACACAGCCTGGATAATTACATGAACCAGTTTATGGGAAGGGGAATGTTGGCCAGGACACCAGGAATGTTCCCTGCTCTTTGTGAAGAGTACCCTGGGTTCTTTTACTTCCACCTGGACACCCACCAGGACAACACCAGGATGGGCAGAAGGGATCTCGGTTTAATGTCTCATCCGAAGGACGGCACACCCAGCAGTACAGCACTCCCCAATACTGCACTCGGATGCCAGCAATTTTTAGGTGTAAGTCCAATCCCAGTGTGGGACGAGAACCCATGACCTTCTGGTCCAGAGGCGGATGTGCTACCAACTGAGCCACGCTGACACCTCAGAAAGGAGGGCATAGGGTCCCAGAAAAAAGGGTATGGGTAACCTGCAAGACAGCCAGGGGGATGGTCATGATTCTGCATGAATACAGTACAGCACAGATTCCTGACATCAGCATCATAGGGGGAAAGCTGTGTGGGGTTAGAGGACCTTAACATGTTCACTTTTGAAAAAGGAGGCTGAGAGAGCAGATTATCTTAGTTTTCTGCATAGTCAAGGGTATTGAAAAGATTAGAAATATGGAAATGTTTGATCTAGTGCCCTACAGTAGGACACAAGAACATGCCCTGAAGATCAGAGGTGGGACATTCAGGGGATAACACTGGTACATTCCTCCCAGAGGGTGGTGAACCTGTAGAACAGTCTATCCAAAGAGACAGTAATCAGGGTGAATCTGGACACATTTCTGCTTACTATGGGAATCAATGGGCACCCTGCATAGTAGAGTGAGTAGGTAATCCCTATGAACTAGTACATGTTTGTAAAGAATACTTTCTGGTTTCTCATCCCTGTTTACAAAACAGAGGGGGCGGACATGATGGACCTACAGTCCTTTCTGAAACCTTAAATTGCTATGTTACTATGTTATTATGTGAATACTTCTCTCATCCTCCAAACATTTATATTTCCATGCCCTTTACTATATCACCTGCTTCCTGAATTTTATACCTGTGCACATTTTATAACCCCACACCTTAGCAACCATTGATAGTGCCTACTTGTTCTTCAAAATGCATACCTTTCATTGAACCAGTAATGGATGAAAATGGACAAAGAGCATTGACTTCCCTTGTACTGGCAGAAGCTGTACTCATTTGGAAACAAAAAGTAATTCATTAGTTTGGAATTGTAAAAGAGTGGCAGTATAAGCTATTTGCTTCAAAACTTTAGAAATGATAGGCCGAGGTGAGTGAGGTCGATAGTTTGAATCAGATTGCTTGTCATCAGCTTTATGAATGGGAGCAATCCAAGCATGCTTCCAACTTCATTGGAACATGGCCTTGAGACAGAGAGAATGAGAGATTGGAAATACAGAAGAAAGGTGAATCAATGGAGTTGGCTGTGTATTTAAGCATTTTGTTGAAATACTGTTAGGGCCTGATACTGAATAATCATCCACATCCTTTAATTATTTTTAACATTCTGAGGAATGTGGGTTAAACTTGACATACTGTATGGAGAAAATGAAAAACTGGATTTACCAACTATTTCCTATGTATGAAGCTAAAAGTTAGTAAACATACTGTATATGCAATACAGTATATTATCAGCTACTATTTAAAACCATTTGACTTTTTTTGGCAATGATTTATGAAAGAAAGAGCAAATTGTGAAATAGTTTACAGAATTGTAGATAAGATGACCTACCAGTTAATCTGGCATTTTTGACAAACTGAATCACACCATTCCTCATTTTTTATATTTTCCATAAACTTGAATCATTTTTCTTTTTTGGTCTTTCCCAACATTTTTAGTGGTTTACAATTGATTTACCTAACATGCAGTAGTCAAGCTTAGATGCAATGTTTTTTAAAGATTCTGCTGGAATCCACTTTTATAACTAGGTGGATAGAAGCACTAGGTAGCCAGGTGACTTGTTAAAGGCTACAGACTGAGCCAGTCTCTATGGTGGGATTCAAACTCATGATCCTCTGTATTAGTTTAGGGCTCTACCCACTAGCCACACTGTCTTTCAAATCTATTACACTGAATGAGGGTCAACAAAAATCCATGACTTATGACTGGTGCACCACAAACATTTTAAATGAAATACAGATATGAATTCCTATGCAGTATATTTACAGGAGCACTTAGGAACTGTCTTGTGGTTATCACATATCTGATGTGAGAGAAATCCAGACCTAATGAGCAGTTCTGGTACCCTAAAGATGCAAGAGGAAACACTCATAAACAATATGAGTGCATCTCAAATGCAGTTGTGGGTATTTTCAAAGTCTATGTATAGATGCAATTTTCTGTTGTACAACTTTGGACAGTGCCCCATGTCCAAGTTTCAAAACTCTGACTTAGTTATGACCAGTGCAAAGTTCAGGTATAAATGTGCCTGGACACAGTTTTCAGACCAAGTGTAACCTGGTCTATCATTTGTATTCATGTCACTCATTTTTTTATCCAATAACTGAGTGCAAAGTACTATAAAAAGAGCTAGAAACTCTGCAGACTAAGTCAAACGTTCAAAAATAGCCCCATATTATGCCTTTTGATAATTCTGCATGACATAACTAGGCGTTGTGTCCATTTTATGACTTTTAAAATTCCATCTTGACGCAACTAAGAGTTTTTCCCAATTTTTTTTACTTTTGAAAATCCCACCTAGTATCTCTTTCTTTCTTTCTTTCTTTCTTTCTTTCTTTCTTTCTTTCTTTCTTTCCATTTTACTAGGCAAACAAACAGAACCCAAAAGGTGCATGTCCAGTTGTGACCTGGGAGGGAAGGGGTAGGAAGGTTATTGAGAAGAATACATTCACCAACAGAGGGTCTTGAGATCAAGCAGCTTGTCAGATTAGCAAAGATAATGCTACTATAATGATACTGTAAACCAGATTACTGTATTTCCATCATAAATTTATTGAACAAGGAATAGAGGAGGCTGGATTGAAGTTCTGAACAAAAAGGAGATAAATCTGGTGTATCCCTTAACGATCAACTGATTCAGCAATTCCAAAATTGCAGAAGACTTCACAGTCTTACAACAGACAAAAATATTCCTATTTTTCCTTTGATTCTTCTTGATGCTCAGTTTAAGGTGTAACAGCTACCTCCTTCAGCAGGGGTGTCGGCAGGCATACACACTGTACTCAGCAGAGTACAGTAAAAAAAATCAGGCTGGGGCAACAAATCAGGCAGGGGCAACAAAAAGAGGAAATCTAGTAAGTCACATTGTGTTTGTGTCGTGCTGAGCCCTTTTGCCTTTGTTGTTCACCATGGGACACTGATGCCACCAGCCAAATACACATACAAGAACAACTTACCAGGCAGGCAGAAAACAAAGGAAGGAGGATTACAGGAAGAAACTGATTACCTGAAGTCAGATATGGCAAATGGGGGCTATTGTTGGTGTGGCATGGCAGCATATTTTGGTTTATGTTTACAGAATGGGGGGGGGGCAACAATGCATCAGTTTTGAGTACAAGTTTAAAATTCCTGGCTATGCCCCAGGACCTTCAGATCTTGGTGACTCTATCTTTTTTTTATACTCTTTATTTGCAGTAGGAGGGAGTTACAATCATAATTCTAGCATTATGCGAACATTTATATAATTTTCACAGTAACATTACTTAATGAAAGATGGAGGGGGTAAGGAAAGGGAAGGAGGGAGGATTCTCCAAATACAAGGCCCATCCCACTCAGGGCACAAACGCTTAGGTGACTCTTATCTTGAATACAAAAACATGCTGATTTCAGCAATTGCTTAGGAAAAGGAAGGAACTGTATTTGACAATACAAACAAATCATGTGATGCTGCATCTGATGATGCAACATATATTGGTGCTGACAGCAATAATTTCCATGTAGTGCCACCATGTAGTCATTCATCAGCATTGGGTAGTACTGCACAATGTCCTCTTTTATGGCCTTTGAAAAAGGCATGTCATTCTGAACAGCACACAGATGGCTCTTGCACTTTGTTGTCAAAACTCATGGAGATTGATCATTCAGATGTATATGTCATGGAGCTGCCTTCTTTGCCTGTGTCTGATATTGTGGATGCCTAGTTACGAGAACCACTCATTAATATTACTAATGACCATTCTGAGTACTGGTTCGAAAAGTACGAGCTCTGGACTGCACTATCTATCTCTGCTATAAGACTTATTAGTTGCCCTCCCACTATGTGAGTGCATATTTAGCATGGCCTAGTGCCCTCACAGCACCAGGAAGTGCATTAATTCCCCATAACCCCACGCCTTATTGTGGGTTATTGCATATATATATATATATTTATACAATAGGGGTGTGCATGTAACCTTGAAAACAAAAACACGTATTCTCACTGCAGTGGAATAACTCTGTGATGACATAGACACTGTGACTTTATTTTAACATATTCCCAGAGTGTCTACATCACCACAGAATAAACCAACAGTGGTGATATCACAGTGTAATACTCTAAGAAACTCTTTACCAGAACTACTTTTCAAACCACAAACCCAGAAGTTAAAACAGCTGTTACACACCTGAGCAGAATAATTGAGTGTTAAATATCTCGTGCTGCTCAAAACACCGTTCACAACCAGAGAAAAGCATCTGCAAAAACAACTAAAAAACGAGTAACCAAAGTAAAATATCTGACTACATAACATGTCAGGAACCTGAACGGATAAACAGATTAACATAAAAAAAAAAACAAGCAACCGACAAACATAGACAAAGAAATACTGCTTAGCTGCTCACAGTTCAAAAATGACTGCGACCCACTACTCGAACCAGAGCATTTAGAAAACAAAGTTATACTACCTAAAACTCAGACTTTGGATATTATACCAGCAAAACGTCCAAGAATAATCAAAACAGATATTGAACAATTCATTGAAAACAGTAAAAATGACAATACCAGAAAAAAAAACAATATCGGATGTCTCCCACTTCCATAAATATCTACGAGAACCCCAAGAAATCTATCAACCGATGGAATACAACCTGACCCACTCTTATCTGAGTACTTTATGACTCTGCAAAGACCAAACAGAATGAATTACGAACCTCTAACAATAACATCAAAACTTCAAAGTTTAGAAAGATATCTTAAAGAGAAAAATTATAGCGAATCTCTTTCTACTTCTAAAATATTCTATAAAACCAGACAAGTCATAACCTCAAAACAAAAACTCTTAAAAGACCAAGGAAAAGGAAACCGTCCGCAAGCTGTGGATGAACTTACTGAAAACATAATTAACATACTTTATGAGAAAAATCTACTTGGACCCAGTAATCCACAAGCATTGCTGAACAGTATGTGGATTACTGTAACAATGTATTTTGGCCTCTGTGGCAATACTGAAACATGACATTTAAAATGGGGAGACATTCGCTTAAATAAAGATCAAGAAGGACATTTATATATTGAATTCACCATGGAACGACAAACAAAAACGAGGTCGGGAAGCAACCCAAAAGAAGTTCTATTACTGAAACCTCGAGCATACCAATTAAATGACAAAAAATGATGCCCAGTAAACAACTACATCATCTATAAAGCTAAAAGACCTGAAAAATGCAACATTGAAACAGTACCCTTTTTCCTTGCTCTAAATCAGGGTCAGCGTGCTCAATATCCAACTACTTGGTACAAAAACCAACCATTAGGAATAAATTCCTTAAGTAACATTGTTAAGAACATGATAGCAGAAGCAAATATTGAAACAAGCCGTCGGCTAACTAACCACTCCATACGAAAACATCGCGTTCAAAAGCTCTGCAACAACAATGTCCCCCCAACTGAAATTATACAGGTGTCAGGTCATAAAAAGATCGAATCTTTAAATGAATATGCTACCCTAAGTGAAGAAAGGCAAAGAAACATTTGCAGCATTCCAAGTAGCACCACAGAACCCACTCCCCCTCAACTTCTGGTATGGAGTTCCATGGAAGGGAACAAATCCTGCACTGAACACATCCTTGAAGACACGATATTTGCCTGTTTCAACCACCCTACTATCAAAGCAAAACATATTACATTCAGCATAATACAGGGTACATATAAATAACATTCATGTAAAGGAAGGGATAAAAGCAACTGAACAAAAGAGTAAACAGGGAGGAGAGGAGGCACTGTGGGTCACCTTGGAGACTGGAAAGGGCACCACAATCTGCACAGGGGTTGTGTACAGACCCCCATGTCAGGGAGAAGGAATGGACAAGGATATGATGGAAGGCATTCTTACAATGGCAGAGAAAGGGGAGATACTGTTGATGGGAGACCTGAATATGCCAGATGTTAACTGGAGCACATTTGCTGCAGCCACATCCAAGAGCAGGGCCATTCTTGATGCCCTACAGGTGGCAGGCATTAGACAGCTAGTTTCGGAACCCACTCATGAGGGAGCAATCTTAGACCTTGTACTCTCAAACGGGGGCAGTGAGAGGATCTCAGATCTAGAAGTAGGTTGCCATCTGGGGACAAGTGACCATCAAACAGTGTGGTTCACGTTAAACTCAGCTACAGAGTCAAGCCATACAAAAGTGAGGGTACTGGACTTTAGGAGGGCTGACTTTGACGAGATGGGAGAGTTCCTCAGAAAAGCACTAGCAAACAGGCTAGAAGGAGGTGTGGAGCAACAATGGGAATTATCAGAACTGCCATCACAGACACAACAAGCCTTTGTGTGAAGCAAATAAACAAATCAAAACGAAAGAAAAAGCCACTATGGTTCTCAAGAGAGGTGGCTGTGAAAGTCAGGAAGAAAAAGATAGCATTCCGGAAGTATAAGGAAACACAGAAGGAGCAGGACAGAGAGCTGTACCAGTTAAGGCAGAAAGAAGCAGGGAGGGAAGTCAGAATAGAAAGGCCCAAACTGAGGAAAAGATAGCCAACTCAGTTAAGAAGGGGATAAAACCTTTATAGGTACATCAGCGAGCGAGAAAGACAAAGGGAGGATAGTGAGGCTGAATAGAATGAACGGTGGGTGGGCAGAGGGGACAGTGAAAAGCAGGAATACTGAACAATATTTCTGCTCAGTATTCACAAAAGAGGAGGGGAAGTGCCTAATCCAATTAACAGAAGCACTCTTGATAGGGGTCGATCCCAGTCCTTTCACAGAAGAAAGGGTTCTGCAAGAACCCTAAAACTGAAGGTGGACAAAGCAATGGGTCCTGATGGAATTCACCCCAGAATTCTAAAAGAATTAAGGAAGGAACTAGTGAAACCACTGGCTACTCTTTTAATAAATCATGGGAGGATGGTTGGTACCTGAGGACTGGAGGAAGGCGGATGTGATTCCCTTCACAAAAGTGGGACCAAGACAGAGGCAGGAAACTACAGACCTGTCAGTCTGACCTCTGTGGTAGGGAAAGTGATGGAGTCACTTTGAAGTAAAGAATAGTTGAGTACCTAGAGGTCAGTGGAGCACAGGATCCAAGGCAGCATGGGTTCACAGCGGGAAGGTCATGTCAGATGAATCTAATAGATTTCTTTGACTGGATGACCAAAGTAGTAGACCAGGAGGGGCTGTGGACATGGCCTACCTAGACTTTAGCAAGGCATTTGACACAGTCCCACACAAAAGATTGATAGTCAAATTAACCAGCCTGGGAGTGGGTCCCAGGGTGGTAGCCTGGATAAAACATTGGCTGGACAACAGGACACAGAAGGTAATTGTAAACGGAGTCCACTCTGAAGAAAGGGCAGTCTAGTGGTACCGCAGGGTTCAGTATTGGTCCAGTCCTTTTAATGTCTTCATCAGTGACATTGCAGAGGACTGAAGGAAAAGTATGCCTTTTTGCAGATGACACAAAGATCTGCAACAGGGTTGATACACAAGGAGGCGTGGAAAGGATGAAAAGGGACTTGGCAAGGTTGGAGGAATGGTCAGACATATGGCAGCTAGGATTCAATGCAAAAAAGTGCAAAATAATGCACCTGGGAAACAAGAACCCAGGGGAAGAATACACAATGGGTGGGGAGGTAGTAACAACAACAAAACAGGAAAGGGACCTGGGGGTAATCATATCAGATGACCTTAAGGTTAGCAAGCAATGTGAGAAGGCAGTAGGGAGGGCCGGGGTATACTGGGATGTATAGGGAGAGGCATCAGCAGCAGAAAACAGGAAGTTGCTAACCCTCTGTACAGACAGTTGGTGAGACCCCATCTGGAATACTGTGTCCAGTTCTGGAGACCCCATCTCCGCAAGGACATAGACAGGATAGAGGCAGTCCAGAGGAGGGCAACTAAAATGGTGCAGGGTCTGCAAGAGAAGCCATAAGAGGAGAGACTAAAGGAGCTTAATATGTATACCCTTGAGGAAAGAAGGGAGAGGGGGGACATGATAGAAACGTTTAAGTACCTCAGAGGAATCAGCAAAGTCCAAAAGGGTAGCATCTTTCAGAAAAAGAGACGTGCAAGAACAAGGGGACACAATTTAAAGATAGAAGGAGGGCGTTCAGGGCAATGTGAGGAAGTATTATTTCACAGAGAGGGTAGTGGATGCTGGAACAGCCTTCCTGAGGAAGTTGTGGGGTCTAAAACTGTGGGAGAATTCAAGAATGCATGGGACAGACATAAGGCAATTCTTGTAGGGGGCAGGAAGATAAAGGCTGTTGGTTAACTAGGATCTGTGGCCTATCCTGTAGGTAGGGAAATGGGCAGACTAGATGGGCCTAGCGGTCCTTATCTGCCGTCAAAGTCTATGTTTCTATGTTTCTATGTTTCTATGTTTCTATTCTCAGTACTTATTCACAATAGGTTTTGTAAATTAATATTCTCACACTATCTCTCCTTTTTTTTTCAGGCAACCAGTAGGAAAATGAAGTATGGAGAAGAGCTGCCGTTTTGGAATCGGTCACTGACTTGGACTAAAGACCCACACATCTTAACTGTCATCTACTAAAGTGTTCAACAATACCATAAAAATAAATATACTGATATCACGATGACACACTGAAAAATGTATTAGAAGCGGGTGAAGTTAACCACGCTTCAGAACATAATAAAAATAAATGAATCATAAAATACATGGGGTGAATAATGGAATCAAAATAAAATAAACAAACACAATACCTTAGAAAGCTGAAACACGTTTAAATCCCTGCAAAAGAAAAAGAAACATAAATGCTCCCAAACACTGAACGTTACGCATCTCCACATACCCCTGTACCGTCAACACCACACCACTACAAGATTTCAACCAATCACAAGTCACAAATCTCGGAATGGCACACAACCTACCCAGACCAAATGTAATTCAACCACACTTGCTGGAACCAAACCACCCGCGGATGCACAAAGAAAAAGAAAATAACACACTCAAATCAAAACTACTGCACTATAGAAATATAACATTGGAACCCTATTGTATAAATCACATACATGATGTGTGATTTGTGGAATATGGCAAATATTATCACTCATGCAGAGTGCCCTGAGATAATATCACTCATGCCTCCAGCACTCATGATATTATCACAGGGCACTCTGCACCTGTGCTAATATTTTCCATATTCCACAGTCGCCCATCATGTATCATATATATATATATATATATATATATATATATATATATATATATATATATATTCTTTAGTAACGGTGTAAGGCCCACTAGCCAGAAGTGCCTGTTTTCAGGGGCAACCTGGGATCACTGAGGAGGTTCAGTGACTTGGGCAGAGTCAAACAGTATGAATGGGGAGGTTGTGAGATCAAACCCAGGTCTGCTAGACATATCAATCTCATTCACACCTCTTTACTCTAACCTCCAGACTAGACTGTTGGCTATATAAAAAATAATACCAATGGGTATTAAAAAACTGCAAATAAATTATTTTCATCGGTAGGTGAGCTTGAGTGAAAATAATTCATATATTTCAACTCCAGCACAGAGAACAATGAATATGACCTAGTAGTAGTTCGGGCACAGAGATGGGCAACACAGAGTCTGAGACATTTATTATTTATTTATTTATTTTGCTTTTGGTAACTGGGTAAGTGCACTAGGCATAAGAATGCCTATTTTCAGGCACAACCCAGGAGAAAACAGTTTAAATACATACAAGATACATGTGACGCAGCACATGAAAGCAGCACAGTTCAGAGGGAACAATACAGAAATGACTGTAAAAGATGCATCAGGCAGGCCAAAAGTAAATACTGCCAAAACCTGCTGATTAATTCTTCCAATGACCCTCGCAAGTTTTGGGGTCACATTAAGTCCTTCTTGGGTTCTGCTAAAGATGTCACTCCCTCAGATATGGTCCTACATGGTGTACACTGTAATGATTCTACTACCATTGCAAATGCTTTTAACCAACAATTTTCTGACTTATCTGCCTACACAGCTTCCTCCCATCACAATCCTCTGCTTCACAGTTTAACCCACAGCATCTGAAGGACCCCCAACTTAACCAACCCTTCTATTTCAGGGAAGTGTCTAGGCATCAGGTCCAAAGCTGCTCAGGTCACTCTCTGAAAACACCAGTACTGGCTCAGATGGCCTAGAACCAAGACTACTAAAATGGCTTTACTACATCTCTGGCCCCTGGCACACATCTTCACCCTATCTCTCCAATGGCATTGTTCCTGAAGTCTGGAAGGCAGCCAGAGTCACTCCTGTATTTAAGAAAGGCAGTAAAATGACATATCAAATTACCGCCTATTGCTATTTTGTCTGTTCTGAATAAAATCCTGGAAAAGTAGTATCCATGCAAATCACTGAATACCTTGAGAAATTCAATTTACTAAGCTCAGCACAACATGGTTTTAGAAAGCATCACAGCACCATGACAGCACTTGCAAAATTCACTTCAGATATCGTTACCAATATGGATAGAGGAAAGTTAACAGGGCAGTCTTCATTGACTTAACCAAAGCTTTCGATCTGGTTGACCATTCTCTGCTACTATCCGCCTCAGTACCTTGGGCTTCTCTCCCAGTCACTACCTGGTTCAAAAGCTACCTCTCCAACAGAACACAAGCTGTTAAGTTTAATTCATCCATATCAGACAGTGCTGTTATCAACATTGGGGTCCCTCAGGGTCTATACTTGGCCTCTTCTATTCTCATTATTCACAATAAACTTCCTGAGTTGGTCACCACAGGTCACCACTTTATGCGGATGACCTGGTAATTTATTATCACTCTGATAAGGTCCTGGATCTAAATGCTGCCCTCACTGCAGATTTTCATGCTGTACAACACTGGTTGAACTCTCAACGCCTGGTTTTAAATACAAATAAAACAAAAGTTATGATGTTTGGCTCCAATCACAAGCTTAGATCCTGTCCTCTGACCATCTCTGTCTCTGATATCGATGGGGACCCTATAGAAACTGTCACTTCCTTTTGTTACCTTGGCATCCACCTGGATCAAACCTTGGACCTGAAAGCACATATACAGGAAACCTGCAAGTCAATTAACTGCAAATTGGGGGCTGCCTATAGAACCAAATACCTGCTCACCCCTGCTGCTAAATTGGCGATAGCCAGAGGCATTCTATTGCCAACTTCACATATGGGTGTCCCATCCTGTCCTTGGCCACCAAATTCACTGCAACTATGGGATACTACCTTCAATAATGTGTGCAGGTATGCAACCAAAGCACCTCGGCTGCAGCATCATTGTCTCTTATATCAGGACCTTGGTTGGCTCTCCTTCCTCTACCAGGCAGTACTACTTGTACAATTTAGTTGATTCCATCCTAAGGACGCCCAAGCTTGCTATCCTGTCTGATCTCCTCAGGCCGGCCATTCCCACAAGGAATCTTAGATCGGCTGATCAGACTCTTACTATCCATCCCCTTTGTTGGACTAAAAAGGGCATGGGCTCCTTCCATCATGCTGCCCCCACCTATGGAACCTACTACCTCAGGATCTAAGAGATGTCTCCACTCATGTGATTTTTAAGAGCAAACTCAGGACTCTCCTCACTACTATGGACAAATGTGTTTGCTTTGACCCTACCTGATCCGCTGCATTTGTACTGTTTCCTCATTGCTAGCACTTTTGCCTGTCCAAATGGGTGTTCTATACTGTGCCTTGTAATTAATGTTTTATTTTGTGCCTTGTAATTAATGTTGCCTTAACCTGTTTCTTTATAAGCCTAATGTTAGCTGTTGACAATTGTAAGTCGCTATTCTACTCCATGACATTCTTATCTTCACTTCACAGCCTCTCACTTAACACCACTGCTGCTCTTCCCTTCTTCTGTTATATCCTCTTCCCTTTGCCACTCCCCACCAAACTCACCTTTACCTGTTCCTACCTCATCCATGCCCTCCTTAGTCCCCACCTCCTGGCTGTGCTTAGTCACCTCTCTCCACCTACTACCGCCAACTCCCACCGTCACCACCCCCTTCCCTGCCCTGCCGCCTCTTGGTTCACACTCGGCTTGACTTGACACTTTGCCGCTATTGCCGTAACTCCTCCGCCTCTATCCCCTCTCACCGGCATCCTCACTCTCGCCCTGCCGCTCATCGGTTCCACCAGACCGGCTGTATTTTCCTACCTCCTACCGCTGTTGCCGTCTCCTGCCCCACCTACCACCCTCTCTTCACCTCCCGTCTTCGGCTCCATAGGCCCGGCCAGGTTGGTACCTCACCCCGCTGTTGCCGTATCTGGCGGCACCTCCTTTCCACTTAATCTCCCTCCTATCCTTTTGCCAGTTTTCCTTCCTTGTGTCTTTTCTACTGATGCCTATCCTCTCTTATTTTCTGCCTTCTACTATTCACATTTTTGAGTATGTTCCATGATCAAGTGCTAAAGTATATTTTTGTTTACTAATGTATGTTACATTGCCATATGTATTTCTCTCTGCATTTTTTGTACTCGTTGTCTTAATAATCTGGCTGTACTCTTTGTGTATTGTAATTGTACCTCCTGGGTCATGCCTGAAAACAGTCACTTGCTGACTAGCGCACTTACCCGGTTAACAAAAACTAAATAAATAAATAATACTTAGGGGATGGAGAGACAATTGTTTGAACAAAAATGATAATGAAAATGTTACAGTAGTATGCAGATTGCAATGCAGATTGGAACAAGTAAACACAGGAAAATCAAAACAGAAAGAGGACAGGCATTGCAAAAACAGTACAATAAGTGCCAAACTGAGTGGTTAATGAGCAGGGGAGAGGAAGGGAGAGTGGTAGGAGGAGAGAAAGAGAGGGAGGTGAGGAGAGAGTGGGCATGATAGGGTATGAGAGAGGAGGGGAAAAGGTATCAAAGAAGTGGATTGTCTAGAGAAGAAAAAATAAGAGGGCAAGGAGAAAGTAAAGGTTCAAGGTGGATTAAAGCAAGTGCAGGGGTTAACAGTACGCAGATGCTCATGGTGAAGTTTCTTAAAGCTAGCATGGGTGGTCTCTTGACGGATAGAAGTGGGTATAGAGTTCCAGTGTTTAAGAGCCACACAAGAGAAAGCGCATGAGCCCATGTTGGATCTGCATCTTGGAATGTGCAGAAGGGCTTTGTCAGTCGATCGTAGCCCATAGGCGAGGGGTTGTGCTTCCAGAATGGAGGCAAGGGATAGGGGGAGGCCTATCCTGGCAACACAGTCAATTAATGAGCCAAAGCACTGGAGATGGTAGGTGGAGGGGCACAGCCATTTTAGGTCAGCATAGAGCTGGCAATGGTGCTTGTAATGTGATGATGCAGAGGCATAGCAGCAGATGCTATTGTAGGTGGTGTTCCATTTATGGAGGGAAGACTTTGAGGCAGATAGGTAGCTAGCAGAGCCATATGCTAGGTCCGGGAGAAGGAAGCCTTGTGCATCAGCTAGCCTGGCTGAAGGGGTGAGGGCATAGCTAGTACGATAGGCACTTTCTATCTTAGCATTTACAGACTTACAGATAGTGGTAATGTGGAGGTCAAAGTCAAGAGATTCGAGAGTAACACCAAGATATTTAAAAGATTTGGTGGTAATCAGTGGGGAGCCATCTGCACATGAGATTGTGAGGGGGATTGTGATTCGATCTGAGTCTAGCAGGCAAGCCAAAGAGCATGGAGTATGTCTTGCTGGAGTTGAGAACTAGTTTGTTCTCAGTGAGCCAGGACTGAACATTCATGAAGTCCAAGGCAATAGGGTGGTTTAGGTCAGCGGCAGTTCTAGCACTGTGGTAGATAACTAGGTCATCATCAAAGATGAGCAGTTCGGTGCAATTAATGGGATGTCATCAATGAATATGGTGAAAAGCAAAGGGCCAAGTATGGAGCCCTGGGGTGCTCTAACATGGGTAGATGAGAGATCAGATATGGCTGAGTTGAAAACTACAACCTTTTTTCAGTCTGACAGGTAGCTTTCGAACCAGGCCACAATATCCGAGGAGAAACCAAAGGAGCATAGTTTTGTAAGAAGAAGGATGTTGTTGACCAGGTTGAAAGCCTTAGTTAGGTCGATGAAAACTGCACCTGTCAGGAGGCCCAGGTCCATGGAGGTATAGATGTCATTTGTTAGTTTAAGTAGGGCAGTGGAGGTGCTGTGACCTTTGCGGAAGCCGTGCTGTGAACTAGAAAGAAGGTTATATTTCTGGAGGTATTCTATGAATTGGGTGGCAACTAGTTTTTCAAGGATTTTGCTTAGTACAGAGTATTGTGATGGGACGGTAGTTCTTGACTTCTTTAGGATCACCCTTTTTAGGAATTGGGGTAATCCTCCCTTCAAAACCTGTACGGCACGATAAGCCCCCATCAAAGTTAGTGAGGCACTCTGACCTTCAGACAGAGTCCTCTTGTCCTGTCTGCTCTCCTTATTAATTCTTAATTTCTTAATATATTTTTTTTTTTTACAAAAATATATTTTTAAAAAACAAAAATAATTATTAAGTTGCAGGATGCTGTACACTAGTGATATTTAAACATTTTAATATAATTCAGTGATGATAGATTCAGGAATGATTTAAGAAAGTGTTTCTTTGTGAATAGATGGAATTGTTTGTTAAGAGAAATGGTGCTGTAAACACCAAGACAGTAACAGGTTTCAAGAGAGAATGTGGCAGCTACAAGGGCTTGATGAAAACTAAGATAGTGAATGGCATGGAGAGTGGGGGGGGGGTCAACTACCAGTGGGCATTCAGCCTAGGCACATTCAGTAGTAGGTTGGTATGGCTCAGGTAGGAAAAAGGGCAGGCAAGATGGACTATGAGTCTTTCTAATTACGCCTTTCTATGCTTCTTCAGTATGTTCCTAATAATTCAGGTCTATTTAGAAACACTACTGAAAAAGCTGAAAAGCTGTTAATTAATATGACTAAATAACAGCAGTCATGTTTTTCTTAAACTTTTGAGTCTTTTTACTGATGAAGGATAGTGCTGCCTTATTATTGTATTTAATATGTTTCCCAGCAAGCACTGTGTTATTTTTACCAATGCTGCCTTATGTTAAACAATTAAACATGCACTTTAGAAATTCAGGATATAAAATTCTGTGGAGTAGGTTTACCCCAGTTTTGTTGATTTTGCAAGAAAAACAGACTGAAACTAATAGCTAGCCTAATCTGTCACACTCACTGCTACATGTTGTTTTGTTGCTGGATGATCATGAGAACTGTGCCTGTCTCATGGCATTGCATACTACAGGCCATGCTTTTTGTAGTACTCCTAGTCCCTTTCTTGTTTCCTTTAGTTTTTCTAAAACTAATACATCTGCACTCTGCTGTTGTCCACTGTTTAATTCATTGGGCCCTCTCTCTACTTTCTCTCTCTTTCTGTTTGTATCCAGTTTATATAGCATGGATTTTTTAGCATGGGACAGAACAGTGCAGTGACTATAGCACGAGTGAAAACAGTGACAGGGAAAGTATAGTGTGGGCATAATATTCCTGTCACTGTTTTCACCCTCAACATGTGTGGCTGCCAGTGGGTCATCACTGTGGCTCAGCAGGTAGAGCCACAAGCTGTAGAGGGTGGCAGTTCTTGTGGCCATCCTGGGTTTGGGTCTCACTCACCGCAATTCTCTTTGTTTTTTTTTTTCCCTCACTTTCCCTGCGGCCACCCCATCCTTCCCTTCCCTCCTGCAACTCCCCCTGTCCCCAAGCTGTTGCACCCCACCAACTTACCCCCTTGTCCTCATTCTCCCCCACCCACCCCAACTGCATCCATCATGGAGTTTCTTCTTTTCCCTTGCCCACCTGTCCCAATGCCGCCTCTTCCACCACATGCACCACCCAGGTAATTTGTTATACAAATGAGCAGGGAAGCAGGGGTGCAGGATACACAGCCCCCTGCAGAACAATATTTTCATTATGTTTTTCCCTGATGCTATTTCAATGGCATGGTTTTGTCCCGCACAGTTCTATCTGTGCTATCTTGACCTAGACATCCTTCTGACTAAGGAAAACATTGTTTCATTTTTATTTTTTTTCTGTGGAGTTAAGTGCTCTGAGATGTCTGCACTCTGCTGTTTGCTGTTGAATTCATTGGTCTCTGCCTCCACTCTCCCTCTCTTTCTCTTTCTGACTTAAGAAGAAAAATGTTGTTTCGTTTTGTGGAGTTAAGTACTCTGCAAATGCTGCACTCTGCTGTTGAATTCATTGGCCTCTTGCTTTACTTTGCCTCACTCTCTCTCTCTCTCTCTCTCTCTCTCTCTCTCTCTTTCTCTCTCTCTCTCACTCGTTCTGAATAAGGAAGAAAAGAAAAATGTTATTGTATCATTTTTTGTACTGTGAACTGGTGCCTCCACACACACACACACACACACACACACAGCTGTTGCCTTTCAATGCAGAGCCCCAAATAAGCTGGATACACTACTTCCTACAGGATATCCTATGGTGACTAACATACAGAACTGGCTAGAACATGAGTCAATCACAGACAAAAGACCTTAATTGGTTGGTTTCCTTCAGAGCCCCAGTATCACAAGTGTTTGCCATTGTTGGTCATGTGATGGTCAAGTAACTCTGGAGTATTAGGTAGAGATCAGGGAAGAAAACATTTTTTTTTATTTCTGTACCCTGCCCTGCTGTCCCTGGAATGGGCTGCTGCCTGTAATCCACCAGACCAGGCAGCACTTCTGAACCAAGCCAACACAGCAACTTGTGTCAAGCTATGACAGGCTCAGTATTCCCGAACAGAGCCAAGTCTGCCTGATCTGGTGAGGTTCAGAGATATGGCACAGCCAGTTCACCCATCCCTAGTTACAACTCAACTGTGTTCCTGAGTTTACCAATATAAATTCTGTGATGCTGAAGCAACACTTTATGTAATATTTTGTATGGAGTACAATGTTAAATGTCCATGTACAGTATTATAAAATGTTCATGTTTTATACAGTTTTGCATAATTTTATTCTGCAGTTTCTTTTTTTTTGGGGTTTTGTTTTTACTTTGAAGTGTTTTGAGATAAAAATTTTATAAAACAGCATACCAAGAGAAATGATTCTGTATGGTAATACATGATCCCAAACTGACCATTAAAAGAGTGAGTTTATTTGTATGGTAGTCAAATTGACATAGGTTTGTGTTACAGTTGTGCATAATCACAATGTTTAATGATAGCAATAAGCATTATGTTTGATGCCCATCTATGTTTATTGAAAGTGTTATGTGACTAGAATGACATATAAAACTACAGTATACAGTGCAGTACCACTCCAGTGGCACTACTTTAAAAAAATCAGTCCATTTTGGTTTATGACAGGCCCAGTATAGGAATAACATATTGTACATCCATAGTATCCCCTTTATAATAAATACTTAACCAATAACAGAACAGTTGTCAGAATTTATTTACAGTATTTCAAAATGTTTACCAAGAAAGACATACTGAGGTAACAGCTTGTTTACAGATATGTCTGGGGGATGTATACAAATACAATAAGGTCAGAGTAATAGTACATTAATAGTTAAGCAACAATAACATTATGTGCCAAGTTATACAGTGTAAACAAAATAAAATGCAAAGTGCAAAACATCACAGATGTGCAAGCCAATATTCTGTACAGGTTAGGTACAAGACAACAAGATACCTAAGGTCAGACAAAATTGCTCTTGAACTGGGCAGAGGAACCCCTTCCCAACTGGGGTAGACTCCTATTGCAATGGTTCCATGTCAGAATATCGACAATAATGTTGTCAACATCCTGAACAGTGACAGGAAAAATGTTGACTGTCAGCATTGTTCCTGTCAGGATGAAGTGTTTTTTGCAGGAGGCTTTGCCCCCACACCCCCCATGTGGGGGGCTATGCTCCCCATGACCCCCATCTCTAAATAACCAACTCTGAGTCAGAGCTGGTTCAGGGCAGAACACCAGGAGTCAGAGTGTTGGCGAACAGCAGACCATCACAGTGACTTGGTGTGATTTGTCGCTGTGATGGTCTTCACTGTCCAAATGTTGTTGTGGTGGTGTACTGCCCACTGCAACATGGCTTGAGCAAATCATGAGAGGAGGAAGAGGGAACCACTAAGATCAATGGTCATGGAATGTTGCAGGATGGAGTTGTAAAGTCAAGAAGAAAAGACTTAAGGGAGAATGGTGAAGAATCAGAATGGATGGACAGGGGAAAGGAGGACCAGAGCTTAGAGAAGTGATATGAGAAGTCAGCTTGGTCAGCAGAAATTTCCTGAGGGGAAGGAAAGGGTATGGAAAACAATGTTACTGAGTGGGTAGAAGGTAGGGGGAGGGGGAAAAAGATGAGGGAAAAGGGAGGAAGAGAGCCAAGCCAGATTTTGGATATGAAGGAGGTTCAGTGGGTGAGGCACCTTGCATTAAGGGAGGTGAAGGAGAAGGAGGAATAAAGACAGCAGTGGTGGGTAAGAGGGGGGCAGTCGAAGGCAAAATGGCAAGAGTGAAAGAGAAGATCCAGTCAGGCAAGGGTGGATGACATCATCATAGTCAAAGATAGGGAAGATCATCTTAAAGATGATCTCTCAGTGGGGGAAAGTAGGATACTCTCTTTGTTCCTGTTGAATGCACTAAGTTTGGGATGGAGCTTGAGATGCATGGCACACAGGTGTGCCCAGAAATTGAGATGGCTTTCCAGGCAGAACGATAAGTACTTAAAGATGGAGACATCCTTAATCATAATACCTTCAATGGTAAGGAAGGAGAGGAGGGGGTGAGCTTGGCAATCCTCTTTGGGATTCAAAGATTATGTAGAATGTTTTTGACACTGAAGAGTAGTTCATTTGACTGAAACCAGTGCTGGATGTTGTCAAAATCCAGGTGGAGATGGGCAGTGAGACTGGGGCAGATGAGCCAGAGATGAAGAAATCTATGTCATCTGAGTGCATGTGGATGGATACAGAGGAGCAGGAAGCAGGTAGACAATTCAGGAAACCAAAATAAAAAAATGAGTAGCACACTTCTGCATACTCTGGTGCTGCAGCTCCCAAACATGAAAGAAAAGAAACAGCAAAAGCTACACTCCAAATGAGGTTAGCAAGCAATAACACATGCCGAGGTGTGGGTTATCTCCTGATAAGAGCATGCCCAGATAAGTTGTTAGCCACGAGGCGCTTGTGCCAAGTGCCTTATGCACCTGGGCATGCTCTTATCAGGAGATAACCCACACCTTGGAGTGTGTTATTGCACTTATAAAATGGGTCCCTCGTAGAAAAAAAAAAGTTTCAAAATATAAATAAAATGTGGGGGAGGAGTTTTTAGTTATAAGAGTAAAAAAAGTTCCTGTATTTTTGCACTGTAGCATAATACAGTGTATTTCTGTTTCTGACCACTAGAGGCCTCTGATAAGGTAGTACTGGGGTTAAAATATGCTTTTGCTGAAGTTTGTAAACTGTTTCAGATCCACCCACCCCCGCCCCGTTGCCCAGCCAGCTACATGCTGAACCTGAAAATGTGTTGATTTTTCAGTAGGAAGCACAGGATGTATTTGTAATGTGAAGTGTGTCTGACTACCAAATCAAAGAGTGACACCGCTGGCAATCACTAAACCCATTCTTCTGCTACACCTCCCATGGCAAATACGATCGGTTCCACCCCCACCAGTCCTGTACTTCAATTGGCAGATAAAGCCATTGTTCAACCTCGTCGTTCTAGTTTTGTGGGTGAAGCTGCTTGCCGGGTAGCAATTTAGACTGTGCTATCTATAGTGGCTCCAGTACCGTTAGTTAGCGAGAGAGTGCTCGCACCCACTGCGCTTGGAAATTACGTATCTGCCAGCCAGGGCTGAGTCACGGGGCTCAAAGCGGTTACTGTCATGCCAACACCAGTGCTAGAAAGGAGCCGAGTTGCGTAGGTAGCATCGCCTGTGTCCCTGGTGCCCTGATTATGAGTTAACAGTAACTGACAGTGGCCCTGCTTTTATTTTTTTATGTGGAGCTATGGATGCCAGCCATGTTGCAGTGATTGCGAAGGAGAGGAGGTGGCGTGGCTCTCAATTAACGTTTCTGCACTGAAACTGTTTTGTGCAGCAGAGGTTGGTGTTTTTAATGTGTATTAGTTGACGAAGTGGACAACAGCTTTAGTGCTCTGACAGAGCTGGCGGGCGGGTGAGCGAGGGTGCACAATGGGAGTACAGTACTAGTGGATGAAATGCTGTTTGAAAACTGGCACGCATTGATCTTTAGCTGTACTGTGTCTTGCTTGGCATAACAAGTACCAGTTGGCATATATATTAGCTGATAAGGACATGGCTACTGGTACCTGTTAGCCAATCAGGATGCAGTTTTTTTTACCCATTTTATAACAAGCAATAAGATATGAAATGTGGTGGTGAATTATTGTAGAATAGGTAAAAAAGAGACACTCAGTATAAAATACCCTGGCGCTTTGAACCTCGTCTGTTCTTCAGGGGGAGGTGTCTTGCCAGATTATCAATCATTTTATAAATGAAGCTTTCTAGCACAGATCCCCATCTTTTGTAAAAGCACTCATGTATCAAATAAAATACAAGAAAGGTGCACAATATGATGCAATAATAACATACCCAACTAGTTGGCAGAATAGACATATTATACATGTTAAAAATAAATAAAGCAGCAGTGCAATGAAAAATGTTTTACCAAAAAAACTAATTTTAGCTACAATTAAGAAACATATTAGCATACCTGTCATATGTACTTGTCTAGGTACTTCATATGCTGCACACCATGAGTCTTTTTTATCTTTTGTTTTTATCGTAACTCTTGCCATGTCTACAATGCTATTTCTATGCAAAATACAGTGGTCACCTTTTTTTCTTGAGAAAAAAACTAAATTAAGCATTTATAAAATACTCAAATTTTGGTGGAATTAGAAAATTATACAACCAAATAAAGCTGGAAGATTCCTGGAATCTTTCATTGTAAAAAAAGATAGGGTTAAATTGTTCAACTAACTGCATTGCACTGCTGCTTTAATTGACACACACTGTATGCTAAAGGAGACTAAAATATGCAATAAATGTATTGGAAGGTAAAAAAAATAGGTTCTGTCAGAATTCTTCAGTCACTGCTCATGAAAGATATACTTTAACTGGAAGGTAAAACAATTCAGGTATAAAAAACAGTTAAAACAGAGGAAACCCGAGTTGATAACCCCATTCTAAGCATATGGTCAGACAAATATCAAGTTCAAATAACAAATATAATGTCTTAACAGCACATTTCAACCTCCAACAGTAATTTACATCTAATTACTACAAGGTTAGCAAAATTAATCTAAAAATGCTATGATAGCCCAACAATCATTTAAACCTCAATATTAGTGCCCCAGGGTCTATATAAATGAATTTCTCTTCCTAGATCCAGAAGCAAATGATTTGATACCTTTTATTGGACCAACATAGATGTTACAACAAAAGAACAAAGTGCTCTAGCTTTCGAACCACCCAGGTCCTTCTTCAGAAACTTTATGACACTTATTTGAAAATCCCATACTATTAACATCCAGATAATGCTTGAAAAACAGAAATAATTCTCATTGGTTTAACATATATACATTTTTGTTTTGTTATACACTTTTTATATGTCTGTTCCTCAGTTGAGGGGGTTGTACCTATGGTTCCCCCCATCCATCCAGCCATCTCTGCAGCCGCTGCCCCAACTGCAGCCAGGAGCTCTAAAACCCCTATGTTCTGCCCCTCCCTAGCCATGTCATGGCAGGTACATACCCCTCACACTGTGGAAGACCAGGAGGCAGGCACACCAGGGGAGTTACTTTAGGTGTGACTGATGCGGCGGTGCCAGATGCTTCCTTCATCGCACTCAGGGGACTGGCATTGTATTTTCTTGAATTTCTTCCATGCTGTAGGCGTGCAATGATGCCAAGGACTCTCCGTGCACACGTCTGCCCACAGCGAGTCTGGCATCAGCCTGCGTTGACCCAACCATGGACTGCGCCATGCACCAGCCCCCATCTGCCACCAGGAGACAGTACTGTCACGGTCGCTCCTCTCCCACCTCCCCAGAGAAGGAGAGCAGTCCCTGGGATGCTCAAACCTTTCCTCCCAGCCGACTCCACAGCACCTGAAGTCGCCTCGACCCCAGTTCGCTGGCATGGCACAAGGTGTGGCATCCAGTGCCTCAACCATCAGCGCCATTGGGCTGGCGGTTTGACATATACATTTGAAACATAACAGAAGATTACATCAGAGAAGTTAATTAACACCAGTATGCATTTAGCTGAGAAGCCCCTGAAGGTTGAAGGTTATCAAGAAATATTAACAAGCAGAGAGTTCTTCTTACATAAATTTTAAAATGTCTCAGTATATTTCAAGGAAAAAATTCTACTGATAACAAAACCTAGAGATACTATTCTTCCTAATACATGTAAGATGAGCTTACAACTTTTAATGCACGTGTCCTTGTGTTTTAAAGCACACAGTCAATGAAAGGCAAAATGCTGAAATGAGGCCTAATTGCAAGTTGAAAACAAGCCCCAAAATAAACACACACATATACACATACATACACACATATATACATACATACACACACACATATGCATACAGTATATACACACACATATATATATGTATACACATACATGCATATACACACACACATACATATACATATATATATATATATACACACACACACATACATACATATACACACACACTGTACTAACAAATCACAGTCTACAGCTACAGTGAATTTGTTTAATTACTTGGACGTCTTGCACATGGAAATAGAGATGAAGTTTCAGTGGCCCAAACATACATACGGCCCCGCCGTCTCCTGAAAAAGACAAGCCAGCAAAGTGCAATAAAGCAGGTGGCTCTGGGGACTCTCCTGCTCCATCCTTGCTAACTGAGGTCACCTTCTTCGAGGGCTTGGCACCTATAAAAGAATCCCTCCAAGCTGTAGTGGGAGATGTGCATTCACTTAAAAATTCCATGGCTCAACTGACAATTCATACTGGGGATAAATAGGCCCATATATCCTCTCTCGACGACTGGAGGGCCCAACTTGAGCCAGAAGTAGTATCGCTACGGCAGCGTTTCCGAAAGACCTATAAACTTGAGGACCTTGAAGATCGCTCACGACAAAATAACTTGGTCATCCTGGGGCTCCCAGAAGGAGAGGAAGGAGTCAACCCTATCTCTTTTGTCCAAAAACTGTGTACCAAAATAGCGGGGCCTTCTCCCAACAGCCCGGCATATATTGTGAAAAAAGCACACCAAGCTTTATGGCCCACACCTCCGACAGGCTCCACCCTCATCCTTTGATATTTCAACTGCTAAATTATCTGGATAAACAGATAATTCTTGACAAACTGAAGGATGCCAAAGAAGTCTAATGGGACAATAAAAAAATCTGAATTGTACAAGATTTACCACTATCAGTGGGATAAAAACGTACAAGGATGCACCCGATAGTAGTCAAGCTTATAGCTGCGGGGGTAAGGTTTCATATGAGATACCCAGCAACATTGCAGATCAATAAAGAGGGGCAGTGGATCTCATTTGAAACCATGAGTAAAGCGACTGTTGAGCTTAAGAAGCTATAACCAGATCTCTTCAGATAAGTAGGGGAGACAATAATGCAACTGAGAGCCAGTAACCTAAGTGGGACCGAAAAATAACTATTTCACTGGAGTGCTCTAAGTAATATCAAGAGCTGCGAAGAAATAGATGTCCTGACATGCTTTTACAATGACCGAAATGCATTGACTGTGATGCTCTACAATGTTATGCCTGGACAATAGGCGTTTGGTCCGGTAGTAGGAAATACTGTATACCAGCGTTTATTTACTTTTTTTCCTTTTCTATTTACTCTTGATGTTGTTGCAAGGTGATTTGTTAATCATTAAATGGCCCAGGGACAGCTTTTTTCTAACTCCTAATGGTAACCAAGTAAGGGAGATAACAATACAACTGAAAACCAGTAACCTAAGCGAACCACCAAAATAACTATTTCTGTGGAGTGTTCTAAGTACCATCACGAACTGTGTAGAAATAGATGTTCTGATATGCCTCTAAAATTATCCATATTTATTGACCGTGATGTTCCACAGTGTTATGCTTGGTTGCTAGGCATCTGGCCCAGTAATCAGAATTACTGTTCACCAATGTTTACTTCTTACTTCTGATGTTGCTACAAGGTTGAGTTGTTAAATGTTATAGTGACCTAGGATGGGTCTTTTGAACTTCTAATTGTATTTAGTTCATATAACCTACAATTTAAAGAGAAAAGGGTTTAAACTTCAGATCACTGATGTGTTTCTAAAGCGAGGCGGGGGAGGATGGCAGAAGGCTGTCTGGTAGCTGGAAAAGATTGCAGCCGAACATTTAAAGGGAGTGCAGTCATGAGGACTGGGGTATATGGTGTATTTTGTTGGGATGGAATGTTTTTGTTTGGGGGGCATAATATCTATCCTTTACTAGATGTAAACCTCCAAAGAGTGATTCTAAATACAGATTCTTCGTGGAACAGAGCAAGGTGGGACCATAGCCACGATACAGACATGCATGGTTTACTGGTAACCCTAGGCTATCCAAAATCTTTCCATTTTAGGGTATTCAGTTGCCTCATTTTGAAGGGGAGGACCTCCCTTATCTCAGATTATAGGCTCAACTCCACATGGCACTAAGATTTATATCTTGGAACGTTAAGGGTACTCGGAACCGAATTAAATGACACCAAATTCTCAGATACCTGGAAACTCTGCAATGTAATATAGCCCTATTGCAAGAAATGCACCTCCTGAACATAGAAGGCAACCTCTTAAGGAGAAAACAAGTGGGGCAGGTATATGCGGCAGGTAATACAACAGCACAAGGGGGGGGTAGCAATCCTCACTACCAGGGGAATGCAGTTCAGAGTACAACAATGCCAAACTGATGTACACGGAAGATTCATATTTCTAAAGGGACTTCTAAATCATACTGAGTTGATTCTAGGATCAATATATGGGCCTAATGTCGATTCACCTGAATTTTTTACAACACTTACGAATGCCCTAAATTCTTTTCCCTGGTAACCCACTGTCATTGCAGGAGACTGGAATCTGGTCTACTCACCATAACTAGATAAAACAACCCAAAGAGGGTCCAATCTCTCCCCAGCACAAAGAGCTGTAAGGGAGTTTATGGCAACTTACATTCTTAGTGATCCGTGGAGACTATTGAATCCCAATGCAAGGGGGTACACATTCTATTCTCCGGCACATAATTCACTAACCCAAATTGATTATTTCCTAGTTAATAATACAATCCTAGAAGGCCTTATAGGAAGTGGTATGGCTCCGAGAACTATATCCGACCATGCACCCGTATGGATGGAAGGCACTATTTCTACCCAGAAAGCAAAAAGTAGTATCTGGAAACTGAATACTCAGCTTCTTCAGGCTGAACAGGCATTACATTCCCTTAAAGAAGTAATTGAACAATTTCTTTTACATAATCAGGGCACCATGCACAATACTGACAAACTCTGGTGTGTTCTAAAATGTGTGCTCCAAGGAGAATGCATTCGACTCTCTACCATCCAGAAAAAATGAGAGAGGCACTTTCGTCCTCGCTCCTGACCCAAATTAAAACCCTAGAAGAACAACAGTTATCCTCACTAAATAAGGATACCATGGAGCAGTTAGCCAAGTTAAGAAATCAATATTCGGAGTCCCTGAGAGAGCAAGCCCAATATGTACTACTCAAGACCCATGTTAAATATATTGAACAGGGAGATAAAGCTAGCCACCTACTTGCCCTCCGATTGAGGAAGCAAGAGGAGTCTAGTATTATAGTGGCACTCAACTTCCTTAAGGACGACTCTCTCATCACTACTCCTAAAGAAATTGCCAAGGAGTTTGAGAGCTACTACATATCCCTATATTCTCCTCAAGTCCCTACTCTCTCACAGTCACAAGCAGATACCCTTGGGGGTGCTCTAACCCATCAAGAGTTGTTAGAGGCCATTAATTTACTACCAGATGATAAAGCCCCAGGGCCAGATGGCTTCCCACCTCGTTTTTATAAAATATTCAAGGAACAACTCTCGCCCCTACTACTTAGCATGTTCAATTACTTATGTGATTCCAGACTTTCTGACCGCTCCCTAGTAGAAGCCCTCATAATAGTACTTCCTAAACTGCATAAGTCTCCACACCTAGTCTTCAATTATCACCCAATTTCTGTAATGAACTACAATATCAAGCTCTTTTATAAGATCCTGGCTAATAGACTGGCAAGGGTTTGGACACCACTACTTAGTCCAGAACAAGTGGGATTTGTGGCAGGCCTCTCCTTGGCTGATCATCTCAGTAAGCTGTTCCATGTTTTCTCTGCATCCAGACTAGCACCTTACCCAATGGCTATGGTGTCCCTGGATGCAGAGAAAGCTTTTGACAGGGTAAGGTGGGCTTTCTTATTCAAGGTATTAAAAAAAAATTGGCCTTCCCCATACATTCATACAATGGATACAAATTCAATATTCATGCCCTACAGCAAAGGTTTATTGTAATAGAATTTTCTCTGAATTATTTCCCTTATATTCTGGGACATGCCAAGGATGCCCTCTCTCACCACTACTTTTCAATTTACATCTGGAACTACTCCTATACCAGCTACAACATTCCCCTCTGGTGAAGGGTATTCAAGTAGGAGAGCGTGCTCTACGTCTCTCAGCATATGCTGATGACAGTATGTTACACATTACAAACCTAGTGACTTCCCTCCCAGCAATAATATCCATAGTGGAATCATATGGGGCCCTATCTAACTATAAATTGAATATAGACAAATCAACAATAATGCCACTAAATTCCCACATATATCGCTCACAAATAGCAGGCCTCCAACTAAATTGGTCAACCCAAATTAAGAATTTAGGGCTCATAATAACATCTAACATTTCTGACCTATCATAGGTCAAAAAAATTGAACCTTGATGCCCAATGAGGAATTATACAGCAGGATTTAGACAGATGGGCACCTATATATCTTTCCCTACAAGGTTGAATTAATGTAATTGAAATGAACATACTCCCTAGAATATTTTACCCTTTGAATATGCTCAGTTTCTATCTCCCACAATTCTGGTTTCAGAAACTGCAACAAATCATTTCTAAATTTCTCTGGAAAACAAAACCACCGAGAAGATCCTATATTAAGTTAGGTGCAACCAAGCAGAATGGGGGCCTTAGACTGCCCAATTTCTTTCACTATTACCTAGCAAGCCATATAGTCAAATATTTCCATTGGTATCCCCCTACTTCCACCACAATAGATCAGGAATATGTGCCATTGTGGTTACAAACTGAACGCCAGGTAATTAGCAAAGCGGTATTTCCCCAGCCAGCTTATTATATATTACTCCTAAGATAGGTATGAATGTCCTGAAGAATGAACTGATTCACATGTCACTGAAAGTACATGCTCAGCTATGCAAAGCCCTTAAGTACAATAATGATAGAGATATATCCCAACCCCTATATTTAAATCCGAACTTCACATTGGGAGGCCAATATTTAAGGCCCAGAGAGCAGAGATGAACCATCTGGGATGGAAGTCAAGATTTCTGATTTATTAGAACAAGGCAAAATCAAAGCCACTCCAGATCTGCTCATATCCCTTCACCTCCCTCCCAATCAGATCTTTAGAGGTTTCCAAATTAGACATCTATGAACCACTACATTGGGAACAGGTACCTGGAACATTGACCAGACAGACTTTCTCAACAGGCTACGCATGTTGGCATGGAGTCCACATGCAGTTTCCAAGGTAGCAGCAGAACTATATCCAGCTATTTTTCAGGATACCCAAGGAGTATCCCCATATTGGACAACCCAATTTCCAGACAAACAGCTTTGTTGGGATAGAATATGGCAGGCAGTATATTCCTACACCTCCAATGACAAACTACGCTTTATCCAATTTTATATACTGCATAACATTTACTTTACCCCAGCAAAGCTAGCTGCTATGGGTAAGCTGCAATACCCCAAGTGCAACAGATGTGGCATAAACGAGGATACTATATTTCATATGCTTTATGAATGTCCTTCAATCATACCCTTATGGCAAACAATCAAGAACAAGCTTGACCCCCTCCTTGGATTGGAACTACTTTCTGAACCTGAATTTTTTATCTTGGGTGACTATTCTCAAATCCCAATTTTAGAAAGAAGATATGCTATGTCCCTAATGTCCTGTGCAGTAAAGAAGTTGGTACTAAAGCATTGGAAATATTCCCACCTTATTCCTTATTCGGAATGGTTGAACGAGTTCCTCTTTAATCTGAAAATAGAGAAAATGATTGCAAGCCTTAGGCACTGCCCCACCTGCTTTGATAAGTAATGAAGCAAAATATGTACACTGACAACGATTACCACCTAAAGGATAGAACTGCTGATATTGTACATTTAAATAATAGATGCCCAGCATCAAATAAACTTTGAGGAAACTGTATTTAGAAAGGGGGGGAGAGGAGGGAAAGAAAACCTATAGAAGAATATAGTGAAAATGGAGAATGGGGGGATATTAAGAGGGGATAGATAGATAGATATACTTGTAGTTATAATAGTAGTAGTTATTAGCGGGCCGATGTAACCCCAAGGCCAAAATGACATGATCCAATGTATGTATCAGTCTTTGTGTGCCTTACAAGCTACATGTGCATCTATAAAACAAAATAAAATATATTGAATTAAAAAAAAATATATACACACACACACACACTTATACATATATAGCATACAGAGGGTTTAAAGTGAAGTTTATTCAAAATTAGCAAATGTTTCCCACAAAAGTAATATAGAACTTCGCTTGAGACATTTTCCCAACTGTATTCGCAACCAGTTAATACATTGCATAAACTTTAAAGCATTCAGTGTTGTAACAGGATTTTGCACATGATAATATCAATTGTAAGTATAAGTGCCAATTAAAAAAAAAAAAAAACTACTTGTCAAGGACCCCCAAGAAAATGAGACCATGAGTCTGATATGTACACATTTCAATACAGTGTCAGTGTATAACAGGCATGTACAGAATCTGTCTAAGGAATCTAAATAAAAACTCAAAGGAATAAAATCCCGAGCCCCCTCCTTCCCTGGGAAAGGTAACTAGTAGGAATGAGATATATGTACACGAGTCCTAATACAACATCATTCACACCAACCTATGCAATATTTACCCAAAGGAATTAAGCCTTTCATGAACCCCCAAGTAAATGAGATATGCATCTTAATATGAACAGATTTTAAAAATGTGACAGTATGTAATCCAACCACCAACAACTAGTAGAAGGAAGTAATGTTCACCATATATGAGAACTAAAAGTCCTAGCCACTGTAACACCATTATGACATCGGCCTGAATAAGAGCCTACCTCAATATCACCACAATAACCACATCCACTATACCAACAAAAAACACCCAAACACCCACATAAACATTGCCCCATGCCACACTCCCCCCACACATACATGTGTGCGTGTACACACACACACAGACACACACAGGCACACACACACACCACACATAACACACACACACCACACACACACACAAACACACACACACAACACACAAACTTCACACACACACAACACCCACAACACACCACACAACACACACACACACAAACACACACACACACACACACACACACACACACATATACAAACACACATACACACACATTCACACAGTGCTAAGGTGAGAAGCCAACATGTAGATAACCAGAAACTAAAAATCAAAGGCTCGCTGAAGAACCAAAGTATTTATGCCCATCCTTTGAAGTAAAGGTCTGTGTAAGTTTAAGTGGAATAATGTGTCATATAACCCACATCAATGTTCATTCCATCCTCCACCATATTGAGACGTAAAATAAGTCTAATTTCAGAAGCCCGCCTCTGTCTGTTGTGTACTGTTGAAATATCTTTTTAAAACCATCACAGACATATCTGAGATTGAGTGGCCATCCTGGGAGAAGTGTTGTGCTTCTGGTTTGTCAGTCATCTTCATATTAATGGAATGCCTGTGTGAATTCATTCTAGTGTGGAGTTGTTGCTTTGTCTCCCCCACATAACCTGTGCGAGGACATTTCTTGCATTGAATGAAATGGACACCATTACTTGATGTACATGTATAATTCCCCCTGTATCCTGAATTGTCTGTTTTGTGATGTAACCACACAATCTGAAGTGGAGATGAGCTTACACGTCTTACATCTGCATTGATGACAGGGTCATGTACTATATGATGTCATGGTATTCTGTTCCAGTTCAAGTTGACTCCTAATAATCAGGTTGGCTAAATTAGGTGATTGTTTAAAAGATAGTAGTGGTCGTTCCTGAAAAATACAATTACGGGTTTCATCCTCACTAATTATTGGGTGAAGGTCCTTAATTATCTTGCGTAGAAGTTCAGGGTCAGGATGATGCATGACTACTGAAGGTATTCTGTTGGTAGTTTAATCTGGGGCTTGTTTTCAACTTGCATTTAGGCCTCATTTCAGCATTTTGCCTTTCATTGGCTGTGTGGTTTAAAACACAAGGACACTTGCAATAACAGTTGTAAGCTCCTCTTACATGTATTAGGGAGAATAGTATCCCTAGGTTTTGTTATTAGTAGAATGTTTTCTTGAAATATACTGAGACATTTTAAAATTTATGTGAGAAGAACTCTCTGCTTGTTGATATTTCTTGATAACCTTTAACCTTCAGGGACTTCTCAGCTAAAAGGCAGTGGTGGATGGGGAAGAGGGGAGGGTGGCCCTACAGGGGGACCTGGAGGCTCTGGAAAGGTGGTCTAAAAAGTGGAAGCTGAGGTTCAATGCAGGGAAATGCAAGGTACTGCACCTGGGAGCCAGAAACCTGGGCCAAGTGACACCCTGGGGGGGGATGCTACACGTCTCAATGGCTGAGAGGGACCTGGGGGTGGTTGTGGATATCAAGATGAACAACACTGAGACTTGTAGGAGGGCAGCGACCAAGGCCAACAGGATGCTGGGATGCATCACTAGGGGGATCACCTCCAGAAGGAGGGAAGTGATACTCCCTCTGTATAACTGCTTGGTGAGGCCACACCTCAAGTATTGCATGCAGTTTTGGAGGCCACACTTAAAGAGGGACATTGAACTCCTGGAGAGGGTCCAGAGGCGGGCAACCAAAATGATCTGGGGCTTGGGGGACAGGACCTATGGGGAGAGGCTCGAAGAGCTAAACATGTACACATTGGAAGAGAGAGGGGACCGGGGGGACATGATAGAGGTCTTCAGGTACATGAAGGGGGTAAATAAGGGAGAAGCAGTCAGGGTGCTCCGAATGAAAGGGGGGCAACTAGAGGGCATGGGTGGAGGCTGGAGGAAGGGGAGATTCAGAGGAGAAAGGAGGAGGTGCTACTTCACTGAGAGGGTGGTGGAGCCATGGAATGCGCTGCCCAGGGGGCTGGTGGAGGCAAAGATGGTGGAGGGGTTCAAGAGGGGGTGGGACAGGTACAGGGGAAGGTTTTCTGCAAGCAAAGTACTGTGCAGCGAGAATATCCAGGACTGGGAAGGGAGAAGTCAGAGAGGGTGAGGGGGGCAGCAAGGTCAGCTCCCAGGGTGGGGGCTGACCAAACGAGCAGACATATAAGACCTTTAGGCCTTTTCTGTTGGCATTTTAGTATGTTAGTATGTTAAAAGCATACTGATGTTAATTAACTTCTCTGACGTAATCTTCTGTTATGTTTCACTTCTCTGCTGAATGGGGATGAAGTCATTCCCTACAAAGCAAAGTGTCTCAACATTTCCATTCTGGAAGCTGGGCCAGTGCTGTACCACAGGTGTCTCACACTTACCCCCCAGTATGGAGCAAACATGTTCCTGAATTCTTTCTTTCATATATCTGATGGTTCTGCCTACATAAAGAGTGGTAGGTAATAAAGTGTCTAACCTTGGAAACTTCCTGGTTAGTGTGGGTGGTAAAAACCCTGTCCTTGCAAGCCATAGTGTATACATTATATGTCCCACATCAATGGAAAGCTACTGTACTGGATGATGGGGTAAGCCAGGCTGCGGTCTAGTGTTCTGTTTGTCTACAAAATGGCTCCTGTCAATGCTACCTTTAATGCTAGAATTTTTTCTGTATTCTATCACAGGTCTGAATGTACTGCAAGGACCATGCATCAAAGAAGAATGGTGCAAGAGACACCTTGTGTCAAACATTGTGCTGAACCATAATTTGGAAGGCAGCCTGTGGCATAGCTGGGGTCCCCTGCACCAGACCAACCTGCGCCATGCCTACAGCACAGATTCGGGAGCGCCGTGGTGGTAGGGGGCTTGTGGCAGATGCAGGCTGCCCCATCCCGAAATCTGGAATTTAGAAAAAAAAAGATCCAAGGACTAAGAGCTAAGTACCGTTAGACCAGCCAAAGGCTGGTCTATCTGTACTTAGACATCCACTGGGAGGGCTGGCAAGCCAACACAACTGAGTCCCCCCTCAAACCCCGTGCCACTGGTAACCTAACTGGTTACAAATAACCCAATCTTGTCCCCTCCCATGTGCCATAATGTACATTATCATGCCAAAACAGGTAGTCCCTGGTGATCTAGTGCCCCCCTCCCCAATCCCCGACATGCCATAATGCACACCACTTTATATCAACAGGCATTCCCCCATGATTCCCCCCCAGCCCCAGTATGCCAGTAACATAACATAGTATTGCTATCCAGTCATTCCCTGGTGATCTAGGGTCCCCACCCCAGCCCAATATGCCTGAATATGGCACAGCCCCAAGTACCCCAACTTCATGTCCTGGTTGTATAGTGCCCCCTCACCCTGGAAGGTACTGGCTACTACCCCACCCCACCCTCCATCCCAAACCCCGATCAGGCACATGGCACAACCCTCCTCACACTACCATTGCTGGACACCAAATGAACTGTCAGAGTGTGTGCTATATACAGCATGCACCCTGCCAGTTTCTTTGGTGTCTGGCCATGGTGGTGTGAGGAGGATTGTGCTGGGCACCCGATCGGGGTTTAAAATGGTGGGAGGAGGGAGCGGGATGGTAGCCAGGATGTACCAGGGTAGGGGGGTGAGGAGGCCACTAGACCACCAGGACATGATGTTGGGGCACTTGGAGCTGTGCCATATTCGGGCATACTGGACTAGTGGCAGGGGCCCTAGATCACCAGGGAATGACTGGGTAGCAATACTATGTCATGGTTACTGGAATACTGGGGCTTGGGGGGAGGGAATCACGAGGGAATGCCTGTTTATATTCATTGGTGTACATTATGGCATATCAGGGATTGGGGAGGGGGGCACTAGATCACCAGGGATTACCTGGTTTGGAGTGATAATGTACATTCCAGCACATGGAGGGCACTAGATTGGGTTATTTGTCACCAGTTAGGTTACCAGCAGCTTGAGGTTCAGGGGCGCCCTAGCCTTGCTCCTTTCCAAGGGCACAGCCAACGCCTCAGTGCCCCACAGCTGTTGTGGCACACATCGTGGGTGCACCATCTGTTTGGCACACTGCCACTGTTGCCGCAAGATGCAGTACCCTGTCTGATAGTAAATCGGGCGCAGGGTCCTGGATGCACTGGCACGCGACGCAAGCTACCATTGTCGCAGCTTGCATCTGTGCTTTGAAAATCCTGTCCCTCAGTGTCTGTCAATTATTTATTTTTAGCAGTCAGTGAAGCAAAGAGCCACCACCTGAGAACTGGGTTCCTAGTGACACAGGGTTACAATCCACAGCAGGCAGTCACAGAACTCACCCCCAGCTTCAAACAAACTGTTGTCCAAACCAGATTAGGTGCAAAAGACTATAACAGTTTTATTAATAGAGCAGCAAAAATCAGAAACAATAGTGGATATAAAGCACTTTATATCCGCTGTTGCTGCTGATTTTTTGCTGCATTCTATGACTGCCTGCTGTGTATTTATTTTTAACATTTATACTATGTCTATTCTGCCAGCTAGTTTGGGGGTATGTTATTACTGCATCACATTTTGCACCTTTCTTGCACTTTGTTAAATAGGTGCTTTCACAAAAGACGGGGATGTGTGCCTTTAAATTACATGTATAAAATGACTGACAGTCTAGACAGACCCTGCTTTCTGAAGAACAGTTGAGGTTAGAAGTGCCAGGGTATTTTGTACCAGGTATCATTTTTAGCTACTGTGCTCTTCACTAAATCACTGCTGCACAACTTATCTTGTTTATTGTATCCTCATTTGAAGTGAGACTATTCAGGAAGTTGGAAAGGAGAATGGGGCAAAGGACAGACCCTTGGGGCATGCCTAAAAAGATAGGGAGTGGGAAGAATAGATTGCCTCTGATGCGAACAGTTTGTGACCTACCCTTAAAGTAGGAGTGGAATCAACTGATACAGGAGACAGAGTAGTCCACTGCCTCAAGCTTAATCAGAAGGAGGAGATGGGCGATAGTGTTAAAGGCTTTGGCCAAGTCGACAAAAATGGCATAGGTGATCTGGCTCTGGTTCATGCCAGAAAGTATAGAGTCAGTGAGACAGAGTAGGGAGGTAGATTTGGTCTGGAACTTCCTGAATCTAGGCTGGAAGGGAGTGAAGAAAAAGGAGCAGTCAAGGAATGGAAAAGGTTGTGAGACAACAAGGGGTTCCTGGAGCCTAGCCAGGTTGGGGAGGAGAGAGACAGCATGGTAGTTACCAGTAGGTGAAGGATCACCCCCTTTAGGGAGGGGATGACAGTAGCCTTTTTTTCAGGCATCAGGCACAATAACTGAGGAGAAAGAGAGGTTGAGGAGGTGGTTAATAGGGACTGGCAGGAGCAGAGATGTAAAGAAGCTTAGGTTCAAGACAGTGAGGGCTTACACCCTTGAGGGGGTTAAGAGCAAGGAGGGCCTTGAGAAAGGCAGAGGGAGTTGTGGGAGATAAGGAGAAAGAGTTTGTGGGAGAATGCAGGGTGAGGGGTGAGGGAGGAAAGTGGAGGGAGAGAAAGAAAGGAGAGACTGAGCACCAGTGGTGGTGGAAGAGCTAAAGGAAGAGGCAATGGCAGCAGAGTCAGAGATGTTTCTCAACTTTGAGGATGGTAGAGGGGGCTGGGTTCATAGGGAGAAGAGGAAGTGGATAACATTCCCGAATTTCGAGAGGTGATTAAAGTTGTTCTGGAGTGTGGATTCAAATTACTCAGAAGCCTGGTGGCTTTGGTACATCTGTTTCTAAGGGTCCGGTAAGTCATCAGGGCAACAGGGGAGCCAGTGATCTTGTTAGACCACCAGGCTAGGTCCTTGGCATAATGGCAAGCCAGTAGCTCTGAGGAAGTCCATGGGAAGTGGGAACCTCAGACTCTGGTTTTCCTAAGAAGGGGCATGGTGGTCCCAGACAGCCATGAATTTGGACTGGAAGGACTCGAGGGCAGAATAAATATTGGAAGCTGCAGAGATATGTGGCCAGTTGGTGGCCAACAAGTCAGCATGGAGGAAGGATATGTCCAAAGATCTGAAGGACTGGAGAAGAATGACTTTAGTGGGACCTTTAAGGCATCGGATCTTGCCCATGCAGTAGACCATGTGGCGGTCACTGAGAGCATCTGGGAAGATAGCTGCATCCACAATATGCTGGTGATTGGAGAAGAAGACCTAGCCCAGGAGAGGTGTTTTAGGGATTTATAATATAGGCGGATGGTGTCTAAAATCAACTGATGTAGTTGGATGGATTTTACATTTTGGCAAAGTTTATGTACAAAGGGTGAGAGCCACATACTATTAAATTGCCAAGGATGAGAAACTTACCATTATTGTAGTGGGAACAGACAGTGCAGAGGAGCTCAGTGACTGATGCAGGGGTCACTTCAGGGCAGCAATAGACACCAGCAACAAAAATAGGAACCGAAAAAAGGGAGGGAGAGTTTGAGATGGAGCAGCTTATAGGAGGGGGGAGAGGAGCCAGCTAGCACAGGTGCAAGTTGGATATCAGTGGAGCAGCAGCACCTCAGCTACAAGCCTTCAAGGGGGTGTGAAGAGCACCAAGAAGAGCAGGTGTGTCCACACGCTGTGGTGAAAACTGTGGAGTAGTTACATAGCAGGACTCGTTTTATGCTCTTTCTATCTTTTTAAAAGGTATGCTACCAGTGTTTTAAACAAGTCTTTCCAGTAAATCTTGTGATGCACCTCCTCTGTTTTGTGGCTCCCTGGTGTTCTTTGTCTCCACAGGAGGACCCACAGAGGTAGCAGCGGGATTTTTGCCCGGTGGAAGGCAAGACAGTCCTTCTGGAAGGTCGATAGCCGGGGTTCACACTGCCAAAAGTAAAGAAGATTGAAAATTGAAAGCCAGGAGTTTGAGTTTTAGAAGGCAATTTTTTACACTGAATCGAAAACTGGAATCTGGAAAAATCAGGAGTCCGAAGCTCGCAGCTCGAAGCTCAAAGCTGAGGCTGAAGCATAGGCAGTAGCCGCAGCCCACTTGTAGCATTCAGTTCTCTCAGCTGCTTCTGTTCTCGAATTGGGGAGCACTTCTCTAAGGAGAGTAAATTTGTACATTTCTTTATACTCTTAGCATGTTATTAATACTCGCATGTTTTAGAAGTTATGGAAATTTTAAGAGTTTTTATTAGCTGTAAGGAAGTTGCTTATGTATTTTAAGGGTTTGTACATGTTCTATGGGCTTCTGCTATTCTATCTATGTTATGTAATGCTATGTTATGTTAACTACCTACTTCCCTCCCTCTCTTCCCCCCTACCTTCACCTCTACCTGGTGTATATTTTTATTTTTATTTTTTTCTTCCGTTACTTCCTCCTGCAACCTTAGATAACCTGCTTTATCTTCCTATAGACACTTCTATGTATGTAAATACCATGTAATCTGTATGATATCTGTATAATTCTATGTACATATGATCTTCTTTTTCTTCCTCTCTGTAAAGAGTATTATCTGTATTGCCTTGTAAATACCTGTGTTGACCTGTATATACAATTGTTCATGCTCCACCCAGGTCCATCTTGCAAATGAGCTTCTGCTAAACGATGAACACCTGGTTAAATAAAGGCTTGATTGATTGATTGATTGATTGAAATGAAATTGCTGTTGATTTGATAATTCTTTGATAACTCTTTTTTTTTCTCCATACTGTGGCGGTTTTGTTTATTTTATAATTAGTGGCCAGTTTGTGCCTATGTGATCTAACAAGCTCCCTGCTTAAAAATGCATGCGTGGCATCTTCCTAGTTAGTGGAGCTTGGGGATGAGCATCTGGCTGCATGGAGTTTGTACTTCTAAAAACTTCGCTTCTTTAGAAAATTCAGCAGTGTTTGTATTTGTAGTACTTTTTATATCTATTTAAAGAAAGTGCTGAGCCGGCGTTGTGTTGTGCCGTGTTGTGTCATGCTGGTCTTTGAATCTTGGAGCTGTGCTTTGCCATCGGTGTATTGCAAGTACATTGCAAACTTTTATGCCTTTCATGTCTTTTATCCAGTCCACAACAATGCTGACCCATCAGTAAGTAATTCTTTTATGAGCTTTTTTGAAGTGTTTAAATCAATTTCTATTTAAGTGCTTTGTCTTCTGTTAAATTTTTGTTGTTAAATTTTTGTGGGGAATTTAGATCTGTCGTGGTATCTCAGGATTCTGTATATTTATAAAGGGGTATAAAAAGAAAGCCCTTTTAGTGGTTACCGCTGATTAACATGTCATTTTTTTCTCTCTTTTAGCATTTTTTTTATAAACATGTTGTAGAGAGAGTACATGTGTCTGTGAGGATCTGGTGGCTAATAGCTTACCAATTGGAAAGAAAAGAAAGGGCTTTTTACCAGTGGATACTATTAAGTCAACCCCTCATGGCTCAAGCTTATCGACTGGACACTAAGGCAACATTCCGTGGGGCTATATCTTTCAGCTTTTACTGTTTTGGTTTGGATTCTATTGCCTGATTTTAGCACTTTGACTTTTAGACTAAACTGTTTTTTGCTCCTACTTGTACTTTTGCAGTTTGAAAGTTGAAATATATTCATCTCTCGTCAGTATCACCAGGAGCAAAGTAGAACCATACTGAAAAGCAAATAACGTGTTTTACTGTTTGAGAACTTTATTAACAAATAAACAGTCGCTGGAGGAAAGGCTTTCTACTTCCTTTTTTTTTTTTTGCAGATTATATGAAATTTTGTTTGCCCGCATTTAACCTGCATTTAACCTTGACTGTTCCTTATAAAGTATAGATGTCAGATAAAGTGGTGTATGCTACTAAAGGGGGGTAAAGGGTGAAAAGAGGCAAAAAGAGAGTTTAAGACTTACAGCAGAAAAAATATAAAGAATCTGGGGAAAGAGATTTCTAAAGCATATTCTAAAGTGGGTAAAGTGGGTAATCAAAAAATAATTCCATTTTTTAATCCATCTCTTTCTCATATGGAATTAAGGGGTAATAAGAAAATAGCTAAAAATTGTCATCCAAAATTGACTTCTTCACCATTGGGGGAGGGCTGTTATAGCAACCAATCTTCAATTCACCTTTGTTAAAGGAAATTCGAAGTCTGGAGGAGCCTTTTGGCCGTCACTGTCAGGATGCAGTAAACAGTCACAATAATTATAATTATAATGGCCAAGGGAGACAAGGAAAAGTCAATATGGTGAATTTATCTGCCCCTGGCCTTCATTTATCTGATTTAGTGGGATCTTACCCTGGTCAAGGTTGCTCCAAGGCAGAAGACAGGAAATCACCCTCTAAAAATTTGTCTTGAATGGTCAAAATGGCCGGGTTAGATCTGGATAGGAATGGAGGTATATCTATAAGTCTGAACTTGGAAGGAAAGTCTGTATTACTACTCCCAGTACCAATAGACTCTCTGCAGGATGTAAATTTACAACAGATATCCCAGACAATGTTTAAGGGCTCTTTTCTCAATAATTTTGAGTCTTTTTTGACCCCATATGTGATAAACCAGAATCCTTTGGATACTGGGGTGCCTATGGAACGTATAGAACCTTTGGAATCTGATTCAAAAAGTCAGGAAAAGCTAAATAGTGCTGCTTTTCAGGAAGAAGGGGCCTTTAACAATAAGTCTGTCCCTGAGAATTCAAATCTGGTGAATAAGAACCTAGAGAGTATCCTTTATGAATTAAAAAGTGAAATTAAATTTGGAAATGAGCAGCTTATGGAATTAGCCACCTTGTTTGGTTCGTTTATAAAATTTTTTGTGAAAGAAAAAGATGCCTTCTTAGAGAACCTAAAAGATAGTGTTGTAAAAAAGCATGCAAAAAATCTGCCTGTTAGTACTAGTGACATGATGGTTGATAATTCTAAATTCTTAGATTTAGAGGTTGCTAATAGTGTACCCCTGGAGAAGACCCGTTTGTTGACTCTGAAGGAGAATAGAAGTATTAGAACTATTACGGATGAAATTTCAAAGAAAGAGATATTAGAGATAGATAATTTAATAAAGGATCTGGAAGAAAGGAAACTCCAGATTGGTAATACCAAAAGGCTAAAGGGAAAACCCACTAAAACAAAAGTGAAAAGACATGGCTGTATCAATAGGTTTAGCTCCGGAAATATCTCTAGTAATGAAAATGATGCTGGATGTGGACAAAAAAATGATGAAGCTTTGGTAAAGAAATGTAATGTTAATAAAAGTAAGAAGGTAAAGTTTGGGAAAGTATCTGATACTGTCTATCCATCAATTAAGGAAAATATCCCTGATTCTAGAGAAGTTATTAAGGAACGCTCAGTTATAACTGGGGATATGTTACCAACTTTGTATATTAATGATTTACCTAAGGGGAGATCAGAAAACTTTTACCTTCTGAAACTGGCTACCTATAATTTAATGAAGAGTCTAGCCAGTACAAAAATTGGGTGGCAGGATATCAAATCTTCCTATAGATATAGGAATGGGTCACATAAAGATTGGGTGTGTGTGATTCTTAGAAATGCCACTGTGAGATCTAGAATTCTTGCTATTAAGGACAAATTCATGGATACTGGTATCACACTTGATGTGACAATAAGGGAGCATTTGGTGAACCAAATAAAAAGTCCAGCTAAGAGTATCAATAGGAAATTGGTAGGGCCTACTACTTATGGTAAACCGGCACTTAAACAACCTAGGATAACAGCATTCATAAAACCTGGTGAAATGGTTCACAATTTAAGGGGCGATGAGGAAACTACTAAATTCAGAAGAGGTCAGAAACAGGAGTTAGAATTAATAGTAGTACTGTTTTGGATGAAGATTATAGCTCATCGAGCTCGGTAATTTCTGTGGATGAAAGCTTGCTGCCTTCAGAGCAAAGTATAAACAGTACTATTAATCTCATTGATGATTCCATCTGACAAATATAGACAGAGCATAAATTATTTAAAAAGGCAATTGATATTTTATGCTAGAATATTGCTGGTTTGAAAGATAAATTAACAGATGAAGAATGTCTGAATTGGCTGAAGTAATTTTCAATCCTCTGTATTCAGGAAACTTGGGATAATAACTGTTGTAATCAAATGCTAGAGGGGTACTCATCTTGGGCTTCACCAGCTTATAAGGAGAAAAGGTTTGGTAGTTATAAAGGGGGCCTAGTAATTTATGTGGGTATCAAACTTGATTTTGGCTTAATAGAAGTAAGTGCATATAATGAATATTTTATTTATACTCTAATTGCCAATAATGGTGTTAAATAGTTACTTTTTAATATTTACATCCCACCTGGTTTAAATACTTCAAATTATCAGAAAGTGTTGGATATGATTGGTAGTAGCATCGAGTCTGTTAAATCAAGATTTACTGGGGTGAAAATGTTTCTGGCTGGTGATTTTAATGCACATATAGGCTCCTCAATTGAGGAGTTATCAAATGATTGGTGTATTGATGATATCTTGAATATCTCATTGAGACTGTCCAAGGATAGATCCTCCTCCAGAAATGGGAAACTTTTGCTTAACTTCCTGGGATGTTATAATTGCAGAGTTCTTAATGGACAATCAGTTGGTGACTGGGAGGGGAAGTGTACTTTTCCAACTAGTAATGGAGGAGATGTTTAGGATTTATGCATTGTAGAAGAAACTGATTAACCAGCGGTAAAGCAACTTAAAGTTGTTAAATCCTGGGAAAGTGATCATTACCCAGTCAAGTGTCTTGTATATTTGGGTTTTAAAAAAGATCCAATTGACCAGTTGGAAGAGGCAAAAGCTAACAGCCATATGTATATTAAATATGGAAAAAAATTTATTGGGATGCATTTTCAAAGGAGGTACTGGATAATATTATAAGCAATGTACAGGCTAAAGCTAGTGTTTGGGGAAATAATGATAGTAGCCTTATAAGATCAGAAGGCCTAATTAAGGAATTTGATGAGCTAATCATTACTACTGCTTCAGAACTCTGCAAAAAGGAGAGAATTAGAAAATATAATGAAATAGCTGCGGATAAGCTTTGGTTTGATAATGAATGTCATTGCTTGAGAAAAGTAATTAAGAAAGTTGGGAAAATCAAAACCAAAGAGCAATCTTTGCAAATTATTGGAGCTTTTAAGAAATTGAAATTAGAATATAAACAATTGTTGTCTAAGAAAAAAAAAGAATTATTGGTCTAATCTGTGGGCTAAATTACAAGAGAGTATAATAACGAAAGATTCCTAGACATTTTGGTCCCTGGTTGCTGTTGATTGTAATGAAAATAACATCTCCTATAATGTATTAGGAATGATTGGCGAACAAATGTGGGTCCAACATTTTAGCGAGGTATATAAAATACCTCTAGTATCCAGTAAGGTTTTGGAGAAGGATTTATATACAATTTTGTATCAGTTTGCAAGAGCTGGGTTTCATTTCTCTTTTAATGAAGTTGAGCAGGTGATAAAGGCACAGAAAAAAATAAAGCTGCAGGTCCTGATGGTTTGCATGCAGAAGTTTTCCTTCATGATCCAGTTTTTTGGGCATCTATATGTACTCCAATATTTAACATCATAAGTAAGTATCTTATTCTCCCTCAAAGTTGGAATAAGGGTATGGTTGTTCCCCTGTTCAAGAGGGGTAACAGGTCTGACCCAAAATGCTACAGACCTATAACTTTACTTCCAGTCTTGCAAAAAATCTTTTCAAGATTAATCTTGGATAGGCTGATGGCCTGGGTTGAGGAGATTGAGTTGGTGTCAACGTTTGAAGGGGGGGCTTGACAAGGGTCATAGTACTCTTGACCTTCTTTTCTCCTTAAACTTTCTGGTTGAAAAATATGTAATACTTAAAAAAGGCAACCTTTTTGTAGCCTTTCTGGATATTAAAAGTGCATTCGATTTCATAAATAGAATAAAGTTGTGGGAATCCCTGGCTGACTTAAAAATTGACTCTCAATTGTTAGAAATGACCAAACTATTATACTCAAATACTACAATAGAGATATGCTATGGGAGAGATGGTGCACTATCAAGAGAACTGCCTATTAAAACTGGAGTAAAGCAGGGTTGCCTATTGGCACCAATATAGTTTAATTTATATATTGAGAATTTAATTTAAAAAAATCAGTCTTGTTGATACTTTTGCCCCAATATTAGATGATGAGGAAGTTAAAGTGCTGTTGTATGCAGATAATGCTTTAGTTATAACTAGAACTCCTTTAGGCCTCAAATGTGCATTATCCAGTGGTGTGAATACTTTGAATCAGATGGATTTTGAATTAAATACCAATAAATCAAAAATGTTGGTGTTTGGAAAATGTAAATATAATGAGAAATCTTGGGTAATTGATGGATGTAATTTTGAGGTAGTGAAGGAGTTCAGGTACTTGGGGTTATTGATTGATAAGAATCTGTCCTGGTCTAGTCACTTGGCAGATGTTAAACAAAATGCCTCTAAAACAATGGGGGCTGTTCGATATTTTGCAGTTAAATTTGCCAATAATTCTTTTGTTGCATTAAAGAGAACTTTTGAAGCTAAATTAATGAACCGACTGTTATACGGTAGTGAATTGTGGGGCCTTTATTTACATAAAGCTAATTTAGAGAGTGTACAGACTAATTTTCTAAGATCTACTCTGAATCTTCCTCATGACTGTCCCTCTTGTTTTTTAAGATCGGAGGCTGGGATGATTCAAATTAAAATAAGAATTTTTGATAAGAGCAATTAAGTACTGGGGCAAGTTGGTGAAGTCAAATAAAAATAGTCTCCTTTGGTTATGTTGGATTGAAAAGATTAAAAGTATAAATAAAATGGGATGTAATGGGCATTTTAATTCATGGTTTTTCTAAGCTGAATGGAGCCTTAAGACAATTTGGGTGTGTAGACCTTGGGAGCATATATATTCTGGCCAATATAGATGGCTTTGTGAGAGAATCTGTTCAGAGGTTAAAGGACATAGCTGTCCAACAGGATTTCGCAAGCATTCATGATATTGACCAAAGGGGTCTATATTCCTTCATAAAGATTAATTGAGGGATGGAGCCATTTTTGGTTTTATGTGAAAATGGTCTACATAGGAATATTCTGTGCAGATTACGTTTGGCCAGCCTTGGCATGTCTTATCATAACTTAAACAACTAGTTCTGTATAAAAGTTTAAAAACAGTTGTGACTGTATTGACAAATGAGAAGTTGGTATTCTGCATACACTGTTTGAATGTAAAAACTGGACAAAAGATCGAGACATGTATATTCTCTCTCTGCTTCCTAATTATCTTCTTTCGCGTGTTCCAGATTATATAAACATTTTTCTCAAATTAGATTCTCTGAAATTGATTTATGGCACTGCAAAATTCTGCTTATGCTAAAAATAATCTGCTGAATTTCTTTCTGGGAAACTTATAGCATTTGTAACTGGCTAATTAAAATTTTATATTGTTTTCTGGTATGTATGTTTTATTATAAGGTGTGTATATGTGGATGTATAGGAAAGTGTATTTAAATGTAACAAACTTATTTATGAACTATTATAAGTCATGTTGTTATGGATGTATAGGAAAATGTATTTAAATGTACCAAACTTATGGTTTTATACATTTTTTAAGTAATAAAAGAACTTGAACTTGATATCAGTGGAGAAGTAAATTGCCACACCACATCCCCTCTTGGAGCTATCCTTCCTGGCTATGGTGTGACCACAGATGCTCACTGTGGAGTCTTGGATCTTGTGGGAGAACCTAGACTCTTAGGTGACAAGGACATCTGTCTGGAGCTTGATTATACGAGGCTTAACTGACCCAGTTTAAGGAAGAGGCTATGGATCTTGTGGGAAATCTTTAGTCTTCTGGGGAACTACAAGGGTGGAGTGAGAATGGGGCCAGGGTTATGTTGATATTTTTTGCTACCAAAAGCAGCTGGGAGACAAGGATCTTGATTGAACCAAAGAGCTGTTTGGTAGGAGAGTAAGGGGGAAAGAAATGGAGGCTAAGGGGTGAAAAAGGGCAGAAGGCACCACAGAGCTTCAAGGTGGAGCCAAGGAGCAAGCAAGAGACAGCACTCCAGATGCCAGGGGGAGTGGGGTAGGGAGGTGAAAGAAGAGGATGTGAAGGGAGGGAAGGAGAAGCTGAGGTTGTGGAAGCGTGGGAGGGAAGGGGCAGTGGATGTGTGGTGGGAGGGGAGGGAGAAAAAGAGTGGGAGAAAAGAAGTGGGAGGAGTGTTTGGGTAGGAAGCAGCATAGTAGGGAAAACATACTAACATACTATTTGCCAGCAGATTAGGCCTTATGGTCTATCGAGTCTTCTCGAACCTTAGATCCTTAGTTGGGTGCCGAGGCCCTCCCATTCCTTGTGCTCCAGAAACCCCTATCATCCATCCCCACCCCCCTGGGACAGGCCATCATCTGATACATCCACTTTCTGTGTCTCCCACCCTCTCTTGAAGCCCTCCACTGTGGATCTCTGAACCAGCTCACCAGGCAGTGCATTCCAGGGTCCACCACCTCTCAGTGAAAAACTCCTCCTTTTCCCCCTCATCCTCCACCTTCCAACTTCAAACCATGCCCTCTGGTGATACCTCCTGCTTTAGTCTAAAGATCCCTCCATGTTTACCTTATTTATTCCTTTTGAGGTATGAAGACCTCAATCATCCCCCCTGTCTCTCTCTTCTCCAATGAAAACAGGCAGAGCTCCTCAAGTCTGTCCTCATCCGTCAAATCCCTAGCCCTCGTATCATCTTAGTTGCCTCCTCTGTACCCTCTCCAAGAGCTGTATGTCCCTCTTCAAGTGTGGTCTCAGTACTGTACACAGTACTCAAGGTGTGGTCTAACCAGTCCATTGTACAGCGGCAGAATCCTTCCTTGCTCCTAGAGGTGATCCCCTCGATGCATCCCAACATCCTGTTTGCCTTGCTACTGCTCTCCTGCACTGCTCAGGTTATTCATACATGCATCCACCATGACCCCTAGGTCTTTTTCCCTATTGGGCCTCAGTGCCTCTCCTCCCAGGGCGTTACCTGTGTTTAGGTTTCCGACCAAGATGCAACACCTTGCACTTGGTGATATTGAAAATTTAATTTCTATGTGTGAGCCCAGCTTTCCAGGGTGTTCAGGTCCCTTGCAGGGCCAACCTCCCCTCTTCTTCCTCACTTCTGCTCCCATCTTGGAGTCATCCACAGAGAACTCATTTCACACCCTATACCCTCCCTGATGCCCGATATGTATGCATTAAACAGGATCGGACCCAGGACCGAGCCCTGTGGTACCCACTACCAACCTCTCTAGGGTTCGAGAAGCTCCCCACAGACCACTACTCTCTGGGTCGTCCAGCTAGCCAGTTTTCAATCCATCTGACCATCAAAGGGCCTCTCTAACCCCATCAGTTTCTCCACCAGACCATTGTGGGGACAGAGTCAAACACCTGTGCTGAAGTCCAAGAATAATACATCCACAGGCTTTCCCTGTCCAGTTCTAATGTTACCCATTCGTAGAACTCCACAAGATTGGTTTGACATGATCTACCTGGCACAAACCCATGTTGCCGACTATCCAGACCTCCCACCTCCTCAAGTACACCCCAATCATTCCTTTAGTATACTCTCCATTAATTTCCCACCACAAGGTCAAACTGATGGGTCTATAGTTACCTGGTACTCCTCGACCCCTTATGGATTGGCACCACATGTGCCTCTCGCCAATCCCTAGGTACCCTCCCTGTCTCAAGTGACCTGTTGAAGAGCTCCGCCAGGAGTGCAGCCAGTATGTCCGCCAATTCCCATAGTACTCTCAGATGAATGCCATCCGGCCCAGGAGATTTGTCTTTCTTTAGGGCCTTGAGGGCTAACCACACCCTTTTGGTGGAGATAGCATCATCCATCCCCTCCACCTTACTGGCCTTTTTATCCTTATCCAGATGTGACACCCCTGGGGTACCTCTCCCTCCCTCTTGCTCCATTTCTGTTGCTCCCCTGATCCCACTCACTGCCACTTCTATCCCCTTCATGCCTTGCTTTGTAGATATCCCATCCCCCTCCCTAGTGAACACAGAGGCAAAGTACTCGTTAAATACCTCTGCCTGGTCCCTCGCCTCTTCCACCCACCCTCCGCCTGATCTCAATCTGCTGAGATGGCCCTTAGTTTTTCTCCGCTCCCCAATGTAGCGGAAGAACCCCTTTTCCCCTCCATGTATCCCCTGTGCCAGCTGCTGCTCTTTACTGTTCTGATAAATTGCAGCACTATAAGCAGGAGGTACACTGAGGGGTGCACACTAGCTTATTATGATACAGGCCTGACCCAGATAGGGAAGCTACCGGGGAATTACATCTGACTCAGAAGGAAGGCTATGGGGTGAGCAGACCTGACCCAGATAGTGTGGATGTCAGAGAGTGGTGAGGACCTAAACAAGGGGGAGCAGCAGGGGTGACATTATAATTGTTCAGTTCTGGAGCCCACACCACACAGAGGGCAAGGATAGGATGAATCATTTCAGAAAAAAGTAACTAAAATTATTCAAGGGCAGCAGGGTAGGTGATACAAGAAGAGACTGGACAGTCTGGTATGTATATGCTGGAGGCTATAAGGGATATGACTAACACACACACATTTGTGCAGAGAAAGAGCTTTTCACCAAAAGTGCCAACAGCAACACCAGTGACATCATGAGGAAACTGGTAGGGGGTAGGTTCAAAAAGGATGTCAGAAAGTATTTTTTCATAGAACAGGTGGGTGACAAGTGGAGCAGGCTGCCCAATGCAGTATTCAGTGTTAAAACAGTGGAGAGCTTCAAACAGGGAGTACACCAAGAGCTGGAAATGGAGGTATTTTAACAACACTGTAGCTGCTGATATTAAAACAGATAATGTTGATAAAAATTTTTATAGGTATCTCAAAGCAATTGGGGATCCAGAAACTCAGCTGAGGGAAACACACAAACAAAAATCTCATACTGTAAGACCAATACTCACCCAGCCTCCACAGGGACATTACCTCAGATACATAGATATACAGTACTAATACCAACACAAAAGTTGTTTCAGAGGGAACTTTAATGAAGCACCTCCTGGAGTGAAACATGTTAGGCTTGACTTGCCTTTCTGATGTTCCCACCATGTTGCTGCTGTTCCTGAGTTTTGCTGAAACTGTCTTTAATAAAAGTTTAGTTACACTGAACTAGCTGACATAAGTATAGCTATGTAACTGGGGTAAATTTCATGGGGGGGGTTGAGTGAATGCTGGTCTTTTTTAGCTTTTAAATTACTGTTCACAAGGACATGCAGACCCCTGAGTGTCTTATTTTTTCATAACTGCAGCAAACAGTCTAGCTGAAAAAGAAACTGCAAATACAGACTGAAGAAAAACTGCAAGGGGTAGGGACAGGGCGGTGACCATAGAAGAGGAAAGAACAATGGGGTGGTCATTTGTACTTATCAGTAAGCTCTGCCACTAATATAGCATCCATAATTTCCATGATGTCATCCATCATTCATCACTGTGACTTCTTCCTCTTTCTCCCTCTACCTGTCAACCTCATTAAACTCCTCACCCGATAGGAAAGTGTTTTAGAAGACTGACATCCACAATCCCAACACCCAGGAGCCCGAGCCTGACATCCTGATGTGGCAATTGCCTGACGGAGCACCATCCCAGCCACGGAAAGCCTGACTGTGGAATTTGCCAGGACGCAGAGTTGATTATAACATTTTTGGGGCGGGGGTGGAGCCCCATGACAGGAGGTGTGGGGACTGGCCCCCCCAGACCATGAACACTGCATAAGTCCAATGTAGGGTTCTCTGTGGTCAGGATGGTCTTCTGTTGGACAATAGCCACTTTGGGATGTTGGCCTCAGGCTCCTGGGTGTCAGGATTGTGAATGCCGGTCTTTCATAGTAAATCCCTATATAGTCCAGGTAGGGAGTTGGGCAATTCATCACTCACTTTGGCAGCATCAGTGGTTGCCTCTGATCTGATTGTGAAACTACCTTTCTTAAAGCAGTTGATTTAGGTCTCAGCAGTCATATTATCTCAGGCTTCTTTAATTAATCAGGTTGTTATCAAGGAAGTTGATTTGTTTAGTGCAAATTGCTGCTGTGAGATCTTGGGAGCTGTTGAGGGCTTGAAACACTTTGGACCTCACAGAGTACACATAGTACCTCTTAAAGAGATTAAACAACATCCTGGTCCTGTGATTGTATGATGCAGGTTGTGTTAGTGGGGAGGAAACCAAGATGAATGTTGTGGAGTCCTGGTACATCTAGGTGACTGCTGAAAATTGTCAACTATGAATACAGTTTCCTCCCCACTAGCTTCTTGCTTCACTCCTCAAGCCATCCCATGAAGATGTCCTTCATCATCATCCAGACAGATCTGTTGTTATGGTAAATGACTGGGAAGTGATTTACTCCCTTGAAGCAGCACATCTGTACTGACTTAACAATGACCACATCTTTCGATACGTGAAAATAATCTATTCATGCATAGGACCTGTGAGGGGCAGAAAAATTAGTGTATTCCCTTTTGCCCAGGTACAAGGTCCTCCATGCATCCACCCAGTGGGCACTTCAGAAATAGACCAATGCTGCTCTCTGTGCAGGGGTTCTTCTGGTAGCCCTGGGATTGGTGGAGTACAGTTGGCTATAATATTGATTGTGATTCCCACCTACTGTCAACGTGCCCACCTGATATTCTGTTATTTTTTGCAGCAAGGATCTTATTATTGGGGTCACAGTGCCCAGTGGTATGCATAAAGAAGCCACTGTAATCAGAGCTCCTTGCAACGGCCCAACCACCAGCACCAACCTGCCGTCGGGGTCCGTATATGTGGATTTAAGTTCAAATGGAGTGTTTTGTGGGACCAAGATTGCCATCCCTCTCCGTTTCCCCCTCCCATAAGAAGAGACTACTATCTGGGAGTACCCAAATTTACTTAATTTGTCATGTTCTGTCTTATTCAAATGGGTCTCTTGGAGAAGGACAAAAGTCGTTTTTTGGTTTTTAATGGAGGACAGCACCCTACGCCCTTTAATTGGGTTATTCAGCCCATTAATGTTCTGTGAGAGGATAACCAAATGTTGTCTTGACCCCATCATTAAAAATGGTATTGTACTGTGAAACCACCTATAGGTGTCTCCCTTTCTGCATTATAGACAGGATTCTTAATTAATATCTGCTGCAACTGTATGTTCCACTGAAAGAGTATACAATTCCCTTGTAAGCCAAAGTCTCTGTAGTACAATGAATGCCACGAACAAACATTTCCTAATAAAACAGTTAGAACAATTAACTCCCAACTATTTGCATGTTGATTCCCAAGGCAGGGGCACACATTTTTGTGTGCCCTAGAAACCCAAGCAGGAGACTCCTGGGGGAGTCCCACCCAAGTGGGAGGGGTAAAGGCTATCACTTGTGCCGTGCCCTCCCAGCCCCAACATTTATCGGGGTTTAAGTGGATGATCGAAAAGGTGGAAGTCATCCTTCCATGCTTCCCCTCATGGCCAACTCCCTCAAGATTCCACCTCGTTGCTTAGCAATTATACCTAGGATAGTGCCTCATTGCCTTTGTTGGGCATTTATTCTTTATTGCATTTTGCATCTGATTGGAGGAGGGAGCCGTAGGGGAGGAAAGAACGAGGGGGTGAGACCATATCCCATAGTTTAAAAAGAAAACTGGAGGAAGCCTGTGGTATGCACAAAGCTGTTTCCCTTGTCCAGTTAAACAGTTCCACCCTGTGTCAAAGCTCCTTCCCCCAGTCCCCCTCAACCCCACCCAAATACTGCCATTAAACCCACGTTACAGAGCTTTCAATTGGCAATTAGATCACCATTCATATCCATTCTCATATAAGCAAATATCAATTATGAACCAGTTAAAATCCTGCCAGTTTCAACCCTTCTTCAAGTACAACAAAAGAAAACCAGGACCTTATTAATTCAAATTAAAGTAAGACCATGCTGTTGTAGCAAGCGAGTGAGTATGTCAAAGTCCTGAAATGATCAGAATAGTTTTTAGTAATGCTGGTCCTAGAGAGTTCACTAACAAAATTCAAGAGACCCTCGCTAAGGCCTCAGTATCCCAGTGAAAGTTCAGGGATGTGATTCAAATCACAGAGGAGTCCCAAGAGTCTGGGCCTTTTTCAGAGGCGTGCGGCTCCAAGGAGCTCAAATGTGAAGACACAAAACCCTGTTGCTCACCTCAAACTTTAGGTTTCTCCCTTATCCCCTTGAGTAGCTTCTCTTATGGGTTTGCTTGATGTCTGGGCCCGTAGCATATTCAGCATAGCTTTAATGTTCTCTATGGTACAGGGGGACATAGCTTGAGCCCTGTTGTTGTTTGCCTACTTCCCCACTATCTGCCAGTCTGAGGGGTCCATCTGTGGTCTCTGGTTTCTCCGTTGCAGTAGGCCTGGATTCCATCATTACTCTGAAAGTCTGGAACAGCGTCAGCTGGTGTCTCATATTGTTTTTGGGCCAGAGTCCCAGAATATCTTCAACCTGGCTGGATAGGGCATCTGGAAACTTATTTTTTGCTCTCATAGGATCTTCAGAAGTGGGAAGCATGCGGATCGTTGTTTGACGATTTCCACTGGGTAATCATTGTCAAATACCAAGCGCACTGCATTATATTTAGCTATTTTTCTGGACCAAGCAATTTTCAACAGCTTGTCTTTATCTCTGTAGCTGGACATTTTAAAGATCACTGATCGTGGTCTGGCCGAAGGATCCATGGGTTTAGGAATGAGAGAACAGTGCACCCGCTCATTTTTAAATTTAAAGTCCACAGGGAGATCCAAGACGTCCTTCAGCAGATCTTCCATAAAGTCCTACATCAGGCCTGTTTCCATGCCCTCTGGGAGACCATAGACGTGGATATTTCTCTCTGCAAATGAGCCTCAGTATCTAGAAGCTTGGCCTGTAGGGCCTCTTGGTGTGTCAAGAGGAACTTAACTGCATTCTGCAGTGCTATGTGGCCACTCTCCATTTCGGCAAGCATTCTTTCGGCTGTATCTGTCTTCTCTTCCATCACAGTGAGGCAGTTTTGTAGGGCTGCGAACTCCTGCTTTGTTTCTGCCCGGAGAGCCCTCAGTTCACCCAGAAGGGTCTAAAATCGAGACTGGGAGAGCCGTTCTGATTCCCGGTCAGTGTCTATGTCACAGGCCTTGTTGTCTGAGGGAGAAGGGCTCCGGGTGGGTCTGTCTGGCTATCCATCTTCATCGTGCCACTGTGGGGCTAGTTTGAAGAGAAATTGGCTAGGTCTGTATCCTCCCTTTAATCTTAAAGGCATTTTGGATTTATTTTTAGAGATGTGATGTTATAAAAGGAGAAGTTGGTGGTGGACTAGACGGAGCTCTAGCAAGAGACGGCCATTCAGGTGTTGATGTCACCGGAACTCCTCAAATGTATTTAAATTCTTGAAACATTTTTTCTTAAAAACAAAACCAATACCCATTTTTTAAATGCAACAATATCCTCTAGGGTGGGTGGATTGTATGAGCTAAATTGGTCCTTCCTCCACCTGTAGAGTCAGGCCTCATTATGCCCCTGGGCTGTACGATGTTGCCCAATACCACCCAACCTTTGGGTATTGTTGCTTGCATACACTCATTTTGGGCAGTGTCTATCTCTTAAAAAATGTTGCTCTCCCATGCCAAGGACAAGATGCTCCATTTGCTAGCCATAGCAACACTAAACTTGCTGACTCCTTGACACTGACCGAAAGACTCAGTGAGAAAAGTGAATCAGCTGTTTATTACCTGTGTTTTTTTTAATTGTTCATCAGTTGCTACATAGAAACATAGAATTTGATGGCAGATAAGGACCACTTGGCCCACCTAGTCTGCCCATTTCCCTACCTAACAGATATGCTGCAGATCCTAGTTAACCAACAGCCTCCTTCCTCCTACCCCCCACTAGAATTGCCTTATGTCTGTCCCATGCATTCTTGAATTCCCCCACTGTTTTTGACTCTACGATCCCCTTAGGAAGGCCATTCCATGCATCTACAACCCTCTCTGTGAAGAAATACTTCCTCACATTACCGCTGAGCTGTCCCCCCTCTATCTTCAAATTGTGCCCCCTTGTTCTTGCACATCTCTTTTTCTGAAAGATGCTACCCTCTTGGACTTTGTTGATTCCCTTGAGGTATTTGAACGTTTCTATCATGTCCCCACCCCTTTCCTTGAGGCTATACATCTTAAGCTCCTTTAGTCTTTCTTCATATGTCTTCTGGTGCAGACCCTGTACCATTTTGGTTGCTCTCCTCTGGACAGCCTCCAACCTGTCTATGTCTTTGTGGAGATGGGGTCTACAGAACTGTACACAGTACTCCAGATGTGGTCTTACCAACTGTCTGTACAGAGGGCCAACAACTTCCTGTTTTCTACTGGTGACGCCTCTCCCTATGCATTCCAGTATCCCCCCAGCCCTCCTTACTGCCTTCTCACATTGCTGGCCCACCTTTAGGTCATCTGATATGACTACCCCCAGGTCTCTTTCCATTTTTGTTGTTGTCAGTATCTCACCCCCATTGTATACTCTTCCCTGGGTTTTGTTTCCCAGGTGCATTATTTTGCTCTTCTTTGCATTGAATCTAAGCTTACATACATTTGACCATTCATCCAACCTTGCCAAGTCCCTTTTCATCCTTTCTACCCCACCTTGCATATCAACCCTGTTGTAGATCTTTGTGTCATCTGCAAAGAGACATACTTTCTCTTCCAGTACCTCTGCAATGTCACTTATAAAGACATTAAAAAGGACCAGCCCCAGTACTGAACCCTGCGGTACCCCACTAGTAACCCCCCTTTCTACACTGTGGACTCCATTTACTATTACCCACTGTGTTCTGTTGTACAGCCAGTGTTTTACCCAGGCTACCACCCTGGGACCCACTCCCAGGCTGGCTAATTTGTTTATTAAACTTTTGTGCAGGACTGTGTCAAATGCCATGCTAAAGTCTAGGTAGGCCATGTCCACAGCTCCTCCCTGGTCTACTACTTTGGTCACCCAGTCAAAGAAATCAATTAGATTTGTCTGACATGACCTTCCTGCTGTGAATCCATGCTGCCTTGGGTCCTGTGCCCCACTGCTCTCTAGTTACTCAACAATTCTTTCCTTCAGAAGTGATTCCATCAGTTTCCCTACCACTGAGGTCAAACTGATGGGTCTGTAGTTTCCTGCCTCTGTCTTGCTCCCACTTTTATGAAGGGGAATCACATCCACCCTCCTCCAGTCCTCAGGTACCACACCATCCTCCCATGATTTATTAAAAAAGGTAGTCAGTGTGATTTTACTAGTTCTTCCCTTAGTTCTTTTAGAATTCTGGGGTGAATCTCATCAGGCCCCATTGCTTTGTCCACCTTCAGTCTTTCAGACCCCTTTCTTCTGTGAAAGGACTAATATCAACCCCTCTATCCAGAGTGCTTCTATTGACTGGATCAGGTATTTCCCCCTGCTTTTCCATTATGAATACTGAGCAGAAGCATTTGTTCAGTATCCCTGCTTTTTCACTGTCGCTGTCTGCCCAGCCACCTTCCTCTTTATTCAGTCTCAGTATCCCTGCCTTAGTCTTTCTTTGCTCCCTAATGTACCTATAAAAGGTTTTATCCCCCTTCTTAACTGAGTTGGCTATCTTTTCCTTGGTTTGGGCCTTTTCTATTCTGACTGCCTAACCCGCTTCCTTCTGCTTTAACTGGTACAGTTCTCTGTCCTGCTCCTTCTGTGTTTCCTTATACTTCCTGAATGCTATCTTTTTCTCCCTCACCTTCACCGCCACTTCTTTTGAGAACCATAGTGTTTTTTTCTTTTGTTTTGATTTGTTTATTTGCTTCACACAAAGGCTTGTTGCCTCTGTGATGGCGGTTTTGATGTTTCCCCAATGTTGCTCCACCCCACCTGCTTGGCTGTTTGCTAGTGTTTTTCTGAGGCACTCTCCCATTTTGACAAAATCAGCCCTCCTGAAGTCCAGTACCTTCACTTTTGTATGGCTTGACTCTACAGCTAAGTTTATCGTGAACCACACTGTTTGGTGGTCGCTTGTTCCCAGATGGCTACCCACTTCAAGATAGGAGATCCTCTCTCCGTCCCCATTTAAGAGTACCAGGTCTAAGATTGCTCCCTCCCGAGTGGGTTCCAAAACTAGCTGTCTGAGGCATGTCCCCTGGAAGGCATTGAGAATGGCCCTGCTCTTGGATGTAGCTGCAGCAAAAATGCTCCAGTTAACATCTGGCATATTCAGGTCCCCCATCAGCAATATCTCCCCTTCCTCTGCCATCCCAAGGATGCCTTCTATCATTTTCTTGTCCATTTCCTCCCCCTGAGATGGAGGTCTGTATACAACCCCTGTGCAGATTGTGGAGTCATTTCCAGTCTCCAGGGTGACCCACAGTCCTCGTCTCTTCCCTGTTTACCCTTTAGTTCTGTTGCTTTGATCCCTTCCCTTACATAGAGAGTTACTCCTCCTCCTCTTCTTCCCTCCCTGTACCTCCTGTAGATTGTGTACCCTGGTATGTTGACATCCCAGTCATGGTTCTCTGTGTACCATATTTCTTTGACTGCCATGATATCCAGGCACCCCTCTTCCATCAAGGCCACCATTTTGGGGAGCTTTTTACCTAGACTATGGGCATTGGTTCTCATTATCCTCCATTTTTTATGGCTTTATTTCTTTTTGCCCCATCCATGTCCTGCCTTTGTCTTTTTTTGTATTTACCCCTGCTCTTCTCCCTATCGACTGCTCTATTTTGGTGTTTACCCCACTAACTACCCTGATTTTTTGGGGGGGGGCTAGTATTTCTCTCCTCCTTTTCAGTGCCTCCCCCTTGGCTAGTTTAAGTGCTTGCCAATGAAGCATTTAAATCTATCACCTAGGATCCTGGTTCCCCTCCTGGATAGGTGCAGACCATTGCACCTGTATCGGCCTGCATCCCTCCAGGTGGAGCCCTAGTCCCCAGCAAAGCCAAATTCCTGAGCTCTGCACCAGTTTTTCAACCAGACATTGAATCCCTTGGTGTGGAGTACCCTAGCCTCATCCATGCCATAGACAGGTAGCACTTCCGAGAAAGTTACCGTGTGTGATACTTGTCTAAGGCCCCTCCCCAATTCCATAAATTCCGGTTGCACTGCTCTGATCCCATTCTCAGCCAGGTCATTCATCCCAAGGTGGATAATGACATCCAGCTCACTCCCCAGACAGCTGGCACTCAGAGTCAGGGGGGTAAAGTGCCAGGACACCATGGAAGTCAACTTCTGTCTGAACTTCTGCTTTCGGTTTGGTACATGGGTGAGGTGTTAAGATGCTGCAGCAGTGTGTGATCATTGAGAAAACAGTCTTGGCGGCTACTGATGTGTCTCAGACTGTGACTTTATACGTGTAGCTTAACTTCACTCATCCATGCGATGCCATCAGTAGTCCAATCCAAATCACAACAAGTTTCATTTTAACCATCAACATTAACATTAAACAATAGTGTTTGGTGTTTGGCAAGCTCATATTGTCTGTTTTAAGGTGTCCATTAAAAGCGGTGACTACTGTGTATGTTTTAAGATAAACTCCAATGATGGGTGACTGGCACAACCCAGCCACCTCCATGGCCAGCTGCCAACTTTTAGTGCTTTGCAGAGCACTACAATAAATTAGATTTGTTGGAGATTTTCTAAAGAAATATGGGGAGGGGAGATTTTCAAAAAAGCTGGATAAAATCTTACGAAACAGTGCACTTGTGAATACAGTGTTGCCAGTGCCATTCTGGATAGCTAGTTACAAGAAGTACAAAGAAAACAATTCAGACAACTTCTGGAGTAGGCAAATGAAGCATAACTTTATCAGTGCATCAGTCATTGACTAGCTGCCTCAGTGCTTTGACTGTGAATGCTTTCATCAATAGGGGTCATAAGGGTTGAAAGCAGATGAAAAGGCATGCTGCGCTTATGTCTATGTTCATCCACTTGCATCCAGGCAGCCTTGCTGCTATTTTCAGAAGTTGCATCCATTTACGACAAAGAGTTACAATTACCCTCAGAAAACGGACATAACTGCGTTCATTTTGCAAGCAATCACATCCATTTCTGGACACAAACTTTGGATGTTGTTAGGCCATCTAATCGATGGTCTAAGAGGTTTGGACACATTTCTACTTTGAAAATAGCAGTAGACATATCATGGTCAGATCCATTTGAAAATTCTGCCCTACATATTATATTATCAAAATGTGGGTACTGGGGGTTGGATGGGTTCTAACTGAAGGTAAGGGGACAGTGGCTGGTATGGTTCAAAGGATCTGGGCTTGGGAGGAGGGTGGAGGGGCTGTCTCTTTGCCTTTTGTTTTTTATGTATAACCCGAATCCCGAATCATGAATGTGAATACAGAGTACCCCAATATCTGGGGGTCCCAAATAGAATATTCAGTCAAATATTTGGGGTGAGGTATTTACACACTCCTATATTTTAGGGACATGAACTGCATTCACATTTCTTGACTTTCCAGACATTTGGTGATAAACTTTTGTAGATCTTTGTTCTGTTTAACAAGAAGAGGAACAGAAGAACAGGCCACACATCCAACATAAGAACATAAGAATTTGACAGCAGATGGGGACCTAATGGCCCATCTAGTCTGCTCATGAACCTAACCCCCTTCCCTATATTTTGCTATTTTTGTTTATACCATAGTGCTGGTCCCATGTGTGTTTAAATGTACTCACCATCTTTGCTATAACCACCTCTGGGTACAGGCTGTTCCATGTGTCTATTACCCTCTCCGTAAAAAAAGTACTTCCTGATATTGCCTCTAAGCTTTTCCCCTCTCAAACGTAGGTTTAGCCCTCCTGTACCTGCCTCTCCATTTGCATGGATGAGTTTGTCTACCTGAATAGTGTTTATACCCTTGATGAACTTGAATGTTTCTATCATATTCCTTCTGTCTCATCTCTGTTCCAGGGAGTACAAGTTTAGGTGTTGGAGTCTAGACTTATATGGCTTGTGATGGTGGCCCTGCATCATCTTTGTGGCACTTCTCAGAATTGAATCCAAGCACTCTATGCTCCTGTTCAGGTGGGGCCTTCAGAACTGGATGCAGTACTCTGGGTGTGGCCTCACCAAGTATCTATACAGTGGAATGATCACTTCTTGTTTCCTGCTAGTTAGTCTCCTGCCTATGCATCCAAGGGTGCTGCTTGCTTTTTGTGCGTCTTTTTTGCATTGTTTCTCTGCTTTAAGGTCATTTCATATGATTACGCCTAAATCCCATTCAGTCCTGGTCTCTACAAGTCGATGCCCCTCTAGGAAGTATTGAGTTCTTGGGTTCTGCTTTCCCAGGTGCATCACTTTGCATTTTTTAGCATTAAATCTAAGTTGACAATCGTTGGACCACTGTTCTAAGTTTCTTGAGATCCTCCTTCATGCTGGAGGCTCCCTTCTGATTGTCCATCCTATTATGTAGTTTTGTATCATCTGTGAACAGGCAGACTTTATCCTCAAGACTATCAGCAATGTCGCTGATGAATATGTTGAAGAGAACTGGACCCAGCTCCAATCCCTGAGGGACTTCACTGGTCAAAAAACTCTCTTTGGACATGGTGCCATTTACTGCGACTTTCTGAATTCTATCCTGCAGCTAGTGTGCTAGCCAGCTTACTATCTTTTGACCGACACCTATGTGTTCAAGTTTATTGATTAGCCTCCTGTGTGGGATGGTGTAAAAGGCCTTGCTGAAGTTCAGGTACACTAGGTACACTGCCCCCCCATCCACTGCTTTGGTCACCCAATCGAAGACGTCAATCAGGTTAGTCTGACATGATCTACCTGTGATAAATCTGTGTTGTTTGGGGTCGCATTTTTCTGCCTCTTTTAGGAAGTTAACTATCCTTTCTTTAAGGAGTGTCTCCATGATTTTACCCACCACTGAGGTCAAGCTGACTGGGTGGTAATTTCCTGCCTCCTCCCTGCTGCCACTTCTGTGCAAGGGTACCATGGTAGCCCTCTTCCAGTCAAGTGGCACCTTGCCACTTTCCAGAGATTCATTGTATAGCTCAGCTAATGGTGCAGCTATTTCTTCTCAAGGCTTTCTCAGTATTTTTGGGTGAATTCTGTCTGGTCCTATGGCTTTGTCTGTCCTCAATATTTCTAGTTCTTTCAGCACCCTTTCCCTTGTGAAGGGACTTGTGTCTTCCTCCTGTGCAGGGTGCTCTGATCTGTTTGGTGCCGGACCGCTACCATTCTGCTCATTTGTGAAGACCGAGCAAAAAAATGCATTGAGTTCTTCTCTGTCTTCATCTTTTTTCACTATCTGACCGTTGCTTGTTGACATTCTGACTATCACCCCTTATGCTCTTCCTTTTTTCGCTGATGTATCTAAAAAAGGTTTTGTCCTCCTTCTTGATTCCCAGCACTATTTGTTTTCCTCTGTTTGGGCTTTTGCTACCCTGATAGCCTTTCCAGCCTCCTTGAGCTTCTCCTTGAAGAGCTCCCTATCCCCTTCCCTCTGTGACTCTTTGAACTGCCTAAAGGCTTGTTTCTTTTCTTTAATCTTTAGTGCTATCTCTCCAGTAAACCAGAGGGGGTTGTCTTTCTTTTAGATTCAGTTACTAGCTTTGTGCAGTCTGCTGTCACCACGTTCGGTGAGTCTTTTAAGTTTTTCCAGCAAGCATCTACATCCCCTGTGGCTCTGTCTCTCAGCAGTGTTTCAAAGCTGGATCCCATTTTGTGGAAGTCAGCTTTTTTTAAAGCCGATAACCTTTAGTCTAGTGTGTCCTTGAACCACCATATTATTAATTTGTAGCCAGATAGACTTATGATCACTGGCTCCCAGATTTATGTCACCATGTATGTTGGATATTCTGGGGCTATTAGTGAGAAGCAGGTCCAAGATTGCTTTATTCCTGGTGGGTGAGTCCTCTAGTTGGTTCAACGCAGCTTCATTAAGAGTGATGAGAAATTCACTAATCTTTTGTGTGGAAGCTGTGCACGAGGACCAGTCTACATCTGGTAGAGTAAAGTCCCTGACAAGAAGCAGCTCCCCTTTGTCAACCATTGAGTGAATGGTCTCAAGGAGCTCCTTGTCAACTTCAGGGTCCTGGGCTTGGGGCCTATACACAATGCTCAGGCTGATAGGATACCTGACCCCAGCTCCTAGAGTGACCCATAGGGCTTCTGCATTGCTGTGTTCCTGTTGAATCTCTGTTGCCTTTATTCCTTTCTTGACATATACTGGAAACCCCCCTCTTATTTTTCCAGTCCTTGTGGAAAAGTGTATAGCCGGGTATGCTATTATCCCAGGTGTGATTATCAGAGAATCATGTTTCAGTGATTGCTACTCATTCAAGTTGTTCCTCTGTTATAATGTCAGAAAGTTCAGGGATCTTATTTGAAAGGCTGCGTGCATTGATGCACATTGCCTTCCATTCCTGAACTACTGAACCACCTGGGTGGTTATTTTGCTTATGTTGAGGGGAGGCCCCCTGGGGCATTCTTTTTTGTAAGTTTTGTGTGGCTTTGTGGGCTGAGATGCTGCCAGATGGAAATATGATCCTTGGTGTTTCTATTGAAATACTGACCTGTTACTGCACCTGACTGGTTGATAGGGACTGTTGCTGGTGTAGGTTCTTGCTGGAAGGAAATACGATGATTGTTGCTCTTGACAGTATGTTTATATTGGTTTACTGATGAATTGTTGAAAGGAATTGATGGGGGAGGGGCAGATGGCTGCCCATGTGTTGTGCTGGGTGCCTGTGCCTCCTCCCCACCCTCTAGTTTAACTGACCTAGATGGATGTCAAACTTCTGGCTTAGTATCCTAGTACCTTGTCTTGTAAGGTGTAGCCCATCGAATTTGAAGAACTCCCTATCCCAGAAGCTCTGCCAATTTTCAATGTAGTGGTATCCTTTCTCTTGGCTCCATTGCCTCTGCCAGCTGTTCAGTTCGATTATATATCTGTCCCTGATCCTCTGCCTGCTACACCCCTCTTTTCCCACATAGGCAGGATAGAAACATACAGTAGAAACATAGAAGTTGACAGCAGATAAGGACCGCAAGGCCCATCCAGTCTGCTCATTTCTTTTTCTACCTTATGAATGTGCCATTGGCCTTTGCTCTGTCAATGGGCTATCTATTCATACTCATCTGTATTGTTCCCTTATGCCTATCCCATGCCTGTTTGAAGCCTTGCACTGTATTCATATCCACCACTTCCTGTGGTAGGCCGTTCCATGCATCCATCACCCTTTCTGTGAAAAAGAACTTCCTCACATTACCCCTTAATTGGCCTCATTCTAATCTCATGCTGTGTCCTCTTATCCTGCTATTTTTCTTCTATTGAAACATGTTAGACTTTTTCACCTTGTTAATGCCCTTAAGGTGTTTGAATGTTTCAATCATATCACCTTTCTCCCTCCTTTGCTCTAGGGTATACATATTGAGCTCAGTTAATCTGTCCTCATATGTTTTCTGATGCAGTCCCTGCACCATTTTGGTTGCCCTTCTCTGGACTGCTTCAATTTGGTTAATGTCCTTGTGAAGGTGTGGCCTCCAGTACTTGCACGCAGTACTCCAGATGGGGCCTAACCAGTGTCTTGTAAAGGGGGATTATTATCTCCCTCTTCTGACTTGTGGTACCCCTACTAATACAACCCAACATCCTTCTAGCCTTACCTACTGCTTTAGTGATCTGCTTGGATGATTTCAGGTCACCGGTGATGATGATGCCCAAGTCTCTTTCTTCCCTTGTGACTGCCAGCAACTCCCCTCCCAGCCTATAGGTGGCTTCAGGGTTTCTCTTCCCTATGTGCATGATCTTGCACTTTTTTGGGTTAAACCCCAGTTGCCACTCTTCCGACCATTTTGCTAGTTTATCCAGATCTCTTCTCATTCTACCCATCCCATCTGGATCATTTACTCTGTTGCAGAGCTTGGTGTCATCTGCAAACAGACAAACCTTACCCTCCAGTCCATCTGCAATGTCACTGATGAAGATATTGAAGAGGACTGGCCCCAGGACTGATCACTGAGGTACCCCACTTGTGACTTGCATCTCTTCTGACTGTATACCATTTACCACCACTCTCTGTTTTCTTCCCATCAACCAGTTTGCCACCCAGTTGACCAATGTCTGACCCACCCTGAGCCTACCCATCTTATTAATCAATCTTCTATGTGGAACAGTATCGAAAACTTTGCTGAAGTCAAGGTAGGCAACATCAACTGCTCCCCCCTTGGTCCACCATTCTGCTTACCCAGTCAAAGAAATCTATGAGATTAGTTTGACAAGACCTTCCTTTTGTAAACCCATGCTGTCTTGGATCCTGTGCTCCTATGGATTCCAGATGTTGCACTACACTTTCCTTAAGGAGTGTCTCCATTATCTTGCCCACTACTGAGGTAAAACTGACTGATCTGTAGTTTCCTGCCTCTTCCCTGTTACCACTCTTGTGGGAGCGGTATCACATGAGCCCTTCTCCAGTCTTCTGGGACCTCTCCTGTGCTCATAGACTCACTAAACAGTTCTGAAACTGGCTCTGCTAGTTCCACCCTTAGCTCCTTTAGTACTCTGGGATGTATGCCATCAGGTCTCATTGCCTTGTCCACCCTGAGCTTATCGAGCTCTTGTAGGACCCTTTCTTTTGTGAAGGGACTCGTGCACACCTACCTCCCCATCTTGTCCATGGTGCTGAGCTGTGGGCCCTGTCCTACCTTCTCTTCAGTAAATACTGAGCAGAAGTATATATTTAGGATAAATGCTTTTACATGATCCTCCTCCTCACATGCCCTCTTATCCCCTTTGATCTTAGCAATACCCCTCTGGACTTTCTCCTTTCACTAATGTATCTATAGAATGTCTTGTCACCTTCTTTTACTGTTCATGCTAGTGCTTCTTCGGTTTGGGCCTTTACCTGCCTTACTGCCTTCCCTGCTTCCCTTTGGGAAGTTTGGTATGCCTACCTATCTTCATCCTGCTGCGTTCCCTCATATTTCCTGAAGGCCAGCCTTTTGGCTCTGACCTTTTCTGCTACTGTATTTGAGAACCAAAGTGGTTTCCTTCTTCTTTTGCACTTCCTTTTCTCACTAACACAATGGGATGTTGCTTCAAGTATTGCATCTTTAATGTTTGTCCACTTTGCCTGTACCCTCTCACCTGTATTTCTTTTTGCCAGGGCTAGCTTAACTCTGTTGGCCATCTTATCAAAGTCAGCTCCTCTGAAGTCCCAAATTTTTGCCTTGGAATGGGATGATTTTGTTATAGTGGCCAAATTGAACCATACCATGTGATGGTCACTGGCACCTAGGTGACCTTCTACCTGAAGATCTGTGATCCTTTCCCTGTTAGTCAGTACAAGATCTAGGATAGCCCTGTCTCTTGTGGGTTGTTGTACCCATTGTTTGAGGCCCTCCACCTGCAGGGAATACACCATGTGTCTAGTTCTGGTGATGTCCCTGCTGGTATATCTGCCAGAACTAGAAGAAAGAGATGCCGGAAGAAATGGAAGATAGTTTTTCACTCAGCTTGGACAGGTTTAGCTTTGTCTGTTCTAGAGTTCAACTGGCCAGGTCATTTGTTCTGACATGGATGAGAACATGCATGCTCTGCAATGCCATGCGTACAAGCTTTTCAATATGGTTTATGCTCCTTCATGCCAACATCCCGGGGAGACACCTGGCCGTAACCGCAGCTGAATCCTGCTGCTGAATGTGTGACTCTACTCCCAGTATCATTGAGTCACCTAGGACAAGTATGGATTATTTTCCCTTTGTGGTTTCTGTAGCGGGGGGTGTTCTTACATCTTGTGGTGTGTCACTCCCCAAATTGGTATTGGTTATGCTTAACGATGCGGATGCCATGCATCAGTGTTTTTCACCAGATTTCTTCAAAATAATTAAATGCTAAGGGTTTTTCACACACCCTGACCCTTAGATGGTACTTTCACGTCACTGGTGCATATTTAACTAGCCCTGTGGCAAACAGGGTGAGCGCAGTGTAGTGTGTGGCGACGTGAGTGAAGACGCTCACAAAGACACTCACGTCTGTGCGTGTGTCTGGCAAGGAGGGTGGAGAAGAAGGCAATAAAAAAGGTAGGACAATAACCTGATTACAAGTATGGACATAGATTGTAAACAAATATAACCAAATAGCAAGGCAGGTCTGATACGCAATACCTTTGTGCCTTGGCACCTAACCTAGAAAATACTGCACAATTCTCTGACAGGGAAGTTGTGTTTGCCTCTGAATAATAGCAGCATTAGAAGGGAATTAGAACTCAGTGGTAATAAAATGGATACAATATTAACGCTTGAGGGGGATATGGGGATGAAATGCAGCTCATGCAATATGTACCAAATTGCTACTAAGGTTGACAACAAGTGCTCCTTTAAATGTAGCAAATGCAAGAAAAATGAAGAACTGGAGAGAGAAATTAGTCTTTTCAATGACAGATTGGCTGCTTTAGAATCCAGTCAAAAGGCAATGGCTCTAAGATTGCAGGCCAGAACACGTGACCCAAAATTAGATAAACAAATTCAGAGTAAATTAAAAGAAAAGAGTAAGCAACAAAACACAAACGTTACTCAAACCACAGACATTTTTTATAAATGAGGCACCAACTACTTCAGCAAATGCCATCCATCACCCCAAACAAAAAAAAGAAACAAAGAAAAGAAAAAGAAATAGGGACAATGAAACCATAGAGGATACAGATGAGGACTGGTTCCTTGTACAGAGCTTAAAAGTTGCCAAAAGGGGACTCAAGGCCCATCAATTCAACTTACCTACCTCTAACTAGTTTGATCTGCCATATACAATAAATAATGAAAGTGTGACAGAGAAATCAGTAAACCAGGATGATTTATTAAACTTATTCCAGGGTCAAAATAGAGTTGAGACAAATACTGACACAATCTGTCCTGAAGTTACGCTCCCCCAGCAAGTAAACCCGGGTATATCATCACTCAATGACAAAGACATTCATTCATTAACCACTGGTCATCAAGTAGAGTTAATAACTTTCTCCCAGAATCAGACTGTGATAGAGCCAAGTACTGCATTATCAACCTTGAAGTAACTCACCCCCAGGAAACAAATAGAGGAACTGAGTTAATTAATGTGACAACAAATACATCAAACACCTATGAAGCAGCCAGTATAATTGACAAGGAAGTGCCCATGGAGACAGGAAATAACATTAATGCCAAACAAATCTATGTCCTGGGAGACTCCATGATTAAACACTTAGACATAATTATCTGTAACCCAGCTAAAGTGGTTTGCCCCATTAAAGGGGCAGACACCAGTATCAGCAGGACCAGGCCAATGTGTGGGATGGCCCAGGTTTTGGAGCAGGAATGAGAGAGGAGGATGGGAGGAAGGGGTGGGGCTAGGTGAGGTCATAAAAGGGGTGGGGGCTAGGACTTCACAAGGCATGAGGTGGTAGAAGGCAATTGTCTGGGGGAAAGAGAAAGAGAGGGGCGAACAATAGGGTACAAAAGGGAATGTAAGTGAAAGAGAGCTCACAAATGTTGCCACTTAGAGACTTTCTTTAAGCAGCATACCAGTTCGAGCAATTTTTTATTGGGCTACAAGGCTTTGTTGGTAGCTTTTAGCTGTCTAGTATTTTTTTGGGAACAGATTCTTTTAAAAGTTGTTTTAATTGTTCTAAGTGGTTAATTTAGTGGATAAGTTAATAAATATTGAGTAAAAAGGCAGTGAACTGGTAAGCTGATCCAGTGGTGGTACTCAAGTGAGTATTTTGTCCAGCAAGTGGTGAGTTAAGTTCACAAAGAAAAGATAAAAGAGAAATGTGGTGCCAGGTAATATGAATTGCTCAAGAATTCCATGGATCGAATGTTGGAGGGGAATGGTAAAACTAGGCAGTTAGGGTGACAGGCTCAACCGGGAAGAAAGAGGGACATGGTTTGTTTGTAGGACCAGATTGCATTGGGATTTTTTCAGTGCTAATGAGGGAGTGACCTTGGTTACTGGATCAAGAGGAACTGGTGGCTTGCTAGGATGCTGAATGGCCGATGGAGTCAGCCGCATGCAGGATGTTGAGCTGAGCTGGGCAGCCACAAGCAGAAGGAGCAGGAGATTCAGGTGCAGCTGGTGTTGGAGAGGGCACCAGGCATCTGAGGAAAGAAAAAGAAAGGACTTTAGGGCATTTGGCTTGGCTGGGTCAAGCGAGGTGTAGGATGAACCGAGCGAGGTGTAGGCTGATAAAAGAAAGCCGCGTGGCATGGTGTCTGAGGTTACAGCTACATGGCTGTGTGGCCTAGGCCCATTTTGTGTGGACAAAGATACTCCTTTGAGTTGGAAATGGCTCTGGGCATCTTAAGGACAAGAAAGAAGGGATTTTTGTATCAGTTTGACTTGGATGGGCCTAGTAAGGCCTAGGCTGGTAGAAGCGCCTTGTGTGGCATGGCGTCTGACATCATGGCCACGTGGCTGTGTGGCCTAGGCCCATTTTGTTTGGAAACTTGAGCAGCATTATGAGCTGGCAGCCTCTAGGAGGGCACAAATTGTCAGGTCTAGTGAACAGGGAGATTTTTATGTTGTTTTGGGGGTAAATTTTGGGTTTGGCTCAAAGGATGGGGTCGCAGCATGGCCATGTGGCCTCAAGCCTCAGATTTCTGGTTGGGGAACCACCGGGGAACAGCGGGGAACAGGCATGTGGGTCTTCAAGTAATGGGGGCCAGGGCAGAAGCAAGGGGAGCAGAGAGCATCAGGTCCCAAGTGGGATTTGGTTACAGGGGCAATGGGCCTTGTGGAGCATTTTGTCCAGGCCCTGGGCAAAGGAATTCCATACTGTTTGGGGTTTTTGTCATGGGGTCTTGGAGGATGCAAGGGGACACAGAGTGGCCACGTGGCTTTGCCGCCATGATGGGGTGATGGGGTGACTTTGTTGCCTGAGGTTTCTGGTTCCAACTGTATCCATTAAGGGTATTGCTTTATCCCAAGTGACACTATGACAGCTCTACTCCCAAGACACACTAGGTAGAATTCCATAGGGGGGCAGCTGCCTAGTGGTAGCATGGCTGCAGAAAAGGGAAAGCAGCATTCAGAGGTGACCCAAGAAGGGGAGGCAGGCTAGCCCCAAGGGGAGAATGGCCGTCCAGGTCCCAAGTTTTTTTAAAAAAAAGGAAGCTTATCTCCAGGGGGGGACACAGGGCCAAGGCCTCATTCTCCCCCCCACTGGATACTGGAGTGCTCCAGGAAGGGCCTCCAATCAGCCAGTGGATATAGACAGTGAGTGAGCCTCACCAGGACACACCCAAATAGGGAGGGGTTGGGGCCACAATAGTTTCCCAGGGAGCAGACCACAGAGGCCAGAAGGCAGGGCTGCAGCCTATGGCTTACTACTGCAAGGCCTCCAGATGGAAGTAGAAGTTGGTAGGTGCATGCCAAGCCCTACATAGGAATGCAGGAGGCTGAGGGGCCTTGTCTAATATATGAAAGAAAAAAAAGCAGAAACAGTACATAAGTGATAATAGCCATCTTCATGTGTTCTGTCTCACAGGTCCTAGTAAAACTCGACAGAATGGCTCCCAGAAAATTCAAGCGGAACTAGGAGGCTTGCTACCAGGCCATCATGGAACTGGTGGAGAAGGTGAACAAACTGCTGGATACTGCAGACCCACTCTCTCCAGTGACAGCAGAGAAGCGGATGATGGATGAGAGACAGGGTGGGAAGGGGAGCAACAAGAAGGCACAGGGGGCCCCTCCTTCTCCTGGACCAGTGGACCCCATCTCTGTAGGGCCAGTGCTGGTTCCCTGAGTACTGCCTCCCAACCCTTTGCCTGCACTGACCCTGTGGCCAGCTCCTCTGCCTCAGCCTGAGCCACAGCCGCCACCTACATCCACCATTGTTCCGACACCGGTGATCCTTCCTGTTTCCCTCATGCCACAGGAATGCACCCAGCCTGCAGTATCAGGGGGGCCGGGCCCACAACCAGAGCCCCAGAACACAGATAATACTGATTTCATACTGGAGAGTAGTGTCAAGGAATATGCTGAACAAATGCTAAAATCAATGGGGGATAAAGGGTTGGGACAGTTGGAGAAGGTGTTGGGGAAATTAAGAAAAATGAAAAAATGAGGGATGCGGGCACAGAGGCAGGAAAAGGGGGCAGTGAGAAGTTGATGGGGGTGGATGGGTGTCCCAGGAGTGAGGATAGGTTATCATGTGCCGCTCTCCATGAAAAAAAAATTTGGAAGGGGGAATATGTTGACATACTCACACTAGCTAAAGTAGACAGTATGGATGAGTATGAAGAGAAGGAGAGTTTCAAGAAAAAAGACACGATGGTGGCAGTAGTACTCCTCAGTAAAGGAGAGGAAGAGAAATTGCTGAAAGGCAAGAATTGTGACACATTGTCAATGGGCTTCACATATTGAATGGTCATTGTGATTGAGAAAACAACAGAATTGGCTACCCCTTTACTAACATACTCCTTAATCATAAAGAACACATATACATCTAGGGGGAGTTACAGTTGGTTGAAATATGATGAAAAGTTTAGAAAGAGTATGGCTCTCATTGGGGATGTGAAGTGGGATGCCAGACAAATAGACTTGTGGCTGGAAATCTGCACGGGAGTGTCAGGCTCAGACGAGGATGGGGAGAAGAAGGCAGGTGGGCTTCAAAAGTGTTGCTGGGGATACAATAGGGCATTCTGCTCCTGGCAACACTGTTGCCTTCAGCACACATGTTGCAAGTGCAGAAGTGGCCACCCAGCATCAAAATGCTGGACAAACTGGGAAAATGGGGCAGGGAGCAATTATCAACGCCAGCACTTTTGGGCCGCCACTCAGGATTCAGGGGTCAGCAGTGAGGGGGGGCAGGTGGAGGAGGGCCGGGGGGGTGAGGGGACAATTATTCTATAATGGGTACCAAGACAGTTGAAGAGTTAGGTCAAGGATAGTTCAGGCTAGCCAACACACCCATATGGACAACGATACTAGAGAAATGGACAAGGAACTATCCCAACAAGGAACTGGCTAGCGTGTTAGTGCAGGGTTTTAAAATAGGTTTTAGCCTGCAGTTTAGGGGAGATAGAAAAGTGACAAGGGCAAAGAATTTGAAATTGGTGAAAGGGAAGGAGAGCACCCTGGAGAAAAAGACTGGGAAAGAGATAGCGGCAGGTAGGATAGAGAGATCATTCCATAGGCCTCCTCTGGCAAACCTAAGGGTGTCCCCACTAGGTTTAGTCCCAAAGAAACAGCTGGGGGAGTTCAGGGTAATTCATCACTTATCGTACCCAGATGGTGATTAGGCTATGACTGGATTAGCAAGGAAGATAGTAGGGTGATGTATGTGACACTAGAGAAGGCTGTAAGGCTCATTAGGGCAACTCATGAGGCATGGCTAGCTAAAACAGACATAGAAGTGGCATTCTGGCACCTGCCAGTCCAGCTGGAAGACTGGGATCTGCTGGGTTTTCAGATTGGGGGGCTTATTATTTCGACAAAGCCATGCCCATGTGTTGCTCAGTGGCCTGCACTTCATCTGAAATGTTTAGCACATGGTTACAATGGGTCTTTCAGCAGACATGTGGATACAAGTAAGTAATACACTACCTGGATGACTTCCTATTGATAGGAGAAGGACAGGCAGAGACAGAGAGGATGCTACAAGATTTTGGGGATATGTGCAGGGATTTGGGAGTACGATTAGCCCCAGACAAGATGGAGAGGCCCAGCCAAAGGCTGGAATTTTTGGGAATTGAGATAGATACTGAGGTGGAACTGTTTCACCTTCCAGACAGTAGAGACCCGGGGAGGGGGTGCAGCTGCAGCAGGTGCAACAGCTGATGGGACATCTGAACTTTGCCTGTAGGGCTATAGTACCAGGCTGCATGTTTACTGGCATCTGCCTAGGGCAGCAAAAGGGGCATCCAGGCCACACCATTGGGTGGATATTTCAAAAGGGACCAGGGAGGATCTAGAAGTATGGGAGATTTTCTTTTGGACTTACAATGGCAAGACTTTTTGGCAGGAGGAATGGTTGTTCAATACTGAATTACAACTGTATACAGATGCTGCAGGAGGTTTTGGAATGGGGACCTACTTTAAGGGTCAGTGGTTTGCAGCAGTCTGGCTCTCAGAATGGTTTAAGGAGGGGATCACCAAAGACATTACCTTCTTGGAAATTTTTCCCATATGGGTGGCAACAGTGGTATGGGGGTAAGACCTGAGGAACCAGAGGGTCACATTTTGGAGTGATAACAGGGCCATGGTGGAGGTACTGAACAAAAGGGGGACCATGTCAGAGAGGGTGATGAGAGTCCTAAGACAATTGGTTTTATAAGGGCTATCCTTAAACCTATCATTTAGGGCTAGACACATAGACTGCATGGACTATGTAATAGCAGACTGCCTCTCCCAACTGCAGATGGACACATTTTATGCCATCACCCCAGGAGCAGAACACACACAAATGGTGATTCCAGGGTACATGTGGAAGATTGGTTTACAGAAGTGGAGCTGTTATTTCACAGCTCTTGGGCCTCCCAGACACTGAAAGCCTATGAGGCCACATGGAAGGTGTTCCAAGCATTCAGAGATGGTAATGGCTTTGAGGTAAGTGAGGTGGTAACAAGAGACCAAGTACCTAAGTTTGTGGTAGCAGGGTAAAGAAATAGAATAGCACATGCAACCATGGGAGTGCACATGGGAATGATAGCATAGATTTTCAGCCAGAGGGGATGGGAGGACACCACCAAGACCAACCTGGTTAGGTGTATGATGCAGGGGTGGTTACAGTTGGGGGACAAGCCCAAGGACAGCAGGAGATCCATCACAGAAACACTATTGGCTGGTATCATGGAGGACTCCACAATCTGTGCAGGTCCAACTCTGAGGCCATGTTATTCCAGGTGCTATATGCCACCATGTACTGGGGTGCTTTCAGGATTAATAAAATAGTGGGTCATGATACTCGGGATACTTTAGCTGGTTTACGGTGGTAGGATATGGCATGGGGCAGTGATAGAGTGATGGTGATGTAAAGACACTCCAAGACAGACAAAATGGGAGTAGGAGCAAGGGTGATATTACAGAGACATAAGGTCAGTTCCATCTGACCGGTGGAGGCGCTGTCAGCGTATGCTGTGGTGTGTACAAAAGGCACACACCCATTACTATTTATACATGGGGACGGTCTCCGGTGATGGCCACACAGGCTACAGCCATACTCAAGAAATGTGTGGAGTTCCTGGGGGAGGACCTGAATGGTTTCTCATTGCATTCCTTCAGAATAAAGCCATCATCAGAGTTGGCGACCCAAGGAGGGTTGGATGAGGCAATAAGGGAAAAAGGGCGATGGGCATCAGATTGTTTTAAAAGATATGTACAGAATGATGCTTGATGATGAGACTAACCATGTTTTTCTTTCTTCCCCTTACAAGCAGATGCTCATTGTCAATACAGAAGAAATATGGGGGAGCGGGATCAAAAGTGTGGAAAGTGAACCACAAAGCAGCCAATTAACAAGTGTGTTTTGATTTTATGATCTTCAAAAAGGTTGGACAAAGAGGCTAGAGGTGTGGATTTGTGGAGACTTGTTTGTTCGCTTGACCAAAAAGTGGGCATCCAGGAGGCTCGGGGGTGGCAACTATATTTGGACCCAAAGCACATCAAGTTGACATGGAAAGGCAGGAGGGGGATGAGATGGGCAAAACTACTAAAAGGGAAACACAGATGCCCGGACTTGCTGATCATCCACCTAGGAGGGAATGACTTGGTGACCAGACCCTGGTTGGACATTTTCTTCCAGATAAAGGAGGACTTAAATAAGATTTGGGAATGGTGGCCAGAGGTTGCTCTGGTGTGGTCAGAGATAATACCCAGATGGGTATGGAGACATACTCACAGCCATAAGGTGATGGAAAAGCCCAGGAGGCACATGAACACCAGGGTGGGAAAGTAATTTTTGGCCTATGGGGGAAAAACAATACCATGGGGCACAGAAGAGGATGTGGACAAGTACTACAGATGGGTTTTGTACACCTCTCAGGTTTGGGTCAGGCTCTTTTTAACTCTGAAATGTCAGATGTGATTGAGCCCTGGATGTGGGAAAGATTGGCTTAAAATGGGAGGGGCACTGTCCATCACAAGAGGGAGGTGGCCTAGTGGAAAATAAGGGAGAAGGAGGTTAGGAAGGGTGGGGGGAATAAAAGAAATATCAACAAAAGACCCTGGACATTGCAAGAAGATGGAGGGGTACAAGTGTACACTCGGACCCCGGTGAAGAATGAAGTGAAAGTAGTCTCGATGATGTACATCTGGGGGGAGAAGAGGGACAATTAATGGTCTTAGAAAGAAAAGTGATACAATGTAAAGAGAATGCAAATTGTAGTGAATATGTATGTATGATATATGACGTTGTTATCAGTATGTAAATGGAGTTGTGGAAATGATTCTAAGTAAATTACTTGTCGAACTGGGCACCTACACACCTTTGTCAGAGTCATCATTGGGTGCAGTCTGGGGACAATAGGACATTATCAAGTTACAGTGGGACAAGAATATCTGACATCACTGTGATGCTTAATGATACCTTGGCAAACACTGGAGAAAGTTCATTAGTCATTTTTCACGTAGAGGTAAACGATATCTTCAATGAACCAGCTTCCAAAATAAAGCAAGATTTTGTATCTCTAACTAACAAACTGGTTCAAATGGGATGCAATATTGCCATTTCAGAGATTTTTCAGATGCCTAGAGCAACAGAATACTAGAATAACAAGATAAAACATATCAATGAATGGTTGAGAAAGTGGTGTTTGAGGAAGGACATTAAATGTATAACACATTGGGAAGACTTCACTGAAAGGATAGAATATTTCTGTTGGATGGATTGCATTTAAGTAGGAGAGGATGCAATCTGCTAGGAAAGAACATCTTAACCTACATTACATAGTGTTTAAACTAAATAAAAGGGGGGAGAGGATTGTGTCTACGGCCTCTCTAGAACTAGGCCCAAGTACATCTAAGGAGACAACTATAGATAAAAAGGCCGACCATAATCAAAAAACTAAATGTCTTAGCTACCCCCTCAGCTTTTGTCAGTTTAGATGCCTGTAAGGCTTTCGACAGAGTGTCCTGGAGATTTCTATGGGGAACATTAATGTCATTTGGGTTTCTGAAGGAATTTGTGAATTGGTTGGAGCAAATATATTCTGAACCAAGAGCCTATATAAAATTTAATGGCGGTATCACACCTCATATCAAGTTACAGCTAGGCACTAGACAGGGATGCCCCCTATCGCCTTTGTTATTCACCATCTATATTGAGCCATTGGCTATGATGCTTAGAAAATCAGAAAAAAATTAAGTGCATTCAGCTGGGCAATCAATCATGTAAGTTAGCTTTATATGCAGATGATATTTTAATGTCAGTAGCAGAACCACAGTCCTCTATTCCAGCAATATGGGAGATACTTGAGCAATTTGCTCAATTCTCTGGAAATAAAATAAATTCTTCTAAGACAGAGGTTCTTCCCTTTCATTTCTCCCCCTCACAGACACTGAAGGGTAGTTTGCCTCTGCACTGGAACAGCATCAATATAAAATATCTAGGCATACAGTTACCAAACCAGTTAATGCATCTCACTATGGTAAACTATGAATCTCTAACACAAAAAATAGAGCCTGATTTACATCAATGGTCCCAACTTCATTTATCATTATATTCTAAGGTGGATCTTATTAGAATGAATATTCTTCCAAGGCTGCCATATCTTTTTCAGACCATACCGAAGATGCCAGATGGAATGTACTTCCCCTCCTGGAATAAGTCTTTGGCGAGATTTGTCTGGGCCAGGAAAAAACCCCGAATCAAGTGGTCCACATTAATGTCACCAAAATATAAGGGAGGCTTAAATTTGCCTGATCTTCAGATGTATAGATACACTACAGTGATAGCTTGAGTTTTCAATTGGAATAATCCAAAATATGACATACCATGGAAGAACTTGGAATTCACCCTTAATGGGGTAAGGGAGGGGAGTGAACTTTTACAATTGCTATATGCCCCAGTAAATAAAAGACCTAGACTTATTTATAGTGCAAATTCTACTATGGAGACTTGGAGGAGACTCATCCATCTAAGAGAGCTGGAACCAGTAGGTCCCTATTTTAATCTATTACATTTCAGAATCCAAACTCTTACTTTGGAACAGGAGGGTACTTTGGCTCAATGGAGACAAAAAGGTTTTAAATTTATGTTCCACTTGGTGGATGCCAGGGGGGTCCTCTCATTTACTAAACTTCAAGGAACATACAATCTTCCACAACAAGATTTTCCAATTTATACAAGCTTAAGAGAGGGCATTGAAAGTAAAGGACCAGCCTTTAATAGACTCCCAGATCCCCCCCTTTATTGCTTACTGTAGCCATGACCACAGGGAGCGGACAGTTGTGGCCCCACTTTGTGGGACTAATATATAGGGGTTTGAGGGAATTATCAAAAAATTAAACTCAGGAAATTCTAAATGCCTAGAATAAAGAGCTTCCACTCCAGGTATCAAAGGAAGATTGGGAAAAGTATACTAAATTCTCAATGGGACTTTTGGGAGCCCCCTACTGGTGAGAATTTGCCTGGAAAGTTAGAAATAGATTTTTCTATACTCCGGCAAGACTGGCCAGGTTCTCATCAGGGACACTAAGCATTTGCTGGAGAGATTGTGGAAAAATATCTGAGGATCAGTTCCATGTTTTTTGGGCCTGCCCGCAGTCAGTAGGTTACTGGAGAGATACTTTAGAGGCATTAAAAGAATTGGTGGATGTGGAAGCTGTATTGACTCCTGAGCTAGTATTACTCTCAGTTCCACCAGAGGGTCTCCCAATACCCAGAGGATCATTGTTAATCACTTATATGCTGGCAGCTAAAAAAGCAATTACTAGAAACTGGGGGAAGGAGGTGTCTCCAAACATACAGAACTGGCGGGGAATAATGGGAGAAATTTATGTATTAGAGAGATTAATAGCTAAAAGAACAGATAAATGGTCTGCATTTGAGCATAAAAAAAAAAGGAAATGGATTCTATATATTTCATCTTTAGATCCTACTTTTGTACCTTAGAAACATATCGACTCTGATGATGGTTTACGTAAATGTCTTAGAGCTCATTATATGAATTGCTTGGTAAAATATGTAAGTCATCCTGAGACCCTTGACTAATGTATTGCTATGTATCTGACTGATGTAATTACGTACTGTACTGTCTTAACTTATACACTGTAAAAACTGTCCTATGATTTTGCAAATGAAAATATAATAAATATATAGTATAAAAAAAAACTAAACATAAAAGCAACACCAATAACTACAAAATGAAAATGTTGCCTTTAAATGCAAGAAGTCTGAGAGATAAAATTAATGAATTAAAAGATACTTTGGGTACAAAAAAATAGCCATTTGTGGTGTGACAGAAATGTGGTTTCGAGATGATGATTGGAACACTTATATTCCCGATTATACAAAAATATGGAAAACATTTATTGACAATAGAGGAGGTGGGATTGCTCTATATATCAATGAAAGATACAAAGTACATGAAATAAATCTTGCAATTGATCATAATGAAACAGAACATATGAGGGTTGAAATAAACCTGCCAAACAAAAAACTAATGCTAGGTTTAGGCTATTGCTATCCAAGTCTGAATTCAGATGAAACAAATACATTTCTAACGGATATTGAGAATATAGCTGTAGATAGGGATTACATACTAATGGGAGATTTTAATTTCCCATCAATAAACTGGGATAAGCTAGAAGGAACAGGTACACATTAAAATAGATTCATTGATATCACAATTCTAAATAATTTAGATCAAATGGTCTAGGTGACACAAGAGAAAGTAGGACACTTGATTTGATACTGACAAACATAGAATCTGGAATATCGGAACCAAAAGCATTTCCTCCACTCGGAGACAGTGCTCACAGTATGTTGGAAATTGAATTTGATTTGAGAGAAACAGGAATAAAAAGCAGAACTACAGTTAAGGATTTCTATAAGGTGAATTACAATAGGATGAGGGGATGGCTGGGCATTTAGAACTGGGAAAGTGAACTAGCAAATCTTCCCTTAGAAATGATCTGGAACAATATATATGAAAAAGTGTAGTACTGTAGTGACAACTGGGTACTGGATCGTTTAACGTACTCCAGTGAACATAGGATTCCACTATGGTGGAATAAGAACATTAAAAAAACTAAATAACAAAAAAAAGAAACTTTATAAAAAATAAAATAAAACTCATACAGAAAATAATTGGACCAAGTATAAAATGATTGTTAACAAGACTAAAAACAGAAAGGTAAAAAAAGAATATGAACTAAAACTTGCTACATTAACCAAAGATAAAAAACAATTGTACAACTATATAGGATCAATAAAGGGGAATCAAAAGGGAATTGACCCACTGGAAACAATCAATGGCTTAGTAACTAATGAAATTGAAATTGCAACAGAGTAAGCAAGTACTTCATTAGTGTATATGAACCTAAGGAACTCATAAGTAATGACAATATAGTTAATTCAGATGACATTATTCCTCATTATCCCTTTTGCAGAAAATGAAGTTGCTGAGGTAATTGGATCTATAAAAATGAACAGTTCATCTGGGCTTCATAGAATCCTGCCCATATTGGTTTCTCTGAATAACACACTCTGTGTTTGTGCACTGGAGGTTCCACACTGCTGTGTGGGTGCTACATGATTTCTGTGTGCAAATTACCAGTTTTAATGTGAAAAGCACTCTGAGCCCCACTTCTACAGGAAACAGGAAGAGAGGCTGGTTAGTTCATATTACACTACATGAACTACCGGCCTAGTGAAAAGATTTGCCTTTATTTTCTGAATTGGGGCTTAACTGTTTTATCGTGCCACAATCACAAATGAGTGGCTGTCGCACTTTTTAAAACTATTTTACGTCAAATTGCATATTTTGACTGACCATGACCCCCGAGCAACTTCTGGGTCACTGCTGCTTTAAATCTTTCCCTGCCATAAGAGGGCGAGCATGGGCAAGGAACGCACATTGCAACGTGTGGAGACGCGTGCCAAGACACACGTGTTTTATGTGTGCTAGGCATGTTTGGAGTGTGAGGTGCTTGAGATAAACACCATAAAGCGCACAGGCTTGCAAGGTAGGAAACACATCCTATAAAGGCCTACTTGTATTAGTACTGTTTAAATACTGCTTAGGCACACCCACATGTACTAGCTACTGTATTATCATTTGTTTCACTGTGTTTTTATTGCATGAATTCCAAACAAATGCAATTTTTGAATCACAAACAAAAGCTGTTTGCACAAGCGACAACATGGCCGATACTATAATGACATTGGAAGGGGAAGTAAGGGTCAAATGTGTTACATGTCTTATGCACACAATCATGCCAAAAACAGACATTTGTAAAGTGTTCACATATATTAAATGTAGGCAAAACAAAGAAATGGCTCACAAAATTACATTGTTTAATTCTAGACTACAGGTCTTAGAACTTAGCCAAAGTGAAATGACTAAAAGAATGAAAGAATATTCCAAGGAATCAAAACCTGACTCAGAACCTACCAAACCTGTCACAGCAATAAAGAATAATGGATAGGCAAGTGTGTATCATGGATTTTGTTTTACACACCTGAGGTGTGTGATGACCCATAAACCTCAAGAGCGAAGCTCGAGAGGTTTATGTGCTTGAGAGGTTTATGTGGTCATCACACACTGAGGGTGTTTAAAAAAAATCCATAAATACACACTTGCCTTTTCTTTATTTTTTTGTAATTGCTGGTGCTATAGTGCTTATTTACGCAACATGGAAAATCGAGGCATTGGTAGAACAGTGGTTTATTTTTCAAAACTAAGCAGCATCAGTGAACAGAACTTCAAGATGAATACAAGTGAACAATTGTTAAAAATGGAACTGTTTTAACTATTTGACATTAGTAATAAATACTGCATCTGTTGAGTCCGACTGGTGTCACGTTTCTGTGGATAGTGGTCAAAGAAAAAAGTATTTTATAGTCCTATTGCAAATCATGGTTTTAGAAGAAACTAGTTTAAACTTTGAAGGGAAGAAACTAGTTTAAACTTTGAAGGAAAGATTTAACAGTTTCTGTAGGAGTTATTTTCTGTGTCAGGAACAGAGACCTGGAAGTGTTTCCATGGAGACGGGGTCTTTTCTTTTCAGTGGAGATTTGTTATAGTAAAAGGAAAAGGTTAGGGACTGTGCTGAAAGTTGTGGGGTCTTTTGTGACATTTGAAAACTTTTATTGAGAAACCCAGTGCTTTCTCTGACCGCTGAAGAGAGTTCTGACCGAAAGGCGACGTGCCGGTAGCTCAGGTGCCTGAACAGACAAGCATGAGTACATGCTTGAAGTGTGTTGCGCTGACAGTCCCACACGACCAGTGTAGCTGGCATTGCTGTTTTTGCAAATGTCATAATTAATAACTGGATTTTGGGTTATTACTGCTTTTTTGAGCATAATAACCCAAAATCTGGTTATTATGGCATTTGAACAGACTGGAAATACGGTTGATAAACAGGGTCACCTGTAATTATATAATAAGAAACAACACAGTCTGCATAAGGTCAGCCAATTAGTTCATTCTGATACTTAACATGCATCCTTATCAGAACCACTAACCCCCTCCCAGGCTATAACTAACACATCAAACCAAAAAAGGATAAAAGAGGAGGAAATAATCGACTCAGATGAAGAATGATATTTGGTTCAAGCGTCACAAATGTCCAGAAGGGGCCACAAAACAGATGCTTTCTATCTAACAACACAAAATAGGTCTTATCCAGTAAGAATAGAGCCAGAACACATTGAAACACCAACGATGCCTCTAGAACCACTTGTCCTGATTAGAAATCCTGGGGCTATGGGAAGAATCAAGTAGTGACCACAGATTTTGAGTCTGTTGTTACACGAGGTCCTTGCACCCTTACTGGTATCCCTAGAGGTACACCGTAGACAACTAGCATTTAGGCATATGTTATACTAACATGTAGGGCTAAGGGCATCTACCATATAAGAGTAGATGTCAGGAAAGGATACGGATGCATATTATTGTTATATACTTTACTTTCTAATACACATGTGTATTTCTTGCTTACAAGATGTTAGGACACCTGTGTCCTTGTAACGATTATGATATATGAGTCAACATTGCCATCTTCTGATGATTTGTATTATTACATGGCTATGTACAACTGTACTTCTTTGTCTTTACAAAGTGATGACTACAACAAAATTGTGTAATGTTATCTTGGACTGAGGAGCCACCTCTAATTTAGCCAATAGGCTCATCTCTGTAACTAGAAATGTTTCTATCTTACAGTAACCATGGTAAATATCATAGATGTATAATGTAAGATGTTACGTCTTCAACCTCGGAGAGACACGGAGAATTCTCGATTTATAGGGAATGTTTAGCATTGGCTCCCAGTTCATATTGGTAAGAACTGCTTAGGGCAACTGATTATCCTTTTGGTAGTAATAAACAAGCTTTATTACTATTATGCAATGTGTCTGTGATTCTCTGCATGCCCATTATTGCCAAGAATCTGAGAGTGAGGTTTAGACCTCTTGACAGTTGGCGACCGTGGAAGGACATATATGGTGTTTGCAAAGTTTCACTTGTTACTTACAACTTTTCCTTTCCCAACGTGGACTGTAGGTGTCCATTCCCGCATCACCTCTCCCATTTTATGACCACTTTGTAATAACTTGCAAAGTCTGGCTGCCTTGTGGGTGTGGTTGATGCCGACTCAACCCATCCCACAGCAGTTTTGAATTGCAGGCCTTACAAGTGCACAGTAGCCTGATTGTGGATAAGTTTTCCTACTGTGAATCGATACATAGCACGGTGCCCTTTTCACAGTTTGATTTTTCATTCCCTCCCACACAATGGCCAGCGTATCAAATATCTGCACAGAACTGAGACTAGATGTCTGACATTTTCTTGCCTCCCATGGAGGATGGGCTGACTTCGCGTGGGACGCAAGTCAATCCGAAAACCATGTACTGGGGATTTCAACTCAGTACACAGAGACAAGACAAACAGCCAGAAAGCGAGAAGCTAAAGGGCTGTTGGTTGCAGCCCTCTACACTGCTCTGGAAGCCTCCAAAGCAAGGTTTCGAACCCCTGAACTGCACATCTTATCTCTTAAGTAGGAGATGGGGTTGCAGGAAACTGAATGTGTGAGACAAGAACAGGATTTGGAGTCAGAACTCCAGACTCTGAGAAATGAAAAGGATTCCCTTTTGCAGTATTCTGCACAGGCAGGCAAGCAGGAACTTTGTATGTTGAAGCAGGAGTGTGAAAGATTGAGACAGGACAAGGGGCAGGCTTTGCAAATGAATGACTTGTTAAGTAGAACGAATGAGCAATTGAGTGAGGAGTTGGGAGAGATACAGGATGAGATAAACCAGGTACGTAATGACTTAGAAATGGCAACTAGGGACAATCGCAAATTCAGTACCACATATAAAGTGTTATAAAAACAAATGCAGGATGAGATGGATGTGAATGTTACAAATGTGATTCATGCAGAATGTGAATCCAAGATGGTGAAACTGCGCCATCAGTGAGAGGTGTTGGCTGGACATGTCAAGGCGATGGGAGGCATAGCCCCTGCCTTGGCAACCTCATGTCAGGAGGAGGTATCAGATGATGGCATCTCGCAGTACAACACCCAGTCACACCCCTACTATGACCCAGACACACCACACCACCATCCACAACATGGCAGACACCCGTCACATGCCACTCATGTCATACGTCATCGACGTCATGATGCACATCATGGGTGATGCCAACATGGAGACCCTAATGATGGGGGGAGCAGGCCCAGGCCCAGTCCCGATGGCACTACCGGTAGCCGTTCTTAATGTGGAAGACAGGCAGGAGATACAGACGATGATCAAAACTGCAATAAGCACCGTGCTCATCTCTGAGAGAAATAAACAGATTCTCAAGACCAAAATTAGACAACTTCTACACAAGGCTGGGACACAGGATGGCAGGGTTTGGTCAGTGGCAACAGCCACAGCCGAGACAGCCCTGGATGGTGCCCGAGGCAACCTACCTCTGCCTGATTGGCCCAATAATCCCCTACAGATGGCCTATTCTGTTCAGCAAATAGCTGACAGCATTGGTCGGATGAGCTCATTCGACAACCGCAGTTGTCACTTGGAAAAGATGCGTGCTAAATGTGAAATGCTTAGTCTTGCTGCAGACTACCAGGTCCAGATCCTACGCCAGACCATTGATCCTGAACTATGGGCAAAACTCCCCAATACCATCCATCAGGACGGACACTCCACCTTTGACGAAGTAGCAGCTGAGCTCATTTCTGCACACAGCCCAGGTGTAGTAGGAGTGATGCTCGCATACCCTGTAAAGCAGAATGCAAAAGAAAGTCCAGTGACTTTCCATATGAGGCTCTGGATGGCCTACCAAGCAAGGAAGCATCTTGCACAAGAAGCTGCAGATGTGGACCTTATCGAATATAAGACCCTTTTCCTTAGGAACATGATCCCTGCAGTAAGAGAAAAGGTAGAGCCAACCACCTATCCCACCATGGAGAGGTTTACTGACATTCTTTGGAAAACCGAGAGACTTTATCAACTCTACATCCGTGATCTGGGCTGTGGTTCTAAGAAAGTAGCTGCCGTGGAGACTACTCCGGAGGCCACAACGCACTACACGGTGGAAGGGCAGGCCCAAGAGAAATAGCCCCCCTGGCAGACAACCAACACCCCCAGCAGGCCCAACAACAACAACAATCCTGGGGTGGGAACTGGAACTACCACAAAAATAAGAAACTTCATAAGAATAAGGGTAAACAACAAAGATCAGGCCTTTCGTATAGGGAAATAGCCGATGAGAACCGGAAGTTCCAGGAACTTCTTGGGCAAGTGCGTTCCGTAATGGATGCCATTCCCATATGGGCCCTTGCAGCCATACAACCAAGAGAGCAGGCCTTCACAGGCCTTAGGAACACCAGAAGTATAGGCCCCCAAGTCCGTGCAGGCCTAAACCCAGAAGCAGCACCCAATATAGCATCAGTGCAGCATGGTGAAGTGGTTCATAGGAACCAGGCTCAGATTCTCTTCCAAGAGCTCTCCCATGCTCCTACTGGTACAGATGACAATTACAGGCCCCAGTCCATATTGTAAACAAGCTGGTCTTGGATACAAATGGAAGCCTCTGCTCCGAGACTGAGGTCAGGGGCCGCCTACTAACAGTGCTACTGGATGCAGGTGCGGCCGTGTCTGTATTACATGATGACCACCCGGACACATTCCCTTGGTCCACCGGACAGAGGAACAATATGTCTGGAATAGACGGAACTAGGTTGCCTGCATACTGTTCCCTACCACTACCTGTGACACTGGGACACCTGAAGGCCTATCATACCTTTCAACTGATGGTACTGCATGACCACCCTAGTATAATTGGAATTGACTTCTTGGCACCACACGGCTGTGTGGTAGACCTAGCCAACATGTTATTGAAACAGATTCAGGGACAATACCACACCATCATGATCCCTGACTCGCATGTGGTTGCAACAATCTCTGTGAACAACAAAGAGTATAATGTTATAGAATTGTTCAAGACCCACAAGCTTTTTCCAAAGCTCCTCCCCATTCTGCAAAGGCATCTGGAGGCATTTGCCACCAACAAGCATGATTGTGGCAGGATGCACACTGTCATTGAAGTTTCAGGCCCAGCATATGAGAGGCAACAGCAATATCCCTTTCCACCTGAGGCCTTGCCTTCTCTTAGGGAAACAATAAAATCACTCCTCAAGCAAGGTGTAATTAGGACATGTGTTTCTACTGCAAACTCCCCAGTGTGGCCTGTGAAAAAACCCACAGGTGCCTGGAGACTTACTATTGACTACAGGAGACTGAACCAGGTCACCCCCAGTTGTGCCCCAACTGTGGCATCAGCACTAGACGTGCTAAGACTACTGACCCTTGACCAACAATGGTTTAGCACCCTGGACATCTCCACTGGTTTCTGGTAATTGCCATTGGCCCCCAAGAGTCAATATAAGTTTGCCTTCACCTTTGAGGGCATGCAGTACACGTGGACCTGCTTACCACAGGGATTCCACAACAGCTCTTCCCTGTTTAATTTACACATGATGGACACCCTTGAGGGTTTCTCTACTCCCCAATGTCTCTTGCAGTATGTGGATGACCTGTTGCTGGCCACAGCCCCACAGGAACAACACTTGGATCTCTTGGATGAACTATTGACCCTCATCCAGAGGGCAGGCCTCAAATGTAACCCTGAAAAAGCACAACTTGTCAGAAAAAGGTACTCTTTCTGGGTCTGAGGATAACAGACCAAGGCCGAAGTCCTACCTGGAAAAAGATACAAGGATTGCAAGATTTGCCACTGCTCACTAGCGTGGCCACTCTTAGAAGGAGTCTAGGTATGGTGAATTATTCTAGGGATTTTATTTGTGAGTTTGCTCAGAAGGCTGCTCCTCTGTATGAGCTACTGAAAAAGGACATTTCCTGGAATTGGGGCCACATTCACACCCAAGCTGTGCTGTCACTGAAGCAGGCCTTAGCCTCAGCCTCAGCTCTGGTCAATCCCAATTCAGCCCTGCCATTCCATCTGGAATGTGCTACCTCTGACATAATTCACCATTGCTATGTCTGCAGTGTTGGCCCAGAAGGTCCATGGCACCCTGAGACCCATTGCATATGCATCACAATTCTTGACCCCAGTGGAACAGAAGTACAGCCTTTGTGAAAGGAACCTTCTGGCACCTACTGGGCTGTCAAGCACTTTCTGTACATCATTGAGTACTCTCCCCTGATCATTAACACAAACCACACCCCAACTACCTTTTTGCTATCAGATTGAGTAAAGGATGGGTCAGTCTCCAATACCAGACTGACACATTGGTCCCTTCTTCTCCAGGATAGAGAATCAAGATCCACCCAACTAAAATGCCATCCATGCTGGTGCATGGCCTCCTTTTCCAGGGAGAACCCCATGATTGTACACTGCAGCCACCTGATCTCCCAGATCCAGGTCCTTTCCTCCCTGATACACCACAACTACTTGAGAACACCTTATTGTGTCGTGTCTTTACAGATGGCTCAGCTTCCTACTACCAGGGAGAACAGATTGTAGGGATGGTCATATTAGTCATTTACCCTTATGGTAACACTGTGAAAATTTCCAAGCATTGCAGTGTGGCATCATCACAGTATGCTGAGATGGCAGCGGTGGCCTGTGCCCTCGAGTTCATCCAGCATGGAACCAAGGATACCATCATTTTTACAGACTGTAACTGGGTTTGTTGTTCCCTTACAGGATTTCTTCCTTTCTGGCAGAATAACTCCTTTACCTCCTCTGGTGTCAGCCCAGTGAAACACAAGGAACTGGTAATATACATTCATTCACTGACACAAAAGTTTGCACACAAACTCTATGTACACAAGGTTAAAGCTCATTCTATACACAACCCCTATCATGCCTTCAATGACACTGCTGACACTCTTGAAAAGGAAGGGGCCCGAGGGGGGACATCTGGATGATGGACCATCCAGAGGCCAGAGTGGCCATACATATTGCAGCAGTCAGGAAGAAATCTGAACCCTTTTCCCCCTTGGACCTGTCAGCAGCCCAGCACACTGACTCTGAGCTCAAATTTGTGTTCAGATTTTTGACAAGGGTACTGAGAAAAATCTCCCTACCCATAACCCCTACCGAAGGCATGAGGGTAAGTTGCATCTTTCCCCTGATGACAAGCTCATCTGGCATCAACCAGATGACACCCCCACCAAGTTTTGGGTGGTTCCTCGTCATCTTAGGCCCAAATTTCTGCACCAAGTACACAACACCCCCACTGGTGGACACCGGAGAGTGGAAAACACACTCCAAAGGCTCAAGACCACCGCCCGGTAGCCTGGTGTCACCAAGGATGTCAAATAGTACATAAACAATTGCCATGTTTGTGCGTAAAATAATCCCATCCCTACCAAATGAATTGCCAAACTGCTACCACAAAGGCATTCTGGCCCTGGCATGCCATACAGATTGATTTTATTGGTCTTTTGACCAATACCAGCAGAAACAACAAATATGCCCTTGTGGCGACTGACCTCTTTTCTAAGTGGGTTGAAGCTTTCCCCACTAAGACATGTACTGCAAAAACCACTGCCAAAATCCTGGTGGAACAGATTTTCTCCAGGTGGGGCTTACCTCTCAAGGTATACCCAGACAAAGGATCCAGTTTTACAGGTGAGTTGATGAGAGAAGCACTTTAACTTCTTGGATTTCATCCGAAGTTCCACATACCTTACCACCCACAATCTTCAGGTCAAGTAGAGAAGGCAAACAGGAAGATTAAGCAAATGCTTTCCAAATTCATTTAGGACAATTCCAAGACTTGGGATTCCCTATTGCCATTACTCCTTATGGCAATCAGGGGTATACCCTCAGCCACCACCCAGTTGGCACCCTTTGAGGTGATGACTGGTAGACAGATGAGATTACCTGAGCACCTGTTGTTTGACCTACACACCCTCACAGCAGACAGTGTGTTTGTAGACCAATATGTGGAAAAACTCAGACAAGACCTCATACACACTCATTTGTATGCTGCTAACTGCATGGGCAAGGCCCAGCAACAGTCCAAAATCCAGTCTGACAAACACGCACAAGAAGTGGATTGGCAAGTTGGGGATCAGGTAATGGTTCTCAGATTTGCATATCCCACACATTCCTTCTCCAATAAGTGGGAAGGACCCTATCCCATTGTCAACAAGCTCAGTCCAGCAATCTGTCAGGTTAGACTCATGCAAAACAACAAACTGACTGACAAGTGGTTACATGCAAAACAGCTAAAACTGTGTAAAGGAGTATAACTACTTTTCCTCACCCCATTGGGCAGAATAGTACCAACTTACTAATGTTTGGTTTTCCTTTTCAGATACACTGACAAGATGGCTATCTTGTTCCATTTTCTCCTCATCTCAGGAGTTATCCCCTGCATCCAAGGCACAGTAAAGCACCTCTTTCCTCACCTTGATCTACCTGCAACTACCCCAGAGGGAGTTTTCATTAATATACCCGACAATTTGATTACTGTCCAGGAAGGGTCAGATGCCTACCTCACTGCCTTGGTTGTTGCTCCTAATAAAGCTACCCTACAAACTGAGTGGCAAACCATATCACAAGGACAAATTCTCCCTGTGGCCAAGCTTTCCAAGGGAACATTCCATGGCTGGCCCAATGCAAAATTATCCCAAATGGTTCTCTGTCCTTGCTCCAAACTGCTCTTAGACATTCTGGTTTATACAATATTACTGCCTTAATTGATCCCTCATATTGTAATTCTTTGTCTAAAGACTCTGTCAGGAAATTTTGTGCTGTACACAACATGGCCTCAGCTGCCATGTATCTATCTGTGTTACCCCCTACTGACAAACAGCTTTTGGAATGTCCAAAACACACCCCATGTCCTCGTAGTGGTCTCACAGCCACTGCTTTGCCTGGTACACTTATCAATAACTTACAATTTATGCATATACCTGTTTTGTTTAACTTGACTTACTGGAATATGAAAGAATTTGGTATGTGTCATACTACTAACACTTCATTGTTTTATAGTACTTTATTATACAATGGCAAGAAAAAATCCTGGACTCTGATTGGTCAGTCTTGGGCTGGACCCGTGATTTTATCCCAGCACAACATCACAGGTCCAGTCTCAGCACTTTGAACCTCTAGATGATTGTTTACTTGATTGTTTACATTTTCTCTTAAAAAACAAAAATATTTTTCCACACAAAAACATCTTTAAAATATTTTTTTTTTATTCTGTATAACAATGAGCCATTGTATAATAGCAATAATGCCCTCCAGGGTGTGTGTTGTTTGGGATAACGTCACACCTCAGATATTGGACGCACTCGGCCTGTGGCCTCATGCCCAACAACCTGAGGTGTGACGTTATCCCAGCATGGCACACACCCTGACAGGCATTATTGCTTAATTACTTGATAGCTTAGCAGCTTTTCAAATTCATAGAAACATATAACATAGAAACATAGACTTTGATGGCAGATAAGGACCGCTTGACCCACCTAGTGCCCATTTCCCTACCTAGGGGATGAGCTGCAGATCCTATTTAACCAACAGCCTATTTCTTCCTACCCCCCACAAAAATTGCCTTATGTCTGTCCCATGCATTCTAGAATTCTCCCACAGTTTTAGACCCCACAACCTCCTCAGGAAGGCTGTTCCATGTGTCCACCACCCTCTCTGTGAAAAAATACTTCCTCACATTGCCCCTGAGCTGTCCCCCCTCTATCTTCAAATTGTGTCTCCTTGTTCTTGCACATCTCTTTTCTGAGAGCTACCCTCTTGGACTTTGTTGATTCCACTGAGGTACTTAAAAGTTTCTATCATGACCCCCCTCCTCCTTTCTCAAGGGTATACATGTTAAGCTCCTTTAGTCTCTCCTCATGACTTCTCTTGCAGACCCTGCACCATTTTAGTTGCCCTCCTCTGGACTGCCTCTATCCTGTCTATGTCCTTGCAGAGATGGGGTCTCCAGAACTGGACGAGTACTCCAGATGGGGTCTCACCAACTGTCTGTACAGGGGATAACAACTTCCTGTTTTCTGCTGGTGATGCCTCTCCTACATCCCAGTATCCCCAGCCCTCCCTACCGCCTTCTACATTGCTTGCCAACCTTAAGATCATCTGATATGATTACCCCCAGGTCCTTTCCATTTTTGTTGTTGTTACTACCTCCTCCCACCATTGTGTAATCTTCCCTTGGGTTTTGTTTCCCAGGTGCATTATTTTGCACTTCTTTGCATTGAATCCAAGCTGCCATTACTTCAGACCATTCCTCCAACCTTGCCAAGTCCTTCTCATCCTTTCCACGCCTCCTTGTATATCAACCCTGTTGCAGATCTTTGTGACATCTGCAAAGGGCATACTTTTCCTTCCAGTCCCTCTGCAATATCACTTATAAAGACATTAAAAAGGACTGGACCCAGTACTGAACCCTGTGGTACCCCACTAGTAACCCCTCTTTCTTCAGAGTGGACTCCATTTACAATTACCTTCTGTGTCCTGTTGTTCAGCCAATGTTTTACCCAGGCTACCACCCTGGGACCCACTTCAAGGCTGGTTAATTTGACTACTAATCTTTTGTGTGGGACTGTGTCAAATGCCTTGCTAAAGTCTAGGTAGGCCATGTCCACAGCCCCTCCCTGGTCTACTATTTTGGTCACCCAGTCAAAGAAATCAATTAGATTCATCTGACATGACCTTCTCACTGTGAACCCATACTGCCTTGGGTCCTGTGCCCCACTGGCCTCTAGGTACTCAACAATTCTTTCCTTCAGAAATGATTCCATCACTTTCCCTACCACAGAGGTCAAACTGACAGGTCTGTAGTTTCCTGCCTCTGTCTTGCTCCCACTTTTGTGAAGGGGAATCACATCAGCCTTTTCCAGTCCTCAGGTACCACACCATCCTCCCATGATTTGTTATAAAGGGTAGTCAGTGGTGTCACTAGTTCTCTGCTTAATTCTTTTAGAATTCTGGGGTGAATTCCATCTGGTCCCATTGCTTTGTTCACCTTCAGTTTTAGGAGTTCTTTCAGAACCCTTTCTTCTGTGAAAGGACTGGGATCGACACCCCTCTCCAGAGTGCTTCTGTTAATTGGATTAGGCACCTCCCCCACTTCCTCTTTTGTGAATACTGAACAGAAGTATTCATTCAGTATCCCTGCTTTTTCACTGTCACTCTCTTCCCACCCACCATCCACTCTATTCAGCCTTACTATCCCTCCATTTGTCTTTCTACACTCCCTGATATACCTATAAAAGGTTTTATCCCCCTTCTTAACCAAGTTGGCTATCTTTTCCTCAGTTTGTGCCTTTGCTATTCTGACTACCCTCCCTGATTCCTTCTGCCTTAACTGGTACAGTTCTCTGTCCTGCTCCTTCTGTGTTTCCTTATACTTTCTAAATGCTATCTTTTTCTCCCTAACCTTCACCGCCACTTCTTTTGAGAACCATAGTGGCTTTTTCTTTCATTTTGATTTGTTTATTTGCTTCACACAAAGATTTGTTGCCTCTGTGATAGCAGTTTTGATATTTCTCCATTGTTGTTCCACCCCTCCTTCTAGCCTGTTTGCTAGTGCTTTTCTAAGGCACTCTCCCATCTTGCCAAAGTCAGCCCTCCTGAAGTCCAGAACCCTCACTTTTGTATGGCTTGACTCTGTAGCTGAGTTTATCGTGAACCACACTGTTTGGTGGTCACTTGTTCCCAAATGGCTACCCACTTCTAGATCTGAGATCCTATCACTGCCCCATTTGAGAGTATGAAGTCTAAGATTGCTCCCTCACGAGTAGGTTCCAAAACTAGCTGTCTGAGGCATGCCACCTGAAGGGCATCAAGAATGGCCCTGCTTTTGGATGTGGCTGCAGCAAAGGTGCTCCAGTTAACATCTGGCATATTAAGGTCCCCCATCAACAGTATCTCCCCTTTCTCTGCCATCCTAAGTATGCCTTCTATCATATCCTTGTCCATTCCCTCCCTCTGACATGGGGGTCTGTATACAACCCCTGTGCAGATTGTGGTGCCATTTCCAGTCTCTAATGTGACCCACAGTGCCTCCTCTCCTCCCTGTTTACTCTTTTGTTCAGTTGCTTTTATCCCTTCCCTTACATAGAGAGCTACTCCCCCTCTTCTGCCCTCCCTGTCTCTCCTGTAGGTTGTGTACCCTGGTATGTTAACATCCCAGTCATGGTTCTTTGTGTACCATGTTTCTGTGACTGCTACAATATCCAGGCATCCCTCTTCCATCAAGGCCACCAGTTCAGGGAGCTTGTTGCCCAGACTACAGGCATTGGTACTCATTACCCTCCATTTCTTGATGGCCTTATCCCTTTTTGCCCCATCCCTGTCCTTATTGCATTTGTCACTTTCTCCATTTACCCCTTCGCTGCTCCCTATTGACATCTCCATGTTGGTGTCTACTTCACTTAGTACCCTGATTTTTTTGGGGGGGCTAGGATTTCCTTGCTCCTTTCCAGTGCCTCCCCCTTGGCTAGTTCAAATGCTTGCCAATGAAGTATTTAAACCTATCACCTAGGATCCTGGTTCCCTTCCTGGACAAATGCAGACCATCACACCAGTATAGACCTGCATCCATTCAGGTGGACCCCCAGTCCCCAATGAAGCCAAATGCCTGAGCTCTGCACCAGTTTTTCAACCACTGATTGAATCCCAAGGTGTGGAGCACCCTAGCCTCAACCATGCCATAGACAGGCAGCACCTCTGAGAAGGTTACCATGTGTGCTATTTGTCTAAGGCCCCTTCCCATCTCCACAAATGCTTCTTGCACTGCTCTGATCCTTTCTTAGCCAGGTAGTTTGTCCATTGGTGGACAATGACATCCAGCTCCCTTCCCTGTGCAGCTGCTCCTGTGATTCTGTGAATTCGCTCCCTGTCCCTCCAAGCCATGGCACCTTACCTCCCTCTCCCCTTCCTCCCCCAGTTCTACTTTCCTAATAATGGAGTCCCCCACCAGGAGTTGTTTCCTTCCCCTGTGGGGTCCTATGCCACCCTCCTGTGGGTCTCCTTTGTGGAGGTTCCCAGCATCCTCCTTGGTCTCCACTGTCGGTGCCTCCATAGAGGAACCACACTTTTCCAGAACAGCATAGAAATTATGGAGAGGTACAACTGGAGGGATGCATCTCTGTTCCACCAACCTCATCCTCCCTGAGCCCACTGTGGTCCAACCGCTTCTCTTTCTTGGCAACCTCTGAGGCAACGGCAGTGACCCTGGTGGTCCCTGGGTGGGAGAGAAGGTCCCACAAATCCTGGCCAACTCAGCCTGGAGATGAGCAACCTCCTCCCTCAGCCCAGAGAGGTGCCTGCAGATCAGACAGCACTGCATCCTCCAGAACGTCTCCCAGAAGACTGCTGCTCCACAGCCACTGCACTGCACCACTCCCATCATGTCTTTTTTCTGGCCCTCTAACTGTTATTTGGAATACTTACTCTTTCCTCTGTTTATTTTCTTTTCTTTTTTCTTCCCCTACTTACTTACTTACTGCCTCTGTGCTCTTTTAGTTCCTGATCTTCCTGTTCTAAGACAAGAAGTTCCTATATTTCTCAGTAGTCTCCTTACTTGCTCAGAGTCAGACCTCCAGCAGCTAGGGGGGCCAGACAGCTACTCTTGCCCTTCTAGGACGGTGAGTCTTTGGTGGCTCTGTGATCACTCACTTCCTGCTTCCAAACAGGAAGTTCCTGTTGTCAGTTAAATCCTTGCCTATAAAAGTAGAAGACCCTATTGCCGGGGTACATTTCACCCGAGCATAGAGGCAATTTCAGGAGAAAACCTAATCCTGATGATCAAAGTCATAAATGTAATAAACGTGAAATTGACAGTTCTGATGTCACTGGTGCCACAGGCACTGTTTCAGGTAGTTTTGGTACAGCCATGTCTATTTGGAATAAAGCCAACATTGCTGCTATCAAATCACATTCACAAAAATTCCAAACTGGTATGGTAAATTATATTATACCCCCATTATTGTATGGTGTGGATGGCCTTAGTCAGGAAGAAAGATATCCTGTATACAACATGCACGACATTGCTAAGGAATTTACAGATTCTAAAAATAAGATTAATGCTCTCATTGCACAGAATAATAAAGAAGCAGATAAGCAATACATTGCCCATGAGATATTATGCTCAGCCTATGGATCTTACATTATTACTACCATCAATAATCTTTTCCGCGATCCTGAATCCAGAAGAATCCCTGATTTCATACATAATCATCGTATTTCTAAATGGTATTGTCCTCAGTGCAAATCCTCTACCTGTGTTTCTATGTGTATGTTGCAGACTTTAACTATTCCGCTTTCCACAGCTAGGAATTTGGGTTTTGTGACCAGGCACCCTAATATTGATCCTTGCTTTACTACTAAGAAAGGTTCCATTAAGGATACTATGTATGTTTCTTTTACTGTCTCTTTACCATGTTTTGATCCTACTACAGCTTTATTTGGTAAGCTCATATCTGTACACTCCATTGGGAACCTTGATGAAGACATCTACAGAGAATGCCTCAACATACCTCCTCTATTGGCTTTCTATCTTCTTCTGGATGCCTGGGTCGCCCCGCACATGGACTGCTGTGTGAAAAAAGGGCATATTTATTTGTGTCGCTGTGACGTATTTGATGTTATTAAACCTGTATGTGGCTATTCCCCAGACAGTGTCAATTGGTCCTTTTCCATGGACGATGACATCACCATTAAAGGCACAGAATACTTCCACCTCTCTCCAAAGCCCTGGAAAGAATAGTCTCTGACCAGATAACCGAACACCTAACTAAACATAAACTTCTCAGCCAGGAGCAGCATGGTTTCCGGACAGGCCATAGTACCATCACCGCACTCACAGAGCTCACCACATTCATACATGAAGCCCTCGACCATGGCTCAATTGCAGGGGCTATCTACATGGATCTAACCAAGGCTTTCGACACGGTCAGTCACGAGCTTCTACTTCATATCCTCCCAAAACTAAATGTGGTCCCTGAGACTACGGCCTGGTTCAAGGATTACTTCTCAGACCATTCACAGCAAGTCAGGATAAACACCACCCTCTCCACCCCCCAAAACAGTTTGCTCTGGGGTCCCACAGGGGTCAATTCTGGGCCCACTGCTGTTCACCTTCTTTCTAAACTCCCTCCCTAAGGCATGCAGTGGCCATTTGCTCCTCTATGCCGATGACGCGGTTCTGTTTTGGAAACACCCCCACCCGACTGCCCTCCAGCAGGCCCTTCAAAGTCATTTCTGGGAACTAGAGACCTGGTTCACTGAACACCGCCTAATTATCAACTATAATAAAACCAAGTCCATGATTTTTGCGCACCACCAAAGCCCTCATAGTCAGTCTGCTCTCCATATCAAGAACACACTAGGTGCCTCTCTGGAACACATTACCAACTTCAAATGCCTAGGTGTCACATTAGACACCTCCCTCTCCTACCAGAGGCATATCCAAATTCTCTCCTCCGCTATCAACACTAGAGTGGGCATCCTGTACAGGCTCAAGCACTGCTTACCTGCACAGGCCATGCAGCTGCAGTCACCTCCTCCATCCTCTCCCTATTGGACTCACGGAATTACTATATCGGCTCCAGAACCTACTCTTAACAGCAGTATAAACACTGCCTTGAATAAAGCCTGCCGCCTAGTCACAGGCTGTGATAGACTAACCCACACCTGTGATCTTTATGCTTTGACTGGTTGGCTAAATTTCCAACAAAGATTACAGTACCACACCTGCATCCTCGCAAAAAAAGATACACCTTCACCTAGCCCCTGTCGGCCTTTTCCCCTTAATCAGTACAGCACCCCACAGGCGCAATACAAGGCTCGCTGCAAGCTCTTCTTTTCTGGTCCCCCTATGTAGAACTTCCCTTGGGCAAAGATCCTTCCACTACCGAGCCCCTCTCTGGCTCAGTGCATTACCACACTCACTCTCACAGACCCACAGCATCTCACTATTTAAAACAGGCCTCAAGGCTCATCTTCTTGAGAGAGCTAAATGTGACTGTGGCTAACATTGCCCACCCAGTTGTGTGCCCATCCCCCCCCCATTCTTGACTCAGGCTCTCTCAAGGCTCCATGTATTTCACCAAACAAATCCCTGGCCTGGGACACCAAGATTGCTGCCTAATTGCTCTCACCGGTATATAAGTTTTGCCTGGACTGCTCCTCAGTTCAGTAACTGTAAATACTGCCTGTTTATGTATGTCCTCTACTGTATTTGTTTACCCTCCACCCCCTGTAACTGACATGGAGCCTTTGCAAAACAGTCTGTGACTCAAAGGTTTATAATTCTGATTGTATTCCAATAAATTGAAATAAATTGAAATTGAAGAATACCAGGACTCAACATCAGCTCCAGACAATTCCAAGCTCTACCAGTCTTATCGAGAGGAGGTTCACTGCCTGTCAACATGGATTTCCAAGACTACCTACACCTGCCCAGTAAAGTTGTAAAAATTGAGACTGCATACTGTTAAAATGCAATATAATTCAGATGGTGAGTACTGCATCATCACAAACTTTAAAACTTATACTTATGGAATGCAAACATGTTCTATTGATAGTCCAAACTTCTGCTTCATGCCCCATCAAAAGTCAGTTATTGGGCACACAGTTATTACACTCGCCCCTCTTATGGACGCTGATATTATTGATGGTAACCCTGATTATCGGATTACACTTTCTGAGTATTTACCTTACTTTAATGTACACATTGATCCCCTCACTTTGACATTAAAATCACTTTTAGAGAGAAAAGACACCCACCACATCCACATCGGCAATAATATTTCTAAAGCTAGTGAAGCTGTCCTTGCACTTATTAATGATGGTGATATGAACAGTGCATTTACTAATGATTGGTTAGAGATTACTTTTAAAGGTTTTGTTATTATAAAAGTGTTTTTAATATTTTTTTCTGATTATTATGCTTTGCTGTCTACGGAGCACATTACGCCAACACCGTGAGCAGCTGGAATTCCCTTACAAGGCTCACGCGGTGGGTCTGTAAACTACCCCTGCTCACTATCCACTTCCCTACTTTTGCTGTGTTTGCCCCTTTTGAGGCAACAAGTGGGGATGTTATATGAGGTCCCTGCACCCTTATTGGTACCCCTAGAGGTACACCATAGACAGCTAGCATTTAGGTATATGTTATACTAACATATAGGGCTAAGAGCATCTACCCTATAAGAGTAGATGTCAGGATATGTATGCATATTATTGTTATATACTTTACTTTCTAATACACACATGTATTTCTTGCTTACAAGATGTTAGGACACCTGTGTCCTTGTAATGATTATGATTTATGAGTCAGCATTGCCATCTTCTGATGATTTGTATTATTACACGGCTATGTACAACTGTACTTCTTTGTCTTTACAAAGTGATGACTACTACAAAATTGTATAATGTTATCTTGGACTGAGGAGCCACCTCTAATTTAGCCAATAGGGCTCATCTCTGTAACTAGAAATGTTTCTATCTTACAGTAACCATGGTAATTATCGTAGGTATATAATGTAAGACATTATGTCTTCTAGCTCGGAGACCCCAAGAGACATGGAGAATCCTTGAGGTATAGGGAATGCTTAGCATTGGCTCCCAGTTCATACTGGTAAGAACTGTTTAGGGCAACTGATTATCCTTTTGGTAGTAATAAACAAGCTGTATTACTCTTATGCAACATGTCTGTGATTCCTTGCATGCCCATTATTGCCAAGAACCTGAGAGTGAGGTTTAGACCTCCTGACACTGTACAACCTTGTCAGGGCAATATGCTTAAGAAATCAGAGTACAGGAAAAAAATAGATTCAACCCGAGTAGATCCAAAAAGCACTACTGACTCTGCAATTGATCAAATTATAGATACAACATTGAATGAAAGGGTTCCCCTTACAAATGAACACTATAACAATATTATTGTAACTGAGGCAGAAACTCCCATGATAACTGGAACTACTAATGCATTAGATAGAAAAGAAATATACATTCTTGGAGATTCCATAGTGAAACACCTTGATCGTGCAATATGTAACCCAGACAAGGCAAATAGGACAGCATCCTGCTTCAGTGGAGCAAAAGTTTCAGATATAACACATATGCTAGATTCTATCCTACATAATTCTGGTATCTCACCACTGGTTATAATAAACGCAGGAGCTAACAACTTACTAAATGATTCTGTTTCTAAAATAAAGAAAGAATTTGTCTGCCTTACAAATGAGCTAGTCAATAAGGGTTGTAATATTGCCTTCTCAGAGAGTTTACCAATCTCAAGAGTTACAGAGTATGTGTGTGCAAAAATAAAGCATATACATGAATGGCTATGCAAGGGGCGTCTAAAGCAAGACATAAAATGCATTATGCATTGGGAGGAGTTTGAGAACCACAATGAATTATTTTGCTGGGTGGACTACACCCTAGTAGGATGGGCAGTGCCCCGCTTGGCAAGCAGTTGCTGGCAACAATAAATGACTTTTTAAACTGAATAAACAGGGGGAGGATCTTGCAACTCTAGCTTGTCTAGAGCCAGAAGAAAATATAAATATATACAAAGACAAAAATAGTAACAGAACCAATAAACAAAAAGAAGCTAGAAATAACACCCAACACTCTAAACCAAAAAATAACAAAAGTAATAATCTTGCACTATTATTAGTGAATGCTCATAGCTTGCAAAACAAAGCTGAAGAATTGTAGCATATTATTACCCAATATGCTATTGACATTTGTGGAGTACCAGAAACATGGCATGAAGAAGGGAACTGGTGCTCAGATATTCCGGGGTATACAAACATTGCCAAGCACTGAAAGACTAAAAGAGGTGGTGGAGTTGCTTTATATTGTGTGGAACATCTGATGGCACTTGAAATCAAGAACAAGGACAACACAACAACAGACAGTGAATTACTATGGGCTAACATTCATACACAATACAAACCCATAACAATTGGTTTGGGTTACAGATCACCAAGTCTTGACACCGACCAAAATAATAAATTCATAACTGAGAAAACATGGAAATAAAAGAAAATTACATAATTATGGGGACTTTAACTTCCCTGAAATTAATTGGGACACTATGGAAGGTTTGGGAGCTATCGAAAGGAAGTTCATTGAAACAATTATTCAAAATGACTTAGTTCAACTAGTAAAGGAAGCGGCAAGAGGGAAGAATATTTTAGATCTAATTTTTATTAACTTTGATGAAGGTACATCCACACCAAAACATTTGAACCCTCTTGGTGATAATGACCATGACATTGTACTTCTAAAGATTAAAATTTCTCACAACAATCTCATAAAAGGAAAAACAAACTTTAGAGCTTTCTACAAAGCTAGCTACTGCAACATTAAAAGATATTTACAGTTATGAAACTGGGAACTAGAGTTAGGAAATCTAAAGAAGTATGAAACCTGGAATAGGTTAAGCAACAAAATTAATTACTGTTTTAACCACTGGGTACCAGAACAAACCAAATATACTGTAGCAACAATCATAGAGTTTCACCATGGTGGAGCAATAAAATCAAAAAAGGTATAAGTAAAAAGGAAAAAAACTTTGTAACAAATTTAAAAAAATCCTACCTGTGATAATGCAAGACAATACAAAAGAAATAAGAAAAACTAAGCATCTTATAAAAATAGCAAAGCAAATTCTGGAACTAAAGCCGGCAACATCCATAAAGGACAACAAGAAACACTTTTATAATTATGTGGGAAACATGCGTGGAAACAAAACAGGAGTTTGTCCCATTCAAACAACAGATGGTATTGTTAGTGACGAGACAAAAAGGGCTACAGAGCTTAACAAATACTTTCTTGGCATTTACAAGAACAAAGAAAGTATAAGTCATGTAAAAAAGGATATGAACATTGACTTAACACCATTTACACCAGAAGATGTAGTTAATGTTATTAATTTATTATTTTTATTAGAATTTTGGTAACCGGGTAAGTCCACTGAGACCATGCAGTCCCTTTTTCAGTGACGACCTGGGTGTCAATGGTGAACACAGTACAATGGATAAATATAATAATAATACACAGGATACAGAGAGATATAACAATGTTGCAAAAATTATTACAGTGGAAAGCCAGGTAAGTAACTTAAAATAGATCAGGCATTAAGCATATATAAATAAACGGGATAACTAATATTATACAATATATACATAGCGGGAACACAAGAGCAGGTGGATTACAAGATACACCTATCAGAGTAACATAGACTAGGCATTAACAATGCTATTAGGGTTATTTAAAGCAATTGCAGAGGTTGGGGGTTAGTAGGAAAGAGGTAAGCTCTTTTTTGAAGGAGGATAGGGTGGGGCAGGAGAGTTAGTTAGAGTGGAGGGAATTCCAAGCAGAGGGAGCTGAGAAGGTGAATGAGCACTTACCTGCTAGGCATTCAACAAAACCAAATGGAGTACCAGGACCTGATGGTATACCACCACAATTTCCAAAAGAATTATCAGCTGAGCTGTCAGGACCATTGTCGTTACTATTTAATGTTTCATTGAAAGAAGGGAAGTCTCTAACCGAATGGAAAGTGGCACTAGTGACCCCAATACATAAAGGTGGTAGTAAGAGTGAGATCCAAAATTATAGGCCTATAAGTCTGACCTCTGTGATAGGAAAACTATTGGAAAAAACTAATACAGCAGTGCATAATATCGCACTTATTGGATCATGGACACCTGGATGCTACACAACAAAGTTTCTTCCCAGGAAGATCCTGCTTAACAAATCAACTTCAGTTCTTTGAACCCATAAGCACAGCTTTAGATAAGGGCTTTCTGGTCGACATAGTTTTCCTAGACTATGCCAAAGTCTTTGATACTGTGTCCCATAAGGTTTTAATAGAACATTTATTTAAAATAAACCTACACCCGAATATAATCAACTAGGTAATATCATGGTCGGATAATAGGCAACAAAATGTGGCTATCTGAGGGCACCTGTCAACTTCAGGGCCTGTGATGAGTGGTGTGCCCCAGGGATCAGTCCTGGGACCAACCTTATTCAACATACTAGTGACATCCATGCAGATTCCCAAGAGTAAATGGCTTAGCAAGTATGCTGATGACTGTAAAGTAGGGGGAATAATAAGCAATCTGCAAGCAGCTCGTGAATTTCAAGAAACACTGTTACTCTTGGAATCCTGGGCCACCAAAAATAAAATGTTTTTTAACGAAAGCAAATGTAGGGTGATGCACTTAGGACACAACAATCTTGGTTACCTATACAAACTAAACAATACAGTTTTACAATCAACAACTAGTGAAAACGATCTAGGGGTAACTGTGTCACATAACCTAACATTTGAAGACCGCACTAAGAACACTGTTAAGAAATGTCACAGTATTTTAGGTTACATACTTAGAAACATCAAAAGCAGGGAGCCTGAGGTGGTGATTCCCCCTTTATACCAGACTGGTTAGACCACAGTTGAAGTATTGCTCCCTCTTCTGTGCACTGCATACAACTGGAGGCCAAAAGCTGATCGAGGGAGTTCAGAAAAAGGTGACGAGGCACTACCATGTCAAAATTGAACTATACAGGTAGATTACAAAAGCTAAATCTGTACTCTATGAACTATAGATGCTTAAGGGGGGACTTTGCTTAGCTTATAAGGCAATGCATGATGAAGATATCATGGAGGCTATAGGCTTAGTTAAGCATAACAATAATAATAATATTCAGTCACACAAATTCAAAATACAAGGGGATACAAATAAAACTAATAAATGTAATCATTGGTTTACTCAGAGGATAATCAATGCTTGGAACAGCTTACCAGTGGATGTAGTGGAGAGCGATACCATGTTTACTTTTAAACACAGATTAGATAAACAGATGGGAATGCATAAATTCGTTTTCCACCATTGAAATATGGTGGTGAGTTCACTATAGGCCCCTGGTCTCTTGAACTCGTAATTCTCTATGATTCTATAATTCTATGAATTGCTAAAATAACTAACAACTGTTTTAGTTGGACTTCTTACACAACTATTCAATGCATTCATTAAAGAGGGTAAAGTGTTGCAAGAATGGAGAGAGGCTGTTATTACCCCTATATTTAAAGGTGGTAAGAAAACTGAAATTAACAACTATAGGCCTATAGCCTTACTTCAGTCATTGGGAAGTTATTAGAGAGACTAATTTAGCAATGCATACACATATACACACATGTTTTTTCAAAGGGTGGATCTTGTTTTACTAATTTTCTTCAATTGTTTGAGCCCATGAGTGCAGCCCTTGATAAAGGGATGCCTGTGGATGTACTTTTTCTAGATTACTCTGAGGCATTTGATACTGTCACACAAGATCCTTGTAGAACACCCTACTGATATTCCTTTACATCCAGATATAATAAATTGGATTATTTCATGGCCTGAGAATAGATCACAGAGGGTTGCCATAAGGGGGTACTTATCAGCTTGGGGACATGTGACGAGTGGAGTCCCTCAGGGTATGGTCCTGGGACCAACCCTTTTCAACATTCTAGTGTCATCCATGCAGATGGCCAGCACTGCATGGATGTGCAAATACATGGATGATTGTAAATTTGTGCAATTGTAACAGACCAGAAAGCTAGGGAAGAATTTCAAGAAAATTTAAACTTACTTGATAACTGGGCAAGGCAGAATAACATGAAGTTTAATATAAAAAAATGTAAGATCATGCCTTTGGGACATAGCAACCCTAAGTTTTCATATACTTTTAATGGCCACCTACTGCAAACAACAACAAGCATTTGTCAATGCCAAATGTTGTCTTGCTGGCATTGGCATTGGTAGTGCAGGAGTTAGAGAGATGCATAATAGGAATGGCAGTGAAGTATGGAACTGACACCAACTGCACCCCCATCCTGCAGAGACTGACAGGCACTGAGGTGTGCCTTTGGGTTGTCCGCCATAATGCTCATGCCACTTCACCTCACCCTACCCTGCAGACTCCGACAAGTGTCGCGTTGTGCCTTGGGGTCACTGGGCCTTACGCTCACCCCATTCCATAAGGAAATACATTGAGATGGGTGCAGTATAGGATAATGGGGTGAACTTTGGGGCCAAAGAGTCCAAGGCGCACCTTGATGCCTGTCACTGGCTGCAGGGTGGGGGTGGGGTGAAATGGTGTGAGCATTACAGCCAACAATCCAAAGTCACACCCCTGATGCCTGTCAGTCTCTACAGGTTGGGACATTACGGTCAGAAACCCTAACACCATGGGCGTTTGTTGGTATTTGCACTCCAAATTTTCAACATGGGGTTTTTTGTGACCCCACCTCATGAAAGCAGTTGAGATCTCTGCTCATGAACAGTGGCACTGTGATTTTGTTAATTTGTCCTGAATGTTGATTTCCCAGAGCGACCACACCATTCTGTGCCAGATGTGTGAAAACACATTTTGGGCAGGATACAAAAAATGACAGCTGTACCATTCATAAGGAGGTGTGAAGAAATGGCAATGTTGAAAATATGGAGTAAAAATATAAAAAATTCTCCAACTTCCAAGCATGCATGGAAACTGGGCAATGCATGCTTGCAACACAGTCGTTTTGTGGAATTTTTTCACCAAATTTTCAACATAGGCATTTTGGGACCTCCACTCATGAACAGTGGTCACTGTGATTTTCTTAATCTGTCCCAAATATTGATTTCCCACAGCGACCGCGCCATTCTGTGCCTGATGTACGAAAACACATTTTGGGCAAGATGTGAAAAATGACAGCTGTACTGTTCATAAGGAGGTGTGAAAAAATGGCAATGTTGAAAATCTGGAGTAAAAATATTAAAAATTCTCAAACTTACGAGCTTGCATGGAAACTGTACAACATACGCTCATAACAGTCATTTGTTGGAATTTTTTCACCAAATTTGCAACATAGGCTTTTTGGGAGCCCACCTCATGAACAGTGACACTGTTGTTTTGTTAATCTGCCCCGAAAGGTGATTCTGCGCAGTGTCCGTAAAGTCACCTTTTGGGACCGAATAATGAAATGAGAATGACTGAGTTCATGAGGTGGGGTCCCTAGAAACCCATGATGAAAATTTGGAGCCAAAAGTCACAAAAATGGCTGAGATATCCACCTAAGTTGCCCCCCCATTGATGTCATTATACAGCTTACCGTGATTTTCTTCAGTTCACGGTCAGCTTTTGAAGAGTTCAGACGTCTTCCGCTCCACCAAAGATCATCGCTCCAGAGGTAAGTATGGGGTGAGGAGTGTGCATGGAGGTGGGGTGCACAGAGGGTGGGAGCAGGTTGGGGAGGGGGGCATCATCACCACGAGGGACCGTTTTCTGTGTTAAGGGGGAAAAAAGGGTGTCGCAGGAAGATTTCTTTTTTTTACAGGTTTGCTTTGGGCACACTGGGGTGGGCTCCCAGTGTGCCACCTATGTTTTTTGGGGACAGAGGACTGAAGCTGATGTGGACTGGGCCCCCCTTCAGTAAAGAAATCATGTCTGTGTTTGGGGGGCATGATGCCAGGGGGATTGGGCACCCCCCTCAGCAGACAAATAAAACAAGGGGAAACATTATGCCGATGGGGTCTGGGCTCCTCCATCAGCAAATGAACTGGGGAAGGGGTATGTCGACAGGGGGATTGGGCACCCCCGATGTTGGCTTTCTAGGGAGTGTGAGAGGCAGACAGTGGCAGTTGCCATATTTATTGAAATGTTTCAGCAGGCAAGGCATGCCCTGCAATGACAGAGCACTCCTTCATTGAGGCAGTGAAATTTTTTCAAGTTGGTGGCATGCTTCTGAACTGCTGTCATAGACAGTGTGCTCATTCATTGGTGCCACAGAGATCAGCCCAAAAAAGCAGTTGCGCCATTGGCCACAACACTGTCGCACCTCCACAACCTGCTAGTCCAGCAAGCTGCCACAAAATGTTGCTTGCACTGTGCATGCAAGACAACATAATAAATGAAAAAGATTTGGGTGCTCAAGTAACCGATGACTTATCATTTGATACGCATACAATATTCAGTGTCAAAAAAGTCAAAAAATACTAGGGTATATCTTGAGCAATATTAAAAGTATTTATTTATTTATTTGAATTTTGGTAACTGGGTAAGTCCGCTGAGACAATAGCAGTCCCTTTTTCAGGGAAGACCCGGGAGAGCAACAAGAGAAGGGCAGTACAGAACAATTACTACAATTTCTCAGAAAGATAGACACAGACAGATAATTACAGTAGCAAAGACAGAACATAGTAAAAGCACATTGGTCATCAAGCACAGCAATATACAGTACAGTAATGGTATCAACATAAGAATAGCAAATAGGCTAGGCATATATGCCTAACAGATAGGATAGACATATAAAAAAATTGCAGTTATGCATACACAGAACATGGTAAAAGCACATCAGTCATCAAGCACAGTAATATACAGTAATAGTATCAACATAAGAATAGCAAACAGGATAGGCATATAAAAAATTGCATTTATGCATACCCTTGTTAAGGTCAAATTATTTGAACAAATGCAGAACAGTATAAAGGTGAGTCAGGGTAAAGGGCAGAGAGAGAAGCATAGGTACAGAGTGTCAGTCAGAGGAGATCAAAGGGATAACAGCATCATATGAAGCAGGAGCACATAGCAGCAGCAGAGAGAGTGGTGAGCAGATTGGATTGGAACATGGGAAGAGAGAGGCAAGATAGGATGGAAGAAGAAAGGGAGTTCCAATCAGACCTGCTGCAAAAGCAAAGGACTTATGAGCAGTGGCTAGTCGCAGGTTAGGCCTTGTGAGAAGGGGGAAGGAGGCAGATCTGAGAGCTCGAGGGGCTTGTCTATGGTGGACAATTGCACTGAGGCAGGGAGAGGTGAATCTACGGACCATCTTATGCATGAGACTCAGGGTGGTATACCTCAGTTTCAATTCATATGGTAGCCAACCTAAGGAAGAAAGGACATCACAGTGAAGGTGACGGACACTGACCCCCAGTGCAAATCTACCTACTCTATGATATGCCTGAGCCAGGAGGGACAGGGTAGTGACATTGGTAGATTGTAATAAAGGAGCACCATCGGTGAGGAGAGGGAAAAGGGATGAAGAAGCAATTTTAAAGCAAGAGGCAGAAGTGAGGAAGGGACAGATACAGTACAAGACACCTAACTTTTGGTTCAGAGACAACTGTAGTGGAGGCATGGATATTAAAGGAAAGTGAGGAATCAAAGATGATGCCTAGGTATTTAAAGGTGTTGACAGATTCAAGGGCATCCCCACTCAGAGATGTGATATTAAGTGGGGGAGGGTACTAGGAGAGGAGGATGGGTGCGAGAATAACATACATTTAGTTTTCTTTGTGTTAAGGACGAGATGATTGCACCTGAACCAACCATCCAGGTCAGAGAAGTCAGAAGCAAGGTCACTGTTTATTAGATTAACATCAGGGGATGAATAGTATATGATTGCATTGTCTGCATAGAAGAGCACAGATGCACCACCAGAGTTACTGAGTAAGTCAATAAACAGGGAGAACAACATAGACCCAAGAATCGAGCCCTGTGGCACCCTATGAGTTACAGGTCTATGGATAGATAGGGCACCAGCCCACTTAACCCTTTAAGATCAGCAGGACAGATAGCTGATGACCCACCCCAGGGAAATATTATCAAGACCAGCTTAATAAGCCGTTGTTGCAGAAGACCATGATTCACCAGGTTGAATACTTTTGTCAGGTCAACAAAGATAGCACCCGTTGCAGAACCTTGATCCATGGCCTGAATTATATCCATGGTAGGGAGCCAGAGGTCATTGTCCCGCTGTACACCACTTTGGTGAGGCCACACTTGGAGTACTGTGCACAGTTTTGTTCACCACAGACAATTAGGGGTAAGAAAATCATAGCGAGAGTGCAGAGAAGGGCAACAAAAAAAATCCAACACATACATAATCTTAATTACCCAAAAAGATTAAACAAACTGGGCCTGTACTCAGTGGAATACAGATGTGGAAGAGGTGACCTGTGTGTTGCATACAAAGCCAATAAGGATCAGTCTCTTAGAGAAACAATAGAACTAGTAAACCACTTTGTGGGAAGGAAAACAAGAACACATGAAAGTAAGTTACTGGGAGAAAAGAATAGAACAACAAGGAGGGGGAAATGCTATACTCAAAGAATCATAACAACTTGAAACACGTTACCTCAGCAAATAGTGGATAGTAACAACATTACAACTTTTAAAAGTAGACTTGACAGTTACATGGGAGCCAAAAAATAGGAATATCACGTTTGAGGTTCAGAAAGTGGCAAGTTCCTAAGAGGTAAAAGCCTATTGAACTTGTAAACAACCTATGCTAGTGTGGCAAATTTGTTTGACATTCGAATAGGAGTACTTTCAGATTTAGATGTGGCTCCTTTGGGTCCTTTGCATTTTGTGACTACCTGCCACCTTCTGGGTTTGTTTGTTCTTTGGGGCAGGGGCGCTTGCGCAATGTTGTCATGGTTAGGAGGAATTGTATTAGACCACTGCAGGGTGCGATGAAGTTGTGATCTAAGGTAAAAGATTTCAGCATGTGCAGCCCTTAGTTGGGCACTTAGGTCATTGATAGTTATGCATCTAGGGCAGTGACCCCACTATCAGGGAAAAGCACTGGCAGAGAGAGTTCCACAGATATTGCAGTTGACAAAGTTTATCATTTTAGCTATTTTATTTTGCGGATGAAAGGTAGAAGGTGAGAGGTTATTGTAGTAATTTGCGGACTAAACAAGAAAAGAAAAAATACTTTTTTTTTCTCCCTAGTGTGATGTCATAGGGAGCCGCCTATAAAGGTAGAGAGAGCCAAGGGGTGGTGGGAGGGAGTTACCCTGTATCTCTGGAAACAATCAGCCACATGCCAGAGCTGAAGTTATCTCCTGCCTTCTCAACCTGAAGGACAGAAAAGGAAAATAAACAGCTCCTTATGCTGAGAGTGCAGCTGCTGGCTGGGTCTGAGCAGAGCAAGCGAGGAGAGAAGCCGCCTCAGTGGAGGTTTCACCTAGGGGAATTCACCTAGGTAGAACTGCTGTCAAAGAATCCCTGCTTCTGCACCTGTCAGAATCTGTCTTCCCTCTGTGATAGGTCTCTCTCCCAACTGGTGAACATCAGCGAAGCTCAGCAGACAGTGAGGCTAGGGATTAGACCACACTTCGTGTATGCCTTTGTGTCTGAGCTGTTGCTTCTGGCTGTTTCTGGCTCAGAGCTTTCTATTAGCTGACCAATATTCCAGTAGTGGGTATAGCAGTTGGTGAAGATCAGTGAAGCTCAGCAGACAGTAAGGCTAGAGGCTGGACCACTCTTGGCATATGCCTTCTAGGAGTGCCCTTTGTGTCTGAGCTGTTGCTTCCGGCTGAGAGCTTTGTATTAGCTGACCACTATTTCAGTAGTGGGTACAGCAGTACAAATGCTGATTTAAATACAGCAGCCAGTAATTCTGGCTAAATATTTCAACAGCTACTTATGCTGAGAGAGCAGCTGCTGGCTGGGTCTGAGCAGAGTGAGCGAGGAGAGAAGCCTCCTCAGTGGAGAAAGGAGTCCAGACTGTGCACTCCAAGGGGGACTGACCCAGGTAGAACTGCTGTCAAGGATTCCCTGCTTCTGCGCTTGTCAGAGTCTGCCTTCCCTCTGTGATTGGTCTCTCTCCCAGTTGGGGAAGATCATCGAAACTCAGCAGACAGTTAGGCTAAGGGCTGGACCACACTTGACGTATGCCTCCTAGGGTTGCCCTTCATGTCTGAGCTGTTGCTTCTGGTTGTTTATGGCTGAGAGCTTTCTATTAGCTGACCACTATTTCAGTAGAGGATACAGCAGTCGGTAAAGATCAATGAATCTCAGTAGACAATAAGGCTAGGGGCTGGACCGCTCTTTGCATATGCCTCCTAGGGGTGCCCTTTGTGTCTGAGCTGTTGCTTCCGGCTGAGACCTTTCTATTAGCTGATCACTATTTCAGTAGTGGGTACAGCTGTACAAATACTGATTTACATACAGCAGCCAGGAATTCTGGGTAAATGTTCCAACAGCTCCTTATGCTGATAGAGCAGTCGCTGGCTGGGTCTGAGCAGAGCGAGCGACCAGAAACTGCCTCAGTGGAGAAAGGAGCCCAGACTATGCCCTCCAAGGGGGATTCTCCTAGGTAGAACTGCTGTCATGGAATCTCTGCTTCTGCACCTGTCAGAACCTGCCTTCCCTCCATGATTGTTGATCTCTCTCCTAGTTGGTGAAGATCAGCGAAGCTCAGCAGACAGTAGTGCTAGGGGGTGTACCACATTTGGCGTGTGCCTCCTAGGGTTGCCCTTTGTGTCTGAGCTGTATCCTCTTGATCACCACATTTAAACCCAGCCACCATATTGGTGCATGCTTGATTACCTTGAATGGCTCCATTTCCGCAAACAGGGCAAATTCTTTTAAGTTTTCTTGTGATGATCACTGGTTCATCTGCACAGCGGTCACACTAATGCTCATGACACCAGTGACCCAGGTTCAGAAACAAGCCTGGGTTGTCAGGGGCCAGCTGGACGGGGGGATGATCAAGCCTCCCAGAGGACCACCTTGTTCTCTGGGGAGGGGGGATGGATGGTCCTAATGTTTTTCTGTCACTTGGGTGACCACAGGAGGTAAAGCACATGGGATGATCTAGCTGGGAAAGGGATTTCTGATAGCATCATGTTCTGCACACTTGCATGTGCAATTTTCTGATGCTACTGAGTTGGTGTTCCACATATTAAAATCACACACGAGTGTGGTGAGCATATTTTATGGACCACATACAAACAGATGAGAGAAAGAAGTAAGTGCCTCAGCTGGGACTTGAACCCTGGCTGCCCGGAATATCATTCTGATTGTGCTACCAGTTGTGCCATCAATGCAACTGGAAACTGGGCTGCCCTGAGCACATTACTCTTTCTCAATTGCACAGCTTAGTGCCTACACAAATAATTACTTAATACAATCACACATGAGTACGGTCTGCTTATTTTATGAACCACACACAAACAGATGAGAGAAAGAAGTGAATGCCTCAGCTGGCACATAACAGGGGGAAGGAAAACCCCTGGGCAGTGCACAATGTGATGGATCTGACCCCCATACACCCTGCATCAGTGGCAGGGCACTCTCACTGATGACATTGGATCCATTCTATCATGCGGTTTGAGGGGACTTGTCGACCCCTGCCATGAGGGGTAAGCCATGGAGGAATACACCCAGAATTGTAGGTAATCCCCTGAGGAGCTAGGGGATGGAACTGGTGGGGGGGTAGAGCTGGAGCCACAGCCTACACAAGAGAAGGAACAGGATTACCAAGAAAAAAACCTTTACGTTGTCATTGCACACTTGAAGTAAAATGACAGTAAATATCAATGACAGTAAATAACTGACACAAGTTCTATAATTTTTGAGAGTGTCTTCTCTACTGCTGCTTTGCTGTAGTTATCTGCCAGGTGGCACAGACACCCCATGTTAAGAGTATTGTATTACCTGTTGGCATCTGAACAACACAGAGTTCCTCTTGCTGATCTTGGAGGCAGCACTGTCTGATGATAATGCAGCAGGATATTCTGTAGAGATCTCAGATCCATTAAGTGTTTCCATTAGATGATCAAACACGGCTTTTCTGGTCCCTGAAGCCCACTCTGGCATATCTAGGAGCTTTATACAATTATTTCCTTGGTCTTCATTAAAGTAACCATCCAGAATAACCAACAGTTTTTTTTATCTGCCATGTCTGTGCTCTGCTCCATGTAGACACAATTTGACACTTTTTATCACATTGTCAAAGTCAAAAAGTGTATTGTTTAACAAGTTATGTTGTTACAATTAAAACAATGCATTTTCTTACAATAATACGTAAATACATACATTCATTACTGTATTAAAAACATGATATACATGATTCATTGTATTCCACATGCACTTACTATACTTTTCTAGGCTAAAGACCTGCTTATTCAGAGCTAGTCACGTACTAATTTTGTACTCTTGGCATCTATCCATATCCTTCTGTTTAAATATGTCCCTTATCTGATTTTTTGTGTCTCTATAGATTTCTTCTAATAGTTTTATATAGGAATCTACAATATTTTGTATGACCCCATAAGGATAAATCCACTTTTCTATTACTTCTATTATGGGAAATGTGAATTTTCTATCGTGATGATATGTCCTCATCCATGCACTGTCCTGGTAATCTGTCTTCTGGCATCTTGTACACTTTTAAGAAGTATAGAATTATTCTTTCCTGTATTAGGCATGCAATGCTACAAAAACCTCTTGGTACATAGGCCCAATGACATCTGCTTGCAATACAGGTTACCTTTGTTGCACCACAGTTCATCTTATTGAGAACCTCTGAATCAACAAACCACAGAGCTGCCCCAGAGTAAACGGTATGCTTGGAACAAATTAGAAATAGGTACTCCCAAAATTCCAGCACTACCACTGCCAGCAATAAAGGGTCAAATCACAAAATATGCCATGCAAAGAATGTTATTTTATTAAAGTGCTTCCTCTTTTGTGAAATCAGTCGGCGGTGTGGGCTGCTCTCCTGCTCCCATTGTGGAGTCCATGCACTCTATTTTGGAATGGTAGAAAGCACTTTAATAAAATAGCATTCTTTGCATGGCTTTTTCTGTCATTTGACCCTTTATTGCTGTTAGTGGTAGTGCTGGAATTTTGTGAGTACCAACCTCTGAATCAGAGCAGTACTTCTTCATATACTTAATAATGTGGTCACCACATGAAAAATACAAGTAATGCTCGGCAAGCATGGTGACATAAGCCACTTTGGCTTCAGTGACTATGGAGCTGTTTTGTGCTACAAACAACTGTGATATGTTCCACCCAGGTGTAGCGTGCTTGGCACTCAGACAATGCTGTACTTCTAAGAAGCTGCATGGCACTACAGATCATGCCATCCTTCGTGGCTTGTGCTGAAATCACAGCAGCATATTTGCAGAATGCATGTTTTCCCTCATTTGCTGTCAGTGACCCAGTCAGAAAAGGATTTCTAGATGGTGTGGAATGTAAAATACTTTCTCCTTTAGTTCTCAGGGCTGTGTGAGTACGAACAGTATTCAAACTTCCCCCAACAATATACACAAACATAAAACTGAAAAAATCTAAATAAGAAGAATACACTTCAGCATGACTCCTCAGAGATGTTGGCCCTCATATTCAAATAGTTAGTGTGGTATTAACTGGGTTAGGTCCATGCTAATCGTAAATAGTGCTGGTTGATGGGGTAGGGGCCATAGTCACAGGCCTACAGTGAACTGCACTGATCTGATAGGGGAACCGTGCTAGCTATCCTGCAGCAACCATGCAAATGAGGGATCCCCCATGTATATTGGCACAGTGGTATATTTAAGCAATAAACCATGACAGGGTGTGAGGTATGCTGGGATTACTCAAGGCTGGCATGGTTTGGCCATGAGGCTGCAGGCCGAATGTTCAAACCAGGTCAGCCGTGGGAAAATCCCAGCATAAACCACATCCTGGAGTGGTTTGTTGTGATTATATAATGGCCCCTTCACTTTTTTATGACAAAAAAAGTACAGAAAAATAGAGTTTTAATAGAGTTTTCCCCACTTGCAATCATTTTTATTGAATTTATAATTCCGCCACAAAAATAGTTCCTTACTGGGTAGAATAATGTCTCCCCCCCCCCCCACACACACACACACATCCCAGAGTGTACGAGGCTTATGTTGTCATATTTTTTTGTTTGTTTTTACTTTTTGCTCCTTTGTACAGTCCCCATCTGGAGGCACCCAGCCCCTCCTGGCATCCACCAGCTGGCGCCAGCACTTACCCCAGGACTTGCCCACCCCAGGCGAGGTTCCCCAACCCCCACCAGAGACTGGATCCAGTGTGTCCAGCGCTGTGGCTAGCTGGCAGCGGGGCCTGCAAGGCGTCCTCCTTCATCCTGATGCACTACACTTTTTCCTGTTTTTCTGTGCTCCCCTTGTGGGCACGCAGCATGCAATGACACCTGAGATGAGGTCACACATGCTCCTGTGCGCACCCACATCAAGCGTCTGCCACACTCCCACCCCACGCTGTTGTGGCACAGCATCACTGAGCCCCAGCCTCTGCTAGGGGTTAGGCGTGCACTGGCCACAGGTCCCCCCCAACCCAGAGAAGTCCAATGGACCATCAATCCATCTCCTCCCCTGCTGACCCCCGGCAGCCCGTGCTCATTCCTGAACATGGGTCACCAGCACGGAGCGAGGTGTGATGTCTGGCGCCTCAACCCTCAGTGCCACCAGGCCTGGCTACTGTTGTCATATTCTTAATTTTATAGTTTTTATAATTTGGTTCTCCCACATGTTGATGCAGGTAGGGGAGTGCTTTCTCCCATCAGGATACGGGGGTGTCAGTGCTGCCAAGTAGGGATAAGGATTGCTTTGTCCATGACCATGAAGGCCGCATGTTTGAGAGAGACATGACAGCGCTTCAAATGTGCATGAAGGGTGTTTCTTTTCTCATCCAAGGCTTATTCAGAGGCGTTTATTGTATATATTTTAAATCAATAGTTTTTACTTTGTCTGTTTGGTTCCCGTGTCCTGCCGTCGCTTGCTTTCCATCTCCTGTGACACATGACTCCAACAAAACCCCCTTTGTTCTCTTTCTCTCTTCTGTAAAATCCCCCTGCATCAAGCCTTTACTTTGTCCCTAACTACTGTTCCACAAAGTCAACCCGGAAGAACAGGCTGAGCGATGGCAGGACACGGCAACTAAATAGAGAAAGTAAAAACTATTGGCTTCTGTGGCTAAAATTGTGGGAAGACTGGAGTGAGGGGGAAGTCTGACACATACCCAGTACCGTGGCTTCCTCAAAGAGAGATGGGAAGAAGTGTCTGGTTTCTGGTGTCGCTGAGCGCAAAGTAATTTCCAGTGGGTGTTTCCTTCTTTCTTTCTTTTCTTTTTTTTTTTTGAGGTGGGATTGAAGTGGTTGGGAGAGCAGATACTTACTTTGAGTTGGAGAAATTCTTTCTTTATTAAAAATTAGTGATATAACCTGTAGAAATCACGGAGGAAAAGTGGAGCCATGATAGTGGCATGCTCTCTTCTTTTTGGCCGTGATTTCTACAAGTTGTAGCACTTGTTTTTAAAAAAGAGTTTCCCCAATTTGGCACTGCTTACAGATTTCAGATATATGAATAGCAGAACTTGGATGGCAGGAGCGAGGATGAGTCTGTTGGAGGGTTGGTGCCAGTGCTGGTGGTTAGCAGGTGCTCACTATCGCTTTTTAAACATCATGCTGCTGCAGTTGAAAGCAAGATGTCTGCTGGAGGGATTTCTTAGCCTTTGTTTTTGTCAGGCTGGCTGGTCAACTGGATCTTTATGCATGGGTTATGCTAGTATTTACCCACAGGTAAAAGTGTCACTTGACCAATCAGCTTCTTAGAAAAACATACTGCATTGTATAATCATCAGTTTTGGCAGCACTAAACAGCTGCTATTGCAGCACTGTTTTTTTTTTGTTTTTTTTATGGTTACTCTTTTTTCTGCCCTCGTCATGCTCACTGGCCCCCACTCCTTCAGACTCCTCAATTCTCCCACTACCAGCCCAGTGGTGCCGAGGTTTGAGGCGCTGGATGCCACACCTTACTCCAAGCCGGTGACCTGGGTTCGGGAATGAGCCCGGACCACTGGGGTTTGGCAGGAGAGAGAGAGGATTGAGCATCTGAGGGACTGCTCTCCTCTCTCAGGGAGGGATCCAGGGCAGCCCAGTGCAACAGCGGCCCCCAGTGAAGACTGACAGCACTGTGACGCACAAGGGGGTTACAAGCTTGGGGCGGACATTGGGCGGTCGCCTTCCAGATGTGAGAGAGAGCACTCACATCAGGGCTGGGCTGCATTGCACATCCCACTTGGGGGTGTAATAAAAATACAAATGCCCCTCTGGCCCAGAGAGGTGATGGCCCTTCCAGAGCCTTGCCGCCACACACCCAACAGTGGAGCCCCGCCACCGCCCCCTTCGATCTCCTTGGGACCCTTTGTCCCCCTCAGGGTGCCCGGGAGAAAGTGATGTCCTTGAGGTTGGTGGGGTTCACAGTGGGTGGTAAAGTGGCACCGGCCAGAGAAGAGGCCCGAGAGAGTTCCAGAGTAAGTGGAGATAAACAAAAAGTTGAAAAAAAAAAGTCTCCCGCTAGCCCCACTGTCCTAACCCAGCCCTCCTCTAACTCCTCGTATTGCAGCCAATCCCTGGGATATCCCAGCATATCCCTTCACCGGGCAGGTCCCCCTCCTCTGAGGTGGGAGGTACTGGGGGAGAGGGATGACCCCAGCACTCTCTCTTCTTAGGGCCCGGGGATGCTGCCATGGAGAAGGAGGCCCCGGGAAGGCACTGGAGGCATTCTTGGACAAACAGCCATCATCCAGTGGCCAGCGAGTGGTATTTCCTGGTTTCTGAGGTGCATGATGTCTGGACATCAAGGCATTAGCCGACATCTGTCATGCACCACTCAGCCATGAACCCTGACATGTTGCCCTACCCCTGGCCTCCACCAGCAGTTGCTGAACACCAGGTTGCAGCCCTCCTCCTCCCTGGAGACAATGAGCAGTTGTGGGATGCTCCAGTTGTCTCCATCTGGCTTGCTCTCCAATGACCCGAGCTCGTTCCCGAACCCGGGTCACTGGCATCGCAAGTGGAAACCCAACCGCTGTGCTGGCAGGCCAGCTTGCAGCACTGTTTAATGCTACTGAAACCCTGACCTCATCCCTGTGCAATGGTGCACTACCCCCAATTACCCACCTGGCCAACTTAAATCCACATCTCACTCTATCTTGCCTAGCCAAGTTAAATTTACATTCCTCCTATACTAGTGGTCTAGTGGCCCCCTGCCCTGATCATTGCCTTGTCAAATTAAGTTCTTATCCCTCATATCCTGGTGGCTAGCGGTTCCCCACCCCTTGATAACTTGACAGACCAGGATAAGGTAGGGTGTGGATTTAACTTGGCCAGGACAGGTCCTTGGAAGCTGTGCATGCATGCTAACAAGCCCATAATGGGCATGCTAATGGCCCCTTAGGGTCTTGCCAGAATGGGCTCATTAACATGCTAGGGTTGAATATGGCCAACAGGAGCCCTGTAACTATTCCATTTGGGACATTCTATCTCCAATGGGCTCCTGTGGGCCATGTTTAGTCTTGGGCTCTGTCAGTACAGTGTAGTCACCATACATTGTGCGGGCACAGCCTCATATTCAAACAACATGACAATTATCTGAATATTGCTGGGAGCCAGGCATGCACTAATTGCCACACACCACTCCTGTCTACGCACTCTGAATGGGGGGCTGTTAAATCCCGTCAGGCAACTGGAACATCTCAGCTTCAACTGTAAAAAAAAAAATAATAATAATTTAAAGGAAGCAAGTGTTGCTACTATAAATCACTTACGTGTTTTCAACCAATCAACCAGTCAGAACTGGCTCAGAAGTGAAGGGTTTTTATCATGGGCACATTCCCAGTCACCTGCAGGAATGTTAAAGTGAAATGCCCCACTAAACTGGCAAGCCCAAGCATTATACAAAAGTTTTTTTAACATAAAAAAGTAACTGTAAAGCTGATCATAAATCACTTTTGAATGATTTTTAATGTTTAGTACTAGTGTAGAGTAGCTGTTATAAAATAAGAACATTATCATGTGCAGTTTGTGAAGAAACACCACCAAAACAACATGAAATAACATTCTTCATCCATGAGATATGCCCCACATCATGTTGGTACTGCCTGCTCTGCACTGGCTACCTATGCGGATGGTGCATCAGTGTTAAGATATGCTTGTTGACGTTCAAGGCCCTATGCAGTTCGGGCCCTGAATGCTTAAAATATCTCCTGTTTCCTTACCTCCCAAACCTCACCCTCCACTCCTCTGATGAAAGCTTGTTTGTCCTCCCCCTTCCCATTTGAAACAATCTGGGGACAGGGCTTTTGGTGTGGCAGCTCCCATGCACTGGAATACACTACATGGGAAGTCCGCTCTGCCCACACATTGGAGGCCTACAAAGCCTCTTTGAAAATATACTTATTTACTCAGGCATTTCCCAGTTGGTTTTTAACTGGACAGTAATTGTTATTTATGTATCCTGATGGTTTTTTTCGATCTTGTATAACTGTCGTTTTATGATTTTATTTGTGGATGTACAGCGCACTGAGCTTATGGAAAAGAATGCTTTACAAATAAAATCTGCCTTGCCGCACACTATCCTTATTACTGTATAGAAGAGTCAGTCTCACCATATAAACTGCGTAGTGGAAACATGTTCATTGCAAGGTTGAATCCTCTTTAATGGTTGAATAAAATCCTTTTAGGGAGTTAGTATACTGATCACAAAAAATGTAACATGCATCACAAAAATATGTCCAATCTTTTAAATCATCATTAAAATTGCATAGCATATTAGCAACCAAACCAAACGCTGAGGCTTGCTTCCCCAGAAGTAGAAAAGTCAGTGAAATATATCGTATTACATTAATAAAGGAGACTGACCTGCCTTCTAAGAAGAAACATAAAGCAATGACCTGCCATCTTCAAAGCTCTACCCCAAGGAGAAAAGGTCCAGTTGTAACCTGCTTTTTTCCACTGCCAACTCTCCAGTTACTCATGCACTATGAGCACATTTGGGAGGGTTGGTAGAAGAACAAGATAAAATGATGAAATCTAGATTTAGTAGTTGCCGTATTGGTCCTTGCAAGAATAGATCCAGAAGCAAATGATTTGATACTTTTTAATGGACCAACATAGCTGTAACAACAAGAACAAAGTGCTCTAGCTTTCAGACCAACCAGTCCTTCTTCAGAAGCTCATGGCAGTTGTTTAGAAAATACAATACTTATAACAGCTAGATAATGCAGAGAAAAACAGAAACAATCCCCATTGGTTTAAAATACTCATTTAAAAAAAAACAGAAGATGATGTCAGAGAAGTTTAACAGTACAATACTGCCCTCAGTCCGAATGAACCTTGGGTTCAGATGTGCTTGGTGCAACACACATACAAAGAATCCAACTGCAAATAAATTTAATTGACATAAGATAACACTGCTGAAGCAGATAACTCCCAAATCAAGCCATGAGTGTCACAGTCAGTATAAGGATGTGATTACTGAAAGGCAACCCCCACCCAGCTTAAAGACAAACTAAGATAGTTATAGGGCTCATGAAATTACAATGTATGCATTAAGGACAAGAATTACTAGTAAAGTTGTCTAAAAAACATCAGTGCACACTGTGTGATGTGAAAAACCTAGCTGGACATGCCACCCAGCTGTATTCTCAAGCTAAATAAAAGGCCCAAGAAATTACAAAACCTCAGGACTATATAAATGATAATTTAAATATAAATTGATAATATTAGTGTTAAACAAAAAACTCTAGTCGAGGAACCTCAAGGAATTCAGACCATGCAGCATGATATGTACTGATGTCAATATATACTGAGAATGTAGCAACTTCATGTACCACAAGTGTCTAGGAAATCTGAAAAAGAGATAAAAATGTAATTTGTCTCCTCCTGTTCATAAACACAATACAACCTAACCCACCCCACATCACAATAATGTGGGTGGGGGAGATACATAGCTGAAACGAGATGTTGTCTCTCTCTCTCTCTCCCCCCTCCTTTTTTCTCTCTCTCTCTATCTCTCCCTCAGACACACACACACACACACACACACACACACACTCATTCTCTCTCCTAGTGAACCTATATTAACTTCAGTTGCTGTAATTGTTCCCCAAAGGAATACAACTTGTCATGAAATCCTGAGTAAAGTACTACAATATTAGCCTAATGTAAAAAGATATGTGCAGGACCCCCAAGCAAATGAGATCACACATCCCAAAATGTACAGAGTTACAAAAATTATATATAACAGTATAAGATAACACTCCTGTATGTACACTAGCAGGCTGGGTAATCTGAATATGGTGCAATGGAATCAATCCCCCCCCCCCACACAGGCAAAGATAAAAAGTAAGGAGAAATTCTTTATGTGTGTGAAATAAAAATAGTAACACATTATAACTCCATATAGCTAAATAGAGACTTACCTCAATGTGACAGCAAGCCCCATCTCTTATATCACATACCTCACAACACATACCCACACACATACATACACATGCATCCACATCTCACATGCTGAAGTCCTATAATATGTCAGTTTGAAGAAGAAAGGTCTGTGGATGTTAGCTTCTGTAGTGTCCCATGAAGCCAATATCCAAGTTCATCCCATCTGCTACCATATTGAGATGTAAAATAAGTTTAATCTCAAAGCTCGTCTCTGTTGTGTGTTTTGAGATTTCTTTAAGACCATTACTGACATATCTGAGACTGAGTGGTCAGGCTGGGAGAAGTGATGCCCACTGGTTTTCAGTCTTCCTTGCTGTAATAGTATGTCTGTGTGAGTTCATCCTATGTGCGGAGCTGTTGGTGTGTCTCTCCTACATAACCTGTTTGTGGACATCTCTTGCACTGAATGAAATAAACAACATGTAAACATGCATGTATAACTCCATGCACCTGGAATTGTCTGTTTTGTGATGTAACCACACAGTCTGAGGTAGAAATGAGCCCACAAGTCTTGCAGGGCGTTGATTGCAGAGTCGTGTGCCATTGTGTGACATGGTATTCTGTTCCGGTGAAGTTTGCTCCTAATAATTAGGCTGGATAAATTTGTCAGTTGTTTAAAGATAGTAGTGGAGTTCCTTAAAAATACAATTAAGGTGTCATCCTCACTAAATATTGGGTGGAGATCTTTAATAATCTTACGCAGACGTTCAATGTCTGGATGATATGTGACTACCAAGGGTATTCTTTCTGTAGCTGTCTTTTCTTTATATTGAAGTAGTTGTTGTCTTGGTACTTGCGTTGCCCGTTCTGTTATCCTGTCAATTTCCCTGGAAGAGTGTCCCTGCTCCATAAAGGTGTTTTTCAACATAGCCAAATGTGTATCTCTGTCATCCTCATTTGAACAAATACATTGACAACGAAGTGCTTGACTGTATATGACAGATTTTTTTTGTATGGTTTGGATGGTTACTTTTCCTGTTTAGGTATCTCTGTCTGTCTGTTGGCTTCCTGTAAACACATGTATGTAAGGTTCCATCCTTAATGATGACTGTGGTGTCCAGAAAGTTAACCTTGGTGGTAGAGTACTCCAAGGTAAGCTTTATAGTAGGGTGGAGATTATTAAGTTTGTGATGAAAATCTTTGAGTGCATCTGTGCCTTCCGTCCAGATGATAAACAAATCATCAATGTAACAGAAATAAGCCAGTGGTTTGTGGGGATACTGCCTTAAAAAATCCTCCTCCGAGTCAGCCATAAAGAGGTTAGCATACTGTGGAGCCATTTTGGTGCCCATTGCTGTTCCCATAATTTGAACATAATGTTTACCATTGAAGTTGAAGTTGTTATGTGTCAAAATGAATTCCATAAGTTCCCACCACTCCAGGGTTGATGTTTTGGTCAGGTCCTTTCTCATGTATTATAGGACATGCATGAATGCCATCTGTGTGTGGAATATTGAGTGTAGAGGGATGTTACATCCATTGTCACTAAAATGGTATCAGGTGGTAAATCCTTATAACCAGAAAGTACACGCAACAAGTGCGTAGTGTCCGGATATAACTGTCTCTTTCCATAACCAGCGGTTTCAAATGGTCTCTACAAACCCTGAGATCCCCTCAGTCAAGGTACCATTACCAGAGACTATGGGTCTCCCTGGATTGCCAGGTTTATGTATTTTAGGCAGCATGTAGAATGTCCTGGCTTTGGTTCAGCAGGAATGAGGTGAGCTAGTTTCTTTCGGACATGGTCAGGAAAAGTTTTAATTAAGTCACATAGTTCATCTTTATATCTTGTAGTGGGGTCACTCTCAGTTCTCTGTAGTATGTAAGATCTGTTAGCTGTCTATTAGCTTCAGTAATATAATCCTCTCTGTTTAAAATCACCACTGCAGAACCTTTATCAGCTTTTTGATGACAATGTTGTGGTTTGATTTCAGTGTCTCTATAGCTCGCGCTCCAGTGGAGAGAGGTTATAATGGGTTTGTTTTTGCCTGGTAAGGATCTGACCACTGACTTGTTGGTGGAAACAATTAATATAATTGTCTAGTTTTTGTTACGCCCACTTGAGGGGTAAAATCAGATTCCTTTTCTTATCCATTACATTATTGCTGTTTGCACTGTCTTCACTACCAGTGATTTCTTCCTGCCATGAAAGAATTCTTTAAGTCTCAATCTATGGAAGCTCCTCTAGTTCACCACAAAACAGTATGTTATCCAGTGGTTTTGTTGGGCAGAAAGTGAGGCCCTTTGAAAGTACATTCAGTTCTCAAGTAGTCAGTGTGGTTGGACAAATTAACAACTGAAAGTGCCCATCAGTATTGTGTTGTTGTTCAGTGACTCCATTATGTGCTTCATGGTTGTTAGGAAGTACGGTATGTTGAAGGGCATCTAATTTCCTATTTTTCACAAGCATGGCTTTTCTTAAGGTCCTTTGGTAGTTAATGTGTATCTCTCTAAGATGTCTTGAATAGGTTCCCAGACACCCTTTCCAGAGTGGTTACAATTTCAGCAAACTCTTTATTAGAACAACTTTTGGGCATATGACATGGAATCCTGTGATTTCTCAGTTTCTCAGAGGTCCTATGACAAAGTTGTTCTGCATAAGTAGAATTGTTTGTATTTCTTAATGGATTCCAAATAGTAAGACCTTTAGGGATAATGTTTCTCCTCTTGCACTGGGTTAGAAAATAGATGTCACTGTCTAGCCGTGCCAGTTTCTTCTTGATGTTATGTAACTGCCATATTCTACGGCGAATTCCGGTATCTTCCATGTTGAAATCTAGATTTAGTAGTTGCCGTATTGGTCCTTGCAAGAATAGATCCAGAAGCAAATGATTTGATACCTTTTAATGGACCAACATAGATGTAACAACAAGAACAAAGTGCTCTAGCTTTCGGACCAACCAGTCTTTCTTCAGAAGCTCATGGCAGTTGTTTAGAAAATACAATACTTGTAACAGCTAGATAATGCAGAGAAAAACAGAAAAAAATTCCCTTTGGTTTAAAATACTCATTTAAAAAAAAAAACAGAAGATGATGTCAGAGAAGTTTAACAGTACAATACTGCCCTCAGTCGAATGAACCTTGGGTTCAGATGTGCAGTGCAACACACATACAAAGAATCCAACTGCACATAAATTTAATTGACATAAGATAACACTGCTGAAGCAGATAACTCCCAAATCAAGCCATGAGTGTCACAGTCAGTATAAGGATGTGATTACTGAAAGGCAACCCCACCCAGCTTAAAGACAAACTAAGATAGTTATAGGGCTCATGAAATTACAATGTATGCATTAAAGACAAGAATTACTAGTAAAGTTGTCTAAAAACATCAGTGCACACTGTGTGATTTGAAAAACCTAGCTGGACATGCCACCCAGCTGTATTCTCCAAGATAAATAAAAGGCCCAAGAAATTATAAAAACCTCAGGACTATATAAATGATAATTTAAATATAAATTGATAATATTAGTGTTAAACAAAAAACTCTAGTCGAGGAACCTCAAGGAATTCAGACCATGCAGCCTGATATGTACTGATGTCAATATATACTGAGAATGTAGCAACTTCATGTACCACAAGTGTCTAGGAAATCTGAAAAAGAGATAAAAATGTAATTTGTCTCCTCCTGTTCATACAAACAATACAACCTAGCCCACCCCACATCACAATAATGTGGGTGGGGGAGATACATAGCTGAAACGAGATGTTGTCTCTCTCTCTCTCCCCCCTCCTTTTTCTCTCTCTCTCTCTCCCACACACACACACACACACACACACACACACACACACTCATTCTCTCTCCTAGTGAACCTATATTAACTTCAGTCGCTGTAATTGTTCCCCAAAGGAATACAACTTGTCATGAAATCCTGAGTAAAGTACTACAATATTAGCCTAATGTAAAAAGATATGTGCAGGACCCCCAAGCAAATGAGATCACACATCACAATATGTACTGAGTTACAAAAATTATATATAACAGTATAAGATAACACTCCTGTATGTACACTAGCAGGCTGGGTAATCTGAATATGGTGCAATGGAATCAATCCCCCCCCCCACAGGAAAGATAAAAAGTAAGGAGAAATTCTTTATGTGTGTGAAATAAAAATAGTAACACATTATAACTCCATATAGCTAAATAGAGACTTACCTCAATGTGACAGAAGAGCCCACATCTCTTATATCACATACCTTACAACACATACCCACACACATACATACACACATGCATCCACATCACACATGCTGAGTCCTATAATATGTCAGTTTGAAGAAGAAAAGGTCTGTGGATGTTAGTTTCTGTAGTGTCCCATAAAGCCAATATCCAAGTTCATCCATCTGCTACCATATTGAGATGTAAAATAAGTTTAATCTCAAAGCTCGTCTCTGTTGTGTGTTTTGAGATTTCCTTTAAGACCATTACTGACATATCTGAGACTGAGTGGTCAGGCTGGGAGAAGTGATGCCCCACTGGTTTTCAGTCTTCCTTGCTGTAATAGTATGTCTGTGTGAGTTCATCCTAGTGCGGAGCTGTTGGTGTGTCTCTCTACATAACCTGTTTGTGGACATCTCTTGCACTGAATGAAATAAACAACATGTCGAGACATGCATGTATAACTCCCATGCACCTGGAATTGTCTGTTTTGTGATGTAACCACACAGTCTGAGGTAGAAATGAGCCCACAAGTCTTGCAGGGGCGTTGATTGCAGGGTCGTGTGCCATTGTGCGACATGGTATTCTGTTCCGGTGAAAGTTTGCTCCTAATAATTAGGCTGGATAAATTTGTCAGTTGTTTAAAAGATAGTAGTGGGAGTTCCTTAAAAATACAATTAAGGGTGTCATCCTCACTAAATATTGGGTGGAGATCTTTAATAATCTTACGCAGACGTTCAAGGTCTGGATGATATGTGACTACCAAGGGTATTCTTTCTGTAGCTGTCTTTTCTTTATATTGAAGTAGTTGTTGTCTTGGTACTTGCATTGCCCGTTCTGTTATCCTGTCAATTTCCCTGGAAGAGTGTCCCTGCTCCATAAAGGTGTTTTTCAACATAGCCAAATGTGTATCTCTGTCATCCTCATTTGAACAAATACATTGACAACGAAGTGCTTGACTGTATATGACAGATTTTTTTGTATGGTTTGGATGGTTACTTTCCTGTTTAGGTATCTCTGTCTGTCTGTTGGCTTCCTGTAAATACATGTATGTAAGGTTCCATCCTTAATGATGACTGTGGTGTTCAGAAAGTTAACCTTGGTGGTAGAGTACCCAAGGTAAGCTTTATAGTAGGGTGGAGATTATTAAGTTTGTGATGAAAATCTTTGAGTGCATCTGTGCCTTCCGTCCAGATGATAAACAAATCATCAATGTAACGGAAATAAGCCAGTGGTTTGTGGGGATACTACCTTAAAAATCCTCCTCAAGTCAGCCATAAAGAGGTTAGCATACTGTGGAGCCATTTTGGTGCCCATTGCTGTTCCATAGTTTGAACATAATGTTTACCATTGAAGTTGAAGTTGTTATGTGTCAAAATGAATTCCATAAGTTCCCCACCACTCCAGGGTTGATGTTTTGGTCAGGTCCTTTCTCATGTATGTATTTAAGGCATGCTGCAATGCCATCTGTGTGTGGAATATTAGTGTAGAGGGATGTTACATCCATTGTCACTAAAATGGTATCTGGTGGTAAATCCTTATAACCAGAAAGTACACGCAACAAGTGCGTAGTGTCCTGGATATAACTGTCTCTTTCCATAACCAGCGGTTTCAAAATGGTCTCTACAAACCCTGAGATCCCCTCAGCCAAGGTACCATTACAGAGACTATGGGTCTCCTGGATTGCCAGGTTGATGTATTTTAGGCAGCATGTAGAATGTCCCAGGCTTTGGTTCAGCAGGAATGAGGTGAGCCAGTTTCTTTCGGACATGGTCAGGAAAAGTTTTAATTAAGTCACATAGTTCATCTTTATATCTTGTAGTGGGGTCACTCTCCAGTTCTCTGTAGTATGTAAGATCTGTTAGCTGTCTATTAGCTTCAGTAATATAATCCTCTCTGTTCAAAATCACCACTGCAGAACCTTTATCAGCTTTTTTGATGACAATGTTGTGGTTTGAATTCAGTGACCCTATAGATCGCCGTTCCAGTGGAGAGAGGTTATAATGGGTTTGTTTTTGCCTGGTAAGGATCTGACCACTGACTTGTTGGCGGAAACAATATAATTGTCTAGTTTTTTGTTACGCCCACTTGAGGGGTAAATCAGATTCCTTTTTCTATCCATTACATTATTGCTGTTTGCACTGTCTTCACTACCAGTGATTTCTTCCCTGCCATGAAAGAATTCCTTAAGTCTCAATCTCAGGAAGTACTCCTCTAGTTCACCACAAAACAGTATGTTATCCAGTGGTTTTGTTGGGCAGAAAGTGAGGCCCTTTGAAAGTACATTCAGTTCTCCAGTAGTCAGTGTGTGGTTGGACAAATTAACAACTGAAAGGTGCCCATCAGTATTGTGTTGTTGTTCAGTGACTCCATTATGTGCTTCATGGTTGTTAGGAAGTATGGTATGTTGAAGGGCATCTAATTTCCTATTTTCACAAGCATGGCTTTTCTTAAGGTCCTTTGGTAGTTAATGTATCTCTATAAGATGTCTTGAATAGGTTCCCCAGACACCCTTTCCAGAGTGGTTACAATTTCAGCAAACTCTTTGTTAAGAACAACTTTTTGGGCATATGACATGCGAATCCTGTGATTTCTCAGTTTCTCAGAGGTCCTATGACAAAGTTGTTCTGCATAAGTAGAATTGTTTGTATTTCTTAATGGATTCCAAATAGTAAGACCTTTAGGGATAATGTTTCTCCTCTTGCACTGGGTTAGAAAATAGATGTCACTGTCTAGCCGTGCCAATTTCTTCTTGATGTTATGTAACTGCCGTATTCTACGGCGAATTCCGGTATCTTCCATGTTGAAATCTAGATTTAGTAGTTGCCGTATTGGTCCTTGCAAGAATAGATCCAGAAGCAAATGATTTGATACCTTTTAATGGACCAATATAGACGTAACAACAAGAACAAAGTGCTCTAGCTTTCGGACCAACCAGTCCTTCTTCAGAAGCTCATGGCAGTTGTTTAGAAAATACAATACTTATAACAGCTAGATAATGCAGAGAAAAACAGAAAAAAATCCCCATTGGTTTAAAATACTCATTTAAAAAAAAAACGAAGATGATGTCAGAGAAGCTTAACTGTACAATACTGCCCTCAGTCCGAATGAACCTTGGTTCAGATGTGCTTAGTGCAACACACATACAAAGAATCCAAATGCACATAAATTTAATTGACATAAGATAACACTGCTGAAGCAGATAACTCCCAAATCAAGCCATGAGTGTCACAGTCAGTATAAGGATGTGATTACTGAAAGGCAACCCCCACCCAGCTTAAAGACAAACTAAGATAGTTATAGGGCTCATGAAATTACAATGTATGCATTAAAGACAAGAATTACCAGTAAAGTTGTCTAAAAAACATCAGTGCACACTGTGTGATGTGAAAAACCTAGCTGGACATGCCACCCAGCCACCCTTGTGTATGTATGTGTGTGGGTATGTGTTGTGAGGTATGTGATATAACAGATGTGGGGCTTGCTGTCACATTGAGGTAAGTCTCTATTTAGCTATATGGAGTTATAATGTGTTACTATTTTTATTTCACACACATAAAGAATTTCTCCTTACTTTTTATCTTTGCCTGTGTGGGGGTTGATTCCATTGCACCATATTCAGATTACCCAGCCTGCTAGTGTACATACAGGAGTGTTATCTTATACTGTTATATATAATTTTGTAACTCTGTACATATTGGGATGTGTGATCTCATTTGCTTGGGGGTCCTGCACATATCTTTTTACATTAGGCTAATATTGTAGTACTTTACTCAGGATTCATGACAAGTTGTATTCCTTTGGGGAACAATTACAGCGCCTGAAGTTAATACAGGTTCACTAGGAGAGAGATTGTGTGTGTGTGTGTGTGTGTGTGTGTCTGTGGGAGGGAGAGAAAGAGAGAGAGAGAGAGAGAGAGAGAAAAAAGGAGGGGGAGAGAGAGAGAGACAACATCTCGTTTCAGCTATGTATCTCCCCCACCCACATTATTGTGATGTGGGGTGGGTTAGGTTGTATTGTTTGTATGAACAGGAGGAGATAAATTACATTTTTATCTCTTTTTCAGATTCCCTAGACACTTGTGGTACATGAAGTTGCTACATTCTCAGTATATATTGACATCAGTACATATCAGGCTGCACGGTCTGAATTCCTTGAGGTTCCTCGACTAGAGTTTTTGTTTAACACTAATATTATCAATTTATATTTAAATTATCATTTATATAGTCCTGAGGTTTTGTAATTTCTTGGGCCTTTTATTTAGCTTGAGAATACAGCTGGGTGGCATGTCCAGCTAGGTTTTTCAAATCACACAGTGTGCACTGATGTTTTTAGACAACTTTACTGGTAATTCTTGTCTTTAATGCATACATTGTAATTTCATGAGCCCTATAACTATCTTAGTTTGTCTTAGTTGGGTGGGGTTGCCTTTCAGTAATCACATCCTTATACTGACTGTGACACTCATGGCTTGATTTGGGAGTTATCTGCTTCAGCAGTGTTATCTTATGTCAATTAAATTTATGTGCAGTTGGATTCTTTTGTATGTGTGTCTACAAGCACATCTGAACCCAAGGTTCATTCGGACTGAGGGCAGTATTGTACTGTTAAACTTCTCTGACATCATCTTCTGTTTTTTTTTTTAAATGAGTATTTTAAACCAAAGGGGAATTTTTTCTGTTTTTCTCTGCATTATCTAGCTGTTATAAGTATTGTATTTTCTAAACAACTGCCATGAGCTTCTGAAGAAGGACTGGTTGGTCTGAAAGCTAGAGCACTTTGTTCTTGTTGTTACATCTATGTTGGTCCATTAAAAGGTATCAAATCATTTGCTTCTGGATCAAGATAAAATGATGAAATTCTGGTCATATCCCCAACAAACAAATGCAATAAATCCACCAAAATTATGAAAATACACTCCTGGAAGAACCACACTAGGTGAGGAGGATGCCAACTGTAGCCCATATCAGCAAAGGAATAAGAATGCACCAACTGAAGCCTGCTACCTGTACCCCACCCCACTGGAGAAGGCAAGATACAGCCAACTTCTAACCAAGGCCTGACACCCGTTCTCCATCCCAACACAGTAGAAAAGACACACTCAAGTGCCAACGAATGCATGCCACTCATACCCCACCCCAGCAGAGGAGATATGGTACAGCCAACCATGGCCTGACAACCATGCCCCATCCTATCGGAGGAGAAAAGATATAGTGGACTGCGATCTGACAACTGCAATCCACCCCGCTGGAGAAAGAAGGATGCAGAAGATTGAGGCTTACTACTCTTACCCCATCCCTCAAAGGGGAAAAGACACAGTCGAGTGCCAACCAAGGCCAACCATCTGTACCGCACCCCACTGGAGGAAAAATGATACAGCCAACTGAGGCCTGCCATCTGAGTCCCATCCCACCAGAGGAAAAGGAATACAACTGACTGGGGCATTCCATTTGTACCCATCTCACCAGAGAAGAAAACACTGCCAAGGCCTACCACATGAACCCCACAAGAAAAGAAAGGATACTGCTGACTGGGGCCTACAACCCATTACACTACTACACCAGAGGAGAAAGGATACTGTCACCCAAGGCTTTCTATTCGCATCCCACTCCACCCCACCAGAGCAAAAAGGATTCAGCTGCCTGGGGTTTGCTACTGTCACCCAATCCTACCAGAGGAGAAATTACACTTCCAAGTGCCGAGAAAGGCCTGCTGCCCATACCCCATCTGACTGGAGAAGATCAAGCACAGCCAAGTTCCATCCAAGGCATGCCACCTGTACTCCATCCCACTGGAGGAGAAAAGCCTGTCCGTGAGGTTAGAGATGAGATCTGCCAGCCAAACCCTAACCCTACCAATCCCACCAGACAATTAGAGTCATAGAAACATAGAATCTTGCATCAGAAGGAGACCTAGGGTCCCTCAGGTCTGCCCATACTATACTACCTCATGCCACTAACCTAATGTACTGGTGGGTTGTCTCCCCATTCCCCAACTCCTTCACCCCTCAATCCTGAGCGCCCCCCCCCCACAAGGGACTATTATTCCCCTTGCTCTTTCCTAGCTGTATTTATACTTGTTTAGGGTATCTGCCCCCACCACTTCTACCAGCAGACTGTTCCACCATTCAACAACCCTTTCTATAAAGTAAAACATCATCATGTCTCTCTTGAGCTTGCCCCCACCAACCTCCAGTCATGTGGCCTGGTGACTGCATCCCTATTCCATACAAACAGGTTCTCATTATTCACCCTGTTTATGCCCCCCAGAAACTTACTGTATATTGCAGGTTTGTAGCATGTCCCCCCTCTTGTGCATGGATTCCTGTAAGTACATAGTTAAAGCCACCAGTCATTCCTCATAAAATATGCCTTGCTGACCTGGTTCATCGTAATAACACTCCTCTGTGCCGACTTCAGTCTGCCCATGTCCTTCCTTACATATTAACTCCAGAACTGAGCAGAGTACTCCAGACGAGTCCTCACAAGGGATTTGTATAGGGGCAGGTTCACTTCACTTGTATCAAAACCCCTTCCTTTACACCCTAGCATCCTCAATGCTTTGCTTTATTACATTGACTTGTTTGCTTGAGGGAGTCACTGATTATGGTTCGCTTATCCCTCTTCTCTGTTGAAGTAGCCTGTCTAAACCCTCCCAACCAGTATTCTGTGTGTGGGTTCTGTCTCCCTAAGTGCATTACCTTGCACTTCTTGGCATTGAATTTTTTTTTCAAAAAGTAGACTTTATTGAAGATTCAAAACAGCACAGTACAGTGACAGTAACAGCAGGTAACAACAATGGCTCAAATTAATCTGGAATAATACATTTGTCAAAAGAAAAGTGTATGTTTATGGTACATCAGTACACTGCACACAGTCCATTACAGTCAGAAGTGCAACTAAGGTATCACATCATTTGTGGGACTTCTGGTTGCATCTTGCTAAGAATGGCAGCTTGAAGTTTGAGCTAATACAACCCCTCAACAGAAAACCCTGAAACAATCTCACAAAATTAACAAATTTCTGCTGAAACTCAGAACTAAAAGGGGTAATGATCACTCAGACCTCAAAACATAATTGGGGACTCTCTATAATACCAAGTTAAAATGAAAAAAGATCACCTAACCTTCAGACTCGGAACAATCCCTGGCCTCGGCTGATACTGGCGGCCACATGGATCCCACACCTACACCTCGTAAAAAGGCTTCTAAAAATGAAAGAGTTAAACTAGACACAATATACAAAAAGATACTTTTTGATCCGAAGTAAAGCAATTATATTTGGAATTGAGACGAGATGTAGCAACTTTAGAACAATGTGTAGACAATACTGACAGACAAGTAACTGTAGTGGAAAATCAGACAGATGATCTCTAAGAGACAAAAATCTACAGAATCAACAGGCTCAACTATAAATCTGACAAGAGGATGCTGAAAACTGAGCCAAGCATAAAAATATATGCATTTATTGTATCCCTGAAGAAACAGAAGACCAGAACATCATGGACTTCATAGTAATGTTCCTCCAAACAGCCGTAGAATTGCCTGCAGAAATGCCTCTCAAAATGGAGCGAGTACATTGGGCACTGGGCCCTAAACCTACTTCCTCAGATGCTCAACCCCACTCCACTAAAGCATGTTTTTTAAGCTATGTTATTAAAGAAAAAGTTTTACTAACTGCTTGGAGACATCACGAGGTGTTTTATGGCCAAACTAGAGTACATCTTGACAAGGATTACACACGTGAAACAATGTACCTTCACAGAGCATATGCAGACATCTTCCCCGGGGTTAAGAGACAAAGGCTACATATTCACCACTCCATATCCAGCCAGGATTATAGTACAACTTCCAAATGGCCGGGGAACATTTGAGACAGCAGAGGAAGCCAAAGAGGAGCTGCAGAAATTGGGTCTCAAATTTACCATATGCCCAGAGAACTGACCACAGCCAGCCCTGATGCCTCCTCATTGGCAAATGGTCACGGGCCAGAAGAAACCAACTAGTAAGAATACTGAACCTAATCTCCCTCCAGCTACTAGACTGGCATCATTTTGGCATACCGAGAAAGCTAAAACATGAGAATCAACTATAAGAAGGTACTGTTTCAATATTTTTGGATACTTGCCGTGGCCTGAATAATTCCAGGGGCACTGAGCCCCAGAGGAATCCACATCAAGGCCTTTTAAAGGCTCCGTGTCGGCTGTGATTTCCTTTCTGGGGCCAAGAAGATTTTTCGTCTTCCTCAGTGGGGACACTGTTCAAATGAGGCTTTTGTTTGATTTGAGCTGAAATTTGTTTAAATCAACTGACAGGCTGGAGAGAAGCCTACGACTACTCAGAAGACCCTTCCCTTTTTGTATTTTTTTCCTCTTTTTTGTTTGTTATTTCTTGTTCATTTCCCCTCCACAGATTCAGTAACGATTCAAAAGTGCTACAGTACAGTTAAAGGCACAGAACTAAGGATGATTATGAGAATTACTATAGTTTTGTAACTAAATTGGTCCTATCATTTTTCTTGCCTGCATAATTGTTCATGACAATATTTCTTACATGAGATAAGTCTTATTTGGAAATGAACTACTTAAGACACTATGGCCAAGGACATAAAGAAATGTTTATTTCCTTAAATAATTTTGTTTTTAGAAGAACAAGGGGTCATAAAAAGCTGTAGTCCCTCATTCACTCTAGTAGACCTAAGTAAAAAGAGGTCTTGACTTATGCAATCTAATAGAAATATATTAATTACACTGGTGGCAGGATCTGCCACAACCCCCAGGATGCATTTTTTTCTCATTATTTTAAAACTGCTGCTTTTCCGCAGTAATTTTTTTTTCCCTTTTTCTTATGGTTTGGGGGTAAATTGCTGTCCCCAGGAGGCCCTGGAGAATATTACTTCGGATTTTTCTCCTCAGCTCAATTGGTGTATTGGGTGGTCAGGGAGCCATATATTTGACTCCCCTACCTTGGAAGTTAAGAAAATGGAGTTCACCCTGAATTTTAAGTTATTGAGTAAAACTATAAGTTACTACCTTATTATGCAGTTTGGTTTATGGGGGAATCCCATGAAATATGTAAATAGTTTATTGGGTGAAGAGAATCAGTTACCCTCTCTAGCCCAGAAATTTATAATTTCTGAATTTCAGTTAAGAGAAATAGTTATATTAGGTGATATTATTACTGTTTGCTTTCTATTGGAAAAACTCATGCAGAGATTAAGGGAAAATGAACATTACAAATCACATCAGGTATTAAGTTCTGAACTATCAGCAAATGTTTTATCAAGGTCCTTAATATTACTTGAAATGAAAAATGATGGCTTTGAAACCAGATTAGAAGGAGGAGTGGTCATGATTTGCAGCAGCAAGACTAGAGATAGAATGGGAGGTGTGGTGAGGCAAATGGACTCTCATTTTCATAGGACGAGTTTTTGCTAATTATTACATAAATGGCTATCACTAGCTAAGATCCTCTCCATTAATATTAATGGGCTGAACAATCCCATTAAAAGGTCAAGAGTGTCCCAGTACTTAAGAAAACAAGCTCCAGAGGTAATCTATCTAAAAGAGACGCCGCTTACATCAGGGGACCATATGAAGTTACAATGGGGGGGCAGATACCTGGTAAAAGCATTCTCTTGTAAGAAAGGAAAACATAGAGGAATGGTTATATTCATCCCTGCATCGACCTGCTTTGTGTTACAGGAAGAATATGTTGATGCAAATGGTCTCTATATAATTCTAAAGGGACTATTGTATGGGAAGCCAATGACCCTGGTTAATATGTATCCCCCCCCCATCCAATGAGGTTTCAAATGTTTTTTAACAAATTACTTGAAATGCTACATGGAACACTCATAATGGGAAGGGACATAAATTTAACCCTAGACCCAGAGACCGATTCAACTGCTGACTCTAGACATAGAAGGTCAGCAGCGCAAAAGGAGTTCCATACCCAAATGAGTTTTCTAGGGATACTAGATGTCTGGAGATTTTTTTCCTTCTATTAAAGCATACACATACTACTCCCACAGATTCCATACCCAATCTTTTATAGATTATTTTTTCACCACTAAGGAGCACACGTGTCAACTACATGATATCACCATAGGCCCTCATTTCCTCTCAGACCACGCACCTATTTTATTGAAGTTAAATTTAGGCCATACCCGTGGAACCACCCAATGGCATCTCAATATAACTTTGTTATGAGACCCAGTCTTTAAAAAAAAGATGCAAACCATAATCCCACAAGTATTATCTGAAAATACTAACCCGTGCATAGCGGCAGAAATAACCTGGGATACACTAAAGGCAGTTATTAGGGGGGAGATAATCTCCTATGCAGCATAGAAAAGGAAACAGAGGGAATCTACATATGCTAAAATGGAGGAGGTGCTACATATCCTCCAACAAAACTTGGAAGCTGATTCAGCCCAGTTACAAACCCGTATTCGTTATTTAAAAGTGGAAATACAAAAACGTACAGATCAAAAGGTACAGCAGGCCTTGTTCTATTTAAAAATGTATAAGTATGTGGGCAGTCCCAGAGGAGCCAGAAATTTGGCACGGCGGCTTAGAAAACAGAAAATGTCTTCCACTATCTCACAAATTACTTCGCATTCACCTTTGGGAACTACATACATGACTAAAGGAATTATGGAAGCCTTTCAACAATTTTATATCCAGTTATACAAGGCTCCACCAGGCAATAACCCCACCAAGATAGATCATTATTTGGCCACAAAGGCCTTCCCCACCTTATCCCAGGAACAAAAACAAACCTTACTGACACCCATTAGAGCAGGTGAAATTAAAGTGGTAATAGCCCAGACTAAAACCTCAAAATGTCCAGGACCAGATGGATTTCCATCCAAATAGTATAAGATGTTCTCTAAACAGTTGATTCCTTCCTTATTATCAACCTGCATGTAGGTTCAGGAGGGAGAATTTCCCCCTCCCTCCTGGGCCTATGCCGTACCATCTCTAATCTTGAAACCTGGAAAAGACCCCAAGAACACATATTCCTATAGACCAATTTCCATATTAAATATGGACTACAAGATATAAATGTCTGTATGGGCTCACCGAACAGAAAATATACTTCACCCAGACCAGTCTGGATTTATCCATTCCAGACAGACAGCGGATAATATCTGCCTAACAATACATCTTATGGGACATCTAAACCAAAGGAAAATACCGGCAGCATTTATCAGTTCAGACGCTGATAAGGTGTTTGACTGAGTATCATGGTCTTTATATGGCAAACTCTGACAAGCATTGGATTTCCACAAATTACTCTTGATTGACTAAAAAACATATATCAAGCCCCCAAGGCGTTCATTCAAATTAATGGACAACTTTCAGACCCAATTCCACTGGCAAGGAGAAAGCATCAGGGATGTCCCCCTCTCTCCCCCCTTCTGTTTGCTATTTATATTGAACTATTGGCAGCGGCAATAAGGAATTTTGTCCAAATGGAGGGTATCCCATTGGGGTGTCGAGTTTTTAAACTTTTGCTATATGTAGATGACATACTGCTTACCCTGCTAAACCCGGAACAGTCTGTTCCAAAGGCATTAGAGGTAATACTATACAAATGTATGGCATAATCTCAGGTTATGTAATAAACCTGCAGAAAACTGAGATATTGACCCTTAATTTCTCCCCCTCCCCTGGGCTTAAAAAATTACTTCCTTCCAGATGGGCTTGCACAAGAATAAAATACCTGGGGGTATACTTACCGAGAGATTTGATACATTTTGAATTACTTTTATGAACCCTTGACCCAAGCAATAGAGAGAAAACTAACTGAATGGACCCACTTTTCTTTATCTTTACTCTCAAAATTTGAGGCAGTACAAATGACAATACTACCAAAATTCCTTTTCATGTTTCAGACACTACTACTGACACCAGCAGCATGCTACCTTAATTCATGGAATAGACTATTATTGAGATTTATTTGGGGAGGCCAGCGACCTCGGGTCCATTGGACTTTGTTGATGCTCCCGATAGTTAGGGGGGTCTCAACCTACCTAATTTAGCAGAATATCTAAATGCAGTAATAATTAAAGTGATTCTACTCTGGCTCAGCCCTCAAAATGAAGCCATTTGGAAATACATAGAGTTTGTTCCTAATGATCATTTTGACATTGAAAAGGTGATTTTAGCACCATTAAGTCCCCCCCCCCAAACTTTAAGGATTTTTCCTTTGGTACAAGGGACACTGTCAGAGCTTGTTATAAAATTAGAGCCACCCCAACATTGAATTTCCCTTTTTACTTTATGAGACAGCTAAAGGCTGAAGCAGATTTTCTGCCGGCTTAGATGACTCTTACATTTAAGAACTGGCACCGACTTGGTCTTAACTATCTTTACCAGTTCTTGGATATAAATGGAATAATCACCTTTGCACAAATACAGGCCTCATACTAAATACCAAGATCAGATCAAGTCTATTACAGACAGATGCGTGAATATTTGCAGCAAAAGGATCCTCCATGAAATGCATTCCCGACCCCACTTCCTCGGCTACTTAAAGTGATTCTGAATGCAATCAAGGGAGTGTCCTACCCACGTTTGATTGGAATAATATATAAGTCTCTCCAGATATATTGGACAGATACTAACAGTTCTGTGCTCCGAGCCTGGAACAGAGAATTGTGTGTTGATATCTCACTTGATAAATGGCATTGTACTGGAAAGAGTTTATTTGGAAATGTCAAATCAGGTACTTTAATACCCCTGTTACACGACTGAAATATTTACCTAATCAGTATGGCTATTGTTGGAGGCAGTGTGGGGAGCCACATGCCAATTTTGTACATATATTCTGGGATTGCCATAAACTTGGCTCTTTCTGGCAGGACTTTAATGAGGCAATATCACAAATACTTACTCCTGATTCGGTAATATCATTACAATTAAAGCTCTTATGTATTGATCAGGAAGGTAAAATACCTCCTACATGGAGCATGTTATATCTATGTATAGCTGTGGCTTAGAAAACAATTACACACATGTGGCATTCCCCGACTGCCCCAACGTTGTCTCAATGGCAGTCAATAGTCAATTATATATATTTTGTGGCGAGAACTATAGCATATTATGTGGGTTGTCAATCAAGTTTTGAACTGAAGTGGAGACCGTGGGTCTTTTACATCTCAAGAGAAAACCATGCATTTGTCCCATGAGCACTCCCAAGACTGAGTTTAGGTGGGTAAAAAATTGATATAGAAAAGACAAAATAATTTATAAATAATTGTGGGGCTTCTGTTGACCTAGTACTACAATAATGTTCAGAATGCTGATTGGATGGTCAAGTAATATGACTGAAAGAAAATGGAGATCTTGTAACATAGATTTGTGAATCTTTGCATGAACTTATAAATAAAGTTTTTAAAAAAGGTATCACATCATTTTTGAAAGCATTAAATCTTAACTGTGAGGTCTGTGAGGACAATCTCTTCGGCTTCTGGTCCATCTGAAGCTCCCATGCAAATTTTCTCATGATCTATCCTGCTGCACAGCTTTGCACCATCAGCAAAGAGATGCAAATTGTTCTGAATATCTTCCCCTGTCACCGATAAACATGTTGAAAGGGACCTCCCTATCCTCTGACTTGGCCTATTCATTACTACACTCTTTTGTCTCCCCAAAGACAATTCCTTACCCACCTGACTTAGATCCTCCACCTTTTCACCAGCCTCCTGTGTGGTACCTTTTGTACCTATATATTTGTAACCCAGGCACCACCTCCCAACAGGCTACTACCCCTGCCTGCCTTCCTAAATACAGGTTGAGGGGACTGGGCTCTAACAGTAATACTTTGACATGGTGCCTCCACCCAGAGTAATATTCAAGTGGGTTAGAGCTTAAGTTAGCACAATCCTCTGGGAAGTTATGCCTATTCACAGGCTCAACCAGTGGTCCCACACATGGGGAAACAATAAACTCTTTTCTTGACATTCAATGGCACAATTAATGGTGAGTGGTAATAATATGCTCACGGTTACTACACTTACCAACAGGGTTCTGGAGTCTGGAATACACCCTGTACACCTGCAATAAAGTTTTTCAACAACAACACTATACCTTTCAGTTACTTGCATTACCCCAGCACTCAATAATGATATGCTTATAGGCTAGTATAACATTCAAACAAATAACTGATTTATTTGGGGATTTGAACACAGGGGAGAGGTGTGAATTCAGTTTTACTTTAAAGTACTGTATTAGATTTTGATAACAACACAAATACGTTTAACCCCCTGGACAGTCCAGATACAGCTGCTGGGTACCCAGAGTCTTATGAGGTGCAAGCTTGAAGTGTTTCCATGGGTTGGCTGGCATTGCTGCTGGTTGGGACCCTTAAATAAAATAATGATTATGGCTGTTTTTTTACTTGTCTGTAGCAACATTAAAAAATGCACTTTAAAACCCAAGAAAATTGTAATCCTCAGGCCTGATGGCCTGCAAAACAGTCTAAACCACAATGAGAACTTGACAGGCAAATCAGATATTAAAGCACTTTTATTTTGTGTTGCAGGGTAAAACTCTGTTTTACTCACTGAACCAGAACCTCAGGATCTGGGTTGATTTCCAGGCTGACTCCCCTTGAGGCAGGATTTGACTCTCTGGTGTGAGACTGCAAGCTGCAGGACTTTGTCCTTTCTGGCAAGGACCAGGATACAGGGACCAGGGCCTGCATGACTCACCCCCACGTCACCGCATATCTCCCAAGGATGGCTGCAACCAATGATGATCATCACAGGAGCTGACTCCCCACATTGATCTTCTAGCAGCTTGGTTCTCACAGGCAGCAACAGTCTCTGAAGCAAATTATCAGGCATCACAGGCTTAACTTTTGAAACATGACTGACATAGGTCGCACAGATTATCCACTTGCAAACTGCAGTGTTTGGAATGTAAACTGGAAAACAGGAATTCAGGTCTCCCTCTTTTGACAAACAGGATGGAGACAGTCCCTGTAGCCTCAGGCTTTAGATTCAAGCAGAGTCCCTAAGGCAGACAGATTTCTTACTGAGATGCAGATTGGGGATCTTTCACACACTCTGACCCCACTTCAGTCAGGAGATTTAGCCAGTGGTTAAAGCAGACATTCAGAACAGGGGGAACTCCATAGGCAGAGGAGCACCAGGGGTACAAAATCCTAACCTCTCTAGGGAGGGTCTGGAAACATTTTTAAAAATTGATGCCAAATGGTGCATTTTGGTGGCATTTAGGAGGCTGTGAAGCAAATTCATAGCAGCCTACAAAAAGGCAGATGAATGCAGAGGTACAGTAAACAGGACCAGGTTTGACCATCTGGAATGAGTAGCAGGCAGAGACAGAGTCAGGCTACTGCAGTAAGTTGCAGTGCTCAGAGCTCAGCTCAGCAGCTTGTTGTTTCAATTAATAATTCACAGTGGATAAGTGAATTTCACCTATTATCTCAAATTCCCCACCCCATTACTGGTGTCGACCCCTACTCTCTCCCCTGTCCCCTCACGGTCCTGTCTCTCAGCTCAACAGAGCAGCCACGCACAACTGCAGCCCTCAGACAATAAGACAAGTCACTCAGTCAAACAGATTTGGTGGTTCTTCTTTTCTATTGATTTTTGCCTCAGACAGAAATTAAAATAGAAAAAAATCCTTCAGTCATCTAGTAGTGACACTTGTAGTAATTATAGTACCCTTGTTGGCTCTTTATAAACTGTATTTTTAATTTTGCCACTTGAGTCGCACTCACTTACTGATCGCAGCAGCACTTTTCCTCCTCTCGAAACAGCCTACTGCTGTGGTGAGAGAGGTGCAAACACGTTAACAGCGCGTGTGCAATTGATCTGCACATGTGCAGTTTTCTTATTTGAGATGTCTCTGAGACGGATGCTGTCTCTCTTCCCGCCCACCACCACAGACCAGATTGGTCAGGTAACACCCATATTGATGGTCACCTAGTGCCAGTGGTCTCTCTCTAAGACTCTGTAGTAGTTCTTTGGTAGCTGCAGCAAGGGGCAGTGTGTGAGGGGGCAGCAGGTGGGACATGCAATGGACATCTCTTACGGTCTGTCCATCCAATCATCATCACACATCAGGAGCAGAGGAGGAGGAGTAGTGGGAGGATCATCATGAATGAATTCAGAATGAGTAAATAAATGAAACACACTCATTCTCCTCCCTGAGTTTCCAGCCGGCACAAGGGCGCTTCAAGTATTCCTCTCTCTTAGAGGGGCCAGTGCTGCCAGATAGAATTACATATTAAAAAATGGCTGGGGGGGGCGTACATTAGTCCCCCCTCATGAAAACCATTGCTAGGCATGGGGGGACTTGTACCCCCAGGTTCCCCTCACTTTAGTCACTGGATTTAGCTCTGACGAGATCACTTCTTTTCTCCCTTTTGGAGAATTATAGATTGGTCTGCTAACTTGGCAGTCTCAACAACTCACACAAGAGTTCAGGTCGAGGAGAGGTTTATCAGGCTTCTCCCCAACATCCTCAAGCTGGTGTGGCAGAACCTCCTCACTGTCTGGAAGCTCACTCTGGTCTGATTCCAGTTCAACTGTTCTTCTCTCTGAAGAAAAACAAACTCTGGGTTCTAACTGGCGGCTGAAGCTGTCAAACATAGTCCAAGTCTTTTAATTGGTTAAAAATTGTGTGCCAAGAATTGTCCCTGCTGAAGTCTTTGGCACAGTCCCAAGAGTCTTTATGATAAATCCTGGCTCCCAACTGGCTGAAAGGCTGCAAACATTGCTGCTTCTGATACAGTGCCCAAGCAATCCATGCAGTTCCCCACTTTAAAGTCCTGGTGCAGTCAATGTTTTTACTTTTTATTTACAAATTCCCCACTGTTCAATAGCTCCACTTGTGTCCTCTTAAAAGCTTCTAGTATTTAACATTTATGTGTTGCCCTGAGCCTGTCACTGCCACCAAAATTCAGTGCCCCTAGGCAGCAGACAGGCACCCTCATTAATATTAATATGGCTCACAAATATGCATGAGCCCCCAAGTGCTCACTATTAGCGTTCTTTATTTACAGGGTACAGAGGGCTCTCTTGGCCCTTGTTTAGGTCACCGGTCCCCAGTTAAGTAACTTTTGGGATCGGGACCACCTGACAACAATCCGCTTGACCACAAACTATGGTCAGAAAGAAATGTGCTTCTGCGCATGCATGGCCACCTGCTTACACATTTGTGCACCAGGGAACAGCGGCAGCTTGCGACCCAGCTCCTTAACCCCAATATGAGCTGACATCAAGTACAGGGGCTGTACTGGGGACCAGAGGCACATAAAGGGACACGGGCTATGGTGGTGAAGATCGGGGGATAATTGGGGGACACCACCAACACCAGTAGGCAAACAGGAGAAATGGGGGCAATATAAGGTAAGCCCCATGGGGGGTTTACATATTTACATGAAGTCACACAAAACATTGAACAGCATGGATTGCAACTTCCCACCCTAACTTTATTTTCCCTATCGCTCTCTCTCTCTCTCTCTCTCCAGTCTCCACTGTGACATCATCTCACTGAGCCATGTAAGGCATTCCATGCTATGTAGTTCACAGGGAATACAACAGTCTGCAATGCAACACAGCAAACCCTGCTTTACCATAGTGGATACCTTAGAAGAAACAGTATATAACACTCCTCCCCCTTAAATTTGAGAGCACAATGTCTCACTAGTAAATTTTCTTTCCTTTTATTAATGTAACTTTAACAATTTAACTGTAAACAGTTTATTCCTCTCTATACTGGCAAGCAGAGGTAGACTGTTCTGACCTTGTAACATGTTCAGAGTATTATTCTACCCTGTGGCTGGGAACATGTTCTGTTATTTGACTTTTATAGATTCAGGCAATTTGGAGATTTATAGCTCTTACTGGATTACACCTTTCAAAGTTAGGCTCATCTCCACCATTGGTTACTGACACCTGCATGTCAGTATGAACACTACCTAATGAAGGTTCCAGTACAGTACAACTGCTTCTGGTTGTGCTGTAAGATTCAAAAACTGATTTACTTCAATGATAGGATTTGATGTGCTGCCTAGTGGCTTTAGAGGTACTATAATCATGTATTTCATATTCTCCCAGTGTCTGGAAGATGTAACACTAGAGTCTGGATCTTGTACTTCAGAGAGTAACAAATGGTTTATGTGTACTTTGCACACTCTTGAGCCCACCTGAACCAAACAAACCAGAGGCCCATATTGTAGTGCTGTGCAGAATTTTCAAATTCCAGCAGAACAAAATGCCATGTAATTTTCAAAATTCTGTTGAAATTCTGCAGAATTTCACAACAAATGGAATGGTGAAATTCCACAGTAGAAAGTAGTTGAGGAATGATTTTCCATGGACAAAAATGCTGTTCTGTGGAATATTATTCCATGGATCTTGATATTTTCCACGGAAATTGTTACAGAATAATTTTCTGCAGAAAAATTGCTTTTCTATTACATGGATCACAGTAGGCCGAATTCCACTGAAAAAACAATGAAATTCCAGTGGAAATTCCAGTGGCAGAATGACCATTCCATGCTAATTCCACCAGTGGAATTCCGCATTCCACACAGCACTACCACATTGCCTTACAACAGTTTCACACACGCAATTTTCCTTCCCCTCCAGGAAACAACATACCTTCACCTTGTCCTGAGGTTTGAGTTCTCACAAATTTTTCTGACCCTTGCCATGCTGTACTTTATGCTTATCATGCTTGGCTTCAACAGTTCTTCGAAGGCTTGGCTTGAGCAAAGTAAATTTGTTTGTGAGCTGATGCTTCCGGAACAATTCAGATTGTCAACAATTCATAACTGAATGTGGGGTGCTTCAATACATAAAAAGGAAGTTTGACAGGTGATGTTGCAGTGACGGTTTGGCCCTGCCTCGGTCTACACTTAGTACTTGGTTTGTAAGGGCCTTTTTTAATGTTTGTTCACATCATTCTGCAGCCCTGATTGAAGGTAGTTTGTAAAGAGGTACACACGTATGTTTAATTCCATTGGAATTCATGAACTGTTGAAATTTGTCTGAGGGAAACTGGGGCCCATTATCAGACACCACTTTCTTTGGAGGTATAATAACACACAGTCTCAACAGTATACAGCCCTGCTCTAATGACAGTAGGTCACTTTGGGTAAAATAAGGACATACTGGCTCATTGATCACATAACCAGGCCAGTCATTTAGGGTGCATTCCCACACCTGTGAAAGAATAGTATCCTTTCTTGTCTCTTTTGTGATATCCCTTGATGACACAGGTAATTCCTCAGTACAGGAAAAGAAGAAAATAAAACACATCTGCCTCTTAAGCTGGGGTTGCCTGTCCTTGGCATGGCAATCTGGACAGGGCATCCATGTTACCATGTTCATCCGGTTTCTGATATTCAATGTTGTAACAATAAGCAAGGCCCCTAGAATTTTGTGGCCCCCGAATTGTGCGCAGAACTTGCAGCCTCCCACAAAATTTACTGTTCTTGGTTTTTCCATAGCACATGGTTACCTTCCCCACCATTTATATCTCAAACTCCTCTATGCTTAGTGTGTGATGTTATCAATAATGTCACATAATTTAACTAGTGGCAGGGCTGCATTCTCCCACAGAAATAAATAGTAATTTGTCTACCACAGCTCCCACTCCCTGAGGAAGTGGCAGAGCACATCAGGTACTGTGATATTTGCTCAATCTGTACTACCACCTAATAAAATTTTCAGTTCTGAAGTTAATACACCTGGGCCAACTTATACAAATATTTGACTATAACATAGACCTGTTAACGGAATACCTTACTTTGTACATATTCATTTGTGCCTTTAAGGTATTGGAAAGCCCTCTGAAATGAATAACTGATAAAATGAATTAACTTGTCTTTTAAAAGAAAAAGAATTATGCCTAGAGACATGGAATATTATGATGTGTACACCTGTTAAAAGAACAGATCCAATAACTGAATAATTGTGCTGTACACATTTGTTTGCTAGGGTTATTGATTACATGTTATTATGGGGAGACAGAATTACCTGAAATTTATGAAAAAATGTTGTGTGCAGGATAGGATGTTGGGCCAATGAACAGATAGTTGTATTCCCATGCCAGTGACTGACATTTAGGGTGAGCTCAGGGAGGTGGCTGGGCAGCACGAGGATGAGATTAAATGCTGTCACGCCATTGATTCAAGCCTGGTAAGGTATGGCACAGTGTTCTGTTGCACAGGTGGCACCTTGGGATGGCTGGGGAGCCTTCCCTCGTAAGTGGTTCATTTGTCTGTCATGGCCTGATGGAGGGATGTAGTGCACCAGGAGAAATGGGTTGGCATGAAAAATGGGTCTTGAAATATCTCCACTATTCTTTTTATTCCATTTCCAAAGGGACCTGTATGAATGAGGATACAATTTCAAAATCACAAAAAGGGAAATTTATTTTAAAAGAACTATGTTACAGATTGCATATAAATATAGTAGTGAAACGCAATGGGGACCTCACGAGTGGCATAAACAGCATGAATCATTTATCACACAAGGTTCCCTATATGTATTTCATTTATGCAATAGGATAGGACCTTAAAAGATAGATTTCTTTAGATTTTTTTTTAAATATTATTTCTAAGTATGTGTGTTTATTGTCTGATCTGGTGGCATTGTGCGTTTCCCCATCTCAGTTGCCACAGCCATTTCCATGGTGTCAGAATGACAAGCTGAGGCTGTAACATGGCAGTTCATTGGTGTCTCATAACTTCCTTAGAAATTACAAACAACCACCACAGTCTTCTGTGGCAAATGGTAACTCTTCCACAGAACTTGGTCCCAAAGTGCCACAGAAAAATTGGGCCCTTGCTGATAAGCAAGCAAAATGAATGCTCATCATTGCATCCTTACAGCTGCTACTGTAGATATTGTTGACTGTGGGTCCAAAATGGCCAGCAGAGGCTTATGGTTAATAACAAGTGTGAATTTGTGACCATAGAGATATTTGTAAAATTTAGTGTACTTACTCCAAAAATTAACTCAAGTGCCTCTTTTTCAATTTACATAGTTCCTTTCATTACTGGAGAAGGTCCTTGATGCAAATACAATAGGCTTTTCTTTGCCAACTTCTGTTACATGGAATATCACTGCCCCCAACCCATAGGGTGAGGCATCATAGGCTAACCTCAGTGGCTTTTTCATATCATAATGCACTAAGACTTGACTGTTTGAAAGTTGCTGTTTGCAATTATTGAATGTGGTTTCGCATGCACCTGACCACTTCCAGGGCTTATCCCTCTGTAGTGGCTCATGCAAAGGTTTCAGGGTAGTTGCCAGGCCTTCCAAAAATGCCCATAATAGCTTAGTAAACAAATGAAAGATCAAAGTTCAATGACACTGGTAGGCTGGGGTGCTTTCTCTATGACTGTAACTTTTTCTGTAGTAGGGTGCAATCCTTCCACATCCAATACATGTCTCAGATATTCCATATTGGACTGTAAAACCTTATATTTCTCCAGCTTTGCCTGGACCCCATAGGACTCAAGCTGGGTAAGCACATCATCCAGTACCTTTAAATGATCCTCTTTTGATCTGCCTGTGATCAAAATGTCATTTAGGATGCACACCACATGATTTAGCCTTGTAAAATGTGGTCCATTACTCACTAGAAAACAGCAGGAGCACTAGAAATGCATATGGTAATCCGTGGTATCTGTACAATCACTGATGGGTGATTATGGTCATTTATTCCTCAGAATATGAGTTCATTTCAAATTGCTGATATGCATTTGATAAGTCCAATTTTGTGAAACAGATCCCACCTGACAGAGTGGCAAACAAATCTTCAGCATTCGGAAGTGGATACATCTCGGCATTAGGGATGTAAGTTTGCCACAGGACAAAGTGACAAATGTCATGGTTTGGTCATGGCCTCTTTCGAAAGAATTCACAGGGTGGTCGTTGTCAAAAATGCAAATGTCATTGAAAAGTCATGGGTGCTTTTTTAGTGACATATAATGCTATTAAAGTCAACTAAGGCACAGAACAAGACATACAACAATGTCTTAGCAACAAATTATTGAATGTATTACTTTTTCATACTGTTTAACACTTTCTACTTTGCAACCAAACAAAGAAAGTGTTCACATTAAATGCCATTTGGCCCAGACCATACATCTTTTAGGATATATTCTTGTTGTTATATTAAATTTGTGTGTTCTGGTTCACAGTCCAGAATTAATAACATTTCATACATTACATTACTTCTGTTCTGTACAGTAAGGAACAAAAGTGCTAAAATCCAAAGCGTTACCAACCACAACTTGTGGCCAAAGTTCCAAACCAATTCCAACCTGGTGGTTGTGCCCCAAAAAGCAGGAGGGACAACATTACTTACATGTGAATACATTTGTTCCTTAAATTACTGTTCACAGGAGGTCAGTCAAAATAAAGTGACATGCTAGCAGTAGGGCACATCTCAAATGTCACTGTGCAACACTCACAGTGTTGTATGATGCAAAATGGACCAAAGGTAAGGATAGTAGGGCAGTATATTTCTCTATGTCCGGGACCCCTCAGAATCAGTGAATCACAACAGAGATAGATGGGATGGATGTGGTCCACAGCAGACAGTTGTCACTGTAATGTGGGAGTCAGTTTTTCCAACCACAACATACCAATTTTATATAATTAACACATTCAAATATTTATTCCTGAGAGGAACAGTAAAATGTAAGTGAATGCTTAACTTGTTGGGATCGATTCCAACATGTACAACATGAAAGGAGTGAAAGAAAACAAACAATTTGGACCCAGCTGCAATTTTTTTTTCTGGTAACAGCAGGCCAACTCTTACCAAAATGAATGTGGTGTTTGTTAACTTACACAAGAACCTCTCAAACAATGCACATAGGCAGGGCTGCTGGAGATCCATAGACAGGAAAGGCATATTCCCCCCCCCAAAAAAAAAAGGTTAAGACCACCACCTAAGTACCTGCCAAATGCCTGATTAACTGGTGACCAACCTGCTGTAGTGTTCAGCCTGAACAAGAAAAGATTGTTGGAGTGTCAAAGCTGTGTCTTTCCTGCCTGTCTGCAGCCTAGGTGCTACAGCCTAAACTTTGTTTCAGCAACTTCCTGTAGCAAAGAGAGAGCACATTTCAGGCAACACAGACTGATAAGAGTTCTGTCACTGAATTAACATGTTAAGGTTGCAGTGTTTAACTTATTTACTGCAACCTCAGCATGTAATTCAGTGGCAGAACTCTATCAGTCTGTGTTGCCTGAAATGTGCTCTCTTCTTGCTACAAGAAATTGCTGAAGCAAAATTTAATTTGTGGCATTCGGTCTGCAGACAGGCAGGAAATGCACAGCTGTGACACCAAATAATTTTAACCTTGTTGTGCAATTTCACTTTGCATAACATTATTTACTTAAATAAATGTTCTGGTGGAAAATAGTTTGTTAACGTTTTCAAAGGCAAATCACTGTATGAAGTTGCAGAAGCATCAGCACATCAACTCTGTCTTGTAACATAGAAGATACTGTACACTACTTCCATAGTATTCCCAAAAATATATTAAATGTTAGAGAACAGTTGTGGCACCAGACACATTACATTAGTAAGATGCTTGCATGTCCAGACAGTACTTGACAACATGCACATGTGACAACATTACATGACTCGACTGATATATTTGAGAATCCTCTCACATGTAAGTTGACCTTGAGCTGAAGTGCTAACAGATCCACCACCATGACCTCATTTAATCATTCAATGAACTGAACAGAACTGGAATGGACTTGTCCTGCAGTGCACCCCACAGCATCCCAACAGTTACATAGTTTTCTGGACTGAAAAAACAGCCCAAGCAGACTTTTTTGACAGCTTCTGAAGAATGGGTCTGTGATTCATGCTGCTGTCTTTCTCTTTACTGATTCTTCTGCCACACTTCTCACTAACCTGCTGTCCCCAAGCACTCAAGCAGTAGTGTCCCACCAGATGCAGGTACACATATGTAGCACAACATACAACATACAGTACATGTGCTGTTGAATGATGGTGTGACGTCCCTCTTAGCATTCTTATTTGCATGGCAGTGTATCTGAAACAACATATGCTGAGATTGCCTGTGACACTAAGGGAGAATAGACTAGTGCCAGCTGCATCTGTTAAGACAGTACTGTGTCTTAGGAAATCAAGAAATTAATGAATGACTGATAACAAGACAACAACAACCTAATCTGCTTGTCAATAAAGTAAGCCTTGCATGGAGAAACACTTTAGTACAGAAGCCCTGAGACCATCTAGGGAGAGAGAAAGTCCTGAAACGTCTGACACTGGCACTCTATGTTGCAGTAGCCAAAGCATTGTGTAGTAGGATGTCACTGTTATTCACAGCACGAGGCTTTATACAAGAAGAAGACAACTAAGAGCATGAAGTGCCTCTCACACAGTTTAGGTTCATAGGGGTGGCATTTCTTGCACGTGACGTGGCAGTGACCACATCACTTCAGTCTGTGCCACTGGGTGGGTGCTCTGGATTGAGTTATTTATTTATTTTACTAAAGCTTTGGCACTGGCACTCTATGCTGCAGCAGCCGAAGCATTGTGTAGTGGGATGTCACTGTTATGCACAGCACAGGGCTTTATACAAGAAGAAGGCAACTGAGAGCAGGAGGTGCCTCTCACACAGTTTAGGTTCACAGGGGTGGCATTCCATGCATTTCATGCACCAGACATGGCAGTGACAACATCACTCAGTGCCACTGGGTGGGGGATTGGGATTAAGTAATTTAAGCTTTGCTGCAGCAGCATATCCAGCAATTGGGGAAGCACTACCAGCTGCTCCATCTCTTAGTGCAAACAAACAGCAACCTAGAGAAAGTCACAACTTGACATGCTCTGCCCAAACCTAAATGTACATTGGGCAACATTCCAGTCCCAGATATGTGTGACAGGCAACATTTTTATGCCACCAGTCCCTCTCACAAATTTGCTAGATCTGTAGGTAACAACATGTGTGTCAAACGTTGCATTACCTGCACATTACATTGAGTATGAATACCTGACTTCAAAAAAATAACATGAAATGATAGGCACTGACAAGAGTGAGGCATATTTTGTTGTAAAAATCAAATAAAATGAGCCCCATTTATCTATGTTGAGCACAAAACAGTTACTGACTTACTTGGATTGTAGTCAGAGACACAGAAAACAACAATCAAATGTTATCAGCATTTTGGAACAGCATGTTGTACATAGACAAGTTTGAAGAACTAATTTGTCTGCGGTCATCCCACAGTACATCACTATATGCTGAAAATGAGCGTTCAGCATCCACACTGTTTACTGGCACTGACAGGCAACGAAGTTCAATCTGGGACAGTTCTGGAAATCGTTCAGACATACTTTTCCAACAACTAATCTTTGTCACAGTTAACCTCTGCTAAGAAATCTCTATATGCACGAAATTCTATTCTTGCTTTAATATTCTCCTCAAATAATGGTATGCCATATGCTATCTTCAGTCATATTGAGCCATTTTGCTCTGCTAGGGTCAAACATATGACAAGCTCTAAACAAGCATTTGTCAATGCCAAATGTTTGCTTGCTGGCATTGGCATTGGTAGTGTAGGAGTTAGAGAGGTGCATAATAGGAATGGCAGTAAAATATCGAACTGAAGCCAACCCCACCACTACCCTGCAGAGACTGACAGGCATTGGGGTGTGCCTTTGGATTATCAGGCATAATGACCATGCCATTTCACCACACTCTACCCTGCAGACACTGACAAGTGTCACAGTGTGCCTTGGAGTCTTTGGGCCTTATGCTTACCCCATTCTATAAGAAATACGGTGAGATGGATGCAGTATAGGAGAATGGGGTGAACTTTGGGGCAGAGGAGTCCAAGGCACACCTCGATGCCTGGCACTGGCTGCAGGGTGTGGGTAGGGTTGGAATGGCAGGAGTATTGCAGATGACAATCCCAATTCACACCACTGATGCCTGTCAGTCTCTACAGGGTGGGGTGTTATGGTCAGAAACCCTAACGTCCCAGGCGTTCATTGGTATTTTCACTCCAAATTTTAAACATGTTTTTTTTGTGACCCCCACCTCATGAACAGTGGCAATATCAGTTCATTAGTGGAAAGCTGATTTTACACAGTGACTGCGCCATTTGGCACTACTGGTGCAAAAACACATATCAAACACGATGTGAAAAATGACAGCTGTACTGTTCACGGGGAGGTGTAAAAAATGGCAATGTGGAAAATCTGCAGTGAAAATATAAAAAAATTAATGAAGTCACAAGTGTGTGTAGAAACTGCGCAACGCACACCCGTAATGTAATTACTTTGGGGCTTTTTCAAAGCAGATTGTCAACACAAGCATTTTGGGACCTCCGCTCATGAACAGTGTCACTGTGATTTTCTTAATCTGTCCCGAACAGTGATTTCCCACAGTGACCACGCATTGCTGTGCCGGAAGTGCGAAAACACATTTCAGCCAGGGTGTGAAAAATGACAGCTGTATTGTTCATACGGAGGTGTGAAAAAATGCCAGTGTTGAAAATCTGGACTGAAAATACTACAGATTCATTAACTTATGAGGGTGCGTGGAAACTGCGCAATGCTTGCTCATAACACAGTCATTTTATGGACTTTTGTCACCAAATTTTTAACATAGCCATTTTAAGACCTCTGCTCATGAACAGTGTCAATGTGATTTTCTTAATCTGTCCCGAACATTGATTTTGCACACCGACTTCGCCATTGTGCGCTCCATGTGAGAAAACACATTTTGGGCAAGATGTGAAAAATGACAGCTGTTCTGCTCATAAGGAGGTGTGGTAAAATCGCAATGTTGGAAATCTGGAGTGAAAATATAAAAAATTTGCGAACTTACGAGCGTGCATAGGAACTGCACAATTCACGCTAGTAACACAGTCATTTCTGAGAATTTTTTCACCAAATTTTCAACTTAGGGTTTTGTGGGGCCTAACTCATGAAATGTGCCACTGTCATTTCATTACTCAGTCCCAAAAGGTGGTTGCACGCAGTGACTGCAAAATTACCTTTTGGGACCGAATAACAAAATGTCAGTGACTGAGTTCATGAGGTGGGGCCCCCAAAACCCCATGTTGAAAATTTGGTGAAGAAATTCCCCAAAATGGCAGAGATATGCACCAAAGTTGAAAAACATTTATGCCATTATACAGCTTACCGCATTTCTTCAGTTCGTGGTCGGCTTTGAAGAGTGCAGATGTGTTTCCTAGGCCACGAACATGTCGTCCTGTTGGGCTCAGAAGTAAGAGTATGGATGTGTGTGTGGGAGGTGGGTGCGCAGAGGTGGTACGAGTTGGGGGAGGGTAAAGACAGTCAACGAGGGACCTTTTTTTTTTACAGTTTATTTTTTTCCTTTTGCAGGAAGCGACACAGGACTTTGCCATGCTGGGGTGGGCTCCAGCATGGCAGCTGAAATGTTATTTTTGGGGAGCAGTAGTGGCGCCCGACGGAGATTGGGCACCCCGTCAGCCATACCGACTTTGCCACACTGATGTGGAGGCTGCGTGGCAACTGGGCGTCGTGTTTTTCTTTGTAGGGGTGGGGGATAATGGGAGCCGGAATTGGGCACCCATCGTTGCTGTTTGAATATTTGTCATGCTGAGGTGGGCTCCCCGTGCATGGCACCTGGAAGTGTCTTTGGGGGGCAGCAGATCAGACAGGGGATTGGGCACCCCTGTCAACCATACGGTGTATGGGGGGGAGCGCATGAGCATGCTTGGGTGGGCTCCCAGCATGCACGTATGTGTTCGTGGGGGGGACGAACTGTCTATGACAGTTCAGATGCAGTGCCGACATAGCCAATTTGCATACTGCTGATGTCAGTATGCAAATTGCCTGCGGCAGTGTTTTCCATAGAACTGCACACCACTGCATCTGAACGCTGTCATAGAGAGCTCGGACATTCATTGGTGCGGTGCAGCCGCACCTGCAAAAGGGAGCAGGGCATTGGAAGTGGGGGAGGCACACCTACGAAAACTCATATGGTGGCACTATGTTTATTGTACATGCGTCCAAGCAAACATAAAAATGAAGCTGCTGACTGACGGAACCTGGAATGCGTATCTTCTGCAATGTATGACTTTATTTTATTTGAACATTCAGCTAAAACTTTCTTTGCTAGTCTATGTGCACACTGCTCAGAACTATTCAGATAAATCTGTTAAATCATCAATTGCATTGTGAGCTAGCGGAACTGCTGCTTCATAACTGGTTAATGCCTGCATTATTCTAGGAGCATACTACAGCATAATCTACAGATCACCCTTCACTTCATCTGACTGTGCTAATTCAACAACTTCCTGAATAGCAGCACTTTCATCTGCGTCTTCTCCAAAGAAATCCACATATTCCTGCAGATGTGAAGAATGATACAAAGCAGCATTGAACCAACTATTCCAACGAGTAATTACTGGAGCTGGTGGAATACAACCATTTTTACAACTGTCCACCAGAAACTGACAAAATCTCACTTTACAAGCTGGGCATGCTGTAAAATTACATTTGACAGCCGTAACTAAACTGTTTTTTTGTTTTTTTTGTGAACTTTAATTCTTCACCACTGATCCTGAACTCTCTCAGGCTACCCAGCTCTCCTAGCCGCTCTACCACCCACCATGGCCCTGCTCCTCATACGTATAACTGCCCTCCACTGAACCCATACCAGACAATCGCCACAGCTCTGAGCCCTCTGGGGCAGGGGCACCATCCACTTTACTTGGCGCTCTATCTAGAATCCAAAGTGCCTTGCTGGATCAGCGAGGAGACTGAAGGGGCAGAGACGGAGACCCGGTCCTAGGTGTGTGGCAGCTGGCACTGTGGGGAGATGTCACCTATCAGGATTGGAGGTGGTTTTCCATGTTGTGTTCTTCCCACCCCCTTCCTCCCTTGGTGCTCAGATGTGCAATGACAGCAAGCATCTGCCAAGCTCCACCTCTGCCATACGTCTGCAACAGTTTTCATGCCCCTCCCAACAGCCACCAGAGGTTGCTCAGGAGCGATGGTAGGCCCTACATGCTCCCCAGGAAGGGAGAGCTGTCCTCCGGATGCTCAATCCCTCCCAGCCCCTGCCGACCCCCAATGGCCCAGTCTCGTTTCTGAACCCGGGTCGCCAGCGTGGTGCGAGGTGAGGCATCTAGTGCCTTAACCCTCGGCACCACCGGGATGGCCATAACAAAACTGTTAACCAGTTTAAAATTATTCTGCCAAATGTCACCAATTAAACTTAGCAAATGGGCTGTACAGGAGACATGTACCCCATTCAGAAACAAGCTCTTCAAGCTACTGTTCCATGCTTTGTACATATTTGCAGCATTATCTGTCACAAAAGCTGTAACTTTATCAAAAGGAACTTCATACTTCTGAAGCACATCTATGACAGCCTGACTAACAGTTTTTTAGTTAGTTCTCTCCAGTACAACACAGTCAAGCAAAATAGCTGACAGCACTGTTTCACTTGAATTTGTTGTAGTCGAGCCAGAACTGTCACCCTCGTCAGAAGCTTTAACTGTTGGTACAACGAGAACATTGAACACATATCTATCTTTGGCATCTGTGGTTTCATCACGTACAACACTAAGTCCACAGCACATCTGAAGTTGTTCTTTTATTGCTAATTTGTGACCCTCATACACCTTCGGTAGATACGATTGTCTTAGCTGATGGGATGCAGGGATTATCCCAATGTATTTCAACCCACTATCTAAGTAACACTTCAGAGATGTATTATCAAGCACGTGCAATGGAATATTGACTGCTGTAAAAGCTTTGATTAATTTGTAAAGTTCAGTTCGTCTATGTAACTGTTCCTCAGTTGAATTTCTAAACAGTTCAGTCACTGTTTTTCGTCTTTTTACACATTGCATCTTTGCTTGCTCTAAACTTTTGCATTTCCTTTGATGCACTGTACTACCAAGGTGTTTGTCACAGCTTGCCTTTCTTGAGAAATCCACAGGCACATTACACATGGAGCAGAAGAGTTTGCTATCACTCACATGAAAAGCATTACTAGCATACTGAGCACAGCATTCCTTTGGGCTCATTTTTGAAATCTTAGATTTGACATATTTATCTGAAGAAGAATTTGTTCCCTCCAGATTTTGTGCAGCTACTTCCATTTTCAAAAACTAGTTGACCCTGATTCTGACTCAGGGATTATATTTCAAAGTTATAAATTAGTTTGCAGTACTACTACTACTGTATTTTACAATGTTTAAATGCTCTAAATATTCAGCTGTTCACAATACACTACTACTACTACATGTCGGTGCCAGATGTGCACAATCTAACAAAAAGCTGGTGCTCTGTAACTTGACATATTTTATACACTACCACAGTCTCAGAAAATAACTATTTTTTTTTCTGAGAATGTCTCTGTGTCACAGTACTTTTTTAAATAAGAGATGTGTCTCAAATAGCTGGTGGTACAGTATACAAGATGACAATAGTGTATGGTAGAACGCTGTTAAGCATGGAAATCCATGCTCCCAACAGCGTTGTTATGCTGCACTAGCTACATCATCATAGCTGTTGTGCTGCACTACCTAGGTAGCTAGTGCAGCATAACACTGAGAAGACGGGTGTGCATGCGCAACCAGCGATCCTCCATGAACGGCTGTGGCAGTGAAACAGGCCAGAGGAGGGGACAACCACCACAAAAATCAGCAGAAAAGTAAGGGCAGTCGTTGTATGAGTTCTATACACTATAAAAGACTGTGTATGATCATTCATTCACAATCAAAGGTATTTTTCAGCTCTCGAGGTTTCCATGGTAATGAGACCTCTCGAGTCCAGTTATCATGAAAACCTCTCGAGTGAAAAATACCCTTGTTGTGTATGAGCAATCATACACAATCCTCTGTGTGTACTGTCCAGCTTATCTGATGTTGATCTTCTATTCAGTGTCTTCACTGAAGGATGATGGAGTCAGTCTTCTAGCTGGATGGATGGACTGGTCAGGTCAAGAACCAAACTTCTTCGGCTGATCTCGAACTCAGTCTTTGTTTACACTCTGTGCCGGATGGAAACACCACAACCCAAGCTGTGAACTTCACCCCAGACTAGGCTTGCTAGGTGGAAAAAAAACAAAGCAAAATGTTAATATGCTGCTCTGACAAAGCAAAAATGGAAATAGCAACAGCAGGGCTGGCACAGAACTTCATGTCACATGTGTGACACACAGTCTGCATCAAGCATTCACATCCTTGCCCAACAAAACCCTTCCTGCCATGCATGCCAGATTTGCTGCCACTGAAATCTCTCCCTTTTAAGCTGCATCATTTAGGCAGCAACATACACCCCCTCCACACCACCATAGATCTGAGTGAGCCAGTCCAACTCTCTGCAAGCAGCCACCCCACAGCAGGGTGTGAGCCAGTCCCAGATTTGCACTGCTAGATTTGTACTACCAAGGCAGAGGTTCAGACTGTGAAAAGCTCAGAAACAGAAAACCCAGCACAGTCACCTTGTGTTGCTGCCACTTAGCTCTCTGTCAGTCTTAGTGACATGGCAGCGCACCAACTCCTCTTGGGCGACTGGCTCAGACACAGAGCTACAGTAAGTGGCAGCGACACAAGATGACAGTGCAGGGTTACTGTTTTCTGGGCAGTTTCCCAGCCTGGACTCCTGCCTAAGTAGGACAAATCCAGCAGTGTAATTAAGCTGCCATGCAGGGAGGGTTTTGTTGGACTGTAGCATTCTAGCCCAACAAAACCCTCCCTGCCATGCATGACACCTCAATTTGCTGTCACTGACATCACTGACACCTCTCCCTTTTAAGCTGTACTGTGTAGGCAGCAGCATAGAAACATCACCTCCACCCCTCCATGGATCTGAGTGACCAAGGGCCAGATTACACTGCTACAATTTGTCACACTCAGACAGGACTTCAGTTCAGGCATGCTGGAAAGAGACCAAAAACAGAGAGAACCATGAACTGTTAGCTTGTGTTGCTGCAACTTACCTGTATGTCAGTCTGGCCTTGTCAACCCCAGTGACAGGCCAGCACACCAACCCCTCTTGGGTGTCTGGCTAAGCCAGTACAGTAAAGCATTTTCCCCACTATACAATTTACAGCTGGTTAATGTGTAAGGAATGGACACACCAAACAAATACAGAGGGATGAAATTAATTGATATTTTCTTGTCAAACAACCTTGGTTTGCTGCTTTAAATATCCAGTTAATTGAACAGTGCCCCACAACCCCCCCCCCAAGTTTTATGGAGAAGCGAGTCAAATATTAGTGACCTTCAACATACTGTACATTCACTGTAATCTGTGAGTCTTCTCTCTTCTGTCTCCAGTCAGATACCCTGGAAATGGACTGGTCTCTCTTCGGGTTTGGTGCATAGAGCTGCTGCAGATCAATGCAAGGCAGGTGAAGGGTTGCACAAGGTTCTCTCTCTCTCTCTCTCTCTCTCTCTCTCTCTCTTCACACTTCACAGGATCAAGTATGGATGGTGGCCATCTGTGGAAATCCTTTCACTCCACCTCTCTTCTGGCTAAAAAACAACTTAGAGCACCCATCCACCCACTCAAGTGATGCTGTGCTGTTTTCTGCAGTGCTTTCCAATCATTTTTTTTTTATGTGTGTTCATTTATTTGCTCATTTTCTGCACTTCAGCTATTTGAATACTTTTTAAATACCTTTTTTTGTTTGCTTGCACGCATGTGCAAGAAACATAGTGCCACCATATGAGTTTTCGTAGGTGTGGCACCCCCGGTTACAATGCCCTGAGCGTTTTTGCAGGCGCACCAATGAATGTCCCAGCTGTCTATGACAGCAGTTCAGATGCAGTGGTGTACAGTTGAAAGCAAACGACTGCTACAATCAATGGTGGTAACGTGTAGGCAATTTGCATGCGGCTGTGTGGTCAGCAGTATGCAAACTGCCTACACATCACCACCACTGACTGTAGCAGTCTTTGTATGTGCCCCCCCCTTTGTTGTGTGCCGAGGGGCTGCCCAATCCCCCTCAGCTCATGCACACCCCTCCAAGCACACTGTAGGTCCGAAGGGGGTGCCCAATCCCTGTTGGCTCCAGTTCCCCCCCAAAACAATTCCAGGTGCCATGCTGAGAGCCCACCCCAGCATGGCAAAAGTCCAGTGTCCTCATGTGTTCCCCCACACACACTGTATGGCCAACGGGGATGCCTAATCCCCCGTTGGCTCCACTGCCCCCCCAAAACATCTAGGTGCCACACTGGGAGCCCACTCCATCATGGCAAAAGTCCCACATTGTCTTTGTAAAATAAAAACCATTAACAAAAGAAAAACAGTTCCTCGTTGACTCTCTTTCCCCCTTCCCCAACCTGCTCCCACCCTCTGCGTACGCCACCTCCCCACACCCCCCTCACCCCATACTTACCTCTGGAGGCCAGTGCGATGATCTTTGGTGGAGCAGGAACACGTCTGCACTCTTCAAAGCTGACAGTGAACTGAAGAAATGCCGATAACCAGTATAATGGCACAAATAGGGTTTTTTCAACTTTGGTGCATGTCTTGGTCATTTTTTTAAATTTTTGCACCACATTTTCAACATGGAGTTCTTGGGACCCCACCTCGTGAATTCAGTGACTCTCATTTGGTTATTCAGTCCTGAAAGATGATTTAGTGGTCACTGCGTGGAATCACCTTTTGGGACTGATTAATGAAACGACTGTTACTGTTCATGAGGCAGGCTCTCAAAAAGCCTATGCTGCAAATTTGGTGAAAAATTCCCAAAAATCACTGTGTTATGAGCGTGCATTGTGCAGTTTCCATCCACACTTGCAAATTCATGAATCTGTAATATTTTCACTCCAGATTTTCAACACTGGCATTTTTTCACACCTCCTTATGAACAGTACAGCTGTCATTTTTCACATCTTGCCGAAATGTGTTTTCGCACTTCCGGTGCAGAATAGCACTGCCACTGTGGGAAATCAGTGTTCAGGACAGATTAAGAAAATCACAGTAGCACTCTTCATGAGCGGAGGTCCTAGAATGCCTACATTGAAAATCTGGTGCAAAAAATTCCCCAAATAATTGCATTATGGGTGTGCATTGCGCAGTTTCTATGCACGCTCGTGACTTCTCCAGTTTTTTTTTATTTTCACTCCAGATTTTCAACATTACCATTTTTTACACCTCCTCATGAACAGTACAGCTGTCATTTTTCACATCATGTTCGAAATGTGTTTTCGCACTTGTGGCGCCAAAGGGCACAGTCACTGTGCAAAACCACCTTTCCGCTAACAAACTGATAGTGTCACTGTTCATGCAGTGGGGTCACAAAAAGCCCATGTTGAAAACTTAGAGTAAAAATACCAAGAAATGCCCAGGGCCTTAGGGTTTCGTACCATAACGCCCTATGCCGTAAGGTCTGACAGGCATCTGCTGTACCCTGTAGGGACTGACAAGTGTCAGGGGTGTGACTTGGGATTGTCGACAGTAATGCTCATGCCATTCCAACCACACTCCCACCCTGCAGCCAGTGACAGGCATTGAGGCGCACCTTGGACTCTTTGGCCCCAGAATTCACACCATTCTCCTATACTGCACCCATTTCAGCATATTTCCTTATGGAATGAGGTGAGTGTAAAGCCCAAACACCCCAAGGCACACCTCAGCACTTGTCAGTGTCTGAAGGGTAGGGTGAGGTGAAATGTTGTGACAGTTATGGGTGACGACCCGAAGGCACACCCCAATGCCTCTTCATCTCTGCAAGGTGGGGGTGGAGTTGGTGTCAGTTCAATACATCACTGCCTTTCCTATACTGAATTTGTCTTACTCCTGCACTTCCACTGCTAATGCCAGCAAGCAAACATTTGGCATTGACAAATGCTTGTTTATTTTGCAAAGGGGCTTCCACAAATATACTGCCTCTTTGACATCTGTCTCCAAGCACTGTCTCTAGTTCTTTCTGTAATGTCACTTCTTTCTATAGTCCTTTGCTTTCTAATCTTGTTCCCACCATCTTTATCTTATCTTGCATCAGCATTTCTCTTCTTTTCAGCTTGAAGGGTTCCCCTCCCCATCCAAGCAGTCCAACATTACACTTCTGTTGGTACCTGCCCCTCCAGTCCTCCAACAGATCAGTCAGAGCAGCCAACTCCTTCTGGGGAGCAAATCTTTTTTTTTTCAACTCCCTTTATCCTCAGTTTCTTGGGCCTGGCAGAAGCATCTGCATCCATAGCCTGCAAGTTAACTGTCTCCCCCTCCCCAGTACAGCCATTCCATTTTCCTGCTGCCTGTGGCTGTCCTACACCCACCCACTTCAGGCCTGCAACCTCCCGCAGATCCAGCCACTTCATTAAGGGAATGCTCATTTTTTTTGTATGTTCGCTACAGCTTTGCTGGGGTGGAAAGGATGAGAAGGGACTTGGCATGGAGTGGAAAGGATGAGAAGGGACTTGGCGAGGTTGGAGGAATGGTCAAATGTATGGCAGCTTAGATTCAATGCAAAGAAGTGCAAAGTAATGCACCTGGAAAACAAAAATCCAGGAGAAGAGTACACAATTGGGGGTGAGATACTCACAACAACAAAAATGGAAAGGGACCCGGGGGTAGTTATATCAGATGACCTAAAGGTGGGCAAGCAATGTGAGAAGGCAGTAAGGAGGGCTGGGGAATACTGGGATGCATAAGGAGAGGCATCACCAGTAGAAAACAAGAAGTTGTTATCCCTCTGTACAGACAGTTTGTGAGACCTCATCTGGAGTACTGCATGCAGTTCTAGAGACCCCATCTCCACAAAGACATAGACAGAGTGGAGGCTGTCCAGTGGAGGGCAACCAAAATGGTGCAGGGTTTGCACCAGAAGACATACGAAGAGACGGACTAAAGGAGCTTGATATGTATACCTTCATGGAAGGGGGACATGATAGAAACTTTCAAGTACCTCAAGGGAATAAATAAAGTCAAAGAGGGTAGCATCTTTCAGAAAAAGAGATGTGCAAGAAGGAAAAATTACTAACCATAGTAATCCTGTTTCTTCAAAGGGATCACTCATTATTATTAAACTGATGCAGTCAGCCTTCTGTGTAAGACTGCCTGGAGAGATGGAATTATATGCGAATGATGGAACTCTCAATTGGCTCATGCAAATTTTAAACTGCTGCCCCTAGCAACTGCTGCACTCTGAGTGCTTCAGATTCTTACGTAGCCTAAACTGGGTATAACATAGAAACATAGAAACACAGAATGTGACTGCAGATAAGGACCGCTTCGTCCACCTAGTCTGCCCATTTTCCTACCTTACCGATAAGCTGCAGATCCTAGTTAAGCAACACCTTACTTCCTCCTACCCCACCCCAGGACTGCCTTATGTCTGTCCCATGCATTCTTGAATTCCCCCACTGTTCTTGACTCCACGACCTCCTCAGGGAGGCTGTTCCATGCATCCTCAACCCTCTTCATGAAAAAATACTTCCTCACATTACCTCTGAGCCGTCCCCCCTCTATCTTCAAATTGTGCCCCCTTGTTCTTGCACATCTCTTTTTCTGAAAGATGCTACCCTCTTGGACTATGTTGATTCCTTTGAGGTACTTGAAAGTTTCTATCATGTCCCCTCTCTCCCTTCTTTCCTCAAAGGTATACATATTAAGCTCCTTTAGTCTTTCTTCGTATGTCTTCTGGTACAGACCCTGCACCATTTTGGTTGCCCTCGTCTGGACAGCCTCCACTCTGTCTATGTCTTTGCGGAGATGGGGTCTCCAGAACTGCACACAGTACTCCAAATGGGGTCTCACCAACTGTCTGTACAGAGGGATAACAACTTCCTGTTTTCTACTATTGATGCCTCTCCCTATGCATCCCAGTATCCCCGCAGCCTTTCTTACTGCCTTCTCACATTGCTTGCCCACCTTTAGGTCATCTGATATAATTACCCCCAGGTCCCTTTCCATTTTTACTGTTGTCTGTATCTCATCCCCTATTGTGTACTCTTCCCCTGGGTTTTTGTTTCCCAGGTGCATGCGCTGTACTTTGCATTGAATCTGAGCTGCCATATCTGACCATTCCTCCAACCTTGCCAAGTCCCTTTTCATCCTTTCCACTCCATCTTGTGTATCAACCCTGTTGCAGATCTTTGTGTCGTCTGCAAAGAGACATACTTTTCCTTCCAGTTCCTCTGCAATGTCACTTATAAAGACGTTAAAAAGGACCAGTCCTAGTACTGAACCCTGCGGTACCCCGCTAGTAACCCTCCCTTCTTCACTGTGAACTCCATTTACTACTACCCTTTGAGTCCTGTTGTCTAGCCATTTTTTTATCCAGGCTACCACCTTGGGACCCACTCCAAGGCTGGCTAACTTGTGTATTAATCTTTTGTGTGGGACTGTATCAAATGCCTTGCTAAAATCTAGGTAGACCACGTCCACAGCCCCTCCCTGATCTACTACTTGGGTCACCCAGTCAAAGAAATCTATTAGATTCATCTGACACGACCTTCCCATCATGAATCCATGCTGCCTTGGGTTCTGTGCCCCACTGGCCTCTAGGTACTCAATTATTCTTTCCTTCAGAAGTGATTCCATCATTTTCCCTACCACTGAGGTCAAACTAACTGGTCTGTAGTTTCCTGCCTCTGTCCTGCTCCCACTTTTGTGAAGAGGAATCACATCCACCGTCCTCCAGTCCTCAGGTATCACCCCATCCTCCCATGATTTGTTAAAGAGAGTAATCAGTGGTGTCACTAGTTCTACCCTTAGTTCCTTTAGAATTCTTGGGTGAATCCCATCAGGCCCCATTGCTTTGTCCACCTTCAATTTTATTAGTTCTTTCAGAACTTTTTCTTCTGTAAATGGACTGGTATTGACCCCCGTCTTCAAAGTGTTTCTCTTGTTTGGTTTAGGTACCTCCCCCTCCTCTTCCTTTGTGAATACTGAGCAGAAATATTCATTCAGTATCCCTGCTTTTTCACTGTCACCCTCTACCCACATTCCCTCCCTTTATTAAGCCTCAGTATCCTCCTTGGTCTTTCTTCACTCCTAATGCACCTAGAAATGTCTTATCCCTCCTTAACAGAGTTGGCTATCCTTTCCTCGGTTTGGGCCTTTGCTATTCTGACTGCCTTCCCAGCCTCTTTCTACTTTAACTGATAAAGTTCTCTGTCCTGCTCCTTCTGTGTTTCCTTATATTTCCTGAATGCTATCCTTTTCTCCTTAACCTTCCCTGCCACCTCTTTTGAGAACCATAGCGTTTTTTTCCTTCATTGGGTTTTGTTGATTTGCTTTACACAAAGGCTTGTTGCCTCTGTGATGGCTGTTTTGATTACTCCCCATTGTTCCTCCACACTTCTTTCTTGCCTGTTTGCTAGTGCTTTTCTGAGGCACTCTCTCATTTTCCCAAAGTCAGCCCTCCTAAAGTCCAATATTCTTGCTTTTGTATGGCTTGATTGTATGGCTGTGTTTATCATGAACCACACTGTTTGGTGGTCGCTTGTTCCCAGATGGCTATCCACTTCTAAATCTGAGATTCTTTCTCCATCCCCATTTGAGAGTACCAGGTCTAAGATTGCTTCCTCCCAAGTGGGTTCAAATACTAGCTGTCTGAGGCATGCCCCCTGTAGGGCATCGAGAATGACCATGCTCTTGGATGTGCCTGCAGCAAAGGTGCTCCAGTTAACATCTGGCATATTCAGGTCCCCCATCAACAATATATCACCTTTTTCTGCCATTCTAAGGAAGCCTTCTATCATTTCCTTGTCCATTCCCTCCCCCTGAGATTGGGGTCTGTATGCAACCCCATTCCTGTCTCCAGGGTGACCCAGAATGCCTCATCTGCTCCCTGTTTACTCTTTAGTTCTGTTGCTTTGATCCCTTCCTTTACATAGAGAGCTACTCCTCCTCCTCTTTTACCCTCCCTGTCCCTCCTGTAGATTGTGTATCCTGGTATGTTGACATCCCAGTCATGGTTCTCTGTGTACCATGTTTCTGTGACTGCCACAATATCCAGGCAACCCTCTTCCATCAAGGCCACTAGTTCAGAGAGCTTGTTACACAATAGGCATTGGTACTCATCACCCTCCACTTTTTGAGGGCCTTACCCCTTTTAGCCCCATTCCTGTCCTTACTGCCTTTGCCTTTTTTTACATTTACCTCTGTCCTTCTCCCTAATGACTTCTCTACCTTGGTGTTTACCTCACTAATTACCATGTTTTGGGGGGGGAGGCTGGGATTTCTCTGCTCCTTTTCAGTGCCTCCCCCCCTTGGCTAAGTTAAATGCTTGACAATGAAGCATTTAAACCTCACCTAGATCCTGGTTCCCCTGACAGATGCAGACCATCTGCACCAGTATAGGTCTGCATCCCTCCAGGTGGCTCCCCAGTCCCCAATGAAGCAAAACCTGAGCTCCACACCAGTTTTTCAACCATTTATTGAATTCCCTGGTGAGGAGTACCCTAGCTTCACCCTCGCCATAGACAGGCAGCACCTCTGAGAAGGTTACCGTATGCGCTACTTGTCTAAGGCCCCTCCCCAATTCTACAAACTCCTCTTGTACTGCTCTGATCCCATTCCTAGCCAGGTCATTTGTCCCTAGGTGGACAGTGACATCCAGCTCCCTCCCTCGTGCTGCTGCTTCCACAATACTGAGGATTTGCTTCCTGTCCCTCCAAGCCATGGCACCAGGCAGGCACCGTACCTCCCTCTCCCCATCCTCAGCCATTTCTACCACCCTAATGATTGAGTCCCCCACCAGGAGTTGTTTCCTTCCCCTGTGGGGTCCCATGCCACCTTCCTGTGGGTCTCCTTTGTGAAGATTCCCAGCATCCTCCTTGGTCTCCACTACAGGTGCCTCCATAGAGGAACCATTATCCACCAGAAGAGTGAATGAATTGTGGAGAGGTACAGCTGGAGGGATGCAACTCTGTTCCACCACCCTCTCCCTCCCTGAGCCCACCCTGGTCCAGTCTCTCCTCTTTTTTAGCAACCTCTGAGGTAGTGGCATTGGCCCTGGTGGTCCCTGGGTGGGGGAGGAGGTTTCACGAATCCTAGCCAGGTCAGCCTGGAGATGGTCAACCTCCTCCCTCAGACCAGAGAGGTGCCTGCAAATAGGGAAGCAACACAGCCTCCAGAATGTCTCCCAGAACACTGCTGTCCCACAGCCATTGCACTGCACCACTCCTATCATGTCTTATTTTGTGTCCCCTCTCCTGTTTCTCTGTATGCTTACTCTCTCCTCTCCTTATGATTCTCAACCTTCCTGTTCTGGGACAGCAACTTCCTATATTCTTCAGTAGCCTCCTTCTTCCTTGCTCAGTGTCAGACCACCACCAGCTGGGGGGGAGAGTGAGCTACTTTTTTCCTTTAGAGTTGACAAAACCAATGTTTCTCTATGATCCTTTCCTTCCTACTGCCAAACAGTAAGTCCCTGTTGACAGTCAAATCCAGTGGCTATAAAAGTAGAACTGGCATAGGGTGGGACGGAGGGAAATTAGTAAGAAAAAAGGCTAGCAACAGGAAGTTGTAATTTGAGTCACCTGCTTTTATAGTGTCTAAGCCCCACCCCCAATTAAGCAGTTTCTCCTCCTACTGGTTTAGCAAAGTAAGTTGATACAGTACCCTTCACAGCACGGAACACACATTGACTTTCTTTCTTTTCTTTCTTTTTTTGTAATTTTTTATTTATAGTATTTTGGTATACAAGTATACATCATACTCATTTCCTGAACAGGTATATAGAGAAACATTTAGTTATTACATTACATAGGATAGTGACTATCTGTTCGGTTGGTACATCATTTGGGAGGTATCCCATCAATAATATTTTCAACAATATCAAATAATAATGGAGCTTTCATGCAGCCAAAGCCCTATTTGACTTCTAGAAATTCATAACATCAAATTTAACAGACCTCAGGTCATAATAAAGTTTTAGCCTCATTCTGATAAAAGTAAAAGAATCTCTACTCGGAGTAACCCCTTGCAGATCTGGGAGCTTGTTAGAGCTATCCGCAGCCAGATGGGATTTTGCCCTCCTTCATATAACAAGACGGAATATACTTTCCATTAAAGCTATGCCCCAGAATTAATTTCAGATCGACGACTGCTAAGTAAACACTGAACATGCCCCTCAACGGTGTGACAAGTTACTGGGTCTTCCAAGCACAGCTATTCTGCTGATCATGACAAAATAGAAGCACTAGTTAGCCCAAAATATTTTGACATCAGTTAAATCATCTCAGTGGGGCACGCAGGCTTTGCAGTCATAATACTACATCGTTCATAGTGTAAAATGAGCTTTGAAAATCCACACCTACTAAGCTTTCCCCAGACTTTAAAGAACGCTGTTCAGCATTTACCGTGACCAAACCTTAATAATAGATTGTCCAATACTGGGAGAAAAGAAAAAACCTAGTGGAGAGAGCATGGTATTTATTTACTATCAGAAGCTCAGAGTCTCTGCAGAGTTTTAATGAATGATAATTTCCCTCTCTCAGGACTTGTCTCTAAGTTAATTTAGTCCCCTTCCGAATCTTCTTCTTCTGATGGTTGAGCTTCCCGTTGTCTTTTGGAGAATATATTTTCAATGCAAGTCCCAGCTACTTTTGGATCCGTAAACCGATATTGAGGCCGGTTTATAGTGAAGCACAATCGAGCAGGGAAAGCGAGGGAATAAGATATGTCCATCTCTCGAAGGCGCTTTTTTACTGTATCAAAGGCCTTCCTCCTCTCGCGGTAGCGTATAAGATGTCTGGGAAAAAAAACACGGGCCTCACCACGGAGATTGGGGCTTTGTTTCTCAGGATTCCCCAACAACAGATCTCTCTCTCGCTCGGGAGCGCAGTGAGAAGCACTGCGGGTTTGCCAGTTCATTAGAGGGTCGCCTCAGATTAATTCGGTAAGCCTTGATTATTTTAAATTCTGTTAACTCAGTTATGCCCTCCAACCAGAATTGCAGATATTGCAATAAGGATTCACCTTCAGACTCCTCGGCAATCCAAGAACACGGATATTGGCAGCTCGTATTGAATTTTCCAGCTGCTCCATGCGGCTTCTAAGTGTTGCTTGCTCTTTGAGCGATATCGCCCTGGTGGTCAGGGCCTTTCCTACCGTAGCTTCCGTCTGTTTGGTTGCTTCCCCCAGCGCTTCCATTCTGTGCTCCATAGTGATAAATTTTTCAGTAAAATTATCCAACTTCTGGTCCATCTGTTGTACCGTTTTGGTGAGCGCTTGCACCGCTGTTTGGAGAGTCGACAGTGTAGCTCCATTTGCATCTGAGTTTGAGGCATGAGATGGGCCTGGAGGATCTTCAGGCGGTTTGGTAAATGAAGATCGTGGAAGGAAGAAATCCTGCTTATTTGTCTTCGTACGACCCATTATGAGCTTCAAAAAACACGATTCTGTTGCAGAAGTTCCTCTTTTATTAATGTGTTATGGCTGTAGATAGTGCCAAGCTCATAAAATTATAACTTTTATAGTTTTATTAAGCTGCAATAGGGAGCTCCAGAGAAAGGCTGCTGCTGGCAGGGCTGCTAGCTCTGCCCCCCCTTCTTTCTTTTTTTAACCCTAAATAAGACCCCTTCTACTTCTAATAAAGTATCTGTCTGCTTAATCTCAACAGACACTGACTCCTGCTGAGATATAAGTATTAAATTAATAAGAAAATGTAGCTTCTTTTAGTTAGCAGCTTTCTGCTCTACAAGCAAGGCTAGCAACAGCAGTAAGACTGGGACATAAGACCCCCTGTCTATAACAATATTTCTATAAAATAATTTTTTGTCCTCTCAGGTAAAAAAAAAAAACATCCCAAGAAGTAAACCTAAAAAACTTGAGACCACAAGGGAACCAACTGGTTAACAAAAGGTGAGTCTCTAACCGGACCTACAGTATATGGAAAAACACTGTAAAACAGGGATACAGAACAACTTTCATAGGTTTTAGTAGGGGAGGCAGGGTGGGTGCTTTAATTATAATGAGTGATCCCTTTGAAGAAACAAGATTACTATGGTGAGTCATTTTTTCTTGTAACCCCAGGAATCACTCATTATGATTAAAATGATACAGACTACCAAGCAGTACCTTTGGAGGTTGGGCAGAAAACCTATTTAGGAAACAGGTTCTGCAACACTGCTGTACCAAACTTGGCATCACTTCTGGATTGTTGATCCAGTCTGTAATGCTTTGTGAAGGTGTGTACTGTTTTCCATGTGGCTGCTTTGTGGATTTCCAATAGTGGAATCTCTCTTGAAGCTGCCACTGAAGCAGTTGTGCCCCTGGTGTAATGTGTTCTCAGGCCCAGGGGAGCCTGTTTACCCACTTTACTAAAACACAACTGTATACATGTCACTATCCAGTGAGCAATTGTACATTTTGTGGCAGGTCTGCCCTTACCTACTTCTCCATAGGTAAGAAAGAGCTGTGTCTGACTTGGTTTGTAAGATTTAGTTCTGTCAATATAGTGGCTAAGTGCCCTTTTGACATCAAGGGAGTGAAGCCTTCTTTCTGGAGAACTGGAGTTCTCTGTAGAAAAGACAGGTAAAGTGATGTACTGATTTAAATGGAAATCAGACACCACTTTAGGAAGGAATTTTCTATTGGTCCTGAGGACCACTTTATCCCTGTGGAATGAGATGTAGTCTACATCCATGCACAGGGCCTGTAACTCATTGATTCTTCTGGCTGAAGTAATGGCAACCAGAAACATAGTTTTCCAAGTGATATACTTCAGATCTGCAGTTGCGGGACTTCTGGTTCTGCCCCTGAGTAATGGCAGCCTAGACAGAGAACTGCGTCTACCCCGAGCTAAAAAAACTACACTTCGGCTGTGATTCTGCATATTTTTAAAATAGATTTTGCATTACAAAATCAGAGGAAAGTGAAGAGAATTGGAGAGATTGAATTTAGCAAAGAAACACAGCACAATGGAGGAGATAGCTGATGGAACCGAGTCGGAGGCCTCAGTCGCATCAGATAACCGCGACTCTGCAGATCTTAAAAGGGGCTTGGTTAAATCTCAGCAGAAACAACCAAAAGCCAAAGAGAAGAAGGCAAAACTTGACCTAATTTACCAAGAGATACTTACTTTTCATGCAGAAATCAAAGAAATGTACAGTGAGTTACGAAGAGATGTGATACAATTTGAGCAGAGAGTAGGCTAAGAAGAGAGAACTGCGACGGCAACTGAGAATAGAATGGATGATCTGGAACAAACGATACAGTGGATGAAAGAGATGCAAGAACAAATAATTGATCACCAAGAACATTTTGAGAAAAGAGCATGCCACAAAAACATTAGAATTTATTGTCTACCTGAGGGCTCTGAGGGAACTAACATTAAAGAATTTGTTGAAACTTTGCTGCATACAGCCTTAGAACTGCCAAACGACTTCAACCTCCAAACAGAAAGAGTACATAGGGCATTAGTACCTTAATCTACCTCTGCAAATATCCCGCCAAGGTCAGTAATTCTTCTCTTCAACAGCTATGCAATAAAAGAACATATTCTGCTTACAGCATGGCGGCACCAGAAAGTTTACTATGGCCCAACTCGCATGTATCTTGATCATGACTATGCACCAAAAAGTACTCTCTTGCGATGTGCCTGTTTACCATTACTTCCAGTACTGAAAGCAGTAGGACACAAATTTACAACCCCATATCCAGCACGGCTAATTGTCCATCTGCGTACTGGAAAGAGGGAGTTCTCCATGGCTCAGGAAGCAAAAGAAGAACTTACAAAAATGGGCCTGCACTTTCCCAAACGAAGTTTGGGTAACAACAATCCAGAAAAACGCCAAGTTGGCTGGCAGTCTAACTCTAATAGAAGACAGGGAAAACAACAAGAACTGGGAACAATCAAATCTACTCTAGCAGTTCACAGCAGGGAAGCAAAAAGTGACAATACTTGAAACTTACGGAGAAGCCCGTTCGGCTGAGTGAACAGGAGAGAGAGTTTGAAAAGTATGTGCTGCGCCATCTGTTTTTTGGGCCTGAAGCGTGCTCTCTATATTAATGAGCTGCTCTGAGCCTGAAATAGGCAACTGCACAGTGAACAGACACTACCTTACACAATCTGCTAGATAAGTAACAGCCAGTAACTAAATAACCTAAGTGCCTTCTAATGGTGGACTAGAAGTTATAGATATAATTATTTGTTTATGCTAATTACAGGCTTTTTCTTCTTTCATTGATAATTGAAGTAACATAAGGGGGAAACATTTTTCAGAAAGCTCAGGGAACATGGAATGGGGAAGACAGCAGTTTTTGAGCTCTATGCTGCTTTTGGAGGACAGCCCTAAAGATTTTCTTTGGAGTTATCTACTCCTTTCCTATGTTGTTTTTGCCTTATTTAAAGGGGAACAGTTTACTGGCTCCTCGAAGGTCCCTAACAACAATGTTAAGGGATTCTCTTCACTTTAAGGGAGAGTTCAAATGCTCCAGGAGCAGTTTCTACTGGAAATTTGGAGTTTTTTATTTATCTCCCCACATTTGGAAGTCCTAAAGCTTCTACAGCATATAATAATACTAAAAGCAATAGTTATATGTATATATGTTTTTGATTTATTGTCAATCATTATTGGACAGCTATCCTTCCAGATTACTAGATACACCACTTACATTAGCATTTTACAGTGACTAGTTACAGTTATATAAGATAAGTTATTTTTGGTTGATAAGGGACAGTAAGAAAACTTTAGTTAGATTATGTGGCACTGGTCAGATGACAGGATATCTAAGACAAGATAGGATATTTTTTGCTGGAACCATTGTTAGGATATCCTGGAGACTTTATGGATCCTTGTGGAGATTGGAGGGGGAGTGGTGGAAGGGAGAAATTGCAATAATCAGTAATGCTTTATCAAATGAAAACATAATATGGTATTAGAAACAACTAAGATATTGTCATTAAATATTAATGGCATTAATCATTACATAAAAAGAGCTAGACTACAACAGTATCTGCGGAAGCAGAACTCAGACTGCATTTATTTACAGGAGACACATTTGTCGCAAGGGGAACATGCAAAGCTTGCTACAGGTGGCAGATACACTGTTTTTTTCTTCATCTAGTGAGTCAAGAAAAAGGCGTGGAGTGGCTATTTTGATTCCAACTACTACTCCATTCACTAAAGAGGAGGTCTATTCAGATAATAATGGCCATTTTGTCATAGTACAAGGGCGGTTGTATGAGACTGACGTGACAATGGCGAGTGTTTATCTGCCACCAGGAGCATCTCCCTCACTACTGAGACAGTTCTTTAATAGACTGCTCGAAAAGCAAAAGGGGGTAATGCTGATAGGAGGCGACTTCAACTTAATAATGACTTCACAGAAAGACTTCACTTTCCCTAAACAACATAGGTTTACTCCCACTCAAAAACTTTTAAAAACCCAGATACCTAAGATGGGTCTTACAGATATATGGCACCATTTCTACCCCTCTGTGGAGGGACACACTTTTGTCTCCCCTAGAAGTCACACATCAGCTAGAATAGATTTTTTTTACTTCTACAGAGCACTTTTAGATATGATCCAAGATATATCCCTGGAAGCTCGCCTCCTCTCAGACCATATACCTCTCTTAATTAAGGTGGGATTAAACAAAACTCATAAAACAACTTTATGGAGACTGAACTTTTCTCTTTTGAAGGATCCAGTGTTTAAGACCAGAATTGTAGATAGCATCACACAAATCTTAGAAGAGAACGCAGACCCTTTAATTTCAGCTACTATCCTTTGGGATACTCTGAAGGTTGTGATTACAGGAGAGATTATCTCTTATTCCTCCAGACTAAATAAACAGAGAGAATCCAGATATAAAACACTGCAAGATAAGCTACAAGAATTACAGCAGAAGAGAGAAAGAGGGGAACTAGTTCCACAACTTGAGCTTAGACAAATTCAGTCAGAATTACAATCCATTTTAGATTATAAGACGCAAATGACTTTATGATATCTTAAAAGATACTATTATGAGGGAGGTCCTAAAGGTGCCAGAAATTTAGCTAGGCATACTAGAGGATTTAAGCAGACTGCCACTATTACAAAGATTAGAGACCCCTTAACAGGACATATTCTTAATAAAACCCCTGCACATACCTCTCAACCTTTTGTCCCCCAAATATGGAATATTGCCTGTCAGAATGTGTAACAAATGGGCAAAATGTGGAACACTTAATCAAATGTTTACCTAAGAAGCTCCAAACACTGTTAAAATGTTGCATTCATGTTCAGAAAGTCTGTTACTAATTGAATAATATATCTTTTGCATCATTTACTATGGATTTTTGCTTTAAAATGTTGGCTTTGAATGTGGAACAAGTCCTCACAATGTGGAGCAGGGAGCTTTTGAGAAGTAAAATGAGGAACGTTCCTCGTAATGTGGTACAGTTGAGAGGTATGCCCCTGCAGTTCTGAAAACATTCTAACAATATTATGCAGATTTGTACTCTGATCCTACACCCCCCTTCCCGGAGGACATACAAAATGTCTTGTCCCCCCTTAACTTCCCACACTTGTCTGAATCCCAGCAGGCTTCACTTCTACACCCTGTCTCCACTATAGAGATCCAGAAAGCAGTTAAAAATTCTAAAACATTAGAAAGCCCAGGCCCAGATGGCTTTGGAGCCGAATGGTATAAAACATTTCTTTCAAAATTGATCCAGCCAATGCAAATAACTTTTTTAGAGGTGCAAGATGGAGGCACCACCCCATCATGGTCATATGTGGCCATCTCAGCTATACTGAAACCAGGTAAAGATCCTTTAAATTTAGAGTCATACAGACCCATTTTGGTTTTAAATAATGATTATAAGATATACATGGCAATATGGGCCCATAGGTTAGAAACTATACTCCCTACCCTGATACATCCAGATCAGGCAGGATTTCTGTGCATGCGTCAGACTGCAGATAATGTACAAAGAACAATCCACTTGATGGATTATATGGCTAACTCAGCTACCCCCTTGGCTTTAGTCAGTTTAGATGCTTGTAAGGCTTTCGACAGGGTGTCCTGGAGATTTTTATGGAGAACACTAATGTCATTTGGGTTTCTGAAGGAATTTGTGAATTGGATGGAGCAAATATATTCTGAACCAAGGGCTTATATAAAACTTAATGGCGGTATCACACCCCATATCAAGTTACAGCGAGGCACTAGACAGGGATGCTCCCTATCACCTTTGTTATTTGCCATCTATATTGAACCCTTGGCTGTGATGCTTAGAAAATCAGAAAAAATTGAGGACATTCAGCTGGTCAATCAATCGTGGAAGTTGGCTTTATATGCAGATGACATTTTACTGTCAATATTGAATCCAGAGTCCTCTGTTCCAGCAATATGGGAGGTACCTGAGCAATTTGCTCAATTCTCTGGATATAAAATAAATTCTTCTAAAACAGAAGTTCTCCCCTTTCATTTCTCCCCCTGCAGACACTGAAGGGTAGTTTGCCTCTGCGCTGGAACAGCATCAAGATAAAATATCTAGGCATACAGTTACCAAACCAGTTAATGCATTTCACTATGGTAAACTATGAACCTCTAACACAAAAAATAATGTCTGATCTACATCAGTGGTCCCAACTTCATTTATCATTATATTCTAAGGTGGATCTTGTTAGGATGAATATTCTTCCAAGGCTGCTATATCTTTTTCAGACCATACCGATGATGCCAGATGGAATGTATTTTCCCTCATGGAATAAGTCTTTGGCGAGATTTGTCTGGGCTGTGAAAAATCCTCAAATCAAGTGGTCCACATTAATGTTAACAAAAAATAAGGGAGGCTTAAAAATTTGCCTGATCTTCAGATGTATGCATACGCCACTGTGATAGCTCAAGTTCTCAACTGGAATATTCCAATGTATGGCACACCCTGGAAGAATTTGGAATTCACCCTTAATGGGGTGAGGGAAGGGAGTGAACTTTTACAATTGCTATATGCCCCAGCAAATAAAAAAGCTAGACTTATTTATAGTACAAAATCTACTATGGAGACTTGGAGGAGACTCATCCATTTAAGAGAGCTAGAACCAGTAGGTCCCTATCTTAATCTATTAAATTTCGGAACCCAATCTCTTACTCTGGAACAGGAGGGTACTTTGGCTCAATGGAGACAAAAAGGTTTTAAATTTATGTTCCACTTGGTGGACGCCAGGGGGGTCCTCTCATTTACTAAACTTCAAGAAACTTACAATCTTCCACAACAAGACTTTCCAATTTATACAAGTTTAAGAGAGAGCGTTGAAGTAAAGGACCAGCCTTTAGTAGGCTCCCAGATCCCCCCTTTCATTGCTTACTTTAGTCATGACCACGGGGAGAGGGCAGACTTGGCCCCACTTTGTGGGACTAATATATAGGGGTTTGAGGGAATTATCAAAAAATTAAACTCAGGGAATTCTGAATGCCTGGAATAAAGAGCTTCCACTCCAGGTATTAAAGGAGGATTGGGAAAAGTATACTAAATTCTCAATGGGACTTTTGGGAGCCCCCTATTGGCGAGAATTTGCCTGGAAAGCTAGAAATAGATTTTTCTATACACCGGCAAGACTGGCCAAGTTCTCATCAGGGACACCAAGCAATTGCTGGGAGAGATTGTGGAGAAATATCTGCAGATCAGTTCCATGTTTTTTGGGCCTGCCCGCAGTTAGCAGGTTACTGGAGAGATATTTTAGAGGCATTAAAAGAATTGGTAGATGCAGAAGTTGTGTTGACCCCTGAGCTAGTATTACTCTCAATTCCACTAGAGGGTCTCCCAATACCCAGAGGATCACTGTTAATCACTTACATGTTGGCAGCTAAAAAAGCAATTACTAGAAACTGGGGGAAGAAGATGTCTCCAAACATACAGAGCTGGCGGGGAATAATGGGAGAAATTTATGTATTAGAGAGATTAATAGCTAAAAGCACAGATAAATGGTCTGCATTTGAGCTTAAATGAAGGAAATGGATTCTACATATTTCATCTTTAGATCCTACTTTTGTACCTTAGAAAGGTATCGACCCCGATGATGGTTTCTGTAAATGTCTTAGTGCTCATTATATGAATTGCTTTGTAAAATATGTGTCACCCTGAGACCTTTAACTAATGTATTGCTACGTATCTGACTAATGTAATTATTTGCTGTCTTAACTTATATACTGTAAATACTGTCCTATGATTTTGCAAATGAAAATATAATAAATATATAGTATAAAAAGAAAAAATCTGCAGTTGCCATCGGTTCAAATGGGGCATCCATGAGCTTGGCAGTGTAGATATTCAAATTCCAGGCTGAAACTGGCTCCCTTAAAGGAGGGTACAAGAGGTTAAGGCCTTTAAAATACTTCCTGAAGACTGGATGAGAGGCCATGGATCTCTCTTTACCAGCTGACAAATAAGCTGAAACTGAAGCCAAATGGACCTTGAGTGTCGAAGGCTTCAGACCTAAAGATTGCAAATGTGTCAGGTAATCCAGGAGAATAGCTAGGTCAGCCCTGGATGGGTCAACACCCTTACCCATACACCATATGGAAAACCTCTTCCGCTTAGCAGAGTATATCTTTTTAGTGGAAGGTTTCCTGGAACCCCTAAGTACTGTCAGCACCTGTTCTGACAGTTTAAGATTAGCTTACTCTAAGACCTCAAGAGCCAGACCTTGAGCCTTAGTGATTTGAGGTTGGGGTACAGTATCCTGCCCTGAGAGGATGTCAACAGGTTGTGCCTCCTGGGCAGATGAGTTGTAGGTGCTACTGATAGAGCCACTAGAAGTGAATATCAATGTTGCCTCACCCAATCTGGTGCCACCAGTATAATTTTAGCCGATTGGCACCTCAATTTCAGCAGGGTCCTGAATATCAGTGGAAAAGGCAGGAAGGCATACAGGAACTTCCCCATCCAATCCAGTGCCAATGCATCCAGGGGTAGTGTGCCCCTGAGAGGAGGCCTGCAACAGTATACTGGTAACTGGTGATTTTCTACAGAGGCAAAGAGATCTATCTCTGGAGTGCTCCATCGTCTGAAAATCGAACCGAGTATTTGAGGATTCAGGCACCACTCGTGGTGGGCCTGACTTATCCTGCTGATGGAGTCTGCCAGGACATTGTCCTTTCCTGGAAAATGTATGGCTGATAGGGATGCCTCCATGGAGTAAGCCAGGAACCACAGCCTCATTGCTTCTCTGCACAGTGGGGCTGACTTGGTTCCTCCCTGTTTGTTGATGTAATACATAGTGGTGGTGCTGTCTGTTCTGACCTGCACCACCTTGTTTTGAAGATGTGGAGCAAATACCTGCAGGGCTAGGTACACTGCTCTGAGCTCCAGCAGATTTATGTGCAACAGGGATTCTTGAGGAGACCATATGCCACTTGCTGTATAATCCAACATGTGTGCTCCCCAACCCAGAAGGGATGCATCTGTTGTAAGAATTAAGGAAGGCTGTTCCTTTGTGAAAGGCACACCTACCCGAAGGGTGTGCTCATCTAGCCACCACGGCAGTGCCTGTAGCAGGCTGTGGGTGACTGGAACTAGTTTGGACAGAGGATCTGTCCTCTGCGACCAATACTGTCTCAGATGGAACTGGAAGTCTCTCATTTGGAATCTGGAACCTAGTACCACTGTGGTGGCACCTGCCATGTGGCCCAGGAGTCTGAGGAACTCTCTGGCTGGTTTGGGTTTCCCTGGCACAAATGAGCTTGCAACCTGCAGAATGCTGTTTACCCTGTCCTGTGGCAGAAAAGCTCTGCCCAGACTGGTGTTTAGCTCTGCACTAATGAATTCAAGTACCTGAACTAGTGTTTGCTGAGACTTCTGTTCATTTATGAGGAAACCCAGGGATTCCAGAGTAGACTTTGTTAGTGCTAAGGCCTGCTCTGCAAGCTGTAGAGATGGACCCACTACAAACCAGTCGTCCAGGTAGGGAAAGACTGACACCCCTACTGCATCAAGTTCTTGAGACCCCATCTCCGCAAGGACATAGACAGGATAGAGGCAGTCCAGAGGAGGGCAACTAAAATGGTGCAGGATCTGCAAGAGAAGCCGTATGAGGAGAGACTAAAGGAGCTTAATATGTATACCCTTGAGGAAAGAAGGGATAGGGGGGACATGATAGAAACTTTTAAGTACCTCAGTGGAATCAACAAAGTCCAAGAGGGTAGCATCTTTCAGAAAAAAGACATGCAAGAACAAGGGACACAATTTAAAGATAGAAGGGGGCAGTTCAGGGCAATGAGGAAGTATTATTTCACAGAGAGGGTAGGGATGTATGGAACAGCCTTCCTGAGGAGGCTGTGGGTCTAAAACTGTGGGAGAATTCAGGAATGCATGGGACAGACATAAGGCAATTCTCGTGGGGGGTAAGAAGAAATAGGCTGTTGGTTAACTAGGATCTGCGGCCTATCCTGCAGGTAGGGAAATGGGCAGACTAGATGGGCCAAGCGGTCCTTATCTGCCGTCAAAGTCTATAACTCCACTACCATAGCCAAACACTTTATGAAAGCCCTTGGGACAGAAGTCAGGCCAAAAGGAAGGGCTGCAAACTGATAATGGCCTGAGGCAAATCTGAATCTCAGGTACTTTCTGTGAGAAGGTCTGATGGGGATGTGAAAATAAGCATCCTTTAAATCTAGGGAAGCTAGCCAGTCTCCCTTTTGTAAAGTGGGAATGATTAGTGCAAGAGTGACCATTTTGAATTTTGGTTTCAAAATATGTCTATTTAGAAGTCTTAAATCCAGGATAGGTCACCCATCCCAGTTTTTCTTTTTTGTAAGGAAGTATCTGGAATAGAAGCCTTTTCCCCTCTGGTTTAGGGGCATTGGCTCCACTGCCTTGATTGCCAGCAGATGTTTTACTTCTGCTTCCAGTAAGATTCTGTCTGCAGATGTAACTGGTGCAAACGTTCTTGCTCTCAGCTTAGGGAGATATTTGAAGCTAAGTGCCAGACCCTGGCTCACCACCTCCAGGACCCACTTGTCTATGGTGATGGTATACCAATCCAGGAGGTAATGAACCAGTCTGTCACCCACTGGTGGATTTATGACAGGGGATGCGACCTGTACTAGCATGTCAGGGGTTCTGAGTGGGCTGTGCTTGAATCACAGGGAAGGGAGAAGCTCTTCTCATTGCTCTCCTGCCCCTTCCTCGAAAATATCCTCTAGGCTGTTGTTGCAGCTGAGAGGCCTGAGCCTGGAAAAGTGGTCTGGGATAGGATCTCCTACCCCTGCCTCCCCTAGTTTGGGTCCTATAGGATGTGGAAGGCCTATCCTTAGAATTACTTCTATAGGTGGCCTTGTATTCTTCTACCTTCTTCATTTAGGACTCTGTTTTGTCACAAAACAGCAATTTTTTCTCAAATGGAAAGTCCAAAGCCTTGGCCTAGGTGTTCAAGGTCAGGTTTGTGGCCCTGAGCCAGGCAAATCTCCTTAATTGAGACAGATAGTGCCATCAACCTGGCTGCAGAAACATTAGTGTCCACAACCATGTGGAACTGATATTTTGTGGCATCTAAAGCAGCTCTTGCTGTATCCTGTAGGTCCACTACCACCTCACCTGGCACTCTGTCAGCCAGCGCTAACACTGCATTCCAGAGTGCCTTCTGGTATTGCACTGCATAAGTCATATAATTGGCCTGTCTAAGTATCAGCGAAGCAGCCATATACCCTTTCTTCCCCATTGCATCCATCTTCTGAGAATCCTTGTCTGGAGGATGGGTATCCAAAGGAATACTGGCTTTGTCGCAGGCAGCAGCCTGCACAACTCCTTCAGGGTCAGGGTGGCTGAATAGAAAATCAGCTGTTGTCCTATCAAGCTGATATTTCTTACCAGCTTTCTTGTCACCTCCTGGAATAGAATTAGGGGTTTGGAATATTTGTAATGCTGCCTTTTTCAAGGATTATGCATAGGCAGTAGTAAATGTTTTATAGGGGTTAGCCCCATTATAGCCAAAAATTCTGCTTCCTCCACATCCTCCTCTGTCTCCTGCAGAGGGAGGTTCAGTGTTTCCACCATGCTTTGAACAAAAGCATAATGTGAGGTATAATCCTCGGGACCCCGGGGGGGGGGACTGAACCCTGTTCTGGAGAAACCTCTGGATCTATCAGTTCCTCCTCAAAATCATCGTCATCATCATCCTCAGGAAAGGATGCCTTTAGTTCCTGAGAAGGTAGAACTGGCACAGGAACCGGGGCAGCTGGTATTGGAACTGGTACTGCAGCTTGCAATGCTTGCAAGACCTGTAGGGCCTTGGCAATGTCCTCAGCCAAGGGCATACCAGTTTTGTCAGCTGGGCTCTCTTTAGCCTTCTCAGCTGGAGGCACAGTGACATGCTTTTCCTCACATTTTTTCTTAAGTGGCACAGGTTCAGTCCCTGATTCCACTGTCCTTTTTTAGTTACCCTGCTCAACTTTATCTGATCCTTTATCAGGATCCTTAGCTTTACCTCCATCCTTTCTTATGCCAGAGGTGGAGGAGACACTTTCACCAGTATTAGTAGAAACAGATGAAATTTCTTCCAAAATGTTGGACCTTTTCTTAAGAGTTTTAGGACAAAATGTTTTACAAATATCACAATTTGCAAAAATATGGCTAGTGCCCAGACAAAAAACACACAACGAATGTCTGTCTGCTTTACCTATGATCTGACCACAAGACCCACACAATTTGAAACCAGTGGGTCCTGTGCATTTTTTAGGCTTAACAACAGGAGCCTCTGACATTGAGCAGGAATCACTAAAGAAAAATATATGTAATTATCAGTTCCCTAGAACTGAATATTTCAAATATAAATAACTGCTAACGGTTCCGGGAATCGGACACTACTTGGCTCCTGACAAAAAAGGAAACCGAGAAACCAACAAATTGGAATTAAATTTAAACAAGTATATGAGGTTAAGGAACAGACTGCAAGAACTAACAGATATATAGCAAAATTGAGGTAAAAACCTCAGTAGAAATAGTGGAACCATTGGTTCCAATGAACCATGAAGTAACCTAATCACACAACATATTCAAACAAATTAAACTAAAACTAAGGCAGCAATCTGAAATATATACTAAAAACACTACTTATCGACTAGATAAATGGATTTTGAAGTGGCTGAAGGAGAGCTCTCCGGGACGTCTTCGCTAGGCAGGGTGAGTAAAGAATCTGAAGCACTCAGAGTGCAGCAGTTGCTAGGGGCAGAAGTTTGAAATTGGCATGAGCCAATTGAGAGTTCAATCATTTGCATATAATTCCATCTCTGGGCAGTCCAACACAGGAGGCTGATTGAATCAGTTTAATCATAATGAGTGATTCCTGGGGTTAGAACAAGGGAGCACAATTTAAAGCTAGAGGGGTGACAGCTCAGAGGTAAAGTGAAGAAGTATTTTTTCATGGAGAGGGTTGTGGATGCATGGAACAGCCTACCTGAGGAGGTCATGGAGTCAAAAACAGTGGAGGAATTCAGTTCAGTTTTGTGAAATAAATCACACCTGCCACAGTGGCAAAAAAATCTTCAGCATTGGAAGTGGATATGTTTCATCATCAACACATTGACGTATAATTACTTTTTATAACATGGGTACCAAAAATAAAGAACTGCGACTGGCTGAGTCCCATCACATGGCCGCGCAACAATTTAGCCCACTACACGGTCAACCTGGTACTTAGCCTCATCACATATCACTCCACAACCAACATTAAAAAAAAATAATTTCGCAGACATTTTTTCTGTCTTGCTAAAGCACTCCAAAAGACCCAACCCAAAAAGAACACTTTTTTTCTCAAATTTATTTTCAAGCCCAACCACCAGTCTAACATTCTCACAGAATATCCAAAGAAATATACATAAAAGTAAGTTCCAGTGTATTTTTTTCTCTTTTAAATTAATTATTGTGATGGCTAATAGTCATGCCTACAGCTGTAGTAACTATTCCCAGCCCCTGACACTGTCACATCAAAAAATCAGGCTATCAAGTAGAAATTGAAGTGCAAATTTTTTTCTCACAGATGTGACAGGGAAAATATTATTACGTAAGGTCCAGTACAGCCACAGCGCCACAAACCTGTTTCCTGTTTTCCGCTCAAATGATCGATCGCAAACACCATTTTCCATTCAAACCTGTTTACACTTTTCACCCAAAACAATTGACTGCAAACTCCATCTCCCAATCAACTCATGCACACTAATAACACTGACGATCATGTCATTCTTTATTTTTCTACTTGTTGTTCTCCTTGCTGCCTGCAGAATCCTTTTATTTATTTTAGATAAATCCTTGTGCTGGTGGACAAGCTGGGTTATTAGGTGCATAGTGCAAGTACTGAACTATAACTACGGAAGCCTGTACAGGGCAAAAGTCCAAAACTCAAAACAGAAAGTGACTGAAGTTCCAACAGGTGGAAGAATGATTTTACGGCAAATCTGCGTAAGTATTTATATTTGTACATATTAAAATATGTAGATTATGAGTTAAGAACACATTTAAAGAAACCCATGTTATAAGTGCAATAAGACACTCTAGGGTGTGCATTATGCCAAATCGCTGCACCTCCCGGGTGGTTGAAGGCACTTGACCAGCGGCCTTGTGCCTCACAATGCACACGGGGCATGTGGCAATCTAGCATAATGCACACCCTGTCATGTCTTATTGTTAGCATAGACACCAGATATGCAAAGAGACTTGGCTGCTTTCAGTACTATCGCAATTGGTGCTGCTCATCTACTTCACTTCATCTTGGAAATTATGCTCCTGGCCTCTTACCTTGCTAACTCTTTTTCCACAGCCTCACGGAAAGCATAAGGCATTGGCCGTGGCTTGTGAAACAAATATTCTGTTCCAGGCTGCAACTTTATTTTTCTTTAAAGTTCTTCATGGGTGCCAAGCTTTCCTCAAATACTGCTTTATGGTTAATCAGAATCTCTTTTACTGTGCTACTCTCTGAAGACACACTCTGTGCCACCTGGAAAATATCTGACCAGTTTAGTCTGATATGTTTAAGCCAGTTCATTCCCAGCAGTGTTGGCCTAGCTCCCTTAACTATAACCAGTGGCAAAAACAGATGACTGCTCTCCATATGTAACTTGCGCTTCTGCTTTTCCAAGTGAAGACATTTTCTCTCCTGAAAAATTTTTCAGTTGCAGTGAGGTACTCTCCAAAGGAATGTGAGACAAATATTAGGCACTATGCACAATGCACGCACAGGTATGCGAAAAAGTGTGTACCTCACCTGTGTAGCTGCGTACCCGTGGAGAGGTGTACCCATACTGGCATTCACTAACGCCTGCCACCTGTGCATGCCCCCCCCCTCAGTGCACAGGACTCCTCAGGGTACCTGGGGGAGGAGTCAAGATCTCTGGCGGGCATCTAATGGGATGCCCCTCCCAAGTCCCAAAGTAGATCCCTTGCATAGCGAGGTGCGGGTCTGGGGTAGTGCATGCCTACTGCAGGCACCTGGACCTGCACCCTCAGTGGTGGGCTGTGTTCTCCCATCCACCCAGCACTGCCACAGCCTCCCCCTCATCATCCATACCCACTGGTTGGTGCTGGGCACTCACCTGACCAGCAGTCCCAGACCCCCTTTACTGCCCAGTGGGCCGTGGCAGCATGGGGGAATCGTTTCTATGTCCCAGCATGCCCAGCGGGAGGTGAGAAGTGTTTGTGGGGCCACACAGTGGGTTGGTGCCGGGCACTCACCCAACCACACAGTGTGCTGCAACCAGTGCCCTCTTGGTTTTACAGTCACATGCAACGTACCCAGTTTTGAGACACTGGTGGCATTTTTCATTTTTGTAGCTCTCCTTTGCACTACTTCTAGTTTGTTAATATCCTTTCTAAGGTATGGTCTCCAGAATTGTACCCTGGACTCCAGATGTGCTCTTGCCAGTGATCTATAGAGTGGCAGGATGACCTCTATTTTTCTGCTGGTAATCTCCCTACCTATGCAGCCCAACATACTATTTGCCCATAGTGCTGCTTTCTCACATTAGTCCCTATGCATAATGCCAATGCACCCGTGTAAACTGGGTGCATTGGCAGTCTGTACATGGATGCAGCAGAGCGGTGGCTACACAGCATTCATGACATGGGTGTGCAGGGGTTACGCACCCAGTCCCCCCGGCCGTGTAGACAGCAATGCGCTGGTGCAGGCTGGGGGCATTCTGGGAGCATGCCAGCTCTATGCGGTATGCACAAACCCACATAGTGCTGGCTGCATAGGTGCTGGGTGCAGGTAATGGCAGAGGGGACCTGCAACAGAAGCCATACAAAGAGATACTAAATGAGCTTAATATGTATGCCCTTGAGGAAAGGAGGGAGAGGGGGGACATGACAGAAACTTTCAAGTGCCTCAAAGGAATCAACAAGGTCCAAGAGGGTAGCATCTTTCAGGGAAAAAGAGACATGCAAGAACAAGGGGACACAATTTGAAGATAGAGGGGGGATGGCTGAGGGGCAATGTGAGGAAGTATTTTTTCATAGAGAGGGTGGTGGATTAATGGAATGGGCTTCCTGAGGAGGTTGTGGGGTCAAAAACAGTGGGGAAATGTAAGAATGCATGGGACAAACATAAGATTCTGGTGGTGGGTAGGAAGAAGTAGGCTGTTTGTTAACTAGGATCTGCAGCTTATCCAATAGGTAGAGAACTGGGCAGACTAGGTGGGTCAAGTGGTCCTTATCTCCTGTCAAAGTTTATGTTTCTATGATCTATCAATTCAACTGGGCTCTCCTCCTTCTTTTTGATGGTCCCCTCATCTGTCACCTTAATTCCTTCCTTAATATATAGGGATACCCCCCCTTTCACCCTTGCATGTCTCAAGCAAGTGTACCCTGGAACTGTCAGATCTCAATCATTGTTTCCACTGGCCCATGTCTTCATGATGGCCACTGAGTTTAACTTAGCCTCTGCTTCCATCCCCTGCTTTTTCATGCTCTTATCATTCAAACTTCTGGTATATAGGCAAACCATCATCCACACACCCACCTTACTCACTCACTGTTCCTTTACCTGATCACCGATCACCTCTGAGTGCTGTCCCATCTCTTCCCAGCCCATTCATTACCACCTACACTAGCTGGACTATTTCTACCTGCTTCCTCACTTTATTCATTAATCTGCCCTCTACCCCTGCCACTTCCCCATATTCTGTTTCAGTTTCCGGAGAGGGGGGCTCTGCTAGTTTCACCCTGTACCTGCCTCCTACTTGGGGGTTCCTCTTTCAATTAAAAACTGTCCACATAAACATCCAATTTCTGTCCCAGGATACATGTCCCCTCCCTCATGAGAAGAAGGTAGAGCTGTGCGTAAAACAAATTCTGCCAGCAGAATTTGCACGAAAGTCAGACTTTCGCTTCTACAATGATTCGAAAATCATTTTGCCAGCTTTCGCGGAAATTCCACCTTAGAATGGCAGAATAAATGTACTAACTGCAGGTTAATGTATTAAACTGCAGGAAAAATTCTGCAGAACTGATGACTGTCAAAGGTCAGCTCTGCAAAATTTCTTTCAGCAGTTTAACATTTCCTCTCCTGAATCTAGTGTCACCCCCGATCCCCGCCCCATAAAAATAAAAGTTTTCCTGGTGTCTAGTGGCACCTCACTCTCTGATCACCAGCCCCATAAATGTTTTAAAGTTTCCCTGGTGTCTAGTGGCACCCCCCCACCATCCGATCACAAGCCCCATAAGAATTAAAAGTTTCCCTGGTGTCTAGTGGCACCCCCACCCTCTGATTGCCGGCCTCATAAAAGATTTAAGTTTCCCTGGTGTGTAGTGGCACCTCCCACCATCTGATCACCATTCCCATCCCCTGAAACTGCTGTGGCCCCTTCTGATTGTTTGTAGATTATGCAAAAGTGCACTCACAGCTGTATATGGTGCTGAGGCCCATGTGTAGCCACTGTACCAGAGTTCAACTAAATATGTCTTCAGGTACTAGAAAGAAAGCTGAACTCGGGAAACTAGCTCGTTTTTTGAAATGAGGGCTAAAAAGTACTTTAATTGTGCTCCAAAGGTGGAGCCATGATACTAGGCATGTGTGTATGCATACTCATATCCCTTGGGACTACCGTTGGGATATGAATATGCATACATGCGTGCCCAGTATCATGACTCCACTTTCAGAGCATGATTAAAGTACTTTTTAGCCCTTATTTCAAAAAAACTAACTAGTTTCCCAAGTTTAGCTTTCTTTCTACTACCTGGAAGCATATTTAGCTGAACTTGGGTACAATAGTCCGCAGTCCAGCCTCAGCACAATTTACAGCTGTGAGTGTACGTTTGGCATCATGTGCGAACAATTAGAGCAGCCCACAGTAGTTTCAGGGAATGGGGATGGCAATCTGACGGTGGGAGGTGCCACTAGACACTACAGAAACTCAAAACATTTAAGGGGCTGACAATCAGAGGGTTGAGTGTGTTGCTAGACACCAGGGAAACTTTCAATTCTTATGGGGCTGGCAACCAGAGGGTGGGGGGGTGTCACTAGAGACACCAGGTAAAGTTTCCTTTTCTATATCAACTGTGGAATAATTACATGAATTGTGGAATAGCTCTACAGTTCATGTGTATTATTCTGCAGTTCAGCAAGAAAATCCCACTGAACAGGGGTGAAAATTTGCTAAATACAATCAGAAGACTTCTGATCTGCCAAATGTGGAAGTTCGGAAAATCCCATGAAAGTTCCACTCATGCAGAATTGACAACTTTTGCCCAGCACTAGATAAAGTCCATACCCCTTAAATAACCTTCTGTCCTGAAAATTTCCCAGCTCACCCACAAATTCATATCCCTCCTCCTGACACCATTCTTTGAATCTTACATTAAATGCCTCCGTTTCCTCCTTACTCACCTTTCCTTGTTCCATTCAGGCAGCATCTCAAAAAAAGCCAGTGTGGCTGCCTTCCCTTTCGGCTCCCTCCCTAGCCTTTGGAAGTTGGACTTAGTAACCTTCAGCCCATGATTTGCCAGTCATTTATACCAATGTGTACAAGGACATGTGGCAACCCCCTTATCCCATCTAACATGCTCCCTAACCTGGCCGAATCTCTCAGAGCTGATGCTCAAGGAAGGCATCTGACTTCCTCTTTTGCAGTCCCATCCCTGCACACCACCATCTCCTCACATCTCATCATTGAATACCAGACTATGAATATACTGCTCCCCACTTTCTTTACTCCCTTTACCCAGCTATGTGCCTTCTTCTCTCCCTGAACCCTACTGGGAGTCTCACTCTTAGCCTGGTCCTTTACAGTGATGGGTTTGCAGCCTCCTACAGGTGAGTCAGGTAATAGTGCCTCACTTAGAGGTGCAAAACAGTTTGCTATTGCTATTAGAGGACCCTGCATCCCAACCACAATCCACAACCCTCCCTCCCTATTTTCCCTCTTACCCCTCCCCAACACCCTCCATCACGTTTGGCCAGTGGGCCTCTGCTAGAGGAGGGTAAGTGGGCAGCAGTTTAGGAACCCAACTCAGTTGCCTGCTCAGCATGAGCATTTGTTTTCATTCATTCATTCATTCATTTTATTGATTGATTGATTGATTTCAAAAGTTTTACCAGGAAAGACGTTCTGAGCAGGTATTAGCTTGTTTCCAGTTACATCCTGGGGGAAAGGGAAGAGAGGAGAAGGTAACAGATACAAAATACAGAGTAAAAATACATAAAATGGAAATATATATGACAAAATAAACCAGACATTAATGTTTAAGCATAAATTGTCAATCGGTAAATTACCATACAATGAATTATGGAACTGACAAAAGAACAATTTAATTTTAATCAATTTATCAAAACAAGAAATGGGGGAATGACTTATACTAGTGAAATGGGGAAGTGCTGAAGTCAGTGAATTAGGTGAGTTACAGGTGAAGGGAATAAACCCAATATTAGAAGCAGGACTGAACAAAGAACTCACAAAGGAGAGACTTAAAAACAGGAAAGGAAAGAACAAAGCAAAAAGAAGGAGGAAAAGAACCCCATAGTTTAGGGAAACAAAATGAGAAGGCAGCTTGGCCAGCAGTAAATTTCATTTGAGGGAGAGCAAAAGAGTGAGAGCAACCTTTGAGGAGAGAATAAGAGGATGCAGTGAGGAAGGAGAGGAGAAAGGCAAGATACTAGGAGAGAAACTCAAACTAAAATTTGAAGAAAAAGGAGACATGGTGAGAAAGGCACCTGGCATCAAGTGAGGGGAGGAAGAGGGAAGAATACAAGGTACAATGATGTGTACACATGGTTTTATCAAGGGCAAAGTGATAGAAGGAGTGAAAGAGAGGACCCAGTCTAGCTAAAGTAGACTTTGTAGCAGCACTATAAACAATGCCTCCCTAGATGAAAAATGAGCAGAATCATCTCAGTGAGAATGGCTCTGCATGCAGGAAGCTGAATGCTTCTTGCATTTCTGCATAGTGCACCAAGATTGGGGTGGAGTGTCTTCTGTATAGGATCCACATGAACAGAAACATCTAGGTGGCGATCTAACCAGACCTTGAGGTACTTAAAGGAGGAAACATCTTCAATAGTTGTACCATAAAATGCACATGGAGCTGCTCACAACTGCACATTGAGCTTCTCAAACCTCCTACATATTGAACTGTGACCAGTTCTTCAGTGCATAGTCCAGGGAATGTTTGCCCCACTGTAATCCAGTTGGTTAACCTTCTGCTCTGCATACTGTCCATTTTTACTTTTAACTGTTCCTACTTCCCCTGTCCAGGCCTGCCTCAGACAGGGTGTAGTGCCTAGTGTGGGGTTTTCAATTCACCTCCTGCTTACCCCTATTAAGACTGATCCCAAATAGCATGTAGTGCCTAGTGGGTCATTTTCCCTTCCCCTACTGCTTACTCCTACACCTGGGGACATGACCTTCCCACAGAGGGTAAAGCAAAATATTTTATTTAAACAAAAGAGCCAAGAGAGTTTCAAAGGACCATTTACCTTGTCCAGAAGAGCTCAGCTGGTCTGCACTTCTTCTGTTGCAGAATGACATCCTGGTTTTCTCAAGTCTGGGCAATGTGGGCACGCAAGCAGCAGTGCTTCAGTGGTGTATTCTCAGTCCAGGCAGGCTACAGAATTTCAAGTCCTCAGCCCAATGTACTAGGCAGGCACAGCAGACAGAGTGGATGTAGTTGCTGGGTTTTCAGGACAGCAGAGATTCAAACTGCCAGGCTAAGGCCAGCAGGGAGATGCAGCCCCCGAAAAAAGCACCTGCAGCCAGGCAAGCAGGAGAGAGAGAAACAAGCAAATTAGTCGGCTCCTCGGCCCTGGGCCAGAGGACAGGACAGTGTCAGCAAAGACTCAAGAGCTGAACTTCAGAGTCCTCAGAGTTTAGCAGACAGCAGTGACCAATAAAGTCAATAAAGCAATCAGTAAAAGAAGGGAATAAAACTTTCTTTAGATATATTAGTGAGAAGAGGAAGACCAAAAGGGGAATAGTAAGGATAAAGGGGGAAGAAGGGATCTGCGAGGAGGAGGACCAAAAGAAGGCAGACATATCAAACAAATACTTTTGTTCAGTATTTATAGAAGAAACATAGAAACATAGAAGTTGACGGCAGATAAGGACTGCAAGGACCATCCAGTCTGCTCATTTCTTTTTCTACCTTATGAATGTGTCATTGGCCTTTGCTCTGTCAATGGCCTATCTATTCATGCTCATCTGTATTGCTCCCTTATGCCTATCCCATGCCTGTTTGAAGCCCTGTACTGTATTCATATCCACCACTTCCTAAGGTAAGGTGTTCCATGCATCCACCACCCTTTCTGTGAAAAAGAACTTCCTCACAATACCCCTTATTCGGCCTCCCTCTAATCTCATGCTGTGTTCTCTTGTCCTGCTATTTTTCTTATATTGAAACATGTTAGACTCTTTCACCTTGTTAATGCCCTTAAGGTGTTTGAATGTTTCGATCATATCACCTCTCTCCCTCCTTTGCTCTAGGGTATACATGTTGAGCTCAGTTAATCTGTCCTCGTATGTTTTCTGATGCAGTCTCTGCACCATTTTGGTTGCCCTTCTCTGGATTGCCTCAATTTGGTTAATGTCCTTGTGAAGGTGTGGCCTCCAGTACTGCATGCAGTACTCCAGATGGGGCCTAATCAGTGTCTTGTAAAGAGGGATTATTACCTCACTCTTCTGACTTGTGATACCCCTACTAATACACCCCAACATCCCCCGAGCCTTACTTACTGCTTTAGTGGTCTGCTTGGATGATTTCAGGTCATTGGTGATAATGATGCCCGAGTCTCTTTCTTCCCTTGTGACTGCCAGCAACTCCCCTCCCAGCCTATAGGTGGCTTCAGGGTTTCTCTTCACTATGTGCATGATCTTGCGCTTCTTTGCATTAAACCCCAGTTGCCATTCTTTCGACCATTTTGCTAGTTTATCCAGATCTCTTCTCATTCTGCCCACCCCATCTGGATCATCTACTTTGTTGCAGATCTTGGCGTCATCTGCAAACAGACAAACCTCACCCTCCAGTCCATCTGCAATGTCACTGATGAAGATATTGAAGAGGACTGGCCCCAGGACTGATCCCTGAGGTACCCCACTTGTGACTTGCATCTCTTCTGACTGTATACCATTTACCACCACTCTCTGTTTTCTGCCCGCCAACCAGTTTGCCACCCAGCTGACCAACTTCTGACCCACCCCGCACCTACCCATCTTATTAATCAATCTTCTATGTGGAACAATATCGAAAGCTTTGCTGAAGTCAAGATAGGCGAAATCAACTGCTCCTGCTTGGTCCACCACTCTGGTTACACAGCCAAAGAAATCTATGCGATTAGTTTGACAGGACCTTCCTTTTGTAAACCCATGCTGTCTTGGATCCTGTGCTCCTATGGATTCCAGGTGTTGCACTATCCTTTCCTTAAGGAGTGCCTCCATAATCTTGCCTACTACTGAGGTAAGACTGACTGGTCTGTAGTTCCCTGACTCCTCCCTGCTACCACTCTTGTGGAGCGGGATCACATGAGCCCTTCTCCAGTCTTCTGGGACCTCTTCTCTGCTCAGAGACTCACTAAACAGTTCGGATAATGGCTCTGCTAGTTCCACCCTTAGCTCCTTTAGTACCCTGGGATGTATGCCATCAGGTCCCATTGTCTTGTTCACCCTGAGCTTATCGCTTGCTCTTTCTTTTGTGAAGGGACTAGTGCACACCACCCTCCCCCCTGTGTCCATGGTGCTGAGCTGTGGGCCCTGCCCTACCTTCTCTTCAGTAAATACTGAGCAGAAGTATCTATTTAGGATAGATGCTTTTACATGGTCATCCTCCTCACATGCCCTCTTATCCCTCTTGTTCTTAGCAATACCCCCTCTGGATTTTCTCCTTTCACTAATGCATCTATAGAAAGTCTTGACACCTTCTTTTACTGTTTGTGCTAATGCTTCCTCAGTTTGGGCCTTTGCCTGCCTTACTGTCTTCCCTTAGGGAAGTTTGGTATGCCTCCCTATCTTCATCCTGCTGCATTCCCTTATATTTCCTAAAGGCCAGCCTTTTGGCTCTGACCTTTTCTGCTACTGTTTTTGAGAATCAAAGTGGTTTCCTTCTTCTTTTGCACTTCCTTTTCTGTCTAACACAATGGGATGTTGCTTCAAGTATTGCATCCTTAATGCTTGCCCACTTTGCCTGTACCCCCTTACCTGTATTTCTTTTTGCCAGGGCTAGCTTAACTCTGTTAGCCATCTTATCAAAGTCAGCTCCTCTGAAGTCCCATATATTTGCATTGGAATGGGATGATTTAGTTCTAGTGGCCAAACTGAACCATACCATGTGATGGTCACTGGCCCCCAGGTGACGTTCTACCTGGAGATCTGGGATCTTTTCCCTGTTAGTCAGTACTAGATCTAGGATAGCCCTGTCTCTTATGGGTTGTTGTACCAGTTGTTTGAGGCCCTCCCTCTGCAGGGAATCCACCATGTGTCTAGTTCTGGCAGATGTTCCTGCTGGTATTGACCAATCTGTATCTGGCATGTTGAAGTCTCCCATTATCAGAACCTCCCCTTTAGCGGTCATGTTTTGTATATCTTCTAAAAGTAATGTGTCTATGTTCTCCCCCTGGTCTGGAGGCCTATAGACAACCCCAGTTCATATGACTGTTCATATGGCTGTTCCATTTCCTATTTCCAGGGTGACCCACAGTTCTTCTGGCTCCTTACATGTATTCCGAATTTCTGTAGCTTTGAAATTTTCATTGACATACAGGCCACTCCACCCCCTTTTGCATCTCGGTCTCTTTTGAACAGTACATAGCCAGGTATTGAAGTCTCCCAAGTGTGGTTACTGATAAACCACATCTCGCTAATTGCTACTATGTCCAGTTTAGCCTCTGTCATTATTGCCAGCAGGTCTGTTTCCCAGACTGCGAGCATTTGTGTACATGATTTTCCATTGGCCAGATTTCTGTGTGTTAGTTGTTAGGTGAGGTCTGGCATTTCCCCGTACGTTGTATGGGGAGCTGGACCTTTTTCCTTACCTGGTGATGCAAATGAACTACAAACACGCTGAACTCCTGTTTGACCACTAGCTGAGGGGGGTTGGGTGTTCTTCCAATTTGACATATGGGGTGCTGCACCCCTCTCTCCATTTGTCAGTTTAAATATTCTGCAAAGACATCAAACTTCTGCCTCAATGCACTGACTTCCTCCTTAGTCAGATGCAGTACATCAAATTGAAAGAACTTTCGCTCTCAAAACTGTTGCCAGTTCCTTACAAATTTGTGTCCTTTTTCCTGGCACCAGGCCTTGAGCCACATGTTTAGCTCCCCTGTCTCCCCTTCTCTGACCTTCTGTCCATCTGCCCCCCTCTCCCAGACTGGCAGGATCTCAGAGAAGGAGATGCCAGGTGAAATGGATGATAGTTTGTCACCCAGCCTGGTCTGGTGTTCCTTGGTCTCCACAACTGACCAGCTGACGAGATTGTTAGTTCCTATGTGTACCAGGATGTCAATGTTTTCTCCTGTTTCCTGAACAATTTTAGCAATGCGGTCAGTGACTCTCCATGCTGATGTACCTGGGAGACATCTGACCATTACTCCTGGCTGGAGATAGGTATCAACTATCCGTATCATGGAGTCTCCTATGATCAGAAGTTTTTTGGATTTTCCTTTTACTTTTTTTGTTTTGGTTCCTGTTTTGGGTGAGTTTTGTAGTGCTAGCTCCTGTGCTACAGTGTCCTGCTCTGCAGTGTCCTCTGCCCCTTTGTTTGATTTTTGAGACAGAGGCAGATACCTGTTTGTAGTTTTTATATGGTTTGTGGAGGTAATATGTTGGAGAGCACCAAGTGATGGGGCACCCAATTTACCCCTCCTAACCACCTCCAACCTCCCAGACCATCTACCCTATGCAGTCGAGGTGCTTCTGTTGGATGTTGGGTAAATGGCAGGCAGTTCTTATAACATATTTCCTCTTGAATATGCAATTTGAGGTGTACAGTCTCTGTCCATGCTGCCTGGAGCTGAGCCCTTAGATCTCCAATGGCCCAGCATGTAGGACAGTGTCCTAAATCCTATAAAACTGCCCTTCTGAAAAGTGTTCCGCAGCACCTGCAGTTAATGATATCCATTCCAGATAAGGTGCTGGGTTTATAACCTAGTCAGAGTAATTAGAAGGAAGAAACTAAAAGCAAAAAAGTTTGATTTTGTGTCGTTTGTTTGTTTTTGTATAACTTGTTATAACAAGTTAAATTACTAGTGCCCCTGTAAATGAGGTCACTGTGTGGATACACCTCTGATCTTCCCCTTCCTGCTTTACCACAGGAAATGTCACGACTTTGCTACCCTATAAAAGGAGTGTAGTGTGGGGTGGTTGGTTGGGCCCTTCCTCTGCCAAAAAAGAAGAACCACGGACAAAAGAAACAAGGAGATAAGAGCAGAAATAATCAGCCAGCAACAAATGCAGTAGCCCTGAAAGCTTATCCTAATGATAGATAAAACTGTAAAACCTGTAAAGCGCCACCTGTAATAATTTCACAGAAGGTATACCCTGTAAGAAACACTTTGCTACAGAGAAAAATAAAGCAATAACAGAAGACATACCTTGCAAAAGACAATTTGAATCAGAAGATTATAGCAGTAAATATGTTAGCACACACCTGTAGGCACAACCTGTAATAATGCAGCAGAAGGTATACCCAGCAACAACAATTTGAATCAGAGAAAAATAAAGCAATAAAATGTTATCAACAAACAGTAACAATCCCTGTGAGTATAAAATAAAAATAACAACACACAGTAAATCTGCCTTGCTGAAATAAGCCTTAATCCTTTCCCTTGTTCTGGTAAGGTTCTTTGCTCTGTCCTTTCAAGCAACCTAGAAGAAAAGAGCTCAGGTGAAGCTAGGTGCCTTTCCAGCAAACCTAGAAGGGGTAGGTGACAGACCAAAGATAAGGGACAAGGACATAAATGGTAGGGAGGTGAACACCAGTCCTTTTACAGAGGAGAAAGTCCTCACGGTACTAGTACAATTAAAGTAGACAAGACAATGGGACCTGGTGGGGTGCACCCCAGGATACTGTGAGGGCTCAAAGAGGTGCTAGCTGCACATCTGACAACTCTGCTTAACTTATCATTAGAAACAGGGGAGAATCCGAGGGACTGGAGGAGGGAAAATATGGTCCCACTTCACTAAAGTGGGAAGAGAGAGGAGGCAGGAAATTACAGACCTGTCAGCCTGACTTCAGCAGTGGGCAAAGTAATGGGATTACAGATCCAAGGCAACATAGTTTCACAGGGAGGTGGTCTTGCCAGACAAACCTAATCAAGTTCTTTGAATGGGTGACCAGGATAGTGGATCAGGGAGGAGAGGTAGATATGGCCTATCAGGATTTCAGTAAGGCCTTCAACACCGTTTCACATAGAAGACTGGTGAATGAGCTGACTTGTCTGGGACTGGGTCAGAAAAAGTTGTAAACTGGAAAAGAAGTTGGTTATGCAACCGGAGTCAGAAGGTGGTGGTAAATGGTGTCTACTCTGGAGAAGGTAAAGTGACCAGCAGGGTGCCTCAGGGCTCAGTACTAGGCCCAGTCTTCTTCAAAGTCTTTATTAGCGACATTGTTGAAGGGCCAAAGGGGAAAATAGAAACAGAAACATAGAATTTGACACCAGATAAGGACCGTTTGACCCACCTAGTCTGCCCATTTCTCTACCTAATGGATGAGCTGCAGATCCTAGTTAATCAACAGCCTACTTACTTCCTACTACCCCCCACTAGAATTGCCTTATGTCTGTCCTATGCATTCTTGAATTCCCCCACTGTTTTTGACTCCATGACCTTCTCAGGAAGGCCATTCTATGAATCCACAACTCTCTCCATGAAAAAATACTTCCCACATTACCTCTGAGCCATCCCACCTCTATCTTCAAATTGTGCCCCCTTGTTCTTGCACGTCCCTTTTTCTGAAAGATGCTACCCTCTTTGACTTTGTTAATTCCGTTGAGGTACTTGCAAGTTTCTGTCATGTCCCCCCCTTTCCTTCCTTTTCTCGAGGGTATACATATTAAGCTCCTTTAGTCTCTCTCTTCGTATGTCTTCTGGTGCAGACCCTGCACCATTTTAGATGCCCTCCTCTGGACAGCCTCCATCCTGTCTATGTCCTTGCGGAGATAGGGTCTCCAGAATTGCATGCAGTACTCCAGATCGGGTCTCACAAACTGTCTGTACAGAGGGATAACAGCTTCCTGTTTTCTACTGGTGATGCCTTTCCCTATATGTCCCAGTATCCCCCCTCCTTACTGCCTTCTCACATTGCTAGCCCACCTTCAGGTCATCTGATATGACTACCCCCTGGTCCCTTTCCATTTTTGTTGTTGTTAGTATCTTACCCCCCATTGTGTACTCTTCCCCTGGGTTTCTGTTTCCCAGGTGCATTACTTTGCACTTTTTTGCATTGAATCTAAGCTGCCATACATTTGATCATTCCTCCAGCCTTGCCAAGTCCCTTCTCATCCTTTCCACCCACCTTGTGTATCAACCCTGTTGCAGATCTTTGTGTTGTCTGCAAAGAGACATACTGTTCCTTCCAGTCCCTCTGCAACGTCACTTATAGACATTAATGAAGTCCGGTCCCAGTACTGAACCCTGCAGTACCCAGCTAGTAACCCGCCTTTCTTCAGAGTGGAATCCATTTACTATTACCCTCTGCATCCTGTTATGTAGCCAATGTTTTACCCAAGCTACCAACTTGGGACCCACTCCAAAGCTGGCTAACTTGTATATTAATCTTTTGTGTGGGACTGTGTCAAATACCTTACTAAAGTCTAGGTAGGCCATGTCCACAGCCCCTCCCTGGTTTACTGCTTTGGTCACTCAGTCAAAGAAATCTATTAGATTTGTCTGACATGACCTTCCCACTCTGAATCCATGCTGCCTTGGGTCCTGTGCCCAGTTGGCCTCGTGGTACTCAACAATTCTTTCCTTTAGAAGTGATTCCATCATTTTCCCTACCAATGAGCAGGGGTTTAGTTAGTTTATTTTTGATGGAAGTCTAAAACTTCCATGAGTCAAATTATGGAAGTCATTCCACTTTTTTGGAAGTCAAAATACTTCCAGGACCTCACTTGTGGAAGTCAACATTCTAGGAAGAACCAGTTTATGGATGTTAATTTAATATAGTAGTGGTAAAATACAATTTCTTTCAGAAAAATCCATGATTTCTACTTTCATCCCTACAACTGTAGAAGTCATCAGGTTTTTTTATTTTACATCTGGAAATCAATGACTTCCTCTCCCTTTATTTTGAAAGTTTTTGCCTTATTTTTGGAAGTCAAATACTCCAAAAATGGAGTTAACTGAACCCCTGCCAATGAGGTCAAACTAACAGGTCTATAGTTTCCTGCCTCTGCCTTGCTCCCACATTTGTGATGTGGAATCACATCCACCACTTTTGTGAACTGGAATCACATCCAGTAAGCCTTTTCGCGGATGACACAAAAACCTGCAACAGACTAGACACACTGGGGGGAAGGGGGTAATGAGAGTTGATTTGAAAAAGTTAGAATGGTCAAGGGTTTGGCGGCTGGGTTTCCATGCAAAACAAGTGAAAAATCATGCACTTGAGGCACAGAAACCTGGTGGCTACATACTAATTGGGATGGGAAGTACTGGCAACCACCAAACAGGAAAGGGACCTGGGGTAATCATTTCTGATGACCTGACGGTAGCCAAGCAGTGTGATAATGCTATGGGGAAGGCTAGCAGAATGCTCGGGTGCATAGGGAGTGGTATCACCAGTAGGAATTAGGAGGTAATATTGCCCCTGTACAGGTTACTGGTAAGACCCCACCTCAAGCACTGTGTCTAGTTCTGGAGGCTTCATCTCTGGAAGGACAATGATAAGGTGGAGGCGGTATAGAAGTGGGCTACCAAAATGGTGCAGGGCCTGCATCAAATGTCCTATGAGGAGAGACTCAAGAAACTAAATATGTACTCTCTAGAGGAAAGGGAGAGGTGTGTTAGAAAAATTCAAATACCTAAAAGGGATTAATAAAGTACAGGAAGGTAGCATTTTCCATAGAAAAGATGCTCGAGGACAAGGGCTCACACTCTGAAGTTGAAAGGGAGAGGTTCAGAGGAAATGTGAGGAAACACTTCTTCATGGACAGGATGGAGGACACCTGGAACAACCTTCCAGCAGAGTTGGTGGGTGCCAAAACGATGACAGGATTCAAGCATTCATGAGACAGATACAAAGAGACCTTAGTAATAAGACAAGGGAAGGAGATGACCAGAGATTGAGTAGGGACTGGGGTGGCAAAGTAGGCAGGGAAAATTTGGCAGACTATGTGGGCCAAGAGATCCTTATCTGCCAACAGCTTCTGTGTTTACTGTGTTTCAAATAGTGGTGAAATACATAAATGTTTAGGCAGCCTCAACAGTTATCTGATCATATAGTGAGACCAGGTGCCCCAGCCATTTCTGGAGCAGAGGCAGAGAGCATGAACAAGCATGCAGCAGTGGAGGCCAGTGCTAATAAGAGTGAGTCTGACTGCATCTACACCATAAGGTGAAATATGCTCTCTTTCGACAGCGGCTGGCAGGTTGCTCACGTACCAGCTCAAGAAGCATCAGGAATAAGCCAGAATCTCAGGAATCTGGAGCCCCGATGGGAGTCTGATAATGAAACCATAGGACATTAATAAGGCCTTTAAAGACTTCTGCAAAGCCCCATATACACAGGAGAAACAGCCTACACCCCAGGAACTGGCCAACTTCACAGACCTCTTCAAACTACCCCATCTACCATAGCCAGTAAGGGAGCTCTTGGAACGTCCCTTCACTGCCCAAGAACTGAGCATGTCCCTTCATAAAATGCCCTCTGGCAAAGCCCCCAGAGGGGACAGCCTACCTGCAGAATTCCTGCATGCCTTTAGCAGGATCCTACTGGAACTTCTCACAGAAGTCTTGGAGGAGACATGCCAACTAAGGCGAGCTGCTGGCATCCATGAGAACTGCCACCATCTCCCTCATCCACAAGCAGGGCAAGAACCCCACAGCTTGTGGCAATTATCATCCCATCTCCCTCCTCAGTGCAACTGCAAGGTCTTCACAAAGATGCTGGTGTTGCCATTACAGGAAATGCTGGTGGACTTGGTAGACAGAGATTAGGTGGGCTTTCTACCTGGGAGAAAAGGGTCAGACAACTCACGCTGACTGCTTTACTTCATCTGGCAGGCAGCACACACACACACATACCTCAGCTGTCTTGGTATCTCTGGATGACAAGGGGTGTTCAACAGGGTGGAATGGCGGTTTCCCTTATACACTGTCCGAACGTTCGGTATCGGTGAGACCTTCATCTGCTGGGTTCAGATGTTATACCAGGGCATGCAAGCAAAGCTGTTCATTAATACTACCAAACTGACAACTTTCCTCCTAGAGAGGGGCACCTGACAGGACTGTCCTCGCTCCTTGCTCTTATTTGTACTGGCGCTAAGGCCTCTCTTACAAGCCACTCAGTGACAAAACACCATCCTCGAGGTACAGCTTAGAGGCAAATACAAAGTATTAGCCTATGCTGATGATATCCTGCTCAGCTAACCCAGCCAAGCACACTGGTGCCAGAGACCCATAAACTGCTCAATCAGTTTGACATCCTATCAGGCTACAAGGCCATTGTGGCCAAGTCATATATTTTATCCTCCATCCTGGCACCCAAAACCCTGGCAGGCTTCTCCTGGGGCCTACACCATGTACAGGAACAAATTAAATACCTAGGTATTAGCTTCACCTGAAACTCTGTGGAACTGGGTAGTCATAACCTACTACTCCTGATTATGGAGATGGACCAAGATCTGATAAGGTGGAGCAAGCTGCACTTACATAGAAACATAGAACATAGAAACATAGAAGTTGACGGCAGATAAGGACCGCAAGGCCCATCCAGTCTGCCCATTTCTTTTTCTACCTTATAAATGTGCCATCGGCCTTTGCTCTGTCAGTGACCTATCTATTCATAGTCATTTGTATTGCTCCCTTATGCCTATCCCATGCCTGTTTGAAGCCCTGCACTGTATTCATAGCCACCACTTCTTGTGGTAAGCCATTCCATGCATCTACCACCCTTTCTGTGAAAAGAATTTCCTCCATTCCCCTTAATCGGCCTCCTCTAATCTCATGCTGTGTCCTCTTGTCCTGCTATTTTTCTTATATTTAAACATGTTAGACTCTTTCACCTTGTTTATGCCCTTAAGGTGTTTAAATGTCTCGATCATATCACCTCTCTCCCTCCTTTGCTCAAGGGTATCATATTGAGCTCCGTTAATCTGTCCTCATATGTCTTCTGATGCAGTCCCTGCACCATTTTGGTTGCCCTCTCTGGACTGCCTCAATTTGGTTAATGTCCTTGTGAAGGTGTGGCCTCCAATACTGCACGCAGTACTCCAGATGGGGCCTAACCAATGTCTTGTACAGAGGGATTATTACCTCCTCTACGACTTGTGATACCCTACTAATACATCCTAACACCCCCTAGCCTTACCTACTGCTTTAGAGGTCTGCTTGATGATTTTAGGTCATCAGTGATGATGATGCCCAAGTCTCTTTCTTCCTTTGTGACTGCTAGCAACTCCTCCCAGCCTATAAGTGGCTTCAGGGTTTCTCTTCCCTATGTGCATGATTTTGCACTTTTTGCATTAAATCCCAGTTGCCACTCTTCTGACCATTCTGCTAGTTTATCCAGATCTCTTCTCATTCTGCCCACCCCATCTGGATCATCTACTCTGTTGCAGATCTTGGTGTCATCTGCAAACAGACAAGCTCACCTCTAGTCCATCTGCGAGGTCACTAATGAAGATGTTGAATAGGACTGACCCCAGGACTGATCCCTGAGGTACCCCACTTGTGACTTGCATCTCTTCTGACTGTATACCATTTACCACCACTCTCTGTTTTCTGCCAGTCAACCAGTTTGCCACCCAGTTGACCAACTTCTGACCCACCCCAGCCTACCTAGCTTATTTATCAATCTTCTATGTGGAACAGTGTCAAAAGCTTGCTGAAGTCAAGTAGGTAGACATCAACTGCTCCCCTTGGTCCACCACTCTGGTTACCCAGTCAAAGAAATCTATGAGATTAGTTTGACAGGACCTTCCTTTGTAAACCCATGCTGTCTTGGATCCTGTGCCCCTATGGATTCCAGGTGTTGCACTATCCTTTCCTTAAGGAGTGCCTCCATAATCTTGCCCACTACTGAGGTAAGACTGACCGGTCTGTAGTTCCCGCCTCCTCCCTGCTACCACTCTTGTGGAGGGATCACATGAGCCCTTCTCCAGTCTTCTGGGACCTCTCCTGTGCTCAGAGACTCACTAAACAATTCTGCTAAAGGCTCTGCTAGTTCCTCCTTTAGCTCCTTAAGTACCCTGGGATGTATGCCATCAGGTCCCATTGCCTTATCCACCCTGAGCTTAGCAAGCTCTTGTAGGACCCTTTCTTTGTGAAGGAGTAGTGCTCACCTCCCTCCCCGCTGTGTCCATGATGTTGAGCTGTGGGCCCTGCCTACCTTCCTTCAGTAAATACTGAGCAAAAGTATCTATTTAGGATAGATGCCTTTACAGGGTCTCCTCCTCACATGCTCCTTTCTCCATTGCTTAGCAATACTCCTCTGGACTTTCTCCTTTCACTAATGTATCTATAGAAAGTCTTGTCACCTTCTTTACTGTCCGTGCTAGTGTTTCCTCAGTTTGGGACTTTGCCTGCCTTACTGCCTTACCTGCTTCCCTTAGGCAGTTTGGTATGCCTCCCTATCTTCATCCCGCTGTGTTCCCTTATATTTTCTGAAGGCCAGCCTTTTGGCTCTGACCTTTTCTGCTACTGTATTTGAGAACCAAAGTGGTTTCCTTCTTCTTTTACACTTCCTTTTCTGTCTAACACAATGGGATGTTGCTTCAAGTATTGTATCCTTAATGCTTGCCCACTTTGCCTGTACCTCCTCACCTGTGTTTCTTTTTTAGCCTGCTGTTATAGTCTGCCCCTTCCATTCCACATATTATCATTGATGCCCTCCACTTATGAACATACGAATGTGCCAGCAGAAACAGACCACCCAGTCGATCTAAGTCTGCTCGAGTGTGCAGCTAGTACCCCTAGTTTGCAGCTGCCCCACCCCTCCCCTTGTCATCCCACTGCCACCCCCTACCTCCCCCACCCTCACTCTCCCCATTCCCTGTCCCATGCCCTTTTGAAACTTCAGAGATTTACATGATACCACCCATTCTGGTAGGGCATTCCATTTTGCTACCACCCTCTCTGTGAAATAGTATCTCCTCATTTCCTTCCTAAATCTTACCCCCTCTATTATTAGCGCATGCCACATGGTGACCCTCCCCCTCCTTAACTTAAAAACCCCATCTGCCCCATCCTTATTGATTTCCCTCAGATACTTGAATGTCTCTATCATGTCCCCCCTGTCCCTTCTATCCTCCAGGGTGTACATATTCAGGTATCTCAGCCTGCTGTTATAGTCTGTCCCTTCCATTCCACATATTATCATTGATGCCCTCCTCTGCACCCCCTCCAGTAGCCTGATATCACGCTTTAGGTATGGCCTCCAAAACTGCACACAATACTCTAAGTGTGGCCTTACCAGCGACCTGTAGAGGGGCAAGATCACCTCTCTTTGCCTTGACAAAAAAACCCTCGCTATGCACCCCAGCATTTTGTTCACTTTTGCAGCTGCTCTCCTGCACTGGGCAGTGTTGTCCATGGTCCCTGTTATCATTACACCTAGGTCCTTCTCCTCCTCAGTGATCCCCAGCTTAACCCTTCCCAACCACTATTCTCTCTTTGGGTTCTTCACCCCAAAGTGCATAACCTTACACTTCTTTGCACAGAACCCCAGCTGCCACCTCTCTGACCACTCCTCTAGCTTGCTTAGGTCTCCCTGCAGCTGCTTCCATCCCTCCTCTCCATTCACCACTGCTCCGATTTTGGTGTCATCAGCGAACAGACTTATCTTGCTCACCACCCCATGCGCAATGTCTGATATGAAGAGCCCGAACAATACTGGCCCCAACACAGAGCCCTGTGGCACCCCACTTGTCACCGGCCTTGGAGCTGAGAGCTCCCCTCTCACCACCACCCGTTGCAGCCTCCCATTCAGCCAGCTTGTAATCCAGTTCATCATTTTTGCCCCTACCCCTTCACCAGTTAGCTTCCCCCCAAGCTGCCCATGAAGCACAGAATCAAAGGCCTTACTGAAGTCCAAGTAAAGAACATCCACCGTATGACCCTTATCCAGCTCACCTGTCACCCAGTCATAGTATTGTATCAGGTTGGTTCCTCTGAAACAAACCCATGCTGCCTCACATCCTGGAGGCCATTGTCCTCCAGGTACGACACCAGTCTTTTCTTTAGTACTGTCTCCATGAGTTTGCACACTATGGAGGTGAGACTTACCTGGTTCATCCCTTGGTCCGCTCTTGTGTAATGGTACTACATGTGCCATCCTCCAGTCCAGTGGCACACATCCCGACTCCAGTGTGGTGCTGTACAGATCTGTCTGTGGCTCCACCAACACCTCCGCCATCTCCTTCAGTACCCTTCACTCATTGGAGATGGGCACATGCCTATAAAATTATGGCATCCCTAAAAAACCTCTCTGTCATCACTTGCCTCCCCATCAGAATTCCAAATGACATTTTTAGGACTGCTCTCAGGATGCAGGGATCCTTTATATGGGGTGACAGGCCCAGATGACTAAGCTTTAACAAGCTCATGCAAGTAGCCCATAGAAGTGGCCTCTCCCTCCCAGACTACAACAGGAAACATGGGACAGACCTACTGCAAGAACTGGCCCAGAGGCCTGCACCCATCCCCTCTGGATACACCCCCAAGTTGGCAGACTGTGAGAAAGAACTCCTGTGGATGACCCTTGATGCCACTATATGCTTCAGAGATTGCTCTAAACCCCTGCAACAGCACTTATCCCTCCATCGTGGCCATGGCTTGTGCCTGGAAGAAATGCACCAAACTCACTAACTGGAGACCGGAACATTCAACCAGATTCCCCCTCTGGAGAAACAAGTCACTCACCATTGGAAATAAACCCATTTATTGACAGAACTGGACATCTATAGGGATACGGCATCTTAATAAGTTATATGACAGTGGTAAAGGGCACCTCTGTTCCTTTGCACAATTATAAGCATGGTACGGTCTTGACAAACAACAACACTGGCAATACCTCTAATTGAGGCATACCATAGGTCAGGTTGAAGTGATTTTCTTATTTTTATTTTAATAAATATTTTATAGTTACATACCCTTTCTTGGAAGTGCCTGCGTGTGTGTTTTTTTTTTAATTCCATGTAGTTGAAGTCTGTTTTTTCACAGCATTTGTTTCCTGACTAGTGCTCCTATGTCCATGCCCCATTTCAATTCTTTGTGGTGCTGAACTATAACACTGTGATGTCATGCAAGAGAAACAAACATGACTGTCATCATGTGTGATAGCAGAGATTATGCCAGTGATTCTGATTCTATTGAATCATCAGTGCTGTTTGTCACTTTACTTTGCTGTGCATTAAGGTACATGTGATCATAATCTGCATGTACAAATACTCATATAGTTATTTCTGTGGTGTATGTGTCAGTGTGTCAGTGTTCCTCAACCCCCCTCATTCAACAGAAAGTCATTACGCATCTTTATGTCCAGTTTTGCAGACACTCAAAGGTGAAATGTAAGGTATTTTTCAGTAAAACTCCTCCAGCATTTACTGTCCTGTTTTTTTTATTGTGCTTCTTAGTAAGTGTATCTGTCTTTGTATGCCTCATTAATTTGCCATTATTGATATCCTGCTTTGAACAGGTTGGACCCCATTGGAATTCAGCCCCCTCAGTAGATGGTCCAGGCTGTTGCTCCTCGCTGGAATACCAATCGCCAAGACCTCCGGATGGTTCACACGTCACAGCCTCCCTGTCCGACCTGCTGACAAAGCTGTCAGAAACACTCAGCTGAGCCGACCCAGTGACACTGAGGGTTGAGGAGCTGGATGCCACACCTCGTGTCACAGCGGTGACCCAGGTTCGGGAATGAGCCTGGGCCACTGGGGGTCAGCAGGGGGGGAAGAGATCGAGTGTCCAAAGGACTGCTCTCTCTTCCCAAGGAGGGTAGTGGAGAAGCATTCATTCCTGGAGCGGCCTCTGGTGATAATCAAGGGCACCCAGCATGGTGACGCAGCGGATGCAGGGGCGGAGTTGCAGCATAATGTTGCCTTGTCACGCCATGCTCCGAGGGGGAAAGATCTACACTTCAATAAGGGAAAAAAAACACTCCTGGGGATAGATGAAGGCACCTCGTCCTCCTCAGTCCACACTCCCAATCCTGGACTAACCTCCTCTCCATGAGTCTGCTCATGTGCCCAGCACTTTGCCCTTAGATAGAGTGCCCTGGGAGGATAGGGTGGCCCTACCTCTGGAGGGTTCAGACCCAGAGGTGGTGCTGGGGTGCACGAGAGGAGAGGTGTAGTGGTCACGGGGTGAAGTGGAGACTGGGAGCCCCCGAGAATGCCAGAAGGAGTTCTTCAGGCACGTGGAGACAAATAAAGTTAAAAAAAAAAGAAACACTCAGCTGTCAGATGGGAGGTCACTGTGGCAGGGAATACTGTCCCGAGTGTTTTCACAAACTGGAGTTGATAAAATATAAATTGTGATGGTGTAGTTTGTCTAATATCGCAAGTAATGGTAATACAAACGTGCCAAAACAAGGTTTTCTTATTTCCTTGATGTCATTTGAAAGTTTTACTGTTTTCCAGCTCATCTGTGCTCACAGTGGTTGCCTACCAGGTCAATATGTTGTACATTTTACAGCGCACGACATGACCGCATAGCAGCAACAGCACAGCAGGGAAGATTGAGAGGGTGAAAAACCACGAAAGGATGTATGCACAGTATTGCACCTTCTCACTCTTCCCAGTACAGGATAAAAATCCTGCTGGGACAAGGGTCCACCGAGCAGCTGCTGTGGCTCGATGGGATGAACCACTGGCAGCAAGGGAGGTGGGCAGTGCGTTTGGGACCGGGTTTCAATTCCCAGTCCCAGACGCATGGGAGTTTTGTATTTTTCGCACTTTGTGTGATATTAACTGTTAACCCCCCCTCCCCGGAGTTAATTATTTTAGTTGGGGGGATTGGGGGCACAGACCCCCATAACGGAGGGTGTGGGGGGTACAGCCCCCCACAAAACAAAGACTTATGCAGCTAGCAATATATTGTGCTGTATTAACAGCACGGTATATTGCTGTGGCATAATATCTTCTGACATTATGACCCCATGCCTGATGCTTGTCAGGGACTTCATTTGTTATTGAAACTCAGTCCTATGTGAGCTGCTGTTTTTGTCACTGATAATGTTGTAGGTTGGCAGTTTTCTCATTATGATTAGATTTATTTGTTAGTGATAACAAGGCTACAATCACATTGTATCCCTCTATGTGTGTGTGGTGTTTTTTCAGTCATTGGTACTTATAAATAATTTTTTCACCTATAGGTGTAAATGTCAGCAGTCTCATGGGACTACCATAGTGGCTATGCAGGCTTCATGTGTGGTGCTGCATAATGTTCATTTTCATGGTCAAACTGAACTATGTTCTGCAGTAACACTATTTCTGTTATAGTAATATGCTGTCAGTGTGTGCCCTTATTCAGGATTACCTGATTGAAACATGCCATTTTTGGCACTGCAGTCATTCAAATAATGACTAGTATGCATTTATTGCAGTTAAGTGTTATGTGTGGTGCTGGTTATGGGGGGGTTATTGCTGTTTTACTGAAATATGTAAACTGAGAGCTCTGCTGGGTGATCACTGTAGTTGGGTGCACAGACTGCTGCTTCTGTGATTCACTGCCATCTGAGAAGCCAGTATAGCAGTGTACTTGATTTCTGGCAAGTAAAGTTTGCTGCTATATGATTTAGACTTGGGCTGGTTTATTTGGCAGTTCTCTCTCGCAGCTATACACAGGAGCATAGAAGGGTAGAACACAGGGTTTGGGCTCAACTGCTTTATTTTTATTCATTGAAAATGCTTTTTGCAAGGTATATTTTCTGTTAAATTGTTATGCAGCTTGTCTTGTTAAAAGGAAGGAAAGCACTCACCAAGATGGTTGAGTCAGAGCTATAGCTGATTGTTTTTGGAGGGCACAGGCTTGGTCCCACACACCCTACCCCTCACCCCACTCACCCCGGGAGTGTTATTTCCTTTATACCAAGGGTTTTGACGTCACTTCCCCAAAAGGGCAAAGGACATGCACTTGTCATATCCTTAACAGCCCAGCATGCTGTGCAGGGGAAAAATGCATGCACAAACTCGCATACACTAACAAAAAAGAAAAACAAATTTAAACAGGAAGGGAGAAAGACATGTGGGGAGTGGTGCAATGCACTGGCTGTGGGGCAGCAGTCTTCCAGGAGATTTTTGGAGGCTGTGATGCTTCCTTATTTGCAGGCACCTCTTTGGTCTGAGGGAGGAGGTTGCCCATCACCAGGCCAACCTGGCGAGGATTCAGAAAACCTCCTCCCTACCCATGGAACCACCAGGGCTCCTGCCTCAATGGTTGCCAAGAAAGAGGAGCAGTTGGACCATGGTGGGCTCAGGAAGGGTGAGGATGGTGGAACAGAGGTGCATCACTCCAGTTGTACCTTTCCACAATTCATATGCAGTTCTGGCAAAGTATGGTTCCTCAATGGAGGCACCTGCAGTGGAGACCAAGGAGGATTTTGGGAACCTCCACAAAGGAGACCCACGGGAGGGTGGCACAGGATTCCGCAGGGGAAAAAAACACCTCCTGGTGGGGGACTCAGTTATTAGGGGGTGGAACTTGGAAAGAGAGGGGAGAGGGAGGTAAGATGCCTTCCCAGCATCATGGTTTGGAGGGACAGGAAGTGAATCCTCAGGATCATGGAAGCAGCTGCATGGGATAGGGAGCTGGACATCATTGTCCACCTAGGGACAAATGACCTGGCTGGGAATGGGATCCCAGCAATGCAGGAGGAGTTTGTGGAGTTGGAGATGGGCATTAGGCAAGTAGCACGCATGGTAACCTTCTTGGAGTTGCTGCCTGTCTATGGCATGGGTGAGATAAGGGTACTCTGCACCATGGGATTAAATGAATGGTTGAAAAACTGGTGCAGAGCGCAGGCATTTGGCTTCATTGGGGACTGGAGGGATGCAGGCCTATACTAGTGTGATGGTCTGCATCACTCTGGTAGGGGAACCAGGATCCTAGGTGAAAGGTTTAAATGCTTCAGTGGCAAGCATTTAAACTAGCCAAGGGGAGAGGCACTGAAAAGGAGCAGGGAAATACCAGCCCCTCCCCCCACAAAACAGGGTAGTTAGTGAGGTAGACACCAAGGTAGAGAAGTCAATAGGGAGCAGGACAGGGGTAAGTGGAGAAAAAGGCAAAGGCAGTAAGGACAGAGATGGGGCTAAAGAGGGTAAGGCCATCAAAAACTGGAGGGCGATGAGTACCAATGCCCATAGTGTGGGTAACAAGTGCCCTGAACTTGTGGCCTTGATGGAAAAGGGATGCCTGGATGTCATGGCAGTCACAAAACATGGTACACAGAGAACCATGACTGGGATGTCAACATATCAGGGTGCACAATCTACAGAAGGGACAGGGAGGGTAATAGAGGAAGAGGAGTAGCTCTCTATGTAAGGAAAGCGATCAAAGCAATGGAACTAAAGGGTAAACAGGGAGGAGAGGAGGCACTGTGGGTCACCCTGGGGACAGTAAATGGCACCACAATTCTTATGGGGGTTGAATACAGACCCCTGTCTCAGGGGGAGGAAATGGACAAAGAAATGATAGAAGGCATCCTAAGAATGGCAGAAAAAGGTGAGATATTGTTGATGGCAGACCTGAATATGCCAGATGTTAACTGGAGCATCTTTGCTGCAGCCACATCCAAGAGCAGGGTCATTCTCGATGCCCTACAGGAGACATGCCTCAGACAGCTAGTGTTGGAACCCACTCAGAAGGGAGCAATCTTAGACCTAGTACTCTGAAACAGGAATGGTGAAAGGATCTCAGATTTAGAAGTGGGTAGCCATCTGGGAACAAATGACCACCAAACAGTGTGGTTCACGATAAATACAGTTTTAGTGTCAAGCCATACAAAAGTGAGAATATTGGACTTTAGGAAGGCTGACTTTGGCAAAATGGAAGAGTGCCTCAGAAAAGCACTAGCAAATGGGCGAGAAGGAGGGGTGGAGGAACAATGGGGAAAAATCAAAACTGCCATCAAGCCTTTGTGTGAAGCAAATAAAACAAAATGAAGGAAAAAAACACTATGGTTCTCAAAAGAGGTGGCAGGGAAGGTTATGGAGAAAAAGACAGCATTCAGTAAGTATAATGAAACACAGAAGGAGCAGGATAGAGAACTGCACCAGTTAAAGCAGAAGGAAGTGGGGAAGGCAATCAGAATAGCAAAGGCCCAAACCAAGGAAAAGATAGCCTACTCAGTTAAGAAGGGGGATGAAAACTTTTATAGGTACATTAGGGAGTGAAGAAAGACCAAGGGAGGGATAGTGAGGCTTAATAAAAGGGAGGGGGGTGGGCAGCAGGTGACAGTGAAAAAACAGGGTTATTGAACGAATACTTCTGCTCAGTATTCACAAAAGCAGATGAGGGGGAGGTACCTAAACCAAACAATAGAAGCACTCTGAATACAGGGGTCAATACCAGTCCATTCACAGAAGAAAGGGTCCTGAAAGAACTCCTAAAACTGAAGGTGGACAAAGCAGTTGGGCCTGATGGGATACACCCCAGAATTCTAAAAGAACTAAGGGGAGAACTTTTGACACCACTGACTATCCTTTTTAGCAAATCATGGGAGGGTGGTGTGGTACCTGAGGACTGGATGGGGGGCGGATGTGATTCCCCTTCACAAAAGTGGGAGCAAGGCAGAGGCAGGAAAACTACAGACCTGTTAGTTTCACCTCAGTGGTAGGGAAAATGATGGAATCACTTCTGAAATAAAGAACTGTTGAGTAGCTAGAGGCCAGTGGGGCACAAGACCCAAGGCAGCATGGATTCACAATGGGAAGGTCATGTCAGATGAATTGAATAGATTTATTTGAGTGATCAAAGTAGTAGAACAGGGAGGGGCTGTGGACATGGCCTACCTAGACTTTGGCAAGGCATTTGACAGAATCCCACACAAAAGATTAATAAACAAGTTAGCCAGCCTGGGAGTTGGGCCCAGGGTGATAGCCTGAGTAAAAATTGGCTGCACAACAGGACGCAGAGGGTAATAGTAAATGGAATCCACTCTGAAGAAAGGGGGGGTTGCTAGTGGGGTACTGCAGGGTTAAGTACTGGGACCGTTCCACTTTAATGTCTTTATAAGTGACATTGCAGAGGGACTGGAAGGAAAAGTATGTCTCTTTGCAGATGACACAAAGATCTGCAACAGGGTTGATACACAAAGTGGGGTGGAAAGGATGAGAAGGGACTTGGCAAGGCTGGAGGCATGGTCACAAGTATGGTAGCTTAGATTCAATGCAAAGAAGTGCAAAGTAATGCACCTGGGAAACAAAAACCAAGGGGAAGAGTACACAATGGGGAGGGGGGTACTAAGCAATGTGAGAAGGCAGTAAGGAGGGCTGGGTGGATACTGGGATGCGTAGGGAAAGGCATCACCAGTAGAAAACAGGAAGTTGTTATCCATCTGTATAGATGGTTGGTGAAACCCCATCTGGAGTACTGTGTGCAGTTCTGGAGACTCCATCTCTGCAAGGACATAGACAAGAGGGAGGCAGTCCAGAGAAGGGCAACTAAAATGATGCAAAGTCTGCGCCAGAAGCCATACGAAGAGAAGCTAAAGGAGCTTAATATGTACACCCTCGAGGAAAGGAGGGAGAGGGGGGACATGATAGAAACTTTCAAGTACCTCAAGGGAATCAACAAAGTCCAAGAAGGTAGCATCTTTTGGAAAAAGAGATGTGCAACAACAAGGGGGCGTAATTTTAAGATAGAGGGGTGATGGATCAGGGGCAACATGAGGAAGTATTTTTTCATGGAGAGGGTGGTGGATGCATGGAACGGCCTTCAAAACAGAGGGGGAATTTATGAATGCATGAGACAGACATAAGTCAATTCTAGTAGGGGGTAGGAGGAAGTACGCTGTTGGTTAAGTAGGATCTGCAGCTTATCCAATAGGTAGGGAAATGGGCAGACTAGGTGGGCCAAGCGGTCCTTATCTGCCATCAAAGTCTATGTTTCTATGTTTCTATGAAATATGAGATCTCCTTTCTTGTTTTGAAGTGCCCATTTGAATTTACATGCTTGCTTGCTTGACATGTCATATCCTTGAGCCCCCTGTGACAAAACCACTATGGCATATTTCAATCAGCTAATGATGAACAGGGGCACACACTGAAAGTGTATTGCTAACAGAAATAGTGTTCAGTTTGACAACAAAAATCACCATTAGGCAGCACCACACATGAAGCCTGTATAGATACTATGGTGGTCCTGTGAGACCGCTGACTTTTACACTGGGAGGAGACAAAATAATTGAGACACAACCAATAACTGAAAAACACCACACACACATACATGTAACCCCCCACCATCCACTTGTTTAACTGGTAAGCACACCTCCCATACTTTTTTGTCTAGGGGAAAGAGAGGGGTTGGGTACAAAGCATAAACAGTATTTAGAAGATACCACTAGACCATTACTAAACCCAGGTCCTGAGGAGAGAAACCTTTGCTAGGGGCTATGCTAGGTTTGCACTTCTGGAGGGGTACCCAGTAATTTCACAAAGGAAGCAGTAACTAGATTTTCCTTACCAGGTTGGGATTCTAGAGTGTGGATTTATTCCAAACAGTTGGTACACAAAAGCAAAGATGGACCTCCAAGGGTTTACACTTCGTGGCACAAGGCAATGCAGAACAACATCTGTAGCAGACAGAAACTCAAACTTCCCATATAGCATAGGACTTGGACTCTTTTCAGCAGCAAAGCCTGAGCTGAAACATACATCTTCTAGTGGCAATGACCACAACGGAGCACACAAATTCTTCTAGTGGCACTGGCCGCAATGTAGAACATTTCCTATATGGCATAGGCTTTAAGGTACGCAATGTGGCACCTGGCGGCGATGGAGCACACTGGTGCTCAAAACTAGAACAACCCACACCAAGGGATAAACTTTTTCTTCAGGAATTTGCCGCATGACCTGAATAAATAGGCACCCTTACAGTACCCAAAGTGCTTCAGATGGGGAATTGCCCACCTTTTCCTTCTCAAGTCCAGACCCAGCCATTCTTTCAGAGTTACACCTGAACAGTTAGCAAACAGTAGAACTATGCATCTTGGAATGTACAGCACATTCAGCACTGGAAAAACACCACTTCTGAGTGTAAGGGTAAAGTTCTGTATGATGTGTTAAGTCCACCGGGGACTCCACAGTTGTCAGTCAACTTTAGGAAAAGGCATGAGAACAGTCTCAACCAGAAAAGAACTTGGTGTAAATAATCCCTTTTTCAGAATACACCCCACAAGAAAATCGGCAAGAGCAGGTACATTCCTCCAGGGAATCCACAGTCAGATTACTCATGGTTGTACACAAAAGGCAGCTTCAAATGTCCTGAATCAAAGTCAGGGGATTGCCCCTCGGATCCATTCTGCAGTCCTCCTCATCCCACTGGGGATGAGAACATCAGGAACTCCTGCTAGATGGTTTCCACCACTTCTACAAGGCAGGCTAATAGTTCTCAGACTTGGGTGAGAAAAAGTAGGCCCTCCTCAGTGCCCACACTGCAGGTCTTCACTCCTACAACTGCTCACACTAAACTCTGAACTAAGACTCCTGAAAATTCTAAAGCTCCCCACTCACAGCTAGCTACGTGGCTTATGCTGCTGCGAGAGTTCTAAATGACATCACCTCTCTGCTCTCAGCTGAGACCTAGTAAACAGAAAGGGAGAGGTGAAAATCTATTTAACTAAATATTCACCAGCTGCCTTCCCTACCTAACACTGACACTGATGGAATTCTAGTAACCCCAGGGAACAGGGGGGTTACACACGCATAGAGGGATATAATTATGATTGCAGCCTTGTTATCACTAACAAATAAATCCAATCATTAAGAGAAATCTACCATGAGCTGCCAGCCTACAACATTATCAGTGACAAACACAGCAACTCGCATAGGACTGAGTTTCAGTACTGACTGCAGTCCCTGACAACCACTGCAAGCACAGATGAGTCGGAAAACAGCAACACTTTCAAGTAACATCAAGGGAATAAGAAAACCTTGATTTGGCACTGTTTTTCACAGTTGCTTGTGACATTAGACAAACTACTCCATCACAATTTACATTATATCAACTCCAGTGTTTGTGACACTCAAGAACACATTTCCCCCACAGTGACCTCCTGTCTGACAGCTGAGTGTTTTTGACAGCTCAGCTGGACAGGGAGGCTCTGACATGTGAGCAGTCCCAAGGTCTCGAGGATCAGTATTCCAGCAAGCAGCTGCAGACTGGACTGTCCACTGAAGTGGCTGAATTCCAATGGGCTCTTACCTGCTCAAAGCAGGTTAACATTAATGACAAATTAACAAGGCATACAGTGACAGAAACACATACTGAGAAGCACAATAAAAAAGCAGGACATTAAATGCCAGAGGAGTTTTACTAAAACTACCTCAAATTTCACCTTTGAGTGTCCTCAAAACTGAACATAAAGATGTGCGATGACCTTCTGCCAAATTGGGGGGGGGGGGTTGAGGAACACTGATACACACGCCAGCAAAAATAACTGTGTGAGTATTTGTACATGCAGTCTGTGATCACATGTACATTAATGCAAAACAAAGTGACAAACAGCACTGAGGATTCATCAGAATCACTGGTAGAATCTCTGCTATCACACATGCTGACAGCCATGTCTGTTTCCCTTGCATGACATCACAGTTTCACAGCTCAGCACCTCAACTAATTGAAAGGGGGTGTGGAAATAGGAGCACTAGTCAGGAAACAAACGCTGAAAAAATAGACTTCAACTACATGGAATTGAAAAAAAGCACACAGACGTGCAAGAAAAGGTATGTAACTACTGTACAATATTAAAACAAAACAAAGTCACTTTAAGGGAAGGCTCTGTACTCTGTCCCCTACCGGTAGGCTAGACAACCTTCTTTTACTGGCCCAACCTGAAACTCTCACTGGGAATTAAGTGTACAAGGCTCTGACTGACATGCAACCAGACCACACTGAGAAATGACACCTCAGATGATTCACAGAACTGGCATTAACATTATGGAGCAGATGTTGCACACGTGTTAGGACAACCTCCGCTCAGCAGCCAAAGACACCAGAAATGGCTGATACAGTTCAAGGTGCTACTGTACATCAATCACACAGAATGACATAGCAGCTCCACAGATGGGGTCTGATGAGCACAGATACTTGCTGGTGCTGAGGAGAAAGTGTAAGGACACCACCCATGTCCTGTGGGAGTGTCTGAGGCTACAACACTTCTGACAGGAAGTGCAGGGATTCTGCAGCTAAATTCTGGGTCACCCACTGGTTCTAGCACCCATGTTGGTGATGCTGGGATATTAGCAGAACACCCCCCACGAGGAACTCTATGCTATATGAGAACAGCAAAATGGCCCTTGAGGCCCTTAGCATAAAGAAGTGCATTATTCTCAGGCACTGGTGGGAACAACAACCCCTAGACCTAACAGAATGGCTCACCAAGGTGGGCAAAGCTGCCAACTTTTAGAGGGTCATTACATGATCTCAAACAATATGGAGAGATATCAGTTGAGATGGGGACCCTAGCTCTGATTGACATACTGCAAAATACCCAAGGGCTGCTTCCTGACCTGCTTTCCAAGATTGCAGCCTAAAGGCTCTGTTAAGTTATGTATAGAGGACACTACAGTGGAAGCTTCCCAATCCCCCAAAGGGTATACACATAGCTATTGAAGTACCAGTACAAGGCAACATAAGTAGTAGTGCTCCCGCATCTTGGAGTAATAGTAACACTTGCACTCCATGCCCACCGCACCCCGGCAAGTTCTTGTGTCAACTCTGTGATGGCTAGACACTCTTTGTATGATAGTCAACTTACTCATATCTATTGCTAACCTTCATCTTGATTAATTCTCAGAGTTGTACTTCCAAGGGGACTGATTCCAGTCCCTGGCTAGAAATGATGAGCACGTGTAATGATTATAATCTTCAATAAAGTTTTGAGTCTAAAAAAAATAGTGAGTCTGAGAGTGAGAGACCAGCTGAGAAGAATTAATTTCTGAATGTTTGGCGGGGTAGTGAGCCGCTGGACCACTGGAGCTGATTCCCCTAAACACGTCAGTAGTGATGGGTAACTGGCCTCCAGTAGCAGTAGGAAAGCTAAACAGTATCTGCCAAATCAGGATCTCATAGTCAGGAGAACCAATCATCTCAGTTCCTTACTCTTCTTGTTTATGATGAACAAAGGATACAAGACCCTTCTGCCCCTTACCCCTACCTTATGGGGCAGAGCAGAGCTGAAGGAGAAGTGGATGAAGCAGGCTGCAGTATCTAAAACGTACTGGTTAAAATTTTAAAAGTGAATGTGCACGCACAAACACCAGTTTGATGAAAGTAAGAAATTAAAGAAAAAGGTACAGCACTGAGCTGGCATCCCCAGGCACCAGCTTTCTGTGACATTTTTTGTAGCTGTGAGAAATCAGTGCAGGGGCTCAAATCTGTCCTCAAAATGTGAAGTCATGCAAATTCCATGACAGCTGAGAAGAGGTATATACTGTACGTGTTGGCAAATGTGACTCCATGAGGATCTGGAACTCTAATTAAGCTTGTAAGTCTTAGATTTATTGTTTATAGCACAGGTTTGGGGCCTGGCACTAGGTCAAGAGCCTTTCGTATAATTGGTGGGTACATGTGTCTCAGTGGCGGTGCTTTTAATTATGTTTAAACTAACTTTTATGTTGATAGTGGTCAGCTGACCTGTGGGTGCATATAAAAAAGGCTGACTTACCCCAGTGTGTCAGTTAGCTTCTGAGCTGCCCAAGGCAATCAATCAAACAATCAAGCAAAATATTTATTTATCCAGGTCAACACCATTGAGGAGTACTCATTTTCAAGATGGACCTGGGTGATATACAAGAATCCATCATACAAAAGGAATATACACATTTGAAATATACAACTGATCAGCTCCGGTATAAAATAAAACAATATACAATAAGTGATTGGCAATAAACATTAAAATGGAAGGAAAAAGAAGAAGTAAAAGAAAAATAAAAAGATCCTGCGTAGCAGGCAACTACCTACTGTATAAGAGAATGAATTCACTGCCCTTAAATTTCACTGTTTTGTCCACTCTGGCATTTTCACAGCAGTTTAATTTAGCTGAAATGCAAGGGCAAGCTAACTTGTCAGCTGCAGTATGTATTTTCATGGGCATATAATTTTCACTGGATTTTCAAAATAGTGAATATAGCTAAAATTTTATTCCAGTGAAAATAGTGTCTTATACAGTATATATAGTATATACAAAAGTGCATAGGTCAAACTGATTACATGACATGGAGTACATGACATGAAGTACTTATAAAAATATAAATTTTGGGAGGGGTAGTAGACCATTCAAGTTTAGAGATGCAGTAATAAGCAGTACATAGGGAATTTACTGAAGATGTGAAATTGCAGGGAGATGCCTGAGTGCAGAGAACCTGTGGGAAAGGACTCGAGACAACAACAGTGAAATCGGTTATATAAGGACCCCATGAAAGGGCCTCTATTGTGAGGTACAGAAGAAACTTGTAGGGAGAACAGTTAGTGGGTAACCAGGCAGAACCTCCAATACATGTGATTAGGTTAACAGGAGAAGGGGTAGAATAAGGGCGCAGAGAGGTGCCAGTATGCATCATACAATAATCACTGAATAAGGTAGTGAAGAAAACAATCAGGAGAAGCAATTGCAGGATTCCTTGACATGACACACATATAGCATATTGAATGCAGACAGGCTGATGGGATGGGCTAATTTTAAAGTTTTCTGCAGCTTTTTCCAAAGCTGTGACAGCATATATATAGCCTATGGCCGACCTTCCAAAGCAAGTTTGACCTTCGGTATATACAATAAGATAAAGGCAGCACTTCTTAGTGCATATTTGCCTGCCACTATTAAGAAAAGGCAGTCCAAAATATATTATGGCAATTTACTGATGATTGCTCTGTAAGTCCAGAGGGAAGCATTTCTTCATCTTCTATAGTTAAGCGAGTTCCATCCTACAGCAGTATATAGGGAGCAATGGTGAGTAGAATATGGAGCACCCACGATAAATCTAATGGTTCTATGATATAACATATCAAGTTTGGCTAACACGGAGGCAGGGCCTTGGCAGTAAATAAAATCTACGTAGTCCAATAAGGAAAGGAAGGTAGTTTGTACAAGTATCTTCTTGGCATCCTGGGTAAGAAGATGTTTAATCCTATAAAAGAGGCCACGTCTTTGTTTAAGTTTCTTTATCAGTTCCTCAATATGATCCAGGAATGACAGTTTGTGAACAATCCAACCCCCCAGATATTTGAATTTAGGTACATATTCCAGGGTTTCACCTAGGGGTGTAATAATTTGAGGTAATAAACCACAGGAGACTGGGATAGTAGCATTCGATAAAGGTGAGAAGAGTATTGCCTTTGTTTTTTTTGCATTCAAAAGAAGTTTCAGTACGTGTATTTGTAGCTTATTGAATTCCTGTTGTTAAGTCCATGCATGCTGTTTCCAGGGTTGATCTGTCTACATACAGCACTGTATCATCAGCAAATAGATGAATATTAGCAGAATTAATACCTACATCAATGCCATTAACATAAATGGCAAAGGGCAATGGTCCCAATATAGAGCATTGTGCTACGCCCCTCAATAGAGGATTAAGCGGCCAAAGTTCCCCTTCCACTTTCACCTGTTGCTAGCAGCCAGAAAGGTAATAGTGCTGGTGCCTTCTGGTTGGTAATAGTGCTGGTGCCTTCTGTTCTGTAAATACAACGCCATAGCTGTAGTAACCCAGCGCTGTTTATGATTCTGTTGTTCTAACTTGCTGCTAATTTTTTATTTTATTTACCACAAAACATTTGAGAGCCTCATGAGGTCTTAAAAGAAAAAAAATGTTTATTTTGTCTGCGTCTTTTGTGTCAGCTCCTGAACAGCCACTACTCTCCAACAGGCTACCACAGAGCACAGTGACACTAGCAACTTGACTTGCTCATCAGTGCAAGCACTCAGAGTTACAGCCTGTAATGAAATGTTGACATGCTAGCCAGGGAAGCATAAAAACAGACAATGACAGCAGATGAAGACCATTGGTCCATCCAGTCTGACCCTAAAGCTATCACACTCTGGGACCTGTAGTCTATTAGGGTTATTTGTCTACACTATCCACCCCTATGTTCCCTGTCTTACTGCTACTCCCCTGAGTGACTACTAGGCCCTAAACTCTGTCCTGGCCATGCTTGAAACATTACTAGCTTTGGCACTCACCACCTCAGCTGGCAGACTGTTCAATGGTTCAACTACTGTCTCTGTAAAATAAACGTTTCTTACTTCTGTCCTGATCCCCCACACACACACACAACTTCCACTCATCCTGGTTTTGTAGATTCACTGTTCCTGTTGAGATCTCTCAGGTCACAAGATCAAAAGCTTCTGTGAAAGTTTTTCACTTAGTCTAATAAAAGGTATTACCACAAAAAAGTGCACTCAATTTTCTTGAGACTAACACAGTACCACTAACCTACAACATAGTCCTGTTATATAGTTCCTAGCAGTTTACCTTGTTTTAAGTTGCTTATTCCTTTCAGGAGCCTGAAGGTCTCTAGCATATCATAGAAACAAAGAAACAGAATTTGATGGCAGATAAGGACCACTTGGCCCACCTAATCTGCCCATTTTCCCTATCTAATGCAATACCACAGACTCTAACTGATCTTCGGCTTACCCTCTCTTCCCTATTGCTAGGGTACTCTTATGTTGATCCCATGCATTCTTGAATTCCCCTACTGTTTTTGCTCCCACCACCTCCACAGGGAGGCTGTTCCAAGCATCCACCACTATTTCTGTGAAAAAGTACTCCTCACATTGCACCTGACCCTACCCCCCTCCAACCTCAAATCATTCCCCCTTGTACATCTTTTCTGAAAGATGCTACCGTCTTGTACCTTGTTTATACCCTTGATGTACTTGTACGTCTCTATCATGTCCCCCTCTCTCTCCTTATCTCTTGGGAATAGATATTGAAGTCCTCTAGTCTTTTCCTCATATGAGTTCTGGTGCAGTCCTTGCACCATTTTTGTTGCACTTCTCTGAACTGCCTCTAGCCTGTCTATGTCCTTCTGGAGGTGTGGCCTCCAGAACTGGACACAGTGCTCCAGATGAGGTCTCACCAGTAATCTATACAGTGGCATAACCACCTCTTTCTTTTGGCTGGTGGTACCCCTCCCTATGTACCCCAGCATCCTACTGGCTCTCCCTACTGCCTCCTCACATTGTTTGGTTTCCTTTAGATTATCAGTTATGAGTATCCACAGGTCCCTTTCTTGATTTGTGACCACGGGCACCCCCTGACCCCCATCTTGTACTCCTCCCTTGGATTTCTGTGCCCCAAATGCATGATTTTGCACTTCTTTGCATTGAATCTTAGCTTCAACAATCTCAATCACTCCTCAAGCATGCTTAGGTCCTTTCTCATTTTCTCCATCCCCCTTCCAGAGTGTCTACCCTGTTGCAGATTTTAGTGCTATCTGCAAAGAGGCACACCTCCCCCTCCAGCCCCTCTGCTATGTCACTTATGAAGACATTAAAGAGTACTGGCACTAGTACTGATCCCTGTGGCACCCCGCTGGCTACACCCCTCTCTTTGGATTGAACTCCATGTAACACCACCCTCTGTGTCCTATCATTCAACCAATTTCTGATCCAGTTTACCACCACAGGACCCAGTCCCAGGCTGCCCAGCTTGTTTACCAACCTCCTATGTGGGATGGTGTCAAAAGCCTTGCTGAAATCTAGGTAGGCCACATCCACTGCCTCTCCCTGATCTACCTTCCTGGTCACCCAGTCAAAGAAATCTATTAGATTTATTTGACAAGACCTTTCCATTGTGAATCCATGTTGTCTCAGATCCAGTGCTCTGCTGGATTCAAGAAATATTACAATCTTTTCCTTTAGCAGTGACTCCATTAATTTCCCTACTACCGAGGTCAGCCTGACTGGCTTGTAATTGCCAGCCTCCTCCCTGTTCCCACTTTTGCAGAGAGGGATTACATTTGCCCTCCTCCAGTCCTCTGGAACCACTCCTTTCTCTAACAATTTGTTGAACAAGGCTGTTAGTGGTGTTGCAAGCACCCCTCTAAGCTCTTTTACTATTCTGGGATGCATCCCATCCGGCCCCATAGCTTTGTCCATTTTCAGATTCTCGAGTTCCTTTAGGACTCTTTCCTTTGTAAATGGGCTGGAGTCCACCTCCCTTCCATTGGTGCTCCTATTGCCTATCTGTGGTCCTTTTCCTTCCCCTTCTTCTGCAAATACTGAACAAAAATATTTGTTCAGGATTGCTGATTTTTCTAGGTCCCCTTCTGCACACACCCCTCCCTGCCTTTCTAACCTCACAATCCCACTCCTGGTCTTTTTTCTTTCATTAATGTACCTGAAAAAGGTCTTGTTCCCCATTCTCATCTAGCTTTCAGCAAGTACATGTTCTGTGCCCTAAGCTGATCATCATAGGATCTGTCCTGCTGGACCTGAATCAGTTTGGTTACCGATTCTGCCTCATCCACAGCCTGTCTTTGTTTTTCCTTAGATGAGGAATTCTGAACTGGACACAGTACTCCATGTGTTGCCTCACCAGTGACCTATACAGAGGTAACAATACCCCTTTACTCCTGCTATCAAAATCATCTCCCAATACATCTCAAAATCTGTTACTTTACTGTAGGCCTTGTTACATTAGCTAGATTGTTTTAAGTGAGTCACTTATGATAACTCATAGGTCCCTTTCGATAGGAGTTGTACCCTGTTTAACTCCTCTCATCCAATACTCTGTCCTGGGGCTGTTATTCCCTACTTGCATCACCTTGCACATTTTGGCATTGAATTTCAGCTGCCAAACCTTGGACCATCTCCCCAGCCTTTGCAGGTCCCTCTGCAATCCTCTTCCCTTCTTTGCTGTCTACCTTACCACAGAGCTTACTTGTCTTCTGCAAAGAGTCACATCTTGCCTTGAATTTCTACTTCTTTATATCACTGATGAACATATGGAAAAGGACAGGACCCAAGACTGATCCCTGTGGTATCCCACTGCTAACTCCATTTACCATTAACCTCTGCTATCTCCCTTACAACCAACTTCCCACCCATCTTTGACCTTTGCTACACCCAGATCATTTATCTTTTTCTTCATTGTTCTATAAGTCTCAGAGTCAAATGCCTTGCTGTAGTTGAAGTAGCATAAATCCACTGCATAACCCTTATCCATTGTTCTAGTTACCCAGTCAATGAATATCATCAGGTTGATCTGACAAGACCTTCCAGCTATGAACCCATACTGTTTACTATCTTGGAGCCCATTCTTCTCTAGGTGGTCCATTAGATCCTCTTTGAGTTGCGTTTCCATCACTTTATCCTCAACAGAAGTAAGACTGACAGGTCTGTAGGTGCCATATTGCTCTTTGTCCCCACCCTTGTGGAGTGGAACTACATCTGCTACCCACCAGTCTTTCAGAACCAGCCCATGTCTGAACTGAGCTATTGAACAGACCTACCAGGGATTCCAATTATTCTGATGCTAGTGTCCTGAGTACCCTTGGATGTATCCTGTCTAGCCCTGGGGCTTCATCTGTCTTTTGGTCTTCAAGCCGTTTTCTAACCCTTTCATTTCTAAATATCTGCTGGCTCATTTCCAGGATCTCCCTTTCATCAGCCTTTATGTCAGTCTCTGTCAGCAGCCTGCTGTCCCCCTTGTGAATACTTTGCAGAAGTAGTCACTAAGAACGTAGAAACATAGACTATGATGGCAGAAAGACCATTGGTCCATCTAGTCTGCCTGTAAACCCTATCATATCCTGAGTCCCATGTTTATATGGGGTTTTCCTCACACTATCCCCCCCCCAAAGATTTATGTCTTACAGCTACCCCCCATCACTATTAAGCCCTTAACTTTGTCTAAACCCTGTTTGAAGCCATTTATGGTTTTGGCACCAATCATTTCAACCGACAGGCTGTTACATGGCTTAACCACTCTCTTTGTAAAATAAAACTTACTCATGTCCCTCTGGACTCTCCCTCCATCTAGCTTTCATTCATGTTCTTGTGCTCTGGATTCACTATTCCTGTTGAATGGTTCCTCATACTTTTTGGATCAAATGAATGTACAATTACACTATAAGTGTGCTTTAACTGGTGCCGGTTTTTGATTTTTCTGCATATACTATTTTTACTTGGCACGGTTGTTCCTTGGTATGGCATAACCTCCTTTTTCTGAAATTTGGAGTTTGGGTAACTGCTTTGTACATTTTATACGGCTGAGGATTGTTCTACTTCATGGATTAAAAGTTTTATGGAACATCCTTTTCATGGTGAGTGAATTCTTCCATGACTATGGGCCATTTGGGATCAAATGAATGTACAATTACACTATAAATGTACTTTAACCAGTGCCAGTTTTTGATTTTTCTGCATATACTATTTTTACTTGGCACAGTTGTTCCTTGGTGTGGCATAACCTCCTTTTTCTGAACTTTGGAGTTTGGGGAACTGCTTTGTACATTTTATATGGCTGAGGATTGTTCTACTTTGTGGATTAAAAGTTTTTTTGGAACATCCTTTTCATGGTGAGAGAATTCTTCCATGACTATGGGCCGTTTTGGACCAAGTGAATGTACAATTATACTGTAAGTGTGCTTTAACCAGTGCTGGTTTTTGATTTTTCTGCATATTCCTCATATTTTACCTTGTTCATTCCTTTCAGGAACTTGAACATCTTTGCCATGTCATTCCTCTCTCTTCTGGCCTCCAGCAAGTACATATTCAGTGCCCTATGCCGATTCTCATCGGATTTGTCCTGCAGGCATGAATCATTTTGGTTACTCTACACTTTACACTGTTTCCAGCCTCTCCTTGTCTCTCCTTACATGAAGACTCCAGAACAGAGCACAGTACTCGAGGTAAAACCTCACCAGTGATATTGAGAGAGGTAACAATATCTCTTTTTTCCTTATATTAAAACTACTCCTAGTACACCCCAGCATCCCATTGCCTTGCTATAAGCCTTGCTACATTGGCTAGATTATTTAAAGGAGTCACTTATGATGACTATCAGGTTCCATTCCTTAGTAGTAGTTGCCTAGTTGAACCCCTCGATCAAAACTTCTCTCCTGGGGTTCTTGTTTCCAATTTGCATCATTTTGTACGTTTTGATGTTGAATTTCAACTGTCAAATGTTGAACCACCTTTCCAACCACTGTAGGTCCCTTTGCAACTACCTTGCCACCTCCTTGTTGTCTACCCTGCCACAGAGCTTATGTGTCATCTGCAAAGATACATAATTTGCCCTGAATTCCTTAACTTGTATGTCACTGATGAATATATTGAAAAGGACAGGTCTCAGGAATGAATCTTGTCTCACTCCACTCATGATCTGTCCCAGATTTGACTTAGTTTACCACTCCCCTCTGCCGTCTTCTCTCTAACCAGCTACCCAACCATCTGTGTCCTTCACTACACCTAGATTCTCTAGTTTCTTTAGCAACCTTCTGTGCGGCATCAAGTCAAATGCCTTTCTGATGTAAATCTGCTGCTTGTCTCAATCTATGACCTTAGGGTAGGGAACTTCCAGTTGACTTGTGGCCATCACACTGTTGCCAGTCTTGAGCTGAGGAGGACCTCAGAGGAGCCGGCTGAGCTGGGCTGTTAATCACAAAATGCAAGACTTAAAAAAGGTATGCCATCGTTGCCTTTTCATTAGCAGCCTCTTGAGATAATGTTGATGTGTGGGGGAATCTTGTAGTCCCAAGATCTCTCCTTTTCCTTTGTTTTGTTTTTTTTTAGAGCCTGAGGTCCGGAGACTGAAAGAAGCTAAAAGAACGCTCTCGACACAAGTTGGATGCCTAGGAAGGTCCGAAGAGATATGTTGAGCCCTTCTACGATGACAAGATCCAGGATGCCAAAATTCAGAGGACTTGCTCTGGACTCAACCCCAAAGCTACCATAGGAGTGAGTGCAGCATTGACTCAGTGCTTGTGCACAGAAGCTCCTAAGGAATTAGGAGTACAGCTCAGTTCAGGAGCCAGGAGTTAGGAGACCGAAGGACACTCTTTGGAGCTGTGAATGGTGGCAACAAGAAAGGTGGAAAGGTAAGAGATCGATACAGGGCAGCTAACACGGAGTTTGCAGTTGCCCAGGAAAAACTTCCGTGTTATCCCAGTCTTACCACTTACTCACTCTTCTAAGTTTTAAGGCAACATAAGTTTGAATAAACTTTAAAACATCCTGATGAACTGCTGATTCCTTAAAATCCTGAAGACATTAGATGCCTGAATTGCAGAAATTAATTAAGTGATCTTGGGCCTGTAACCTGCAGCTGCTTATCTGACACGCTGTATCCTGAGTTCTGTACGGTGCAGGACGCTGCTTCATCTTATTCTATCTTATTTTATTTATTTTGTTAATCGTTTGGCCCTTTTACCATAGCATATTATAGCATAGCTACTGTTACAAAGGGTACACAAATGTGGTTAGGGCATACACTTGGTCTGCATTTTCAGATCTTGTATTACACCTTAAATTGCAGTAGCAGTTGTTCCTCTACACTTGTATCCTTGTGCCTTTTATTAGGAATATTTCATAAGTTTTTATTTTTTTCTACCATTGATTGCTGTGCTTCTGTACCTAGCTATTCTTTTGTACTCTGTTTCTTGTTTTTTTGCTTATATTATATGCTGGCCTGCTGATCTTGGTTTTTGCACATTATCCTGGAATTGCTTGAAATAACTTAGCAATAGCTTCAAACTGTGAGCACTGTAAAACAAATCAGTCGGTCACAACTAGAGTCTATGCTCACCTGTGTATTTGGTCCTTTAATAGGCTCTTCATTTGGCCCATATTTTCCTGGCTGACCCTAACCTACTCCATCACAGTAAGCTGTAGAAGGTAACTGCCATATTAGGCAACACTTTGGCTGCTATTGCCTTTATAAATCATGCTATAAATTGACTATTGAAGGCCTTAGGAAAAGCCCATCAGACCCATTTTAAAGATATTCCAGGTTATTGCTGAGACTAGGTCTTAGATGTCTGTTCGATTTGGCTTGGAATACTGCTGTGGAGTGCCTGTGAACCTTGTTCAACTACATTTTTAGCGCACTTTTCCCAAGTACATTAAGTGTTCATTTTTAATACTTTTAAGGGAACACTTTTGAGCAATTTTAAGCAATTTTTGTGGGGGATATTTATTGCACCTGAGGTACGTGCTTCCAAAATAATCTATTCCTTTTTAAAATTTAGCTTTCGTTCACAAGGAAAATTTGCACCAGTTTGCACTAATTGTCTTTTTACACTCAAAAGGCACTACTTACACCCTGGTCTCAGGCCGTTCCAGCTTGTAGTCAGCTTGTAGCCATCAGCTGCTTTGTAACCTTGCAGTCAGGTAGAAGTTATTTAGCAGCAAATATTTTTATACTGTGACTGCCAATGAGTTTCACCAAGTCGTCCTGCACCTATTTAACTTAATAATTCTCTTAGATTAACCGGGGACTTTATTTTCTGCTCCTGGGGGTACTAATTTAGGGAATACTGATATATTAATCTTGTTCATATTCCCAGTGCCTCTCAAAGTTACATCATTTGTTCTACCCCTAAGATACTCAAGAAATTTACACTTGAGTCAGTGGGTGATTAAGCCAAGTTGTAATCTCTTTAGGCCATTCACCCTTTTTGGTTATGTATATGCACACCATAAGTGGTAAGGAGAATAAAAAAGAAATGGCCAACAATACCGAAGTGTCCAATAAAGCTAATAAGGCTGCTGGGAAAAATAAGAAAATAAAGAATAGGTGTGTGCTCTCCCAGGAGCTTACTGTCACCTCGTCAAACCCCAATGGTTTAGATAAACCACTTAATTTAGCACAATACTGTCGGAGGGTCATGGTCAAGGATGGATGCAGAGTCAGATATGTCAGGTTGGACTGAGCAATTGCTTAGGCAAATTTACTTTTAAAGCCAGCAAATTTAGGTAAAGCAAATACATAGGCAAACTGAATACAACAAAAATAAACAGAAGCAACAAAAAAAAACATCCATTTAAATTCTCTAGAAAATAGCTAGAGCATGACAGCAGGTCAGTGTACTAGCAACCTCACTATCCAACCACCTATCTATCTGATGAAAAGCTATCTCTTTGATATCTGTGGAGGTCAGGTGGTTACCTGAAACTCTGCCCCTTTTGCTTCAAACACCCTTATTTTAACATTTAACCATTATTTTCACATTTTAAACACAGGATAAGCTTTAATCCAGCATAAGACTATGTAGTATAGCATTTAATATCAATAAATATGCTTTGTTTCTTTTATTGTAATGCTGTTCCTGGTAGCAGACACCTCCCCTTGAACTGACCAGTATATAGTACTGAGAAACAGGCCCGGACAGCTCCTAGAGACAATGGAAAGGCCAAGGAGGAGGTTCTGCAGCCAGGTTTGGTAACATCTGTGGTGTATTCATTATCTTTTATTACTTTCCTACTGTACTTTGTTTAGTTTATTCACTTCAGCAAAAAGCAACACAGTGATACACCAGACTTGCATTGTTTGTACACATGCAAAAAGAGACACAAAGCAGCATAAACATAGACAGGGCTTTTGCTGTTAGACTTTAAACATACCTGGTATGTCTGCACAGCATCACAGAAGTCTGTCTAGCTGCAAGTTAATTGTTGTCTAAAGATAGGAGAATACAGAGAAGCAGTACCTCTCATTTAGGGAGTTAAAAGACAGTTTCCTAAATGGTTTGCATATGTGACTGTATGTGAAGCGCTCCATTTCTCAGCACTTCTCTGTGCTATGCCTGCATTCAGCATTTAGTTTCAGCATTGCAAACCTTTACACAGCAGAACCAGATATTCAAACATAAAAACAAATACAGTACCTCAGTGTTATTTAGCCCTTCAGCCTGACTGTTCCCTTCTTTCCAACGGCCGACACCCAAATTACTTGTCCTGAGATTGGGTGTTGGTCGCTATGCTAGAACTTTTGAGCCCACAGTAAAAACAAATGAAAACATGCTACCGCGTAACTTTGCACACTGCCGTGTGGTAGCTTGAGGTGTGAATGTACACGCATTCGAGGGGTAATCACAAAACGCGATTCAGCTATACGGGCAAAATGGCTGTCATTATTCCCTCACAACTAGGTCCATTATCTTTCTAAATAAGGACAGGATGACTTTTTGCATTGCTACTGCCAGCTACATACATATTTGTCTTGCACAGTGCTAACTGACGCTTAGGCAGTTCACTATTATGGTTTGGACTTGGGGGGGGTACAAAGGCATTTTCCTTTCTGGAGCGAGATAGAAACACAGGGATAATGTAGAGAGCTTTCCCAGGTGGCCTGACTGAGAAAGGGGAAACACAGCAAAGGCATAGAAAAAGAATAGTTAGGGAGGGCACTGCTGCAGCAGACTAGAAGCAGGAGAGAAAAATTAAGATTCCAGAAATAAAAATACTTCACTCTGTGACAGTCTCCTCCGCACTCAAATGGAAACCAGGGGATAAAGTCTACAGGATTTTGTACCTACCAAGGCACAATACAGTCAGATATAGTATCAGATCTCTCCGAGGAGAGAAGGAGCTTCAGCCCGGCCACTCCCAAAGCTCCACCTTGGGGTCCCTCTTACAATAAACAAACAAACAAGATCCAGAGATATAACCTAATCTCTGAATCTACTTATTTTCACTTACCCTGAGGTCTGTCTGGTCTGACTGCACATCAGCCCCATAATGGGACAAGAAATCAGCATTCTTATTAAGGGTCCCTGCCCTATGTTTAACAGTAAAGATATATGGTTGCAGCAATAGATACTAGCGTGTGATGCGTGTGATATGCGTGATGTGCAGATTTTTATCTTTCATCACATATAACCAGCAAAGTGGATTATGATCAGTGATGACCTCGAATTGAGTACCCCATAGATAAAATCTTAGTGCCTCAACAGCCCATTTGATGGCTAAGCATTCTTTCTCTATAGTAAAATAATGTGTCTCTCTCTCATGCAATTTATGGCTCATATATATGACAGGGTGATCCTCTACCTCAAACATTTGTGACAAGACTCCAATACCTGTTTCAGATGCATCTGTCTGAACCATAAAAGGCATAGAAAAGTCTGGGCTTCTTAACATAGGTGAGCTACATAATTGCACTTTTATGTTGCAGAACACTTCTTCACAGATTGAGGTCCATTTTACCTTTGTGGGGTGACTCTTTTTAGTGAGATCCATTAGGGGTGTAGCTAGTGTGGCAAAGTTTAGAATGAAGCGCTGGTAGTACCCAGCTAACCCCAAAAAGGATCTCACATGTTTTTTGGTCTCTGGACAGGGACTTCTGGCTATGGCATCTACTTTACTCATGTCTGGCTTGATGCAACCGTTGCCAATATAAAAGCCAATATATTTAGTTTCACTCATGCCTATGGCATACTTTGTTGGACTGATTGTTAAATGAGCCTGAGTAATGGCTTGCAATACAGCCTCAAGGTGCTGCAAGTGCTCTTCCCATGTTTTACTAAAGACTACAACGTCATCATGGTAAGCGGCACATTAGGCCATATGTGGTTGTAATATGTGGTCTATGTATCACTGGAATGTAGCAGAAGTGCCATGCAGTTCGAAAGGCATTGTATTAAAATGGAACAATCCAACAGGGGTTATAAAAGTTGTTTTTTCCTTTGACTCACTATCCAGGGGAATCTGCCAATAGCCTTTAGACAAGTCGAATGTAGTTATATATCTAGTATTCCCAAGTCTGTCTATTATGTCATCAATCCTAGGCATTGGATAGGTGTCAAACTTGGATATGGTGTTTAACTTCCTAAAATCTAGCCAGATTTTAATCCCGCCCTCCTTTTCCCTAACAGTGACCATGGGAAAGGCCCAGTCACTTCTAGATGGTTCAGTCACACCCAGTGTCTGCATTCTTCTCATTTCTTGAATTACCTCACCACAAAGGTTTTCAGGTATTCTATAAGGTTTCTGTCTCACGGGGGTTTCCTGAGTAACCACAATTTGATGTTGTATTCCCTCTGCCTTCCCAGGGGTAGAAGTAAATGCGTTCTTAAAATGTAAAAGAACCATGTCTAGTTCTTGCCATTACTGTGTAGAAAGTGCTAAATTAATCACTAAATCCCTCAGTTCCCCATGTTGCTCCAGCCTACCATATGCCATCTCCATGTCACTTTCTTTCTGGTCAGGGCAGATATACAGTCCGGGGGAGGTCCTCTGATACCATTTCTTTAACAGATTTGTATGATAAATGCTTTTAGTTTTCCTTCTATCGGGGAGTTCGATCTTGTAATTAACAGGACTAGTCTGTCTGAGGACTGTATATAGACCCTGCCATTTCATAAGCAGTTTTTGCTCAGAGCTGGGTAACAGCAAAAACACTTTATCACCAGGTTGAAAAACCTTCAAGCCTACCCCTTTGTCATAGTACTCCTTCTGTACTTTTTATCACTATTTGTCTGATGGGCTATTTTACTATAGTTGGTGAGTCTTGTTCTCAACTGCGTTAGATACTCTAACGTGCTTTGAGCCGTTTCCCACTGATGGTCCTCCCATTCCTCCTTGATAACATCCAGGGGGCCCCTGGGGTTTCTCCCATACAGTAATTTGAAGGGGGAGAACCCAGTTGATGCTTGGGGAACCTTCCTGTATGCGAACATGAGGTAGAGCAGCTACTCGTCCCATCGTTTCCCTTCATCCTGCAAATATTTCTGCAGCATCTTCTTTATGGTTTAATTAAATCTCTCAACCAATCCGTCTGTTTGTGGATGGTAAGGAGATGTGCGAAAGGCTTCCACATTAAGAGATGCGTACAGCTTCTTCAGTAGAGTGGAACAAAAATGTGTACCTTGGTCAGTTAGAATTTCATTAGGGATTTCAACTCTACTGAACAGTTTAATCAATTCATCCGCTATTTTCTCAGCAGTTACTGTTCTTAATAATAATAATAATAAATAATAAAACTTTACTTGTAAGGCGTCTTTCCAAAACCAAGGCACCGAACAGGTTTAAAAACAAACAACATTTGTACAAATTGCAGCAAATCAGTTGGTACACAAACATCCAAAAACATTAAAATTAAGACAGTCAATCAAAAAATGCCTGGTTCCATAAATGGGTTTTTAAGGCTCTTTTAAAACCCTCCACAGTCATGCACTCATGTAACTGGCGGGGTAGAGATTTCCAAAGAGAAGGGTCTGCATGTATAAATGCCCGGGCTCCAGAAGATTTCAAACAAACTCTTGGAATCTCTAGCAATCCCACGCCAGCTGAGCGGAGCAATCACCCAGGGTGGCAAGGAATCAGAAGCTCTTTCAGGTAGTCAGGGCCCTGACCATGTAGGGCTTTATAACTCAACAGACATACTTTAAAGGTGATTCACCATTGTACTGGCAGCCCGTGTAGACCACGCAGCACCAGAGAAATGTGACAGAAGAGAGAAGTTCTTGTCAGAAGCTGGGCTGCTGCATTCTGCAGTAGCTGCAAAATGAAGAATTTCAACACTTTCAAAAGCCCTAGATAGAGGGAGTTACAGTAATCCAAGTGGGAGGACACAAAGGCATGAACCAGCGTGGGAAGGTCGCTGAATGGAACAAGGTGCCTGATCCTGGTAATATTCCTCAGATGATAAAGAGAGGTCTTGATGATGGTTGACACCTGCGAATGCAGAGTCAGCCTCTCAACAAAAATTTCCCCCAGGTTACGCACCTATTCAGAGGCCAGGAGTGGTTGATCCCCCAGGAATAATCCTGAGGGGGAACCTACCCCCGACACCCCATATCCGGCATCCTGGGTCCACAACCAGCACTTCAGTCTTTCCCGAGTCCAACTTCAGCAAGCTTGAATCCATCTACTCCTGGATTTCTTCCAAGCAGTCATTAAAGACCGAGAGAGCTCCATTGTGGTCATGTGCAAAAGAAATGTATAGCTGGGTATCATCAGCATAGCAGTGAAACCTCAGCCCATACCTCCTTACAATATCTCCGAAGGGCAGCATATACACTGTGAAGCATAACAGTGAAACCTCAGCCCATACCTCCCTACAATGTCTCTGAGGGGCAGCATATACACTGTGAACAACACAGGGGACAAAACCAATCCCTGAGAAACCCCACAAGACAGAGGAACTGGGTCCAAAGAATAAATCCCGGACACCACCCTCTGAGTTCTTCCAGTGAGGAAAGATATAAACCACCTGAGGACAGTACCTGACAGGCCACAGATGAACCTCAGACAGTCAAGCAAAACCCCATAGTCCACAGTGTCAAACGCTGATGAGAGATCAAGAAGAACCAAGATGGAGCGGTTCTTCTGACCTCTAGCCATCAGGAGATCATTGAGCACCCGAACCAGCACTGTCTTGGTACTATGCTTTTTTTGAAAACCAGACTGGAGGGGTTCATAGATGTCATGGATGGTCAAATGGCTCTCCAGTTGCACAGCCACTACCTTCTCAATCACCTTCCCTTAAAAGGGAAGGTTAGAGATTGGTCTGTAGTTTGCATGGCAGTTTGGCTCCAAAGAAGCCTTTTTTAGAAGGGGCGTTACCACCGCCTCCTTCAGGGAGCTAGGAAACTCACCCATTTCCAAGGAGCACCAAACTATCCATGCAAGAACCAGGCTGATGGAATCAATACAACCCATAATCAGGGAAGTTGGTCCAGGGTCCTAACTACAGTATGTAGGGCACGCGTCTTGGACAATCCTCATGACATCCATGAACTCCAGGTGGTTGAAGGTACTCCAGGAAAGCTGAAGGCCAGTGACCAAGTGCTGATCACCAGCAACATCCATACAGTGTGCAGGCCGGACAGCTGCCCTGATGTTGGCCACCTTAGTTGCAAAGAACCGAGCAAGCTCATCGTACTCTATTTGCGAAAATGCTTTCCGAACTCATAGACAAGCCAGGTTGCACAGCCTGTCCACAGTTTGGAAAAGATGAGCTGGTCAGTTCTGAGCAACTGCAATCTTCCTGTACAGGAACTCAGCCTTCTTGCAGGAGATTGCAGATTGATAGGCTTGATAATGATCCATCAACCTAAGGTGATCGGCATCAAGGGTAGATCTCCCCTAGCAATGCTCTAACCTTTGTCCTTGTCACCACATCTCTCTCAAGGTCTCATCAAACCTCAGAGACCGAGGGCAAAGGGAGAGAGGATAAACATGGACAGGAGCAACGACATCCAGGGCCACCACAATGGCCATATAATAGGCCACCACGAGGTCCTCTGGGTCGCTGTTTTCAACCGGAATTGATGATAGGTCAAGCACCGCCATAAGGCCATCAGAGTTAATATCTTGTAAAGAGTAGTATTTGACCATCTCCACAAGGGTAGGCCTTCAAGGAGGGGCACTAAAATTGAACCCTATGATGTAGTGATCGGACCATCTGACTGGGTCCACCCTCAAATCAGAGGCTTTGATCCCCAGGAGGAAAACTAAGTCAAAGGCTTGACCATGTTTATGTTTAGTAGAGGTAACTACCTGTATAAGGCCCAGAGATGTCATCAACTGGAGGAAGTGTTGTTCAAATTGTGACAGTTCATCATCGAACCAGGCATTGAAGTCACCCAGGACCATTAACCTGGGAGACTCAAATGCCATGTTGATGACGAAGTCGGCCACTTCCTGAAGGAACCGCTTCCCATCCCCGGTTGGGCGGTAGATGAGGTGATCCTACAGCCTACACCTGCTACCACAGTGCACTCAAATGACTCAGTCTCCTCGACTGGTACACTCGTAAGGCCCAATTCGGACTTAAAACAGACCGCAACCCCCCCGGCCCTGTGATCCGATCTTGAGCGGTGAATCACCGAGTAACCTGTTGGAATTGCAGCCTCTAAAATAGAGCCAGAGTTCTCATCCAGCCAGGTCTCAGTGATGCAGCCAGATCCACCGAATTTACAAGATCTGCAATAATTGCCTTCTTGTTTTTGATGGATCTGACATTGCATAACACCGCTCGAGCTGGATGAACTGCCGGGGCCGCCCGAACTATGTGCCCACCCAATTTGGTGGTGCCCATGGGTATGGAAACCAAACACGGAAAACCGCGATCCAGATTCCATTTCGCCCCAGGGCGTCTTCTGGACCTTACAACCCCGATGCGATGGCCCAGCTCATTCAACCTCCACTGTTCGCACCCCCAACCCCTCAACTGGTGTACAATGCCCAGTGCTCTACAACGCTGGTAAGTAGAAAAATGCAGTGGGGGGGCAAAGAGGCAGAGGGAGCGAAGGGCGGATGATGAGTAGCTCACGACCGTGGGGGCAGGCCTCCAGCACATTCTGAAGACTGAATTTAATAAGACCTAAAACCATATAAATTTGACATTAAACATAAACTAAATAACCCCCCCCCACTGAGCATAAATAAATACAAATAAATTGAATCCAATCTTTAAGTCCAAATAAACTAACAATTAAATAATAAAAACCACCCAAAACAAAAAATCCTCAAAATTACAAAAACTTTGCTGGTTGCTAAGCAGAAAGTCCTCAGAGTTGCAGAAGATCACAGTAATAGGGGAAAGATACCCAGGTTTCTAGCTCCATTGGATCTCTCCCCTCCAAGGAGACGTAAAAACCCCAAGGACTTACATATTTATTTATTTATTTCTAGGAAGTACTTTTGAGCCAAAGGCTCTTTTACAGAGGTTCCACATCATAGTAATACATGGGCATTACATCATTTACAATGGTTACAAGTACATAAGCAGATACAAGGTGGCTCCATGCCTAGAAAGACATGAGTACATCAGGCTACAGAGGTTACATAATTACAATAACAGGGAACACAAAAGTAAAAATATACAGACACATAATTTAAAGCAGGCTAGGCTGACAGGTTAAGTGAACAACTTGAGATTCTACAGGATATAGAGTGAATCAGGTAGGGAGCAGAGGATGATATAGTCTATAAAATAATTAACTAATACTATACGCAAGGAGGCGAGAACTTGATGGGCAGCAGTTCTTTTGTCAGAAGTGCTAAAGAGTAAAGTCATAAAGGAGGGCTAGACTCACTGGGGTGGGGGGGACTGCTGAGGCGGGGACCTGGAGCCTACTAGGGGAGTGTAAGGCCCTGTCTACGCTGCACTGAAAATCTGTAATGTTTTGAAACCATTACAGACTGAAAGACCCTGTCTACACTACCCTTGGAAATCCCCTCTGTAATGTTACAGAGGGTCCAAACCGTTACCGTAACGGTTTGCATTTACACTGGTAACGTTACAGAAAGTGTTTTAGTAACCGTTACAGAAACCTATTGATATGGTTTCAACAACAGTTTCTGTAATGGTTTCAAAGCTCTGTTTAACCCTGTCCACACTACACAAGTAAAATCCTGTAATGTTTTCAAAATGTTTTCAGTGGTAGTGTGGATGCATTGTAATGTTTTCAGTCTGTACCAGTTTCAAAACGTTACAGATTTTCAGTGCAGTGTAGACAGGACCAAAACGTTACAGTGCATCCACCCTACCACTGATAACGTTACAGAATTTTACTTATGTAGTGTATACAGGCCCAGAATATCAGTTTTCAACAACGGTTTTGAAAACGCTTTCTGTGATGTTACCAGTGTAAATGCAAACTGCTACAGTAACAGTTTGGACACTCTGTAATGTTACAGAGGGATTTTTCTGGTGTAGTGTGGATGGGGCCTAAGTTAGCAAGAAGAGAGGAGAGGCAAGGGTGCAGTTTAGAATGAGGGTAGCAGGAAAGAGGAGGGGAGAGTGTAGGGGAGTTCAGGTCTCACAGTCACAGTTTCATATCCAGGGCAAAACCAGATGTAAAAACTTAATGAGCTCTTCAAACTTCCTTTAGTCACTCTCACCGAAAGGAAAGTTGAAACAAAGATAAACCAAAATCCAAATTATTCCCAGTCCACAGGCACTCTCACTGCCCAGAGTTTGTAAAGTAACAAGGCACTCTCACTGCCTTCTTAAAATCAGGGAAAATTCTCTTTGGTGGGTCACTGGCAGTTCTGAGGTTAACGCAGGCCCCACAAAATCCATCATCGGGGGGTCGAATGCAAGGTACACAGCCGGTTCTATGGGTCTCCGCCGTGGCCCGCCTAACCCAAGGGACCACCCTCCCAAAACCGTTGGCTACCCAGTTGAATAAAGCCGAAGCCCCCCACCCAGCTGCATACCCACAATCCAACCCACCAAAAGGATCGGGCCAAACGGTTAGACTCAAATCAAACTGCTATTACCCACCAACCTGAATACATCTGCAGGGAACCAACAGGATGCTGACACTCCGCACTCTCTTCAAACTGTTAAAAAACTGTTCCACAAGTTCATTCCTCCTTAATGCTTAGACTCCTCTCTGGTCGACAGTTGAACAGAAACACCTGCAGAGAATTAAAGCCACAGGAAACGTCGTTGTAGGTCCCACAACAGAGTAATCCCCACACAGTAAGTCCAAAGATTGTGAATGTGCAAGAATGATGGTAGACAGAAGTCACAGCTGATTAACTCCGGTAAACACCCATGAAAATCCACCTTGCAGCTGGTCACAGGCACCCCCAGTCGTAGCACACACAACTGTAACTCACTTACAAAAAACACACGAGAGCTTTAGGGAAAACAGCAGTCTCAGATTGAATATCCCTGAAGCTACCATCCAGTAAACAGTCAATAGACATCCACAGTTCTCCTGCTAGGATTCCAGACAGGAGAGCCATACAGAATAAGACACCAGGCACAATACAGAATAATGCTTAGGACTCAGTGAAATAAAACGCAAATGCAAACAAGCAAAATGAAATAAAAACGGACTTAATAACAAACTAAAGCAATCTAAAATAAATTAGAAACAAAACGAATAAACAGATTAAAAAAATTAAAACCACTACTGAGCTGCTGCAACGACCGACAGCACGCCCAACCTGGCAGCCATCTTAATCAGTGTTATTAAAATAACATGTGACCAGCTACCAGAGCTGACTTAAAGGTATAGCCTCTGGATACTTAGTAATCACAGATCACAACAAGCATTTGTCAATGTCGAATGTTGCTTGCTTATATGTGCTGTTTAGGTATTTGGAAGTAAAAGTACCATGCCTAAGAACTAAGAACTAAGACCACCCCCCAAGACATCCATTGTATTATTACAGCAATCATAACAGCAAAGCTCAGTACTTAGGTTAGTTAGAGAAATAAACAGAACAATTAAATCTGTATTATTACAGCAATCCTTAAAGTATCCAATCATTGCTTTGTGTCCACTCCAGAGATCTTGCTGTAGTATAGGACCACAGAGGGCCCTGGGCAGGAGGGTGTGCAACTCTAAAGTTCCAGCAGAGCTCCACTGAGCTTGCTCACTCCCCCTCTCTCACTCACTCATTATATTTCTCCTGATGCTGCAGGCTACCCTTTTGTACTAGGCTCCTGCTTGCGTTGGTGCCTTTTTCTGCCCACAAAGAAATCTGCAGCAGTCCTGACAGAGCTCTGTTAAGCTTGCTCACTCCCCATCTCTTACTCGTTCGTTCTGTTTCTCCCGGAGCTGCAGGCTGCCCTTTTGTACTGGGCTCCTGTCTGCATTGGCACCTGTTTTTGCCCACAGAGAAATCTGCAGCAGTCCCGACAGAGCTCTGTTGAGCACTCTCACTCCCCCCTTTGTCACTTGGTCCTTCTGTTTCTCCCAGCGCTGCAGGCTGCCCTTTTGTACTGGGCTCCTGCCTGTGTTGACTCCTTTTGCTGCCCACAAAGATGTTCACAGCTGTCCCAACAGAGCTCCGTTGAGGTTGCACACTCCAACTCTCACTTGCTCATTCTATGTCTCCCGGTGCTGCAGGCTGCCTTTTTTACTGTGCTCCAGCCTGTGTTGGTGCCTTTTTCTGCCCACAAAGAAATCTGCAGCAGTGCCAACAGAGCTCCGCTGACCTCACTCACTCCCTCCCCCTCTCTCACTCGCTCGTTCTGTTTCTCCCGGCACTGCAGGCTGCCCTTTTGTACGGGACCCCTGCCTGCATTGATGCCTTTTTCTGCCCACAAAGAAATCCGCAGCAGTCCAGACAGAGCTCCGTTGAGGTCACTCACTCCCCCTCCCTCACTCACTCATTGTTTCTCCTGGCGCTGTTGGCTGCCCTTTTGTACTGGGCTCCTGCCTGCATTGGCACCTTTTTCTGCCCACAACGAAATCCGCAGCAGTCCCAACAGAGCTCAGTTGAGCTTGGTCACTCCCCCTCTCTCACTCGATCTTAAGGTATCACAAACATTTCCCAAAGCGACTGTGCTATTGTGCACTAGAAGCGCAAAAACTTATTTCGGCCAGGATGTGAAAAAAGACAGCCGCACTGTTCATAAGGAGATGTGAAAAATGCCACTGTTGGAAATCTGGCTTGAAAATATTACTAATTTGCGAAGTTACAAGGGTGCGCGGAAGCTGCGCAATGCACGCTCGTAACACAGTCATTTTATGGACTTTCTTCACAAAATTTTTACCATAGGCATTTTAGGACCTCTGCTCATGAACAGTGTCACTGTGATTTTTGTAATGTGTCCCAAACACTGATTTCACGCAGCGATGCATTGGCGCCCTTTTCTGGCCACAAAGAAATATGCAGCAGTCCCAATAGAGCTCCGTTGAGCTCGCTCACTCCCCTCTCTCACACGCTCATTCTGTTTATACCACTGCTGCATGCTGCCCTTTTGTACTGGGCCCCTGTCTGCATTGACGCCTTTTTCTGCCCACAAAGAAATCCACAGCAGTCACGACAGAGCTCCATGGAGGTCGTACACTCCCCCTCCCTCACTCACTCATTGTTTCTCCTGGCGCTGCAGGCTGCCCTTTTGTACTGGGCTCCTGCCTGTATTGGTGCCTTTTTCTGCCCACAACGAAATCTGCAGCAGTTCCGACAGAGCTCAGTTGAGCTCGGTCACTTCCCCTCTCTCACTCGATATTAATGTGTCCCAAACACTGATTTCCCAAAATGACTGCGCTATAATGCGCTGGACGTGCTAAAACTTATTTTGGCCAGGGTGTGAAAAATGACAGCTGCACTGTTCATAAGAAGGTGTGAAAAAATGCCAGTGTTGAAAATCTGGCATGAAAATATTACTAATTTGCGAAGCTACAAGGGTGCGTGGAAACTGCGCGATGCACGCTCGTAACACAGTCATTTTATGGACTTTCATCACAAAATTTTCAACATAAGCATTTTAGGACCTCTGCTCATGAACAGTGTCACTGTGATTTTCTTAGTGTGTCCAGAACACTGATTTCCCACAGTGACCACGCTATTCGGCGCCGGAAGTGCGAAAACACATTTTGGCCAGGATGTGTAAAATGACAGCTCTACTGTTCATAAGTAGGTGTGGAAAAATGGCAATTTTGAAAATCTGGAGTGAAAATAGTACAAAATTCATGACGTTACGAGCATGCATGCAAATTGCACAACACACACTCGTAACACAGTCATTTTATGGACTTTCATCACAAACTTTTTAACATAGGCATTTTAGGACCTCTGCTCATGAACAGTGTCACTGTGATTCTCTTAATGTGTCCTGAACACTGATTTCCCACAGCGATCACGCTATTCTGCACCAGAAGTGCGAAAACACATTTCAGTCAGGATGTGAAAAATGACAGCTGTACTGTTCATAAGGAGGTGCGGAAAAATGCCAATGTTGAAAATCTGGAGTGAAAATATTGTAAGTTCGTGAGGGCAAAACAGTCATTTTTTGGATTTTTTCCACCAAATTAGCAACATAGGCTTTTTGAGACCCCTCCTCATGAACACTGGCACTGTCATTTCATTAATCGATCCCAAAAAGGTGATTCTGCACAGTGACCACGAAATCACCTTTCAGGACTGAATAAAGCCATGTCAGTGCCTGAATTCATGAGGAGGGGCCCCAAAAACCCCATGTTGAAAATTTGGTGACAAAATTCCAAATAATGCCTGAGGTATGCATCAAAGTTGAAAAACCCTGTTTACACCATTATACAGCTTACCAGCATTTCTTCAGTTCGTGGTCGGCTTTGAAGAGATCAGACGTGTTCCTGGTCCACCGAAGATCATCGCACCACACTCCGCAGGTAAGTATGGGGTGGGGGGTGTGGGGAGGCAGGGTATGCAGAGGGTGGGTGAGGGTTGGGGACAGGGCAACAGACGCAATGAGGGACCATTTTCTTGTTTACAGGGTAAAACAAAAAAAAATATTGCGGGACTGTTTTTTTATTTCAGGTTCATTTGGCATGCTGGGGTGGGCTCACAGCGTGCCACCCAAGTGGTTTGGGGGGGCTGTAGCCAGCGGGGGATTGGGCACCCCTGTCGGCACATACAGAGGGGCTGGGAGAGCTGAGGGGGATTGGGCACCCCCCTCGGCAGACAAAACATTGGAGGGGACATAAAGCCGATGGGGAGTGGGCTCCCCCGTTGGCAACTTCAATGGGCAAGGGAGGGAACTGAAGCCAATGTGGATTGGGTGCCCCGTCAGCAAAGAAAGATGGGGGGCATGATGCCAAGGGGGATTGGGCACCCCCTCAGCATATAGCAGAAACGTGTGGGGTGGGGACATTATGCCAACTGGGACTGGGCTCCCCGTCGGCAAAATGGGTCGGGCCATGCAAGGGACCACCCTGCAATGTGGGGCTGCTCCCTCATTGCAGCAGATGACTGCAAAGACAAGGTGGCCCCTGATTGCAGTGGCTAAAATGTTTCAAGGTAGTGGCACGCTGGTTGAATTAGTGTCAGCAGCAGCGTGCCACCCCATTGGGGAATGTGGGACATGCCTCCAAAGGCAGTGGGGGTACTGGCCACAACAGTGCTGCACATCCACAACCTGCTTCTGCAGCAAGCTGCCACAACATGTTTCTTGTGCATGCATGCAAGCAACATAAAAATGAATCTGTTAGTCTTAGAACTTTTTTGTAAGGGTCCTACTATATCCATGGCTATCCTTTTGAACAGTATGGGGATCACAGGTAGGGGTTGTAAAGGGACCTTCTCTTTTTTCGTCAGTGTTGCCACTTTCTGGCATTCCTGGCAACTTTGGCAAGAAGTTGCCACCTGTTCATGTATTCCTTGCCAGTAAAAGCGCAATAAGAGACAACTGAGAGTCCTGTCTCTGCCCATATGGCCAGCCAAAGGAATATCATGTGCCAGGTGCAGCAATTTCTCTCTGTAGTCCCTAGGAACTACTAGCTGTTCTATAGATTCTCCTGTATTTGGATTAGTACATACTCTATACAACATGCCCTTATGAATTTTAAACCTAGGCCCCTGTTCAGTATTCTTCCTCACCTGGTTAAACAATTCACATAACGTGGTATCACATTTTTGCTGTATCCCAAACATATTTCCCTTTTCATCAAGTAATAAGTCGTTATGCAAATCCTTTTGACCCAAAGTCCAGTGTGTTTTTTCTAATCTTCTCTCTCTCTTGGACTTCTGATCTTTTCCTGGTAACCCATAGAGTTCTGAGTCAAAGGGGAACAGCTGTGACTGTTGTTCTTCTTGCTTGCTTTGTGCTCTGCTGGTTATGGCACTGAAATCATATAAATGTGTAACAAATGCCTTAAAGCCTGGGTGATCATGACCAGTCACTACAGGCACAGGAAGACATGGGACCACACCCACATTCATCTGTCTCTCAATCCCTTTGTTAGTCATATTGATGTTAGCCAGGGGGTGATAGTTGGTGTCACCATGCACACATGTTACACCTGCTTTGGACCCATTTGTAGTTACCTTGTCCAGCACATCAGTTCTGACTAGGGTATCTCTGCTTCCAGAGTCAATCAGTCCATCCACAACTTCCTGTCCGATAGTTTGTGGGAGAAGAAACTGCCCCCAGTTAGCTAATGACAATTGTGTGGGAACAGGTTTCTTTTTAGGAAAGAAACATGCAGTGTGTCCTTTGCCCTGACATTCTCTACAAATTATATCAGGATTGTGTGGCTTTTTCACACTGGTCTGGTTACTTCTTGGCACTGTTCTAGAAGCAGTAGAAGAATTTGTATTGTGTCTTACTGTGCTGATGGTCCCAGTACCTGTGCCAGCATATCCCCGTTGTCTATTTGGTCGGGCTGCAATATAGTCTTCAGCAAGGGAAATAGCTTTTTCTGACGTCTCCAGTCGGTATTCCCTTACCCAGGTTTGCACATCTCCAGGCAACACCTTTATGAACTGATCTAAAATAATCATCTCTATTATCTGGTCAGGTCTCTTAAGTCCAGGCTGTAACCATTTATGACGCAGTTCTTTTAGTCATACATACGCTTCCCTTGGGTTGTCTGATGTATGGTATTTGAAGATTCAGAACCATTGCATGTAGGTCTCAGGGCTTATGTCATACCGGCACAGTATCTCCTGTCATACTGCATCGTAGTTGTTGGCCTGTAGACTGTCCATATGACTGTATGCGAGCTGTGCTTTACCAGTCAAATAGGGTGCAAGGCGAATGACCCACTGCTATCTCCACCACCCACAGGCTTGCGCCACCCTTTTGAAAGTCATTAGATAAGATTCAATACCATCTGACTCACCCAACTTCATCAGCTTGATGTCTTTAGGGAGGTCAGATGTCATAGAAGGTCGGGATCCCATGGCCTGTATGGCTTTCAGAGTTAATTCATGTTTCTTATCCATTTCCACCTGTTTGATGCAGAGCCACCGCAACAATTCTCAAATGTCATCAGGTAGAACATCTTCAGGGGGTTCGTCTACCAGAGTCACATCTTCAGGAGGTCCTCCAGTCGCCCCTTCTTCTTCCTTAGCGTCTGTCTTTGCAGTAAATGTTTTTCACCGCACATCTGGTAAGCTGGTCAGGAGCGGGTCTCCCAGTTTCTCTGCCATGGTGCGGGTGAGAACACCTGTGGGCTGCTACAACTGCTCCACAGCTGCTGGCTGGCTCCTTCAGCGTCCACCTGGGCAGAAAGCACTACCACTCCAGCAAACTCCAAGCCACAATATCCCACTTCTCACACCAGTGTTGGAGGGTCGTGGTCAAGGATGGATGCAGAGTCAGATATGTCAGGTTGGACCAAGCAATTGCTTAGGCAAATTTATTTTTAAAGCCAGCAAATTTAGGTAAAGCAAATAAACAGGTGAACCAAATACGACAAATATAAACAGCAGGAACAAAAAAACTAACATCCATTTACATTCTCTAGAAATGCTAGAGCATGACAGCAGGTCAGTGTACTAGCAATCTCACTATCCAACCACCTATCTGTCTATCTGATGAAAAGCTCTTTTATATCTGTGGAGGTCAGGTGGTTACCTGAAACTCTGCCCCTTTTGTTTCAAACACCCTTATTTTAACATTTAACCATTATTTTCACATTTTAAACACAGGATAAGCTTTAATCCAGCATAAGACTATGTAGTATAGCGTTTAATATCAATAAATATGTTTTGTTTCTTTTATTGTAATGATGTTCCTGGTAGCAGACTCCTCCCCTTGAGCTGACCAGTATATAGTACTGAGAAACAGGGCCGGCCAGCTTCTAGAGACAATGGAAAGGCCAAAGAGGAGGTTCTGCAGCCAAGTTAGGTAACATCTGTGTTGTATTCATTATCTTTCATTACCGTCCTACTGCACTTTGTTTAGTTTATTCAGTTCAGCAAAAAGTAACACAGTGATACACCAGACTTGTATTGTATATACACATGCAAAAAGAGACACAAAGCAGCATAAACATAGACAGGGCTTTTGCTGTTATACCTTAAACATGCCTGGTATGTCTGCACAGCACCACAGAACTCTGTCTAGCTACAAGTTAATTGCTAATTGTCTAAATATAGGAAAATACAGAGAAGCAGTACTTCTCATTTAGGGAGTTAAAAAACAGTTTCCTAAATGGTTTGCATATGTGACTGTATGTGAAGCGTTCCATTTCTCAGCACTTCTCTGTGCTATGCCTGCATTCAGCATTTAGTTTTCAGCATTGCAAACCTTTACACAGCAGAACCAGATACTCAAACATAAAAACAAATACGGTACCTCAGTGTTATTTAGCTCTTCAGCCTGACTGTTCCCTTCTTTACAATGGCCGACACCCAGATAACTTGTCCTGAGATTGGGTGTTGGTCGCTATGCTAGAAATTTTGAGACCACAGTAAAAACAAATGAAAACATGCTACCGCGTGGCTGTGCACACTGCTGTGTGGTAGCTTGCGGTGCGAATGTACACACATTCGAGGGGTAATCACAAAACGCGATTCAGCTATACGGGCAAAATGGCTGTCATTATTCCCTCACAACTAGGGCAATTATCTTTCTAAATAACGACAGGATGACTTTTTGTATTGCTACTGCCAGCGACGTACATATTTGTCCTGCACAACGCTAACTGACACTTAGGCAGTTCACTATTATGGTTTGGATTTGGGGGGGGGCGGTACTAAGGCATTTTCTTTTCTGGAGCAAGATAGAAACACAGGGATAGTGTAGAGAGCTTTCCCAGGTGGCCTGACTGAAAAAGGGGAAACACAGCAAAGGCATAGAAAAAGAATAGTTAGACTTGGTCACGTGATGTAGTGTCGACTACAAGCCACTACTGCACCCTCCAGCCATCCGATTGCTATTTTGATTTAAATTTGCGGTTTAAATCTAACTAAGTCTCATTAACAGGGAAGTGAAAGTTATTATAAGGGCTCTGCATGATTTGAGTTGTAATAACAGCGTGTATGGAGATCGAAATGAGGAAGAATCTCCCCAAAAGAACGTCGCCTACTACTCCCGAGAAAGGCCCTAAGAAGCCTAGGCCTGCGAGTTCGACAGATGTGAGCGAAACAACCCTTGACCCTGCTGAGCAAGAACCATTAACCCTGGCAAAGTTTCTTGCTGAGTTCAAGCCTTTTAAAGAAGAGATAACATCTATGACGGATGAAATTAAAAAATTGTCATCAGCTGTAGAAGAAGTAGAGCGGTGAACCTCAGATGCTGAAGCGAAAGTTCACTGTTTAGAAAAGAGAGCCGAGAAAGCTGAGTCCGAGCTGACAACTGTGAGGCAGAAGATGACTAGAATAGAATCTAAATTAGAGGACCTCGAATGTAGAAGCCGAAGAAATAATGCGGTCCTGGTTGGGCTGCCTGAAGCAGAAGAGGGACAAGACGCAGTTCTCTTCATTCAGAAGTTTGTAGAGCGGGTTGCTGGGCCTTCACCTTACGGAGCCAAATATGCAATTGAGAGGGCGCAACGGGCCCTTAGACCACCTCCCCCCTCGGGTTTGCCTCCTAGGCCTCTGATTTTCAGGTTTCTCAACTATCTGGAGTGCCAGTATTTCCTAAAGAAAGTGAAGGAGGTGCAGGGTATCACCTGGGAAGGCAAAAAAGTGAGAGTGGCTCAGGATCTCCCAGCTACGGTCCGGCAGAGGCATTCTGCCTTTCATCCCTATGTGTCCAAGCTTATAGCTGCTGGTATCCGATTTAAAATGTTATACCCAGCGAGGTTACAGGTATGTATATCGGGGGAATGGCATAGTTTTAATGATCCCGAAATGGCCCGCTCTGGACTTAAAGAGATGCTTCCCAACCTCCTCCGAGAAGTCTGATCTCTACTTCTAAGTGTTTCTGAAAGCGCAATGACTTTTGGAGTTAAATTGGGGATAGCAGCTCTTTTTTGCTCCTTGCCTATGTGAGGAAGGGAAGATTTACCCTTTGAATCTCTTGCGGATGTTCCTCAGCAAGCACAGTGTGGCAGAATGCAAGTTATTCTCCTCGGGGATTTATGTTCTCTGCTGGACTTTTATTCGCTGCATGTTTTCCTCGCTAGTGACTTTGTTCAAGCTTAAGATCAGCGGACATACTGTAAAATTGGCTTTCTGGAGATAATGTATTGATTTCGAGGGGAAGGTGGACCTCTTGAATAAGTGTAACTGGTTATTTGCTTTCATTACGGGGTCCCTCCCCTTGTCGTAGTGTAATCAAACTTTGTGACCCTCTGGTGTATAAGCACTTTGACCCAAAATCGGATGGGCGAAGCTGTTGCATTTTATGCGTCTTCAGAAGCAGGGATAAATCTGGCTTAGTTTTGTGTGAGGGGGGCCCCTTTTTCCCTTTCCTTCTCCTTTTCGGTTTTGCTTTTCCCGATCTACGGGAGTATGTCAGCTATAGCACAGGCATGTTACTAGAGGGAGACATTACTTCGCTATTTCACTAGGCAGCTTTACTTATTATGCTGATGCTGCCTGATCCGGACTTAGCATTTAATTTCCACCCCCCCCAATTTGAATAGGGGTGTGTTGAAATTGCGAATACAAAATGGGGAGGGTGGGGTACCTTATTTAATATTGGATAGCTAAACCCGTTTTTGTAGAACACTGGCCGATTTTGGAATGCAGTTGAGGTTTGAAGCAATAAGGAGATCCCTGCCCGAAGTTAATTTCCAAGGGATGGTGTTTTTTAGTTTATATCCTTTACTCAGTTCAATCTCGAGGTTCATTTATAAAGTTCGGATTCTAAAGTGGGTAGCCTAACATTAACGTAGCCAGATGTGGGCAGGGGCGCAACGTAGTTAAAGCAGTTAGGTTTTTGCCTCAGAGGAAGTGAATTTATAGTAGTTATCAGAGACTTAGATCTCTAACTCAGACTCCTCATGGGGATCTTAATAAAGGTCAATAGGTTAAGCGAAGTTCTATAAATATGGAACGGACACTTGCACTGGGGTTATAGAACTAATACTGCTTAGGATTCTAAATATAGGGGAGTCAAGATAGCTTATTATAGCGTAGTTTGAGGAGAAGTCTGCCATCAATGGTATATTAAATGACTCCCGCCTCACCCAAGTCATCTCCCTACTGACCAGAATGAACCACGCATCAGGAAAGCACACCATAATCGACTGGGTCCTGGCTTCTACCCCAGCAATGTAAAAATGGCAGGGACCTTGGCTGATGCCTTGAGCGACCACTCGTCGGTATTTGCCATCTGGAAGAACTGTGTGAATAAAGTCCCGCCTAGGATTATTACCACTAGGGACTTCTCTAACTTCCTCCCTGACCAATTCATTGGGTACTTAAATGGGATCGACTGGAGCAATATAAGACACCTTCCTAACCTGGAGGATGCCGTAATTTTTCCAGACATCCCTCACTAGAATAATTGACCTCTTAGCTCCTATGAAAACCCACAGAGTAAAGGGAAGCTGCTATAAGTGGATCTTGCCTCCTCTAAAAGCTCAGATGTCCACCGGACAAGGCCTGGAAAAAGTACAGAAATCAATGCTACCGGGGGACTTAGCCAGTTACAGGGCTCTTAGAAACCAATGCAAAAAGGCCATAAAGTTAGCTAAAAAAGACTATATCACCAACCTTCAAAAAACTAGCCTAGGCAATCCCAGGCTCTTCTGGTCGCATATTAATGAACTCCTCAAAGGGAGGAAAAAAACTACACCCAGCCCAATCCTGGCTAATGGGCAATTCATCGATGGGGGATCTCTCATTGCTGAGTCCCTTAACAGTTACTTCACGAACCTGGATGCTTACAAGACTGGACCCCCTGACAGGAGGAGTGAGCCGACCGCTCAACAGCCCCCTGACCTTGACCGCCCTTTGTTTCACCTGAGGCTGGTCAGGGAAAAGGAGGTTTTGACCATCCTTAAATCCCTACACTCGAGAGGATCTGGGGACTCATGGGATCCAAACCAGAATCCTCAAGGAGGGGCCCCAGCTTTAGCTAAGCCCTAACCTGGCTGATAAACCGGTCTATCATGGAGGGTCTGTACCTAAGCTTTGAAACAGGCCCTAGTGATTCCTATACACAGGGTGGGCCAACTGAGCCATTGAGAACTACAGGCCCATCTCTTTGCTGTGTGTCTTTGCAAAAGTACAGGAGAAGCTAGTCTACTCCCAACTCTGAGAATACCTAGAAATCCACCGGGTAATCTCACCATCACAGCATGGCTTCAGAGCCAAGCATGGGACGGATACTGCGCTAACTAAACTCTCAGACAATGTCCTGAGCAATAATGATGCAGGGGTCAGCACAGGGGCGGTCTTTATTGACCTATCTAAGGCATTCGACTTGGTAAACCACAACCTCCTACTACAAAAATCGCTCACTTGGCCTTGACTCTCATTCACTGGGATGGTTCAGAGTTATCTCTCTGGAGCGTACAGAGGGTCAAGTGGGAGGATAAAGTCTCAAGCTAGCTCCACTCAAAGAAGGGTACCTCAAGGGTCAATCCTCAGCCCCTTCTCTTACACTGTTCATAAATGATCTGCACACACACTGCGGGAGCAGTAGCGTTATCCAGTACGTGGATGATGCGGTCATTTACAGAGCTTCCCCTACTTTACCGAGTTGGAGACAGCCCTCCAAGAAGACATCCTTCAGCTGGAGGACTGGCTCACTCTGAACAAAATGGTTCTAAACACCAACAAAACAAAGGTAATGCTCTTTGGTCCTAGATCCCTAGGATCTGAGAGGGCACATCTTCTACAACTCCAGTCCAGGGGGGGTACAAAACTTGAGGTGGTCTCCTCTACCAAATACCTTGGACTTACCCTGGACCAAGGCTTCACACTAAAAAATCACGTAGACCAAATCACCAAAGCCATCCATGTGAAACTTGGAATCCTTTATAGACTAAAGGACCAGATTATCCCTGAAGCTAGGGTAGCCATTGCCACAAGCGTACTCCTCCAAAAGCTCGCCTACGCGGCCCCGATTCTCCAGGGTGTGGCCGTGACGGAGTTAGGGAGGCTACAGACCTTGTACAACAAAATAGTCCGCTTTGCCACTATGTCACACCCGAGGACTCACCACTGCGAGGCCCAATCTAGGCTCAGGTGGCCGTCTCTGGAAGCTCGCCTCTCCTACTCAACCCTCTGCCTTACATTCAAGCTACTGGGTCCCACACCTCCCCCCAGCCTGAATGGTCTCGTCAGGGTGAAACCCAACCCACGGTGCCTGCGCTAATCAGGCCAAACTCTCCTCATGGTTCCCAAGACCAGGACAAAAGCCGGGTCCAGGTCCTTTGCATACACCGCCCCTTCCACCTGGAACAACCTCCCCTTGGAGGTACGGGAGGCTGGGTCGTCACCAGCTTCGGACAAAGCTCAGGATCACTTGCTCATCAGGAGCACATGTCTTTGTTACAGGACTTGACCACGTACAGCCATCCGGGTAGCTCATCAGACCCGACCTTGCATAGCCTACTGGAAGCATAATGGACCTCCCCTAAGGCGGGTGCACTTTGTCCCTCTCATCCCCCTTCCAATATGCCCACAACAAAAGCTAACCCCAGGTCTTTAGCTTCTGCTTGTCTACCAGAGCACTTCAACCTAATTCACTAACCTGGGATAAATAACGGTCTCATTATGTGTAACCTCTATGCCTTACTGCCTGCATGACTGCACACTACCTGCGCCTGTATACCTATGTATTTCTTACTGTTACACTTTACAATCACATGACTGTACTGATCCGTTACCTGTAATGTTGTTGATTCACCCGGGTCGCCCCTGAAAAAGGGACCTCCGGGGCCCAGTGGGCCTACCCGGTCATCAAAATTCAATAAATCAATAAATAAATAAATAAAATAGTTTACACCTTTGGGGTGCACTTTAATAAGTGAAGTGTAATGAATATATGTTAATTGGGGATAAAAGTACTTTTACAGCGAATGAGTTGGGATAGCTAGAAGCGTTATTCTTTGTATTAGGTTGGGCTTTAAGGATACTTAGAGGGGTAATCGCAATATGCTTCCCTGGTTAATTAAGTTAGAGTTCAAGGTAGGACTTACTAGGGGGTGGCTAGGAGGGTTAGGCCGAAGGTATTGTAACACATGCTGCAGAAGCCAGACCTATACTGTCGGGGGAGGAGGGAGGGGCTGTTCATGTTTATTGATGTTTTTTCTAATGGGCGGGGTGGGAGGGTGGGTGGGGACTAAGTTGGGGTGGGCCTCAGCACAGCTCATAGGGGTTTTCATGGATGTATATTACTGAGGATTTACTTTGAGTATTTCGTGTTATTGAGAGTTTGCAAAATGGCTAATATCATAAAAATTGCAACTTGGAATGTCAAAGGATTAAGGCAGCGTGTTAAACAATATAAAATCCTTAAGCACCTTGCTTTGCTGTCCATAGACATTGCCGTTATACAAGAGTCACATTTATTAGACTCGGAAGCTACTTGTATGAGGCGGCAGCAAATTGGCCACGTTTTCTCTGCAGGGGGAGCTACTAACAGTGCTGGGGTTTTGATACTGATTAATAAGAAGATCCCATTTGTATTGAAGCAGGTGCTTAGGGACCCGCAGGGTTGATTTTTGTTTATCCATTGCTACTTGTACGCCATTGAAATCCTCCTGGGAACTCTGTATGGACCCAATCTGGATTCCCTTGACTTCTTTGTGAAGTTAATTGACATGCTATATCCATACCTAGCTTTACCAATTATCATTGGGGGAGATATGAATATTGTTATGGATTCATTGATGGACCATTCCTCTCCCATGAGAAGAGGTCGTTCCCCAGCTCAGAGGGCCCTATTAGAATTCTTGGAACAATATGCCTTGTGTGATGTATGGAGAGTTTTACACCCTTCAGAGAAGAAATTTACTTTTCTATCCCCAGTTCATAATACGGCCACGTGTATTGATTATATGTTTCTCTCCCAAATTCTCCTTCCTGGAGTGATTGAAGCCTCCATACAGCCAGGTCCTCCTTCGGACCATGCACTGGTTATGTGTCAGTTAGCGCTCTCTTCTTTTTCTAAGAAGTCTTCCAGGTGGAAGATCAATAATCAGATGGTAAAAGATGATCACGTTGTTAAAATAGTTAGCGAGCATATTTATTTATTTATTTAGCTTTTGTTGACCGGGTAAGTGCACTAGACAAATCCTGCCTATTTTCAGGCACGACCCGGGGGAGGGGGATACAGATGAATGCCAACTGACTTTGAACCAGATTAAGCTGTTGGTGGTATTTATAGTGAATGAGGGAAATTTGTCCAGGACACCGGGGAAATTCCCCTACTCTTATCGATAAGTGCCATGGGATCTTTAACATCCTCCTGAACTACCACCAATCCAGGCAGATGGGACCTCGGTTTAACGTCTCATCCGAAAGACGGCACCTCAGAAGTGCAGCACCCCTCTCATGCTGCACTACAGTGTCAGTACTGGGATATTAACCCAAGTGCCAGATTTGGGAACTGAACCCACAGCCCTCTGATCTCCCGGCCTCAGAAGCGAGTGTGCTACCTACTGAGCCACTGACACTGCATATATACGGCAATTTATAGAAAATAACACTCATTCCATTTCCAGGCCAGATTTGTTGTGGGGGCTTTAAAAGTGTTTGTTGGGGGGGGTTAATTAGTATAGATACCTATAGAAAGAAAGAAAAAGATAAGAAGTTAGTTACACTATTGGGACAAATTCAACATAAAGAAACAAGGATAGGCCTATCTTTCTCGGAATCTGAACAACAGGAATTGGTTAAGTTAAAGGAAGGTTACTTGGAACTGTGAAGGGACAAGGCTGAATTTGCGATCCTTAAAGCTAAAGTGGCGTATTCAGATCAGGGCGAAAAAGCAGGGAGACTGTTGGCACTGCGGATTAGGCAAATGGAAGCGAATAGGTACATTCTGGCAATACGTTCCCAAATAAATAACGCTCTGATAACAACTTCAGAGTAGATAGTTTTAGAGTTTCAGCGGTATTATACCAGCTTATATAGTTCTAAAACGAATTCAGTATCTGATGACAATATAGATAATTACTTGGAGGCTTCTGGTTTATCTCCACTATTGGAGTCCCAGCAGGAACGGCTGGTTTCTCCAAAAACGACTGATGAAGTCTCTAGGATTATTAAAACTTTGCCTTCCGACAGATCACCTGATCCTGACGGTTTCTCGGCAAATTTTTATAAGAAGTTTTTAGATCAGTTACTTCCCCTATTAATGCCCTTATTTCAGTATATACTATCGGGTGCCCAGACGGATCCTACTTTGTGGGAGGCCCTAATAGTTCTAATTTTGAAGCCTGGGAAGAACCCAGAACTGCCTGCGAGTTATCGCCCCATATTCCTGATGAATCAAGATATCAAGATATTGGCCAAGATTTTGGCTGATCACCTGGCACTTGTGATGCCTGATCTGATTGGGCCGGAGCAAGTAGGATTCATGAAAGGGCATTCCTCATTGGATCATCTCAGAACCCTGTCCAAGTTCTCTCGGCAACCAGAGATGCTTCCTTTCCAGCGGTCCTGGTCACCTTGGATGCTGAGAAAGCGTTCGACAGGGTGAATTGGAATTTTTTATTTAGGGCCCTTAATGCTTATAAGTTCCCTGAGCTTTTCCAGAATTGGATTAAAGCCCTTTATAATGCCCCCTCAGCTAGGGTAATGGTTAATGGTGTTATTTCGGAGAGTTTTCCACTGTATTCAGGAACCAGACAGGGCTGTCCTTTATCACCTTTACTTTTCAATTTATATCTGTAGCCCCTTATTCGCCGGTTGAAGTTCTCTCCAGTGATCCAAGGCATAACTATTCAGGGATACGAGGTGAAAGTATCGGCATACGCTGATGATTTACTGTTGCAGTTGTCCGATCTGGATAACTCAATACTGGCCTTGTTGACGACGGTACGTGAATTTGCTAATATTTCCAATTACAAATTGAACATTGATAAATCCCTTGTGTTTCCGCTTAATTATAGAGTGGTTAAGGCAAGTGTTGTAGAATATGGTATACCTTGGGCGCCGAACTCTTTAAAATATTTAGGAAAACAAGTGGTGAGGGACCCTGCCCTGATTCAGAAGCTGAATCTGGACTACTTAGTTAAAACTTTAGGAGCAGATCTAGACAGATGGGCCAAGCTACCTATCTCACTCTGGGGGTGGGTGAACCTAATTAAGATGAACTTTTTCCCCAGGATCTTTTACCCATTGTACTTGCTTAATAACTGGATTCCTGTTTCATGGTTCCGTAAAGTTAATGCTTTGATAACAAAATGTATTTGGGCTAATAGACAACCCAGGATTGCATTTCATAAGCTGGCGGCTCCCAAGGATAAAGGGGGTCTCCGCCTTCCATATATGATTTTTTACTATTGGGCGAGCCACATGGTAAAATATGTGAAATGGATGGATAGTGTGGGAGAACCAGAATCAGAGGGCTGGTTGCCTATCTGGCTCAAAATAGAGCTATCTTTAATTAAACAGTGTGGCCTGTTGCCAGCTTCGTTGTTCTATATTAGGCCGAATGCCCTCCCCCCCCCCGTTGAAATCTACTCCCGTGGCGATCTCGGCCAGGGTGCACGCCCAAATATGTTCATTTATGGAATATGATCATACGGTTGATTTAGCTCAACCCGTTGGGGGTAATCCTAATTTAAAAATAAGCAATAAGCCGATCTTGTCAAATTGGCTTCCACAATTGTAAAATGTCAAGCTTGCTCAACTTGCTGCTCCGGATGGTCCTTGGCTTTCAGTTACTACAATATTGGGTAGTTTTAACATCCCCACTAAGTCCATTTTTAAAGTATTCCAGCTGAAGCACTTGTTAACAAAGGTATTTGGTACGGTTCCATCTCAATGCGTTATGAAAACGTTCCAGGATATGCTGCTCTCGATGTTTGGTAGCCTTCATTCAGTATCTGATATATATAAAATGTTATATAATTGTAAATATCCGGAGGTGTTCATACCGAGGGGATACTGGGCAGCATATTTTCCTGATTCAGAGATAGATTGGGCTGCATTGTGAGTAAATTGTCATAAATGTGTTACTCAGGACAGATTACGTTTGGCGCAGTTTCATATTTTACATAACATATATTACACTCCCCCAAAATTATACAAGTATGGTCTCATTGATTCTCCTTCCTGCTCCAGATGTGAGCAGGTGGATGGTATGCTTTATCACATATTTTGGTTATGGTCTAAGGCTTCCACCCTCTGGGGGGATATCCAACAGAGGATGGATTCCTTGTTGGGCCTCTCTGACCTTTTCACTTAGGAGGTATGTTTGTTAGGGGATTATACCCTCATTCCTGTGATATCAAGAAGGTATTATATGGCACTAATCTCCTTATTGGTTAAGAAGGTTATTCTCTGTCACTGGAAAGATGATGTAGATATTCCTTTCTCGGAATGTCTTAAGGAAATCTTGGCTAACCTCAGGATGGAGAAAATGGTGGCTAGTCTAAGTAATAGGATGAATAGATATAGGCAAATTTGGGATCCTTTTCACACGCTGCTCTGCATTTAGATTATTTTAAAAGCAATTGTATAGGTTTGGATGGTTCACAGTTTGGGTAGTACGAGCTGTGCTGAGGGGGGGTATGATAGGGAAGGGGGACTGGGTATGGGTGAGAGCAGCTCCGATATATGGAGTGGAAACTCATTTATGTATAACATTGTCAGATATGTTTGGAGCTGTTCTTATATGTGTGTATGAAAATGAATAAACTTTGAATTAAAAAAAAAAAGAAAAAGAATAGTTAGAGAGGGCGCTGCTGCAGCAGACTAGAATCAGAACAGAGAAAAATAAAGGTTCCAGAAATAGAAATACTTCACCCTGTGACAAATACATACAAGAGGAAGTCTTGATAAGAGGGAGGGCCCTCTCACAAATAATAATATATTGCATAACCCGTTAATTTAGCAGTAAATTAATTTACCCGTTATCTGCAGTGTGTTCATGTACCGTGGAAATAAATTAACAGCATACTTTCTGTGCTATGTATTTAGTTTTACTAGCTTCACTGCCTACAGTGTTTTACCAACATTAATGCCCTCTCCTACCTTTGCAGGCTCTCAATGTGTACTGGGGGGACAGGATACGGAGTGCAGATCGAAGCAGATTTGTCCCCGGTAGTAGACAATTCAGATGATTCATGTGAGCCTCATGTGACTGTACTGTGATCCTCCCTCTCCATGCTTCTCTGTGCCACACACATGGGGCAAAGGATGCAAATAGCCATTATTTTTATTAAATGTGAGTAGCTTCCAATTTACTGAATTTAATGAATACTAGTACATTGAGAGTTCTTTGACATGCTTTCCGGAGGGAGGTGGGGCAGTAGTTGCTGTGCTTTCTGTGTGACATTGGGGGGATTGAAAGAGTTCATTGGTGTACGTTTTTCACTTCACAGTGGTTATTATGGGGGGTTACTGTGCTTTCTGCTTTACTTTGGCGGGGTTGAAGGAGTTCGTTGGTGTGCTTTTATTACTTCGCAGACCTTCACAGTGCTTATTGAGGGTGGTTACTGTGCTTTCAGTTTGACTCCTGCTCAACTTCAGGGGGGTTAAAACAAACTTTATTGAAATAAAGAAAAGAATTGTGCCTGCTTCAGTAATTGAGGCACTGATTGTGTGCATCCATGATTCCAGCCTGGTGGAATCCATTTAGAATGTCCCCTTCTTTCTCACCCACTTTGGTAATGCTTTCTACCAGCCATTGAGCGTACTTAACTTTTAAGGTATGTATTCTCAAATCAATGTTTATTTTGCCAGAAGCGCAACCATTTTGAAACTGGCATGACACGGCATCTGAGTACCAGGCTGTGAAGTGTTGATTTAACTCATCCTTTAGCAACTTGTTTACAGTCAGGTCCAGAGGCTGCAGTAAATCTGTACACAATGCTGGCATGAAAATTGGTATGATTGTATTTTGCTCCAGGGCTTCCAAAACATCTACAGTGGTATGACACCAGAATAGATCCATTATTAACAGTGATCTCTGTTCAGTGGGTAAGTCCATCTGTTGCTTGATTTTATTAATGTAAGGGACTAGGACATCACTGATAATCTGAAGCATCATTGCATTACATGCCCAAAGGTTTTCTGAATGGCTGATTAACCACCCCGAGGGGAATTCAAAGGTGGGTGGCAGTTACTGGTCTTGCCTTTATAAATGATATGTAGAGGGAGAAGTTCACCAGTCATGGAAACTGAAAGCACCACTGAAACCTGCTTCTTGTCACCCAACACACAGACCTCCACCTGCTTAGACCTAGTAGTTGCCATGGTCCACTGGCTGCATGGCACTAAGTGGACACCAGTCCCGTCCAAGTTGATAACCAAAGCAGGAGGGATCTGTTCCTGACTACAGGCATTAGGCACTCTGCCCAGGAATTTTGATTTTAGTTCTGTAAAGTCCAGGGAGTTTTTACTTGCAGCTTTGGTGGCCTTTCTTTTAGAGTACCCCATGTGACTCAGCAACTTCCACGACCACTGCCGACTGAAAGCAAGATGCCCACCATTCTCAGACAGGAGGTCAGGGTTGTATGCTTTTACCACACCAGATGCTATTTCAGAAACTACCTGGGCATTAACTACTGCCCTCTCTGACCTTAGACTTTTGATAATTTTTTTTGGCTCCTCTTCAACTTCTTTGAGGAACAGTGAAGGTCATCCACGTTGCTTTGTGGGCAGTTCAGGGAGAGGTTTGCTGGGGTCATAGAAAACACAGAAACGTAGAATTTGACAGCAGATAAGGACCGCTTGGCCCACCCAGTCTGCCCATTTTCCTACCTAATGTATAAGCTGCAAATCCTAGCTAACCAACAGCCTGCTTCTTCCAACCTCCACCCCCTAGAATTGCCTTATGTCTGTCCCATGCATTCTTGAATTCCACCACTGTTTTTGACTCCAAAACCTCCTCAGGAAGGCTGTTTCATGCATCCACAACCCTCTTCATGAAAAAATACTTCCTCACATTACCTCTGAGCCATTCCGCCACTAACTTCAAATTGTGCCCCCTTGTTCTTGCACTCCTCTTTTTCTGAAAGATGCTACCCTCTTGGACTTTGTTGATTCCCTTGAGGTGTTTGAAAGTTTCTATCATGTCCCCCCTCTCCCTCCTCTCCTCGAGGTTATACATATTAAGATACTTTAGTCTCTCTTGATATGTCTTCTGGTGCAGACCCTGCACCATTTTAGTTGCCCTCCTCTGGACTGCCTCCATCCTGTCTATGTCTTTGCAGAGATTGGGTCTCCAGAACTGCACACAGTACTCCAGATGGGATCTCACCAGCTGTCTGTACAGAGGGATAACAACTTCCTGTTTTCTACTGGAGATGCCTCTCCCTATGCATCCCAGTATCCCACCAGCCCTACTTACTGCCCTCTCACATTCCTTGCTCACCTTTAGGTTATCTGATATGACTACCCCCAGGTCTCTTTCCATTTTTGTTGTTGTTAGTATCTCACCCCCCATTGTGTACTCTTCCCCTGGGTTTCTGTTTCCCAGGTGCATTACTTTGCACTTCTTAGCATTGAACCTAAGCAGCCATACATTTGACCATTCCTCCAACATTGCCAACTCCCTTCTCATCCTTTCCACCCCACCTTGTATATCAACTCTGTTGCAGATCTTTGTGTCGCCTGCAAAGAGACATACTTTTCCTTCCAGTCCTTCTGCAATGTCGCTTATAAAGACATTAAAGAGAATCGGTCCTAGTACTGAATGCTGCGGTACCCCACTAGTAACCTTCCTTTCTTCAGCGTGAACTCCGTTTACTATTACCCTCTGTGTCCTGTTCTCCATCCAATTTTTTACCCAGGCTACCATCTTGGGACCCACTCCCAGGCTGGCCAACTTGTATATTAATCTTTTGTGTGGGACTGTCAAATGCCTTACTAAAGTCAAGGTAGGCCATGTCTACAGCCCCTCCCTGATCTACTACTTTGGTCACCCAGTCAAAGAAATCTATTAGCTTCATCTGACATGACCTTCCCGCTGTGAATCCATGCTGCCTTTGATCCTGCGCTCCTCTGGCCTCTAGGTACTCAACAATTCTTTCCTTCAGAAGTGATTCCATCATTTTCCCAATCACTGAGGTTAAACTAACAGGTCTTTAGTTTCCTGCTTCTGCCCTGCTCCCACTTTTGTGAAGTGGAATCACATCTGCCCTCCTCCAGTCTTCAGGTACCACCCCATCCTCCCATGATTTATTAAAGAGGGTAGTCAGTGGTGTCACTAGTTCTACCCTTAGTTCTTTTAGAATTCTTGGATGAATCCCATCAGGCCCCATTGCTTTGTCCACCTTCCGTTTTAAGAGTTCCTTCAGAACCCTTTCTTCTGTGAAAGGGCTAGTATCAACCCCCGTATCCAGCATGTTTCTATTGTTTGGTTTAGGTACTTCCCCCTCTTCATTTGTGAATACTGAGCAAAAATATTTGTTTCGTATCTCTGCCTTTTCACAGTCAGCCTCTGCCCACCCCTCCCTTTATTAAGCCTCACTATCCCTCCCTTGGGCTTCCTTCACTCCCTGATGTACCTACAAAAGGTTTTATCCCCCTTCTTAACTGAGTTGGCAATCTTTTCCTCGGTTTGGGCCTTTGCTGTTCTGACTGCCTTTCCTACTTCCTTTTGCTTTAACTGATACAATTCTCTGTCCTGCTCCTTCTGTGATTCCTTGTACTTCCTGAATGCTCTCTTTTTCTCCCTAACCTTCTCTGCCACCTCCTTTGAGAACGATAGTGGTTTCTTACATCGTTTTGTTTTGTTTATTTGCTTCACACAAAGGCTAGTTGCCTCTGTGATGGCAGTTTTTATTATTCCCCATTGTTCTTCCACCCCTCCTTCCTGACCATTTGCTAGTGCATTCCTTAGGCACTCACCCATTTTGGCAAAGTCCGTCCTCCTGAAGTCCGGTACCTTTGCCTTTGTGTGGCTCGACTCTACTGCTGTGTTTATCGTGAACCATACTGTTCGATAGTCACCAGTTCCCAGATGGCTACCCACTTCTAAATCTGTGATCCTCTCGCCATCTCCATTTGAAAGTATCAGGTCTAAGATTGCTCCCTCTCGAGTGGGTTCCGATACTAGTTGTCTAAGACATGCCCCCTGTAGGGCATCTAAAATGACCCTATTCTTAGAAATGGCTGCTGCAAATGCACTCCAGTTAACATCTGTCATATTCAGATCCCCCATTAGCAATATCTCTCCTTTTTCTGCTATTTTAAGGATACTTTCTATCATTTTCTTGTCCATTTCCTCCCCCTGAGATGGGGGTCTGTAAACAATCCCTGTGCGGATCGTGGTGCCATTGTCTGTCTCCAAATTGACCCACTCTGCTTCCTCTCCTCCCTGCTTACCCTTTTGTTCTGTTGCTTTGATGCCATCCCTTATATAGAGAGCTACTCCACCTCCTCTTTTACCCTCCCTGTCCCTCCTGTAGATGGTGTATCCTGGTATGTTTCGTCCCAGTCATGGTTCTGTGTGTACCATGTTTCTGTGACTGCCACAATATCCAGATGTTCCTCCTCCATCAAGGCCACTAATTCAGGAAGCTTGTTACCCAGACTATGGGCATTGGTACTCATTGCTCTCCATTTTTTGATGGCTTTACCTCTTGTAGCACCATCCCTGTCCTCATTGACTTTGCTTTCTCCATTTACCCCGTCCTGCTCCCTACTGTCCTTTTTACCTTGGTCTTTACCTCATTTAGTGCCTGGTTTTGTAGGGGGAGGCTGGGAATCCCCTGCTGCTTATCAGTGCCTCCCCTCTTGACTAGTTTAAAAGCTTGCTAATGAAGCATTTAAACCGATTGCCCAGTAGACTTGTTCCTAACCTGGAGAGATGCAGACCATCCGGCCAGTATAGGCTGGTATCCCTCCAGGTGGAACCCTAGTCCCCAGTGAAGCCAAACCCCTGTGCTCTGCACCATTTTTTCAACCATTCATTGAAATGCATGGTGCAAAGTACCCTCGCCTCACCCTTGCCATAGACAGGCAGCACCTCTGAGAAGGATACTGTGTGTGCTACTTGCCTTAGGCCCCTCCCCAATTCCACAAACTTCTCCTGCACTGCTCTAATCTCATGTTGAGCCAAGTCATTCATCCCTAGCTGGACAATGACATCCAGCTCATCTCCTGTGCAGCTGTTCTCGTGATCCTGAGGATGCACTTCCTGTCCCTCCAAGCCATGGTGCCAGGCAGGCACCTTACATCAGTTTTCCCTGATCCCCCCAGTTCTATCCCCGTAATAATTGAGTCCCCCACCAGGAGCTGCTGCCTTTTCCTGTGGTGTCCTCTGTCTCCTTCCTGTGGGGCTCCCTTGTGACAGTTGTCCGTAACCTCCTTTGTCTCCTCTGTGGGTGCATCCATAAGGGAACTATGCTCCATCAGAATGGTGTATGGATTGTGGAGTGGTACAACTGACTGGGTCAGGTGTTTTGCTCAGCTCGGCCAGGTAGTATTTTTTAAAGCCCCACACAGTACTCCCATTTATGGTGCTAGGGTTCTTCTTCTTGTAATACCGAACGGCATTCATAACATCATTCTCAATGGCATATTTTCTGATTTCAAATCAGACAGCTGCAGTGTACCTCACATACTTAGTTTTGTGCTTTTTTACCAAGACCAGAAAGCTCACCAGCAACAGCTCGGCAACTTGGAGGGGGACTGCTGCAGTCTGGCTCAGACTTTCTGCACTGAGTGGCTGTCCTTATAAGTCCTGCTTGACAGAAAGCTTCTTGTTCATCCAGGAAAGAAGCAAACATCTTAATTTCAGTTGTCAGTAGTCTACAAAAGGCTAGGGATACAGTCACCAGTATTCTCTGCAATTTGTAGTCTATTGACAGCTGACTTCTGAGTTCTCACAGTACCATGGTACGTCTGCTAATACAAGTTCACGTGGACAAGTCAGGGAAACTCAGCCACATGGAAATTTGGTTGTGCAGTAATAAAATGTTATACAGTAACTGCTCCCCTTCTTTCACCTCTCCCACATTCCTTAGTGGGAATGAGGGGGTGCAAACTTAAGTACTCATCCTCGCACACTCCCACATAACCTAGAGGCTTAGGAAAAAAGGAGCCTCACCTACACATTACCGAAACTAGCATCGGTACCAATAACTCAATCTTCAGTTAGACCTGTTCATGGTAATCAACCCAAAATGACTATTTTGTTTATTGAAAAGATTAGTTACATGCAGCTTCAGAAGACATTACTGAAGTTCCCCTTACTGCATCTAGAGAAAATGTTGTCACTCCAAATGGGTCTCTAAGCACTCTTATTGGTAAACCTACAGACTCTCACTGGGCACTGAGATCTCTTTTTTTCCCCTCTAAATTTGACCTCTTCAGCAGACTCAATTTAACAAAAGATATGAACTATGCATTTTCTCTCTTAGAGGATTCAGATATCTTAGCTGGGACCCTCAATAAAGTATTTGAGAAACTCGACAAGGAAGTCGAAAAAATTAAACTTGAGCCTGAATTCTTAGCCCCGTGCCCTAATACCATATCCAAGTACACTATCAAAGCCCTAGCATATCCAGTTATGTCCAACATAGTTCTGCTAGAGGCTTTTTATGATATCAAACACTGTATTGAGGTTTTAACCTCTGTATTTTCAGAAAAGTTCACTGAGCTTGAGCAGAGAATGGCACGCCTGGAAAATAACTTACAGGCAAAAAATGAAAGTGAGAATCTTTCCTTCTCTACTATAATTATTCCTGACTCACCCATGCCTAAATAAAAGAAAAAGAAAAAGCAGGCTCCCCAGGAAAAGACAAAGAACAAATCAAAGAAAAAAGAGGTAGAAAAACAGGAACTAACAACATGCTTAATTTACCTCTGGCTGAGAAAACAAAAAAGGGGCTTTCCACTCCTCTCTCCCCTAAACCTTCCAACATGGTTCCCCTAGACACTGGATATGTCCAGGGTAAAGCAGAAAGTGACTTCATTACCACAAAGAATAAAGAAATGGGTTGGTAATGACCAGGCAATAGCGAAGCAAAATATCATCATAAAGTCAGGAACTGTTAATAGTTCTCTGACCAATAAACCAGCTCCCATAGTTCCCAATGACTGCCTAAAAGTCCTGATGGCATCAGAATTGCAGATAGCACCTTCTCCTCAACATCCCAACCACCTAATACCCACTGGTAAGGAAATAGTCTTTAAAGTAGAGAATATGTTCACCAAATCTTACGAGACTCAAGAGACTCTTATGGAACTAATAATTCATCTTTTCAGAGCTGAATTGAAACTTCCTACGGCGGCAAGCTCTATTATTTTTGTCCATAGAGACAGGCTAAAACCAGCTTATCTGGTCTACGTTCTACTGCCCAGCACAGATATTGCTGAAAATGTTTGGGCCAAACAACAACTTCTAAACTCTTTAGGTGTCAGTATCTCCTCTCCAACCACCTGGCCCATGATTTGGAAACATACTTTTGGTGGGGTTAAACTCCCCAAATTACTTTCCCTTGATCCTTTTTCCTCATCTTTAGTAACTCTCAACTGGAACTTTGATATTCAGCAACAACCAACGATTGTGTCTATCTCTGAGACTGACTGCCTAGTGGGAGAAAACCCTAGCATGCTGGCCTCATATGTAAGGATAATTCTGGCTTCTATCCTCAACATTGACATTTCTCCCTCAGATTTGGGCCCCATAGTCAGGGTTCACACTGGAACCCATGAGACCCAGTTCGACTGCTTAATTCACCCACTGGAATTATTTTATACTCTGCTCAAAAATAGTCACAAGCTTGATGCTGCAAATATACATTTGGTTTCTTTCTCAGCATTGGAGCAGTTCCCTAAACATAGATACATAAATACATAAAAAGTGTCGGCAGATAAGGACCGCTAGGCCCATCTAGTCTGCCCATAAGCCCTAAACTTGTATGCAGTCACTGACCCTAAGTGATCAATGGCTTTTCATCATTCCCTCCCCACCCAATATTTCCTTGTGCCTGTCCCAGGCATGTTTAAACCCCTCCACTGTGCTTGCCCCCACCACCTCTTGTGGCAGACTGTTCCAAGCGTCCACCATCCTCTCTGTGTAGAAAAACTTCCTCACGTTACCTGTTAATCTACCCCCCTTCAATTTCATACTGTGTCCCCTCATTCTGATAACTTTTCTACACTGAAAAAGATCCCCTACCTGCACATTGTTTATGTCCTTGAGGTACTTGAAAGTTTCTGTCATGTCCCCCTTTCTCTCCTCTTCTCCAGTGAGTACATATTGAGGACTCTTAGTCTCTCCTCATATGTTTTGTGATGCAAGCCATGCACCATCTTTGTTGCCCTTCTCTGGATAGCCTCCACCCTGTCTATGTCCTTATGTATGTGTATTCTCCAGCACTGCACGCAGTACTCCAGGTGAGGCCATACCAGTGTTTTATACAATGGCATCAACACCTCCTGTCTCCTGCTAGTAATGCCTCTGCCTATGCACCCCAGCATGCAACTGGCCCTCCCTGCAGCCTTTATGCACTGCTTTGATACCTTAAGGTCATCAGATATGATAACCCCTAGGTCCCTTTCCTCTTTGGCAACAGTCAGCACCCCCCCATTCTGTAGCTCTTCCTAGGGTTCCCCCTACCGAGGTGCATTATCTTGCTCTTTTTTGAGTTGAACCTCAGTTGCCATACCTCTGACCATCTTTCAAGCTTCTCCAGGTCCCTCTTCATTTTCTGCACCCCTTCTGGAGTATCCACCCTGTTGCAGATCATGGTGTTATCTGCAAATAGGCAGACCTTTCCTTCCAGCCCCCCTGCAATGTCACTAATGAAGACATTGAACAGGACTGATCCCTGTGGTACTCCACTGGTCACTTCTCTCTCCCCAGATTGGATCCCATTTACCACCACCCTCTGTCTTCTGTCCATCAGCCAGTTTCTAACCCCAATGTATCACCTTATGCCCCATGCTCAGACTACTCATCTTGTTAACCAGCCTTCTGTGTGGGACGGTATCAAAGGCTTTGCTGAAATCTAGGTAGGCGATGTCTACTACCCCTCTCTGATTCACTTTCCTAATCACCCAATCAAAGAAATCTATCAGATTTGTTTGACAGCACCTTCCTGCTGTAAATCCATGTTGCCTCAGATCCTGGGCACCATTGGATTCCAGGTGTGCCACTATCCTTTCTTTCAGCAGTGTTTCCATGATCTTCCCCACCACTGAGGTGAGGCTGACTGGCCTGTAGTTCCCCACTTTCTCCCTACTGCCATTTTTGTGCAATGCGACCACATGTGCCCTCCTCCAGTCCTCTGGAACCACACCTGTGGTAAGTGACTCTGTGAACAGGGTGGCCAGAGGTGCTGCTCGTTCCCTTTTCAGCTCCCTTAATGTCCTCGGGTATATGTGGTCTGGCCCCATGGCTTTATCCACTTTCAGCTTTGTGAGTTCCTCCAGAACTCTCTCCACTGTGAATGGACTGGTGCCCACTTCTCTCCCCCCATTGCATTTTCTCCCCAATTGTGGTCCTTGACCCTCTCCCTCCTTAGTGAATACTGAACAGAAGTATTTGTTCAGTATTTCTTTTTCTAGATCCCCCTCCTTACACTCTCCCTTCTCCCCTTTGATCCTCACAATCCCACCTCTGTTTTTTCTTCTATCACTGATGTACCTATAGAATATCTTTTCTGCTTTTTTCACAGTTATATTTAATTGTTGTGTCAGTTTGTGTGTATGTGATTCTTATTTATTGTATAGTTATTGATCTTTTTTTATAATGTCTGTATTCTTACTTTTTCATTTGTATTCTTGAATATTTGTATATTTGTAAACTAGGATCTCAGTGAAAATGAGCTTGTCTCAGTTGAGCTATCCGATTCCTTCATCATTGTATGTAATGAATAACATTTTTACTACTTTTACTACTACTACTACTACTACTGCTACTACACAGTCTGTGCCAAACCCTCCTCTGTCTGTGCCTTGGCTTTCCTAAAAGCGCTTCCCTTAGACATTCAATGTACACCTCCCTGTCCTCCTCCCTTTGGATTCCCTTATACTTCCTGAAACTTGCACTTTTAGCCCTTACTTTTTCTGCTACCTCTTTAGAGATCCATAGTGGTTTCCTTCTTCTTTTCCCTTTGGCCACTATCGTAAGGCATTGGTTAGTTACCTCTACTGTGGCTCCTTTTAGTTTCCCCTACTGTTCTTCCACTCCCTCCATTACTCTCCCTTCTCCAGGGCTGCTCTTAAACATCTACCTATTTCACTGAAATCTGCCTTACTGAAATCGAATACTTTTGCCCTTGTGTGGTTTAACCTAGTCCCTGTCTCCATGTCAAACCACACCATGTGGTGGTAACTGGATCCCAGCTTCCCTTCTACCTGGACTCCTTCAACTCTGTTTCCATTGGTCCTTACCAGGTCCAGAATAGATTTGTCTCTGGGTTGGCTCATGCACCAGCTATCTGAGTCCAACCCCCTGCAGGGATTCCAGGATGGCCGTGCTTCTGGCTGAAGCAGCTGCCTGGGTGGCCCAATCTACATTCGGCATATTGAAATCCCCCATCAGCAGGATTTCACCTTTAGCTGCCATGTCATGAATTTCCTCCATTAGTACCCTATCCACTTCCTTCTTCTGTGCCAGAGGTCTGTAGTTCACCCCATTATGTATTGCTGTGCCATTCTCTGGTTCAAGGGTGACCCACATTGCCTTGGCCTCCCCCTGTCTTCCCTTTACTTCTGTAGCCTTTATGCCTTCTCTGATGTACAGGGCTACCCCCCCTCCCATTTTACCTTCCCTGTCCCCTCTGAACAGTGTATAGCCCGGTACATTGACATTCCAGCAATGATTAGCAGAGTACCATGTCTCTGTTGTTGCTGCTATGTCAAGGTCTGCATCCATCATCATGGCTTCCAGGTCTGGAACCTTATTACCCAGACTGTGGGCATTTGTGAGCATGACCTTCCATGTTTTATACCCTGCCCTCCTCTGTTCTTGTTCTCTCTCCCTTGCCTGTTTCCCCCCACTCCAGGTTTCTTGTTCATGTGGTCCTGCCCCCTTCTATCCCCCCTTTTACACATTTTGCCTGCCTGCTCCTCCCTGGTTGCTTCAGCTGTTCCTGTTGTCAACTTGTGTTTTTGCATGCTACCATGGTGGAGTAATCCTAAGCCACCTGTCCCTCCTGACTCTTCCGCCCTTGGCCAGTTTAAATGCTCTCTGCTGAAGCATTCCAACTTCTCACCAAGGAGTGAGGTCCCCCTTCCATGCAGATGCAGGCCATCCTCCTGATATAAGCTCACATCTGCCCAGGTAGGGCTCCAGTCCCCTATGAAGCCAAATCCTTCCCTTTCATACCAATCCTTCAACCAGGAGTTGAAGGTACGGATGTGGAGTGCCCTATCCTCCCCTGTGCCTTGGACAGGTAGCACTTCTGAGAATGAGACGAAACATGCTACCTGTTTCTGGTCCCCCGCCCTAGCTTCCTGAAATCCTCTTGGACTCTGGCTAACTCCACTCTTCTCCCCACCAGGTCATTGGTCCCAAGATGGACAATGACATTGAGCTTCTTCCTCCTGGCTATCGCCCTAGTGATCCTATAGATTAGCTTCCCATCTCTCTCTCTATGCAGCACTTCCTAGGATGCACTTGACCTCCCTCTCCACCCTGCTAGGTGTCCCTAACTTCACACCCCAGACAACAGAGTCACCAACTAGGAGAATCTTCCCCCTCCTCCATGGTCCCCTGTCCCCCTTCCCTGGGGCTCCAGCTTGGAGATCCTGACCATCCTCCCTGGTCCCAGCTGCAGGTGTGTGTGGAGGGCATTTCCAGTCTTTCAAAATAGTGTAGGAGTTATTCAGCTGGACTGGTTGGGGAATGTTCTTCTAACTCCCCCCAACCCTCCCTGAGCCCACCGTAGTCTAGTCACACTTCTTTCTGGGCATCCTATGAGGTTCATGTTGTGGACCAGGTGGTCTCTGGGTGGGGGTGGATGCCACCTGTAACCTGGCCAACTCTGTGCGGAGACAGGCAACCTCCTCCCTTGACCCAGAGAGGTGCCTGCAGATAGGGAAGCATCACAGCCTCCAGAATGTCTTCCTGAAGACTGCTGCTCCACACCCACTGCACTGCACCGTTTCCATCATTACGGTTACCATCCTCACTCTTCTGCCTGCTTATGCCTCCTAATTGCTATCTGCTATCTCCTAACCCTTTTTCCTGTTCTGCATGCTAACCCTTTTTATTCCTTCTCCCTCTCTCCCTGTCTCTCTTCTTCTGTAGAGACTTACAGCTTCTCTCTCCTCCTCTTGTATGAGCCCTTGTGGACCTAGTTGCTAACTGCACCCTTTGTACTTCTGCCTAAATGCCAGCTAGGTTATTGCTTGTGCTGTGCTGCCTAACTGTTCCTGTGTCTTTAAGCAGGTGTAGCTTGGCCTACCACTATAAAGTTAGACCACCTGGGGTGGTTGGGGAATGGGGTGGGTAGGAGGGTTGTTCCTATGGTTCTCTGTGTCTATTAAAACAAACAGGTAAACAAAAACAAAAAAAAACCCTTATTAAACTCATCAGATATTGTCACTTCAGGTCATAACTATTCCCTCTCCCTTGGTAAGGACACTAACATGCTTATTTGGAACATTGCTGAGTTTGGGAATAAACTAGCAGGTTCACAATGGATCAGTTTTGCCCAGAATTATGAGGTCCTCCTGCTTCAAGAAACCAGGGCCACTCAACAGCCTTGTATAAATGGCTATGAATCTCACTATCTACCAGTCACCAAGGCCAAACAGTATGGTAGACCAAAGGTGGGTCTTTCCAGCCTGGTCAAAATCAGTAAAAGTATTGGATCACCTCGCTCCTTCCCAGGAATTCCTTTTTACTGCAATAAAATGGGATCACCTAGTATATCTGACTGTAAACATTTACATTTCCCCTAAATTTCATACAAGTCCATCTTATGATATTTGGGCCAAACTGGCATGTGAGATAGATAGTATGACAATTAAGTTTCACATTGACACAGTTTTGTTGGCAGGAGATTTTAATTCAAGAATCACACAATTTGACAATTTGACTATTCTACAGGACCAAATGTATTTAGGGGATTTAGATATAAGGAACTCTTCTGAAAATGTACTGAATGATGCAGGAAATCATTTTCAAGAGTTCATCATGTATAATAACTTGCTGATACTAAATGACAGGGTGAATGGTGATCAGGAGGGTGCATACACCTTTTTTCACCCCAAGGGCAAAGCCTCATTCACTTTCTTTTGTGTTCCCCTGATAGTTATGACCAATTTAAAAAGCTGACAGTATATATGAGACCAGAAAGTGACCATGCTGCAGTAGCACTATGACACAACTGGCAATATGTCATCCCCGGTCAACTCGACTAAAACTTTAGCTTCGGTTGCACTAATAGGTAAATCTAAACTAACCCTTAACACTAAATCAGGGGAGATGGTTACAGGACTAATTTACTCTCCATATTTTTCTGCTCTTTTTCACTTCAGTACATGACCATTCTGGCCCACAGTACATTAGTAATCAATTAGAACTGTGCCATTAGCAAATTAGCCTCAAAATACATTCTACAAATAATAATAAGCCCAAACTTAGTACTTGGTTTGATGCACAATGTATTAAGGAAAAGCATAAGCTGGGGAAACTAATTAGAAACACTAAATACCCACAAAAGATAAATGTATACAACTAAACAAAGCACACAAACACTACAAAAAATTCCTGACATCAAAAAAATCTGAATTCACACTACAACAATGGGACCTCATGTATCAAGTTGTAAACTCTAAGGATACTAAGTCCTGTTGGACATTGGTGGCAAAGGGTATAAAGTCATACCTCCCTTCCTTGCCCATATACAATACATTCCTAAGGAGCCATGGGTGTCACATTACAAATCTTTACTCAATAAAGAATCTTTAACAATGGTAAATAATACATCTCCCTTTTGGGCTTCAGCCCTAGGTTTTCTCCCTTTGGTCATTTCCCTGGGTGATATTGAGCAGGCCATAACTCAGCATACTAATAAAGCATCTGGTCCTGACACCATTCCAGGTGAAATATATAAAGATCATATGAATTATTGGGTCCTCATTTACATATTTTTTCAACATTTGTCTCAAGGAAAGATTTATTCCTCCATCTTGGACTAAAAATGTAATTGTCCCTATTCATAAAAAGGGTGCATACTAACTACCATCCAACTACCATCTGATTAGTCTGTAAGACATTAGTGGTAAAATATTTTACCAGGATACTATTGGGCAAACTCCAACTCTGGATAGAACCTGTTTCTTACCTAACAAAACATCAAGTAGGATTCCACCACAGTTTTTCTACCATTGAAAACATATATATCTTAGCTCATCTCTTGGAAAAGTGCAGATTATACAAGAAAATGAAGCTGTAAGCTCTCTTCGTAGATTTTTCTGTGGCTTTCAGTTCTGAGGTCAGAGAAAAATTTTGCGATATCCTATTCAAAAGAGATCGCCGACTTAATTTAATAATTATGATTTACCTCTTACATAAAAATACCACCACCACCATAAGATATGACAATCATGGCAATCTTTCTGAGTACTTTAAGACAACATTAGGTATAAAACAGGGTTGCCTTCTAGCTCCCTTTCCTTTCCTTTTAGTGTTTACATTGACTCACTCCTTTACTTTGATACCTCCTTAACACTGGATTTGCCAAAAATTGATAATGACAATAATCATATACTTGCTTATGCCAATGATTTGATCCTTTTTTCACTTTCTCCTGTCGGTCTTCAACGTAAGATAAACCAACTGAAGTCCACATGTGACCGCCTAGAATTAATAATTAATCTTATAAAAACTAAAATCATGGTCTTCGGGCCACAAAAACCATCACCAAAGTTTTACTTGGATAAAGATCTTATTGAAGTTGTACCTTCGTACACATATCTCGGAGTCAAATTTACATCTAATGGCCTTTGGAACCAACACTGTAACGAACAAACATCAAAGACTAGACTTACTGCTAAAGCTTTATTACATTTTAACTTCAAATATGGTGGTTGTACAGTGGTTCCTACACTAATTGCCACTGAAGCTAAGAACAATTCAATGTTATTATATGGGTCTGAAGTATGGAGAACTAAACATTTCCCCACTTTAGAACTCCCACTATCTTTTTTATAAATCACTATTACAGGTATCTCTCTACCTCCAACCCTGTAGTCAGGGGTGAGCTGGGAAGACCCCTCTTGCCACCTTTGTTGTTATATGCTTGGTGTCTTACTGACTCAAGGTGATTAATAATTTGTTTAACCCCATTCCCAATTTTTGCCTTCTTGAAAAATTAAGTTGGCTCAACAAAGGTTTTTCATCTCCATGGCTAAAAGGCCTTACGTCTATTCTAACAAAAGCCTTAGTTTTCCAACTTTGGGATGACCTCCAGAGAGGCATCAAGATCTCTCCCCTATATAAATCTTTAGTTAAACAAAAATTGTTCTTCATTGTCCAGTTAAAACAGATGGAGCTAGTAAGGGTTCAAAAACAAGCCCCTTGATACAGTATTAACAAAATTGATTCTGTTAGTGAGGTATACTTAAAACTACCTCTTCCCCTGACTACTAGGAAAAGTAATCACTTGGGCCAGATTTGGCATACTATTTTCCAAACATGCTTACTTTAACAAATGACCCCCTCAAGGGCTTTGCTAGGACACTTGTGGATGTAATAAGGGCTTCCAGGAAACCCTTTACCATATTATAATACAGTGCCCTCTTTACAACCTCCCACAGCAGCAAATTCTAAAAGATGTCCTTACCAAATATGCTAACCTGGATTTTGATCCATTATTTATTCGTTTGCACCCTATGACCAAAGAAAATGCTGAATTAATTCAAGGGAGAGTACAAAAAGTAAAAATAAGCGAAACTTGCTCAAGCCCCCTGAGCATCACCACAGGCATACTGCAAGGCTCTACACTGGGTCCACTACTTTTTAGTCTGTTCTTAAATTCACTCCCCCCGACTGTAGCAGACCAGGTTTTGGTCTATGCAGATGATGCAGTACTTTACTCGTCCCACACCGACCCTGTAGAGCTCGACAACAGTATGCAATCTGATTTCTCCTCAATGGAAAAATGGTTCACTGAATCTAAGCTACTCCTAAACTATAAAAAAAACAAGACTATGGTCTTTGCATCAGCCAACAACAGACATAGGAACTACCAATTACAAATTGTTAATAATCAAAAATCTTCCCTTGAACCTGTAACCCACTTCAAATACCTAGGGGTAACATTAGACTTAACATTGTCATACATGTGACACATTGACCAGGTTGCCAGAAATGCTAATGCAAAACTAGGCCTGATCTACAGAAATAAGCACTGCTTTACTCCTGAAGCCCTAAAATTGGCTGTGTCCCGCTCAGTTCTGGTGCAAATTGACTATGGCCTTGTGATCTAAGGTACAGCAACTTCCACTGCCCTCAGAAGAATTAAAACTACCCTAAACAAAGCTTACAGGCTAGTCCTGGGAGTGCATCATCTAACCAATGCTTGTTAGCTCTATCGCCAAAGTGGTTGGCTAAACCTCGATGGTCGTATCTACTACCAGACATGTCTGCTCGCCAAAAAATCCTTACTTGGCCTTACCCCCTAGGGGTTCAGAACCTCCTCAAATGCTCTGACTCAGCTCGACACACAAGGGGCCTAAACAACCTCTCCTTGAAAGTCCCTTTCCACAGAACCTCCCTAGGACAACGCTCCTTCAAATACTGCACCCCCAACTGACTAAATTCCCTCAGTAGAGAGCTGCAAGCTGCAACCAAACTGGGCTCATTTAAATCCCAACTGAGAGCAACTCTTGCCTTTTACAGCACCTGTGACTGCAACGTATAGTTTCTTCCCCCTTGGTTCCCCCCACCCTCAATTTCCCTTCAACAACCTCCCTCGTACATTCTGCCCTGCCTCCTAGATCCCTCACCACTACTATTCCCCCTGCACCTCTCCCTTCTCTCTCACCTGTCTCCACCCCTCCCTTCATGGATCTGAGATTTGCCCCTCCCACTACTCCCCTACCACCTGCTCTCTACTACCTACACTCCTCTCCCCTCTCCCTAACCCCTGTCCATGTCTCCCAAACCACACTGACCAGGCCATCAGTCCTCCTCCCTCTCCTCTCCCTCCACCTTTCTCTTATCCATGCCACTCTGTCTCTTACCTCCTACCCCTCCCCAAACTTCCCACCCCTTTCTCTCATCTCAGTCTTTCTGCCTGACCCGGCCTTAACCTACCTCTTATAGCACCTGTCTCACTGCTAGCTAGTATGGTGACAAAAGAATTGTATCATGGTTACATTTCTGGCTGACCTTTTAGCTAAACTTTATCTAATGTCTGCCAGTCTTGTACGGTCACATACTTGCATAGTACATGGTAAGCCTGCTGTAGTTTATTTAGTGTCTGTTTATCCATAGCCTGACAAAGAATTATATCATGGTTACATTTCTGGCTGACTTCAAACCACTTTATCTAAATGTTGTCAAATGTCTGCCGAACTTGTACAGCCACGTACTTGCATAGTACATGCTTAGCCTGCTTTACTTTATCTAATGTTTGTGTATCCATAGCCTAGTTGATTGTATGTTTTCCTACTCTGTACAATGATGTGGAACCTCTGTTAATGAATCTCTGACTCAAAGGTTTTCCTAGATTGTGATAAATAAATAAATAAAAATTAATAAATAATTGCCAAATTTCTCACCTTTGTGATAAACTATAAAGGAAAGCACTTTCTTACTCATCAAACTTAATGTGTCTTAACTCATTTTTTTTTCTGTATTGTACTCCTATACAGCAGTGTCCATGTGTTTCTGTACATTTAAACGTGTCATAGAAATTGTATCAAATTTCCATTTTTATTATTATAAGTATTGTATCTGTTTGTACGATTGTAATGACCAATACTCTTATGCACTGGAAGATCAATAAACTTTGACTTGAAACTATGACCTTGGTTGCCCAGTCCAAAAATACTATCAGGGTGGTCTGGCAAGATCTCCATGCCACAAACCTGTGCTGTTTACTATCAAGGAGCCCATTACTTTTCTAGTAGTCCACCAGGTCCTCTTTGACTACGGTGTCCATCAGTTAACCCGCAACAGAGGTGGGACTGATAGGTCTTTAGTTAGCTGCTTTCTCCAAATCCCCATTCTTATGAAGCAGAACTATGTCCTCTACCCTCTAGTCTTTTGGAATCATCCCTGATTGAGTTGCACTATTAAATAGCCCTGCCAGGGATTCAGCCAATTCTGATGTCAGTGTCCTGAGCACCCTTAGATGCATCCCATCCCATCTGACCTTGGGGCCTTATCTATCTTCAGGACTGTAAGCCCTTTTTTGACTGTTTCATATGTAAATTCCTTCTGCCTCTTTTCTTGAGTCCCCCTTTCAGCAGCCTTTATGCCACTTTCAGGCAAATGCCACTGTTCTTGACTGTGAAAACTAAGTCCTCATCTATTACCCCACCCCTATTAACCTGAAAGAAGAGCAACATTGGTTGAAAAGTTGGGCAGTGGAAAGATAGACCCAGTGAGACATCAGGGAACTGTGTCTTGGGGTCAAGGGTAAAAGGGGGGCCCCCTTGGTACCAGACAACAGTGCCTTGGATAGACAGTGGGATTTGGGTTCACTGGATGCTAGCTATTGCTCGGTACAAGTGTGTGTGTGTGTGTGGATACCAGTGGACTCTAGGGACAGCACAAATAAGGAGATGTCTAGGTGTGGGACTTATGGATGTCAGGAACTGTTTGCAAGAAGAGGAAGGTATGGTTAGGAGACCACTAGATGGCCAAGTGCCTGTCAGAGCAAACAGGGTTATGTACTGCATTTTAGTTTTGTGATATTTACTAGCACTGTCATGTGCATCTTTCAATACTAGGTTCAGAAAAGTTTGTAGGCATGGCTGAGATATGAGAGGGTGCCATCCCAGATTTTTCCTTCTACCATCATGAATGGCAATTCACTTTATTAAATGGGTAGGGACAGCCTATGAATCTGACTGGCTTGCCAGCCATACTTTCTTTTTAGCTATACCTCACTAAAAACAAGCCCCCCAAAACAGCAACCATCCCCAAAAAGATATTCTTGTGTCATCCTCCATTCACATGACCAGAAACCGATATCTTGTTTTCTTGGTAATGACAGATCTGAGACAGAAATGTAGCCGCCTTTGTTTTCTAGCAAGCAACACTCTGCTTTCTCCTTAGTAACTCACAGGCAGTGAAACAAGGAACCAACCTGTTTTCTGCCTCCCAGACCTGTGTTCCTCACTGACTCACTGCTGGTCTCTTGCTTCTGACTGACGTAGAGCAAAACCATTGGTACTTTCATGGAAGACCTAACTGCAGATGCAAGCGTGCTGCCAGCAAGACCACAAGGAAATCTTGGTCTTGCTGGCTGCCAGTACTGACCCAATTCCCATTTGTCCTTCACTGCATGTTGTCCTGGTTTTGCCACCTTGATTGACAGTTTAATCTTTGGGCTCTGAGTGCACAGCAATTTTCCCATTGTACTGTACCAAGAGCTGAAGTGGAAAAATAGTACTAAAAGGAATTTTGACTTTCCCTCAAAAGTCCCCCCCCCATCAAAACTGCGTTGTTTTCCATGACTGGAAAACATAAATCACGGAAGAAAAATATTTTTTGTCCATTTCCTTCGATGTTCTGTTCCCTGCATGCAGCTCTCAAAAATTCCTCTCGATGCTGCTGAGGGACTATTTTACTTCAAAACAAAAAAACTGTTAATATTTTTTTTTTTTTTTAAGTTGCAATATGTCTCAAAGTATACTCATTTTATAAGTACAATAACACACTCTGAGGTGTGGGCTATGTTCTGACAAATGCACTTCTAGGGGAGTAAGGCACTTGTCCTGTGTCCTCATACCTCACTGTGCCCCTAAGTGTGCATTTATCAGAGTGTAACCCACACCCCATCATGTGTTATTTAAGCAATAATTCGTGACAGGGTGTGGTATATTATGGGATATCACCATGCCTTGGGTGGTTGGGCACAAGACCATAGGCCTAATGCATCAAACATCTGAGAAGTGACGATTTCCCATGATATACCGCACCCTGGAGTGCATTATTGGTCTTATGAACTGGGTTATACCTTTTACAAAGAAAAAAGAAAAAAACTTTAAAAAATCTTTTAAAGTTGAGTTTTCTGGGGTACTGTGGGAGTACTTTGTAAAAAATATAGTTCTCGGAGGGCTGGGGTCAACAGGTGGCACTGCTGTTGGAGGTAATAGAAAAACTGCAGCTCTTGTGACTGCATGATTCTCTGCTGTTCACAGCATGACCCCTCCCCCCAGTGAACTGTGCTTTGCCTGACAGTTTGTAATGGCAGATGTCCTTACTGCATTTAATGCTCTGTGGAGATAGGAAAGGCAAACGGTGGACAGCTAATAGCAAATAAGGAGTGTCATGTCGATTGTGAGTGGGAGGAGTGGCGCGAGACTTTGAGGTGGGTGTCTGTGGCAAAACTGAACTGGCAGTTTGGTGAATTGGTTGCTGTGGCAGGAGAGGAGAGTGTTTGTTTTATTTGTTCCTGTGGCAGTACAGTGTTTCTTTTACTGTGTACTTGCTGGCTGGAGCTGCTGCTATGGACCGTTTGGCTGGCTGGCTGCCAAAATGTACTGGTGGACAGATTTGGAGCAGGTGAAACGAGCTGTTGGTTGCCACCATTTCTTACCCATGATTATACTGCTGAATATAATCACGGGTAAGAAGAGGGCTCAGCCAGTCATCTTCCAACATTTATAGTACTCAGTTCATAATGCTTATTTTTGCATACTCCCCATTGTGATGTGTGCTGCACATTGTGTATAGCAGTTCAGGTGGCAGAACAGATATGCAATGTGCAAACTGCTCATTTTTGTGGCACCCAAGTCTGTCGGAGAATAAGGCCATTAGTATATGGAATACACTATACAAAATCCAGATCCTTTTTCTATTTCTAGTATTTTTTTTTTCTTCATGAAGAGGCACACACGAGCTCCAGTGTTCTTTTTTTTTCTTTTCAAGAAAAGCACATCCAATTTTGCTAGTCTTCCTTCCTTCCTGACACAACTGAAACTTGTGTAAGTAAAAATACCGTCATGCACTGATGTTTATACACCAGAGAACTCCATTACTGAGGGTAATCTCATCCTAAGCACTTACAACAGAGCACTTAAGTAGAAAAAGCTACCATCAATCACTCTGCGGTATAGCAACTGACAACTCTACACACATCAGTGGCATGCTGCAAGAAAAAAAAGGCATAGCTAAAACTAAAGTGTTACAGGTTTATTTCCCCATGTCTATTAAGATAACTGTAGTTTGTTTTTTAAAGCATTGTCCCTTTTGATTAAGTAGACAACGAAAACAGACCAATAGCACCCTCTGTCATATGGATTCCCTGAAATCAATTGGACTAACACTTGCTTGGTTTAAGAGTGACCTTTATTTGAGCAGATTAATTTGATACATCATTGCACTTTCACACCATTTAAAACCATCACCATATCACCTTACAATCCTTTATATATTATTTTCCTTATGTCTTGGGGTTGCACCTTTATTCACATTTCAACAATCAACCTATTTACATCATTGTGCAATCTTCATGGCTCGGGTGTAAATGACCTCACACCTCTTCCTCCTCCTGGTTCTCTTCCCTGGGTTCAGGTGTCCCACCTGATCCCCAGCCCTGCCCCCTTTGGGGTGACTGCCCCATGAGGGCCTTCCCCTGCCCTGCTCCGACATTCTTCCAGCTGGGGCCCCCCCCAATTTTTTCCCCATTAGCCCATATCCCTGCTATCAGCACCAGGATAAAGGGCTTCCCCAAAAACTAGGCAAACACCCCCAATCCCTGCCCAAATTTCTATAATCTCCTGAATGTCCCCATTGAGTGCTATGTTGCCTACTATTGACATATGCACTCCATCATCCCTGTACATACCCAGGACATCATGCATGATAAGCTCATGCCCCATGTACAACCCCCCCCCCCAAGGCCCAGGCCACCATCTTTCAGTTTATTCAGTTGCAGGCCCTTTCTACCACCTTAATATTCCTCGCATGTCTCCATTTCCTCCTGGAAATAACCCCAGACCAACAAATTGTTGTCCGAGGCCACCAAGAATTTATGATTTCCATGTCCTTTAAAATCCTGTACATCAGTACCACCCATGGGATATTCCCCAGATCATTTCCCCCGGCACATATGATTAATAAGTCTGGCATGGGTCATACCCTGCACCTTTCTTCCAGTAGTGGCAACAACTGATGCTAGCATAATCCCCTCACCCCGCACCACTTGATGACAGACTTATCTGGATCTTGTCCCAATTGTCGACCCTCTGTGGTTGTTAATGCCCATTTTTCAGCCCAATAAATAAAGGAATGGCCCACTAGCCACACCCCCTCCGGTGTCCATCATCTAGAAAAAAAAACAGAAATGTGATAGTGTCTATTTTCTTATGTACCTTCTGTAGGCTTGGGACATCCATCTTCCCATTTTTTGCATGTCAGACTCACTCCCACCACTTGCTGCCACCTCTGACACCACCCCAGTCCTAAATGAATGCAACGCAGACTGGCTGAGGTCTTCACAATGAACGCCATTCCTTTTTTTACTACCACTGTAACCTGATATACTGTAGCTGGGTCCCCGTTACCATGCTGGAAAAAACACCCCTCCCCCCATAGTCTCACTTCCATACATGCTTTGAGAGACTTTATTATGCCACCATCTTCCTTCCTCCTTTACTTCAGCTCCACTCTGATACCTGTCCCTGCTTGAACTATTTTGGACTGATGCAGCCATAGGACTGCATTGTCGTCCACCCATGAAATATCCTGAAACTGCAAACCCCCAGATAGATCCCCTTTCCAGCTAGCTACAATGTCACTGACCCTGAATGCCCCTCTTTGCATTACCAGGAATATTGCCTTGAACAGTCTGGCCTCATAAGGTGATGTGCAAACTTATGTAACACTGTCCAGCAGTTTACTGAACATGTCCCCATTGACAGGTCTTCTCCTGTCTAATAACTGCACTTGCAATTGCGACTACCCCTGACTCATTCTGCACACCTCTGATGACCTGGTGGGGGTTCTCCACCCTTGCAGCTGGCAAACCATACCAATTCCTGCCAGATGGAAACCCATCATGGCTCTTGCCATCCCTGTCTCCCATCGGTCTACCATGTATCTCATTAGTTGGGTCTCAGGTACTGGGCCAATTATCTCAAGGCTTGCCCATTGTCAGAACTCCTGAAACCTCCATCATGCATTCTTGTAGGCCCTCAGTGTGTTCAGTGCACAGGCATTCTGAAAGAGGAGTTGGGCTTGGTCCATCCAACCTCCCATAGGCACATTGGCACCTGTGTTTTTCCAGGCTGCTGCCCCATGGACAAATGCATGGAACTTGTCTAACTGCAAACATGAAAGGCTGTCAGCTGTGGTGTTCTTAACTCCTTCCATATGCCTAGCTTTAAAAGACATGTTTAGTCTGAGCCCCTGCAGAACCAGTAGACACACCACCCTCAAAACTGCCTCTGTGGAGCCTGACTGCCTGTTAATGACTGTAACTACTGCCTTGTTGTCACATTGGAAAATTACCTTTCTGTTTCTGAACTGGTCTCCCCACACCACTATGGCCACCCAGATGGGGAACACTTTCAGGAAAGTGATGTCCTCATCAGACTTAGCTCCACCCATCTGTCTGGCCACTTCTCCAAAATCCACCCTCCCTGGAAATAGGCTTCCATGCTGAACCCCCCAACCACATCTGTATATAATTCCAACTTACTGTCCAGCAGCCATTCCTCCTGCCAGAATGTGACCCCATTGTAGTGTAACAGAAAATTTTCCCATTCTGTCAAATCCTTACTAAAATCCACCCAGTGGTGAGGAAGCCTCACTTTCATTGTAGCCCTGGCCAGACAGCGGGTGAATACCCTCCCTGGTGCCACCACCCTGCAGGCAAAATTAAGGTGCCCCAGGACCTGCTGGACAGTTCTCAAAGGCACCCAACACTTCCCCTGCATCCCTCTCATCAGTTCCCTCAGCCTGTCCACCTTACCTGCTGGAAGCTGATAACATTATTGTTCGATGTCTAGTTCATTACTCCAAAACTCCAGTCTCCTACTCGGGTCCTCCATCTTATCCTTGGCTACAGGGACTCCTAATTCCTCACACATGCTCTAAAAATCCGGTGGCATGCCCACCGTTGCCTCTCTTCCCTCCCTATAAGCAAAAAGTCATCCAGGTAGTGGACCACTACCTCATGTCCATACCTGTTCAAAAACACCCACTGCAGCCACGTACTAAAAGTTTCAAAAGCAGCACATGCTATTGAACACCCCATGGGCATCGCTTTATCAAAATAGTACTTCGCTTGAAACTGAAAACTTAGGAGTTCCCAATCTTGTGCACAGACCGGCAGCAACCGAAAAGTGGCCTCTATGTCCATTTTCACTAGCAAGATGCCCAGCTTCTCTCCGATTAATTCCACAGCATTGTCTAGGGTGGTGTATGGCACCACGCTCCTATCTGGAGCGATTGCATCATTTACCGAATCGTCCTGTAGGTAAGAGAGATGGTGGATTAGTCAGAACTCTCCTGGCTGCTTCTTAGAGACTATGCCCAATGGTAAAACCCTCAGATGGGGAAAGGGTGGGACTTCGAATGAACCCTCCACCTCCCCACGGCCTTCTCTTTTTTTATTTTTTTTCAACTATATCTTCCTTCCCTTTAATTAATCCCAGATTTTTTGCTCTCATGTTTTTCTTTCCCCCTCGTAATGTAGGCTAAAACCAAACTTAAATCCCTCCCTCAACATGTCTTTCACTTTTGTATTTGGATAATCCCTGGTTCAGTAAAATAAAATGTCTAACTTAATGGTGGAGGTAGCCATACTGAAAGTAATCCCATGTTGCTGCGCTGCGGGTGCCAGATTATCTTCCTGGTAACCACCCCGTCCATATTGCCCCCTGTGTCCACTGCCATGGTTTGCATAACTTCCTCCTCCCCCATTACCCCCCATAGGCTGCCCTTGTGGCTGAAAACCGGATTTATCTCTGTGTGTATGGTATCGTGAGATGGGGTGGAAGCCCCTGCAGCCCGAGCATACGTATTTAAATTTGCAACTCGTCCACGTACAGTAAGCCTTGTTATAGGCCCAACAGGTTTTTGAGTTTGTCGTCCCATTCCCTTTTCTTACATTGTTACTTGCCCCCCCCTTGGGCTGATAGGGTTCTGCTCCATAGATCAGATAATGTGATACCCCCATGAGATGCCATCCTGTGCCTGAACTTCTCATCGTACACCAGCCACCCGTACTGACTCTTTATCCAGCAGGCATCCCTGATAATGGCCCAGTAAGTCAGCAGTGGTAATGCCAGGTCTGACTTTTTTTGCAACATGATGGTGCTAAAATGCATGAAAACTTCCATCCATGCTCTGAATGTCTTCTCCTTATTGCTAGTGTCCTCACTAGTTTTCCCAACAATGGCCAAAGCCACTGCCATCACAGATCTTCCCACCGTCTCCTTCTGCTCGTACTTTTTAGCCAAGTCTTTGTCCACCAGGGCAAACATGTCCACAAATTCCTCTTTCCAAATCTTTTCTTTTATGGATTGTGGCACATAATCACCCAGGGTCAAACCCAGAACCCCCCCACCCACCCTTACAGCCCCTTCCCCATCCACTCCTTGTGATGCTATACCCTCCCTTTCTTTTCTCCCTTTAATTATTGCCATTCCTCATCCATCTCCTTCCAACCTGTTTCCCCTTTTTCTGCCATGATGCCAGCCAAATATTCCTTCAGGCTGCCATCCACCAACAGGTCCACTGTCGGTTCCTTACCGTGACCATGCTGTGGCTCCTCAACCACCTCGGGGCTGTTCCTTGTCATTCTCTACTTTGAGGGCTCCTTCTGTGGTGGGGCCTTTTTCCTCTCCACCTCCTGTCTTTCCTTTTCCTCTGCCTCCCTGGACTCCTTGATGATCGCTTGAACCTGATCAATCAGGTCTTCAGCCTTTTGTGCCAGCTGTTCGCTTGACTTCTGCTTTGATGCTGCTGCCTTCTTTGGTGCCATCCTGTAACCATATCAAAATAAATTAACCAATTGCCAAAAGACTGGTCTACCCATGATCTTGATGCATCCATTCCCCCTTGGTCCCACTCAGCCGTAACCTGCATGCAAGTCTTGTGGTCGCTGTACCCTCCCGCCCGATGATTTCCTATGTTTTTTCTTTTTCTTTTTTGGGTGAAATATTCTCTAGGTCACTAGGATGTTGGATGACACACTGTACTCTCACATAATTGAAAAGCTGCCATACCATGCCTGCCCCCCAAAAATGCCAATCTAAAAGGAGCAACTGCCACTGACAAACTGCTGTGGCATAAAGATATTGTGACACTGACACAAGGGCTATCAGACCTCCGCTCTGAAGATAGGCCCCAACATTCTCCCTTCACTCTTGAGCCCTTCAGTCACATAGGGGCCCACCCTCTTACATTCGGGTGAACATTTACTTTTTCCCTCTTCTTCCATTTGCCTGTTACTTTTTTTTTTAACCCCCCCCCCAAAGCGCATGGCTCGTGGCTCTTGTCCAGGTGCCCTTACCCCACAGCTGATCCAGCATTCACTGGGAAAACCTTGCCTCTAAGTCTGTAATCACCCAGCTCCCCATATTTCCCTGTTTTGCCTTTTCCTCATGCCATCAAGCTGCTGCCTCCAGAAAACAGCAAACAAAATAAATATCCAATATCCCAGGAAGCCTCTGTGGCATTAGTCTGCTTATTCCCCCCATGGTAGGCCCGAGCTGTATTGGCCTGACCATGCGATCCCTTGGTGCGAGGCCATGAATCCCTTTACTTGAGCCACAGAGACTGGAAGAACTTAAAGACACCATCTGTCCTCAAAACCCCTTATATTGATGGTGGCATTCTGGCCATACCCCCGACTTTGATCCAAGGCCTTGGCAGGGACCCTTCCTTCCATCTTTGAAAAACAATGAAACCCCAGCCCCTAGCAGTGCTACTAATGCCTGAAAGACACCCTTGCCTTTATTATTATTATTTTAAAAAAAAAACATCCAGTGCTGCTCCTTCTGCCTCATCTGAACCTGTTCAAGAATGGAGACCCCCGATGCATCGTATGTCCCACACAGGCCCTGCCATGTGGCTCATGTTCAGCAGCCAACCCGACTGTTCCTAAATGCTGCACTGGGATGGAAAAACAGAAAATCAAAACCCCACCGTGAGGAAAAGCACTACCGAATGCTGCTTCCAGTGTCACCTCTGATAACTTCCCACACGGTAGCTCCCTTCCCCATCAGCATCACCTCTCGACCGACGACGGCTAGCCACCTCCTAGAAACCACTTCACCAAAGCAAGCAAAACACTACAAATTGCATGAAAAGGCGCCACTCACACTGAAACAATGGCCTGGTGACCAAGAAAAGGACCCACTAATACGTCTTCCTAAGGCCACTTCAACATCCACAGAAGATAGGTAGAAAAAAGCCTAACTCCTGAAAACCTATGTGGAAACAAAGAGAAATTCAGCTAATTAAACCAAAACCCCTACTATTAACCACTGAAAAAAAGATCCACTACCACGGCCTTATAAGGCCACACCAATGTCCACAGAAGATAGGTAAAAAGAAACCTAAATCCTGAAAACCTACGTGGAGACAAAAAGCAGTTTGGCTAATTAAACAAACCCCTACTGTTAATCTAACCCTCAGACCTCGGTTGCTAACTTGACTTACCAAAACAGCATATTCTTGCATTCCAGTGCCTTGTGGGAAGGTCCCAGGGCCCAGAGCTTGCACTCAATAAATTGAACATCAAATTCTAAAAGCCACAACTTCTGAATGGGAATGAAAACAAATAATTAACAACAAGGAGTGGAAAGATGCCCTGCACATAGACTAAACCTATAATCAACCTTGTCAATCAGCACTAACTAGTCCGTCCCACCATGACATCATCCCTTCCCACCCCGCCCACTTCCCCTTTCCTTGTTTCCCTCAGGAACTCCACCCAGAACTTCTGATTTCCTGATCCCTCTCCTCACCTCACCCTTTCTTCCTTCAACCCATCCCTTCTCATCCCAGTAAGCCCTTGACAATCTGGGTTGCCCTTTAATGGGGCAACCCCCTTTGTCTAATAACTACAGAGGCATAGAATATGACCCTGTTGTTGCAGACTCTCAGTGCTGAACTAGATCCAATGGCTCTACAGTATATTCAGTAAGGTTCCAGTATGCTGCATAGATATTGAGACATACTGTAAGTGAGCAGTCCATCTAGTCCACTCCCTCACTAGTCAGTAGAATCACCACTCAGAGATTGTATGTTGCTTAGCTGTCACACCTCCTGTGCCTTTCTTCTCCAGCTGCCTAGCCAGTTTATCTTTGAAGAATTCTATGCTGTCTGCCTCCACAACCTGCTGAGGAAAGCTGCCTCATAGAATTTCTTCAGTCTCCAGGCTAAGTAATTTTCCTCATCTAATCTCTCTTTCTTTGACCTGGCTCCCTCGATTTTTGTCCTGGTGCCCTCTTCTCCTGCTGCCCCCTACAAACAGTAGTACTTCCTGCTTCTCATTGTGCCCCTTACCATCGGATCTTTTTTGGTCTCTGTCAGATCCCATCTCAGATTTTTTGAGAACACAAGCCTGAAAAGAATGTATAAAAACTGTAGGTACGGGTGGTATAATATTGTTTATTAAAACAAAAACAGAACAATCCAACCAAATGAAGCTATCTGACTGGGCAGTTGAATGAAAGCATTGATTTTTTTTTGTTACAATATATTAATTTACATATTTTCAGATTTTCCTAGTTGTATCTTGTGGCAGCTATTCATTATATTACATGGCAGACATTAGTAGTAGTGAGGGATGGGCAAATTAGTTTGGAAAAATTACAAAACCCTCCCTCCCAGTTGTCAGAAAAAGCTTGATTTGCCTTGGAATATGAATACTGTATGGTAGCTAGCATTCTATGGATATTTTTATGCAAACTGCATACTGATTTGAGGTTTTAAAAATATGTTTTTTTTTTTCCCATGATACTTTTTCTCCCAGGGTGATCAGCCAGGATTTCAACCCTATCTCCACTTCCTGTGACCCACCCCTACCTCCCTCAAGTTACTAGGTCTTGAGTCCCCCACAGATTCTCCCCATGACAGGGCCAGGAAGGGGAGGGCTATCCACCCCCACCAGGTGAATAATCCAGTCTGAGCCCAACAGTCAGGTGGTGGTGTGGGTCACAGGGTAGCTAGTAGGGCTTCATGAAGTCTGACCTCACAAATATTCCTCGTTCTCCCATCCCCTGCTAAGGCAGCACATCAGGACCTGTGCATATGGAGGTGTGCATGTCCTGCAGAATCACTGTCCCATCCTTCAGGCTGCTTATATCCTACATTACCACCAGGCCTCCACCCAGTGGCACTCAGAGGCCGAGACAACTGTCCACCCTTCCCAGGAGAGGAGAGAAGTACTTGGAATTCTCAATCCCCACCCACCACAGCCAAACACCGGCAATCCACGCTTGTTCTTGAACACGGGCCACCAGCTTGGCAAGAAGCAAAGCGCTCAACACCTTAACCCTCCATTGGCCTGGCTGTTTTAGAAATGTTTAAGAATATTACCCTCTTAAACTTTTCTCATGCTGAGTCAAACTCAAACCATTGATGGTTTGCCCATTCCTAGTAGTATCAGGGCTTCCTTACCATTAGCAGAAAAGACATTAGCAGGATGCCAATAAAAATATGAAGCTAAAATGCTAGAAATGTTGTGACTTAGAAGCTCTCACTGCATTGCTGTAACTTCAAATCATAGTTAGAAATGCAAAGCTTTATACTCCAAGCCTATGCTAGCAGCAGTAGCCCAACAGTAAGGTGGTGGTGTGGGTCACCCTTCTCTCTAGTCTATGCCCATGTCCCATGGTCCTCTTCCCTTGCAGGGTTCTCAACATCCTGAAGGAGTGAAAGGCCCTGGTTATACTTTACTCCTCCTCCCTCTCCCCCTCCTCTCCCATGGTCCTTCTCCTCTTTGCAGTGTTTTCAGCATCCTGAAGGGACAAAGACCCTGGTTACACCTTTCCCTCTCCCCCTACCTCTCCCCTCTAGCTTCCTCCCATCATGTATTCACATAGAGATAACAATCTTGTGCCTAGTAATCCTCTCCCCTCTACAATTTCACTTCCATTCCTTGCCTGCTCCCACCCTACAACTAACCCTTAAACTTGTAGCACTGTTCTCAGCTGCCAGTTCCTTCCTATAACTAACCCTTAAATTAGCAGCATTGTTCTCAGCTGCCAGTTCCTTCCTTCCATCATAAACTGGCTTTGTCACAAGGATCAAGTCCATTTATTGTGTCCAAAATATTGCCGTATTGGCACTGTATCAGTGGAACTGCTGTCTTAACCTGTATATTTAAATATTTTTGGATATTATGTCTGTGTATTTCTAATTATGTAATTGCTGTTTGTTGCTTAGTTGTCAGAGAAATGTAATGATTCTGTACAATGTTCTCCTGATGTTGGGCTCCTGCCTCCTCCTTATGTAATCCCCTCCCCCCAAGACGCTTCTGGAAATGAGCTGTTTCACAGTTCATGTTGCTTTCCTTGTGAATCTCTTCTAAATAAATAAATAAAAGTAGGTTATACAATGGATCTTTTAACTTCATTAGCAAGTAATGTGATTTTAAAAATCAATCCATTTAAAAGTTCAGAGGGGTTGTTTATTACTGATTAGATGCATTCTAGTTTTGAGCAACAAAAATGCTACATTAATGCCAGCATTTCTTTCACTAAGTACTCATAATATGTTATGACAGTGTTGTGTTCTGTCACTGCACCAGTCATTTTAACTCAGAAAAAGGAAATCATTAAATAGTTAACACCCTAATAAAGCAGACAGTAATTAAACAAAACCTAACTCAATCTAATTTTGATTTTTTTTTAGCATTCCTTCTTGAGCGCCAGTATATGGCATGCACAGTACTACAGCCTAGATTTGGCCCTATTCTTAATTGTAGGTGCAAAGTAGTCAAAAAGACCATGTTGTTGCCGCAGTAACTTAGCAAGTGCCTGCCTGTGAAGATGAGCTTGGGTCACAATGCTAATAGGTTGGTATTACATTGGAAAAGGGGGAATTTGTATTAGCGACAGGGGAACCTGCATCAGTGACTAGGGGAGAGTATAAGTAACCGGGGAAGTATATTGCAACAGTTGCAGCCAGTGACAAGTTCCAGTATATCTTGATATATCTAGGTACATATCCAGGTAAATCACAGGATCCCTCATTGTAATAAATAGGATTTCCAGAACTGTTTCTACAATGGTAGCAATCACCACACATATCAATTTTGCACCATGGTGCTAGGCATCAGACTTGCATTGCTTATTTTCCTGTTCTGCTCCAACATCTGAATTTGTTGTGCTCTGTACTTGTTGCAGTGGCCACCAGATGTAGCAGTACAATGTTTATATAGTGCATGCATCACTGTCGAACAGAGTTTGTGGCAAACATACACAGGTGCACCATGTTATAGATGACCTAGTGCTATAAATACTCCAATACACACTCTGTCTACCCATAATGTCTTATCTTTTAGTTCCTGGCTATGGTACCTAAAGCAGTACTAGTGTTTATTCAGGCGGGTTTATTTGCCCTACTGCCTCTCCCATATTTCCTGCCTTAATGCCTTACTGCTATACTTCTTGGTGAGTATCATTCTCTTAACTCTGTCACAATCATATTTTGATTTTGCAGCCTAAAAAATATTTTGAAGTCTGTGTTTATAGCATTGACTCTGTGAAGTCAGCACCTTTTCTATTTAGAAAAAATGTGGGGCATAGTAGTTGTTATTGGGGTGAATTTGGGACTTCACTTGTGATGCAGAACAGTCAAGGGGTATGCTTGATGGAGGGGATGGGTACCCAACAGAGTGGCATCTATTATTGTTCATACTTTTCTTTCTTTTTAGTTAAATCAACACATTTTTCTCATTCACACACTGGTGGTACACTAACCACTACTGGAAACAAACTCTGGTCAAAGCCACTACGGCTACAAGCAACATGATGGCAGTGATGCAGCCATTGGGATGGGCACTAGCTATCTGGGCGTCCGACGTACAGCAGAGCGACTTGGACTTCAGACTTTTGCAATAGCAGGTGAACTTTACCTGTCTTTCACTATATGACCCAAACACAATACTGAACCTTAATATTTGTTCTCAGTTCCATTTTAACATTCAGATGTTCAGCACTGTGTGCCTTGGGCCACCTCCCTCCAGCTGGTCGTTAATCCAAGGAAATGACCATCTTCTAGGTTGTTATTGTGATTCTAAGTCTAATTGCAATAACAACGTTTGTTTTCTTTTAGTTGTATTTAGGTTTTTGCTGTGTGGTACGAGCCACGTGTGCCACACAGCATCATTTTGCAGCTGGAGCAGTCATTTCTGAGATGTCAATGACCAATCCAGTAGCCAATCAGGAGCCTCGCTAGGCTCGTGAATAATTAATTAGACTTATAATCCTAATTATAAAGTGCTAGTAATCAATTTGTGTCAGCATCAATCTCAACCCAGGAGAGCACAGGTGTCAAAAGGAATGAAATATAAAATTTAGTTTGATATCAAAAATATCAACTTGGGATTTTAATTTGAGATTGTGTCAAAAATCTCAGTGTTTAAAGCACCCCAATAACAGTGTGCTGTATTTACAGGCTCTTTTGCACATAATCTGTGAGTATTAACCCATTCCAAAAAACATTTGCCAATTGCGTGTTCTCCTAGTGATATTATAAAGGGATGAGGTTTTCACCACATGACTGATTTACACATTCCAGCAACTTTTTTCATTTTTTATGTATTTTTTGCCCTTGCATCATAATCTCAGTCTATGTATTTATTCAGAGACTGATTTCCCCACTCATGTCACTAATCTTATTTCTTTACCAAATTGTAATTTAATTACATCAACAATTATGAGCACATAAGCAATTTCAATGGACTAGATAGATTTGGCAGTGAATATAATTAATCATGTTTTACTTTTTCCTTTTACATGTATCACACTCTCTCATCCCTACCACTACAACTTGTAAGGCTGTGTGTTAATTTGAGCTGTATTATTCATAACATCACAGCCTCCTTACAGTGGGAGGTCACAGAGGTCAAGTGGGGACTGATATGCACATGTGTTTTAGAAAAAAAAACTTCTGACTTGATAGAAAGTTAAACTGTACACTTTATATCTGTACTGATATTAACCACCAAGCGAGATATTTACAAAGGTAGCACAAGAAAAAACTATATCACACATTTTCATTCTGTGTCATGCATGTATACTCTCCCCATGACAGAATGTTCTATAATTCTTTAAAACCATTTTCTAAGTCCATTTCAGGGAACTTCACTATGAGGCCATCCTGTCTGAATAAAATGTTTTCACACCTACTGACTGATAACCCATTCTATTACCAGTGACTACACTTTTTTACTTCACGACAAACTGTGCTGAAGCTTTGTATAGTGTAAAAATTCCTGGAAAATTGGAATCAGTATGTGAAAATCAGCTATTGCATGAAAAATGACTTAAAGGTTCATGACATTCACCTTTAAAGGATTCTGTTAGTGTTCCATCTCTCTCTGTACATGCTTTTTAGTTAAAGTATACTAGTGGATGTTTCTAATTCACATGCTGCTTGTAAGAACCATTTCAGAACTGTATCATGCAGTTTGTGCCCCTGTTCTTCTCTTGCATTAGGGCATAAACTTCATCATACAGTTGAAAAAAAAATGTCACTGACTACTGTACCATATTTTACAGTAGAAACATTCACACTGAGGCTGCTAAAAGGACCATGTAGATGGAATAGTTACAGCCTTTGAACTTGTACTTACCAAACCGCTTCTTTTGGGATAAATTATTTACTTACTGTACCTGTTCAGCACAATTTTCCTTTGAAGCAGAAGTGTGCTGAGCCCTAAGTTTGTTTTTCCTGTTGAAGCTGTTTTTAGGGTGTGTGTGTGTGTGTGTGTGTGTGTGTGTGTGTGCGCGCGCGTGTGTGTGTGTGTTTGTGTACTGGATCATATTTTTTGTTATTCACTGAATTTACTAAAAGGCCAGTACATGCAGAACAATCACAGTACTACATGTGGGCCAGTATTTGAAACATGGCTTCTACATACAGTACACTGTAACACTTCATATCTAGTTTCAAAGTATTACTAAATTACCAAATTAAAAAAGGTGGACACATTATAAATTGCCATATATATTTTTTTGATATTTATTGTGTAATCCCTAGGTGGTGCTATCGCAAGGGCTACTACCCTTGCCTGCTTGGCTAGTAGCAGGTTAAGGGGCCTAGGTTCTGTAACGGGTGCCTCCACCCAGAGGCCAGGGTTGGTAGTGGTCAAGCTAAGCAGGGCACAGCCCTCCGGGACACTGTAACCCCCCCTCTTTCCTTGCTAGTGGCCTAAACACTGCACAAAAATTATGTTCGCAATATCCCTGATACACCATACAAGTACCCACACTGTTTGCACTTACCACCAGGGCTTTCCTCTGGCTCGGCCCTGGGGACCCCCTGTAAAACAAAGTTATACACAGCAAATAACAGCAGTACAGTACTCTTGCACAAACTGAAACGACAGTCAGGGTAAATGCAAAAAAGAGTTAGATCTGATTTATTTAAAGGACTTGAACAAGGGAGGGGCGCAATCAGTTTAATTTGCTTAAAGGCTGTATCAGTCAAACAGTTATGCATGTACTTCAGGGTCCATACACAGTCACACACCCTGGGTACCCAGATGGAGAGTGGTGGGCTAGCCAGGAACATTGCAGCTGGTTGGGGCCCTGTGATGGAAGAAAGAAAACAACATGCACAATAAATACACACTATTTGTAATCTGGAGCCGGACGGCTCAGTTCATGAAAAGAAAACAACAAGACAGTCAGATGACACACTTTTTGATTAGGCTCTTGTTGCAGGGAGCTACCCTGATGATTACTCATGATACCCAAGACTGGACAAAGGCTGCAGTAAAATCGAGACAGCAGGTGGTTAATCTGGAGTGCCAGGAGGAGCGGGGCTCACACGATTTGCCGAGGCGTTGTTCCTGTTCAAGGGTGGGGCAGGGGTTAATCTCCAGGCAGGTCTCTTGTCGGTGTCTTTCTCTGTGCAGTGGAGTAATCTGACACAGCCAGCATGGCATGGCCCAGGCTGAATGGAGATGAACGCGGATTCAGTCCGATTAGGCTGGATAAAGCTTCCAGCAAGCAGAACACAGTTCACACAGTGGGGAACCAAATCACGACCCACTTTCAATACGCAGCACATTTACATGTAAAGGATTCTACAGTACCAGCAAGCAGAACACAGTTCACACAGTGGGGAACCAAATCATAACCTACTTTCAATACACAGCACATTTACATGTAAGGAAATTCTACTGTAGCAGGCAAACCGCTCTCCGGTCACGATCGCAAAGTCTCTGCACAAACCGGGGATTCAAAAGCAGCTGGAAATCCTGACAGACTGATCGCATTCAGCAAAATCTTTGGTCTTCTTCAGGTATGAACCTGGTAAAAAATCAGGGCTTACTTTTTTCTCACAAACTTGGATTTAGTCTGAAATAATTCTCTTCTCTCCCTCTCAGGGGCAGAAGGCAGACATGCAGGCCACAACTCAGGCCTTTCCACAGTTCTCCACGTGAAACTACTCAGACAGCTGCTTGACTGTCTCAAGCATGTTGCTTTTTCAGCTCCCAACTTAGATCTGGCTCAACTGCCAGCAAGCCTGAGAAATTCCCCAAGATCCAAAAGGTTCAGTTGGCTGATCCTCCTGTCAGTCACAACAAAGGCTCCCCCTTCAGGTACAAAAAGGAGCAAAAAAACCCCAAACTACAATTCCTACAGATTTTGACTCCAGACAGCTCCTGAGGTCCAGCTCCATTTTAGGTCCCACCATAACTGATTGGTCCAATTCGCAGTCCAGGACCAAGATAGAGGAGATAAACAAAACAGTCCTTGCTGCAAAGAAGGCAGGTTAGACAAACTACATTATCATTATCACTCTAAATGATTTTCAGCAAATAGTTACATCTTTCAACAGAGCTCAGTCTCAGATTACTTATGACTGCAATCCAGGCAGCTCTTAAAGAGACAGTACACAGAGGTTATACAGGCACTCTCTGGCAATCACATTTAAACTGCTAAAACGCAGGACACCAGCGTGGCAGTGAGCATTTAGGCAAGCTCGAGGAAGACCTTTCGGGAATGCCCATTTGTAGGGGGGTACACCCCTTTCCTGCCTGGAGAAAACTTGGCATCCACATCAAGTCTGTACCATCATGCATCAGTTAACATAAACTTATTACTTTACTATACATATTCACTACACTTCATGATACTATATCCATTCTGACAACACACTGTGCATATTTCACACAGGTAAATTGAACATTACTGTACTGAATCAGGTAATAACTTATTGTACCTTAAACAATGCAAGAGGGGGCCCTTCCCTATCAGCTAACTTGGGACTGGATGGGGCAGGGGCATCATCGTGACAGGGCAGAACAAGTAACCTGGAATGGGCCGTCAAGCTCAACGATGGCCCATTTTAGCACAAGGAACTCCAACTTATGCACAGGGTAGTTTCGTTTGGACGGGGTCAAGCTCCTACTAGCGAAAGCTACTGGTCTCAGGCCATCCTCATGGTCTTGGTACAGCACCACTCCTAGACCCTGCAGACTAGCATCCATATGCAGCAAATGGGGTTTGGTGGGGTCAGTATATGCGAGGATGGGGGCATGGGTGAGTTGGTATATGATCTCATAGAAGGCTGCTTCACAGTCGAGCATCCAGCGGGGCCCAAAGAGTTCATCTGGGTGGGAGTATACTTTTTCTGTTTTTTTAATAGCCCCTTTTTTGTATTTACAATTGGGAGGAGGGTAACCCTGGGTAAGGTTCAAGAGTGGGCGAATCACCTTGGAATAGTCTTTTATGAACCTGCGGTAGTAACCACAGAACCCCAGGAAACATTGTAGTCCTTTCAGATTATTGGGCTGGGGCCAAGTAGCCAGTGCTTCAACCTTACTGGGATCAGTCTCTATCCCTCTTGTAGATACTATGTGCCCCACATACTTCACGGAGGTTTGAAAAAACTGGCACTTGTCAATGGACAACTTGAGGCCAAAGTCTTCCAGCCAGTCTAAGACTTTAAACAGTCAGTTCTCATGCTCCTCTAAGGTGCTCCCAAACACAATGACATTGTCCAAGTACACCAGGCATTCCAGAAAATTCATATCTCCCACCGCACATTCCATCGGTTGCTGAAAGGTGGTCGGGGTGCCCAATATCCCCTGTGGCATCCTCAGAAATTCGTAGAACCCCAATGGACAGATGAAGGCTGTTTTCTCACGGTCTTCTGGGGCCAGCGGGATCTGGTACTATATCTGATGCGAAGATCCAACACCGAGAACCATTTGGTCCCATTCAAGCAGTCCAGGGCATCTTGTATACGAGGCATAGTGTATTGGTCTGGGATAGTCTGCCAGTTCAGGGTTTGATAATCAACACACATCCTCACAGACCCATAAGAGGTGTATGGGCTCCTGGATTCTTGTATCGCGCCAGCAGCGAGCATTTCCTGCAGGTGTCTTCTCACATCATCTATGTCTACTGGGGCTAGGCGTCGGGACCTCTCTCGAAATGGCCATTCATCATGCAGGTGTATGTGATGCTTCACACCCTGGACACATCCGACATCCATCCGACATCCCATTTCTTCAAAGAAAACACCTGGTCTCTCTGGGCAAGTCTCTTGCTAATTCTAGCCTTTCATTCAGCTGGCAATAGGGAGTCACCAAAGTCAAACAAGTCTGGGGTCACTCTCTCCTTCTCATCAGGGTGCTTGTTGCTGGGCAATACTGCAGTGTCTGCACAGTGTACTGTAGCTAGGGTGCACCCTCTTTTCACCCGGATCTCCCGACCTGACACATTGTGAATCTGGACCATCACTCGTCGTGCATAGGCATGGGCATGAGCAGGCAAGATGCTGGGCTTGACCAATAATCCTTCTGGCAAATTTCCATTGCCTGGCACATCAAACATCAGTATTTTGTTCTTGACATCTTTCCAGGGGCAGACCTCCCCTTGAATGGTACACTGGGTGTTAGGGGCCAGTACCATTGACTCAAGATCCTTCTTCAACACAATTCCCACCGGTTCATCCAGGTCTACTTCTTTGGGCTTCTGTTGCAAATCATAGGCCCTCTTGATCAGAGCCAGAATTCTCAGGGCCCTCCCAGTCCATTGCCCTTGTTTCTTGTGACAGAGTTGCGCCAGTCTCCCAAACATATGGGTGTTTGTTCCAATTAACAGGGGAACCCCATCATAAAATCTGGTGGGGGGACACACTAGGGCCAGTGTCTCTACTTACTCCTCTACACCAGTGACAGTTGCAGGAAAAGACAACCAGAGGTGGGCATATCCTAGATATGGATAAGACTTGTCGCTCAGCCCCCACACATGTAGGCCTTCCAGGGATTGTAAGGACACATCACATAAGTGTTTGTCATACTAGTCCTGAAACACAATGGTCACTTGCGAACCACTGTCAAGCACAGCCTGAGTAGGAATACCATTCACAGCCACATTAGTCTCCACTGAAGGGTCCACTATCTTGGACCAGTCTGCAGGGACAACAGCAGGGGCCTGGACAGACTAGAGAGAGAGAGACTGGAGAGTGGGAGAGACTAGAAGGCGAAGCACCAAAACACAAAAGCACTAAAGTTAGGGAGGGAGGGGAAGAGATTCCCGATAGTGGAGGATGTGGGGTGGTTGAAGTCGGTCGGTTGATGATGGGAAGGAGCATCGGGAGTACGGGGAGGCCATGAATGTTACAGAAAATCCCAAATGAAACTTTTTCTCAGCCTTAGACAGTAGTAGCTGTCTGTATAAAAAGGGCAGGCTGGCCACTGGCAAAATCTGACTTGTGCTATTCCAGATCCAGAGAGGAGAGAGTACTGGTGATGGTGGCCCAGAGATTACAGTTACAGAAAATCCCAAATGAAAGTTTTTTTTTTCTTGGCCTCAGGCAGTGTAGCTGTGTGTACAAAGAGTGCAGGCTGGCAAAATCTGACTTGTGCCATTCCAGATCCAGAGTACTGGGGGGTGGGGAGGGGGGATTCCCAGAGATTATAGTTACAGAAAATCCCAGATGAAACTTTTTCTTGGCCTCAGACAGTAGCTGTGTGTACAAAAAGTGCAGGCTGGCAAAATCTGACTTGTGCAATTCCAGATCTAGAGGACAGAGAATTTGTGGCCCAGAGATTACAGTTACAGAAAATCCCAAATTAAAGTTTTTTTTTTTTCTCGGCAGTAGGGTGGCAAAATAAATCTTTGTGATGTAAAGAGGGGAGAGGGAAAGAGACTGCATCCAAATAATTTTTTTTTCCTGGCTTCAGTGCGGCTGTGTGTACAATTCAATCACGAATAACGATCATCATCACCTATGTTCAATCACAATTTCATGTATTAAAAAAAATACTGTTCAAACAACATACAAGTTAATACACCTACCCTGTGCTGCTGGCTGTGGGTGGCCCAGGGGATAATCTGACTGTGAGTTGTAGCAGGCTGAGTGTTTACAGTACAACACAATTAAAGTACAAGCACTACACACAAGTGTCATCATCATCACACATTCCCCATTATTCCTTATTATCATTAGTTTCATAGAATATTGAGTTACAAACTTAAATTACGTATAAGAATTAACCAACACCTAGTGTGGCAATGTGCTGCATGCTGCTCATGCATCTTATGTGTCTGCATCTCCAAATCAAATTCTGAGGCACACTTAACAGTTGCTGAATTTGGTCACTTTCGCTTAACAGTAAGTATTATAGGAACCAAGCCAGCAATCTTGGGAGGAAGTGGCGGTGGACTGCTGTGCTGTCGGTTTGCAGTAAATTTGTCCCTGGTCTGTGTGGGTGGGAGTCATCAGAAGGACATCACTTTTCATGTTAGAGGGATCTTTTGTTCCAAAATGGATCAAAGTGTTGATGAGACACTTTCTAGTTCTCAGGTAGGCAGTGGCACTACAAAAGACAGGAACAAAATCAAACCCCAAAAAGGGTTTTTTTCACATCTAATAATTTTTGTCTTCCAAGCAAATGCTTGAATCCAAAAAAAGTGAATGTCTTGGGTCATCACCATCAGTCCCAAGTAAAAAAAAACAGTTATGTAGTTAAAAAAAACTAAACACATGGTGGGTACCACCCGCAGAGGCACCCAACAGTATGGAACAATTGCATACTATGCCATTGCTAGTCCCTCATCCGATTCTTCTGAGACTGACCCCGACAAGGGTAATAATGATGATAATAAAGAAGGTGAAGAGAATTCTCAGGCAGTAGACGGTTTACTGGAGGGGATGGAAATTACAGATGAGGAAGGAACAGGCAGAAATGTTTCGGTTGTGGAGTTGGGGGGCAGTGGGAATAAACCAGAACAGGCCCAGGACAAATCTGGGGGGAAGGGACCCTGAAAAGATGACCGAGGTGTTGTGCCTTCCCGGGAAAAAAAAAAATATATATAATCTTTTGCTTGGTCATACTTCTCCATTAATGCTTCCAATGAGTTGATAGCAACATGCGCTATTTGTAAATGGCCAATCAGCAAGGATAAAAAGAAAGGAGCATTGGGAACTTCAGCACTGAAAAGGCACCTAGACAGATGTCATAACATTAGTGAGAAGGTTAGTTGTGAGTCTCGAAGAGAAAGAGAAAGTGATAATGATAGCTCACTACACTCGGGGGAGAGGGGTGTAATGGCCAAAGATGAAAGCAGTGACAGCCCCCTCAGCACTACACCTCCACCACCACTTGCTGTCATTCAAAGAACTCCTCCAACTGTTACTGAAAGTGACCATGTGTTCAAAAGCCCTCCTCCTTCAAGGAGACAGCTTACCATCTTAGAAACATATAAGCATAAAGTCAAATATGCATCGACTCACCCTGTTGCTGTTACAATAACCAAAAAATTTCCGAAATGATAGCTGTTGATTTGCTACCATATAACATGGTTGAACATATAGGATTCAGTCTGCTACTTGAGTACCTCGAACCTCGATATAATATTTTATTTATTTATTTAGCTTTTGTTGACCGGGTAAGTGCACTAGACAAATCCTGCCTATTTTCAGGCACGACCCTGGGGAAGGGGGATACAGATGAATGCCAACTGACCTTGAACCAGATTAAGCTGTTGGTGGTATTTTTAGTGAATGAAGGAAATTTTGGCCAGGACACCGGGGAAATTCCCCTACTCTTTTCGATAAGTGCCATGGGATCTTTAACATCCACCTGGACTACCACCAATCCAGGCAGATGGGACCTCGGTTTAACGTCTCATCCGAAAGACGGTATACAATTGGAGAAATACTTCTCGGCAACAGGAATTCCCGATCTTTACGATGTCATATGTTAAAAAATTTAAGACGTGTGTTGTGAAGTGCTGTTGAGAGGATGGTGCATCTCACAAGAGATATCTGGACAAGCTGTCAGCCTGAACCCTTCATGTCTGTTATGGCCCATTGGGCATGTTTCGATAATTCACGTGGGAGTGGGGACAGTGAAGCATCACAGTTTGCCATTCTAAGAATGTTTTATTTTCATCTGAACATACAAACATATGAAGAAGCCAGCAGAAGAAGGCCATTTGGTCTATCAAGTCTGCTCATATTGCAGGGTCCATAGCTTGAGCTAATGTTCCTGCCCTTCCCCACTCCTCCCATCCACCCTACTCATGATCCTTACCTTACCCCTTGCCTATCCCAGTCTCTCTTAAAGTTGCCCACTGTCTTCAATGAGGTCACCTCTTCTGGCAGCGCATTCCAAGTGTTCACCACCCTCTCTGTGAAGAAGTGCTTCCTGACCTCCCTCCTAAACCTCCCACCCGCCAGCTTAAGACTGTGCCCCCTCGTGTTATGGTTGCCACTTAAACAGACTCTCCTTGTCAACCTTATCTATCCCTTTCAAGTACTTGAAGGTCCCAATCAAGTACTCCCTCCCTCTCTCTCTCTCTCTCTCTCTCTCTCTCTCTCTCTCTCCTCCTCCTGTCTTCCAGGAGTATATGTTCAGTGCCTCAACCTCTCCTTGTATGCCATACCCTGCTGACCAGCTATCATCTTTGTAGCCCTCCTCTGGACCATCTCCAGCAGGTTAATGTCCTTTTTGAGATGTGGGCATCAGAACTGAATTCCATACTCTAGATGTGGCCTTACCAGTGACCTGTACAATGGCAGTATAACCTCCTCTCTCCTATTACTGATCCCCCTAGATATGCATCCCAGCATCTTGTTTGCCTTTGCTGCTGCTTTCTTGCACTGCATGGAGTGCTTCAGGTCACTAGTGATCATCATTCCCAGGTCCTTTTCCTCCTCTGATACAGATACTCGGACTCCACCCAGGTAGTGCTCTGTCCTGGGATTCTTGTCTCCAATATGCATAACTTTGCATTTCTTGGCATTGAAGCCAAGCTGCCAGATCCTGGACCACTTCCCCAGCTTTTTCAGATCTTCCTGTAGGTCCTCTATCCCTTCAGCTGTATCCACTCTCCCACAGAGCTTGGTGTCATCCACGAATAGGTACATTTTGCCCTTAATGCCATCCCCAATGTCATTGATGAAGACATTGAACAACACTGGTTCCAGCACCGAAATCTGTGGGACCCCACTGGTTACCTCTCTGGTGCCAGATAACTCTTCCCCTACAACCATCCTCTGGGGTCTGTCCCTCAGCCATTTTTCCACCCATCTGGCCATCTTTTCCACAACCCCAAGATCCAACAACTTCCTGATCAACCTTCTGTGGGGCACAGAGTCAAATACCTTACTGAAATCAAAATAGAGGGTGTCTGCTGCTTGTCCCCTGTCTACTGTCTTAGCGACACAGTCAAAGAAGTCAATCAGATTTGTTTGACACAATCTCCCCCCCCCAATGAACCCATGCTGCCTCTCATCCTGGAGGCCATGATACTCTAGATATTCCACCAACCTTTCCTTTAATATGGTCTCCATGAGCTTGCCCACAATGGAGGTCAGACTGACTGGTCTATAATTCCCTGGGACATATCTAGGACCACTTTTGTGGAGGGGCACTACTTGTTATCTACAACATACCTCAGACAACATCAACGAAGGGCTCCAAAAACCATTACAGCAATGGCTTACTTCACAGGGACTGTCAGCTTTATAGTTGCAGATAATGGGTCCAACATAAGGAAGGCCTTGGAGGAGGGGGGGCTTTGTTCACATTCGCTGCTTTGCTCTTTACTTAAATTTATTAGGTCACGGTTTTCTCGATGATGACAGGGAGATTAAGAATCTTGTTAGCACTGGTAAAAGAATATGCACTCATTTCATTCACTCAAGCAAAGCCCGTCACTTGTTTGAAAAAATATAGCAGGAGCACCGTTTACCTTTGCACAGACTGATCCAAGACATTTCTACTCAAAGGAATTCGTCCTTTTATATGTTTCAAAGGCTGTTGGAACAAAAGAAAGCAGGCAATACACCTTAGAAAATAACATTGGTGATGCAGATGTTTGTATCACTCCACCACAGTGGTCCATGCTGGAGTTTCTCATTGTACTGCTCCAGCCATTTGAAGAAATCACTAGGGAGGTTAGTGCAAACACAGCAACTCTAAACCAGGTGATACCCACAATAACAAGCATTTGTCAATGCCGAATGTTTGCTTGCTGGCATTGGCATTGGTAGTGTAGAAGTTACAGAGCTGCATAATAGAAATGGCAGTGAAGTATTGAACTGAAGCCAACCCCACCACCACCCTGCAGAGAGTGACAGGCATTGGGGTGTGCCTTTGGGTCATCAGGCATAATGGTCATGCCATTTCACCACACCCTACCCTGCAGACTCTGACAAGTGTCATGGTGTGCCTTGGGGTCTTTGGCCCTTATGCGCATCCCATTCCATCAGGAAATACAGTGAGATGGATGTGGTATAGGAGAATGGGGTGAACTTTGGGGCCGAAGAGTCCAAGACATACCTCGATGCCTCTCACTGGCTGCAGGGTGTGGAATGGTATGAGTATTACAGGCAAGAATCCCAAGTCACACCCCTGATGCCTGTCATTCTCTACAGGGTGGGGCGTTATGGTTGGAAACCCTAACGCCTCAGGCATTCGTTGGTATTTTCACTCCAAATTTTCAACATTATTTTTTGTGACCCCCACCTCATGAACAGTGGCATTATCAGTTTGTTAGCCGAAAGCTGCTTATGCACAGTGACTATGGTATTTAGCACCACAGGTGCAAAAACACATTCCAAACAGGATGTGAAAAATGACAGCTGTATTGTTCATGGGGAAGTGTACAAAATGGCAATGTTGCAAATCTACAGTAAAAATATAAAAAAAAAACTGGTGAAGTCACGAGCGTGCATAGAAACTGTGCAACGCACACCCATAATGTAATTAGTTTGGAGATTTTTTTACAGCAGATTGTCAACACAAGCATTTTGGGACCTCCGATCATGAACAGTGTCACTGTGATTTTCTTTATCTGTCCCAACAATGATTTCCCACAGCGACCCACGATCTCAGCTGAAAGTGTGAAACACATTTCGCCATGTTGTGAAAAATGACAGCTGTATTGTTCATAAGGAAGGTGGAAAATGCCACTGGTGAAAATCTGGACTGAAAATATAACAAAGTCATGAACTTACGAGGGTGCATGGAAACTGCACAATGCTCACTCATAACACAGTCATTTTATGGACTTTTGTCACCAAATTTTCAACATAGCCATTTTAAGACCTCTGCTCATGAACAGTGTAACTGTGATTTTCTTAATCTGTCCCAAACATTGCTTTCGCACACCGACTGCACCATTGTGCGCTACATGGGCAGAAACACATTTTGGGAGACATGTGAAAATGGCAGCTGTACTGTTCATAAGGAAGTGTAATAAAATGGCAATGTGGAAAATCTGGGTGAAAATACTGAAAATTTACAAACTACGAGAGTCGAGGGAACTCTCATAACCTGCTCATAAAACATTCATTTTAGGAATTTTTCACAAATTTTCAACATAGCCATTTAAGACCTCTGCTCATTAACAGTGTCATTGTGATTTTCTTAATGTGTCCCATACATTGATTTCACACACCGACTGCGCCATTGTGCGCTACATGGGCGGAAACACATTTTGGGCAAGATGTGAAAAATGACAGCTGCACTGCTCATGAGGAAGTGTAAAAAAATGTCAATGTTGAAAATCTGGAGTGAAAATATTGAAAATTTGCAAACTTACGAGCGTGCGTAGGAACTGCGCAACGTGCGCTCGTAAAACTGTCATTTTTAGGAATTTTTTCACCAAATTTTCAACATAGCCATTTTAAGACCTCTGATCATTAACAGTGTCACTGTGATTTTCTTAATGTGTCCCATACATTGATTTCAGCACACGACTGTGCCATTGTCGCGCTACCTCGGCGGAAAACGTTTTGGGCAAGATGTAAAAAATGACAGCTGTACTGCTCATAAGGAGGTGTGGTAAAATGGCAATGTTGAAAATCTGGTGAAAAATATTGAAAATTCGCGAACTTATGAGGGTGCGTAGGAACTGCACAATGCACGCTCATAAAACAGTCATTTTTAGGAATTTTTCCACCAAATTTTCAAAATAGGCTTTTTGAGAGCCCACCGTATGAACAGTGGCAGTGTCATTTCATTACTCAGTCCCAAAACGTAATTTCATGCAGTGACTGCGAAATCTTCGGGGCCGATTAACGCCATGACAGTGAGAGCATTCAAGAGAAGGAGTCGCAAAAACCGCTTGTTGAAAATTTGGTGCAAAAATCCCAAAAAATGCTTGAGATATGCTGCAAAGTTGAAAAACCCCTATCTATCCCATTATACAGCTTACCGGCATTTCCTCAGTTCGCGGTTGGCTTTGAAGAGTGCCAGGCGTGTTCCGGTCCACCGAAGATCGTCGTGCGGGAGTCGAGGAAGTATGGGGTTGGGGGTGGGGAGGTGGGGTACGTGCAGTGGGTGGGCACGGGTGGGGGCAGACACAGCGAGGACCATTTTGGATTTCAGTTTTTTTTTTAAATGGGGACGACACGGATGTTTACCATGCTGGATGGGCTCCCAGCATGGCACAAGCGCCGGCTGGTGGAGGTGGAGTCGACGGGGATTGGGCACCCCCGTCGGCGCTAGCATGTGTTGCCATGTTGGGGTGGGCTCCCAGCATGGCACCCTGTACTCTGGGTGGGGTAACCAGTGGAGCCGACGGGGGATTGGGCACCGCTGTCGGCTATACCATGTGTAGCCACGCTGGGGTGGGCACCCAGCATGGCATAAGGAACTCTGGTTTGGTGGGGGGGCACAGCACAGCTGATGGGAGATTTGGCACCCCTGTCTGCTACACAGTGTGTGCATGGGGGCGAGCACGCGGTATCGTGCCTGGCATGTGTGTGGGGAGCGCCAGTATGGTGCATATATCTTATCGCTGCTCACCGAAGCGTAGCTCCCCCTTCAACTGTACTCACTGTGCATTTCTGAGCCGTCATAGACAGCTCCAGCAGGCATTGGAGAACTGCGGCCATGCCTGCAAACACACTGCCTGAATTGGAAGAGGGCTGCCACACCTCCGAAAACTCAGATGATGGCACTATGTTTCTTGCACATGCGTGCAAGCAAACATAAAAATGTTTAAATTCAGATTGAATCTGATTAGGGAAAAGTTAGAGAAGCAAGTCAGTTCCATGATCACCCAGGCTGCCAGTGACGCTGACACATGCAGGTTGCCCTCCAGAATACAAGATCTAATGAGACATGTGATCAAAAATGTTGAAGAAGATGACAAACTATGTAAAATGCTTCATTCTGATTATTACATTAAAGCAACAATCTTAGACCCACAATACAAATCAAAGCAACTCTTGAGTGATGATGATGACACTTGTTTCGAGAGAAACAAACAAGAAATAATTGACGAGGTGCATGCTGTCAAGGAACAGAGTACAACAGCAGCACCACATTCAGAATCTTCATGACACAGCAGCACAGCATCAGGTGACCCATCCTCTACTGTTGCAGCATTTTCTCCCTCTTCCTCCTCAGCCACTGCAGTCGAATCTTCTTCACCACCAGTCAAGCATGATAGCACTGTCCCACAATCACTTGATTCAGCTGTGTGTCTATGTCTCTTGAGTCACTTAGAAGAGGTTATTGTAAGATCTTCATCTGCCTCTTGTAACACAACCTAAGCACATACCATTGTTGAAATGTACCTGGTAGTGCTGTGCGGAATTTTCAAATTCTGGCAGAATGGAATTCCACGGAACTTTGTGAAATTCTGCCTATTTCCAGCAGAATTTTGCCATAGGCAGAAATGGCAAAATTCTACATATGTTTCACAGAATGGTTGAGGAAAACCTTTTCCATGGATTACGTTTCTGCTGATTTCCATGGAAAATGCACACAATTAATTACGAAGAATTTTCTGCAGAAAAATGTTTCCGTGGCAGATATTCTGTGGATTATTGTTCTGAAATAAATTCCTGCTTTTATTTTGACTTCGAGATTGATTAATGTTAATAAAAAAATTACAATATTTTATGCCTGATGATGAGCCACTTGAATGGCAGATGTGATCAGTATGTGCTAAAGTATGTTTTCAAGCTGTTTATTTTTTTGTCATTGATGCAGATTCTATTGTGCGGATTGTAATTCCATGGTACATCAATCAGTAGAATAATATTCCAAGGAAGCAGTTACTTTGGCACCACATGGCTTCCACAGTCATTTGATAGCATTCATTTAGTAATGTGACACCCTCATCTCCACACAGATTAGTACTGGCATCTGAGGGAGAAGGATCTACTCTGCTGAGTGCTCTGTTGTTATACAGACTACTTCTGTTCAAAATATTCCAAAAATTAGTTGTAGCTGATTATTTTTACTACATGTTTGTAGTGGATGTTCTGTTAGGGTGTATTGTATGTGTGAGAAGTGTGTGTTAGGTATATAGTTCCTTAAATTCATAGTTTTAATTTTATTTGCAATGTTAATGTCATTTTAAATACTTTCTTGTCAAAATTTTATTTAATACCATCCGTTGTATGTCTGTCACCCTTCCCGCATGACGTGGAACCTTTGTAAAAGAGCTGTTATGTGCTCAAAGGTATTGTAATCTGAGAATGAACAAATAAATAGACAGACACAACCCCACGTCGGCTCATCACAGCTCTGAATAAGGCATGCCATCTACTAACTGGTGCAGCATATCGTACTCACACTTGTGACCTTTACGAACAAGCAAACTGGCTTCAACTCCAGGCTCGCATTAAATATCAAGACTGCCTTCTGGCTAAGAAGGCAGATCTTGGGTATCCTACCACCAGGTTCCTTTCAGCTTTTCAGTCCCTTCCGGGGTACTCAGGGTACACAAAGTTCTGTGAGACAAACTTTTACTGTCCCTCGCTGTCGAACCTCACTCCAATAGTGATCCATTGTAGTTAGAGCTGCTAATTTACTTAATTCCCTTTCTCTTGAGATTGTGACGACTGCAACGTTGGGACCATTTAAGCGGAAGCTGCATCAATTCTTAGTTTCCAGAGCATCTTGTGACTGCTATACCTAATCTCTGCTGACAGCTAAATGCACTGGGACCTCCCTGTTTTACCATTTGCCCCTGTATAGCCCTATGGTGCTGCTGTGCTATTCCAGTCCAGGCACTTCCTCCCTTATCCCTTTCCCATTCCTGTCCTCTTTTCATCTTACCTCATCCCCCTTCCCTTACCCCTCCACTCCCACTTCCCCCCTGCTCTGTTTCCTCACCTTGTTCTCTCCCTCTACCCCCCACCCCATGGGTCTTTCATGCTCAAGCTTCATTGTGAAATCTTCCTCCTTGCTCTTATTTTGCTCCTTCCACCCCAGTTCTCACCCTTTACTTTCTCTCCTTGTAATCCCTTTTAACCCCTTCGGATAAGGCCACTGGCTGCACTTGACACAATATTTATCTTGCCATATTGTTCTTTTGTTTATGTAACTACTTTCCTCATGTTGTACTATTTACTGAAATCCTTGTAATTTGCTATTCTTGTGAATTGACGTGGAACCTCTGTAAAAGAGCCATTGGCTCAAAGGTCTTTCCAATTTGTTAAATAAATAAAATAAATAAAAATAATAAATAAATAAAGTCAATTTTGTTTGTGGTGCGTTTGAGATCTTGATTCTCTGTTCATTTAGCAAGTTGATGTGGGAGGTGTGCATTTGCTGAGTGAGAGACAGAAAGACTGGTAGACTGAGGGAAACATATACAGCACAGATAAGTCAGTCAGCAGTGAAAATCACAATTTAATTGTTTTTGTCAGAGAGTGTCACAGACTGATTTGACAGAAATCCTTTGGTTGTATATACCATTACCTACCTATTTCAATTAGTATATTATTAATCTCAGTCTCAAAGTAAGAGGGAGAAGTAGGGAAAGCAAACAGTCAGTGTGCAGAGAAAGAAACAATTATTTCCTTTTTGTCAGATTGAATTTAGCTCTGATTCTGACCCACTTTCTAATTTTTATCATATATAAATAGTTGTTGAATATTTTTTTTTGTGTGCCCCCCCCCCCATAAAATCTACCTGTTGAAACCAAAAGTGGTGTTTTCATTAAAGTAATTTTTCTTCTGTGCCTAGGTAAAGATGAAGAAGAGCAGCATTTCGGAATGTGTTAGTGGGAGCAGTGGGAAGGGTAATAAAGGCAAGGTAAGAGCTGTAGGTGGTGGATGGCCTAAAAGCACAGCAGCAGTAGTAGTATCTGTCAAGCATGCTGCTTTGCAGCAGTCCTCTGTCACATCCATGCTGGTCAGTTCAACCTGAAAACATAGTTGTGATGTTGTTGCATCTGTTGAAAATGTACTATGTGTCAGTGGGGTACATGTGACTGCACGATGTAGCGGACATTATGATACTGTCACAGTCTGTGGCAGGGACACCGGAGCCGATGTCTGAGCCTGAGGGCTGTGGGGATGGCGACAGCCCCATGTCTGAAGAGGTGGTGGACAGCAGTGAGGGTGATGCAGCTGGACTGCCACGGGACCAGCAGGGGACCACCAAGGATACCACCAGCAGTGCCGCCACATCTGTGGAAGCAGTGCAGATGCCCGTGGTCAAGTGGGAGGGAGGCATTGGACCAAGAACAGCTGATGGATGAGGCCACTGGCATATGGCTGCTCAGCCCGCTGAGTGCCCGTAGACCTGAGGATGAGTTGGATGAGGCTGTCCGGTGCTGCAGGCCCAGCAGACCCTGCCAGCCTACATCGGGGAGTACTGCCAGTCAGTGCTGGCTGGCCAGGGGGACTGCAGACAGAAGCTTGCAAACACACGGCAGGGCATGCAGGACCACTACTTCTGCATGGAGCTGCAGCTCACCAGTATTGCTGCCACCCTGCAGACATTCACAAGGGACACAGCAGTAAGCATGTCTGGCCTGGGGGATGCTAAACAGGGCATCCGGCACTGTGCTGAATGCCAGATGGTCACCATGGACCATCTCAGCACAGGTCTGGAGAACATGCTGGCACACCAGCAGCACCAGGATACAGCCATGGCCATGTCCATGCAGGCCATAACGTCCGCATTGCTGCCATTGCAGCACCTGCAAGGCATGGCCCAGCAGGCAGTACCCCCAGCCAATGCTCAGTCCAGCACCCAGACACAGCCACCAGAGCCAGTGGAACTCCCTACCCCACCCTCGGCCCAGGCGTCACTACCCACCCACCTGCCAGACATGCTGCCAGTGTCGTACGCACAGCTGGGCACCACACACACTGACCTGGGCACAGAACAGCACGAGGATGCGACATTGCTTGTGCACACAGGTGTGCCAGAAACACAGGCACAGGCTAGGGTAAGCACCACACACAGTCCCACAGGTACAGGCTCAGTCACGGGGCATGCACGGGGGGGCAGGCAAACAAGGAGGATGTCCTGCAGGCTGCACAGGGCCCAAGGCGCTCAGCATGGGATGGGGGAACACACTGTGCAGATCCGGCACAGCCACTGCCACACGTGGCTCACAGGCACATTGGCTTGCGTGGGCAAAAGCATATCAGCCCACCTGTGGAGGCACACACAGGCCCACAGGGTGTGATGCCTGGTGTCATCCACCAGTGCACCGCCCAGCCCGCCAGACCGGCAGGGTCCCCCACAGCCCAGTACCCGGCACCAGAGGGGTTGGTGCGAGGATGGCGTGTGTGTGGCACACTGCTGTGAGTTGCCCAGGTAACCTGTGCAGTAGGGGAACAGGTGGGTGGGGATGCAATGGGTGCATGGGGCCATATGCATGGCAAGGGGCACATGTCCCTGGGGGGGGGCACTGTGCTGGCACAAGGGTGTGTGTAGGAGTGTGTATATGCATGACTGTGTGCATGGGTGAGTGTGGGGCACTTGTGTTGGGTGGAACCGGGGTGCACTGGGCAATGAGCACATGTGTGTAATGAGCACTGTCACCAAATAAACATGATTGCACCTTGAACCTATGCTGTGTCTTCATTGTGTCAATGCAGTGCTACAGACTTACTGGGAACATGGTGGGTAGGGTGTGCCCCCAGGTGCCACCGCCAAATGCATGCTATGGCCGGTGGGCAACAGCCTACCATGCCCCCCCCCCACGGGGACACACACACACACACACAGCCCTGCAGTCACAAGAACCACAGAGGCAGGGCCACCCACACCGAATCCGCAACCGTGTTGTGGCCGAAAATAGCACACGCATCTTTGTGACAACATGCATGATGCAGCCAAACATCGCAATTGCCATCCCGCACAATGTGCATGCACTTCACGATGGCTGTCTCACATGCCGCAAATGCATAACCGTGATGTGCTATCTGTGATCCACATGTGAAATGCACATGGGGCACATGTGATAGCAAGCTGAGAGGCCTAGGCACTGTGTAGTGGTACCAGGAGTGTACACTTTGGAGATTGAGTTAGCTGCATATCTACAGAGCCATCCAGACCAGGACAGGGACAGATATTCAGCAGACTGGTGAGTACTGGGCCACTGAAGCCCCCCCCCACCCAACATACCCCTAAAACCTATGTTACTGGCAGGAAGGGCTGGGACAGGCATGCATACCACTGTGCCATTTGTATCCCAAGAGTTGTACAGTGACTGTCACACTGTGGATCCCATGGCCTGCTTGTGGGGTACTGCAATCTACAACACCGTGGCAGGGTAATATCTATGTGGTTAGAAGGTGCTACCTTGGGACACTACTAACTGTACAGGGAGCAACGCTATAGGCATTGTAGAGGTGTTACGTTTGCCTATCACAGTGAGGCAGGTGCTGTGCAGTGTGCACAGTGTATATGGACCAGGATGGGCACATCGTTACTTACCTATTACAGGCATGTAACACCCTGCCATGGGGCACAGGCCACCATTGTACTGCAGCAGACATGTAGAGGAGTGTAGGCAGGTGTACGCACTGTAGACAATTGTGTACAGCCATGTGGTGTGCCAGTCATGTCCCATACGCTGTTCACATTGTATCAGCACCCTGATGCATAGTATGTGTTTCTGCAGGCCACAGCTTGGTGGCGCTGTACAGCCGTCTGTGTATGGGGGTCACATGTATGACCACTGTAGGCTGTTGGGGGGGCATCTGACAGAGGTCATACATGAGTGATGAGGGGGTGCAATTGGGGGGATGGGTACTGTCATGGTTGGGGTGGGGGACATGGTGCTGGCATTGCCAATACGGCACTGTCTGGATGCACCCCTGTACATGTTCTGCATTCCTGTCCCTGGGTGACAGTCCTAGTGGCTAGCAGCCTGCCCGCTGGTGTGATGCACCCATAGGCTGGCAATGTGTGTGGCACGGGTGTTCGCAGTGTGGCACAGGGTGCCCCTGTGTGGTGCAATGGGGTACAGTCCCCATACCGTGGCTTGGGTGGGTGGCATGCAGGCATGGCCCACCCAATGGTGTCCAGCCAAGGGAACCGATACGTATGTGCCTTGTCTGTGAACAGTACCAAGGGCTGTGTTGTGGGGGTGGGCAGGGTTATGGGGGGCATGGTACAGCCACACACCACTGTGCGGCGGGCGGTGTACCGGCCCTGCCACGTCGGTGGTGACATGTTGCCTGTGTGGTCCTACACCCACCCATGTGGTTAGGCCTGGCAGGCCCTCCCCAATGCCTGCGGTGGGGCCAGGCATCCTATGGTTCAGTCCCCGACCGGACGTGTCATACGGCCCCCCTCCCACCCCTGGGGCTGCTGAGGGACAGTGACCCTCAGGGTGGGGTGCGCCACCCCAGGCAGTGTGCTGCATGGCCAGTCCACTGTTGCACCCATGTTGGTGGGATGCATACTGTGCATAGTGGTGATGGGTCTGTAGTGGACATGGCACCTGGCCAGCAACATGCAGGCACAGCACAGTGGCTGTGTGGGCAGCACCATGCCCATGTGGGGTGGCATTGGGCTAGGGCCGAGAGGCGGGGCATGGGGTAGGATGGCCCCCGTGCTGAGGGGCATGTGGTGGATGCCCCATTCCCTTGGGCCTCGCACCAGTACTGAACATGGCACATGCCGGCATGCCTGCACTACACAGGCCATGGCCACTCCCCTCATCAGCCCCAGCGGTACAGGGCTGTGCAGCATGTTGCAGTCAGGCACACATAGGCAGCCCGCATGTGGTGCATAGTGCTGCCATGGTTGGGTGGGGTTGAGACACACACAGCCATGCATGCATTGTGTGGGCCGCATAGGCCACTCAGGGTACTGCAGTACACAACTGGTGGCATGGTGTTCCACAGGGTCACATTGATGTGTCTTCGACTGTGCAGTATGTGAGGTGCAGTAGTCCAGTGTTGTAGGCATAGATGCTCTGACAGTGTGCCTGCACCCACACCATAAGTGCACAGCACATCTGGTAATGGGCACAGGTGTTACGGCACACACAGGTGGTGCCATGACTCAGGCACATTGTCATTGTGCTGGTGCATCAGAGAGGCATATCGGTTTGGTGGGGGATGTCACTGCAGTGGCTGGCTGGCCCACCCACAGGCCACTGTGCAGTGCCCGGACATGCGGCACCATCCACCCATGTAGCGCCATACATGCCTGTGTGTTGCACGTGGTGGACCGTGACCGGCCGCTCCGCATGGCAGGGGCCGTGTGCTGCCAGATGTGGCCAAGGCTGTGTGGGGCATGGCCTCCGCAGGACATTGCCTGTGCTGTTCACACAGGTGCACTGATGCCTGGTCGGATGGCTGTGTGGCACTGTCCCTGTGCCATACCTTCCATGTTACACCCATCAGGAAGACACTCGAACACCACGCCTTGTGCATGGATGGACATGGCAGGGTGTCATGGTGTCTGTTCTGGGCCTTGTGCGGTTACAGGCCCATGGGATGGTGACGGTGGGGGGGTTGTGGCACCCAGAGGCTGCTGGCCACAGGGGCACATCTGGCTGTGTACTAACCCTTGTCCTTTCCCTCCATAGTTCTACGGCAGACATACATGGGACTCTGGTGAGTATTCAGCATTGTTCAATGCACACGTTCCTACAGCCTGTCCAGCACTGTGTACCTGACAATGTTGCTCTCTGTCCCCTGTGTAGGTTCCAGCACCACCGCACAGGTCCAGGTAGGTACACACTGCCGCACCACAGCTGCTCCAGGGTCCCCAACTGTGCCACAGGCTTATGTTGTCCTGCTCTTTCCCCATCCAGGAGTGCTCCAGGCCAGTCAGTGACACCCGCTTCGGACCCCACGGTGCACAGCACAAGTAGGTACCTTTCCATCCTCATGCCGGTGCCCATGGATGTCATTATGTCATCCCCTTGTCCACCTGGTGGGTGTGGCCGCATGCACCTCCTCATGGGGGTGCTGGTGTGGACATATGGCAGGGCAGCATGTGGCAACCCACACCCACACTGTGCAGGGCCGTACCGTGACAGGCCTCTGCGAGGACGTGTGCCATGGTGGTGTAATGTGGTCACTGTGTGCAGCACTGTGTGCCAGGCCCCTGAATGTCACTGCTCATCACATGCATATATTGCACTGTGCATGTCATTGACACGGGGGAGCCACACGTGGGTAGGGCCATGGTGGCAGGCCTGTGGCCCAGCAACAACCCATGATGCACAGCCAGTGTCCAGTTTGCACATGGTGGGTGGGGGTGGTGTGCACGGCCATGGTGGACATCTGTAGTGATGCTTGTGCCATTCCTTCCCCAGTTACAGGTACAATGCAGTAGCCAGCCCAAGATGTCATCAGGCTCTCCCCTCAGCCTCAGCAGACGGGTGCCAAACTTCACACCCTATGAGATGGCGATGCTCGTCAACTATGTGCAGCTGTGGGGCTGGATACTGCTGCTGCCCCCTGGGTGCCACAGGAGCAGTGCTGATGCCCATGAGTGGGCCTAGATGGCCATCTATGCCTACATGGCTGCGGCTACAGGTATTAGGCACACCATCCACCAGCTGACACACTGCTGACAGGACCTTGCATGCAGGGAGGCCAGTGTACTGCAGCAGATGATCAGCATGGCCTGCCGCAGGGATGTGGAGATGTGGTCTGGCCAGAACACCAGTGTTGGCATGTATCCCTACTCTACATCTGTTGCTGCAGTGCTGGCATGGTGGGCTTGGCATGTGGTGCCTCCAACACACTCACCTGTCCCTTCACCGCACAGGTTCCTCTTGTGCCTCGCACACTATGCAGCAGGGATGCCTCACCAGCCTCAGGCAGGAGGCACGTCAGTGGAAGTCAGGTACGTACATTCCATGTAACCCTTGGGCTGTGGCCTTCGCTGGCGGGCACTGTGTTGCCTGTGCTGTGCCCTCACATTGCTTGCCTATTTGTGTGTGCACCCCTGTCTGGTCCAGGCACTGTGACTGCGTCCTTTACATTCCTACAGGTGTCCATAGCAGGCTGCCACAGCAACAGAGGGCCCTGCTGCGGGTGATGGCAGATGTCAAGGCCACCAATGAAGAGAAGTGCAGGTTGCTCACACAGCGCAAGCAATGGAGGGCCAGGGTGCTGCCACCAACATCTTCCTCCTTCACCTCCATCTCTTCCTCTTCCACCTCCTCTGCAGTTGCAGCCGACGCCGGGGTCCAGGCACCATTGGAGGCACAGCCAGTTCTGGGGAACACCACTGCTGGTGGGCATCAGGAGCCAGTTGGCCCACTTTTGTTCAGTCAGGTGACTGTGTACAATGATGCAGCCAAGACCCCATCCCCATCCACTGTACCACTGACCAGGGACACAGGTGATGACATCACAGCAGGGGCTGCCATGGATGACCCACCTATAGACACAGTGCCTTGCCCCACTGTCCCTGCTGCTGGGGATGCTGGAATGCAGCAGGAGGTGGACATGCCCATTTTGCAGTGGGAGGAGCCAATGCCCATGGCAGATGTAGGACCCACCACAGGACATCTGCAGGGTCAGGGCCCAGATCTGGAATGCCTGGTGGAACTTGTGACAGCCATCCTCCAGAACATTAGCCGCCTTCAGGGTTCTGTGACCGCCCTTCTGGAGGAACTCTGGTGCACATAGTGGCCATGTCTGCCACAACTGTTCGTGGGTTGGGTCTACTGTGTGGGTGGGATTGTATATAGGGGTGGTTGTTTCTGCTATGTCTGTTTGGCTGTTGTGGGTGTACATTGGGAGGTTGGGTTGGGTTATTATTGTTTGTTTGGGGGTGGGCTTTATTGTTGGAGTCGGTTTGTGGGTGGGACTGTTGTTTGGGTGTTGGGCCTGTGTTGGGGTGTTCGTGGGAGCGGGATGGTGTTTGGGGGGCTTGTGGGTGGCTGTTTGTGTTTGTTTTTTCTGTACTGTTACACTGTATTGTTTTTGCCTGTTGTTAATCCCCATCCCCCTCCCATTGTTACCCTGTATCCCTGTCCCTGTTTTGCACATAAAATTGTTTGCCATACACACTGTCTCTGTGTCTGTTATTGGTATGCTTGGCTGTATGTGAGTGTGTGTCTGTTGCTATGCACAGGGGTGCGCACTGGTGTTGGTGCCTGCTGTCCCCAGTGTTCCCTCCCTGTGCATCAGGTTGGTGTGCCATTTGTGCTGCCCCCAGCGCAGGCCACTGTCCAGAGGCTGCATCTGCATGGTGGTCTGTGTGCTGCAGGCCACCTTGCATGTTTTGGTGTCCTTGCCACCTCACATTGTACCTCCCAGCTGTGTGGTGACATGGTTCCTGTGCTGTGCCTTTCCACCTCAGGGTGGCATTGTTCTTGGCAGGTGGCACCACTGGCACGGACGTTGGTATGTCTCACCACAGACTGACCACTGGTCTGTGCCACCCGGTGCTGTGTCCCTGTTGTGGTTGCACTGCTTTTCTATGTATCAGTGGCCATGGCAGGGGCATTGTGCCTGGTGGTGCCTTCATCCCTGCATTGTGCCTGTGGCCTCTGTGCTCCCTTTGTACTCTGTGCCACACTGCTCCTGTGTGCCTACCTTCCTTTGTCACTGTCTTCCTATCTCACATGTGTTGCTGTGTGGCTGGTCTGTCTGGCCCTACTCCTTTCTTTGCTGTGTATGTTACACCTGCTCCCACCTGGTTTATGTTGCGCCATCTGGTCTAGGTGTATGTTGTGGCACTGCTGCTTCTAGAATCCCACCCTGGCATTTCTCTGCTGTTTCCTTGGCATATGTTCAGTTACGCATTTGCGTACTTGCGGGTTTGTCGCAATTGTGGCATAACTTGACATTGGCGTACTGTGTTGCGACAATGCGCATCTCGTAATGTAGAATAGCATTTGGCGTAAGTGCTGGATGTATTTGTGACTTGCGCCATTCTGTTTGGTGCATCTGTATTGCGCGTTGGCGTATACTTTCTAGAATCTGGCCCTTAGTACCTAAATCACACAGAAGTGCTTAATATACATTATTTTTTTAAACTAACTTTTCTGTAGGACCACCAGTAATCTCTGCTCCGCATGTCCACATAGCAGAATGTCGCAGCACCGAGTGTGAGCTCGTTCATGACAGAATCAATTATTTTTGGTCCTATCGTCACTAAATGTTAGATCTTGTACAGCTGCCAACAGAGTGTATGGTAAAGAGTCAAGACATTTATATTCAGAAACGAGCACTCAGAGTTGATGTATTATGTGTAATGTGTGCAACAAGACAGAGCATGACTTCTGTGCATGCAAATATTTGGTTACAGTAATGTACATGTCCTGAAGCACTTCATTTCTCCGTCTTTTCACACACTAAATACATCAACTTCGAGTACTTGTTTCAGAATATAAATGTCTGTTCCATGCACTCTGTTGGGAACTGTACAAGATCTGACCTTTAATGACTATAGGACCAAAAATAATTGATTCTGTTGTGAACAAGCTCATGCTTGGCTATGCTCCATTGTGCTCTGTGGACGCGAGGAGCAGAGAATACTGGTGGTCCTACAGAACAGTTAGGTTTTTTTTTTTAAAAAACTGTATATTAATTGGCTGGCCTGGTGGAGCTGAGGGTTGAAGCGCTTGACACCACACTGCTGACGCCAGCCACCCAGGTTCGAAAGAGCCCTGGGCGCCTGGGGTCAGCGGGAGGAGAGGATCGAGCGTCCGAAGGACAGCCTCCTCTCCCGGGAGGGATCCAGGGCATCCTGGCGCAGGAGAGACCCCCGGTGGAGACCGGAGGTACTTCTGCTGCTGGGAGCACAAGCATAGTTGGAGGCAGACGCCTCGCCAGAACGTGGGTGGACACGCGCACGCTCATGGCCATTGGCGTCAATGCACGCCTGACGGCTTTGGGGCAGAAAAGTGGAAAAAGAAGGGCACTGGTCGTGGCGGCATGATGGCTGTCTCAGCGGACTGTCCGGCACCTGGGTGCATGGCATTACTGGATCCGGGAGTGGTGGGTTGAGCCCGGAGGGAGTGTTTCACCGCTGGGCGGGGGTAAGCCGAGGGGTAGCCAAGGGCCTAATGAGGTTGCCGGGAGGTAGTCCAAGGGACAGGTGGCCGGACAGACCTGTGGGTGAGGCCAGGACGTGGAAGGTAGGCAGATCAATGGCCCTGGGGGGATAAAGAAAGAAGCAAAAAAAAAAATACTGTATATTAATCAGTTCTGTGGGATGTAGGTACTATGGCTGTATTTTAAGCTATGAAAGCTTGTGCTCCTGGCACCTTTGGTTTTACTCACTGCATTTTGACTGACATGCTGAAACTTGTCCCTTTAAATAAATAAAGTGATTAAACCAGTTAACATTATTGATGTTTGTCAGTCAGTTATCTGTATTTCATGATATACTAACTGTACACTGAGTGATCAACCATACAAAATAATAAATTATATTCTGCATGATTTGCATGATTTACAGTAGTAGAATTCCCCCCATGATACACACCAACAGTTATGTAATTGTAATATGGAATAATTGAACTCCAATAATTTGTTATGGGCTATGTGTTATGTACACACAGATAATACACACATAATTTATGCTGATCCATAATATCAATTTTTATTCTTAGTTATCTCTTTCTAATCTGTGCAGCATTGACTTTGATAGCAAAGCGTCTTCTACATGGGTGGTTACTGGCCTTGTGGTCAAGGTCATTACAGAAGAAGCAGTAACTAGTTTACTATCTCAATATTAAATAGCTTTCCAAAATCTTTGTATGTGTATATGGAGCAGTACTAGTTATTGAGGTAAAGTAACAATATATGAATTACTTACAATAATTTAGTGTAACGTAATTTCATTTACAGAGTTCCATGTCAAAAGGGCGAATGAATGATAGCGACCCATAACAATGCCGCCAAACCCACAGGGCAAACACTTTTCAGACAGTGTTTCTTGTGATTTTACCTTTACCCCTTTAAAGTGTTGGCACTGTTGTTCCTTCACCCTTTCGACAGTTCGCTGTTCTTGGTTCGCCCTTTTGACGTGCTACCTATTTACAGTACCTACTTTAATGTTTCTATCTGAATATGTGCTGCAGTGCAGACATGTTTGTGATGGAGATTAAAGAGCAAATATGATAGTTGACCAGCCCCTGTGTTGATGGGTATTAATAATACCATTTTGTGATGTCCAGCTATAGCACCCCAAAGAGGGCGTACTGTAGGAGGTTCCCACTGGAACTAGATATACCACCAATATTTATTTATTTATTTATTTAAAAGTTTTACCAGGAAGCTATACTGAGCAGACTACCGCTCGATTCCAGATGAGTTCTGGGGGTTGTTGAGGGTGGGAGGATACATAAACACATACATAATACAGAATATATACAGGATATATACAGTATGTACACAGCAAGTGTAGTGACAGAACATCAGAGTTAATAAGGCATACATATGGGGAAAGGTGCAAAAGATAAACTATATCGAGTTTAGAGTTAGAACATTGGAGTCACCATGTCTGATACCGGTTGTGAGCTGGGCCCTTGTCTTAGTGTGAGCTTAGGCTACATGAGCAGTCAGCGGAGTAATGCCCTATGAGGAGGAAGTTGAGTATCTGAGAGGAGGGAGTGTGCCGAATGACTGCAGGCAGGGAGTTCCATAACTTTGGCATGCAAGCTCTAAAGGCCAGTTGGTTGGCAGAGGTTGCCATATAAGGGACTTACAGGAGCCGGGAGTCACAATTCCTGAGTGAGTAACCAGAGGGTGTTTGAGCATTTAGAGTAGAAGAGAGGTATGAGGGCAGTAAATGGGCCCAGAATTTGGCTGTGAGTCTATTACAGTGGGACTGGCGCCTATTGTGGAGTGAAAGGAAGGTTGTGGGACTAGTAGAGGCCGCAGTGGTGGGTGGAGGGTGCACAGTCCAGAGCAAAGCGACAGAAGGAGTGAAAAAGAGGGTCTAGTCGTGCTAGGGTGGACTTAGGGGCAGCACTGTATACTACATCCCCATAGCCAAAAATAGGGAGGATCATTTTCTCCACAATTGCCTTGCGGGCTGGCAGAGGGATATAGCCACGGTTACAGTATAAGGCGCCCAGTCTAGGGTGCAGTTTATTGTGGATAGCATTGATATGTGCAGCGAAGTCAAGGTTCTGGTCCAACCAGACCCCAAGATATCTGAAAGTGGTGCAAGCTTCTAGGGGGGGACCCATCTAGGGTCATGAAGGTTGGAGTGTCGGGGAAACGGAAGAGTCTCTGCCTCGTACCGAAGGTTAAAGAGACAGTTTTCTTGGCATTAAGAGTAAGTTGATTTGAGCGGAACCAGAGCTGAATACCACTAAAGTCTTGCTGGAGTCTGAGTGCCACTTCCAGGGGTGAGGGGCCTGAAGTATATAGCACTATGTCGTCAGCATACATGTGAATGGATATGTGTGGGCAGGCTGATGGCAGGTGATTCAGGAAAATTGAGAACAGAATTGGGCCAAGGACAGAGTCTTGGGGTATGCCAATGGTGACAGGGAGGGGGATGGAAGTGGATGCATCAGTTCTGACTGATTGGGACCTGTCTGCCAGGTATGATTTGAACCAGCTGATGGCTGCACTGGAGAGCCCAGCTTTGGAGAGCTTCGATAGGAGAAGGGCATGAGAGACACTGTCAAATGCTTTAGCTAGGTCAATAAAAATGGCAGAAGTGATGTGGCCTTGGTCCATGGCTGTAAGAATGGAGTCAGTAAGCCTGAGGAGGGAAGTGACAGTGGAGTGGGATTTCCTAGACCTCGACTGGTAGGGAATAAAGGAAGAGGAGGAGTCAAGGAAGGAGGACAGTTGCGAGAGGACTAGATGTTCCTGGATTTTGGCTAAAATGGGGAGGAGGGAGATGGGGCAGAAGTTACTAGGAGAAGACGGGTCACCACCTTTAGGGAGGGGGATGACTGTGGCATGCTTCCAATCAGAGGGGATTGTGACACTAGAGAAGGAGAGGTTGTAGAGGAATGCTAGGGGGATGGCGATGGCTGGGACCAAAAGGTAGAGCATTTTGGCATCCAACCCCAAGGGGCATTTACCCTTAGAGGGAATGAGGGTGAGCAGGGCATTGAGAACTTCATGTGGAGTAACCAGGGAGAAGGAGAAGGCCGGGTAAAGGGTCTGGGTGGGCAGGGAGGCAGACATAGTAGGGGGTGTGGCAGGCAGTGTGTTTCAGTGGAGAGAGGTAGCACTACGAGTGAAGAAGGAGTTGAAAGCAGATGCTGCTGCATGAGATTCTGATACTGTGGACCCTCCTACAGCTAGGACAGGGGTAGGGGGCTGGGTGTGAGGGGAGAAGAGTGATTTAATCAACTTCCAAAACTTGGCTGGGTGATTTAGATTGTTTTTGAAAGATGATATTCAGTCAGTTACACCAAGTGCATACATTATGTACATAAATATTTTTCATTCACAGTGTCAAACGTGATATTCTCCAGTTAATTTATTCTTAACATAGTTATATTCTCTAATATATCATCCTGTTTCAGCATGTAATTCTTGTACCTTGTTTCATCCAGTAAGTATTCCTTTTCGAGTTCGTAACTTGTTTATACTGCAGGAGCCATGTTTCTTTCTAACAGTTTCATAGAAAAGGGTTACAGGTTAATTTATAGGTGTAGAATATTCCCATTTATAATATATATTGTTCTGTTAGTGAGACCACTAACCTTACCTTTGTTCAGTTAGAAACACTGTGCGCAAGTACCTGGTTGCTATTTCAGAGCTTGTGTGTCCCCTAAATTAATTTTAAAACATGAAGTTACAACATGTTTTAGGTTATGCAAACAAATTTACTTTCTTGCCATTTCTTCATAAAATTAACCTTGTTTAGTAAGTTGTGTCACTTTTCTGGGGCCTTTTCATTACACAGTCTTCTCAAGTTCTGTAATGGGAGGGATTTTAGCCCGTGGTTCGATGGGCAGAGCAACATCACTCCCCCATCGAGTTTAAAGGTCACAACATCCTAGGTCTCGCCAGGATTCTTTTTCGTTACGGCCAGAAGTGCTGCTTTCCTTCATCTCTCTCGCCTTCAGCTGGGTTCTTCCCTATCTCTGCAGCTGCCTCCAGGCTGCCCATTTGTTCCTCCTCATATTTTTCTGTCCTTTTCCCCTGCCTTTCTTTCTGTGGCTCCCACTGCTTCTCCCCCTCCACACCTTCTCAGTTGGCGCTTTTGAGAGCTTCTCTCCCTCTGCTCGCCTTCCCCCCACCGGTGCTCACCGCCGCAGCATTTTGGCTCCCAGCTCCCTGTTTGTGCGCCCGCTTCCTGGCTGCCCTTGTGGGTGTTTCCGTCTCCTCTTTCTGTTCACTCTGCTGCGTCTCTTTCTTGTGGGTTGCCTGGCGGTCGTGCAGCCTCCTCGGCTCTCTCTCCACATCCCACCCTCTCTGTTGTTAGCTTGTACCGGAGGCCGCGACCTCTTTGCACCTACACTTTCAGTGCTTCTGACAGCCTACCTGGTCGGGCGTGATGCCCTTCTGTGCCACAGCGGGTGAGTTGCCTGTCCTGCTTGTTTCTGCACTGCCTCACCTTTGCTTGCGAATCCCATCCACATCTGCACAATTTGTCTCAGTTCGGTGGCTTGTTCTGTGCTACCCAATAGCACGCTTTCCATTCTTTGGTTTGGCCCTGCACCTCCCTAGAGTGTGCAACCTTTTTCCCCTTACTTGGGTGTCGAGTGGAGTATGTGACTCTTGGACTGCGTTCTTTCTTCTGGCTGCACTAGGATACTTATCAGTTGCTGCTTTTCTTTGCTTTCGGTAGTGTGCTCTGCATTCCCAGTTTTCATATCACTACAGTCTCCATTGGTTTTATTTCGATCTGGGTTGGATTCCACTGCTGAACGAGCTGTGTGCTTCATTTGCCACTGCATTCATTCTGCATAGATTCCTCACTGCTTTCTGGTACCTTCATCCTTCTTTTCTCCTTCTCATGCTTTTGGTTGAAGTAACTGTACAGTGCAGGTGATTTCTACCTATGTGTGCAATTGTTCATGTGTCATTCTAACCTAGGTGTCTGCCTGATCATTCTGTACTGCACCCACAGTGGCTGCTGCATGTCATACAGCCACTCTGGTGGGCTCACCCTGCCCATGGGTCCTATCCCTCTCATGCCTCACACTACCTGTTCCAGCCGGTCATACTTTCCTCATCCATCCATACTATGCCTATCCTGTCTCATGTGCTGGCATGTTCAGTCTGCCGCTCCATGTCCCTTCCATCTTTTCTCCTTCTCGTTGGTCCTCTCCCTCCTTCCTTGTCTGGTACCTTCTTTTGGGGTTTCCCCTATCCTGCATCATTCTCTATCAATCATCAGCCATCAAGGAATTGCTTCAGTCATGGCTTCCATCTCTTCTCATGCTTCTCTCTCTCCTCATACCTTTCCTCATACCAGACATCACGGATTCATTCCTCTCATGGATTCACTCCTCATCTATCCCTGCTACCTCGATTGACTCCATCTCCACTCCAGTGACACGCCAGCCTGTCTGTTGCCCTTTGCTGGGAGCTGGCTGAGGCTCTTCCCCATCATTTAAGTTCCTTTGAGTTCTTTTCCGAATCTACCTCCTTTCAAGGAGCCTTCTCACTCACATAGCTCTATTCAATTCCAAATCTACTTCCTTTCGAGGAGTCTACTTAGTCAAGTTGCTCTCCTGAGCATATCCCCTCCATTTTGCATACCCTCTGGTTCCAGTCATGCCTTCTTAGCCTTAGAGTATATCTCCTTTCAAGGAGCCTCATTACTCGCATCACTCTATTTAATCCTATACTATCTCATCACCCACGACATTAGAGCCTGTTCGTTCACATCACATAATCCTGCCTTACTGGCTTCAGTGTCTACTTCCTCACCTTGCTCAATCAGGTGTCCTCTCATTGGATCTTATGCTACCTCATCGACCTGCCACCCTCTGTGCGCAACATCATGTTCCCTCTTCGATCTGTGCTTTGTTTTAGGGTATAATTCCTTCTATATTTATCTTGGGGGATTCATGCTCTTTCTCAGGCTCATTCTCTTTTTGGTCAGTAGGTGGCACCATACTCCATCTCTGATCTGCTTCAGGCATTTCATGGCCCATATTAGATATTTAGTTGGGGCATACCTATCATGGCTCCTATGCCTTCCCTCATGGTTCCTCTATTTAATTCTCGATGCCTTTCTCCACTGCATCAGGGGTGTCTACCCCATCGATTCCACTTGTTGCCTTCCTCCTCCTCAGTCACCGTCTGCTATGCACTTGATATTATTTCGAGCATCGCTACCCTTTCTCTCTGCAGGCTCTCACCGACCTGCTCCTCTATTTCCATCATTCATTCTGTCTACCTTGGCTGACCATTCAGTTTGCCTTGGCGGACTCCGTCTAGCACCCCTACTCTTGTGCTTTAATTTTGAGGGGCCTACTTACTCATACTGCCTTCGTACCAGTTAATTTCAAGTTCATTCCTGTCTCCTCCTAATTCCCGTCTCCTCCTTTTCCAGTTCTGTCTGGCCTTCCAGGGGTACGCAGGAACTCGACTACACTGGCCTGTTCCTCTTACAATTCACACTATTCCTCTCCCAGCGCGGGCTGTGCCGGGGCCAGTGCTCCTTTCTTCATTTGTCTTAGGGCCATACCAAGGGCTAGTGTAAATAAGCAGAACGACAGCACTGAGTTTCTTCTTTTGACTTCCTGCCAGTAAATGGGAACATCAACCCCATATTTAATTTCTGATGCATTATGTTTCTTGTGCAGTGCTGGTCGCTGAGCTCCTTCCCATGCATGCCCTTCCCACCCACCATGTCTCTCTTCTTCATTCGGTCTGTACGTTTTGCTCCTTGCACAAATGACCTGTGCCACACCGAACTGCCTTGATTTCCTTGCACTGACTGGGTCCTATGCTACTCAGTGCCCTCCCTACCATCCTTCGTCCTTCCTACCTCATTTTCCTGTGCCAGCCTCCATAGCTCCACTCCATTGATGTACCTCACTTGTTTCCTATCTTACCTTCTTTGTCCTGGTGCCTTTTCTCATCCCACCCGACTCTGTCCGATCTACAATGGATTTCTTTTGGTCATACTGATCCCGACTCTTATTGCACCTCATCACTCCGCTGCCTTCCTGCCGCATGTCTCGGTTTCTCTATCTGGTCCTCTTTGCCATTTCTTATCTCATTGAATCGCACTTCATAGCTTCATTCTGTCATTGGCCTTCATGGCTCCACCCCAGTCATAGTTTCCCTTGGCCTTGGAGTTTAATTTTCCAATCACTTACTCCTGCATCTGCTGCCTTCCTACCTCGTAGGTCCACGATGCCTCTCTTCCTACTCATTTTTCACTCGCTCACTTAGTATACCTCGGCTACCTTGTATGTCTCTGCTGCCTTCCCTTGGCATGCATTCGATAATTATTTTCGGCATACCTATCATTACTCATACGCCACCTCATTGACCCGTGTCTCTATGGCCACCCGTATCGGGTTCAAGACTCGGGTCATCATTTACCACTTCGTGCCAGCCATTGGAGATCACTCCACTCGTGGCTTCACTCCTCATACATCCATGCTACCCCGATTCGATTCTACCTCCACTCAAGAGCCTTGCCTTCCTGTCCATCGCCCTTTGCTAAGAGCCGGCTGGAGGCTCTCCACCATCATTCAAGTTCCTTTCACATTCCTTTCCAAATCTACCTCCTTTCAAGGAACCTACTTACTCACATCGCTCCATTCATTTCTGAATCTACCTCCTTTCGCGGAGTCTACTTAGTTGCATTGCTCTATCAGGCTCATCACCCCTCTAGTTTGCTTACCTCCTAGTTCCAGATATGCCTTCTTGGCCTCGGAGTATATCTCCTTTCGAGGAGCCTCATTACTTGCATCACTCCATCGATTCGTACGATCTCTTGTGGGCCATCCACGGCTGACTCCATCCGACCTTCCATCAACCCAGGCCTAAGCACCACCTTATCCAGCTTACCCTCCTACCCCCTGCAGAGCCTTCCTCCTTCACAGAGTCTACTTGCTCCATGTCGTCCGTCATCGATCCCTTCATGAGAGATCCTTCGACTCTTTAGCCTCCTTAGCTCGTGATGCCTGGCCTTGACCTGCTCGTCTAATTCATTCCCTCTCTCAGTATGCTTTGGCATCATTTGCTGCCTTGTTTATGCTTTTCCCTTGCTCCATCTGGCTATTCCTATCATGGATCATATAGTGCCTAATCCGCCCCGCCCCTGTGCAGTTCTCATCCTGTACTGGCTGGGTCCTGTGCTACCCTTTTGACCTCCCTACTGTCCTTCATCCTTTCACACCTAGCTTTCCAGCACCTGCCTTCCTGGTGCCAATCCCTCATCATCTCTTATCCGTTTCCGTTACCTTCCTCAGCCTAGCACTTCTTCTAGTTCTGACCATCATGGATTCCTTCCGCTCATGGCTTCCCTCCTCATCGTGCATAACCTGATTTTTCTCCCCCTGATTGCCGCCCTGTGCTTCCCTTCTGATTCACATGCCCTCTGGTTCATGTCACTCCTTCTTGGCCTCAGAGTCTGCCTCCTTTCGGGGAGCATCATCTTTCATGTCGCTCCATGGAGCATGTTACCTTCGTTCTAGTTATTTTCCTGTTCATTCCTGTCTCCTCTTCTTCCCATTCCATACCAGCTCTTCAGGATTCACTCCACTCATGGCCTACTGTTGATATTTCTTTTAGGGCGTACCTACCTTGACTCCTAGGCCACCTATCAACCGCAGCCATTCTGCCTTATGTATATAGTTCATAACTCCAGTCATCATTCACTCAGCATTACCTCAAAGCATATGTATTTACAATGCTTACGCCAAGATTCCTATCATTAAATTCCATACTACCTCATTGACTACAACTGTAGGGTCTAATCGTTCAGGGTCTATTCGTTTACATCACATAATTAAGCATGCCTCTTCAACCTCAGTGTCTGCTCGATCGTATCACTCAATCAAGCCAGTCTGCAGTATTTATCTCCTCATCAGCACATCTGGAATATCCTCGTGAGCACATCTGGCTACCCCTTGCTCCTCTGACTCTCACATGGATCTACTCCCTCCCATCCTTGCTCCCCGATCTACTATTTCTCATCAACTACTCGAGCATACCCTCCTTGGGTCCAGCAAGGTTTATCTAGTTATGTCGTTCCTTCGAGCAGTCCATCATTGACTCCGATGTTACTCATTGACCACAACATCAGGATCTAATTGTTCACATCACATAATCATGGCTTATCGACCTCAAATATCTAATTCCTCGCTCAGTCGATCATACCTCTCATTGGATCTCATGCTATCTCATCGACCTGTCTACCTCCTGCGGTGATTATCACCATCCGTATTCATCATTGCCTCATGTTCCTCATTCAATTTGTACACAGCCTCATGTTCCCTCTTCGACCCATGCTTTCTTTTGAAGATTTCCCTATTCCATCATCATCCTCCTTACTTGTATCCCTCTGGTTACTGAATCCTTCTTTTAACGATGTACATCCTCAAATCAAACATTGTCAGCCTGGAGGGAAGGCGACCTCGGCCTTGGATCCCCAGAGGTTTCCTCCTCAAAGGGGGTTTTTCCTCTCCTCCATGCCAATGGTCATAATATTAGTTAGAGTTAGTGATTTCTTCTTGTTAGTTAGTTAGCTAGGTTCTGCTGTTGGATAGAGGCGGATGGTGGCCCGACTTTCCCCTCTCACCTCAGGAAGTTAGCCCTTCTTCTCACAAAATTCATTCATCATCCTCGCCTCTTCAATGATTGACATCTTTGGGTATTCTTTTCAGGCTTCTTTGTAACCTACCTTTAGCTGATGCATTCATTCCCAGCACCTGTAAGGGGGGAGCCATCTGCTAGGGTTCCTTGCATCGTACTCTTACAGGCTGGTATATCCCACGGATAGAGAGGCGGAAAGCCACAAAGAAAACTCAAGTTACACAAGCATTATCTCATATTATCACATTCAGTTGCACCAGCACATCGAATGGGAGGGCTTTTAGCCTGTGGTTCGATGGGCAGAGCAACAACGTCACTCCCCCATCAAGTTTAAAGGTCACAACATCCTGGGCCTCGCCAGGATTCTTTTTCGCTGCCCACCATCCTCCCCTCCTCCTCCAGCGGCATGTCTCTCCTATCCGTGGGCTTCTTCCTAACCTACCTTTAGCCAACGCATTCATTCCCGGCACCTCTGGGGTGGGGGCCCTCTTCTAGGGTTCCTTACATTGTACTCCTACCGTGTGATATATCCCATGGATAGAGAGGCGGAAAGCCACAAAGAAAACTCAAGTTACACAAGCATTCTCTCATATTATCACATTCAGTTGCGCCAGCACATCGAACAACATGTTAATATCACATTAGTTTCTGTTTTTTATCTGTAATTATAAGTCTTATACCATCACTTTTTCAAACCACATTTTCATTTGAAATGTGCATCACTCTATACTTACTATAAGATTAGTGCTTTACCTTTTTTTACTGCATCACTATGTGCTTATAAAGTTTTAACATAACACTTTCTATCTGTTGGAAAAAGCAGTATGCCATTTAGTTACAACGTCATGATACAACTCAAATAATGTGGTCAGTACTGTTACAATGTAGTGCAGGCTTACCTCAAGATGTGTGCATCTGTCTGCTACCCTCTGGTCTGCACAGAGCTGAAAACTGGTTGATATTTATGTGTTTGTGGGCTAAGGGGCGACAACCAGTAAACAATACCAGGATCAAGAAAGTGATCCTAAGAGCACTGCGTGCTGTACAGTTGCTAGGCACCACAGAGGCATGTCAAGACATACGCTTTCTGCCCCTAATGCCCACACAGTTGTATTTGAAACAGGTGCGGAGTGCATAGACTACATGTAAGTGTGGCTGGTTGCAAATACAATATTATTGTTTTTTTGTTACAGTATTCATTTTTTTTTAAGTTTATAGCTTTTCCTGTGGATCAAGAAATTCCTAAGTTTTGTTACTAGATATTTCGTTTTAATTGCCATGTGCAATTTATGTGTATAAGTTACTGATGCCACATATATTTGAGTGGCTGCTTGGTCTCCAGTAGTGTTAATGTTTTCAATATGGCTTCTCTATTCTTAAGATGTACACGTTGGCCTTGCAACTCAGTTCCACACTAGATTGCTTAGAGGTATCAATAAGCAGGCTTACCATTCCACATCTGTTCATTTCCTATAAAGTATACTTCACTACTAGGTAACATTTCTATCACATTTGATAGTGTCCATGTGTAATGTTAGGCATAAGGTTTTTATATTAGATATTTATGTGGAAATAGATACTCATGAAAACAGAGGTCACCTATCCTGCTCATGGTCACTGACCACTGGTAGCAATTTTGGGGCAAATACAGGCAAGGACTTAGCTGTACTGCAGTGTATGTATTGGTATAGTCGAGAGCGACTGTCTACTGGCTGTGCAGGCATAGAGGGAATGGATGAGGAAGGTGGGGGGGCTGTTGAGGTTTGTAATGTATTTTACCAGCACCCTCAACAAATGGTCCCCAGGTATTCTCCATAACGTATGTGAGCCGAGGGGTTAAGGTGGCATTTACCAACAAGCTGCCCAGTTCTCATCTTCATTCAGTCCAAATCTATCACTGGTTGTGTGCAATGTATAGATCCAATACATCTCCCTATATTCCCGATGTTTACTCCAGTTGCCTCATCTATCTGGGGGGTCTACATGTTCTATTCCCCAGAATTTAAGAGAAGCTGCATTATGCCCTGCTTCCCCAAAATGGATTGCTACAGTGCATGTCTCACTTCTCAGGTGTATGTAACTAGGATCTGCAGCTTATCCAGTAGGTAGGTAGGGAAATGGGCAGACTGGGTGGGCCAAGCGGTCCTTATCTGCCGTCAAATTCTATGTTTCTATGTATGTTGCTATTGTGCTCTGATATTCTATATTTCAAGGGCCTAGTAGTCTGACCTACATACATTTTAGAACATGGACAGGTTAAAATGTAAATGACATGGTCTGTATCACAATTTATATGTGTTTTAATGCTAGATGTTCGGTTTCCATTCAGATGTTTAATTTCACTTTTTTTTTAGAAGTGTTGTTACAATGGCAGCACCAGCCACAAGGTTGCATCCCTGGTTTTAGGGGTCCTAGCAGCAGTTGGCCTTTTGCTGTTGTTAAGGGTTTTTGTTCAGAATATACTAACCTATCTCTGAGAGTTTTGACTCATTTTGATGCCACTATAGGTTTTGTCCGTAGTTCTTGGACAAGTGTAGGCCTCAGCCCTTACAGAAATATGTGTATGCTGTGTACATGCAGAATGCATGCCATGTGCTTAATTGTGCAATGTTTGAATGTGGTTTGCATACCCAAAGTGAACCTAAGCAAGCCAGGTCTAAAAAGAAAATCAGGTTTGCATGCTGCAAGCTTGATATGTATGCAGCAGGCAAACTGGTTCGAACGTCTTCTAAAAATCATATCAGGTTCACATGTTGCACACTTGTCATGTGTGCAGCAACTAAGCTGGTGCAAATCTCATCTAAAAAGCATCAGTTTCTATTTCTCATACTACTGCTAGCAATTAGAGCCCTTAAAATATATGTTTCATTGATTTCACATTAAAAGTAGGTAAACTCATTAATTCTGATCCTTTTGCAAGTTGTTTAATGGCTTTTGATTTTTGCCATTGGATTTCCATTAATTTGTAAAGTATTGTTTGCTTAATGCTTTAAAATGCCTAGGTTATAATCTGCCAACATACCCCATTCCAGATGTGCGAAAAGGGACCTCTGTATTGTGAAGCCTAATCTTTTTGTTTTGGGCCATGCATAGGATTTATAGGATTTTATATGAGTTCAGTAGGTATTTCTACCTTTTATGAACTCGCCACCCAAATCATGGGTGGAAACCGTATTTCAGATTACCCATGTAATTATCTAAATTGGTTTTAAATGTAGTCATTGTATTACTAAGTACCACATTAACTGGGAGCTTATTCCATATATTTACTACCCTTTGAGTGTACCAATTGTTTCTTTTAACTGTGTTGTTATTAGTGCCTTTAAGTTTGAGTATATGCAATCTGGTGTTTATAGCAGTCTTTTTATTTCTGTAGCCCTATTGTCTCTAGCATTATATCACTCTGAAAAGCTTTATATGTCAGGCACAGGTCTCCTCGAAGTCTCCTGTGATCCATAGAATAGCGGTCTAGTTTTTTTAATCTAGTTTCGTAATCCAAATTTTGAATAGTTATTAATTTCTTTGTTGTTCTTCTTTGTATATGTTCAATTAATTTCTTGTTTTTAATTAAATATGGAGCAGTGACTGAAGAGCAATATTCTAAATGAGGTCTAACGAGACCAGTATATAATGGTAACAGAACTCTAATGTCTGTACTTTTGATGTTCCTTAATATACAATTTAATATTTTGTTACCTTTTTTAACAGCAGTTATTGTGTGTATAGTAAATGTAAAGTCATTTGAAAGAGTTACTCCTAAATCTTTTTCTTGTTGTGTTGTTTCTAGAAATGTGTTATTAATAGTATATGTAAAACATGGGTTATGTTTGCCTAAGTGCATGACCTTACATTTAGATTCATTGAACAGAAGTCCCTTTTTCGTAGACCATTCAACTAAGTGAGTTACATTATTTTGCATTTCCTTAGCAGAATTTGCATTATTAATGATGCTACCTATTTTACAGTCATCTGCAAATCTGACCAACCAGCAAGAGCTGTTTAAAGGACACATAGACGAAATAAGTATATTAAAAAGGGTTGGGCACAATACTGAGCCCTGAGGAATGCCGCTAGTAACAGGACCCCATTCTGATAGATGGCCCTTCACTGATACCTGCTGTGACCTATTTGATAACCAAGCATGTATCCATCTAATAATTACAGGGTGAATATTCAATTTCTCTAGTTCTGATAAGTATTTGATGTGATACTGAGTCAAATGCTTTTCAAAAGTCTAAAAAAATTATATCCACTGATAGGCCATTATCAAATGCTTCACTAACTGGTTCCAAAAAATACAAGACATTAGTCTGACAAGATCTCTTCTTAACAAAACCATGCTGGTAGACATCAATATAGTTTTTATCAACTAAATAGTTTGATATTCTATTTGTTATTATCCTTTCAAGCAATTTACATATTACATCAGTTAAACTAATGGGCCTATAGTTCTGCTCAAGACATGTACTACCACCTTTGTGTATTGGTATAACTATAGCTCTGTTCCATAGTGGAACCGTTTGCCCTGTGCTCATCGACATATTAAATATTAATGTCAATGGTCCTACCAATAATTCCTTTAAATTAATAATGAATAATGGTGGAATGCCATCTGGGTCAGGAGTTACGTTATTCTTCAAAATATTTATTGCTTCTAATACTTCGCTCTCAGATATAGGGTTAAAGGAATTATTCATAGTTTTATCACATACAGACTCCACATAATTTGGTTTAAAGACATTTATGAAATAGTTATTCAATGTATTTGCGATTTCTGCTTCATTGGTTATTATCCCAACCGGTGACTGTAAAGGTCCTACAGAAGGACTGTTTTTTTTTTTAATGAACCGATATAATTATAAAATGATTTTTTTATTATCTTTAACAGTGTTTGCAAGTTTTTCTTCAAGACGCCTTTTTTGTTTTATAATCATATTCTTACTTTTATTTGCAACTTGTTTATATCTGTCCCAATTTGAACTGGATTTATTTTTCTTAAATTTCTTGTATAAGCGTTGCTTTTTTGCAAAGATTCTTTTTATATTGGAATTCCACCACAAAGGATATCTTTGTTTTTTTATATATTTCCTTCTAACAGGAACCCATAATTTAATACTTATTTTGTATTTTTGACACATATTTATTATAGACTAAATTAATGTTATTGCTGATAAGTTCAGAAGCCCAATTCCATTTCTCTAAATATTGTTTTATTTTTGTATAATCCCCTTATGCATATTTGGTGCTACAAATGTGTTTCTCCATGACTGATTCTGCTCACTTACTTTCCCATTGTCATTCTCCATGGAGTATATGCACTATGGCCATGCTAAGCATTCTTTGTGCTGAGTAGAGTTTTGGAAGCATGCACCACACCTTACATTTTGGCAGTGAAATGAGGGACATGGACACTCAAAATGAGATACAATGAGGGACACTAACCCACATGATGATCAGGACACATCCTGAAACATGGAGATACAGTACCTCAGAAGACAATGGAAACTGCTGTATTTACTAGTACTGATACCTGAGAATGAATTTCTACTATAAAGCAGGGGTGCAATTTAAGAAGGGCAGAGGAGAGGTGGTGGTGCACCCCCCAGGCATTTGTACCTAGGCTGTTCTTATGGTGTGGCAATAATGGCATTAAATTTGGATTTAATCTTTTGCACAATAAGTGCCCCCCTGGCCTGTGTGCACTCACGCTGCAGGTGCACTCCTGACTTGACTATGTCTGTATTGTGTTGTCCACTCTCTCCGCTTATTAGTGGTGGAAACATCACACATGATGTGGAAGAGCTCCAGCCAAGCAAGAGCATGAGTCATGCAAGTACGACAGTGTCTTTCCTGCCACAGAGTACACAAGCTGCACACTACTGCTTGGAGGAGTCGGTGAGCACTGAACTCTCAATAGCAGTGTTGTGGAGCCTATTTTTGTTGGTCTACTCTTAGTAAGTGTCTGTCTCTGCTGATGGCTAAAGGGACTGGAGGTTAGCTGGAAGCTAGTTCAAGACTAGGCTACCTACTTACTCTACTAGGGTCACCTTGCAAAAAAAAAAAAAAACAGCACAGGCTCCCTCAGTAGCAAGCTAGGCCTAGCAGCAGCGGTGACAGCATTGTGGGTGGCTAGGCCTTGATCAGTGCAGTGCAGCAGCAGCCATGGCAGCAGCCAAGCAAGAAGCAAGCAACACAGGTTGAGTGTGTTTGGTTAGTGACGTGACTTGGTCATGGACCATGTTGGGAACCTGGGATGGTCAGTTCTAGCTTCCAGCTTCTGGCAGAAGGACAGAGGAGGAGTGGACTGAAAACAGGGTTGGTGGCACACTGGGCCAGGCTGCAGGTTTTGGCCAGATGGCCCGGTAAGTAAAAGTAAATCATTTCTTTATAAAGGGGGACAGGGGAAGGAGGAAGGACAGAAATATTGATGTGTTTTTCACTTCTCTGCACCTTTTGGTGGCTACATGACCATATGGGATGGGTACTGAATGGAATGGAGTTGGGGAGAGAAATCAGGACAAAGTTGTCTTTTGGGGAGGGGGGGCTGGAACATCGGCCAGGAAAAAAATTGGTTACTTACTAGGTGGGTTTAAGCCCAAATCTGATGCACTGCTCTGGGGTATAGACAGATGAATCTTACACATTTGAATTTTTCCTGATTTGCATACCACTTTTCAGCAACAACAAATGAGTTTTACCTTTTAGAGATGCTCCAGACATTGAGCTTGCAACCTAGGGGCTAACTAGCACTGGCCCCCACTGGTTGTTGGCTTCCACATGCTGAAATCTGAAATGGTGCCCATGCCATAAAGTCTAAATTTACAGGACATCCTCTGTGTGAGCAGCATGTTTCCCATGAGGGATGGATGAGGAGCAGAGCAGTTTTCAGGGGTTAAATGTGGGCTGTCCCTTGCATTCAGGGACAGTTGAGCAGTATGGACACAGTAACAGACTATTGGAGCCCCACTATGGTCATGCTCATGCCCTCCCCCCCAGAGAAGTTGACCTCCACATCACTACACTCAGGCACATTATGACATAGGGCAGGGGAGAATGCAGGGCATGCACCATTGAAATCAATGGGGGTATTTTTTTTATTACTATTTTATACAGTATTGACGGAGAGTTGGAGATTAATGAAGGCCACTGCACAACTAAAAAGAAACATAGAAACATAGACTTTTATGACAGATAAGGACCACTTGGCCACCTAGTGTGACCCTTTCCCTACCTACAGGATAAGCTGCAGATCCTAGTTAACCAACAGCCTATTCTTCTTACCCCACACAAGAATTTCCTTATGTCTGTTCCATGTATTCTTGAATTCTCCCACAGTTTTAGACCCACAACCTCCTCAGGAAGGCTGTTCCATGCATCCACCACCCTCTCTGTGAAAAAATACTTTCTCATATTGCCCCTGAGCCTCCCCCTCTATCTTTAAATTGTGTCCCCTTGTTCTTGCACATCTCTTTTTCTGAAAGATGCTACCCTCTTGGACTTTGTTGATTCCACTGAGGTACTTAAAAGTTTCTATCATGTCCCCCCTCTCACTCCTTTTCTCAAGGGTATACATATTAAGCTCCTTTAGTCTCTCCTCATGTGGCTTCTCTTGCAGACCCTGCACCATTTTAGTTGCCCTCCTCTGGACTGTCTCTATCCTGTCTATGTCCTTGCAGAGATGGGGTCTCCAGAACTGGATGCAGTACTCCAGATGGGGTCTCACCAACTGTCTGTACAGAGGGATGACAACTTCCTGTTTTCTGCTGGTGATGCCTCTCCCTATACATCCCAGTATACCCCAGCCCTCCCTACTGCCTTCTCACATTACTTGCTAACCTTAAGGTCATCTGATATGATTACCCCCAGATCCCTTTCCATTTTTGTTGTTGTTACTACCTCCCCCTCATTGTGTAATCTTCCCCCTTGTTAGTAGAACAGTAGCCTTCAATTTTCTCCAACTTACCATCATAATGTATAAAACAGTAATAAAAAATAACTCCATTCATTTTAAGAGGGTACGACTATGCCCCAGTACTCTGACCCATGAATATAATTTCTTAAAGACTCCTGCCTCTGGCTTCCTAGTATTCGGGTAAGAGACTCTCAACTTATATCTATAATTGGTGGGTTTTCTGTAGAAGTATGGCCCCATCTGTTGCTGTGTGTGTGCATGGGGGGGGCAGGACTAGCCATGTGGGTGGGTGTTGAGTTATTGCTACTTTTGTGTTTGCAACTTAAAGTCTGTTTGTGTGGAAGCATTCAAAACTATGGAGAGACAATAGCAGGAGTCCAGACCAGAGAGAAGTAATTAAGTAGTTTTGAGGGTGTGTATATTGGGGGTGAAAAGAACCACATGTGTTTCCATTGGTATATATGTTACAGTTTAGTTGTGCAGCTGAGGGAGGACAAGAAAACTGAAAAGTATAACAGTGGCTACAAGCAAGCTGCATGCATGCAGATTTACAGTATGCAGATCTGTATTGAAGTACAAGTGAGCTATATGTGTGCAGGCAGTGTAGCTTAGTGGTAAAAGGCACTGAACTACAAACCAGGAGACGTGAAGACCTGAGGATTTGGGTTTGAATCTCATCAACCCCCACTTGTACAGTATATTGTGTGATCCTGAGCAAGTCACTTAACTTTTATGTGTGCACTTATCAGTGGCCACTTGCTTTTTGCATGCCTGCCACATGCATGTAGTCTGTTCCAATTTAACATAAAAAGCATGCTTTCCACACTTGCTGCAAACATGCCAGTTGCATGCAATCAGTTCCAGTTTAATGTCTAAATCATGCTTGCAGCATGCATATCACATGACTGGTTTTATGTGTGCAGCATGAAAACATTTCATATAATTATTTCTGTATGGGAAGTTATCCCAGTGTTTAAAGGCTATATCTTTGATCGGTTCTGTAAACATTGAGTAAGTTAGAGGTAATGCTGTTCTGTTACATTCAGCCTGATCCTCAGAGCTTCCGCTTCTGCATTCTGTAGGGTTTTTTTTGTTTTGTAAAGTGCTTTAGTGATTGTAGAATCTGTTTGCCATGTCCTGGTATCCCTCTTCTTCCTTGTTAGTGTCGCTGCAATTGCGTTTAACCCTCAGCTTTTGTGAATAGGGGATACTCTGGGCCAGAAGTGAGGGGTGACAGCTTTGTACATGTAATAGTGTGTTTCTGTCTGTGGGTTTTCTGTAGATTGTGTGTTCAATTTTATTGTCATATTTGTAAAGGAGTAGGTCTAAATAAGGTAGCTCTTCATGACTGGTGGTCATACTACGACTCAGGTTTTCCCCAGTGGCATTTACATGCTTATGGAAAGCCTCAAGCATGACAATAAAATTGAACACACATTCTGAAGAAAACTCACAGACAGAAACACACTATTACATGCACAAAGCTACCACCCCTCACATCTGGTCCAGGATACCAGGACATAGCAAAGAGATTCTACAACAGAGGTTATGGAAAAAGAACAATCACTAAAGCACTTCAGAAAACAAAAAAAGCCTGCAGAATGTAGACGTTGAAGCTCTGAGGATCAGGCTGAATGTAACAGAATAGTATTACCTCAAATGTACTTGATGTTTACAGAACCCTTACAGAAATAATTATATGAAATGTTTTTATGCTGCACACATAAAACTACCCAAGTGATATGCATGGTGCAAGTGTGATTTAAATGTTAAATTGGAACCGATTGCATGCATATGGCATGCATGCAGCAAGCAAGTGTGGAAACCATGATTTTTATGTTAAATTGGGAAAGATTGCATGTATATGGCATGCGTGTAAAATGCAAGTGGTCACTGCACACATAAAAGTTAAGTGATTTGTTCATGATCATTCTACACAAGTGTGGGTTTAAGAGATTCAAACTCAGGTCTTCATGCCTTTAAGTTTTATGGCTTAAAGTTCAGTGCCTTTAACCACTAAGCCATACTGTCTGCACTCTTATGGCTCACTTGTAGTTCAATACATACTGTATCTGACTATAGCTGCATACATGCAGCATGCTTGTAGCCACTGTTAAGCTTTTCAGTTTTCTTCTCTTACTCATCTCAGTTTGACAATTGAACTGTAGCACACATACCAATGGAACTACATGTGTTTTTTCCCACCCCAAATACACAAACTTACCCACAAAACCACTTAATTACTTCTGTCTGGCCTGTACACCTACTATGTTCTCTCCATTGTTTTGAATGCTTCCACACAGACTTTAATGTGCAAACACAAAAGTAGCTTGACACACACCCACACAGCCAATCCCCCTCCCCATGCACACACACTGTAGCGGGTATGGACATGTTGCTACAGACAACCCACCAAGTACAGATATAAATAAAAAGTCTCTTACTTGAGTACTAGGGAGCTAGAGGCAGGAGTCTTTAAGAGATGATGTCCATGGGTCAGAGTGCTGGGGCGTCCCACCTTGAAAGGAATGGAGTTATTTTTTATTACTATTTTATACATTATGATGGTGAGTTGGAGAACAATGAAGGTCACTATTCTACTAACAAGGCCCTTGTTAGTCGAGCGGTGGCCTTCATTAATCTCCAACTCTTCATCAATAAAAACAATAATAAAAAAAATACCCCCATTCATTTCAATGGTGCACACCCCCTTCAGTCTCCTTTGCCCTTTGTCATAATAGGTTCATAGGTTCATAGGTATAGTACATGATAGAAGGACAAGCCCAATTTGATCACGCCACCTAAGCCAGGTGGACTACATATTTTAAGTCATTCATGTGAGAATCAAGCTTCAATTTAAATAGAACCAAATTATCACAGTGCACTACATCATTTGGAAGTGAATTCCATATTGGAACTATCCTTTGTGTAAAGAATGTATTTCTCTTTGTAGTTTTATTTATGGATGCAGTTACTTTCAAATTATGTGTTTGAGTATGTACAGATGTTGGATTCCAAGTCAAATATATTGTATCGAACAAAAATTCATCCTTTGTAGCCCTATAGAGCAAACAAAGGTCATCTCTCAACGACCTGTATTACATACTATAAAGTTGTAATTTTTTTAATCTTTCTTCATAGGTCAATAGACCCATGCCAATAATATGTTTGGTGAATCTCCTTTGAATTTTCTCTCTAGATAATCTATCTCTGATTAATGTTGGAGCACTAAATGAGGAACAGTAGTCAAAATTAGATCTTATAATACTAGTAAATAGTGAAAGTAATACAGCTGGTTCTCTGCTTTTCATATTTTTGAAAATACAATTAGTCAATCGAGTACATTTTTTAACAGTAGTATTCAAATGTTCTGTAAATTTTAAGTTTTTAGTAATAGTGACACCCAGGTCCTTTTCGGAAGTGATTACGCTTAACACATGGCTGTTGATATAATAATCAGCACACATGTTATTAAGTCCAAAATGCATAACTTTGCATTTATTATAATTAAAGTTTAATTTATGATTGGTAACCCAGTCTGAGATTAAATTCAGGTTATCCTGTAAATTTGATATGGATTTTATATTGTTAACAATCCCACCTAGTTTAGCATCATCTGCATACTTTGTTAACCATATACCATCTTTGGTGTTCATACTAGCTATAAAAATATTAAACAATATAGGACCCAGGACAGAGCCCTGAGGGATCCCGCTAGTAACTTCAGTCCATGTAAAAGTATATCCTCATAGTGACACCCGTTGTCTTCTATCAGTCAACCATTGTATAATCCAAGCAGTAATAAATTTATTAGGCTCCATTTGTAATAAACATTCATATAATATACTATATGAGACAGAGTCAAAAGCCTTTTCAAAATCTAAGTAAATAACATCCACCGGAAGACCCATGTCCAAGGCGTTGCTCACAGGCTCGAAAAAGTTTATTAAATTAGTATGACACGACCTGCCAGGTTGAAAACTGTGTTGTAATATATCACTTTGACCTTTATCTATGATATGTTTATTAATCTTATTTGATATAAGTTTTTCCATAATTTTACATACAGAGGACGTTGAGCTTATAGGTCTATAATTTTTGAACTCTTGCTTTGAACCATTCTTATGAACTGGGATGACTAAAGCATCTCTCTATTCTTTTACAACAGTGCCCTTTGCTATTGATTCATTAAAAAGAAATGTTAATATGCCAGCTAGCTCATATGAAACATTTTTTAAGGATATTGATGGGATGTTATCAGGTCCTACAGATGTGGAAGATCTACCTGAATTAATGATGAAATAAGTTTCAGCAACAGTGAACTCAACTACAGGATCCAGAACAGAAGGACTCTCATTCAATAAAATGTCCTTTTTTGAATAGGCTACTAAAATATTGATTAAATTTGTTAGCCATTATTTGTTCATTATTTATAATCTCATCATTAATTTTTATGGGTCCAACTAGATTCGGTGTAGATTTTAAAGAACCAATATAATTGAAGAACTTTTTTTTATTATCTCCCTGATTACTAACTAGATTAAATTCCAAATCTTTTTTAGCCTTTTTAATTGCATATTTTGATTTTTTTGTTTTAAGAACAAATTTAGACCAATTAGAATCAGATTTATGTTTCTTATATTTATTAAAAACCTTTTTTTTAGCCAGTACTAGTCTTTTTATTTTTGTTGAAAACCAAGGTGGAAGCCTTTTCTTTTGAATGTATTTAACTCTATTTGGTACCCACTCAGATATACAAAAATCATTTTTTTCTTTTATTCTATGCTATATTTCTTTCACTGGTAACCCAAATAATTCATTTTTCCAATTCCACCTCATTAGGTACTCTTTAATAGCTACGTAATTTGCCATTTTGTAGTTTCTGAATTTGGTTATACCATTGGAATTTTTCTTATAATAATTAATTGACCATTTAACCATTAAATGGTCACTGTTACCTATTGGGGCCATAGTATCTGGGTGTCAATGCCTTCCTTTATATTAGTAAATATTAGGTCTAAAATGTTATTATATCTTGTTGGGATATTAACAATTTGGTCTAAACCTAGGTGAGCAATTGTACCAATAAATTTATTTTCTTGTTTATTTGAACCTATTCCATTTAACCAATTTATACCAGGGTAATTGAAATCACCCATCAGAAAGGTATCAGTATTTAAACTGACATTTTCCAAGTAATTGTACAAGTTATCATTATTAACAGAATCCATTGACGGTGGCCTATAACATATCTCTAGTGTAACTGGAAATTATTTATTATAAAGTTTAATCTATAATATTTCAAGGCCTTATGGAGAATTGGTGTTCATAATAACTTCTGTACATTTAATATCTTCTTTTACATAAAATGCAACACCTCCTCCCCTTGTATGTACACGATTATTCTTAAAAAGAGTATATCCACAAATATTTTGTCCTCATTGTTCGTCATTACACCAAGTTTCAGTGACACCACAAGTATCAATATTTTCACTATATAAAATGATTTGGAGTTCATGAATTTTATTGCACAGACTCCTAGCATTTAGAAGAAGTAGATGTAGTTTAGATGCTTGATAGTTATTTGAAATACAAGGTGTAGGATTAACAAAATTCAGGGCTAAGTTCTGTTCATCCACAATTATATCAGTAACTAAACCCCCCCAAAACATTACATAAAAAAATCTATTGCTGAGTTAAACTCATTTCCCAAAACTTCTTTACCCATTTTACTTAAATGTAACCCATCCATCGCATAGTAATTACTATTTGGCTGAAACTGTTCCCAATGAGTTAAGCACTTAATATTTTGTTTAAGACACCATGCCCTGAGCCAATCATTTATATGTTTTATTTTATTTGTTAGAAAATGGTCAGCTCTAGGTACTGGAAGAATCTCCGAAATCACTGTATGGATTCCTATTTCAGCAAGAATATTTGACATACCAACATACGCCTCTTTAATCTGCTGAACATTCTGATGTCATATGTTATTGACCTCAACATGTATTAATGCAAGATCATTTTCGCAACAGTTTCGTAGAATCTGTCTACTCATTCTAGCTATGTCATGAATCTGGGCACCGCGAAAACAAGATAATGTGCGGGTAGCTTTATTGGGGTTACATATTTTCCTATCTAGGTTTGATAACAAGGAGTCCCCAATACAAAAATTTGTGGCGGTGCTTTATGATCTGGATTCAAAGGCCCAATATCCATATTTTCTCCTTGTCTATAGTTATTCTCCGAAAAATTAATAAAATTGGTTTGTGTATGACTGATATCACTATTCTCCTGGTATAACCACATTTTCAGTCTCATTGTTTGATAAGGATAATGCAGTTTCCACTATTGATCCATCCCCAACCCCCTCTATATCCAAATTTATTAATAATGGATCAAATTTATTCTGTAAAAGTATGTAAAAATCGTTAGCTTTTCTCCCTCTTTTGGATTTTTTTTATATTGTACAGTATACCAGTCATCATCTGAATCTGATCCATTTCCTTCTTGTCTGGGTCTCTTTCTTGTCACAATATCAGTATGGATAGGTGTGAGGTTTGAACTATCACTGGATTTTGACATTGGCTTTTGTTTGTTAGTTATTTGTAGCCTTTTTGCAGTTTCAATTTGACTAAGTTCAAGTACTCTTAGTCTGTCATCAAATAATTTTATTTCATCCTCAAGTTCTTGAATCTTAATACATTTACTGCAACTAAAGGATTCAATATTTTGACTATCTAATTCAAAGTCAAACATATTGCATAATATGTACATAGTACCTATTCTCCCATCTGTTGCTAATATAACACTAGCCATTTTCTTAATGTATCATAACTATGAAAATATTTCTTACCAGCTTTAAGTAAATGGAGATTTAAATCTTGTTCCTTGAACAAAGTCTAAGTGTGCACTTACTAATATTTTGCCTTCAAACCCACAACCATAACAGCTGGCTGGCATTATTGTGCTTTATCTTGGCCTTCTGCATATGATGCCACATGCTCGCCTCTGCTCGTCTCACCCTGCTCACTGCAGGGCAGCTAAAAATAGCCCCTAGAGACCTGGAAGTGAATTCATGGGTCGCACTACACCTCTGAAAATTTTATAAGCAAAAAGCTTATTAAATTGTTTTGAAAGCCCTCTACTGTGCCTCCTTGATGTTATATAGGCTCAGTTACCCCCAAAATAAAATACAATTTGCAGTGTCAATGAGCTGTGGTCCAGAAAGTAGCCTGGTGAACTACAACTCCTCCTCCTAGACCAGTGTCGGCTAGGTCTCCAAAGTTAGACATTAAAACATCTTAAAATAACAGTAGTACAAGTATTACAGCAAGCACACACAATAATCAAGTGATAGCACTGAATGTTTCATTTAATCTAAATGGAGCAGAAAGCGCTCATTGCAAGGCAGCTAAAAATAGCCCCTAGAGACCCGGAAGTGAATTCACGGGTCGTGCTACACCTCCGAAAATTTTATAAGCAAAAAGCTTATTAAATGGTTTTAAAAGCCCTCTACTGTGCCTCCTTGATGTTATATAGGCTCAGTTACCCCCAAAATAAAATAACATTTGCAGTATCAATGAGGTGTAGTCCAGGAAGTAGCCTGGTGAACTACAGCTCCTCCTCCTAGACCAGTGTCGGCTAGGGTTCCAAAGTTAGATGTTAAAACGTCTTAAAATAACAGTAGCACAAGTATTACAGCAAGCACACGCAGTAATCAAGTGATAGCACTGAATGTTTCATTTAATCTAGACAGAGCAGAAAGCGCTCACTGCAAGGCAGCTAAAAATAAGTCCTAGAGACCCGGAAGTGAATTCACGGGTCGTGCTACACCTCCGAAAATTTTATAAGCAAAAAGCTTATTAAATGGTTTTAAAAGCCTCTACTGTGCCTCCTTGATGTTATATAGGCTCAGTTACCCCCAAAATCAAATAAAATTTGCAGTATCAATGAGCTGTAGTCTAGGAAGTAGCCTGGTGAATTACAGCTCCTCCTCCTAGACCAGCGTCGGCTAGGGCTCCAAAGTTAGACGTTAAAACGTCTTAAAATAACAGTAGTACAAGTATTACAGTAGCACACGCAGTAATCAAGTGATAGCACTGAATGTTTCATTTAATCTAAACAGAGCAGAAAGCGCTCACTGCAAGGCAGCTAAAAATAAGCCCTAGAGACCCGGAAGTAAATTCACGGGTCGTACTACACCTCCGAAAATTTTATAAGCAAAAAGCTTATTAAATGGTTTTAAAAGCCCTCTACTGTGCCTCCTTGATGTTATATAGGCTCAGTTACCCCCAAAATAAAATAAAATTTGCAGTATCAATGAGCTGTAGTCCAGAAAGTAGCCTGGTGAACTACAGCTCCTCCTCCTAGACCAGTGTCGGCTAGGGCTCCAAAGTTAGACGTTAAAACATCTTAAAATAACAGTAGCACAAGTATTACAGCAAGCACACACAGTAATCAAGTGATAGCACTGAATGTTTCATTTAATCTAAACAGAGCAGAAAGCGCTCGCTGCAAGGCAGCTACAAATCAGCCCTAGAGACCCGGAAGTGAATTCACGGGTCACGCTACACCTCCGAAAATTTTATAAGCAAAAAGCTTATTAAATACATAGAAACATAGAAACATAGACTTTGACGGCAGATAAGGACCGCTAGGCCCATCTAGCCTGCCCATTTCCCTACCTACAGGATAGGCCGCAGATCCTATTTAACCATCAGCCTATATCTTCCTGCCCCCCACAAGAATTGCCTTATGTCTGTCCCATGCATTCTTGAATTCTCCCACAGTTTTAGACTCCACAACTTCCTCAGGAAGGCTGTTCCATGCATCCACTACCCTCTCTGTGAAATAATACTTCCTCACATTGCCCCTGAACTGCCCTCCTTCTATCTTTAAATTGTGTCCCTTGTTCTTGCAAGTCTCTTTTCTGAAAGATGCTACCCTCTTGGACTTTGTTGATTCCCTTGAGGTACTTGAAAGTTTCTATCATGTCCCCTCTCCTTCTTTCCTCAAGGGTATACATATTAAGCTCCTTTAGTCTCTCCTCATACGGCTTCTCTTGCAGACCCTGCACCATTTTAGTTGTCCTCCTCTGGACTGCCTCTATCCTGTCTATGTCCTTGCGAAGATGGGGTCTCCAGAACTGGACACAGTATTCCAGATGGGGTCTCACCAACTGTCTGTACAGAGGGATAACAACTTCCTGTTTTCTGCTGCTGATGCCTCTCCCTATACATCCCAGTATACCTCCGGCCCTCCCTACTGCCTTCTTACATTGCTTGCTAACCTTAAGGTCATCTGATATGATTACCCCAGGTCCTTTCCTGTTTTGTTGTTGTTACTACTCTCCCACCCATTGTGTATTCTTCCCCTGGGTTCTTGTTTCCCAGGTGCATTATTTTGCACTTTTTTGCATTGAATCCTAGCTGCCATACGTCAGACCATTCCTCCAACCTTGCCAAGTCCCTTTTCATCCTTTCCACGCCTCCTTGTGTATCAACCCTGTTGCAGATCTTTGTGTCATCTGCAAAAAGGCATACTTTTCCTTCCAGTCCCTCTGCAATGCCACTGATGAAGACATTAAAAAGGACTGGACCCAATACTGAACCCTGCGGTACCCCACTAGTAACCGCCCTTTCTTCAGAGCGGACTCCATTTACAATTACCTTCTGTGTCCTGTTGTCCAGCCAATGTTTTACCAGGCTACCACCCTGGGACCCACTCCCAGGCTGGTTAATTTGACTAATAATCTTTTGTGTGGGACTGTGTCAAATGCCTTGCTAAAGTCTAGGTAGGCCATGTCCACAGCCCCTCCCTGGTCTACTACTTTGGTCACCCAGTCAAAGAAATCTATTAGATTCGTCTGACATGACCTTCCCGCTGGAATCTAAGCCCTCTACTGTGCCTCCTTGATGTTATATAGGCTCAGTTACCTCCAAAATAAAATAAAATTTGCAGTATCAATGAGGTGTAGTCCAGGAAGTAGCCTGGTGAACTACAGCTCCTCCTCCTAGACCAGCGTCGGCTAGGGCTCCAAAGTTAGACATTAAAACATCTTAAAATAACAGTAGTACAAGTATTACAGCAAGCACACGCAGTAATGTGCCTGAGCATGGGGATGTGGAGGTCAGCTTCATGGGGGGGGCATAGGCCTGACTATAGTGGGGCTCCAATAGTCTGTGCATACCATACTGCTCAACTATCCGTGAATGCAAGGGACAGCTCTAGAACATCTGTAGCATCTCTAAAAGGTGCAACTTATTTATTTATTTTTTTCCACTTGCCCAGTTCTCACAGCTTTCAGAGGAGGCCTCATACCTCCTACTACTCCATCCACCTGAGCAATCCCCCCAAGGCATCCCCATCCCTGGTTTCATCTTGCTCATAGGGCCAGGGTATTTATATATTTTTCCCCTGATTTTTCTCCCAATCCCTAGGACACCAGCATGAAGGACATACGTCCAGACTCAGCGACATGCTGACGCATACCATCATTCAAGCACCTAACAGCATCCCCCCTCACCGACTCTGTGAAGCAGATCTGCCAATGCCCTGAAAACCCATGCTTCCATCAGCTTCAGGTGCATGCAGCACCCCCAGTATCCCACCTCCGAAGGAGGAGAGCATCCACTGGGACACTCAATCCTCCTTTCCCCCGCTGACCCCCAGCAACCCGAGTCCATTCCTGAACCCGGGTCACCGGTGCAGCACGAGGTGTGGCATCCAGTGCCTCAACCCTCAGTGCCACCAGGCTGGCACAACTTATTTGTTTTGACTGAAAAGTGATATGCAAATCAGGAAAAATTCAAACGTATACGATTCATCTGTATATACCCCGGAGCAGTGCATCAGATTTGGGCTTAGACTCACTTAAACCCACCCAGTTACTAACCAGTTTTCTGGCTGAAGTTCTGCCCCCCCCCAATAAAGAACTTTGTCCTGATTTTTCTCCCCAACTTCATTCCATTCAATACCCATCCCCTATGGGTCATGAAGCCATCCAAAGGTGAAGAAATGTGAAAAACACATCAATATTTCAGTCCTTCCTCCTTCTCCAATCCCCCTGTAAAGAAAATAATATTTATGTTTACTTACCGGGCCATATAGCCAGAACCTGCAGCCTGGCACAGTGTTCCATCAGCTCAGCTTTCAGTCCACTCCCCCCCTCCTTCCGCCAGAAGCTGGATGTTAGAACCAACCATCACAGGTTCCCAACGTCACCTCACCTACCGAACCCACCTAACCTGGGTTGCTTGCTTCTTGCTTGGTTGCTGCCATACTACACTGATCAAGGCCTATGAAGGCCACCCACACTGCTGTCACCACTGCTGCTAAGCCTAGCTTGCTGCCATGGGGGAGTCTGTGCTTTTTTTTGCAAGGTGTAACTAATAAAGTAAATAGGTAGCCTAGTCTTGAGTTAGTTTCTAGCTTACCCTGTGCCCCTTCAGCCACCTGGGGAGATGGAGACTCACTAAAAGCTGACCAAAAAAATATGCTGCCACAACACTGCTATTATGAGTTCAGTGCTCACTGAGCCCTCCAAGCTGTACTGTGCGGTTTTTCTACTCTGTGGCAGAAAAGACAGTGTTGCACTTGCAAGACTCATGCGCACTTTCTTGGTTGGAACTCATCCACATCGCATGTGATTGTGCTGCTGCTAATAGGTTGAGAGAGTGGACAATACAATACAGACACAGTCGAGTCTGGAGAGTACCTGCAGCATGAGCACACACAGGCCAGGTGGGCACTTGTTGTGCAAAAGATTAAATCCAAATTTAATGACATTATTGCCACACCATGAGAACAACCTAGGCACAAATATGGGAGGGGGGGCAACTGCCCCCCCCGCCCTACCTAAATGGCTCCCTTGCATAATGGTAGAAATTCATTCTCAGGTGCTAATGCAATGGTTTCCACTGTGTTCTGATGTACTGTATCTCCATGTTTCATGATGTGTCCAGATCATCATGTGGGTTAGTGTCACTCATTGTCCCTCATTTTGAGTGTCCATGTCCCTCATTTCAGTGACAAAATGGGAGGTATGGTGCATGCTTCTAAGACCCTACTCAGCACAATGAGTGCTGAGCATGGCCATAATGTATATGCTGTGGAGGAATTTCTTTTATATATATATAATCTTTCTTTTATGCATACATATAGAGTGGATTACATATAAAGTAAAGTGTGTTACAATATATATATATATATATTATGATTATAATATAGAAGCTGCTAACATACATATATATTATGATTATAATATATAAGCTGCTAGTGTAATTGAATATAGCCAGGTCTGAGTAGAAGCTAAGGGTCATTATAAGTTTGTAAGAATTGCAAGGCAAGCAGAAGGCAATAGCTCATGCTGGCTGAAACCAGTTACTTAAAGTTGTGAAAAATAACAGTTTAGATAAAGCTGAACAGAACTGATGGTACCAGCCTGGATAGCAAGCTTGGGCAGGGTTGGGCAAGAAGCAGAGATAAGAACATGAAGTCACATTAAAACCAAGCTGTGCGGTACCATGGAGTGAGTGAAACTCATTGTTTCTATTAGGTCAGCTTGACCCAGGTGTATGTATTAGGCAGTGATGAATAAGCCAGTGGAAAACACCTGATGCATATGAAACTGTTTTTCTGTTATTGCTAAGAAACTATGATTACTTTACACTGAAATGTTAGTGTGTTTTCAAGATAAGAAGTGCTATAAAATACTGTGTAAAACTTAGTTCGAGGAGCTCTTGCCTTTAGCCGAGGCTCCCACACATGTGTGTACAGACAATAAACTGAGTTTATTGGAATAACCATTGGGTGTGGTTATTGAGTATATAGAATTTAAGGTAAAGTATATACAGTAAAGAGAATCTGCGACCACAGTTTTTTGGCGTAGTCGGCAGGATGGCTTCACTTCTCCGTGTCACACTGTGATCGGACTGACAAGTTCCAGCCTCAGGGGAAGGTGGCCCCGGAGGTTTAAGTCCCACCATACGTGTGATGCCTTGGGAGCGGTGACAGTCATCAGTTACTGTTTCTAGGTGCAAGGGTGGCACCAAGAGTGCCAAGGGGCACTCGGCGTCAAGGGACGCCCATAAAAGGTAAAAGTGCCAAGGGGCACTCGGCGTCAAGGGCGCCATAAAGGTAAAAGTGCTAGGCACTCGCGCTGGGACGCCCGTAGAAGTAAGAGGGCAGGCACTCGAAAAGAGGCAATCGGCGTCAGGGGTCGCCTGTAAAAAGTAAAAGTGCTAAGGGCACTTGGTGTCAGGGACGCCCGTAAAAGGTGAGGGTGCAAGGGCACCGGATGCCAGGGGACCCCTGAGAAGTATAGGAGTGTTGAGCACTTTGAGTTTGGTTAAGGCGCCTATAAGGGACTAATATGGGAAATCAGGGGGCAAAGCAGGGAGGCGGGGTAGAAACCGGACCAGCGAAATGTATGCTGGATAAGTATGGTGGGGACTCGGTCTGTCAAATAGGGGATTGGAATAGATGGACCAAGGGCGTCTTCCCCCAGGCAGGGACACTCAGTATGGATGTCCTCAGGGAGACTCGTATTAGGCTTAGTGAGTGGGAAACAACCCACAAAAAGGGAGAGACGGTGAAATGGCATGTGTTTAGAATGTGGGAAAGAGAAGCGGAGCGCAGATTTGAGAGTCAATTGAGAGGATTAATGTTAAAGGAGAGGGAAAAAGAGGTAGGTACGTCAAGGAGGCAATATAGACATCACGATACCCCTCCACCGTGTCGGCCACCGCCGACGGCTCCACCGATACCTGGAGGTGCACAGGCAGCAGATCAGCAGGTGCTAGTGCAACCCGACAGCTCAGAATCAGGAGCGGTACCCCGGCTATACCCCACCCTTCCACGGTCTGTAATGGACGGGGGGACGAGAACGGAGCAGGAGCCCACCTCCTCGGAGTTACATGTGGAGGGAGAAAGTGAGGATGAGGAGGGGGGTGGAGAAATGCCGCCCCATACCAAGGGAGCTGAGGGGGGAAAGGGAAAAATGACGTCAAGGCCACAGAAGGATTAAAAAGGGAATGCTCGCCCGTCCGCTATGGACGGACTGTGCATTCGCAGAGAGCAGTTCCTTTGGTTCGATATCCCAACCCAAATCCTGGGGCAGGCAGGCAGCAGTTCATTGAAGTAGAACGACCCTGGCATCCTGATGAGCTCAAGGATGCTTTAAAGGAAATCACTGAACCCCATGAGAATATAGAGGAGTACATAACAGAGCTGGGAAACCTAATTAAAACATATGAACTCTCGCCCAAGGAAGCAGAGGAGTCCCTAAGACGCACTTTGAAGGGACGTTGGGGGGAAGTTAAGGCGTCATGGAATGCTAATACTGACAGAGACCACCTTGAAGCCGCTTTGGGCACGATCTGGGGAGAATTACGAAAAATATACGTTGCAAAGGTGGATTGGGACCGAATACGAAATGCCAGGCAGACAGAGGGTGAAACTGTAAGAGACTACCGGGAGAGGCTGGAGGTTTTCCGGCACTACTCGATATCACGACAGACAACCCAGCTTACGACAGCCAGCTAGCCATGGCATTTTGTGCTGGGTTATCAGAGACTATTCAGATGGGGAGTAAAGACAGTTTATGCTGGCTGGGAAACACAATCGTTAAAGGAGGTCTTTAGGTATGCGGAGCATGTTGAGAGACAGGCAAAGGGGGTGGAAAAAGAAGGAAAGAAAAAGTTAGAACAAGCGCAACTGATGTACTATTCAAGAGATGGAGGACAAGGCAATACGGGAGGGGGTAGCCGAGGTCGAGGCAAAGACAGAGGACCCCCGAGGACTAACTATGCCCAAAATGCTGGACTAGGGCACTATCAGCCCCAACAGATGCGGGGAGGATACTATCAGCCCCAACAGATGCAAGGAGGACCTAACACAAGGCAAGGAGGTAGGGGAATGGGGCGGGAAGGTAAAGACATTATTTGCTTTGCATGCCAGGGGAAGGGACACATTGCTCGAGAATGCCCCAGAGTCCAGCGGTCGCAATGGCAGCAGCAACGCCAAAACCAGGAGAACGAGTACCCCCTACCTCCACCACCACCACTACAGATACAACAATGGTCAGAGCCAATGGGGCCGACCCAATGGAACCAAGGGGGCCAGTATAGATCCAACCAGCAAAACTCACAGTACTGGTCCGATGCAGGAAACATGGTAACAGCAGCTGATGGTTACAGGAGCACCTGTTGATGGTTCGAGTCTCTGCCATCTCGCAGGGAGTCCTTGATGGAATTGATGGTGATGGATACTTTATTGACTTTTCTTATAGACACTGGAGCATCTGTTTCGGGCCATACAACAACAAGAACTAATGCCCCTTTGTCGGGAAAATTGGTAACAACAATTGGAGCTTCAGGAGTACCTCAGAAGAGCAGATGACGCTGCCCTTACCGGTAAAGTGTGGAAATACTTTGTTAAAACATTCCTTTTTAAGCAGTTCTACCTGCCCGGTAAATTTGATGGGACGGGATCTCCTGGCAAAGGTAAGTGCCCAAATTAAGTGTACTCCTAGGGGAATAATTGTTGAAGCACCAGCAGTAGGAATCTATGTTTGTAATGAGGGGGAGGGGGATTGGCTGTACAGGTGGGAAATTGTAAATTCAGATGAGCAGTATTGGTTGGAAAAGTGGGCAGAAAAAGTAACAAAGGCAACATGCAGTTTAGGTTAATCTGCATTGTACGGCACACTATGCTGTGGGGGTTAGGGATTATGAATACGAATGTGGAAATTGGGGCGGCAACAAATTGAACAATGGATGTGGGTGCATAATCTGTGGTGTGGGTAGAGATAGGGTGGGGTCTCAGTATTACTCACTGAGGAGCAACAAAAGGTGTTCAAAGTTCTGATTCATATCCACATATTTCTTTGGCAAAGAAACCGAGCTGCAGTGGAAAGATTTGGGCCCCTGGATGGCAAGCATGGTGCAGCTAAAAGATTGGGTGGATGTGGAAGGAGGGCAGAGATCAGCAGAGGGGCAGTGTAAAAGAATTAGTTTAAGAAAGTGGGTGCAAGTATGTGTATCAGAAAGGCAGGTGAATGAAAAGATGGTGGGAGAAGGAGAAAAAGCAAGACCCTGAGCCTGGGTGGATTAGTCAAATACCAGAAGTTCTGTGGGCTACATCTAAGTATGATGTGGGACTAATGAAAGGAGCACAGCCACTAGTTGTGACGCCCAAAAGCTCATACAGACCGAGTCGACACCAGTACCCGTTGGGGAGGGAAGTAGAGGAAGGGATTGCACCGGTGCATGCTGCGTTAGTACAAAAGGGGGTTATTGTTCCATGTCCAGATGCTGTAGTTAATACACCAATTGCCAGTAAGAAAGGGAAGTGGGATTAACTGCCTTGTGCAAGATTTGAGGGCAGTAAATGAGGCAGTCATGTAAGAACTCCTGTGGTACCAAATCCAGCTACTATTCTGTCAGAAACCCCATACTGCCACGCATTTTTCAGTCATAGACTTAGCAAATCGTTTTAGCATACCAGTGGATCCGCCAGCCGAGAATGGTTTGCATTTACGTATAAGGGTCAGAAATGGACTTGGACTCGTATGCCACAAGGTTATGCGGAGTCACCTGCTGTGTTTCTGCTCAGATGCGTGAGAACTTGCAGGGTTTTGTCCCCACAGGGCAGCACTCTTAATTCAGTACGAGATGATTTACTCCTTGCCACCCCTTCCAGGGAGGCGAGTGAAGAGGACACTAGAGCTCTGTTGATTTTCTAGCCCAAAATGGACATAAAGTCTCAAGGGTAAGTTGCAACTGTGTGCTACCAAGGTACATTACTTAGGTCACATACTCTGCAGAGGGAAGGCAGTTAGATCCCAAACGCATTCAAGCAATCACTGAATGGCCCCGCCCTGTAACCAAGCAGCAAATGATGTCATTCTAGGAATGGCAGGTTACTGTCGTGCCTGGATAATGGACTATGCTTACATCATCCAGCCATTACACGACGCAATCTACGCACAAAATGAAAATGACAGATGAGGTGCAGTGGTCTCCGGGTTAGAAACGACATTCGCTAAAGTAAAGGAAGTACTGGCCAGCACTCCATGTTTAGGACTCCCAAATTATGAGAAAGCTTTTAACCTGTTTGTAAATGGTCAAGGGGGTTACATGTCGGCAGTTTTGACACAAGATCATGGGAAGCCAGAGGCCAATTGCTTATTATTCAAAACGGTTGGATTCGGTAGTAGCAGGTATGGTCTCCTGCCTGCAGTCAAGGGCGGCGCTACGAGCAGTATTGTCTTGTGGATCTGGTGGGATTTGCCCCCTTACTGTGCATGTGACCTGCACGAGTGCAAGCTATATTGTTACAAGCTCACATAGCTCATCTGGACCCCGCGAGAGTTTTGCAGTACCAGAATGTATTGCTCACAATGTCAAACATTACTCAAGCGGTGCACCACCTTGAATCCGCAACCTTGTTGCCCTCCCCGACGATGGTGAACAACATGACTGTGGACAGGTAATTGACTGTGACAGTAAACCTAGACCAGATATAACAGATGTAGCCCTGACAAATGCAGAAGTTGAATATTTTGTGGATGGCTCAGCTTTTAAAGATCTAGAGGGGTGACTAAAGTTGGTTATGCAGTATGTACTGTGTCTGAGGTAATAGAGAGCAGTTCATTGCCATCCAGTTTCTCTGCCCAGGCTGCAGAGTTGGTAGCCCTGACGGGGTCGCGCTTGCACAGGACAGAACAGTAAATGTGTATACAGACAGTCGGTATGCCTTTGGTGTGGCACATGACTTTGGGACATTATGGAAGCATAGAGGTTTCCTTACGGCTACTGGTAAGCCTATTGCGCATGCGAAATTGGTAAAAGAGTTACTGTTTGCTATCCAATTACCTAGAGCTTTGGCAATTGTAAAATGTGCAGCACACACGTCTAACAAAGATTTTGTCTCCGCAGGTAACGCTGTAGCGGATGCCGCAGCAAGGGCGGCGGCTCAGTCAATGGGTGCTTCAGTCTACCAGTTAACTGTTGTAAATAGTGAAACTTGTAACTTGTTTTCTCCACAGGACTTAGTGGCGCTCCAGCGTAATAGTACAGAGGCAGAAAAGCGCCATTGGAAACAGCAGTGTGTATTTGATTCGGATTTAAAAGTGTGGGTGTCTGGGGATGGGAGACCATGCTTACCGGATCGGTATTTCCGTATTTGGAAAAATTGGCTCATGGAGCCGATCATGTTTCAAAGACGGGCATGGTAGATTTTGCAAATAAGTATTGGTATGTTGTTGGATTTACTAGCTATGCTGAAGTGTTTTGTAATAAGTGTGTGATTTGCATGCAGTACAATGTGGGCAGAGGACAGCATCTAACCCCCCTCTGCCCACCCGATTCCTGCTGGTCCATTTGAGCATGTTATGATGGACTTTATAGAGCTTACACCGTGCCAAGGCTATAAATATTGCTTAGTTATTGTAGATATGTTTTCAAAGTGGGTAGAGGCATTTCCGGCTCGCAGGGCGACTGCATGCGCTGTGGTAAAAGCCTTAATTCGAGAAATTATCCCTCGCTGGGGATTGCCCAGCCGCTTGTCATGCGACAATGGATCTCATTTTGCAAACGAAGTGATAAAATCATTATGTGAGGCCTTGCAGGTGGACCTCCGAATGCACTGCGCTTACCATCCCCAATCGGGTGGGGCAGTGGAGAGAGCAAATCAGACTCTAAAACTTAAAATTACAAAAATCATGGCGGAGACCAGTCTGACTTGGGTGACTGCTTTGCCTCTCGCCCTCATGGCTATGAGGGGGCGGGTGGGACGTCTTGGTCTCTCCCCACATGAAATTTTACTAGGACGGCCATTGCGAATGCCAAATGCCCCTTACCCACAAAGTCGAATCACCCTGCATGGAGTAGATGAGGAAATGCTTACTTATTGTTTATCCCTTAATGGTGTCTTGAGGTCTTTCTATTCTAGGGTTAAGGCAGCTTTGCCAGTGCCTACTGAGACACCCCTGCATCAGATTCAACCTGGTGATTTTGTTCTGGTGAAGGACTTCCGAAGAAAAAGATGGAGTTCCCCCAAGATGGCGTGGCCCGTACCAGGTCCTGTTGACAACGGCAACAGCAGTGAAGGTTGCAGAGAAGGAGACATGGATCCACGCATCACATTGCCGGCTAGTGAGAGCAGACCTGTCCGAGACTGTACAAACCGAAGGGGATTAATGCTTGGAGGACTTACTGTTCTTGCGACCATTGTATTGGTGGGGTTCTTGCAACAGACTTTAAGCACTCCTTTAATGAGAAGCATCAAGAGTGCTGAGCCCCTGCATTATGCAAATACCTGGTGGACTTTAATGAAATTGCATGCTGACAATACAAATATGTCTAACTGCTATGTATGTGCATCCTCCCCACTCTCTGCTGAAGTAGGGCTGCATCTTCGGCCTACACCTCTGTCTTTTAATGATATGGTTGCCATTTGCTCTGCAATAGTGGGTACGTCATGGAGAGTTGGGGTAAAATAGAACAAATTGGGCAGCAACACTCCTTAGCAACAAAAATGTGTCAGTGTATGAAGGGCACCATTTCGCTACTTGGTATGGGCCCCCTCCCACTAATAGCACCCCAAATCCAGTGCACCTAGATTATAGAAGGCCTCAGGCCTCAGCATGTGTCTGTAATACTTCTGCACCAGCCTCTGTAGGTTTCTCCAACTGTAGTAAACAATGGGAAGTAGTATCAAATCTTACCACATACAATACTGACTGGTTGTATAATGAGTCAACCACCCTCATCTATACACAGGCAAACAAGCCAAGTCCATTTGGTACTTTGACTGGCTTATATTGGGTATGCGGAGATAAGGCCTATGTGTTTTTACCCACAGGATGGACCGGGTGTTGCTACCTCGCCACCCTACACCCTGTGGTTCGTGCTTTTCATATTATCCACCCTAGTGTTAACCCCAGGATTAAGAGATCCCTTACAAATAACATTCCACCAGAATCCAAACGTGTCCCTTGGCATGAAAAATTTGGAGCGGGGGTATTCCCCTGGTGGGGAGTTGTACAAGCCATGCACTATATTGATCAGCTTAGTTATGAGATAGAGACCCTTATCAATGACACCATGCAGTCTACAGCACTCATTACGGCAGAAATAAAAGCAGCTAGGTTAGTCGCCTTGCAAAACAGAGCTGCCTTAGATTACATGTTAGCTGCTCAGGGTGGTGTTTGTGCAGTCATTGGTGATGAATGTTGCACTTACATACCTGACAACTCGCAAGCTCTTGAACATGTTTTGCAAGGCGTTCGAGACCTGCAGGCCCGAGTTTTGAGTGAACATGCACCTGTGGAGCAAGGTTGGGACCCTTGGTCTTGGTTCTCTAGCATCTTCGGTGATTGGGGAGCCACTCTGTTACACTGGATTGCGGTGGCTCTCCTTATTCTACTGGCCATTTGGCTTGTGGTCACTATTATGAAAGCGTGTATTTTCCGCTTGTGTTCTTTGAGTACTCCCATCTCTGCCCAAATGCCCCTGCTTGATTATCAAAGGAATCTTTTCCCAGAAGAACCCCCATTTCCTTTCGCACACATAGATGACCTTAATAAAATTTAGTTGAGGCAGAGCCTCAAAAGGGGGGAGTGTGGAGGAATTTCTTTTATATATATATAATCTTTCTTTTATGCATACATATAGAGTGGATTACATATAAAGTAAAGTGTGTTACAATATATATATATATATATTATGATTATAATATAGAAGCTGCTAACATACATATATATTATGATTATAATATATAAGCTGCTAGTGTAATTGAATATAGCCAGGTCTGAGTAGAAGCTAAGGGTCATTATAAGTTTGTAAGAATTGCAAGGCAAGCAGAAGGCAATAGCTCATGCTGGCTGAAACCAGTTACTTAAAGTTGTGAAAAAATAACAGTTTAGATAAAGCTGAACAGAACTGATGGTACCAGCCTGGATAGCAAGCTTGGGCAGGGTTGGGCAAGAAGCAGAGATAAGAACATGAAGTCACATTAAAACCAAGCTGTACGGTACCATGGAGTGAGTGAAACTCATTGTTTCTATTAGGTCAGCTTGACCCAGGTGTATGTATTAGGCAGTGATGAAATAAGCCAGTGGAAAAAACACCTGATGCATATGAAACTGTTTTTCTGTTATTGCTAAGAAACTATGATTACTTTACACTGAAATGTTAGTGTGTTTTCAAGATAAGAAGTGCTATAAAATACTGTGTAAAACTTAGTTCGAGGAGCTCTTGCCTTTAGCCGAGGCTCCCACACATGTGTGTACAGACAATAAACTGAGTTTATTGGAATAACCATTGGGTGTGGTTATTGAGTATATAGAATTTAAGGTAAAGTATATACAGTAAAGAGAATCTGCGACCACAATGCCCAATACAGAATGACAAAAGGAAAGTAGGTGAGATGAAACAGCCATGGAGAAACACATTTGTAGCACTAAATATGCATAAGGGATTTGCATGGTCCAAAACAAAAAGGATAGGCTTCACAACACAGAGGCCCCACTTCATACATCTGGAATAGGAGATATTCACTGGCTATATCCTAGGCATTTAATGCAGTAAGCAAACAATATTTTACAAATTAATGATGATTTAATGGCAAAAATCAAAAGCAATTAACTTGCGAAAGGATCAGAATTAATGAGGAGTTTTATTAATTTTTATGGGAATTCAAATAAAATGTAGTTTTTTTTAAATATTGTTGTTATTAAAAAAGAAAAACTTTTACTGGCAATACATCAGCAATACAGTGGTTTACATACAAAGTACAGAAATTAAATTCATTTATCTAATGGGTTTACAGTATTATGTAGGATATTAACATTTCATAGTGAATGCAAGGCTATGGACATATATTTTCCGCAATATTATATTTCTGTTCATTATAGTCACGAATAGAGGAAACCTAGAGTTAGCAATCTAAGGTAACTACTCTAAATCAATATTTGAGCTCTATTACTGTCATGCCTGCATCCAGACTTTCTCATTGGCTCATCCCTTCTCAGCATGGGGGGGGGGGTCCAATTGTCTGAGTTTAGGTCATGGAGACAAAGGCCTACCACTGCTTAGGTTTAGATTATAAAAAAATAGGGGATATAATGGTCAGGCACGGGGAGACAGCCAAGATCTCCTTAGGGCCTAGTGAGGCTTTGTCAGGGAACACATTTGGGGTTTTTAGTCATTACATGCATAATCCAGAGATTCCATCTGGAAGAACACAGATCACTTTTGTCATTTAGTGAGTGAGTAATCCTTTCCATCTTATAAATCTGGTTGATAGGTTCGTTGTGGAGTTCCTCTAATTCTGTTTGAAGAGAGATGAAGAAGGGATATAGGGTAGGGCATGCCCACATCACATGTGATAGGTGAGCTATACTCTAGAGCAAAGGAGGGAGAGAGGTGATATGATCGAAACATTCAAACATCTTAAGGGCATTAACAAGGTGAAAGAGTCTAACATGTTTCAATATAAGAAAAATAACAGGACAAGAGGACACAGCATGAGATTAGAGGGAGGTCAATTAAGGGGTAATGTGAGGAAGTTCTTTTTCATGAAAGGGTGGTGGATGCATGGAATGGCCTACCTCAGGAAGTGGTGGCTATGAATACAGTGCAAGACTTCAAACAGGCATGGGATAGGCATAAGAGAGCAATACAAATGAGTATGACTAGATAGGCCATTGACAGAATAAACGCCTATGGCACATTCATAAGGTAGAGAAGAAAAATGAGCAAACTGGATGGGCCTTGCGGTCCTTATCTGCCGTCAACTTCTATGTTAGCTCTAGCCTCCCTGCATCCCCACCAGCATTGTGAGGCCCCAGCTGAAGTGTAGTGGGCTGTGATGACTGGGTCCTGAAGAAATAAAATGTATTTTAATGACTCTAATTGCTTGCAGTAGTATAAGGAATAGAAACTTGATGTGTTTCTCAGATGAGATTTGTACCAAATTAGTTGCTGCACATATGGCAAGCATGCAGCATGTGAACCTGATGTGATGTTTAAATGATGTTCACATCAGCTTAACTGCTGCAATCATGTCAAGCGAGCAACACGTGAACCTGATGCAATTTTTAGAAGATGTTCACAGCAGTTTACCTGCTGCGCACATGTCAAGCTTGCAGCATGTGAACCTGATTTGCTTTTTAGATCTGGTTCGCTTAGTTTCACTTTGTGTTTGCAAACCATATGTAAACATGGCATTATTAAGCATGTGGTATGCGTTCTGCATGTACACAGCACACACATATTTCCGTAAGGGAACCGATCAAGAATATAGTTTTTAAACACAGAGGCCGACACTTGTCCCAGAACTGCAGACGAAACCTATGACGGCATCAAAAGGAGTCAAAACCCTCAGAGATAGGTTAGTATATTCAGAACAAAAACCTTTAACAACAACAAAAGGACAGCTCCTGTTAGGACCCCTAAAATCAGGGATGCAACCTTGCGGCCGGTGCTGCCAGTGTAACAACACTTCTAAAAAAAGTGAAATTAAACATCTGAATGGAAACCGAACATCTAGCATTAAAACACATATAAATTGTGATACAGACCATGTTGTTTACATTTTAACCTGCCATGTTCTAAAACGTATTTAGGTCAGACTACTAGGCCCCTGAAATATAGAATGTCAGAGCACAAGAGCAACAAACGCCTGAGAAACAAGACATCCCCTGTAGCAATCCATTTTGTGGAAGCAGGGCATAATGCAGCTTCTCTTAAATTCTGGGGAATAGAATGTGTAGACCCCCCAGATAGATGAGGCAACTGGAGTAAACATCAGGAATATAGGGAGATGTATTGGATCTATACATTACACACAACCAGTGATAGATTTGGACTGAATGATGATGAGAACTGGGGGGCCTTGTTGGTAAATGCCACATTAGCCCCTTGGCTCACATACATTATGAAGAATACCTGGGGACCATTTGTTGAGGGTGCTGGTTAAATACATTACAAACCCCAACAACCCCACCACCACCCTCATCATCCATTCCCCTATGCCTGCACAGCCAGTGGACAGTCACTCCTGACTATATCAGTACATGCACTGCAGTACAACTAAGTCCTTGCCTGTATTTGCCCCAAAATAGCTACCAGTGGTCAGTGACCCCAAGAAGGACTGCTGACCTCTGTTTTCATGAGTATCTATTTCCACATAAATATCTAATATAGAAACCTTATGCCTAACATTACACATGGACACTATCAAATGTGATAGAAATGTTACCTAGTAGTGAAGTATACTTTATAGGAAATGAACAGATGTGGAATGGTAAGCCTGCTTATTGATACCTCTAAGCAATCTAGTGTGGAACTGAGTTGCAAGGCCAATGTGTACATCTTAAGAATGGGGAAGCCATATTGAAAACATTAACACTACTGGAGACCAAGCAGCCCCTCAAATATATGTGGCATCAGTAACTATACACATAAATTGCACTTGGCAATTAAAACAAAATATCTAGTAACAAAACTTAAGGATATCTTGATCCATTGGAAAAGTTATAAACTTAGAAGAAAATGAATACTGGAACAAAAAAACAATAACATTGTGTTTGCAACCAGCCACACTTACATGGATCCTACACACACCACACCTGTTTCAAATACAACTATGTGGGCATTAGAGGTGGAAAGCACATGTCTTGACATGTCCCTGTGGTGCCTAGCAACCATCCAGCATGCAGTGCTCTTAGGATCACTTCCTTGATCCTGGTACTGTGGCCACCACCCCTTATCCCACAAACACATAAATATCAACCAGTTTTCAGCTCTGTGCAGACCAGAGGGTAGCAGACAGATGCTCCCACCTTGAGGCAAGCCTGCACTACAGTGCAACAGTACTGACTACATTATTTGAGTTGTATCATGACGTTGTAACTAAATGGCATACTGCTTTTATCAACAGATAGAAAGTGTTATGTTAAAACTTTACAAGCACATTGTGATGCAGCAACAAAAAGTAAAGCACTAATCTTATAGTAAGTATAGAGTGATACACATTTCAAATGAAAACATGGTTTGAAAATGCGATGGTGCAAGACATATCAGATAACAAACAGAAACTAATGTGATAGTAACAAGTTGTTACAGAGCTTGAGAGGTAAATTTGTTTGCATATCTTATAACATGCTGTAACTTCATGTTTTAAAATTAATTAAGGAGACACACAAGCTTTGAAATAGCAACCAGGTACCTGAGCCCAGTGTTTCTAACTGAACAAAGTTAAGGTTAGTGTTCTCATTAAAGGAACAGAATATGTTATAAATGGGAATATTCTTCACCTATAAAGTAACCTATAACCCTTTTCTATAAAACTGTTAGAAAGAAACATGGGTCCTGAAATATGAACAAGTTACAAACTCCAAAAGGAATACTTACTAGATAAAGCAAAGTATGAGAATTACACACTGAAACAGGATGATATATGACAGAATAGAGCTCAGTGCTCAACAGGGTGCCTGGAACTGTGTTTTTTGCAAAAACATTTTTTTTTTTTTTGCTGTGAATGAAACTTCAGCTCATTTTGCACGTAGTACGTGTTTATACTGTGTTTTACTTTTCCGAGTGCCGATAAGAGTAGTTGAACAAGACTAAGCTTTATGCTCTTGGAATGCTGGGTGGAAATATTGACGTTTTATTTCCGAGAACTCACACTTGTAATCTCTTGGGACCACTTAGCTTATTTACTTGCTCAGGAGTGTGTGTGAATTTTTTCGCGGGCGAGTTGTGGATTCCATGTTTTGAAGGACCTCTTTCAGCTATGTTGGGACGAGCTATTTAAGGCACGCAGCATTCTTACATGAAGAAAATGGCTGGTTGATGCCTCGAAGCACCTAGAGTGCAGAAAAGCATTATTTTTCAGTTTTACAGGTATGCTATCTGTTGCCTAGGGCAGGATTGGGGATGTTTTACCCCCTGTAGTACCAAATTTACTGCACTTAGCAGAGTGCTTCTCTCTCTCTTTGTGTATTACAGGCGCAGATAATAAAAAGTGGAGCATCCAGGTGGCGAACTTTGGAGGGTGAGCTTTTTGGCCTAATCCTCTGCATAGACTCCTGGTTGGAGTGGAATTTCGCCATGAAAGTTGGAAGCTGGAAAAGATAAGGCTGGTCCGAACAAAATGGTATTGGGACCACCAACCTAGAAAATAATGTGCCCGAAAGTAAGGAAAAGAGTGCTTTACCAGGAAATTACAATCATTTTTACATCACCTTTGCCGAGGGGCTGTTATGACTGCGTCTGTGTTAATGACAGAAATTTTTTCTGAATACAGGAAAGAGTTGTGCTCAGGTGTTTTCGCTTCAGAGGTACTCCTTCATGAATATTCTGTTTACTTTATAATGAGTACTGCAGCCCCTACTACTTTATTCACCTCCAAAATGGAGCCTCTTAGCTGTTATCTATAAATCGATGGAACTGGTATTTGTTCATTAAAATGCAGAACTGGGGATAGTCCCTGGCATTGGTGTTTAGTTAGCAGATATGTTTTGCTGCAACGAATGCATGTACATGCTCTAGATTTTAAAGTTAAACAGCTGGGCTCTTGATAGAGGTTTGCTGTGGCCTTTGAACCAACCACATATTAATGCCTTAATCTGGAGCTGAGATTTGAGACTGCATCTTTAGAAATAACTTTTGCAATCCTGTCGAGGTCTGGCTTTTGCTTTTGCAGGCCCTGGTGGGATGTTAACAAGATAACTTGTGATGCTGTAAGGTTGCTCTGGGAGGCATTCTTGCAGGCGGTATTGTTTCAGTATCTAATGATGGGGATAAATGCTCACTGGTATGAGTCTGGAACCTGAATAATCTATAGCCATGGAGAGTGAACTACCTTGTTATTTAATTTAATATTAGACGGCCATTGCCTTTTATAGGATTCTTTAAGACTTGTTAGTTTTATTTGTGTGAAGTGTGGTAATTTATTTCAGTATCAAGAAATAGGGGTATATACTGTATGCATATGTTTAATGGGTCTTTATGTAGCCATTAAGTCATTTCAATATGCTGCTGTAAGTTTGCTATTTGGATGCTAATTTTGATGTACCCAAGGATATGCCTTGATTTCGCCTGTGGCATGTTGGGGGAAATTGATGGTCATTAAAGTTCCCAACTGCGATATGCTGAATCTAGAAATTTGGGGGTAAGACACTGTAATTGTTGCGAATTGTGCAGCCTGGGAAGGGACACCAGTTGTCCCATGCCCATGGCACCTGGGTAACTCATTGTCTGATTTTCCATGGTTGGTGCTATAGGACCATAAAGGACCCAAATGAGGTCTCTCTGGGAAGCCTGCCCATGAGAGCCTAGTAGGGAGTCTTACTGGTACGCACTATCCAGGATATCTCAAGACATAGGAGAGTAACCCTTTAAGCATATTCTGAACCCTCTAATAAGAGGATTGAGATATTGCACTAAATGCTTTCTTTGCCATGACAAGCCTCTGAAGAGTATTAGAAGGGATACTGGTAGTATGGGGACAGATGCTCTCTGTTTATACCTGCTGCATATAGGCATTTTGGGTATATTTTCTGGGTGCTCATTATGATCTTTTCATTTGGACAGACTGAGGTGGATATTGTGGTGGATAATGGAGCAGGAGATTGGTTTGCAATATTATGCAACTAGTGCTAAGCAGTTAGATAATATAGTTTTCAAAAAATGCAATATGAAATGATATTATCATGTAGATGCTTGCATATTTTTAAATTTGGAAGTGCTCTGATGAGTTTATATTGCTTACAGTTTGTAAATAAGTATAAAAGGAAAAGTAATGAAATAATATGTTTTTAGGACATTACATGTCTATGGGTTTGACATGTTGTACATTGTACATATAGTGTGATAATGTGATATTGTGATATTGTTCAAGTGATTTTTTTAGTTGAAAATTTGTAATGGCTTTAAAAAAGTCGAACAAATAAACTTGAATTGAATTGAATTATATGAGAGAATATAACTATGTTAAGAATAAATTAACTAGAGAATATCAAGTTTAACAAAACGATGTAAGAAACCACTATGGTTCTCAAAGGAGGTGGCAGGAAAGGTTAGGGAGAAAAAGAGAGCATTCAGGAAGTACAAGGAATCACAGAAGGAGCAGGACAGAGAATTGTATCAGTTAAAGCAAAAAGAAGCAGGAAAGGTAGTCAGAACAGCAAAGCCCCAAACCGAGGAAAAGATAGCCAACTCAGTTAAGAAGGGGGATAAAACATTTTATACGTATATCAAGGAGCGAAGGAAGACCAAGGGAGGGATAGTGAGGCTTAGTGTAGGGAGGGGTGGGCAGAGGGTGACTGTGAAAAGGCAGAGATACTAAACAAATACTTTTGCTCAGTATTCACAAATGAAGAGGGGGAGGTACCTAAACCAAACAATAGAAGCACGCTGGATACGGGGGTTGATACCAGCCCTTTCACAGAAGAAAGGGTTCTGAAAGAACTCTTAAAACTGAAGGTGGACAAAGCAATGGGGCCTGATGGGATTCATTCCAGAATTCTAAAAGAACTAAGGGTAGAACTAGTGACACCACTGACTAGACTACCCCTCTTTAATAAATCATGGGAGGATGGGGTGGTACCTGAAGACTGGAGGAGGGCAGATGTAATTCCGCTACACAAAAGTGGGAGCAGGGCAGAAGCAGAAAACTACAGACCTGTTAGTTTAACCTCAGTAATTGGGAAAATGATGGAATTACTTCTGAAGGAAAGAATTGTGGAGTACCTAGAGGCCAGAGGAGCGCAGGACCCAAGGCAGCATGGATTCACAGCAGGAAGATCATGTCAGATGAATCTAATCGATTTCTTTGACTGGGTGACCAAAGTAGTAGATCAGGGAGAGGCTGTAGACATGGCCTACCTAGACTTTAGCAAGGCATTTGACACAGTCCCACACAAAATATTAATATACAAGTTGGCCAGCATGGGAGTGGGTTCCAAGATGGTAGCCTGGGTAAAAAATTGGCTGGAGAACAGGACACAGAAGGTAATAGTAAATGGAGTCCTCTCTGAAGAAAAGGGGGCTACTAGTGGGGTACCACAGGGTTCAGTACTAGGACTGGTCCTCTTTAATGTCTTTATAAGTGACATTGCAGAGGGACTGGAAGGAAAAGTATGTCTCTTTGCAGACAACACAAAGATCTGCAATAGAGTTTATTTATTTATTTGCTTTTGGTAACCGGGTAAGCACACTAGACAGCTAGTGCCTATTTTCAGGTGCAACCCAGGAGAATTACAAGGTATACATGAGACAAATACATAGTCAACATTACAAACCAGAGCAACATGCTCCAACAGTGGAAAAAACTACGTAAGGTACATATAGGCTCAGAGAAACATCTCGGGGGCATAAAACAACAAGACATAACCAGGGCTTTTAAAGCAATAGTACATAGCGTAGGGATTAGAATAGATGCACCAACAGTGGGTCACACAGCATAGGGCACATACAGGCCCAAGGGGCATCATGGGGGGTATAAGACATACCCTAGGCATTTAGAGAAACAGTACATAGCATAGCCATTAGAATAAATGCATCACAAAGGTAGAGGGGCAGTAAGTGCCTAGCTGGGGTACCGTTGAGGGTAGGAGAGCTGTGGGACTGGGCATTAAGTGGCACACAGGCAGGTCACAGCAGCTTTTAGGAAGTTCCAGAGGGAAGTTTTGAAGGTGGAATGGGAGGGGAAGGCACAAACTTGTGCCGGAAGGGTGTTTTACAATCTTGGCGCATGGGCGGTGAACGCCCGATCACCTGTGAGGGTGTGGGTCTTAGGGACCAGGCGAGTCTGGGACATGCAAGACCTGAGGTGGTAGATGGGGGAAGTGTGTTTCAGGGTGAGGGCAAGCGAATCAGGAGTGGCTGTACGAACTATGTTGTCAATGAAGTTTCCAAGGATGTAGGTCCGGTGTTTTTCAGGGGGGAGCCATTCCAATCGAGAGTAGAGCGTACAGCAGTGAGTGAGACAGGGAACAGAGAGTGCGAAGCGGCAGATGTTGTTGTACATGGTGTCCCACTTTGTGAGGCTTGAGGACGGGACAGGAGCAAAGGCAATGAGACCATAGGAGAGGGTAGGAAGTAATATCCCCCTAGCTATGGCCAGCCGGGCAGCGGGGGTAAGGCAGTCTTTTTCCCTGTATGCTAGGCCAAGCTTGCCGTTTGTGGTGTTACATATGTTTCTGATGTGTCCGGAGAGATCTAGGTGAGGATCGAGGGTAACTCCAAGGTACTTAGCAAGTCAATTGTCGGCAGGAGGGAGTCTGGACCCATGGATTTTGAGGGGCGCAGGAGGAGATTTTGGCTGCTACAAAGAGCATGGCCTGTGTTTTCTCTGTTGATCAGTGAGTTTGTGCCCATCAAGACATGCCCTGATATGGGAGAAGTCAGAGTTGAGCTGGGTATTGATGCTGGTGGCATCGGGTGAGCTGGCTAAGATGACCAGGTCATCCGTGTAAAGGGTTAGGTGCCCTTTTGTGGCGACAGAGGGTAAATCATTGATGAACAGGGAGAACCTCACTGTTCACAGGTAAGAGGGTTGAGAGGGTACAGTTGAAGCAGGTGAGTTGCTGCCTGCCCCCGAGGTAGTTGGAGAACCAGTCGAGGGCACGGAGGGAGAAGCCAAGGGTCTGTAGAGTGGAGAGGAGGAGGGGGTGGTCCACACGATCAAAGGCTTTGGAAAGATCATCAAATATAGCCCACGTCAACTTGCCCTGGTCGGTTGCGGCCCTGATTCTGGTGGTGACCTCAGCAAGAGCTGTTGAGGTGCTGCGGCCTTTGCGGAAGCCATGCTGAGATGAGGAAAGGACATCGTATCCCTGTAGGTAGTGGGATAGTTGCGAAGTGACAGCTTTTTCCAGGAGCTTGCAGGCAGCCAATAGTATGGGAATAGGGCGATAATTGTTGATATCTTTAGGGTCACCATTTTTCAGGACGGGGACAACCCTGGCAATTTTCCATATGTCAGGGATGATCCCTGAGATAAGCGAGGCATTAAAGATGTGGGCAAGAGGTTGGGCGATGATAGGAGCCCCCAGGCTAAGTAGCTTGGGTTCCAGGCTGTCCTGTCCCGCTCATGTGTGGTGAGAGAGACCAGCAAGGAGTGCCTGGGTCTCACCAACAGTGATCTTTTTCAGGTAGAAAGGCAGAGGAGGGGGTGGAGTCCCACCAGCAGGTGCTGGGGCAGAGGACTGTGGAGTGGTGGCAGCCAGAAGGTCTGTGAAGAAGCGGTTGAAGGAGGAGGCAATGGTTAGGGAGTTGTTGCAGTTGGCTTCCCCGATGATCATGTCGGTGACTTGCTTTTTGGCTGAACCACCGACGAGATTCTTTACGTTCTTCCAGAAACGTCGTGGGTCATTTGCAGCAGCAATCAGGGCAGTGCTGCAGTACTCACTTTTCGCAGTACTTATGGCCTGTTTGCAGGAGTTTCTTAGCTGGCGGTACTCCTGGAGGTCTTTTTGGTTGCGAGATACCCAGTATTTTGCCCAAGACTTGTCTCGCCATTTCATAAGGGAGAGGAGCTCGCTCTGAAGCCATTTTGTGACCGAACCTCTGACTCTCCTCTTAGATAGGGGAACATGCCTATTTTGGAGTGGGGCAAATGCTGCAATGAAGAGGTCTAGGGCTTCGACGGGGTTATGTGTGGCCATGACGCAGAACCAGTCAACTCCCTGTAGGTCCTCAAGGTAGTTTGGGATTATGAGTTTCGAGTAGTCTCTCATTTGTATCACTCTACAGGGAACTTTGGGCCGGTTCAAGCCCCACACGCAGTAGATTGACGAGTGGTCGGAGATGGAGTCAGGAAGAAGCCCTGAGTTAACAATTTTGTCAAGACGGTTGCTCAATACCCAGTCAATGAGCGTCCCCTTGTCACCATGATGGGACAGCCTGGTGGGTTCCGTGATCACCTGACTGAGGGCGAGGCCTGAGAGCAGTGGCTCAATCAGCTTAGCGTTGGGCCCCAGCCAATTGAGGTTTTAGTCACCTAGGATGAGGAGCTCACCTGAGCCCACCTTGTCCCTGAGTAGCTCTATGAGAGTCGAGAGCTCCAGCAAACCCCCCATATGAGGGTTGTATGCACACACTATGTGCACCTTCTTGGTGTTACCAAGTAGGAGAAGTGTGTGGAGAAACTCGCAGGGTAGGGGTCCCTAGGTTAGGTGTGATACAACGGAGACATTCAGGTGCACCTTATGATATATAAGCACTCCCCCACTGTGCTTACTGCCAGCCCTATCAAGTTGGGCCATGCTGTAGCCTGAGAGGGAGCAGGCAGAGTTAGGGGTGCAAGGTTTAAGGCACATTTCTGTGATGCACAAGACATCAGGCTTACGAACATATGAACATACGAAATTTGCCAGCAGATAAAGGCCTAGAGGTCTATCAAGTCTGCTCGAATGTGCAGCTAGCACCCCTTATTCTGCAGCTGCCCCTCCCTTCCACCCTTCCCCTTCATTAACCCTCCCCCTTGTCCTGTCCCATCCTCGTTTGAAGCAGTCCACTGTTCTACTGCATACCACTTCTGCAGGTAACGCATTCCACCCAGCCACCACCCTCTCTGTAAAAAAGTGTCTCCTCATCTCCCTCCTGAACCTTCCTCGCTCCAGTCTCATATCATGGCCCCTGGTGGCCCTCCCCTCCCTTACTTTGAACAGCTCCTCTGTACCTGTCTTGTTTATTCCTTTCATGTATTTAAAGGTTTCAATCATGTCCCCCTGTCTCTCCTCTCCTCCAGTGAGTACATGTTCAACTCCTTCAACCTCCTCTCATATGATAAGTCCCCCAGACCCTTGATCATCTTTGTCGCCCTGCACTGCACTCCCTCCAGTAACTTAATGTCCCTTTTCAGATACGGACGTCAGAACTGCACGGTACTCCAGCTGTGGTCTAACTAATGACCTATACAGTGGCAGAATCACCTCCTCCCTCCTTGAGGATATACCCTTGCAATACAACCCAGCATTTTGTTGGCCTTGCAGCTGCCTTCCTACACTGTGCCGGAGTTGTTCATTGACCCTGTGATGAGCACACCCAGATCCTTCTCCTCCTCTGTCTGGGCTAGCTGCACTCCCCTAGCTGGTAAGTCCTCCTTGGGTTCTTCATCCCAAAATGCATCACCTGCACTTTTTGGCATTAAAGCCCAGTTGCCAGGTGTCTGACCAGGTTTCAAGCTTTGCCAGATCATCCTGCAACCCCTGCCATCCCCTAGGTCATCCACCACCCGCCAACCTTGGTATCATCAGCAAACAGACTGATCTTGCTCTTGATGTCCCATGATATGTCTGCAATGAATATCCCAAACAACACTGGTCCCAACACGAGCCCTGTGGGACACCGTCGTCACTGCCCTTGGTGTGAGAGCTCCCACCCACCACCACCCTCTGTTGCCTTCCTGCAGCCAGTTTCCTACCCATCTCACCAGCATTGCACCTGCGCCTGTGCCTACTAACTTCCTTCCCAGCCTTCCATGTGGCACTGAGTCGAATGCCTTACTGAAGTCCAGATACAGGACATCCACTGCATGTCCCCTGTCCAGTTGCCTAGTTACCCAGTCATAGAACCCAACCAGGTTGGTTTGGCAGGATCGGCCACGTATGAAGCCATGCTGTCTGCTGTCCTGTAGTCCTTTGGCCTCTAAGAGGGCCACCAGCCTCTCCTTCAGGATAGTCTCCATTAGCTTACCCACGATGGATGTGAGGCTCACTGGTCTGTAGTTTCCGGTTCATCCTTGGGGCCACTCTTGTGGAGGGCACCACATGAACCATCCTCCAGTCTCAGGGTACACACCCAGATGTAGTGAGCATTAAATGGAGTCTGCCAAGGTCCTGCAAGGACCTCTGCCAGCTCCTTCAGTACCCTGGGGTGGATGCCATCTGGGCCTGGTGCCTTGTCCACCCTCAGTGCCTTCAAACCCTCTGAACTCTGCCCTCCATGATTTCCCCATCTGTCACCACTTCCCCCCTCGTCTGCCATTTCACCCATCTTGGGTGTCACCCCCTCTTCTCTTTAGTAAATACTGAGCAGAATACTCATTTAGTGCTTCCGCCTATCATACCCTGCTTCCACCCAACCCCTCCTTCCTAATCCTTACTATGTGGTCCTTACAGCTCCTTTTCTCCTGATGTACTTAAGAAGTCCTTCTCCCCTTCTTAATGCCTTGTGCCAGCCTGAGTTCCGTAGATGCTTTGGCTCCCCTTACTGCCCTTGTCACCTCCTTCGATTCTGTCAAGTACCTCTCTGTCCTCCCCTCCCTGTTTTCTTGTATTTCCTAAAGGCAGCTCTTTTCCTCCTTACCTTTTCCATGACCTCCTTGCTCAACCAGCTCGGTTTCTTAGCCCTAGCCTTCTTGCTCTGGGCTTTGCAGCAGGTTTTGTTGCCTCCACTATCCCCAACTTATGAGCTCCCATCTCTGGTTAGTATCCATACTAGATTGAATTCTGGCCAGGTACCCTTTACCACTTCCCCATCCTCCCAAAGTCAGCCTTCCTGAAGTCCAGCACTCTTGTGCCAGATTCCCTCCTTCCTTGCCCATATCCAATGTGAGCCATACTGAGTGGTGGTCACTCCCTGACAGCGGTTCCTCCACTGTAAGTTCTCTCACAAAGTCCCCATTTGCCAGCACAAGGTCAAGGGTATTCCCTAACCTGGTTGGTTCACTGACCATTTGCAGCAGGAAGCTGTCCTGGAAGGCATCCAGCAGTACCTGCTCCCTTCTGTTCCTGGTTGTTGGGTGCTCCAGTCCACTTCTGGCATGTTGAAGTCCCCCACAATCACCACACTACCCTTCTCTGAGGTCCTCCTGATCTGTCCCGCTAGTTCCCTGTCTAACTCCTCCATCTGAGATGGTGGCCTGTACACACTCCCATTCTAAGACTCCTATTCTTGGAATCCTGGATTTGCACCCAGGTGACTCTGTACTACCCTCCTCCCTTCCTCCCTTACACACTTCAGTCCTTCCTTCACATATAGTGCCACCCCCCCTCCTTTCCCAGTCACCCTGTCCCTACGAAATAACCTGTACCCTGGTACAGACAGGTCCCAGTCATTATATTGGGTGGCCCATGTTTCCGTGATGGCTGCAATGTCCACCTCTCCCTCTGCCATGAGAACCTGCAACTCTGCAGTTTTCCTCCCAAGGCTCCTAGCATTAAGGGTAACCACCTTCCACCCTTTCCCCCTCCTCCCATCCTGTCCTCCTTTCCTAGCTTATAGAAGGCAGCCCAAGCAGTGAGTTCCACAAGATTTTGTAGGAGACTGCCGATGTTCAAATGGGCTATCTTTATTCCCTTAGCCACCCCCCAGACAGGGGGAGGGCTGAAGGAGACTGGGAGCACAGGAGGACCCTGGCTGTTGACTGAGTGACCGGCTTGAGCGAGGGGGGCCATGCCACTAGGTAGAGAGCTGCCTTGACGTGATGCACTTCTCGGGAATGCACCCAAGTAGAGTGATGAGACAGGGGAGGAGGGAGGGTTTGGGGTGATGCAGAGCAGGAAAGAGACCAGGAGGTTGGCCAGAGCATAGAAACTAGGACCGTGGGTGAGGCAGGGATTAGGCGGGAGCTGTGATAGAGGGTGGGAGTGAACTAGTAGTATGAGCGAAGAGGGAGGTTCTTAAGGTGAGAAGGCTACGGAGATTTGTAATGGGAAGTACACTTGAGTAGTAAATGCCCCTAGTGGAAAGGCAGGAGCTTACAGTTGTGAGGGCTGCAGGGATTTGGGAGAGTAAGTATATGTGGGATGAGGTAAATGCCCCTAGTGGATGAACTGTATAGCCTGCCTATGGAGAAGTGGGCTGAGGTTTTCAGCCAACAGGTGACCACCACTATATAAAGGAGTGATGACCACGGGTGGTGGCGGGGGCGGTGGGGCAGCTGGTGCAGTCGGCGGAGCCAGAACTCTGTGCAGCACAAGCCCAAGGAATGCAGGCAGAGAGGATCGGATTCGGCGAGCTGGCATTCCTCAAATCCAGGTAGGAGACACCACAGCCCAGATTTAATTCAAACTGGGAGCAAATGTGGTGAAAAAAGTGTCCAAATAGGAGCACTGTCTATGGGAGTCGCTTAATTAGTGCTCCCCTCAGGCCCAGTGGCTGGGTTACCTTCAGCTTGCAGAGTTGGCGTGTCGGCGATTCGCAACGATTCTCGGGGGGTGGGGGTGGTGGAGGACCAGTTCAGGCAGCCCTCACACACCACAGGACCCTCTGGTAGCACCGTGCACCCTGTAAGGATAAGGAAAAGCGTGAGGATTTATATGCTGCGGAGTGGTAGGGGGGAGGGTGAAGGAACAAGTGGAATGATTGGGGCGGAGTAAGGGGAGAGCAGCAGGTCAGGGAAAAAAGATAAAAAACAGGCAGATGGCATTTACAGCAGTGCAGCTGAGACAATACAGGATATCTAACTAAGGGGTGTACACACAGGCAAAATCCACACCAGCTATCAACTAAGGGGTGTACAAACAGTAATTCAACACAGCGGGGAACGATTGCGCTGCTCTGTGGCAACTCACTGTGCACTTTGGTAGCCAAGGAAAGAATAAATCTGCCCAAGTTTGCCAGAGCCCAGTTTAACAAAATAATTCACCCCAGGTAGATGCAGACAAGATCAACAGCCTCAGCATTAAGGTAGTTCAAAGCAGGATTTAAATAAAAGTGTCTGCTCAGGCTCAGAAATTTTTGAGATTACATAGGTTTAAACAGGCAGTACATTGTAATTAAAATGGCAGTGCAGGTAGTTAGAATGGCAGTGCAGGTAGTTACTAAGGACCGCCTGACAAGATGACTGTTACGCCTGCAGATTGTGGCCTCAGTCGCCCAAAATATGGCGAGTTAGAGAAATTAAGGCAACTCGTCACAGGTGCAGGTACCCGACTGTTCCTAAAGACCTCTAAAGGTAACCACTAGCTTTCTCTGCTTATCTATGCTAGGGCTAAAGAAAAAAGAGGTAAAAAAAAACAGTCTCCACACTTACGCCGACCTCTCCTCTGTGCAGCACAAGCCCAAGGAATGCAGGCACAGAGGATCGGACTCAGTGAGCTGGCGTTCCTCAAATCCAAGTAGGAGGCACCACGGCCATGATTTAATTCAAACTGGGAGAAAATGCAGTGGAAAAAGTGTCCAAATAGGAGCAATGTCTATGGGAGTCACTTAATCAGCGCTCCCCTCAGGCCCAGTGGCTGGGTTACCTTCAGCTTGCAGAGTCGGCATGTCGGCGATCTGCGATGATTATCGGGGGGTGGGGGTGGTGGAGGGCCAGTTCAGGCAGCCCTACCGCACCACAAGACCCTCTGGAAGCACCATGCACCCTTCAGTTTGCAGAGTCGGCGTGTCGGCGATCCGCGACGATTCTTGTGGGGTGGGGTGGTGGAGGGCCAATTCAGGCAGCCCTCACACACCACAGGACCCTTGATACACAAGGTGGAGTGGAAAGGATGAGAAGAAACTTGGCAAGGTTGGAGGAATGGTCAAATGTATGGCAGCTTAGATTCAATGCTAAGAAGTGCAAAGTAATGCACCTGGGAAACAAAAACCCAGGGGAAGAGTACACAACGGGGGGTGAGATACTAACAACAACAAAAATGGAAAGGGACCTGGGGGTTGTCATATCAGATGACCTAAAGGTGAGCAAGCAATGTAAGAGGGCAGTAAGCAGGGCTGGTGGGATACTGGGATGCATAGGGAGAGGCATCACTAGTCGAAACCAGGAAGTTGTTGTCCCTCTGTACAGACAGCTGGTGAGACCCCATCTGGAGTACTGCATGCAGTTCTGGAGACCCAATCTCTGCAAAGACATAGACAGGATGGAGGCAGTCCAGATTAGGGCAACTAAAATGGTGCAGGGTCTGCACCAGAAGACATATCAAGAGAGACTTAAGGATCTTAATATGTATAGCCTCGAGGAGAGGAGGGAGAGGGGGGAAATGATTGAAACTTTCAAATACCTCAAGGGAATCAAAAAGTCCAAGAGGGTAGCATCTTTCAGAAAAAGTGGTGTGCAAGAACAAGGGGGCACAATCTGAAGCTAGAGGGGGGACGGCTCAGAGGTAATGTGAGGAAGTATTTTTTCAAGGAAAGGGTTGTGGATGCATGGAACAGCCGTCCTGAGGAGGTTGTGGAGTCAAAAACAGTGGTGGAATTCAAGAATGCATGGGACAGACATAAGGCAATTCTTAGGGGTGGAGGGTGGAAGAAGTAGGATGTTGGTTAGTTGGATCTGCAGCTTATCCATTAGGTAGGGAAATGGGCAGACTTGGTGGGCCAAGCGGTCCTTATCTGCCATCAAATTCTATGTTTCTATGTTACTGTGAATGAAAAATATTTAAGTACATAATGTATGCACTTGGTGTAACTGACTGACTATCTAGTTCCAGTGGGAACCTCCTACAGTTCGACCCCTTCTGGCAATGTTTAGAACTGTTAGATATATTGAACTTCTATAACAAAACAGCACATGATAACTGATTGCTTGTATTATAGGAAAGTACTTAGAACATATGTCAGCAAGATGCTGAATGTATCATAAAGCCCAGCACCATAAAATGCATTATGTGTAATTATATTAAAAATAAAAATATTTCATTATATTTAAAAGATATGTATTAAAAATGTGTTTGACTGTTTATAATTTAGATCCTTCCCTGAAGAAGCTTGATGTGCAGGTGAAACGTTGGGAATAAGGATCATATGGCTATTTGAAAAAATATATGAAAATAAAAAGAAAGAATTTTTGAAAAACTACTTGAGTGGTTGGAACTTTGACCTTTTTTGTATTGACATTTTTTTCACCATCCCAGCCCTCAAATTATAATACTACTTATATAAGAAGGAAACCCACTTATCCAGCGAACTGACTTGGAGAATTCCCCATCAGTCATGGCCTTCAACATGTTACTCCCATTGTCCATCATGAATTTGTACCTTTGTTTTGTCTCATTTTATTTTCCCAAAATGTTCTTGCTGCTATTTCTTGTACTGCTGTTTCATATTGGTGATGCTGAAATTGTTTCTGCATGTTTCTTATACCTTCTTGCTGAAACTTTTTCTGAATGTTTCTGTATCTCTCCCAGGTCATACCTGAAAATAGACATCTATATGTCTAGTGCATTTTACCTGGTAATTCAAAACAAATACCTAAATAAATTCACACCTTTAGATTGTGAGGCAGTTCCAGTACTGGTGTGCTTTTGTGAGACAGTCACTTTCAGTATAACTTCTGGAGTGGGTGGTGGTGCTGGAAGTGAAGTGGGAATGGTGGTGGTACTTCTTGATTTGGGTACAGCCCTATGAGCGTTGAGATTTAGAAACCTTTGGCTTGCACTACTGCACTAGATATTACTAGTGAAATAAATATAATCCCCCTGCCTCCTTCAGAAGTGTGTGTGCATACTGACTTGTACATACTAGGGAGAACATGTCTGGAGAATGTGAAGCATGACAGAATGTTGTGCAGCATTTTGGGCTTCAGTTCATGCAACAGTCTTTAAAAGCCAGTGTCCTTTACAGTGGAGAATGACTGAACATCTAGAGCCATCATCTTGTCAATCAGTTATGTGATTCGGACAGAAGTAGGGAAGGTTAGTGGCAGTTTAGCACAGGCATGTAATGATTCAGACACTGTACTTTGTTTTGTTGTTTGTGTCTGGATTAGTGCTTTTGAAGCAGCACCAGTACCCGTCGATGCACCCGCTGGCTGTTGAAGCTGCCGTGGTGGTTACATACTTGGAAAAACTGACTATTGTACCTCCACCTATGCCTGACTGTCCCTTCTGCTGGTTGCTCATGTTACCTGAGTGGGGAATGGAATAAATGTGACTATTAGGAAGTTGCTATGTTCACACTTGAGATGATCGGCCAGAACATTTGTTTACAATGTTCTAGTAAACTGACCCCAGCTGATCTTTCTATTACACAGATAGCAACATGCTCTCAGTGGGTTTGTGGGTCATCAGTAAAATACCCCCACATTGCAGATGTCTTTGTTTTTTAGCTACAGAACTGGACTCCAGGGTTCTATGGGACCTACAGGGTGGTCACTGCAAGATGATTTCTTGTTTTCTGCCACAGTAGAATGGCATAGCTGGGCTGAATGCCCTGACAGAGCAACACTAGCAGAAGTAACACTATTGTTTTAGTTCAGCTATGTCATCTTGTGAGGGCCTCCACTTCTTTCTATCACACTGATAATCAGAACCTGCTGGTGTAGCTAATAGCACACTTTCATCCATCTCTGCTTCATCCTCCTCCCTTGCATCTGCTTCTTCCTCTTTCGCTTCTTCCATGTGAAGAGGAGGTCTGCACTCTGAGAAATACAGCATTTTTCAAGTCACACCATATGTGCACAAGCAGACAGGTCCAGTTTATTTGATTAAATTCAAAGCTTGTATAAGCAATACTTTTATGCTTGCTGCCACCAATACCTGCATATAAACTTAGGTGTGGAATAAAATGCCTCCAAAAACAACACGACTGACTAAAATGTAGCTCACCTGCCCTCTGCTTCTGCTCTTTGTTGACATCTTGATAGATGAGAAGGAATAGCTAAAGCAGGTGACCAACTACTGGCACCGTACTCTAGTACAGGTAGGGAAAAAGGGCAGACTGGATGGGCCTGGTGGTCCTTTTCTGCCAACAGATTCTATGTTTCTTTTTCCCTTTCTCCATGCCCTTGCATCTCAATCTCATGTTTTAGGAAGCAATATAGTGCAGTGGTTTAAGGCTCTGAGCTGCAAACCTGAAGACTTGGGTTTGAATCCCACGGCCTCTGCTTACATACTGTGAGGCCCTGAGCTAATCACTGAACTTCCTTGTGCTCCCAAGTTGTACCTGTAAACAAGCTTCCAGCTTAGTGCATCTCTCCTGGTTAATAAAAAAAAAAAACATGATTTTTCAGCTCCCCTGCCCTTTTGCTGCCTCCTCCTCATATGCTTCTGGTTCTCCTTCCTTTACCACCTTGCTTTCATACCTACCTTGGTCTGACAGCTCCATTTCCATATTCTCCTCACTGGCACTCTCCTCCACTATAAGCAGCTGTGCTTGTGCTGCTACAGGCTTGCATTTATGAAATTGTTGGGTTGGTATACTTTGCCCCACCCCAGATAATTCCCCTCTTTCCTCAGGTGACAAGATAACAGTCAGTCTTCTTCAAAGATTTCTCCCTGCATTGAGCCACATCGTGGAACTATAAGACATCAGTGTCAGGACCACCCAGAAACATTTTGCAGGCTGGGACCACCCACATCGACACACCTCGTTGTCACCCATATAACACCAGCATCACCAGCATTCCTTAGTTCTTTTTTATGCTGTCAAACACTTGTCAGTCCACCACTGCTGAAGAATGCTGTTGAACTTTTACAAGTATTTCACTATCACTGTATACTTCTGTTTGCAGTCTTAAACTTTAGATTTTATGACACAAACAGACAAAGAACCATTGTTCTGATAATGCCGTTGTGGCAACATTTCAATTTATAAAGACGAGATGCCGATCACTCCGTGTGTATCTGTTTTCTTGGTACAGACCATGATGTTAAAACATGCACAATCTTCCAGGGGTTTAACCAGGCAACATTCTAAAAAAGCTTTAGAAAAATTTCTTTATCCAGGAAATGGAGAAACAAGTTGTGATGAAGGCAACATCTCCATCATCACCTGCTCCCACTCCTGGCTTGCTGTCGTCCTGTCAATCTCTGCGGTCAACAACAGCTGTTGCTGAATTGTCCAAGAAAAAAGACAAGTTGTTGAAGTCAGCAGATAAATACCACAATGCAGACAAGGAGAAATGCAGAAAGGAAAAAGGACACGTCTCCAGACCATTTCCATTCACCACTTAGATGGGGTAAGTCCACAGAAAAAGACAGGACCCAGGCTACTGCTGTGTATACTGCTGGCCCCCATGACTGTCTTGCAAAAAACAAAAAAAAAATGCGGCTGCCATTCTGACAGTTCCACTGACCCACCTCCATCTGAGGATTCTGCGGTGGTTCCTTAGAGTGCAATAGGCTCAGCACTCAGATGAGTTAGAAGGTCTCATACCAGTCACTTCTCCTCTTTGTCATTCCCTCCTTGGGTGGCTGGACCACTCCAACCTAGAGAAAGGGTCTTCATTCCTGTGGCCATTCTCCCTGCTGGTTCTGCCCACAGATGCCTCTAGGATGGGTTGAGGGGCTCATTTGGACCACTTCAGAACCCATGGCCAGTGGGGCACACTGGATACAGTACTTTATAGCAACAATCTGGGGATGTTGGCTGTTCTACATGGCATACAGGCATTAGCCACCCTCCTTCAGGGAAATCGGCTATTTAGATGCTCAGACAATATAACGTTGCTGTACTACGTCAAATGACGGTGGAATTCATGTATGCACTCTCTGCAGAGAGCAATGAAAGTGTGGAACTGGGCAGTGGGACACAACATATTTCTGTCAGTGGTATTCTTCCCCATGACCCTGAATGCACTTGCAGATCATCTCAGTTGATCCAGTGTGCTTTACTATGAATGGGAACTTTCAGACTCTGTTGTAGACATCCTCTTTGAAAAATGGGATCATCTGGACATAGATCTATTTGTGCCTCCACACAATGCAGAATTGCCATGTTTCTGCTCACTCGAGAGCCTGGAGTTTTTGGGAGTTTTATGTGATAAGGGCGAGTCGTAAAGACCGCCCATCACATAAAGCGACCACAAAAGACCCTGTTGCCAAAACAGCTCCCCATATTGTAGCGACCGTCGCAAATAGCGATGATTGCTATAATACTTGCAATACACACACAGGAAACATTCTTTTTTGTGGGGGGCCCAAGCCCCCCGCACCCCCCAATCTAAAATTATCAACTCCAAGAGGGGTGCGGACCACGGGGCAGGTTATTGTTTCTTTAAAGAAATAATTCTTTCCCTAGCCAGACCCAAACCCAGGTCCATTGGCATCGCAAGCAATAGTGTATTTCATTACGCTATGCGGCCAGCTCTGTAGGACCCCTGCACACAGGATCCTATATCCTGTACTAGCGAGGCTAGCTGCTTGCTATCCTTGCTGTACAGGATATAGCGATGTTATTCACCACTTGCTGTTACTGGGAGCAGTATTATTGAGATGCTTAAACTGTAGAGCTCAATAATAACGCGCTCTACATGTCTGCTACCATTTTTTGGTGAAACACGTTGTCCCTCTTTTGGAAAAGGAGATTTCTGTATGCTTTTCCCCCCATTCCTTCTAATTCAGAGGGTTCCCACCCCAGGAATATTCCAGTATTCCTAACTCTTCTGCAGTATGCCTTTAAGTCAGATCTGCCTAGAGATAGAATGTTATGCAAATGACAGAATCATTGGCATGAGCCACTTTTCAAATGCTGCCACCTATCAACTGCCTACGTTCTAACCCTCAGATTTCTCTCTCTGCCTGTCAAAACCAGATGCTCGGAGATCTTCTCCTCGACATCTCGTCAGAAAAGTTGTTAAATAAATAAAACACCTAAGTATATTTTATTTATTTTCATTTGCTGCCTCTTATCTTTGTTATTTTACTAACCGTTAGCTTAGCTTAGTTAATTTGAGTTGTTTTCTCGGTTTCTGATGGTTCGGTATAACCACTGAGAAACCGAGGTCTTTTTGTTAGTTATCAGGGTTTTTTTCCCCTTGCTTTTACTGATATTTTCATTTAAAAGTTTTAAAAAGCTATATTTTGTGTAACTGATAACCTCGGTTACTGAACCGCTAATCCCGGTTCAATTCTCCTAGGTTCCCGGTTCCACTTGGTTTCTCCGTTCGGTTCCTGAACCAACTGCAACCGATAAAATTGTTTTCTTTTGACTTTTAAAATACTTTCTTTTGTTCCTATGTTTTAAGGTTGTGGTTTTTCGAACAAATATGTCAGAAAAATGTAAGAAAAGAACTGGAGAACCCAGTTTCAAGAATTGTACTGAATGTGGTGAGGTTTTTGCCAAGGCAGACAAACACTCTATTTGTGTATTCTGCCTTGGCTTTGATCATTTAAAGACTAACTGTGAAATATGTAAAACCTTCCTGGATAAGACACTTGAAAAATGTCTGGAAAGGTTGAACAAAAGATCAAAGGGTCCCTCTGGCTCTGACCAGCTGACACCCTTGGGGTCTGTGGGTGAAACCACATCTCCAATTACTTCTACCCCTGATGCAGGTAAAAAGAGATCTGCTGAACAGCTAGCTCTCTGGTTCCAGCTAAAAAACAAGAAAACTAAGCACACTGAACCCCCTACTGATAAGGGCACTTCTGTGGTGCCAGCAGCTGTGCCTTCTCATTTAGAGGTAACACAGGCCATCAAGATTATGCAGATTTTACAGGGTCTACTGCCTGTGGTTCTGCAGTCCCCAGTTCAGACCACTGTACCCTTCAACTCACCTGCCTTTCCACAAGAGTGTGGTGAGGAGGAAGAGGAGGAAGAAGAAGAAGGTGAGCCTATAGAGCCTGAGGTCTCCCCTGAACAGGAGTTTGGCTCTCCTCCCAGGACTATAGAAGATTATTCTTCTCATTTTTCTTTTGTTAGGAAAGTTGTAGATGCCTTAGATATTTCTACCACTGAGGTGGTAGAAGATGAGGAGGAGGCTGAGTATCTTGAAATGATGGGTCTAACTTCCACCAAGAAGCTGTTGCTTTCCATTAATAAGTTTTTTAAAAGAGATGCTCTTAAACACCTCCAGAATCCTGGGTCTGTCCCTCCTTTAGATAAAAGGTTGGATAAAAAATACCAGCTTGAAAGAGCAGGGGTTGAATTTTTGTTTTCGCACCCTGACCACCAGGGGGTGGTGCAAGCTGCTGCATGCGATAAGGCAAAAGTCCCTCTAGCTTCCCACCCTCCAGAGAAGGACTCTCGAAAAATTGACAGCATGGCTAAGAAAGGCTATTTGTCAACATCTCTGGCCATCAGGCAGGCATACTATCAAGTGTATGCAGCCCAGTACCAGAAGACTCTTTGGCAGTCTGTTCTGGCTATGGCTAAAAAAGCTCCTTCCTCTCTTTCTGCAGACCTAGCTGAAACTGCTAGGTTTGGCTTGGAGGTTGCCAAATATCAGTTTCAGATGGCAGCAGATTGTAATGAGACTGCTGCAAGGTGGATGGCAAATACCATCACCCAGAGAAGGTTTGCCTGGTTGAGAGCCACAAACCTTATACAGGATACCCAGAATAAAGCTCTGGATTTTCCTATGGAAGGAAATTCCCTTTTAGACAGCCAACAGAGGCCTACATGAAGAAGGAGGATGAATAAAAGGCCACCTTCTGCAGTAATTCTGCAAAAGAAAAGCCTTCCCCCTCTACTAGACCTTATAACAGGGGAGGCAGGGGCTGACAGTTCCACTCCAGGCCTTTTTACCAGGCAATGGTAGCTTCACAGGCACTCCAGTACCCCGAGCAAGGGTATTTTAGGGGTAGGGGTAGGAACAGGAGAGATGCCAGGCATGGTGCCCAGCTTCAGCCCCAATCCAAACAGGATTCCTGACTTACTCTTTCAGGCTGCCTCTCCACTTCCAATAGGGGCAGACTGACCCATTATTTCCAGAACTGGAAAACCATTACCACAGACACATGGGTTCTGGAGATAGTGGGTCAGGGACTGTCCCTAAATTTCAAGTCCTTCTCCTCTCGAAAACAAGGGTTTTCAAACCAGCTTCTCTTCTGGAGAGAAAACTGTTGGAAAAAGAGGTCAAACACATGCTGTTACTAAAAGCAGTGGAACTTGTGCCTCCACAGCAAAGGGGAAAATGACTATATTCAAGATATTTCCTTACACCAAAGAAAAATGGAGAGTTGCAGCCTATCTTTGACCTAAGGGTCCTCAACAGGTTCCTGGCAAAACCAAAATTCAAAATGGTAACACTGTCTCTGATTCTGCCAGCGCTCCAAAAGGGAGATTGGCTGGCATCACTGGGCCTAAAAGATGCCTATTTCCACATCCCCATATGGGAGTCTCACAGAAAGTATCTCAGATTCAGACTCCCTTCAGGTCATTATCAGTTCTCAGCCCTGCCATTCAGTCTCACCTTGGCTCCAAGGGTGTTCACCAAGTGTCTAGCGGTGGTAGTGGCACACTTGCGAAGGCAAAGTGTCACAGTATTTCCTTATCTGGATGACTGGCTGGTGGTGGGAAAGTCTCCACAGCAGTTAACAGAGCATCTACAGCTCACCCAGCAACTTCTGGCCTCTCTGGAGTTTCTTCTAAATCTAGAGAAATCAGTTCTTCTCCCTTCACAAATTCTGCAGTTTATAGGAGCAGAATTAAATGCCAAGGAGGGCAGAGCCTTCTTACCCATGAACAGGGAAAAAAGTATCTGTAATTGGCAGGTTCTTTCAAACTAAATGTTCCAAGACCTGCAAGGCAATTTCTTCAGCTCCTGGGGCACATGGCAGCTGCCACAGGCACAGTCTTGGACTCCAGGTTTCAGATGAGGGACATCCAATTTCACTTAAGAGCTCATTGGTACCAAAGAAGGGATTCCCTCTCAAAATTCATCTCTGTAACTAAAACATTTATTCAGGCCCTCCAATGGTGGAAGGAGGAAGCCAACCTCAGAGAAGGGGCCCCCTTCCAAAGTGAGATTCCATCAGTGGTTCTCACAACAGATGCATCCCTATTAGGATGGGGGGCTCATCTGGCAGCGCACACTACCCAGGGCACTTAGTAAGGTGTAGAGACTCTCTTACATATCAATCTGTTAGAGCACAGGGCAGTGTTTCTGGCAATGCAAGTTTTCACACCACTGATACAGGGAAAGGTATTGCAAGTCAGAACAGACAACACTACCACCATGTACTACATAAACAAGCAAGGGGGACAAGGTCAAGCCTTCTCTGCACAGAAGCAATGTGAATCTGGACCTTGGCTTACTCCCTGCACACCATTCATTTGCCAGGCAAGGATAATGTTCTAGCAGATGCCCTAAGCTGAATCAGTCAAGCCCATCACAAATGGTCAGTGAACAAACAGGTAGGGCAGACTTTATTCAGGAAGTGAGGCACCCCAGAGATAGATCTCTTTACCTTACATCAGAGTCACCACCTGCCACAGAACTGCTGCAGGCCTCCAGCATTGGGCTCAGTCCCCCGGGATGCTCTCATTCTGGATTGGTCAGGGAGATTCCTGTATGCATTCCCTCCATTTCCTCTGGTGTACAGAGTACTGTTGAAACTCAGGCTTCAGTTAGCCACAATGATTTTGAAAGCCCCAGACTGGGCCAGACGGCCATGGTATCCCCTATTGCTATCCATGTCAGTGGACAAACCAATACACCTTCCCAGGAGGCACAATTGTCTGACCTCCAATCAGGGGAGACTCCTATACCCGAACCTCAAGTCTCTCAGACTCAAAGCTTGGCTCTTGAGGACTTAGAATATGCAGGTTTACATCTCTCTGAAGGGGTCATGGATGTCTTAAGGGGTGCAGGAAGCCCTCTACTAAGAAAACATATGCTGCAAAGTGGTAAAGGTTTTCTATCTGGTGTTCCAGCAAAAATATCATGCCAGCACAGGCAGGAGTGCCACTTGTGTTGGACTATTTGGTTTATCTGCACTCCCTGGGCTTGCAGCCTTCTATATTAAAGATTCATTTGGCTTAAGTCTCTGCCTATACCTCAGCAGGTAAGGCTGACTCTTTGGCATCGAACCCCATTTTTAAAAGGTTCTTCAAATGCCTATCCCATATGTATCCACCAGTCAGGGAACTGGTTCCAGCCTGGGATCTTAGCATTTGTATTGCTCAGCTTATGGGCCCTCCTTTTGAGCCCATGTTTCCAGCACCTCTGAAATATGTCACATGGAAAACAGTGTTTTTGGTTGCCATCACTTCAGCTAGAAGGATCAGTGAACTTCAGGCTTTATACACTGAAAAGGACTACATTCCCTTTCACAGAGACAAGGTAGTTCTCCAGACCAATAGGAAATTCCTCCCCAAGGTGGTTTCAGACTTTCATTTGAACCAGTTTATCACTCTGCCAGTGTGTTTCACTGAGCATTTTTTTTCTGGTGAACGTAGGCTGCATAGCCTGGATGTCAAGAGAACTTTGAGCTACTACATGACAGCTACTAAGCCCCATAGGCAGGACAGGACACAGCTCTTCCTCACTTATGGGGATGTGGGAAAGGGAAATACAGCATCTAAAAGGTCCATTTCTCATTGTATTGCTCAGTGTGTCCAGTTGTGTTATTCAAAAGTGGGCAAGGAAGCCTCATCAGGGCTCAGAGACCATTCCATAAGAGGTACAGCTGCCATATTGGCAGCTGCCAGGGATGTTGCCTCAGTGGATATTTGTAAATCAGCTACCTGGCGAACAGTGCATACATTTGTCAAGCATTACATCTTGGATATGAAGGCTAGGGCTGATGCCAGGTTTGGTATAGCTGTCCTGCAGAGCCTGTTTCCGAAATAGGTTCTTCCCGCCTCCAAAGGTACTGCTTCTTAGCCTGCAGAAGAATTAGGAATATTGGAGCATTCCTGGGATGAGAAGAACAAGTTACTTACCATAGTAACCTTGTTTCTCCCAGGGGATGCTCCAATATTCATAACTCTCCACCCTTCCTCCCCTAGTAAGAACCAGTGGCCTCTGCATTCCATGCTATACCTTAGGGTATGTATGCCACATTCTACTTTTTATTGAAACTTTGTTGTGTGGTTCCTTCTCTTTTTCAGGTGATTCTGACATAGGGATTCTGTGTTTTGTTAAATATATATTTATATATGGCCCTCTATGGCCCTATTCCCACCCTCCCACCCCTTCCTCCCCAGAGTACAGCTCATTTATAGGGGAACACCTGCCCTGCAATTGGAGGAAAAGGCTTCAGGTGCATCTCATGTAGTTCTCGCCACTGGAGGTTGGGTTTTAAGGCTGGGAGAGAGGAACTTAGGTAGTTGTAATCTTCCTCTGTAAACTAACCCTTAAGACAAATAGTCAGATGGGGAAAGGTTCAGCCACCCAAGTGTTGCAAGTTTAAAGGTCTGCATGCTGTATGGGGGGAATTGCCTAGGTATAGGTACTGGTAGCTCAAGAAACTGTAGAGCCACTGAGTTGATAGTTTGGCCTAGAAAAGACTGCTGTGATGATGGAGAAGAGACCGAATATCACTAGAGCAGGTATCTCTGGGCAGGTGGTTGGGTGCACAGGGTGTGGTGCGGCCATGATACTGGACTTGGCCAGGAAGTTTGAGGGATGCCCAGTGTGCTACCAGCTGGCACAGCTTAAGGAGGAGGTAGAGGGGATCCTAAGGCAGCTGGGGGGAGGATTGGAGAGGTAGGAGGCAAGTGGTCACCTACATGGAAGCACTAGGTGCTGAGGAGTGAAAAGTGGTGCTCACACTAGCAGAGGAAGGAAGGGGGGTACACAGAGGGCTCCCAGGGACCCTGGCAGATGGGGCCCAAAAGGTGGAAATTTCCACATTAGTAGGCAAAAATCTGGGGGTGTCCAAAGGAAACCAAGAGAGGCAGTAGGGATGGGGGGCACTGGGGGACGGGCTAAGGCTCACAAATCATTTTAACCCTCTACGCCCTTTGGTAGAAGAGGGGTGTGTGGGGAAGGAAGAGGAGGAGGAGGAGGAGGATGATGCTGCTGCTGGTGTAGCTGGGGCACGGACGGATAGAACGGGTGTAGAGGACAAGTGTCAAGGGCACAATAGAGGGGGTCCTGGACAGGATAGGGGAAGAGGGGTAGAAGGGGAGAAGAAGAAAAAAGAGGATATGGGGAACAAGGAGGAGGCTGATGGTATGGAACAGGGGAGCACAACAAGCAGAAAGGCGCAGGACGTAAATGGGATGATAGCAAGCAGAAAGCCAAATAGGCAAATGGATAGGATGGATGGATTAGTAAGGAGTGGGGAAAGAGATACAGAGAAAGATACTCAGGTGGGGGGGATAAAGAAGGCCAGGACATGGGTAGAGGAGGTGACCAGAGACAATAGTGAAGGGGCTACCTTCAACACCCAGATTGAGGGAGGTGCAAGGAGCCAGTTGAGGGGAGAATCCGGACGAAGGGATGAGGAGGGGCATGAAAGGAGGGAGAGCCTGAGGGGTGAACAGGAAGGCAAGGGGGAGTTTAGAGTACTGCTATTGGGAGACTCCATGATCAGAGGCATACAGTGGGAGGGGCAGGAGGAGGGTAAAAGCTGTCTGATTAGAACCAAATGCCACTCAGGCCTGACAGTGCACAAGGCCAAGCATGACTTATATTCACTGGCAAGGGAATGCGGGGGGACCCAGGACATTCTAGTGCACTTGGCGACAAATGACATAAATGGTAATAGTGAACTAGAAATTCAGGCAAGGTTCCGAGAGTTGGCCAGGGTATGCCTTTCCATAGTCTATAAGATCTCCTTTTCAGAAATCCTGCCAGTGCCAAGGGCTACTGGGGAAAACAAGATGAAGATTCGGGAGATAAATCAGTGGCTTAGGGAGTGGTGTGGGGAATTGGGGTATGTCCTGGTGGGGGACTGGGGTGAGACCTTGGACAACAAGGGGCTGTACGCTATGGACAAGCTCTACATTAATTTGGAGGGGAAGGAAATCCTAAAGCTCAAACTAGCTGGGTTCATCAGCGAAAGGTGGGGTTTAAACTTGTGAAGGGGATGGGATCAAAATAGGGGCAGTGCCAGCAGATACGATAAATGAGGGACATGATCTCCACACCTATAGGGGGCTTGGCAGATATGGAACTGGATCACCAGGTAGGGTGCAAGAGCTGAGAAATGGGAGCTCAAGGGTGAGAAAGGAGAGGAGGGAAAAGGGGTGGAGAGTGGTCCAGATAAATGCCAGGAGCTTAGGAAATAAAATGCCTGAGGTCCAGGCAATGCTAGTTGAGGGGGAGGTAGATGTGGCAGCAGTCACTGAGACCTGGGCCACTCAAGGGCATGAGTGGGACTTAAATTTGGAGGGCTACACTATGTTCAGAAAAGATAGGGGGGAGGGAAGGGGTGGTGGTGTAGCATTGTTAGTCAGAAATGGCATGGGTATTGGAGGGGTAGAGGAGGCAGAGGGGAATGTGGAGGCTATTTGGGTCACCTTGCTGATGCAGAGGGGTAAGAGAGTAAAGGTCGGAGTGGTATACAGACCACCAGCACTGGCGGAGGTCCTGGAAGAAAGTTTGGTGGCAAATCTTGAGGGTCATTGAAGATTAGAAAAGGGAAGGGTAATAGTAATTGGGTACCTCAATATGCCAGGAACAGACTGGGGGACTATGACATCACCAGTGGCCAGAGAGCAGGCTGCTTGATGTCTTCCAGGATGTGTTTCTAACATAACAGGTGGGTGAGCCAACTAGGGAGGCCCGGACACTGGATGTGGTCCTGGTGGACAGTGATCAGAATAGAGGCCTAGAGGTGAGGGACCCGTTGGCTGGGAGTGATCATGCCACAGTCTGGTTCTTCCTGGACCTGGGGGGAAGGAAAGCTGAACAAGGACGGTAGTAACAGACTTTAGGGGTGCAGACTTCAGGGAGATGGGAAGGATCCTTAAAGATCATCTAAACAAGATAAGGCCAGATATGGATGCTGACAGCAGGTGGGGGATCATTAGGAGGGGAATACAGGGGGTTACCAGATCCTGCGCAAGGGAAAGGCGTAAGTTCAGTAATGCCAGAAAACTCTGCTGGTTGACCTGGGAGGTACAGGAGGTGGTGAGGGAAAAGAAGGCAGCCTATAGGTACTTCAAGTGGTCAAGGAGTGAAAGGGATCAGGAGAAATATGATCTGACAGCCAAGAAACAGAAACATAGAAACATAGACTTTGACGGCAGATAAGGACCACTTGGCCCACCCAGTCTGCCCATTTCCCTACCTACTGGATAAGCTGCAGATTCTAGTTAACCAACAGCCTGCTTCATGCAACCCCCACTATAATTGCTTTGTGTCTGTCCCATGCATGTTTGAATTCCCCCACTGTTTTAGACCCAGCGACCTCCTCAGGAAGGCTGTTCCATGTATCCACCACTCTCTCCGTGAAAAAGAATTTCCTCACATTACCGAGAGTCACTAGGGTGGTGAGAGCAGCTAAGGCAAAAAAGGAGCAGCCCTTGGCCAGTGGGATCCAGAGGGGAACAGGGGGTCCTTTAGATACATAGGGGAAAAGTGGAAAGTAAGGGGGCAGATCAGCAAGATAAGGGTAGGGGATGGTTGGGCACAGGAGGCAGGGGAACAGGCAGAAGTCCTAAATGAGTACTTTGCCTCAGTTTATATCAGAGGAGATGGAGGGGCTATGTCTTGCAAGGGGAGCGGGGGCAAACTGGAGCTAGGGGTGAGACCAGTTGAGACCAAGGGCCCTGATGGGTTTGGGGAAGGGAGTGGCCACGGGACAGGTGGGGGCCTAGCAGTGCATGGTGAAAAGGGTGAGGACGAGGCTGAAATCCCAGTAGAGACAGTAAGGGAAGCCCTCAGGTCCCTTTGGACAGAGAAAGCACCTGGGCCAGATGAGATACATCCCAGGGTGCTGAGGGAACTGACAGATATCCTGGCAGTCCCTCTAGCAGAGCTTTTCAACATCTCTCTGAGGACTGGGTGGGTGCCCCAAGACTGGAGGGTGGCCAATCCACAAGGGGGGATCAAGAGAGGAGGTGGGAAATTACAGGCCCGTTAGCCTGACATCGGTGGTCGGCAAGGTGATGGAGGGTATTGTCAAGAAAAGGCTAGGGAGGTTACTGGAGCAAACTGGGTACTTTGACGATAGGCAGCATGGCTTTGTCATGGGAAGATCATGCCAGACAAATCTTTTTGAGTTCTATGACTGGGTGACGAGGGCCCTGGACCAGGGTAGGCCAGTGGATGTCCTCTTTCTGGATTTTAGCAAGGCATTTGATTCGGTACCCCACAGTGGCCTGCTGGCTAAGCTGAAGGAACTGGGGATAGGGAGACAGTTGCTAAGCTGGATAGGTAATTGGCACTCTGAGCATACTCAGAAGGTGGTGGTTGGAGGGTTAGCCTCATCCGCAAGGTTGGGTTACTAGTGGGGTTCCCCAGGGGTCAGAGCTGGGGCCACTCCTGTTCAACGCCTATATCTCAGATATCAGGAGGGGGATCAGGAGTGAGATGAGTCTCTTTGCAGATGACTCAAAGCTAGGTGCAGTGGTGGATGAGGAGGAGGAGAGGGTAGCCTTGCAGGAGGACCTGGAGGCTCTAGAAAGGTGGTTGGGAAAATGGAAACTAAAATTCAATGCAGGGAAGTGCAAGGTTCTGCACCTGGGAGTCAGAAATCCAAGCCAGGGGTATACCCTGGAAGGAGACATGATTCAAGTCATGGAGGGTGAGAGGGACCAGGGAGTAGTGGTAGATGTCAAAATGAACAACTTGGAGACCTGTAGGAGGGCAGGGGCAAGGGCAAATAGGATGCTGGGATGCATCACCAGGGGGATTACCTCCAGAAAGGCGGAAGTGATCCTTCCACTGTACAACTGCTTTGTTATGCCACACCTCGAGTATTGTGTACAATTTTGGAGACCACATTTAAAGAGGGACATTCCACTCCTAGACAGGGTCCAAAGGAGGGCAACCAAAATGATCTGGGGCCTGGGGGAGAGGACCTATGAGGAGAGGCTCAAGGAGCTTGACATGTACACTCTGGAGGAGAGCAGGGACAGGAGGGACATGATAGAGGTCTTTAAGTACACGAAAGGGATCAATAAATGAGGCCCAGTCAGGGTGCTCCAAAGGAAGAAGGGTGGGGCAACAAGATGTCATGGGTGTAAACTGGAAGGGGGCAGGCTCAGAGGGGAGAGGAGGATATGCTATTTCACTGAAAGGGTAGTGGAGCCGTGAAATGCACTGCCCAGGGAGCTGGTAGAGATGGAGACTGTGGAAGGGTTTAAGAGGGGATGGGACAAGTACAGGGGGAGGTTAAATCTGACCAGGCACAATACAGGTGGAACATCTATGACTGGGAACAGTATAACCCAAGGGGGGGGACACTAAAATTGGCCCTCAATGCGGGTGCTGAAAATTGAGCAGACTCGAGAGACCATTAGGCCTATTCTGCTGGCATTTTAGTATGTTAATGTATTTTGTTCCTCCAGTTGAAGGTTGGACATGGGAAATTTAAATGTAATCCTTTATGTCTGTTTAAATATTGGGCCCCATCTTTCCAGGTGTCCTTGAAATCTCAGGGTTAGAATGTAGGCAGTTGATAAGTGGCAGCATTTGAAAAGTGGCTCATGCCAATGATTCTATCATTTGCAAAATGTTCCATCTCAGGGCAGATCTGACTTAAAGAAACACTGTACAAGAGTTATGAATATTGGAGTATCCCCTTGGAGAAACAAGGTTATTATGGTAAGTAACTTTTTTCTTCTGGTAAAGCTGTGGGCTGAGCATGCCACTCTAATTCAACACCTCTTTCACCTCCTGCGCCTCATCACTCCTATTGACTCTACCTCCTTCTTCTTCCATCACTACCCAACTGATCCCCCCTCAACCCTACCAAAGTCCTCCCTTTCTCCTTCTCACCCATCTGCTCAGCTGAATCCCTCAAGGCCCTCCTAGCCCTAAACCCTTGCAAGGGCATGAGCATCAATAGGCTTGATCCCAAACTCCTTTATCTCTCTGCCCCAGCTATTTCTTCCCCTCTTGCTGCACTCCTCAACCTATCATTCTCTCATGCCGCTGTCCCTTCAGCCTGGAAACTCTCTAGAATCATCCCTCTCCCTGAAGGGAGTGACCCCACCAACCCTGGTAACTATCACCCAATCTCCCTACTCCCCATCCTAGCTAAATTACAGAAACACATTGTGCTTTTACAACTCTCCCCCTACCTTGGCTCCTCCATCTTTTTCACTCCTATCCAGTCTGGCTTTTGTAAGTCCCACTCTACCACTACCTCACTTCTTTGGCTCACTGACTCCATGCTCATCAGTATGGCCCAGGGCCAGATTACTTCCACAATATTTGTCAACTTGGCCAAGTCCTTTGACACAGTATTGCACTCACTCCTCCTACACAAACTTAATGTCGCCTAACTATCCGCTTCAGCCACCACCTGGTTCTGCTCCTACCTAGAAATCCTGGAGTCCTACAGGGCTCAGCTCTTGGCCCTATCCTATTTTCTATCTTCTTAAATGTCCTACCTGCTGTCTGCTATTCTACAGCCATACATATGTACGTGGATGACACTGTCCTATACATCTCAGGTCATTCCCTATCAGCGGTGGCAGCAAGACTTCAGCTGGATTTCAGCAAGGAGCAGCATTGGTTCCACTCGAACCAGCTCTTCCTAAATTCCTAAAAGACTGTCTCCATGATCTTTGGTGCAAGGCAGAGATTCTCTAGACCCCCCCATTATCTTCCATAGTCTCGATGGGACAACATTAGAGAATGTTACCTTCTTTAGATACCTTGGGATCTGGCTAGATCAGCACCTGGACTTTTCTGCACATGTGAACCCAATCCAAAAGAAACTGCACTCCGAGCGTGATGCATTATACAGAAACTGTGATTGTATTCCTCTACTGGCTTGCCATGAAATTAACAGAAAATGATCCTCCCAACTTTTGACTATGCTGATATAGTCTACAGTGCTGCTCCCAAGTCATCCCTTGCCAGACTGGACATCCTATTTCACTTCTTGTCATTTTGATCTATCCTGCACCCACAGACCCATCACTGTGACCTTTACAAAGCCCTCTCCCTCCCGTCCATTGAATTCTTTTGTGGAAAAACTTCAGTTCAGGTCTCTACCCTCCTACCGCAGCTCTACTCTCTCTACCCCCACCCTTCCCTCCTACTCCCTCTGCAACACCAATTACAGATCCCTGGCTCTTCCCCAAAGGTCCACCACTGCAGGTTAGTCTGCCTTCTCATACCATTGCCCTAAACTGTGGAATCCCTCCTCCCCTCCATCCAAGATGCACCCACCCCAGCATCCCTTTCCTCTCTACTCTGTGTATACACCTCCCAGGTCTGTGCCTGCCCCTAACTCACTGATCTCCAACCTCAAGCCCAATCCTCCTTTCAGATTGGCAATCCTTCTGTACCCATCCTTACCTTCAGCTACACTCTTAGTCTAAATCTCACCACATGATGGCTCAACACTGCTCTAAGTATTATGTGACTGCCCCAAACTCGCCTTCCCCCACCCCCAGATCCAATCCTCTTTTCAGGTTGACAACCTTGTTTTTTTCTATACCTTCTACTACACCTAATCCTTCTCTCAGCACTCCTACCTTCTGTTACTCCCTAAAACTACCTCTAAGCTACACCCTAAGGCTACTCTCACCACACTATGCCCACCTCTGCCTCACCGATATGTTCCTGGATCATCCCACTGTAATTGCTCAGCATAGGGTTGTCACCCACTGCAAGATACTTATGTATCCTATGGATGTTGCTATTTTGTGCTGTCACCTATTGTTATTGTATGCTCATTGTAGACTGCACATTTATTGTATTCTATGCATTATAGCTAATCTAGTATTGTATATATTAATACTGTATGCATACTGTTTATCCCTGTTTCTACTGTTATTTTATGTGAACTGTTTATTCCCCCCCCGCACATCTGGAAATGAGCAATCCTGCTCAGTATGCCTTCCTGGTGAAACTCTTAAAGAGCAACTGACACCATCTGGCCAATAGTGCTACAGTACATTGCAGAATTAGAATAAGCATACCCCCAGTAAATCTCGTACCAAAAACTCGATTTCTACCATACTTCATTTTAAAGCCAAGAGCTGTTTTGTAACCATGATTTCACTACCTGTTCAAAATGGCCTGTTTCAGTGAAGAGCTGCTGGTGATGTCACCTAGGGGACTCACAGTCTAGTACTCCCTGTCAGCAAGCTTATAGGACCTGTTTCTTCAAAGTTGTAAAGATCATGTGAAGTGGTTTCCACAAGTAAAACAGGCAGCACCAGTCAGTAAATATTGCTTTACAAACTATGTGTGTTTCGGGTTTTGTAACAAAGCTGACAATATTTTGTTTGGGTGCCTTTGTGCTGTGGTCCTTTTTTCTAGGGTTGCTGGATGCTGGGTCACAGCACACTGTTACGAGGTTTGCAGACTGAATAAGCTTCTGATGTGTTGAAAAGCTGAGATCATTCACACTTATCATTAAATTGAACTGATTTCTAAAAATGGCACTTTAAAACAATTATTCCATCTCCTTGTAAATGGGAGTGGGAGAGGTAATGCTGTTTTGAAACCTTACAACGAGTTACTCATTTAGCCAGCACAATTTTTTCTCCCTGGCAGACTGTTTTGACCCACATTCAGGCTCATCTGTGTTCTACTCTATATTATAATTATCATTTTACCAGAGCTAACACTTCCACCTCTAGTAGGAATTAACACATATAAGGCCCCTATTAAAAAATATATTGTAAAGCAGACACCGACAAACAGCAGTGAAGTTACTAATATTACAGTACTAGCAGCAACACAAATTCCTAACCAGCACAGTAGAGTAGCACTCCAAATGGTTTCAGCAGCCTGGAGGCATGTTGACTCAGCATCCAGCAACCCTGTAGAAATGGACCACACCAAAAAGGCCTTAAACAATACAATTTTGTCAGCTTTGTTATGAAACCTGAAACACATATAGGGCAGGATTCACAAAAGAGATGTGCTGGGTGCAAGTGAGATGCACCGGTGCAAATAAGATGAGCCCAACAAATGGCGAGCAATTCACAAAGGGATGCGCCATGGGATGTGCCATGAGCAACCCCACTGTGAATCGCATGGAAAGGGCAGGATGCAAGTGTAGATGTGCCAATACATCAGGGATGCACACAACCACCCAAGGGAGCAACAGAGTGAATATGGAGAAATTCAGCAAGGCATGTGGGAGCAACAGGGGACAATGAAGTGGGACAAAGGAGAGAGGGACACACAACCAAAGGGACAAACCAGAGTGGGCAAGGGCACAACGGTGGCCAAAACAGGCACAATAGTGAGACTGGGCATACAGAACAATACCCAGAAGCCAAGGCCACAGCACACACAGGCCCATGGCAGGCACACAGAACAGGTACACTGCAGCCGGCATGGTGCCACACAACAGTGGATCAAAGCAAGAAGCAAGGTGGTGGCCACTGGACAAGGCCAACACCACAGGTGGCCAAGACCGTGGCCATGTGGGAGGCGACACAGGCCAACACCCATGCCATATGATGGGCAGCACACAGTGCCACCACAGTGCCACACAGCCAGTCCAAACCCCCAACCACAGGATACCGCACACAGGGCCATAGACCAATAGTGCAGCAGTGCAGTGTATGCATGCCACAAGCAGCACACACAGACTGGGGGCAGAGACATGAGCATCATGACAAGAGCCCATGCACAAGCCACAGGCAACAGTGGGGCCTCACGGAGGTGGGGGGGCAGGGAGAAAGCAGATTGTACAAGTATGGGTGCACATGGGGCAATGCAGCAAGGGGACAGTGAAGAGATTGTGACAGTTCACAAACCCAGGGCCATGGAACAGTGAAGGACTACAGACACTGTGTTAGATAACAAATAATTTAATACAAGAAACAATAACAAGAACAATTACAGGAACCAAAAACAAAACCCAAGAACAACTATATACATATGAGGATACAAAAAGGGAAGTGGTGTGAGGGACTATATACAGTAACAGAAGTGCAGAAGGTGGTAGTGGGTCGGGACAGCAACATAGGAAGGGAGGGTGGGAGACACAGCCAAATCTGTACGTAACTATAAACTATTTACAAAACACAGCTATTGGCATGGCTGTGCAACACGCCTTTGCACACCCCCCACAGCTACATGCCAACAGTAGGCAGATGACAGCTGACAATGTCTGCTGCAGTTGGGCCTGCACACAAAAAACGGGGCCATATTGCTGCTTGAATGGCCCACTGCACACCTTACCCACTGGCCTGCTGCTGCTTCAGGGGTCCTCCATTGCCAGCCACAGACCCATGATCCTGGGGACCTACAGCAAGAACACAGAGAACACACACTAAGTGCCATTGTAGACACACAACCTCCCACCGAGCAGAAGTCCACCCCACTAGACAGACACTGCAACACACGGTAGCCACCTACCTGTACCCACATGGACACCATGCTGCTCACCAACTGTGGCCCTCCGCACATGCTCCTCAGTGGCCTCTGTGGCCTGCCGCCTGGCCTCCAGCCCTGCAAGACACAACAGACAGACACCGCCATGAGTAGACACGTTATTGCACAAACACCCCCCAACACCAATGTAGACATGTAGTGATCATGTACACAGCCAGTGCAACACCAGTGACTGGCCATGTAGTCCACAGCTGCACACAGCAGCCTTGCCTGACCCCCCAAAGTGACCTGCCATGGTTATGCACCACACACGGTAGTCCCATTCCATGTACAACAGTGTACCTGTCCCATACACACCCCACTGCAGAGAGGCCCACCCCATGTGGCATACATGACAGGGCACCACAGGGCAGGTGCAGCCACAGCCAAGTGTGCATGTTGGGGGGGTGCCCATGTGAGTGTGATGTTGTGATGTGACCCATCCCCCCCCCCGCATGTGCCTGTGCTGCACACATACACGGGCAACCTACCTGGTCATGGAAGTGCACCCCTGCATGCACGCTCATGCAGCTGCTGAAGATGGGCCCTGTCCCTCCAACCAAGGTTACCATAATGGTGCCTGCACTGTTCCATGGTGTGGGGAACCCCTGTGCACCACACCAGCCACTGGGCAATGGTGGACCACACCTGCACCCTGAGCACCTGCAGGTCCTCACTCCCAAAAAGTTGCCCCTCCACACACAGCACCAGGTCCACCAGGTGCAGCAGCTCCACCTAAGACCAATTCATGGCCCTTGGTCCAGTCCTCCCTACCCTTGGCATCCCCACAGCAGAAACACCACACAGTTGCATTCAATGTATGTGCAGGTGAAATTCAAAATGATGCCACATGCATCACTACGCTACGTGCATGCCACCGTGCACAATGGCATGAAGTGCGATTGGTCCGTCAAGCGCCCACAGGCGCATGCGCAATGTGCAATGTTAAGGCAGGAATGCAGGGTCATGAGTCATGACCAGGTCGAGCATGTGCAATCCATAGCCATCCACCATGTTACGTGTGGCACGCGCTATCGCACATAGTGCCTGTGATGTGCAGTAGCACAATGTCATGCAATGGCATGAAATGTGCGATCCGCATACAACAACTGACAGCTGTCACAATGTGCACCATGCAGGGGGATGTGCATGTGCGGACAGACCGCACTACATGATGTGCATCATATGCATGTCTGCGATGCGAGTGTCAGACCAATAACTCAACTGTGGTGCTGTGCCAGGAGTACAACCCACAGTGCATGTGCACTGAATGCGCCAAAGTACTTGCACCCCATTCAAGAAGATGCCCCGAATGCACCGTGCATGTGTGGGTAATGCGCCGTGTAGAGATGCACCCACCTCAGCAGATGCGCCGTGCTGATTGAGATGAGCTGAGGGCAATCATGCAATTCACAGATGATACTCGCAAATCAGCCTAGTAATGTATTCAGGTGCATCTCAGCTGTTTAGCATCTCATTATCACTGCCCCAGTCTTCATTTGCATGTCCTGAGCCATAAATGCTCCCAACTCAAACCACACTGAGAATAGGTGACTGAGAGGATTCACAGCCTTGGCGGTGAGTACTATTTTATTTCTACATGTATTAAAGCAGGTCTTGTGGACTGGGTAAGTGCACTAGTCAACTGCTGCCAGACTCAGGCATGACCCAGGGGAGGGGGATAAAGATGACTGCCACAGGTCTGTATTATAAAGCCATCCATTTGTGTACATGGCCAGTATCTGTGTAGCCAATCCACATGATGCACTGGTCAGTGGACAGCATGTCACCATCCCACCATGTGCAGGGACACCTGTTGGGCGACATGGTGTGCCACACACTGTCCCACAGGCCACACCAGTGGGGGGTACAATGGCAGCCGATGTGCCTGCACCAACAGTGAGGTATGCATAGTTTAAGTGATGGGCAGCCAGCTGCATGTGTAGCTGGACATGCATCACAGGTGGCAAGGCCTTGGCTATGCAGCTGTCCATGGTGGGTTGGCTGTACACACCGGACGCAGAACCGCCCACCACGACACACCATGCACCCTGACACATGCAATGCCTGCAGTCCCTGTCTGACAGGTGCTGGGGTGGCCAAATGCATCCACTGTACATCAGTAATGGGCACATGGGAATCTACATGAGCATGGCTAATGTATGTCTGTGCTTTCCTACAGAAACCACTATGTCAGGAGGCAACAGTGCCACCAGCCGAAGGAGGCCAAACTTCATGAAGGATGAGGGGCAGGCCCTCATCTAGGCACACCATCTAAGGCATGATGTAATGTCGGGCAGGGGTGGCAGCCGTACAGCACAGGAAGAGGGCTGGGAGGCATCAGCCCATCATGTGAATGCCATAGAAATGTACAACAGGACCCCCCTGAAGTGCAGGAAGCATCTGAATGATGGGAAATGAAGGGCAAAGGAGAAGGTGGCCCACATAGAGGCCTCTCTGCTGTGGACAGGGGGTGGCCTGTAGGCTGATGTTCGCCTGAACCCTAATGAGGAACTACTTGTAGCAACCATTGCCAGATCCGCCATGCAGGGTGTCCTGGTGGGGGTTCCAGACTGGTGGAACCCCTTACTGCACTGTAAGTAGTCATGCACATGACACATGTCTGGCCACATGAGCACCCTGGCTGCCATGCCTGTCCCATTGTGTTGTGCTGTGTGACTGTGTACCCAGGGGATGTACCATGTGTGGTGGAGGCACATGTGTGTCCCATGCCATGCTAGGCTGTACCTGACAGCCCATGCCCATGGTGGCACATGTGATGTGCCAGTCAGGCTGGTGAGACACACACACTGTTGGATGGGCCTGTTATACCATTGCCACACATGGTACCATGTGGCCATGGCCAGTCAACACACTGTACCAGTCACAGCTGGTGCATGGCTGCAGTGACGTTGTAGGCATTGCACAGCCGTGCTGGGGACTGTGATGCACAATCATGGCACTATACTGTGACACACTGTACACATCTGTATGTTTGCCTGTATATATGCCAATGTATATTCTAGTGCACTAACTATGTTCTCCCTTCTTCTTTTCACAGCTCCATCACACCGCACAGGTGCAGCCCTAGGCACAGCTGCACAGGATGCCCTAGCGGGCAATGATGCAGGCCTATCACACAGGGCTGAGGGCAGTGCATTGGATGGTGCCATCCCTGGACCATCCACTGCACTGGCCCCACCTGCCCCAGCCCCAGTGGTGGTGGGCCCATCAGACCCCTTGGCCAATGCCACCATGGCGGCCTGCAATGACACCACATGGCTGGAGGGTCTACTGGGATTCACTGATGATGACCCTGCAAATGCAGCAGAAATCAATGATGCCCTCCTTGTGCTTGCATCTGGCATGCAGGGGGCATACAGCAATGACCCTGCAGATGATGACGCCACCCAGATAAAGGGGGACACAGCTGACAGTGGGACATGCAGCACACAGGTACCTGTGCAGGTGGCCTCTGACACCACTGATGGCCCTGCTGCACTTGGCATGGATGCAGTGGCAGCACAGCTGCCCATGGCAGTGGGTGCTGTGCCCCCTGCATCTGGTCAAGGTGCGGGTACAGGGCCATCAAGGGCATCCAGTCCAGATGCTGTGGGACACATGCAGGCACCTTTGGATTGTGACAACACCAGCCGTGGACGTGTTGTGGCCAAGCGTGCCCAAGGCCCACTCATGCTGCAGCCTGCTGAGGCACACCCACCACCTGTGGATGCCCCAGAGCAGGCTGTATCACCCCCCACTCATCGGCGATGCCACCGTGACCCATCACCAGCCAACGATATGGAGGGCTATGTCCACCTCCTGCATGACACCGTGAAGGAGCAGGCAGCCCTCCATGTGGAGCTCAGGAGCCACCAGACAGTGATGGTCCTGGAGCATGAGTCCACGGCTGCAAGGCATGCCCATATCTTGACTGAGGCATGCCTTCTGTGGGTGGGCATGACCACAGCAATGGAGCAGATTGCAGCTGCTGTGGATGTGGCGTGTGCATCCGTTGCGTGCTGTGGGCATCGGGCATCCAGCCGGACACCCAGGAGCAACTCCCACACACCCAGACAGTGGCATCAGGTGGACCCATTGCTGCTGATGCCATCACCACACATCACAATGCCCAGCATCCCTGGCACAGACATGGCTCATGGGGCTACCACACCAATGAGCACCCATTCATGGTCTCATTGCAGTACCCCTACAGGGATGTAGGATATACCCCGTGTGGCTGGTGGTTGTGCAGCTGCATCCACCAGTCATGGCAGAGGCCATCCATGTGTCCATGGCAGCCGTGGTGCCACCCTGTGATGTCCAGGTCTCCATTCCAATGACAGCTGCACATTCCACCCCTGTGTCCCACATGCCTGAATGACGATGCCCGGGGTGGCATGTGTGGCAGGCACCTGCCCCAGTTCACTGCAATTGTGGACCCCCTGTGCAGTGCCATGTATGTGTCTGTGTGCACCACTACTGTGCCATGTGGCATAAGTGTGATGAGTGCAGTCAAGTGTCTGCTGCACCTGTGTGCCAGCTGCAGTGCACACTGATTCATGCCATCCCTGGCACTGTCATGGTGGCACATGTATGTGTTGTGAGGTGTGTGAGTGTGTGTGCGTGTGTGTGTGTGTCTCTCTCTCTCTCTCTCTCTGGAGCTAGTGGTCCCTGGAATGTGTGCGGTCCACTGCTGTCACACCTCCACTGTGTGGCATGTGTTGTGTGTGTGTGTGTGCACCTGTGTAGGGCTGTTTGTGTGCTGTGTCTGCCATGCAATGCACAGCTCTGTGTCTACCTGTTGTCACCATTGTGCACCTCCCAGATACATACCTCTGATACTCACATGCGGTTCCCAAAATGCTCCTCCACCAGCGTGCTCATGTACTGCCTCACCCGTGCAGCCAGCCGTGGATCCTGGTGGACCACTGGTGGTCCAGTGTTTGGGCCCTGTGGCACTGCTTCATCCTCCCCACCCTCCTCCCCGGAACTGTCGCCTTCTCTGGCCTCAACAGCTATTCCACGGTCAATGGTGATGTTGTATAGCATACAACAGCCCAGGAATATGCCACAGGCCTTCTCAAGGCTATACTGTAGGGCCCCACCTGACCTACACATGCACCAAAAGCGCATCTTCAACATGCTGAACATGTACTCGATGATGGTGCTTGTAGCGGTGTGTGCCTCATTATAATGCTTCTCCACCTCTGTTCTGGGTTGTCAGATGGGGATGAGGAGGCAGGGCCTCAGTGGGTATGCAGTGTCACCTGTGGGGGGGGTAAGGGTGGCTGTTAGTACAATGGTCACATGTGCAGCGTGCCCCCTTTCCCTGCTCCATTCCGCACTGGTGTGTGCGCTGAGCATCTACCACTGCCTGTCCCTGTCCCTTCCCTGCAATCTTAACCCCCAACTCCACCTGCTGTTGTTGGACCTGCACCTGTTGTTAGCCCCAGGCAACCATTGCCATTGGGGTCAAATGTGCCATGCCCACCATTGCCCTGCCCAGTGGTCATTACAGCACTGCCCTCTGTCTGCTTGTGTTGTGCATGTCCCTGCTACACATGCCACCCATGGCACTACACCCCACATTCCATGCATTGCACATGTGCCTCTCTGTACCTGCTGGTGTCTGCCTATGTCCCTTTGTACACTTTCTCTCTCCCACATTTGCTGCACCCAATGCACATTGTGCATGGTGCTATCTGCACACCTCCCCCCTCCTGTCTTGTGCCATGGTGCCCTGTTGTGTGGCTGGTTGCCATGTCCCATACACTTACTAAATGGCCACTTGGTGTGTCCCCCGCCTTGAATCTCTGGCAAAGGGTGGACTGTTGCCATATGAAGGCATCATGTGTGCTCCCAGGGTGTGTGGCATAGACATTGCTGATGTGCCTTGTAGCATTGCACACTACCTGGCAGTTGACTGAGTGGTATCACTCATGGTTAATGTAGGTGATGGAGCCATCACCAGGTGATGTGTGGATTGCCACATGGATAGAGTCAATGACCCCTATGATGCCTGGCATGTGTGCCACACTGTAGAACCCCTGCATGGCTTCTGTCCACTCTGCCTGTGTGCTGGAGAAATGGATATATTTCAAAGCATGTGGTAGCAGTGTGGTGAGGAACTGTGTGAGGAGACAGGAAGTGGAGGCCTGTGATATGCCAGTGGCATCCTCAGTAGGCCTCTGGAAGGTTCCCATGGCAAGCAAGCACATTACTGTTTCACCTTGATCTCCACTGATATGGCATGGCCATGTGCAGTGGATGCCTGCATTTCCTCATGGCACAGCTCACAGAGCTGCCTCAGAATGGCCCTGTTCAGGCGGTACAGGCCTACTGTCTCCACATCTGTCAGCTGCTCAAAGGACAGCCTGCACAATACCGCCATGGGACCGGCCGCCTACGGTGCCTCCTGCCTCCCCATCTCCTCATCCTCATTAGTACTCCCACCATTACAAATGGTGCTGCATCCATGCTAGTGGTGTGCTCTCTCTCCCTCTCTGTCTGCCACTGTACTGGTGCTGCTGTTCTGCCACTGACCTGCTGGTGGCTTGCACTTAAGTCTGCTTCTTTTATACTTATCTTTTCATGGTGCATTTGGTACTTGTGCCAGGTTTGTTCTCTCTTTGCGCCTGTGTTTTGCTCTATGAACTGCTTTGTGCTGTGTATGCATGTGTACGCGCCCTCTAGATGTGCCGCATGACATTATTGTGCATCTCCAGCTCATCCGGTTTGGTGCAGCACATCTTCCCTGTCTGTGAATCATTTCATGGCACATTTTTGGGTTGCGCCAGCATATCTCTTTTGTGAATCCTGCCCATAGTTTTTATAGCAATATTTTGTGCATGGTGCTGCCTGTTTTACTTTTGATGACTATTTTACATGGTCTTGAAAACCTTGGAGAAACAGGTCCTCTAAGCTTGCTGACAGGGAACACTAGACTGTGAGTCCCTTAGATGACATCTGCAGCAGTTCTTCACTGAAACAGGCTGTTTTGAACAGGTAGTGAAATCAGGGTTACAAAACGGCTAATAACTTTAAAATGAAGTAACGTAGAAATCTAGTTTTTGGTATGAGATTTACTGAGGGTATGCTTGTTTGAATTCTGCAATGTAGCACTTTTGGCATTGGCAGCTTTTTAAATAAATAAAATAAATAAATTGTGGTGGCCCTTCACTGGCCCAGACAAATTTGGTTTCCACTTCTCCAGCAATTGGCAGTGGAACCTTTTGTCCTGCTCCCATTGTGAGCTGGACATCTGACACAGGACCAAGGTGTTCTGGTACATCTCGATCCTTGGTTCCTGCACCTTCATGCATGGCCCCTGAGAATATAGAGCTCTCCCACTTCAGGGTTTCCACTGTGGTAGCTGATTTTCTCTTGGCATCCAGAAAACCATCTGAAACATTTTACTGTTAGGTGTACTGAGTATGTGCTGAATCCCTTTATATGTTCAATTCCTAAAAATACTGGACAACCCATTGTCCTTGAAGGACTCTGGACTCGGGTGTTCCTCAGTAAAGGCCCACACTCTGATGGCCTTTCATGCCCAATCAGAGGGTAAGACAGTGGCCCAGTTAACGGTTTTCAATAAATTTTTAAGGGCATCCTCCTTTTGCACCCTCGGTCTGAGATCCAGTTCAGATGTGGGATTTTAATTTGATTTTAGAGACCCTCACTGCACCTTCCTTTGAGGCTGCAACTACTTGTGAGATTCATTTCCTCCCTTGAAAGACTCTGTTTCTAGGGGCTATGACATCTACTAGACATATCTTGGAGTTACAAGCTCTGATCACAGAGTCTCCGTTTATTATTTTTGACAAGGATAGAGTCACCTTATGTACCAATACTTGTTTTCTTCCAAAGGTTGTGTCTGAAAGAACACTGAATCAGACCATGAAACTTTCTGTTTACTTTCATTTACTACAGATAGTGGAGAATGTCACTTACATATGCTGGACATCTGTAGGATGCTGTTTTGGTACCTGGATTGTGCAAAAGATTCTAGAGAATCCTTGGAACTTTTTATTGCTTTTGCCCTTTGAATGGTAGACTCACTGGTTTTAAAACAAGACCTGTCCAGATGGCTGGCTAGTTGTATTACGTTTTGTTATAAGACACATGTTAAGCAGCTTCCTGGTCCTGTTCATGCACATTCCACCTGCGGCGAGGCTACCTCAGTGACTTGTTTTAAGGATGTGTCTGCTGCTGACATGTGCTGTTACCAGTTGGAGTATTGTTCATACATTCACTAAACACTACAGTCTGGACATAGTCTCTTGTGGACATGCCAACTTTGGCCTCAGTGTTCTACAAGGACTCCTTACTCAGGATCATTAGGTCCTGCCATCCTCCCTCAGTGCTTGGCAATGCTTGGGAATTTTTCCATGATGTGGCTCAATGGAAGATGTCCTTGAAGAAGATAGAATAAGTAACCTACCATAACAGTAGATCTTTGAGAGAATGTCTTCCATTGAGCCACAGCTCTCTCTCCTGCCTGCCCCACTTTGGCAGGTGACAGGTTACTATACTGCCTGCTGTCACAAGATTTTTCTCCTCTGATGTCTCCTATGGCATCCATACTCAGGCTTCTATATCCTCTCCTGTGTGCCTGGTGTGGTCCTGGATGCTTTGGTCTCTGCTAGTCCAGTGATCCTCTGAGCTTGTCTCTGGCAGGGAACTGAGGTATGCTCAGGATGCTGACATTATATGGGCACCGATGAGGTGTGTCAATGTGGGCGGCCCCAGCCTGCAAAAAGTTTCTGGGTGGTCCTGATGCCAATGGCTTACAGTTCCATGATATAGCTCAATGGAAGAGATTCTCTCAAACATCTATTGTTATGTACCATCTATTGTTATGTAACTATTCTTTGTAGTGCCCGACCTTGACTTACTGCCGCCTTCCTCACACAATGACTGAGTAGCAGTGCTTGGCTTGGTACTGGTTTTGCTGGTGATGTCTGATTTAGGGGCTGAGGGTAGAGGGGGCATCATATAGTACCTCAAGGCAGACAGGTAACTGTCCATAGCACGAATGCTGAGGTGACAGTGGTAGTACTGGTGCCACTGATACTGGCAGCTGGTGTTGTGTTTCCCATATAAAATGAATGTGGAGAGAGCTTGCTTTTACAGACTGGGATGGATTTCTTGTAGTACATACCCATGAGTAAAGGACCTCAAGGTACTTTAACAAGTACAGTGGGGAACCTGTGTGCTTCTGGTTTTCTCATAGTGCTTTCATCACCAGATGCATTGGACAACTGTGACTGGCTGAGAAAGTTGTTGCTTGCAGTGAGCATAGAACCAGCTGACATCTTGGGACCAATGAACCATGGTTTCTTTGGATGGATTATCATATACCCAGCCCTAGTCCTTCTCTCTGTTATAGCCCCTGCCCAACCACTATGACACATGTTCCTGTCTGGACTCTTTCTCCACAACCACCACCACTTAGGTGGATTTGGCATGATGAAACCTTTTCCTGCTCCTTTCCTCCCCCGTATCCCTTTCTCCACCAGTTCTTTCTCTCATGGTTTCTGCACCACATGGTGGCGGACACCTCCACATGCATACCCATTGTGTCACCCACTGACACCCTCTTCCTCATCTTCCTTGTGAGACCTAGTCTCTTACAGCAGCAGCCTGCTCCACATAATTTTCACTTACATTTAGACAAAAATAAAAAGAACAAATAAAATGTATTCCTGTGCACTGTCACAGTATTCGTTAAATAAATTCTTTAAACTCCCACCTGTACCTTTCCCAGTCTCCTTAATTCATTCTGCCCTTCTCCATCCTGCAGAGGGCCAAAATGAAATTAAAAAAAGATTAATATGGACCTCTGTGCCCTACAGTACCAGCACTCAGTAAAAATAAATAAATAAGTAAATAAATACTGTAACTAGATATTGTCAAAAAGTCCCACTGCACTTTTCCCAGACCACTAAATTCACTCTGCCTTCTGCTGCAAGGCCTGCATCTGCCAGTACAGACTTAAAATATATCTGTCTTACTGCACTTAGTACAACTTCACTACCCTCCCTGAAGTTACAGTCAAGAGTAGTAAAAATTAGCTAACTGGAATAATAATGCATGATTCTGTGATGATTTTGAATATTTTTTTAGTCCCTTTTTACATAAAAGTATTTTCAGTAGCCACATCCCTCCCTGTAAGAGAAAGCTAGAAAAGGCACTAATGTGTGCAAAGCATGCAACGTTTTCAATATCCAGCATTGCTGATAGGCTGCTGCAGATCACGTGGTTTGCCAGTAACTTACACAGTCACATAGAATTTGTCGACAGATAAGGATCACCTGGCCCATCCAGTATGACCATTTTTTTTCTACCTTTAACTTCTGCTGCAGACTGTATTTGACATGCGGCTTTCCTACTCTTCCCTTTTTCTAGGGTTCCTTTGTGTGTGTCCCATGCATTTTTGAATTCCTCCACCGTTTTTACCCCACCACCCCTGCAGAGATGCTGTTCCAAGCATCCACCACCCTCTCTGTAAAGAAATATTTTCTCACTTTACCCCTGATTCTTCCTCCCTACACCTTCATCTCATGTCCCCTAGTTCTTGTCCATCTTCTTTTTCTGAAAGATGCTACCCTCCTGTACCTTATTGATGCCTTTAAGGTATTTATACATCTCTATCAAGTCCCCCTTTCTCTTTTCATCTCTAAAGAATACATGTTGAGATCTTTCAGCATCTCCTCATATGACTTCTGGTGTAGCCCCTGTACCATTTTTGTAGCCCTTCTTTGGACTGCATCCACTCTGTCTATGTCTTTCCTGAGATGCAGCCTCCAAAACTGGACACTGTATGCCGGGTGAGGTCTCACTAGTGATTTGTATAGTGGCATCACCACCTCCTTTTTTCTGCTTGTGATGCCTCTCTCTATGCACCCCAACATCCCGTTGGCCCTTCTAACTGCCTTCTTACACTCTCCAGCCACCTTTAAGTCCACAGATATAATTATTCCTAGAGCCCTCTCCTGTTTGGTGGCAGACATTATGCCCCCCCTCCCCACTGAGTACTCTTATCTTGGGTTTCCATGACCTACTGTAAGTGCATAATTTTGAACTTTTCTGTGGTGAATCTCAACTGCCATACATTTGACCAATCCTCCAGCTAGCTCAGGTCCCTTCTCATTCTTTCCATCCCCATCCCCCAGTGTGTCTACACTATTTCAGATCTTTGTGTCATCTGCAAAGAAGCACACCTTCCCCTTCAGCCCCTCTGCAGTGTTGCTTATGAAAATATTAAAGAGGACTGGGCCTGGCACTGATACCTGAGGCACTCCACTGGCCACCTCCCTTTCTATGGACTGAACTCCATTCACTACCATCCTTTGTGTCCTATCGCTCAGCTAATTTCTAACCCAGTTAACAACCTCGGATCCGACTCCCAGTCTGCTCAGTTTGCTTATTAGCCTTTTATGTGGGACAGTATTTAAGGTCTTGCTAAAATCCAGGTAGGCAACATCTGCTGCCCCTTCCTGATAAATCTCTCTTGTCACCCAGTCAAAGAAATCTGTCAGGTTTGTTTGGCAAGACCTGCCTGCTGTGAAACCATGTTGTCTCGGATCCTGCTGTCCACTGGATTTAAGGTATGTCACGGTCCTTTCCTTGAGTAATGATTCCATCAATTTTCCTACCACAGAGGTTAGGCTGACTGGCCTGTAGTTCCCAGCCTCCTCCTTACTCCCGCTGTTATGGAGAGGGACAACATTCACCCTCTTCTAGTCTGACGGAACCACACTCATTTCTAATGATTTGTTGAACAAGGCTGTCAGTGGTCCTGCTAACTCCATTCCTACAGTAGTTCCTTTAGAATTTTGGGATGTATTTCATCTGGCCCAATTGCTTTTTCTATTTTCAGTTTTTCTAATTCCTTTAGGACTCGCACTTCTGTGAACAGACATAGAAACATAGAAACAAAGACTTTGACAGCAGATAAGGACCACTTGGCCCACCCAGTCTGCCCATTTCCCTACCTATTTAATAAGCTGTAGATTCTAGTTAACCAACAACCTACTTCCTGCAACCCCACACTACAATTGCCTTATGTCTGTCCCATGCATGTTTGATTTCCCCCACTGTTTTAGACCCAACAACTTCCCCAGGAAGGCAGTTCCATGCATCCACCAATCTCTCTGTGAAAAAAAATGTCCTCATATTACCCCTGAGCCGTCCTCCCTCTATCTTCAAATTGTGCCCCCTTGTTCTTGCACACCTCTTTTTCTGAAAGATGCTACCTTCCTGGACTTTGTTGATTCCCTTGAGGTACTTGAAAGTCTCTATCATGTCCCCCCATCCCTCCTTTCATCAAGGGTATACATATTAAGCTCTCTCAGTCTCTCTTCATATGGTTTCTGATGCAGACCCTGCACCATTTTAGTTGCCCATCTCTGGACTGCTTCCATTCTGTCTATGTCCTTGCAAAGATGGGGTCTCCATAACTGCACACAGTATTCCAGATGGGGTCTCACCAACTGTCTGTACAGAGGGATAACCACTTCCCTTGTTCTACTTGTGATGCCCCTTCCTATGCATCCCAGTATCCCCCTGGCTCTCCTTACTGACTTCTCACATTGCTTACCCACCTTTAGGTCATCTGATAGGACTACCCCCAAGTCCCTTTCCATTTTTATTGTTGTTAGTCCCTCCCCTGCTATTGTGTACTCTTCTCCTGGGTTTTTGTTTCCCATGTGCACTACTTTGCACTTCTTTGCATTGAATCTAAGTTGCCATATGTCTGACCATTCCTCCAACCTCGACAAGTCCCTTCTCATCCTTTTTACCCCCCTTTTGTATCAACTCTGTTATAGATCTTTGTGTCATCTGCAAAGAGGCATACCTTTCCCTCCAGACCCTCTGCAATGTCACCTATAAAGATGTTAAAGAGGACTGGACCCAGTACTGAGCCCTGAGGTATTCCACTGGTAACCCCCCTTTCTTCGGAATGTGTTCCATTCACTATTACCTTCTGTGTCCTGTTGTGCAGCCAGTTTGCTACCCAGGCTACCACCCTGGAACCCACTCCCAGGCTAGCTAACTTGATTATTAATCTTTTGTGTGGGACTGTGTCAAATGGCTTGCTAAAGTCTAGGTAGGCCATATCAACAGCCCCTCCCTGGTCTATTACTTTAGTCACCCAGTCAAAGAAATCAATTACATTCGTCTGACATGACCTTTCTGCTGTAAATCCATGCTGCTTTGGGTCCTGTGCCCTGCTGGCCTCTAGGTACTCAACAATTCTTTCTTTCAGAAGTGATTCCATCATTTTCTTTACCACTGAGGTCAAACTTACAGGTCTGTAGTTTCCTGCTTCTGCCTTGCTCCCACTTTTGTGAAGGGGAATCACATCTGCCCTCCTCCAGTCCTCAGGTCCTCACTGACTGGCCTATAGTTCCCAGCCTCCTCCTTACTCCCGCTGTTATGGAGAGGGACAACATTCACCCTCTTCTAGTCTGATGAAACCACACTCGTTTCTAATGATTTGTTGAACAAGGCTGTCAGTGGTCCTGCTAACTCCATTCCTACAGTAGTTCCTTTAGAATTTTGGGATGTACACTTCTTCTCTTGGTACTCCTTACACCTAGCTGTGGTCCCTCCCCGTCCCCTTCTACAGTGAACACTGAACAAAAATATTTGTTCAGGATTTTTGCTTGAGAATGCTCAGTGTGTGACTCCTGTATACAATGATGTGTTATGTTGCTCAAGTGCTGAAATGCTAAAAGGAAACTGAATTCCTTTGGATCAGCTTTGCCAGTGCCCAAAACATTGGATTTTTTCACATTCATCTAACGCAGTCATCATCGGTTCATTCTTAAGTAGGACATGTTTGATCTGGGAATATATGAATGCTTCAGAGGCATAACTTGAGCTAAGATTTGAAATGCTTTGAAAGTACCATCTTTCTATAGATGCTGGATAGTTTGAAAGACATTTTCAGACCACATACTTCTAGCCATGGGTTAATTTTCCATGAAGAATTTCAGAGAATCTCAAGGCAACTGTATATCTCATGGGTGATATTCTATTTTGGACATGGTCAATAACTGCCTTAGTAATTCGAATGAATTGGTGATTAACCTAACACCTTTATGGATATATTTGCAGTAGAGTATGGCTGAAAAACAAAAAGTGACTTTCTGTGCCAAGATATTTTCTATGTCTAGCCAATCTGGGAAGTAGGTTCTGATCTGGCCTGGTGTGAGGACCCCTATAACTCACTTCAGCATTTAAGAAGCAATTTAGTCTAGGTCACAGACACTGAACACAAGCAGCGACTCATCTCTTGCATATTGTTTTTGGAGTTGATGAGTTTTTTTTGTGTGGATCAAGGTTTACTATTTTCCAGAGTAAACTGTGATGGCATCATGTTATTATAGTGATGCAAATTGAGTGACTCGATTCTGAGTGAATCAGTTTGAGCGTTTATGATCTCAGCTGCCCTGATAGGGTAGTGAGAGCAGTAAGAGCGAATAGGTAGGGGGAGGAAATGGTGAAGGAATACTGTAGGAGAGCGAAGGATAGGAAGAGAAGGGTTCAGGCAAGAGGCAGGGTCCAGGCAGGAAGCAGAGGTATGTGGGGTATGGTTTGGGGTGTGTTGCAGAGCTGGTGTCCTGGTGTGGTGGTGCGGGTGGCTGCCTGCAGTGAGGGAGGTTCAGGGCTTGGTAGGGGTAAGACCTTTGCATGTTTTCTGTGTGTGGGACTTGGCTTTTTTTTTAAGCATTCTGGTTTTTCCCCTTCCCTGGAGTTGAGAATAGTAAGTTAGGGGAGTGCGGGGAGGGGGGCGTAGGAGGGCGCAGGCCCCTCATATAGATGTGTGTTTTTTTAGCATGGTCATTGTTGTTGGCTTCGCCGGAAAGTGTACATTGCTGTTTTGCATTTTGGTGATGTACACTCGCTATAATAGCGGTCACTGTTTTGTGACTGCTATTATGACATGGTGCCAACTGTGACACCTTGTTGTGGATTCACATAAGTTAAAGGGAAATGTCCACTGGTAACTGGGCCCCACCTCAGTGTGAGGTAGGATCCAATTAGTATTGTTGCAAAAAGTGTAACTTTTTTACTTGCTGTGACTATATTAATTAAGCTTTTATCTGGTTTATCCTGCTGTCCCTCCCACTGCCATTTGGAAAAGAAGCTTTCCTAGTGGTGCATCCACAACCTCCCACAGTTGTCCCAAGAATGATGTATGAGATGGGGATCAGCCATGGGAGTGTGCATAGGTTTACTGTATAGCTGAAACTAATAATAACTCCAGTTTGGAATGTACATTTCTCGGTGCTATACAAAGACCAGCTATAGACTGACAGTTGAACCATATTATCTCAGCAAAAACTGGACCCAAAGACCCTGCACAACTTGGAAGAAGGTCTATTTGGCCCAGATATTATTCACAAAAGGTGGGTCACAGCTCTGAGATCACCACACAGACTTCTTCCACTGAAATAGGACTAAACTGTCCCCAGACATGAGGAGTGCATATGTTGAAAAGTAGCTCTCCACTGCCAGGCTGTGACATCCTGAGTGAGGGGATCCCATACCAAATTGAAGACACTCTATCAGAGAAGAACTGAGCGAACTCTTTGCACATGGCAAATGAAATTTCTCTGGGCAGTTGTAGACAGGCAGGGAGGATTAGCCTGTTCACGGTCCGGAAGAGGTGAGCCTGTATGTTCTTCCCTGCTGCAATCTCCCTAGACAGGAAAGCTGCTTTCTTATGGGAGATTGCCCTTTGATACACACCATAGTGAGTTCTGAAAGCCAGTTTGTCCTCATCTGTCCTATATCTCCTCCGATGCCACTCTAACGTCTGACCCAGTGACTTCATCTCCCTGATGTCCACATAAAACCACGGGGATCTCAGAGTGAAGTCAGGGGTTGTATATGCACTGGTAAACAGAGTCAAAGGCCAAGGCTATGGCCTTGTTATATGCCATCACTGCCTCCTTCAACCTCATCTTGTGAGCTGCCATCACACCGAGAGATCCAAAACTAACTGAAGTCCATCTGGGGACAACACACTAAAGGGCAGTAATGGACCATCTCCACTGGGGGAAGACTACGATGGGGTGCCCCCAAATGTGAACTTCAGAGCGCAATGTTCCCACCAGCTGACCCGATCAATCTTGAGGCTTTTAATCTTGAGCCAAAGTAAGAAGACCAAATCCAAGGCATGGCCATGTTGGTGGGTCACCGAAGTAACTACTTGTGCCAGCCCCAGTGAATCCATCAACAGTAGGAAATCCTGACCAAATTGTGAGAGTTCATCATCAATCCAGGCATTGAAGTCACGCAGAACTAACCATCTGGGTGACTCCAACACCTTCTCAATGATGAAGTCTGTGATTTCCTGCAGGAAATCCTCTTGTGCCCCAGTGGGTGGCACACAAGAAGATTCCTGTAACCTGCACCTGCCCCCCCACACACACAGACATGCATTCAAATAATGAACTCTCCCCAACTGAGTTCACAGTTAAGTTTAAATCAAATTTAAAACAGATGACCACACACACACAACCCTTGGTCCCACCTCACAGTGGACCATGGAGAAACTGGCTGGGACTGACACCTCCAGAAATGGACCAGCATTGTCGCTCAGCTAGGTCTCCATGATGCAAGCCAGATCAACTGAAGAAGTCATGTTCACTACAACACGTCTTGTTCCTGATTCATCTAGCATTGCATAACACTGCCCAAAGTGGAAGAGAAGACTCTACTGCCCTTAATGCTACCTGGCCACCTGGTCCAGTAGAAGCCCTGAATATAGGTATCAACTACATCTGGCCTCTCTCTAGGTCCCAGTTCAAACCTGCACATCTCCTGTCCCTCATTACCCCAATAATGCCCCCCATTAGCACTCCCCATCCCACACTATCTACCATCCCACCTCCTTATGATGTCCACCTCCTTGCAGCACCTATATGCCACTGCTAGTGGGGGTCATCAAGGGGACAGAGGTCCAGCAGCAGAGCTGGGGAGTATCTAAGCCTCAGGGCCCAAACTCCACTACACATAGTGCCTCAAGAACCTACCCACATTAAGTTAATTTGTTTTAAAGGAAAGCTTGGAATTATGTCAGTGTGGAATTGATTTGTTAATACAGATGCCTTTAAACCTGAAATAAGGATTAATTTCTACTGGCAATGGCTTTAATATGATAGTAGCACATGATGTGACAATTTTGTTTTAGAGTTCCCTCCTTTGCTTATTATCTCAACCTCATTGTGAAAGACTTCTTAAAAGATATTGCAAGTGTTGATGTAATGCTAGCAAAGTCATGTAAGATCATTACACATTTCAAGCACTCATTCAAAGTGTGGCACATGTTCACAGGTCTGCAAAAGAAAATCAATTTCCCTCCACAGATTGAAACAAGAAATTGCCACTCTGTGGCACTTCAACTTTTATACTCCAGTTCCTCTATGACAACACAAGACCATAAGTGATTGAGTGATGCAACAGAAGGGCATGATGCTAGCAATAAAACCATCATAGTGAACCTCAGACATTCTTAAAGTATTGACCCCATTCAAAACTGCACCCTAGAGGTCATCAGTGACAGTGCCTCTATCAGTCAAATAATACCCTTAATTTGCTTATTGAGGGCACAATTTATGGGGCTGGAGCTGCACTGAGGGCAAGGATGATGCAGAGGTTGTGAGCATGATATGTAACCTAATCAGTTACCTGTGAAATGATGCGAGACTAATACAAATGGCTCGGGACAAACCTTATGTGTCTGCATGTATGATGGATCTCAGCTGAAAAAGCAGGCTGTCATCTTTCCTGCAGCAAGGGGATGATTAGGCTGAAAGATGACTTCTGTAAAAGCTACTGTATGAATGTTTAGCATGAAGTACCATAAGTGCAATAATCCATGAAAAAAACATTTTTCTTCACATTCCATGCAATCACTTTGACATTTAATGGAGAAATATACAGTCAGTAAAACACTAGCTGCCAAAGTACAGTTCAGCAAGTCCTCCTGTGGCACATTACTGAACTGCAACCCAGTATGGCCAAATCCTTTCCAGTATGAGAACACAGTGAACACATTCTGTGTCAGTGACAGTCATGTCAGCTGCAGACATGGTAGAAACATAGCCTGGTGATAACATCACACGTCCATTTACAAGTCATGCTTATGTAACCCCCTTGTTTCCAGAGGTTACTAGAATCCCAGTTAGAACCAGTGGCACACAGGGAAAGGCAGCTAGTGAAATGCCAGTTAAATGGGTTTCACACTGTCATGCTCTGGTTTTAGTCTCAGCTGAGCTGAAGGATGATGTAATCTTAGAACTCTCGCAGTGGCATAAGCCACACTTCTTTGCTAGCTCTGGGGAGAGAGATTTAGAATGTTGAGTTAGAGTGGAGTCATTCCTGAGTAGGAGTTTCAGGAGGAGGCTGCGGCTTGCTGTGCAGCTCCTCACCCAGCTCTGACAGAGAGCTACCTCTTTGTTTTGGGTAGTTTGTTCTCACCCTAGAAGAAGAACATAGAAGACAGTGACTGAAGTGGTGGAGACCTTGCCAAGTGGGTTTTCCTTTGCCCCATCCCAGGAGAGATGGGGCGATCTTCAGGGTTCAGGGGCAATCCCCTCAATCCAGTCTGTCTGGTGAAGTTGTCTTTGTACAACTTCAGAACTGTGAGTAATACTTTTATGTAAGCCCAGGAGGGGCACCTGCAATACCTATGGTGAATTTCTCTACAAAGGGACCATGTCACCTAGACTGTTTCTGTTTTCAAAGTGTCTGCCTACATTTGGAGTCTAGTGAGAGACTGTCTAAGTACAAAACATTTAACTTTTTGACACCTTAGAGGCGTGTCATGTAGTATGTTAAGTGTGAAAAACATTTCAAGATAGCTTCTACAAGCTTCTGTGAGGGTGTTATTAACCAGATGAATGGCCAAGTACATTTGGAGTCTAGTGAGAGACTGTCCAAGTACAAAACGTTTAACTTTTTGACACCTTAGAGGCGTGTCATGTAGTATGTTAAGTGTGAAAAACATTTCAAGATAGCATCTACAAGTTTCTATGAGGGTGCTATTAACCAGATGAATGGCCGAGTATGAACTTGGAAGCAAAAGACGGGAGACCCCCATCTGGGGTAACCAGTTTACCTCTCCAGGATCAGTTTTGGCACCAGTTCAATTTTCAGTCAGTGCATTCGGCCAGAGCCTGATGGAAATAGTTACCCAGACGTGGGTTTTGGATTCTTTGTTTTCAGTTCACCTCAGTATAGCAGGTGCTGGAAGATTTTAAGCCTGGATGTGCTCTTTTGTGGTCATGTGTACCACCTTAATTCCTCATGAAATATGGGAAAATGTCCTAGTACTGGCCGTGTGTACCAAGTCGATGGGAAATGTACCAGTAACTGGCCGTGTGCGCCAATCTCCAATTTCAGAACCAGAGTTTTCATTGTTTTGTGTCTTTACCCTATGCTAAATGGGAATGTCAGGAATTTCTGTATTCTGGAGAATCTGCAATACCAGTATGTGTAGCCCTGTGAGGGTCCATCTTTGCTTTGTGATTATTCCTACTCTGTTACGTGAATAAATGCCACACTCTAGGATCCCAGCCTGATTTGAACAGTATTATTATTGCTTATATTGTGTCTGGATTTACTTGGGTGCCCCTGACCAGAAGTGCAAACCTAGCACAATTATGAGCAAATGTTTTCTCTCAGGGACCTGGGTTGCTGGCCATGACAAATGGTCCCACCAGGTGTGTGCCAGGTAGTTGCCACACTTGGTTGCCTGTCTGTGATAGTAGGCTTAGAAAGAAATGTGTATACTTATTATGTAAACCCCCATCCCTCTCTTTTGCCCCTAGACACTATGTGGTGAGAGGAGCAGCCCTGCTAGTTAAACAAGGGGGGCCGGTGGGGGGGGGGGGTTACACTTATACTGGAAGCAACATCAAAAAAAAGGAGCAGCTCTGAGTCTGCTGGCAATTCAATATCTGTCCTGTCAGTTTGCTATTGTTTAATCAGAATGTGTTTTTAATGCACAGGTGAAACCATCACAGACAAATAGAACAGTCTGCTAACAAAAAATGTAGAGATGCTGATATGCACCAAAATATTACCAGCATGTCAATCTGATAGAGAATGGAGTACACAGCAATGGTGGTACTAGAAATGGCAGCCATCAAAAGGGGGCACATTAGATTACATGAATTCTCTGGGTGAGATGCGACATTGAAAAACACAATATTTAATAGGACTATCTCTTTACACCCTCAAGAATCGTCATGTTTTTACCTTTTCTCAAAGTACTGCATGTCAGTTAGTCTCTGCCTTGCCTCCTGTCTGCATGTTAGCTATCACTAAACACAATCTATTCTGCTGTAGTAAATGTATTTAACAAACATATTTGCTACTGATGTTTCTCTTACTGTATATCCTTTACTTACTGCATCAGTTGACATTGAAGATGCTGATCTCCATGCCTGCCACTTGGCATAATGTTTCTAAATGGATATTGCAGGCAACATCTTTCCCTTTCATCTTAAACATTACTATTTCTTAAGAGATTTAATGGATCTTAATATCCTTGACTTAACTATTAACTTACCATCAAAGCCACTATCTCAGAATCAGTTGGAGTGATCCCACTACATGTCTCCTGGTGTGATTTGTCCAGTAAATGGTAGGTAACCATGTCTGCTATCATCCACTTCTGCTACTCCTGCAGTGACTGTATGTGAGTTAACCACGAGACACTAAGTTTACTAAGGTAGAGGCTTCAGCATACTTACTTGGACATTTCTGAAAGCAAATACATTTTGTCACTTATCTGGTCAACAGATGAACAGCAATAATCAGTCCATTAAAGTAAATTCCACATTGCTGAATTGTTATACTGTAACTGTATAGTGTTCTTATTATATACATCAATGTTGGTTTGTTTGTTTGTTTTTATTATGTTAACTGGGTAAGGACACTGGGACAAGCCCATTTTCAGGTCCCACCCTAGGACATAGCAAAAATATCAATACAAATATGCATGTAATGAACAAAAAAACCCATTAAAAACATTTACATACATTCATAGCCTGCAACAATTTTTTCAGCTTTGTTTTAAAACAGTCTAAAGAGCGAACAGTTTTATGGTCCTCAGGCAAACAATTCCATAATACAGATGCAGAGGCAGAAAATGCCTGAGCACCAGCTTTTGTTGAAGAGGACTTAGTCAAAAGAAGAGTATCTCTAAAAGATTTTAAATTCAAAGAGGAATGTCGAATACTTAACAAAACAGTTAAAGGCAATGACTCTGGACAAAAAAGAGATTTAACAACTAAACAACAAAAATAAAATGTAAAGTGAGCACTCGGAGGTAGTCAATCAGGGAAGAATAAAGTAAAGTGACGCATCAGAAAGGGAGCATCCAACACAAAATGACAAATATTATTGTACACAGTTGATGAAGCCCAAGTTTCTCTTACCAACAAATTATAATGTAAGCTCCCAACATAATCAAGATGAGGTAAGAGCACACGGACTGCTATGGCCCTATGTGACAGAACAGAGACTGTGTTCCTGCTGCTGCCAATATACTAACAGATTAGAAAACCTGCAAAGGATTGCTGCAGGTGGAGATTTGTCAGTGGCCACTGCCCCTCCTGACACCTGAGCTGGCAGGTCAGGGAGGTAGGCACATAGACTCCCACTAGGGGAGGAGCTATGCAGGCAGGTAGATTTTCCCAGGGGGTGAAGGGCATGTGGCCAGGGGGAGGAGTAAGGGGATTTACTGTGAGCACATCAGTACAGAACCATCTTGCTTTTCCACTTTAGCCAGAATCCCCACCCTCCCACCCTTGTAAAAGCAGGGCATGGGAACAGCTGGGCATAGGGGAACTTGATGTCCCACTGGTGGGACCGCCTTGGGGTCAAGAAAGAATATTCCCACCTTGTTTTTTGGGGGGGTTGCCTTCACTAATGGGTTAAAGGAAGTTTTTAGGAGCTTTAGTGGTAGGATGTCACAGTCTTGTAATATGTGGCAGCATGGCCGTCTCACAAGGAGTGTACAAAGAAGGTAATGGGGAAACTCACATCTTCTGCACATGGTTCTCCCTACGGCTGGCAAGAAGTGAGATCCCAGATGGCACGGCCCTCTTGCTTATCCACTTTGGCCAGAATTGCTCCTTTTTCCTCCATTTCAGCCAGAACTGAGTATCCAACAGCAGTTCAGTTTCAATTCAGATTTTTCTGGTAAGATTTTGCTTCAATAACACTTAAGCTTTTTTTATGTAGCACATTTTTACAAATCATTCATTTGATTAGTGCTGTGTGTGTTTGCCATGATCAGCCTGTCTTAGGCTTTTCTGGTTACTTGGTGTTGCTCAGCAAACCCCCTCCCCCACTTAGCTAGTCATGAAACCGCCATTGTTCTTAGCTCATGCTATCTTTGACTTACCATGTTATCTTATACTACATTACTGGCAGGGGAACATTTGGAGTTTCACATAAATCTATCTCAGTTTGGCTTCAGTTTTCAGTTTTTTTTTTTATTGTATGGCCATGTGACCACTTGCTGGAAATATAGGACCTGTAACTAGCAAAACTAAAAGCATACTATTGGTTAAGAAGACAAAACTGAACATATAAGATCAGTGACTGGTAACATTTTGTCCAGGCCTTTTGGTTAGAGGGATATCTGGAAATATGCGGTGCTAACTTGAAAAATGTTGCTTTTTCCTTTGTGTAGAGGGCTACACTTAAATCATGGGATCTGTAACTGGCAAGATGCTGCTTTTGGTTTAGTTCTCAACTCTGTGTCAAGCTGCTGTGTAAGGGACTAATCTCTAGGATTTAAAAAAGGGTGTACATGACTTCTGAGGGTACTTTCAGTGACTGGAACATATTCAGTACTGGCTTGCATTTTGAGGAATGTACAAGCTGAACTATAGTTTTCTGTGGGCATTTGCCTTGTCTGGGGAGGGGCTGCTTAAACTACAGGCTATTGCCTACTAAATGTGGCTGCTAGGCATCAAGTCTCCCTTCCCCACTTGGCTTGCTTCTTTTGTTTTTGGAGGCATGCAGTATTACACTTATAGTTTTTGTTGGCCTGGGGGCAGAACAGTTGGCACGGGGGCATAATGTCACAAGACATTATGCTGCATGGCAAAATCGCGCTGCCAATACAGCTCAATATTGCCATGTGGCATAAGTCTTTTTCCTGTTGGGGGCTATGCTCCCCACACCCCCTGTTATGGGTGGCTGCAATCCCTGAACCCCCAACCCCACTAAAGATTCTCAGCTCCGGGGGGGTCCAACTAGGGGAGCGCATGAAGTGTGGAAATAAATGAATGTCTGGGATTGGGAATCAAACCCTGTCCTAGATGCAGAGCATGGGTTCCTGCTGTTTTGGCTCAGTCCAGTGAGCCACAGCAGCTGCTTGGCAGAACCCACTCCCAGCAGAGGTCTTATCCTCTGCTGGGATTGTATGAATGGTGCAATACCATGTACAGCAGTATACGCGGTATTGTCCCATTTGCTGTCATGGACAGCGCTGTTTTGGGTTAGCTAAAATGTTGTACCCTATTAAGCGTACGACATTATGACCTAGTAGGAGAACAATTGGGGGTTATCATAAAATTCATACAATATGTATTTGTAGTCAAAAAGTTCCTTTGGGGAGCAACAACATATGCGCTGCAGGCCGGGAGTGCCAGTGTGCCAGTTTTTCTATGAAGACCAAAAAATATTGCCAAAAGAAGTTTTCATTAACTGGCAAAGTTTGCCTAGGACTTTAGGGACTGCAACACTTTGCACATTCCAGGCTTTTGCAAACTGGCTGGTTTTTACCAAATTCTGGGCTAGTGGGCAGACACCAGCAATGATGCAAATGCAATTTAAATCAATAGATCATCATTAAACAGCCTTGCTACCGCTGATGGGCATGCAGTATGTTTACAAAATGAGTCTGTGCCTGTGTGGGTGATGTGTGGGAAATTCTTACTGTTAATAATGAAGTACAGCAGAAGTTGTGCTATTACATGGAATAAAAAAGAAATTGCACATGGGTGATTCATTTTGTTTCTTAAAGGGAAATATTAAAACATTTATTTATTTAGTTTTTGTTTACCGGGTAGGAGCACTAGATAAATACAATGCCTATTTTCAGGTACAACCTGGGAGAGGTACACACGATAAAAAACACGGGTACAAAGGCACTCTGGTGCATGGAACAATCATTACATATAGTAGCAAAGGGCAGATAAATAGTAAAGTGCCGAGACTTGTTTACAAAATGGAAAACATCCACAAGTAACTATATGGAAGGCTTACAGAAGGCACAACATTCATTTCAGTACAGGAAATCAGTTGTTACAGGAGCACTTGTCCAATGCCAGGAGAAACGTACGAAGCTCATTCATGAAATTTAGGTGGGTCTGAAAGTTTCTAAGGGCTAGGCGGAAACAAATTCCAGTGCTTAGAGGCAAAGACTGAAAAGGCTTCCTCTCCCATGTTTGTTGAACATTTGTGTACTACCAGTAACAACATATCATTGGATCATAAGGAGTAGGCCTGGTCAGCTTGTTTCAACATACTTGCAGAAACAACAAGTATACCTTTATAGGACATGTCTATGGAGATATGCAGATCTGGAAGTGTCATGGACATAATAATTAGTTAAAATAAGAAATGTAATTTTAAAACGTGTGTAAGGGCTGCCCTCTCTGCTTCACATGATTTCACAAGAGGTGATCCCTTGAAGTTGGACACAGGGATTTTTGGTCTATGGGGGGAGTTGGGTAACCTGTGTGTTGTGGGTGAGTGTGGAAAAAGACAGGCTGCCACAGTAAGGCCCATCCCCCAATGAGCCCAGGTTAACAGAGAGCTGGATGAGGTGAGCAGGTTTACTTTATATAGCCTTTCAAATAAATAAAAAACGGGCCCTGTGCACTATGCCAATGAGCCGCATAAACCGGGTGCATTGGCATAGCTAAGTCAGAATGCCATGGAGTGGTCATCACATGGCATTCACAACTGAGGTGTGCAGCTGGCACATGCCTGATCCCCTGGGTAGGTAAACAGCAATGTGCTGGGGTGGGTAGAGGCATGCATGGGGCATGCCAGAAGTACTGTATGTGCCATGCACCATGATGAGTAGTGCTGCACCTGGACACATGGGGGTAGACAGGTATGCTAGAGAAAGCCTTGTCACAAGTGACCCTACGTGCCCAGCCCCCACGCACACCAATTAGGAGAATGGGCCCATGAGTGGCAGGCAGTAGCCCCCACACACAGCATGGGCCAGCCCCGACCCCATATCCCCCTGTCAGACACCCTTGTTCTCAGCAGAGTGATCCCCAACCCCGATGCTGACCCCCCCAAGGCAGCACTGCCATGCCCAAGCAGCCCATCACCCAGAAGTGTCAGCATGGCACCTGGTGGGGCATGGTCAATCCCCCCACCACCAACAACCCCCTACTCATAAATGCAGATGCTGGACTGGGAGCTGGATGGCCAGCGGCACAGTCCTCTGCACATCTCCATGGCCGCTGGCCATCTGACCTATGCAGGGGTGCACAGCCTATGCAAGCCCGATCAGGTCAGATGACCGGTGGCTGTGGAAGGATGTGGAGGGATGTGCCGCTGGCTGTCTGGCTCCCAGTCCAACACCAGCAGGAACAGGTAGGGGGTTTGTCGGGGGGCACCATGGAACATGAGTGAGGGAATAGGAGTACAGGGATCTGGGGTCACTGGTGTGTGGCAGCAGGTGCACCAGTTTGTGGTGTGTGCATGAGGGTGGGGCGCCTTGCTACACGGGCACCAAGGTACCTTGGGCTGGGAAGGGTGGTGCAGGTGGCTCCCATACACCAGGAGCACTGCCTGAGGATCTGAGCCTGATGGAGCATTGCCACGTGGGTTCAGATGTCTGCAGCTGCAATTCACGCACTCAGACCCGTGCCCAGCTGCGCAAGTGATCCATTGCGGACCCAGGTCAGGCATCCGATCGGATGTCCAGCAGGGTCTGCTATGCCTCCCTCAGCTGCCCTGTTTGGACCTGTGCATTGGGGAGGTGGGGCTGCAGACAGGTGGTGGCCTGTAGTAAATTCCGGACAGTGTGCACCTGTCAACATGTGCGGTGCTATGCGGACGGGTTTTGAGCATCTGGCATGTGTAACCCGCCCATTCCTGCATAGGGCCCAAACACAGTAAGGAGATGGGGTGGGGTAAAGGGCCATCCTTATTTATGCAACTCCTTGGTGTAGTAGGAATTGGAGGTAAATGCCACAGACAGGGGTTATGATGTTCTGTGTGCTTGTGTTTCCACAGATTACAATATGACCCTGAGTGGTCCTGGATGCCAGAAGAGGGGATGGCAGTGGCAGCGGACTTTGAGAAACAGCTAGTGGCCATAGCCAAGGCCATGAAAGGGAAGGCATGGTTGGATGTCTGCTTCCAGATCTCAGAAGGCCTTGACTCATAACAGAAAATTTGCCACAGGGTAGGCTGCATTTTGAGAACTGAAGTGTCAGAGAGTTGAGGGCACTGTTATTTGAAATTGTTCATGGTTCTTGTCCTGGGGTTGAGCCAGGCCCCAAGAGCATGAGAAATGAGAGTGGAAAGGCCAACCAGGACTGGGGAGCCGAACCCACTCCGGCTATGCCATCACAGGTTCAGCCTCTGAGGAGGTCACGGGGGCTGAGTTAGGCAGTAGTCCTATCAGAGCCACTGGTTCAGACCCCCCTCAACTAGGGGTCATCCCCTCAGCAACTGACAGGCCCAGCTCTCCCACAGTCTATGGATGTTCCATTGGGCCAGTAGGTTAATGTAGCAGGAATGCAGCCATTGTTGTTTGAGCAAAAGCTTGAAAAAGCGCTAGCCTTCATCAAAGCCCAGGAGTGTAAACAAGCAGAACCTCAGCCTGCAGTGCAGACCATTCCTGCTACATTGGTGGTTTCACCTCTGGGTCAACCACAGAGCTGTCAGACCCTACCCCAAGATCTCCTAGCCCTCTCCCAGCCTTTGTTACCCCCACTGAGCAGGTCACTGTTTGAGCAAAAGCTTGATAAGTGTTGGCCTTCACTTAAGCAAGGGAGTGTAAGCAGCTGGAACTCCAGTCTGCAGGGACAGTGCTGGCATCAACACAGGATGGGAGTCACACCTCCTACTCTGGCAGTACACAGGCATCAGCCTTTGCCACAGGCCACTGCCACGAGATAGGTGAGCTTTGGGGAGCTAGTGGATTCACATCTCTTGGACAAGGTGAGGCAGCAGATAGGCAATGGGGAACACATGGATGTATTTATGATGCTTAACTGACCCTGAGAGCTGGAAGGCAACAAAGAGGAAAAGGACAAGGATGAGGAGGTGGAGGCTAAGAAAAGGGTCATGGTATGCTGAACTTAGGAGAACTGGTCAGCTAGGTTCGCAATTTTTGTGAGCATATTGACCCATGTTAACCCAAGTAAGGCCTATGGAATTATTACAGTTAATGGCCATGCATGACAGCAAGCCTGGGAGTGGCTGGCTGAAATACAGTGATGAATTTCATCATAGAAAGCAAAATGATCTGGCCAGGACCTGGGCCATGTTCGACTTCCAACACCTGTGGACCATTTTTCTCTGTGGAGGATCCAACACATTGACAGTGGTTTTCTGGTCAGGTGGCTGCGGTCATCCAAAACAGGGTGACAGAGCACTAGTGGAAAGGGGTCATTGGGTGGGGGGATGTAAAACTTTTAATCAAGGAGCATGTAAGGTAGAACCTTGTAGGTTTAAGCACAAGTGCATGGAGACTGACAATCCTCACCAATTTACTCAGTGCAAACCAGGCAACTCCATGCCTTGGCCCTTTCAGAAATGGCATAATAAGCCACCCAGCACCCATAAGGGTGGATCACATTGAGGATTGGTTGAGTGATTACCCAGATTGGGAGGCCACTTGTGCCCTGGCAGATGGCTGCAAGGAAGGTTTTAGAATACCGTATGATGGCCCCCATAAATCATACAGGGCTGAGAACCTGAAATCTGTCAGGGAATGACCGGAGGTGGTCCTGGCCAAGCTGATGAATGAAGTTGCAGCAGGGAGGATCAGCAGGCCCTTCGCTGCACCACCCCTGCTATATTACAAGGTGTCACTCATAGGCCTAGTTGCCAAGAAGGTACCTGGTGAGTTCAGAATGATTATTACTTGTCTTATCTGGAAGGTGACACTGTCAATAAGCACATTGACCTGTAATATACGGCAATGTCTTATACACTGTTCAATAGGGACATGGAGGTGGCCAGGGCGGGGGACATGGGTCCCTGTTAGTGAAGGTGGATATAGAAAAATAGGGCTTGATTTTCAAAAGGAAAACTGTGAAGCACGGTGCCTGTGCCAAACAGGTATGACGCAACCTTGCATCGTAGTTTGTGGCAATCCCAATTTTCAAGTGCAGGCTGCAGTGAAATCAGGATGCTCTGCACCCAACCCGCCCTACACCACTCATGCAGCAAAAGTGCTCCTGCGCCAAGCCACAAGGGGGTGTGCATGATCCCCTTTTTCAGGATTTTGAAAGCTCCACCTTGGATGCAGCAAGGGGCTCATATTAGACCTGCCAGGAGGTGATCTAAGTGCCCTGCACCACTGCTTGGTAGGGTGGCCAGTGAGCTGTGGGGCCAGAAAGTTGGGTAACGGGGGCTTCAGCAACACTGAGCGTGCCATGGAGCATGAGGGGGGCATGGCAGGAGGTATATCAAGTGGAGGAGGCACCTGGCAGAGCTGCAATAGGGCTTATAACACAACCGAGGGACCGGTTAGGGAGGTTGGCATTGCAAGCCTATTATGACATGGCCCCAGGTGGAAGCAGCCCTGGCATCTGCCCCACAGGACTGTGGCTTCAGTGGGGCAGGTGCTAGGGCTGCTTCCACCTCGGGCCATGTCATAATAGGCTCACAATGCCAACCCCCCCCCCCAATCAGTCCCGTGGGCTGTGTTATAAGTCCTATGGCACCTCTGCCAAGTGCCTCTTCAACTCCATGTATTTCCTGCCATGCCCCTTTCATATCCTATGGCACCCTCAGTGCCCCTGCAGCCCCTGTTCCCCACCTTTCATCCAGAGTTCTCCCCCCACCTCTGCGGGTCATGTAAGCTTGCACGGGGGAGGAGGGTTGATGGATCCCACCACCAAACTCTTCAGGTGCATCCAGTATTTGGTGCAGCCCTGCAGCTGGTGCAGCTCCTGGGTCTTTGGTGCAGAGACCGCTATTTTTACCAAATTGGGCACAGGGACCCTGATGCACCAGGTGTTCACCACTGCCCTGGATTGCCACAAACTGCAGCAGTCTAGGGGCTCTATGAAGACTGAGCCCATAGAGTCTGCATTCTGGCTGTTGACAGTTCACCCAGAGGATGGGGATATACTGAGTATGAAGTCTGGGGGACACTACTATGTTGACAACTTCATTCCAATGGGGAGTGCAGTGGCATGCACTGTGTTTGAGCAGTTTAGCACATTCCTGTGCTTGGCAACCACATAGAAGGTGGATTATTTGGAGGGTGTACACTACCTGGATGGCTTCCTGCTGATGGGCAAGCTGGGGGCTAGAGATGGTAGGTACTTACTGGATTCTTCATAGGTGGTGTGTGCTGACAAGGGGTGCCTCCAGCCCCTGGAAAGACAGAGGGACCATGCACCACACTGTCCTTCCTGGGTATTGAAATCAACACCATGACCACTGAGTTTCTCCTACAATAGGAGAAGGCTGTAACAGTGAGGGAGTGTTGGCCTGGGCAGCAAAGGCATGCAAGATTACCTTGAGAGAGTCACAGCAGTTGCTTGGCCTCCTGCTCTTTGCTTGCAAAGTAATTCTGATGGGCAGGACTTTGCTGCACTGCTTGGTGAAGGGAGGTTGAGGATGCCAAAAGCCTTACCAAAGGCTCTGGGTAACTGAAAGTATGAGAGAGGATCTGGGGTTTGGGTTGGCTTTCTTGAATTGCTTCAGTGGGGTGTCGATCTGGCCAAAAGCTTGATCTGTTCTCGGACTCATCCAGGGACTTTGCAGCTTGTTTTCAATGAGAATGGTATGTAAGGCTGCAGCCCCCTTCTTGGGGGGAAGAATGCTTGACCAAGCAAAACATGCTGTTGGAACTTTTCCACTGCAGTCACCTTCATAGTGTTGGGTGAGTGCTTTCAGTATAAGATGGTAAACTTTAGAACAGACAACTCTGTAGTAGTCCATACTATTAACAGAGAGTTAAGGGCCAAGAACCCCCTTGGTGGCCTCATCCAGGATTCTGTGCTTGGTACTTAATATCCAGTTTAAAGCTGTGCATGTTCCAGGTGCACATTCTACTTTTGCCATGTCCTAAAAAAAGCCATGAGGGGGTTGGGGATGGATTCAGTAGAATTCAACACTCATTCCTTTTGCATTGGGGCTGCCACATATACTAGGGCCAAGTGGTTAACAGATGGACAGAGCCATGTGCTTGGCTGATGGAGGTCACAGGCTTTTGAAGGGTACCTGCGACCACATTTACTGTAACCTTCTTGTTTTTGTTTCCTGGCATCTGGTGTTTACCAGACAAGGCAAATTTGATTACATGGGCACTCCTTCACCCTTTGGGCAGGTGTTCGAGTGAGGTGGGTTCTGGAGGTTGCAGGCCTTTCTGTCAGCTCTTGGCAGCAATGGGTACACTGGATGGGATGCTGGGGGATGAGATGGGGTGACTTGCTCCCATGGGTTATAGCCAAAGCTTGATGGCAGGGCTTTCTCAGCATTTTGATGGTATATCTGGGAGGTAACTCCATGGGAGTGGTGAAGTCACTGGAGCTGCTGTGCCAGACGGAGGACCTGGCTTTGATTTGGGAAGCCTGGTTGGGGTGCACATAGTATGGTTGTACATCATCCAGTGTAGGTATTGGTGCCATGCAAGAGATCCACAGCAATTGAGAAAGCCTGCAGGTTTACCAACATGTCCATGTGGAATTTTATGGACTTTATTGGTGGGACTGTCCTAAGGTATAATGAGGGTTCACTGTCAATACCGCACAGCCGTAATAGCGTGGTTGATTATAGCACTGATAGTTCAGCACTTGCCAAATACAGTGTGTGTAAAAAACACTTGTATGCATTAACAGCACTTGCATTTGCCTGACTATTTACTGTCAGTCCAAGTGCTCCGTCTAACACCCCAATCAGACTAATGTTATTTTGTTGTTACTTTGGCAACATTGATTTTTGGGATCCTGTCTCATTTGTCTCATTTGCTGTTTGTAGAAATCCAATGAATTGAGGCTTCCAACTGACTCTGGATTTTCACAAAATATTCCAGGAGATTTCTGAAACTGGCTGCTAACACACTTTTAAATAAATAGTAAAATGCGTTAAAACGGTGTAGCGAGCCATTTACTCATGCTGGCATTACTTCAGGGGTCCATGCCGATAAGATTGACAGTTATTTCCCCTCATAGGGGGCTGCAATCAATGTGGCCAGAATGCAGAGCAGAGAAGTACAAGATGTGACTGATAACACTGGAGATCACTAAGATTACTTTTTTTTTTCATTTAATCCCACATTTTTGCTGCCATTAGTGACGGAAAATCAAACTAGTGTATGGGGCTCCCGTCATGCAAGAGTGGCAAAGTAAAATGAATCATTGCTTGTAATCTCTGCCACTTGCTATATATCAGAATTATGTATTTTGCAACCTTGTATCGTGTTATCTATTGTAAACTGTTTCTATTATTGTTAAACTGTCTACTGTTCTATGTACTGTGATTATATTTTACTCTGTGCCATTGTATGTGGCCTGGGTTGTGCCTGAAAACGGTCCTAGGGATCAGTGCACCTACCCAGTTACCAAAGTCATAAATAAATAAATAAATCTGAACCAAAGAAGGTAAAATCGTGAATGCATGACAAGCTTGCAATGTGCTGTAATGTCGTTGTTGCTAATATATGCCGCGCTATTAAGAACACTAGTAAAATGGTCATGCTATTTTTGTTACGCGCTTATCACCAGATACCCGTAATAAGACAGTCACTGCTATACTGCAGTTCTATGCCCTAAATAGTGGCATTTTTAAGACATAAGTTGCGATAAGGTTTTAGCTGACCTACGAAGTGCTATGGAGATTTTTTTTTTTAAACAGAAGAGAGACACTAAGCTGAAGCTTGCTTACAGGTGTGACCTTGGAGCACAAGGAAGTTAAGTGACTTGCTCAGGGTTACACAATATGCAAGTGGGGGTGTAGGATTCAAATCCAGGTCTCCAGGTTTGTGGCTCAGAGCCTTAAAACAATGTGCTATATTACCTCAAATTGTTAGCATGAAGTGCTTGGGGGGATGAGTAGGACCCTGTGTTTACTGTGATTCTGCGGTTGCAGCAATGACAGCAGAAATCAGGGTTGACTGCAGAAATTAGTGCTGGCTGCAGAAATTGGGTAAACCAGCCACACAGTCGCAGAAATGCTAGCTATGCTATGCAGTCACACAAGGCAAGGGCATCACTACTGATATGTTAAGTATGTCATGGCATACATACTCAATAGAAGGGGCAACAAACTGATGTCACCTGCTACAAAGCCGAAAAGCTAGTGGCCGCATGGCATCTTGACTCATGCTGGCTCTTGTTACATAATTCCATCCAGCCAGTATTGTGGGGGAGGGGAGACTGCAGCAACAGTAGCAGAGCTTGATTAGGTCTACAGCAGTTATGATTTACTGCTGTGCAGGTGTAGGTGTGTCTAGCTCAGCCATGCTAATTTTTCATTATGAGGTTGCTCACGGTGCACGCTGAATCCCTGTAAGATGAATTTGGAAGGAAGAACTGGAAGGCTAGCTGTAGTCAAGAAGTGAGAAGATTCAGTGGTGCCCATGGAGGTGGCATCGGTCTCAGTGTGGTGGCAGGGATCGGAGGAGGGGCTGATTGAAGAAACAAGTGACTGGCAGCAGACTGAGCAGAGGACTCGGTCCCCATTGGTGAACATTAATCACAGTTTTGATTTTTGGGCCCCAGATCTGTAGCTGCAAGTGTAAAAGCAATTTCTTGGCAGATTTGAACCTGCAGCCTAAGTGGTGGCATCAAGCTCAATTCTTAACAAGGGTCAAGTTGCCCAGCTGCAGCAGATTTGGGGACCAGTGTATACTAGAACTGGAGCAAGCATGTAAGGAAAAAAATTGGAATGGCGAGTTGTACTGATTGCTGCTATACATAAGTGAAATGAGAGTCACTGAATGAAGAACACCACCACCCCCTGAGTTGCTGGGAGAAGAGAACATGGTAACCAAGGTTACTCCAGCTTGATAAGAAATGACTTGCTTGCATTTTTCAGTGTGTCCCCAAAAGAAAAATCAGGAGTCAACAAATTCTACAGACACTGCAAGTTACACCCTCCTTCAGTATTATAGGTAGACAATCCCCCTCCCAAAACAGATTTTCACACTGTACACAACATGTTTGTTGCCAAGCAGTTGGGCTAGTCTAAAAGAACATTGATCAAAATCAGAAAAAAAAATGAAAATGGCTTTCAAGTTGGAGTCTCTTTGTATTTGCTAACTGAAAATATAAAACAGAAGAAATCCAAGCAGGTTTTGCCTTCTGTGTAGTTTTAGCTGAGTGTGCATGTCCTATTCGGATTATAGCCTAGGAGAACAGCAAAGGCTACCAATTTCCAGAAGAAGAAGAGATGAGCCTTCAAATTTGGGGTGGGAGGGAAAAGTCATTAAAGAGTACACGGATGCCCATGCCTGTGTCAGGTTTGGTTTATTGCAGTTTAATATTTGTGATAAGAAGATTACATACTTTTAAATGGCCTGCTTTTCCACTTTCAATGTTGTGCAGTGGTTGCATGAAGGCAGTCAAAGGGTTAATTAAGACTTAATCCCCCTGAAGGTATGCCATTTAAACACAGTTAATCTGCCGCAGAATTAGCAGTTGTTCTGCTATGGAAAGGATGAGGTCCTGTCGCAGAATGTAGGTCCACTTTGCCGCAGTAAACACAGGGCCCTGGGGAAGAGCATCAGGAGCAGTGCTCATCCTGTGGTGGCATGGTAGTCTCGCAAGGAGTATGCAAAGGGGATAACAGGGCAATGCACCTCTTCAGCTGATGGTTTTCGCTCTGGCTGGCAGAAGGTGAAGGACTGGACAGCTGGAATACCCCCCTGCAAGGAGCAGTCATGGGATAGCCTCTTTGGGCATGGCCTGTGTGTGTAGCACCATCTGATGGAGGAGTGGCATATGCCACACAGACCAAGATCCACCCTTTATGTCTTGGAGGCCAGAGTCCTTCCTGAGGCTGTACCTTTTGCTGAGTCCCTTTTGGGGTAAGGGAATGACTAGTGTTTTGTGTGACCATTCAAAGTCTTACAGTATGACTCCCTTGATGCACATGTCACACTGATAATGTACAGTAACTTGGGTTATGATTAGGATTTCAATAAACACATGGCTGTGGCCATTTTCTCCAAAGCACTGTGTATTTTCCAGTCTGTTTGGATGAAGGGTGGGGCAATGTGGCCTACTAAGACAACTACCCTTGAGTGCCATTCTTCTTGATGTTCTTTTTAGTGTACAAGATTGTAAACTGAATAACCTGAATCATGATGTTAACAGTGATGTAGCCTCTGCTATAGTGAACAGATTACTGCAGCAGCTAATAAAACACTGTGACTGGCAATGGCTGAAGCTGTCTGAAAAGAATCTGTCATTGTTAAAGCAGCAGTGCAACAAAATTGGGCAAAAAAAAAAATAACTCTGCTTTTTCCTTTTCCAATAGAAGATTCCAGGCATCTTCCAATTGTATTTGGTGGTAACATTTTATAGTTCTATTAAAATGTATTTGATAAATGTTTCTATTTAGTTTTAGCACAAGAAAAAGAAGATGGCCACCACATTTAGCTTAAAAATAACACTGTAGAACTGGCGAGGCTTAGGACTGAGAAAATATAAAGAAAATTTCATGGTATACAGCATAGGAGGTACCCAGAAAAGTAGATCTGACAGGTATGCTAATATTTTTATCAATTGTTAATGAAATTAGCTTTGTAGGACAAACAATTGTTGCACTGCTGCTTTAAGAATAGAATTCTGCCCACACTTATATTATGGGGTGATAGCATGCATCCTTTGAATACTTGCCAAACAACTGTTCTATAATGTGCATCTCATACTGTACATGTCACCTGGTATACATTTTGGAGCTTATTGTAGGCTACTGTATCTATAACTGCTGTTATTGTCAGTACTGAAATGACTGTATGACTTGATTTTGCACATTCAGTTTACTAAAATACATGTCATGTGATAAACAGCACAGTCAATGATTGGCCAGCCTCATTTTTCAAAACCAACAATTATCAGAACTATCCCTAATGTAAAGTGTGTTCCATTTTCATTAGGGGTTATGAACAACTCATTAGCACAGCAGCTGTCATACCCTGTGTTATTTTATACTTGACTGCAGCTGAGAAGCTAATGATGAATTTAATAACACACCAGAAATTATACAGACGCTATACTACTGTATAGCATGGATACTTACAGTTGATTCTGAAATAACCTTTTCCAAGGGCGAAGACTGCAATCATGGAAGGATATATTAAGACACCTAAATGTGAATCTTGCTAGCTTAGACAGTTTTAGGAACTGCCAAACAGGAAACAGTTTATACAAATCAATGATTCCTTTCCCAGTGGCTTTGAAGATGTATCTTTTTCAAGCACTAATGTTCATAATGCAACCCTCCCACCCTCCACATGTACACAATATATGCCTAGCTGATTCATCTGTTACATGTCATGTATTTGCTAGATACCCTATTAAACTAAATATGTGCTCTTAATATGCAAAGTCGTTAATCATGCATGTTGCTTAAGACTTTTGTCAAATACTGTGTGTACGCTTTTAATTAAAGTCAAACCGATAGGTAAATGTTAATACATCTAATGCATCTTGTTCCTGCTTTCTGCCTAATACTTATAGCTACTTTTGACTTACAGCAGCTGGTTTATTGAATATCCTTAGCATTGTATTTTTTGACTTCATAGGCATGAAACTACTATTTCTGTGTGAGAAGATGCACATACTGTTTAACACAGATAACAAATGGTTATTACTTTCCATTTTCTAAAAGGCTCCTAGGTGGTTCTGCAGTATGCACTAGTGATGTTAGGAACTAACAAATTCAGTTACATGGAGTCACCATGGCAGAATTTAAAACAATCCATGAATACACCCAGTTCTGCCAGCCCCTCTTGTCGAGTTTATAAATCATTTGTTTTTCTTTTTTTCATGTGAATTGGAGATGCTACTACAAGTAATGAGCAATATTGCTTACACAGCAAAGAGTGCTCCACATGCTGCAGCCTATAAGTTCTTTAGCTCCAGGTTAGAATATCTGAATTCCATGCTGGTTCAATCACTGTCCCCCTCCTATAAAAACAACAATAAGCTGCCATTTGTTAAGTTAACCCCCTTCCACACACACACAGTTGTGCATAACTCATGCAGTTACTGCCGCCAAACAATCACTGTGGCCCTGTACACACTAGTAGATCAGTTTTAAAATCGTTTTTGAAAATGGTTTTAAACTCACTACACTTGCCCATCTGCACTCTCAGTAAGCATACTGTAACACAATAAACTTGCATCCTCATTTTCTGTTCAGTAATGTTTGTAGCATGCTTGTGCAGTCACAGTAAAGCATGGTTCCTTGTTTGCAACGGCAATTCTCAGCACATACTAAAAGAATTTCCCAGCATGCAGTGTGCAATGTCCCAGGAGTCTTGGGGGCTGTCTCCATGTAAACAATTGCTGAAACATGATGATCCCCGTGGCAGAGCTCCCATGCGCTCTGTATTGTTTAATTGCTGCTCATCATATATGTTCCAAAAGGATCCTGCAGCAGCATAGTAGAAAGACCAGGCAGACAGCTGCCATGAGAGCTACACATTTGGGGTTTATAAGGCTGCAAACAATAAAACTGCTGTGTTTTTTGAGCAGAATGTTCTAGCCTCTGCCTATGTGACCAGTAGAGTAAATAGAGCAGTCTGGGCATTTGACAAGTCAGCATCCTGGTCAACGGAGATAGTCCTATGCCATTGGGATGATAAGCAAGGGCTGGATAACTTTAGAATGTGAAGATCCACATTTCAGATGCTGTGCTCTGAACTGTCACCTTACATTTCATGAAGTGATGCCCAGCTTTGACATGCAGTCCTTGTGCCTAAATGGGTGGCAATCACAGTCTGGTGCCTGACTACCAACATTTAGTACTGCATGCTAGGACATTTCTTGGGGTTGGGTGGTCCATGGTTGGTGAGATTGTAAATGAAATTTGCAGAGTAATCATTCATGTGCTATTACCTAAGGTAAACCTGATTCAAAAGGTGGTTGACATAACAGCTGGCTTCAAAAAGGAGTAGGGGTTTTAGGGGTTTCCTAACCATGGTGGAGATGTGGATGGGACTCATTTCCCCATAATTACCCCCTCCAGAAATGCCACAGAATATTTTAACTGCAAGTTGCTATTATTCCATAGTCATGCAGGATTTGGTGGATCACAAATATAAATTTATGAACATTAATGTTGGCTGGCTAGAAAATCAAAAACAGTAGTCTATAAAACAGAGGGCAAAGTAGAAATCTGTTTTCCACCATGAACAGGGATATCAACAGTGTAAGTGTGCCTGTAGTAATTCCTGGGGATCCTGCATACCCCCTCTTACTATGGCTCATGAAAGCATATGCTGATTATACAGATCCAGTAAGCATATTTTTTCTGATCTCACCACTGAAGAAGCAAGAAAAACAATAGGGTGCATTGGAGGGGTTAACGTGCGGGATTTATTCTCATATGTTGAAAATATGCATCAGAGTAATTATGATGTATACTGAGGCATTCTTGAGGACGCAATAACTGGAAAGTTATCATCCATAAAATAAAGCCATTGCCTTCACTTGGTGACTCTGATCATGACATGGTAGCTGTTAAATACAAAAACACATTCCAGAGAATAAAAGGAAATACATTGGTAAAGGACTTTCAGAAAGCCAAGTACCAGAAAATGCAGAATCATCTTAAAACATGGAACTGTAAAAAAAGAACTTGCAGGTACTGACCTTCAGCAGACCTGGCATATAATTAAAAAAACAGCTCCAGTTGTGTATAGATCAATATGTTCCCAAAAGGCAAAAATATAACAAAAACAAAAGGACCCCTTCCCGGAGGAACAAAAAAATATGCAAACTGATATACAAAAAGAAAAATCTGTTTCAGAAATACAAAAAAAAACTCAAGCTACAATGGATAAATTAAAAATGTGTAATAAAAAAATTAAGGTTACAATCAAAAAAGCAAAAAAAAATCTGGAACTAAAATTAGTTAATAAAGTCAAAGACAATAAAAAAACAATTCTTTAACTACATAGGTACTCTCAAGGGTAGACAACATACCATTGGACCCCTGAGGACAGAAAAGGGTGTAATTACCAAAGAAAAGGAACTGCTGAAATGTTAAATAATTATTTCATTCGTGTTTTTGAACCTAAAGCTCACTTTGTAGTTCCAATAAAACCAATCCCACACTGTCAAATAAAATTCACTGAATCTGAGGTGAAAAACATTATTCATTCACTTAAGGCTAATAGCTCACCAGGACTTGATGGTATAACCCCCAAATTACTACAAGAATTATCTGATGAGATTAGCAGACCATTCACAATGCTTTATAATAAATTGATTCGAGAAGGCGGAACCATTAAAGACTGGTATGTGGCAACTGTAACTGCAATACATAAGGGAGGAAAAAAAGATGAACCAAAAAATTACAGACCTATAAGTCTGACTTTGGTTATCGGTAAAATTATGGAAAGACTGTTACGAAAGCCGATTGATGAACACGTACAAAAACTAAGTTTAATAGACTACACCCAACATGGTTTTGTCACCGGAAGATCATGCGTAACGAATCTACTATACTTTTTCGAATCAACAAGTCAGGCACTGGATAAAGGTATACCTAGCGATGTAATATACCTTGACTTTGCAAAAGCTTTTGATAAGGTATCACACCCCATATTTATCCAAGAACTTCAGCGGATAAATCTCCAACCAAATATCATAAACTGGATAAGTTCATGGCTAAACAATAGACAACAAGTAGCAATTAGAGTAATCTGTTCCAATTGGGGAGATGTAACTATTGGGTGCCCCAGGTATTGGTTTTGGGTCCTACCTTCTTCAATATATTAGTAGTTACATTGCCAGTCTCAGATAAAGTATAGCTAGCAAAATATGCTGATTATTGTAAAATTGGGGGGGTTAATAACTATGGAAAATGATAACAAAAATATCCAAACTCAATTGGATAACCTCATGGTATGGGGCAAGACAATGCAGATGCATTTTAATATAGATATATGCAAAGTCATGCATCTCAGAATGAAAAATCCATATTTTCAATACAAATTAGGAAATAATATTCTACAAACAATAAGTAAAGAAAAGGACCTTGGTACAATTATTTCTAATGACCTTAAGTTTGAAACAAATACTGTTATGAAAGTTACAAAATTTCATTGAATCATCGGATCAATATTAATAAACATACATTGTAGAGATCAGGAAATCCTGTTGCCACTCTTCACCAGCCTTGTAAGGCTGCACCTGGAGTATGCACCTCAGTTCAATAAACCTCAGACCTGTAGAAGCAATAAACTTATAGAAGATGTACAATGTAAATACACTAAAAAGATTTAAAAAAACTAAAAACAACTGAGTACAGTGAAAGACTCAAGGATCTAAATCTATACTCGGCAAAATATAAACAACTCCATGGAGACCTATGCCTCACATATAGAGCTATGAGAGATAATTATCTCAGCCCTACAATCAGATTAACTTTTTACAATGGGAAAATAAATATTAGAAATAATGGATGTAAGATGTTAGGCGACAATATTAGAACTACAAAACAAAGTAATTTCTTCACTCAAGAATTGTAGGTTTATGGAACTGTCTACCATCTCATCTAGTTTCAAGTCCTAATTTTAACACTTTTAAAACAAGTCTGGATTTACAAATGGCAGAAAGAAAATTTGAATACCACCCTTAAATGAGTGACAAGCTCTTAAAAGGGCACCCAGCCCATTGAGCTTGTAAATAACCTATGAACCTATGAATCATCTAGCTCTTCTGTTTTGAGCACAAGAATAATAGGCACTAAACACTTTTCTATAGCTCAGGCATCTCAGTTGTTGAAAGAAATATCTCGTGCACCTAGAGACAGAATCTGTTTGATGCTAAAGATGAAGCAGTGCAATGAATTTAATAGGTTGATGCTTGAAAATAAGCATCTGAAGATGTATACACTAAGATCTATTGATTCAGTTGATGGCATTTGTTTAATGCTGTCTTTGATGGCAAAAATTAGAGAATGGCTGAAGGTGCTCAATATTGACATTTCAAGGACTGCTGGTCTTAAAAATATTCTAACTGTGTGCAAGAATGCATGTATCATGCTACAGTGAAATCTACTAGTGAAGCAAGGACTAGTCGGTGGAGTAGTGGGAGACATTGTAGACTTCCAGTACAATGTGACCAAAACCATAGTTGAAAAAATTGTGGTAAAGTTTGACAACCTTGAGATCGCACAAACCATTGGAAGGTGTTCTGTCGCCCCACCTGGGGGGGGTAGCCAGTGAGGACTACCGGCAGAGGTGTCTGTTAAGAATTGTGCTTTAACTTTGAGGGGATGGCCTACTAGGTGGCCCTGCCCTAGGGGACAACCCTGGGAGGATCTCCAGCTGAGGTAAGTCCTGGGGTAGTGGGTGTCAGGCCTCTGGTAGTGGGGGCTGAACTGTGGTTGGGGGACCAGATCCTAAAAGCATAGTAAATAAAAAACAAAACAAAACAAAGGTGTTCTGTCAAATTTCAACTCATGAAATATATTATAGAGGCACGGTCACACCCCTATACTTAGGGTTGAGTAGGCACTTTAATGTTAAACCCCAGATTCTGCATTTTAATAACTTCACAGCCGTTCAACAGTTTTGCATGACAATTTGTACGTGCAGTCTTGTAGGGTAAATCTCTGGATGTTCTGAGTTTTGGTCCAGTAAGTTGTGCAGTTTCTGAGTTTTGGAGAGTGGAAAAGTGCTTTTTGGGTATGTTTTGCTGTTTTAAGCAGTTTTTCTTTTAACTTGCCTATAGCACAGACAGTTTGGAATTTGGTCAGAATTTTTAGGGTTGACAGGGGCTGGCCCACAGATGTGCCTTTTGTTGTTTTGGTGAAAAAATATGGATCCATTTCAAAGTTATTTCATTTTTTAATTTCTGTTCAGAGCATGCTCAATCTGCATTTCAAGTAGCTGTATGAAACGAAAAAGGAATCTTTTTTTCATATGAGAATAATCCTTTTATGTTAGCCGCCATCATATTTCCATTTTTTTCTTAAAAAAAAAAAAAAAAAAAAACATTTCAAAAGCCTCAATACTGACAGCCTGGAGAGAGACCAACACATCTCTCTGGCTCATCGGGACCCCATTAGGTGGATTCTGCACTTAAGTGCTGGAACAATGACTCCAAATGTGTTTTTTGTTACATTTTATATCCTTTTTTGTGACTCACTTCCCAGCTGCATGACACAAAACAGGAATCCTTTTTCATTTGGGGCAATCCTTTTTCGTTAAGGGGGAAAATCCTATATTTTGTCCCTGGTGTCTAGGTTCACCCCCACCCTCTGATTGCTGTCCCTGTTCAAAGTTTATCTTTCCCTGGTGTCTAGGTTCACCCCCACCTTCTGATTACTGTCCCTGTTCAAAGTGTATCTTTCCCTGGTGTCTAGTGCCCTCAGTGCAGCAACAAAACTGGCACTACTCCAAGGCTATGAGCAAAACGCTTTATTACAAAATAGACATAAAGGCAAAATGCCTGCAATATACCATCCACGTGTAGCAACAAACAGAGCCCCAACCAGTTTTGCAGCTAGTGCGTCATCAGGGGGATGGCCCATTCACACAATGAGACCTGTTTAAATAGTGGTCTCTTACAGATATAGTATAAACACCAGACAATTCATAAAAAGTGCATATATATGCATATGTGTATACCAATACAAGGGCACCCCCACCCTCTGCTTGCTTCCCTGTTCAAAGTTTATCTTTCCTGGTGTCTAGTGCCCTTCCCCACCCGATTGCCATCCAGCCTGTAATAAAGAAAATGGTCCCTCAATGCCTTTTTTTTTTTAAAAAACTGCAATTTTCATGTCATATTTTTGCTCAGCATGTGTCTGTCTCTGGCAGTGGTGACATGTATTGCAGCATGTGTCTGGCTCTGGCAGTGGTAGATTTTGAGGGTGCACAAGGGGGAAACACCCCAGTTCCTTTACTTTTGGACTGAACTGTGGAACCAAGTGAAAACCTATTCCCTATAATAGATACAACACATTTGTTTTACCAGCAAAACACAAAGGGCTCATTCAGCTAGAACATCATACAATGACCACTTCACATCTCTGGCATTCCCAAAAGACCAATCCTGTGCATCCATTTGACATGGCCAGCTTATTTAAGAAGAAGGATTTGTCAGTCCTATATTTGCAGGCTATAGCTACAACATAGAGAGGTGTCCGTAGTTGTCACAGCAGGGAGGCAGTGGCGCTGTCAATCTCCAGGTTGTTGTGCTTGTCAGACTTCACCAGAATTTTGGCAATGTTTCACCTTCAAGGAGGCCTGCATGGGGGCGATGCCTACCTCTCAACCTTTTGTCCCCCAAATGTGGAACATTGCCTCGCAAAATGTGGAACAAATGAGCAAAATGTGGAACATTTAATAAAATCTTTACCTAGGAAGCTCAGAACACTATTAAAATGTTTGCATTTATGTTCAGAAAGTCTGTTATTAATTGAATAATATATTTTGTGCATCATTTACTATAGATTTTTGCTTTAAAATGTTAATACTGAATGTGGAACAAGTCCTCACAATGTGGAACAGGGAGCTTTTGTGAAGTAAAATGAGGAACGTTCCTCGTAATGTGGTACAGTTGAGAGGTATGTGTGGTGCAGTCATACCTCGGATTCAAGCCCAGAGTCATCCTTCTTACAGAACTGAGTAATAAGACAATTTAGAAATCATACTTTTATACTTATTTATTTCACAGTTGGCCCATTTCATCCAGTGATCTCAACAGCACATCCCAAAATACAGATTTGGATAACAGCAAGTAATGTTAAGGGGTGTGGGTGGGGCGGTGAAGCAAGCCCACTTCATTGCAGTTCAGACAGTGGGTAATCCATCCACAGCAAAACCCAGTAAACATCGAAAACAATAAATGCCACAAAACATCTGGCCAGTAGGTTGCTGGAATTGGGCAGCGGGTCAATTGCATTGCCTATAGTCAAACAGTATAAGTGTACAGGTGAGATATAAAAACTGTATGATCTGGTTCCCAGATCTATGCTAGTTGAGTTTTGTATATGGTAAATATACTTTACAATTTACTTACAGGATATCCAAGCTGAAATGCTACATCTCATTTCCAGTGGAGAACTGCTTTTGCCTGTGTTGCCAACTGTGAGGTTATCTGACTCACCGAAAGTCAAACAGTATTTGGCTCTTGCTGGGAATGAACCTGCCATCTCTTGGTTCCCGTGCTTACTTGGCTGGTACTGCTGGAGGGAGGCTAAACAGCAGGCATATGTCAAAGATTTTCACAATTGAAACCCTTTATAGGGCCACTAATTTTCCAAATGTAGTTCACTGGAAAACAAAAAGTTTTTTTCTTTTTTTTTCATATCTGTGCCTTACATATTGACTTGCATCACAGACAAAAATCATACACCAAACTTGTTTAATTGTGTAGGCAATCCTGTAGATTTGGATACTATAAACCTAAGACACCAACCCTTTAGAGAGAGAATGAACAATACAACTGTACCTGTTTTCAAGAGATAGCTGGGGCTCAACAATCCTGTCTGTCAAGGGAAAAGTGGAAGCTAAAAAGAAGTGGAGGATAACCAATGACTATACAGGTACCAGGTGTGGAAAAAGCTGTGAGATCTGCTAGAATCAAACACCATATGGTGTGAGAAACTATCCCAATTCTCATAACCACTCTGTGCTCATGGTGTCTATCCATCTATATTTATCAGCACTTATTTAAGCAAATAAAAGTCTGCTTCCTCAGGCACACAAAAATGTGTTAACTATACTTGCTGCAGTAGAACCAAAGTCCATTTTCATCCATGACTGCAGTGAAAGGTGAACTTTTTGCAAGACAACCAGCTGTGTACAATTTTTGGAAGAAAAATTGTGTTGAAGCACCAGCAACCTCAGGGTTTACAAATGGTAGGATAATTGTATATTGACAAAATATTTCCCATCACTAAGCACTTATCTAGTAGCAGAGTTTATAAAGATATGGGTTGGGCAGGGGTTATTAGCTTGTACTTATACTATAACTGGCTGAAATATTCACCCCAGGAGCTTGTACATACACCGACTTAAAGGATCTAATAAACTCCCCTGGGTATTTAATCCTAACAACTGTCCACCTCTAATACTTTTAACTTGGACACATTGCCAATCAGTGAGCAGTTTCATATTGATAAGCCTTAGACTGATAACTTTTCATATGGTTGTCCATGTGATGATGTCTAGTTCCTGAAGAAGGTGGTCTGAACTGCATTGCATTGCATTTCCCTCTTGACAAGACTTTTCTACCTTACCTTTCAGGATATTGTGATATGAGTAACGAAAGTAGCTTGCATTATCTACCTTCAGAAAGCTTCCAAGAAGGTGAAGCTCAAAGACACTTCCCCTGTTCAGGAACAGGAACAGAAATGTTCAGTTTTGTTTTCTAAATGCCTTCATCTTGCAGTGCATTCTGGGACTGGGAGAAAAAAATGTTCTTAGTTGCTGCAACTTACTTGACAAGCCAGACAAATCCATGAAAATGTTGCTGCTGATAACGTGCAGGTGTCATCATCTGAGTGAAAATGTGTTGCTTAATTACAATCTCCTAAGCCGGACCAGTGGTGCTGAGGGTTGAGGCTTTGGATGCCACACTGGTGACCCTGGTTTGGGAGAAAGCCCGGACTGCTGGGGGTCAGCAGGGTAAAGAGAGGATCGAGCATCCAGAGGACCACTTTCCTCTCTTGGGGAGGGATTATGGGGTAGCCCAGCATAACAGCGGCCCCCAGTGGACACCGGTAGCACTGTGATGCACAGGGGCTTGCAAGGGATGGGGAAGATGTTGGGTAGCTCCCTTCTGGACATGGGTGGGAGCATCCACATCAGGGGCTAGGTAGCACTGCACACCCCATGCCTGGGGAATAATGCAGCCTGGAGAGGTGATGGGTTCCAGTGCCAACCACCACACACCCAACACCAGACCTCTGCCTCCACCCCCTTCAATCTCCTCACAGGCCATGGCCAGATAGGGTCCACCAAGGAGCAAGTAATGCCCTTGAGGAGGTAGGGTCATAGTGGGCGGTAGAAGCTAGCTGATTGCTGGGGAGCCCAAGAGAGTTCCAGGGTCTGGAGTTCCACAAATAGAGTTGTAAAAAAATTCCAATCTCCTGGTGAAGTCACTTATGCAAAACATATGACATGAAATGAAAAAAGTGCTTATGATTTTGCATCTCAATTTGCCTCCTTGTGCCACCATGGTAGCTACAGTCAGCCCCACCCCCCAAGTGTCTTGCTGCACACCCTCCCCTTCAGCCATTTGATTGTCTTGTGTTTTGTCTTACCTCTCCCTGGTACAGTATAACTTTCCAGTTACTTAAACTTGGAAATGCTCGGTGTGAAGTGGTGACCAGAGATGCTGTCTGCCATTTGTAAGTTTAATTTAAAGCAAAGTAAATATGCGTCTGTAAATGTAAAATTATGGCAAACCTGAATTTTCTATGGTGTGTTTACTGCTGTTGTCTCTCCCACCCATGTTCTGAAGTGATGTCCAAGCAGCAGCAAGTCCCTGGCTGCTCCTTATGTTACTGCAGAGTCAAGGTTCTTGGACACCCTCATTTTTTTTGCTAAAGCAATAACCCTTTTCAGAAGTTGTTAGCCTTTATTCCTAAACATGAACTGCTCTCTGTCTAATATTTATAAATATGGTACAGCACTGCGAGAGCACAATGTATATCTATTTGACTGCATTGTCCATCCTTGAAATGAATATAGAGGAGAAGACCATACCATATGCTCATCGTGGAATGGAGGTGGATGCTCAGGGAACCCCATCCCCTTTGAAGAGCAGTTTTTTTTGTAATGAAGCAAGCTGAATCCCAGTCCCATCTATCCATAGATTCATACTATCCCTTTACATTACGGCTAGGACAAGTAAATATAAGTAGTGCAAAACATTATAGTAATAGAGTTCTTATATATAAAAATGTATGGACATATGCAGAGGTAATATTGCACCAAAACAGCCGCTCCACTACAATACTGTGCCATATCAAATACAAGCAAAGAAACAAGACATATGGCACCAGTAGAAGTGTAGGAATTTTATTACAAAAATATTTAAGACTTGCTGTGCAGTGCAGTTGTAGCGCAAAATGAAGTCACATGTTACCGGCAAGGGAACAGACCCCACCTGGTTTGGCCACACAGGGCTTTCTCAAGAGACTAAGAAGTCAATGCTTACTAGTATACTCAAATAGTACTGTGAACAAATCACATGGTGCAAAACAATAAGTGATTTAAAGGCACAATGACTTTCTAAAGCGCTACCTGTATATAATCTACAAATACAATATTGAATGCATACAAAATTAAAAAGGCATATTGCATGACTAAATCAAATCCAATAAATAAAGATAATTGCTGGTGTAATGCATATACAATATTTAAGAAAAAATTTAAGCCGCAGCTATTGAATCACTAAATTTCTGGCAAAACCATAATTCACAGCAGCAGTATATATCTCATTAAAATAGATAAATATGACATAGCAGTAGGTACAACACTTAGAAAAACCAGCACATGTTTAACATATGTATTAACAAGCATTTGTCAATGCCGAATGTTTGCTTGCTGGCATTGGCAGTGGTGCGTAATAGGAATGGCAGTGAAGTATTGAACTGAAGCCAACCCCACCACCACCCAGCAGAGAGTGACAGGCATTGGGGTGTCCCTTTGGGTCATCAGGCATAATGGCCATGCCATTTCACCACACCCCACCCTGCAGACACTGACAAGTGTCACGGTGTGCCTTGGGGCCTTTGGCCCTCATGCGCACCCCATTCCATCAGGAAACACGGTGAGATGGGTGTGGTATAGGAGAATGGGGTGAACTTTGGGGCCGAAGAGTCCAAGGCATACCTCGATGCCTCTCACTGGCTGCAGGGTGTGGAATGGTATGAGCATTACAGGCAAGAATCCTAAGTCACACCCCTGATGCCTGTCATTCTATACAGGGTTGGGCATTATGGTTGGAAACCCTCATACCTCAGGCATTCGTTGATATTTTCACTCCAAATTTTCAACATGGTTTTTTTTGTGACCCCACCTCATGAACAGTGGCAATATCAGTTTGTTAGCTGAAAGCTGCTTATGCACAGCGACTATGGAATTTAGCACCACAGGTGCAAAAACATTCCGAACAGGATGTAAAAAATGACAGCTGTACTGTTCATGGGGAGGTGTAAAAAATGGCAATGTTGCAAATCTGCAGTAAAAATATTAAAAAAACTGGTGAAGTCACGAGTGTACATAGAAACTGTACAACGCACACCTGTAATGTAATTAGTTTGGGGATTTTTTACAGCAGATTATCAACACAGACATTTTCGGACCTCCGATCATGAACAGTGTCATTGTGATTTTCTTTATCTGTCATGAACAATGATTTCCCACAGCAACCACGCATCTCTGCACTGAAAGTGTGAAAACACATTTTGGCCATGTTGTGAAAAAATGACAGCTGTACTGTTCATAAGGAAGTGTGGAAAAATGTCACTGGTGAAAATCTGGACTGAAAATATTACAAAGTCATGAACTTACGAGGGTGCGTGGAAACTGCGCAATGCTCACTAAACACAGTCATTTATGGACTTTTGTCACCAAATTTTCAACATAGCCATTTAAGACCTCTGCTCATGAACAGTGTAACTGTGATTTTCTTAATCTGTCCCAAACATTGCTTTAGCATCACTTGCACCATTATGCGCTTCATATGCAAAAACACATTTTGGGTGACATATGAAAATGGCAGCTGTACTGTTCATAAGGAAGTGTAATAAAATGGCAATGTTTAAAATCTGAGTGAAAATATTAAATTCGCAAACTTATGGCGTGCGTAGGAACTGCATAGCGCACACTCATCAAACAGTCATTTTAGGAATTTTTCACCAAATTTTCAACATAGCCATTTTAAGACCTATGCTCATGAACAGTGTCAGTGTGATTTTTCTTAATGTGTGTCCCATACATTGATTTAGCACATCGACTGCGCCATTGTGCGCTACAGGCGGAAACACATTTTGGGCAAGATGTGAAAAATGACAGCTGTACTGCTCATAAGGAGGTGTGGTAAAATGGCAATATTTGAAAATCTGGGTGAAATATCAAAAAAATTTGTGAACTTCTGACGTGCGTAGGAACTACGCAATGCAGCGTAAAACAATCATTTTTAGGATTTTTTTCACCAGATTTTCAACATAGCCATTTTAAGACCTCTGCTCATGAACAGTGTCACTGTGATTTTCTTAATTTGTCCCGTACATTGATTTCACACACCAACTGCGCCATTGTGTGCTACATGAGCGGAAACATGTTCTGGGTGGGATGTGAAAAATGACAGCCGAACTACTCATAAGAAGGTGTGATAAAATGGCAATGTTGAAAATCTGGAGTGAAAATATTGAAAATTCACGAACTTACGAGCGTGCGCAGGAACTGTGCAATGCATGCTCGTAAAACAGTCATTTTTTGGAATTTTTCCACCAAATTTTCAAAATAGGCTTCTTGAGAGCCCATCCTATGAACACTGGCAGTGTCATTTTGTTAATCTGTCCTGAAAGGTGATTCGAAATCACCCTTCAGGCCCAAATAACGCCATGACAGTGACAGCATTCATGAGAAGGGGTCCCAAAAACCCCATGTTGAAAATTTGGTGCAAAAATTCCAAGAAATGACCGAGATATGCAACAAAGTTGAAAAAACCCTATCTATTCCATTATACAGCTTACCGGCATTTCCTCAGTTCGTGGTCAGCTTTGAAGAGTGCAGACATGTTCCCGGTCCACCGAAGATTGTTGCGCCAGAGTCCGGAGGTAAGTATGGGGTGGAGGGGTGTGGGAGGCAGGTGTGCAGTGGGTGGGTGCGAGTAGTGGGAGGGGGGCAGGGAGAAGCGCCGAGGGACAGTTTTTTACTTGCAGGTTTTTTTTTTTTTTCCAAGGACGACTCGGGACGTTTGCCAAGCTGGGGTGAGCTCCCAGCGTGGCACAAGGATGGCTGATTGGGGGAGTGTGGAGCTGACATGGGATTGGGCACCCCCGTCGGCCATAGCATCTATTGCCACACTGGGGTGGGCTCCCAGCATGGCACCCTGTACTCTGGGGGGAGGACAGTGGAGCCGATGGGGGATTAGGCACCCTGTCGGCTATACCATGAGTTGCCACGCTGGGGTGGACACCCAGCATGGCATGTGGAAGGCTTTGGGGGGCGCAGCACAGCTGATGGGGGATTGGGCACCCCCATCGGCTATCCAATTTGTTCGTGGGGGGGCAGCATGCAGTATCGCGTGTGTGTGTGTGTGTGTGTGTGTGTGTGTGTGTGTGTGTGTGTGTGTGGTAGGGGCGCGCAGGGCAGGCGATATCTGATCACTGCCCACTGAAGCATAGCTCCCCCTTTCAACTGTACGCCACTGCGTTTTGGAGCTGTCATAGACAGCTCAGCAGGCATTGGAGAACTGCGGCTGCACCTGCAAACACACTGCCTGAATTGGAAGAGGGCTGCCACACCTCCGAAAACTTGGACGATGGCACTATGTTTCTTGCACATGCGTGCAAGCAAATATAAAAAGGTACTGCCCACATGTAGAAGGAGCTGTCCCTCACTGTAAATTCAGATATTTCAGCAGAAATGCTTAACATTCTATGAAGTTAAATCAAAATGAAAAGTTGTACAAATAAAAACAATGTTCCCATGTTTTGTTTGTCAGTGTCCCACATTTCAGGAACAACAGTTCTGAAGTATGCTTTCTAGACCATGAGCAGGGGAATCAAAAAGGGGGTAGTCCATCACTTTATATGTTGATATTGCATTCCCTTATGCTTGTTTTCATAATTCTTGACATTTCAATTTTTTTCGGGGAGGGGGAGGTGCTGTTCACGTAGGTGTAATGGTGGGTCGGTAACTTTGGGAGCATCAGTGTGTGGAATCATTGCCTGGTACTGAAGTATATTTGGTAACTTGCCACTGTGGCATGTGGCACCTGCACTTTAATAAATAACAAAACTTAACCATACTGGTTTTAAGTAATCTTTATTTTTGTCGGGTGTGCTTTTATGTTGTGAGAGTTCAGCATTGCATCTGCTTTTCCTTTTAAGGTGTATCAGGAAATCTGGAGGCTCTTACAGACCACTGTTCATCAAAACATGATATATGCAATCTTAATTCATTCTAGTGTAATCATTGATGACTTTCCAAAACTTAATTCTTGTATTTCCTGATGGACAGAGATCGAGTGCTACCACAACTATTTCAAAAAATAACTCAAATATGTCACATATACTGTAGTAGGCATACAATGGAAAACGTTAGCAAATCATTCTGAGATGAACATTTACCACCACCAGGGAGACTGTCTTCCTGACTGGAAAGGTATATGTTTAGAAGCTTCCCAACAGCCCTGTAAATTATTGTGAGAAGTACAGCATGCCATCCATATACAGTAGCATATTGACAATGTATTTTGCAAAGTCTATTCTAAAGGCTGTCATAACAAGAAACTCTCTTCTTTTACTAAGGTTAAATAAGACTGGAATTATATTTTTCTTGTATTCCATATTATATTTTTAAACTTGTGTAAAATGAATCTAAATATATAGTGACTTGTGCTTATACAGTACACATTTATGTAATTCACAATTCAATAAAATACATTTTAAAAAAGACTGACACTATCACCTTCAAGCAAATACACAGCACTGTAAATACAGTACTAGAAATGATCATAAACCAGACATGACTGCAAATAACTTTGAAATTAGTTTTTCCTAACACATATTTGAAAAACTGCTCCTAAGTGCATTTCCTTTTGAAAAATATTATAAAGCAGTCACTTAAAAAATAAGAAACCCTGATGAAAATATTTCACAGTTCAGCTTGAAACTTGTTTTTATAGAAAACACTCTGGCCATCTTTTGCCGTAAATGATCTCCTGTTGAAGTGTGAAAGACTGACATCAGGCAATAGATATCACTGGGGTAATTTAGGGGGCAGGTGGATGTAACACTGTCATAAGGGATGGGCGGGTCCTACACATTTTGGATAGTCCACGGTGAGCTGCCATTAGCAATAATATGGATTAAAAGTGTGTGGTGGGGGGGCGGATAAGCCCGGTATGCCCCACCCCCCCAGCACACCGTCCAATCTACCGAATTGCTGCAACTGTTCTCGGCTGCAGAGTTTTCCCCTAAAACAGTTATGGCAAATGTATTTTACTGGATTACATAATGCTACCCTCCCTGACTATAAATGGCCCCAGACAGTGTGGAAAAGTCAGCCCTCTCTCCCTCGCAGAATCCATTGGATTTCTCTATTGTAGTCCCCCACCCCCGCATGTGCACGCTCTCACACACACACACACACACACACACACACACACACACACACTTCCTCTGTATAAGGCTTCTAAACCGCAGGAGATGCCCTTTTCATTGTATTACCACATACTACCTCTTGTCTCAGCAGTTCGTGCAATATGCTCTGCTGAACTGCATTTCATTTTCATGCAAGCACTTGCTAGCGTTGTAAAACGTGCTTGATTTTTTTTTCCAAAATATAATTACAATAGTTATTACTACAGGTCTGAGGCTGTCAGCAAGTTCTTGCACACACCCACATTCTCTCCTAAGAGTACTACAGTATGTGCAGTTGGGAATACTATACCTACTGTTTGTCCACCGCCGGGACTACCGGAGATTGACATCCCCGCCAGGCTGTGGGGTGGTGTGTGTGTGGGGGGGGGACACGCATAAATCTAAATGGGCTGTCTTGGTACATCAGGGCCAATCAGGAACACAAAAGGGCTGGGTCTGGCACGGAGTAGGGAGGGCTCAGAATGGGGGCGGGGTACCTGGAGTTGGAGCCAGAGTGCCATGGAGGAAGGAATGAGTGAAAACTTTGTCCCGTTATCCAGCATGCTTGCTCTGCCATTGCTGCCGAAACTCTAGCTACCACGGGCTTAGCTAAAAAAGTGAAGTGTTCAGAGAGGGGACACGGCAGGAGGACAGGCTAACGTGTGTCTCACCTCACCGGGATTTACATTTAAAAAGTCTGCTAAACCCAAACCGGAGCTGCTCGGCTTACAGGGAACTGCTCTACCACAGCAGCTGGAGAAAAAGCAGGCTTGAGGAAGTTGACATACGGAGGTAAAACAAATTAAATACAAACTGGGACCGGAGGCATTTCTGCTTCCTTTTGGAACCTGAACAGTAACAACCAAAAAAGTGCTTTACTTGTGGCTGGGCGTGAGATGCCTCTTATTCTGAACTTAGCTGTTTTGTGAAATTGTTACAGTTGTCACTCCTAAAACAAGCGTAGCGTGCATGCACCCTGACAACACGTTTCGCTCACTGATTGAAGCGGACCCTTTCTTTGAAGCCAAGGCCACTGCTGTCAATCAGCTGCGATACACATCTCGCTTCTCCATTGGTGCATATGGGATGCACCCCACAAACTAAGCAATTCACTGGCAGGAACAGCGCACGCCTCCAGCAAGTCGCATTCTCCCACGATGTTTCTTGCACATGCGTGCAAGCAAACATAAAAAGGCTGAACTCGGTGCAAAAGTGAAATGGATTGTTACTTGATTTTTTCTCTCTCTCAATAGTTAATTAGGTGCTGCCCCCTTCTGGCAGGCCAATCTCTTCCACCCCAAATTTTTGTTAGCAGTATGATGCACAGCAGCAAATATATCCAATATTGACTGTGTCTAGGACCTAAAAGAAAACATCACAGAAAAGGACATTGTATCAAAAATGAGAATTAAACTCTAGAAACCCTATATTGATAATCAAAGAGCATAGCAATTAAAAGAGTTAACAAACAGATTCAATTCCATTCATTTACCAGTCCTGGCTTAGTGCATCTCTTTTTGTTAATAAGGGGCATAACCTCTAATCTTACATTCAGACCCAGGGAAATGTGCCCTCCCCCCCAGCTGGAAGATCCAAAGGGCCTCCCTTTGCAAGATCAAACTTTTTTAGGTCCCCACCTCTTTTACCCAAGAAGACTTTCTCCATGCCACAAAATTTGAAATCATATTCCTTTCTATTAATGGCTTGTGCCACATGGGAGGCTAGTGCATTTCTTAGGTCACCATATTCTATGGCACACATGTTTGCCCACATGCAGTTTCAGTGCCCTAGTGGTTTTACCCACATAGAATGCTGATCAGCTGCATTTTGTGAAATATACTACATTAGCTGTGACACTTGATGAAGCTACAGATTGTGAACTGCTTGGTGGTGTTGCTTGTTGCTGGAACCTGGCTCGCATCTCACCCTTTCTGGTTTCATAATCCTCTACCATACTGCAGTTTCTCTTAATATGCATGTATTGGGATTTCGGAATGCTCATAATCAGGTGTCTGGGGTGGCAACTTTTAGCATGGAGAACAGTATTCCTTTCGCTTTCCTTTCTATACAGATCAGTTTTTATAGTTCCATCCTCTTGCTTGCTAATAGCCAAATCAAAATATGTGCAGAAAAAGTGCAGCACTGAGTACAATCACCTGCAGACTTTATATCAATCACAGCTGCCTCTGCTTCCAATCCTTCATGATGTTCTAATGGCGGATACTGTCACACAGTTATCAGGAACACTGAAAAGAAAACCGTGTACATCAAAACCAATGTATACTACAAGTGTACAGACACAGGCCACCTCAACAGATGACACAAGATTTATAGTAAATAGTGGGGAGCAGCACACCCTCGCATGAGCAGTTAGAACAGCTGATGCAAATTCACACCAGCAGTATTTCCTTCAGCATTTTACTCGTAGGAACAACATAACGTTACAAGCATGATTACATTTCACCCGACCACTCAGGCTTTTTCAGAGCTACTGAACACATTATTAGACAAGGTACAAATAATCTCACACCGTGACATCATAAATGAGAACCAATCACTGCATTATTCAGGTAATTAATACAATAACCACTGTGTCCTTTTCAATCACTTAATAAAACAGATTAAAGATATGTGATTATGTGACCATCACCATACAGTAACATTTATAATTATTATTCTGTCCAAATCTGGAATGCAGATATGCCTTTTGAAAGTTTGGCAAAAAAATATTAATCCATTCAAAAATTATAAAACTTTAAAGTTTCCCATTATAGCCTATGGGAAAAATATATATATATGCCTAAAAAGCACTTTTTGCTTTTGCGAAAGCAGTTTTTATTGCTGCAAATGGGTTCAGTAGTGTTGTACTGCTGCCATCTTGTTTTTAGTTAATGAGGGGTGAAAAAAACACTGTCATTCAAAAAATACTGCTCCTTTGTAAACACCAACAGTTGTGCTTACCTAACCGGGACTAGAGGAACATGATCCTGGCATTAGTTTTTAAAAATAGTCTTGGGAAATATGTTTTTTGGGTTTGGCCATTTTGTAGTGCCACACATTTGCGGTACTATTCTTGCAAAATTGCCACAAATTTGTGGCACTTTTCATGAAAACTGCCACAAATTTGTGGCAGTACTTCAATAAAAAAAAACATAGGTCCATGAAAACAGTTTAAAACAGTTTGGGCCAATTAAAAAAAAATGCCAGACTTGGATTCCTTGGCCCCCTTTAAGGTAAACACTTGTTGGTGTTTACCTAATAAGAAAATATTTTATTATTTTACTGCCTCCATGGGGGCTGAAGCACATTTTAATTATAAAAAATGTTTCTGCTGACATGGGGTGCCTAATCCCCGTGACAGCACTAGCATCCTCCTCACCAGTGTGGGACACTGGGGAGCCCACTCTGTGTCCCCAGTTATGTCCTACCACCCCGAACTATGGGACACTGGGGAGCCCACCGCCAGTGTCCCTAAATATTAATATATATATTTTTTTTCAAAATGATTTTGCTGACATCAGGGTGCCCAATCCCCATGTCAGCACTAGACTCCTCCCACCTGTCAGCATGAGACACTGGGGAGCCCACTCCCAGTATCCCTTTCTTTCCATACAAAGGGTTTTGCTGACATTGGTGTGCCCAATCCTCATGCTGGCACTACAACCCCCTGCACATACACAGTATGGGACACTGGGGAGCCCACTTCCAATGTCCCCAGTTATGTCTTCCCCCAGTACTTTGGGACACTGGGGAGCCCACCCCCAGTGTCCTGAAATATTACTTAAGTGTGTACTTTTAAAAAAGAAAACAGTACCCCGATGTCTTTTATAAAAAAAAAAAAATTAAAAATAAAAGAAAACTATCCCTCATGGTCTCCCCATCCCCCTGCCTCATCCAGACCCTCCCATTGAGCATCCACATCCTTGTACGCTGTCATCTTCTGTGGACCAGGACACGTCTGCACTCTTCAAAGCCAAACCACGAACTTAGGAATCAATGTAAGTGCCATATAAAGGCTTCCAATGTTATTTTGAACTTATATTGATATCTCAGTCATTTTTTTTGAATTTTTGCACCAAATTTTCAACATGGATTTTTTGGGACCCCATCTCATGAACACTGTCACTGTTGTTCTATTAATCAAACCAATAAGGTGATTTTGTAGTCACTTTGTGAAATTACTTTCAGGAGTGAGTAATGAAGTGACAGTGCCACTGTTCATGAGTGGGCCCTCAAAAAACACATGTTGAATTGTGATACTCATATGCCCAAGTTACACACGGTCGTTTAAATTTTTATACGCACGTGCATAACTTCGGCAATTTGTAATATTTTCACTCCAGATTTTTAACATAGACATTTTTTATACCACCTCATGAACAGTAAAGCTGTCATTTTTCAAATCTTGTCTGCAATGTGTTTCCTCACCTGTGGTGAGGAATGGCATTGTTGCTACATTAAATCATCTTTCTGGACTGAGTAACGAAATGACAGTGCCAATTTAATGCAAAAACTCCTAAAAATACCCAAGTTACATGCATCCATTGAATTTAATAATAATAATAATAATAATAATCTTTATTTATTAGGTGCCTTTCAAGTATCAAGGTGCCTTACAGTATTAAAACATAATCATCAGATATTAAAAATAAATATACATTAATAAAATCATAATAGTTCTTGAAATGCCTGTGTCCACAAAAAAGTCTTAAGTGCCTGCTTAAAGCTCCCAGTGGTCATGCACTCCTGAAGCTGATGGGGCGGAGAATTCCAGAGGGTAGGGGCCACAAACGCAAAAGCACGGGCCCCAGAAGATTTCAAAGTAACCCTTGGAATTTCCAGCAACCCCTCGTCAGCTGAGCGGAGCTGTTGCACAGGGGTGTAAGGAATCAGAAGCTCTTTCAAGTAGTCAGGACTAAGACCATTTAGGGCTTTGTAGGTCAACAAACCTACCTTAAAGGTGATCTGCCACTGAATCGGCAGCCAGTGCAGATCGTGCAGCACAGGGGTAATGTGCAAACTGCTAGATACCCCAGTCTGTAAATGAGCAGCAGCATTCTGCACCAGCTGCAAGCAGCAGATATCAATCCCAGGAAGCTCTATATAAAGGGAGTTGTAGAGGTCAAGACGAGAGGTCACAAAGGCGTGGACCAATACAGGACGGACGGAACAAGGTGTTTGACCCTGGCAATATTTCTAAGATGGTAAAAGGCTGACTTGATGACTGCCGACACCTGATGATGAAGGGTCACCCTGTTGTCAAGCACAACTCCAAGGTCATGCACCCATTCGGAGGTAAGGATCTGAGTGCCTCCCAGAAATATTCCAGAGGGCTGATCAGTCCTCAACCCCTCTATCTTGTGACCCATGGCCACTACCATGACCTCAGTATTTCCCGCATTCAACTTTAACCAGCTCAAATTCATCCAGTCATGGATTTCAGCTAGGCAATTATTAAATACTGAGGGTGCACTAACCTGGTTGGGGGCAAAAGACAGGTTGGGCTGGGTGTCATCAGCATAGTAGTGAAACCACTGCCCATACCATCTTACAATGTCTCTGAGGGGTAGCATATACACTGCAAACATCATGGGGGACAGCACCGAGCCCTGAGGAACCCCGCAAGACAGAGAAAAAGGGTCATAAGAAAAAAAACCCCGACACAACTCTCTGTGTTCTACTAGCTAGGAAAGAGGAAAGATGAAAACTATCTGAGCACTGTACTTGACAGGGCACAGATGGACCTCAGGTGCTCTAGCAGCATCCCGTGGTCTACAGTGTCAAAAGCTGAAGAGAGAGATCAAGGAGTACCAGAATGGAATGGTTCTCCTATCTCTCACCATCACGAGATCATTGAGCACCCAAACCAGAGCAGTCTCAGTACTTCGCCTCTTACGAAAACTCGACTGGAGAGGTTCGTAGACATTATTGATGATCAAATGGTTCTCCAGCTGGATTGCCACTACTTTCTCGATAACCTTGTCTAAAAAGGGAAGGTTTAAGATAGGTCTGTAGTTAGCAAAAATGTCCAGGTCCAATGAAACTTTCTTCAGAAGGAGTGCCACCACCGCCTCCTTCAGGGTGCTTGGAAACTAGCCCAATTCCAAGGAGCACCGGACAATTTGAGCCAGAACCGGGCCAATGATCTCACAACAACCCAAAATCAGGAAAGTTGGGCCCAGATCTAAACTACTGCATGTAGGGCACATCCCTTGGACAATCCTTATAATATCTTTGAGGTCCAGCAGGTCAAAGGAACTCCAGGAAGTATGAGGAATAGTGAATGAATGCTGACCAACTGCATCCCCCATAGAGTGAGTCAGACGGATTTCCAACCTGATGTCGGCCACCTTATTCGCAAAGAAATGAGCAAGTTCAACACACTCTTTTTATGAAAAGGCTTGCCAGAGCTGCAAACAGGCTGGGTTGCACAACCTGTCCACAGTTAGGAAGAGCTGAGCCGGTCAATTCTGAGTGACAGTGATTTCCCTGACAGGAAGTCTGCCTTCTTACGGGAGATCGCTGATTGGTAAAGCTGATAATGCTCCACCAAACTAAGGTGGTTGACCTCCAGAGCAGATTTCCGCCAACAAAGCTCTAACCTTCATCCCAAAAGTCACAACTCCCTCAAGGACCAGTCAAACCAACGGGCGTGATGGCGGAGTGAGAGGGGACAAACATGAACAGGAGCTATCAAGTCCAGGGCTGAGGAAATGGCATTATTATAGGCCAGAACCAGTAACTCTGGACTCAAGCTGGCATTAGGAAACTCCAAGAGGTCAATCACTGCTGCCAGGTCTTCAGGCCACACATCCTGTAAAGAGTGGCAACTGACCACCTCCACAGGGGCAGACCTATGAGGGGGGTGCAAAAATTGAACCTCACAATGCAATGATCGGACCAGTTGACAGGTTCCACCCCCAGGTCAGTGGTCTCGATCCCCAGGAGAAAAAACAAGTCCAAAGAATGACCATGATTATGAGTAGCTGAAGAAACAATCTGAGTGAAGCCCAGTGATGTCATCATTTGGAGGAATTGCTGGCCAAACAGCTAGAGTTCATCATCGACCCAGGCATTGAAGTCACCCAGGACCATCAGTCTGGGTGACTCCAATGCCATGTTGGCTGCAAAATCTGCCACTTCCTGCAGGAATCGCATCTCGTCCCCGGGTGGACGGTAGACTAGAGCTATCCTGCAACCCACACTGGCTACCACGGTACATTCAAAGGATTTAGCCTCCTCAACTGGTACACCAGTGAGGCCCAATTCTGTCTTAAAACAGACCGCTACCCCACACAGTCCAATCTCGGGCGGTGAATCACCAGGTACCCAGTTGGAATTGCTGCCTCCAAAATGGGGCCAGCATTTTCATCCAGCCAGGTCTTGGTGATGCAAGCCAGATCAGCTGTTCCAACAAAATCTGCAATAATTTCAGTTTTGTTCTTAATAGATCTAGCATTGCATAACACTGCCCGAGTTGGATGGGATTCTTGAGCCATCCCAGCTAATTGTCCATCAAAGGAGATGGTGCCCTTGGGTATGGGGACTAAGCATGGACTACCACATTCCAGGCTCCATTTCACCCCAGGGTGTCTTCTGGACCTAACCACCCCTATGCAAGAGAACCGCTCCTTCGACCTCCAATGTCAGCGCCCCCTCACTGCGCCCACCCCCATTTCTCCAATGTACAATGCCCAATGCCCAACAGTGTTGATAAATAAAAAAGGGAAAGGGGGGGGAATGGGCAGAGGGCACAGAGAGAGGAAGCTGAATAGCATAAGACCAGGGGGGCCAGCAGGCACATTTCACACACTAATAACCAAGGCAAAATCCTATTGTACTTATAAAAAACTACCCAAAGAAAGTTGCAGTATACCCCATAAAACTCAGGCTAAAACCCATAATGAATCATAAACTTCTCCCTGAGACAAAAATTCAGAAATCAAAACCCTACTTAACAACAAAATAATTACTACATTAAACATAAGTAGCAACACTTCCCCACCCCAGAACCCACTCACAGCTCAGAGGAGGACAGCACTAAACAAAAACTGATAAATATCAATAAACTAAATAATAATAAAAATAATAATACCGTAGAAAAATGTAAGGAGAAAAGACCAGCTGGTCCAAGTCCCGATAGTCCTCTCACTACTAACAGGACATTTGAAGAATCCTCAGGAGCACAACCCCTGGGCAACAGTCTTTCCTTCAATGATGATACAGTTAATCGTTAGGCCACGATACTCTCACTGTCAGGGCCCAAGGATATATTAATGATGGCACTCTCACTACCAGAAGTAAATGAGCTTTAAACCTTTTCAAAAAGCAGATGAAATACAAGCAAATGAAAGTACTCTTACTGGCCAAAAAATAATAAAAAGTCAAACCATATCAGGAGGAGGAGCAGGAGCAGGAAAAAAGTCCAAGGGAGCCTCTTCAGGACCAGTCGGCTCTACAGCCTGGGAGAGCCTCACAAAATCTGGCCCAAGGTCCACAGCCAGGCAGTGCCAGCTACTCCGAGACCTCCATCAGAACCCAGCCTAATCGGTCCCCTGGGATACTCAAGGGACAGAGCACCAAACCACCGGTTACCCGGCAAGTAGAACACAAACCTCAAAGCTGCCGCAGACTGGTACATGGGCCCCAACCAATCCAGGCCAGCTCATCAGTTGCAAATTGAGCCACTAGTCCCTAAATCCACAGCTGAAAATCCTCCAATATGGATCCAACAGAGTTCCAGGTTCGAATACAGAAATCAGTAATGATTCCGATTCCAAAATTTGTTGCAGTCAGATACATACATCCACAGATCACAATTTCTTCGGCAACCGTCCTCATCAAGGCAGCATCAAGCCCTCGATCCCCAAATGATCCACCACGGATTCTCCATGTCTCCTCAATCTTCAGCTGTCACAGCAGGACAAGCAGAGAAAATGGGCCACTCAACAGCCAGCACTAAGCCACAGATCCTCCAACGATCCTCCCCACATCTCCTCAATCTGCAGCAGTGGGACAGGCAGAGAAATGGGCCACTCAACAAATAAGCCCATCACTAACTCACTCCACAGCACAAAAAGCAGGCAAGAACAGAAAACAAAGCGAATAAAATGAAAATGTTCTAAAAACAAACTGAACAAATGGACTTAAAACAAACGGGATTAAAGGAGGCTTAAACAAAGTAAAAACAAACTTTAAACAGTCTTAAAAACAGTCTAAAAATTAAAGTTCAGGGACTGCAACTAACAAGCAGCCAACAGCACGCCGAGCTTAGTGGCCATCTTGCACCTGCACCTGGAAGTCACAATTTATTCTATGCACGCACATAATTTTGTTGCTAAATTTTCAACATGGCCATTTTTTCACATCACCTCATGAACAGTACGGCTGTCATTTTTCACATCCTGATCAAAATGTGTTTTCACACCTGTGGTGCAAAACAGCATTGCAGTTACGCATAATTACATTTTGCCTTACCTTTCACAATTTCTCCATACTGGGGTATATGAGGTGGGGTAATAAGATGACTATGCTGACAATTTGGTCAATGTTGTTCCACACCTACATATAAATGCACATCTATGGAGGGATTGGAGTGCAAGGTCCACCCACAGTTAAATAAGGATACTATTATACTATCTCAAAAAGAAAGGAAATTAATTGCAAAAAACTCTGTTTATGCATCAGTTAGGGTTCCTATTACAGAGACAAAATTATGGAAATTCAGTGTTAGGGTTCCCTACCCTACCACCCCAAACCCCCTCCCACCCTCCACACACCAACAGGCAATGGGGTGTGCCTTGGGGTCGTCAGGCCTAACTCTCACCCCATGCTCCTATACTGTACCTTCTCAGCTTCCTTGCATGAGGAATGATGTGTCAGTTAGGCCCAATGATCCCCCCAAGGCACACCCCAATGCCTATTGGTGTATGGAGGGTGAGGGGTGGGGTGGTAGGGTTGGTAACCCTAAAACTGAATTTCCATACCTTTGTAGCTGTAATAGAAACCCTACCTAATGCATTAATAGAGTTTTTTTGGAAATGAATATATATATATATATATATATATATATATATATATATATATATATATAGATAGATATGTATATACAGGTATATATATATATGGCATAGTCTTACCACTATAGTTAGGGTTAAGTAGGCACTTCAGTGTTAAAGTCAAAATTTAGCACTTTAATAACTTTGCAACCGTTCAATGGATTTGTATGAAATTTGGCATGTGCAAGATATGTTCAGGTCAATGTGCAGTTTCTGAGTTACAGAGAGAGTGAAAAAAAAACATGTTTTCGCTCCTTGACTTTGCTGGGATTTCTCTTTGAACTTGTGTACAGCCCAGATGCTTTGTTTTTTTTGGTCTGACATTTTCAGGGCATAAAAGGACTACCTCACAGATGCGCCTTTGGCTAGTCTGGTGAAAAAATAATAAGCCATTTTTAAGATATTGCAATTTAAAAATTAAAAAAAATCATTTCTGAGCATGCTCTGTAAGCACTAAAATATAGCTGTATGAAACGAAGTAGGAATCCTGCTTTGTATGGAAAAATTCCTACTTTCATGTGGCCACCATCTTGTTTTTAGATTTGCCTTGAAAATTGCAAAGTTGTAAACCTCCCAAAATGATATCCTTGGGAGGAACCAACACATATAGCTTGCTTATTGGGACCTGCTAGGTGCATTCTGCACTTTATTGTTTGGAATATTTCTTTAAAATGTGTGATAGTAATCATTAGAATTCTTTGTTCGTGTGCTTATCATATGACGTAGGATCCTAGTTCATATGGCATGATACGAACTAGGATCCTACTATGTGAGCTGAAATCCTCAAATATTTTTTTCAAACAAAAAATGCTGCTGCCGACATTGGGGTGTCTAATCCCCATGTTGGCATTAGATACTAGTGTCCCCAACAGTCTTACATGTTGCCAACATCGGGGTGCCCAATCCCTGTCTCAGCAGTAGCCCCTCCAAAGGTGGAACACTGGGAAGCCCACTCCCAGTGTCCCTATGTGTTTTATACCCTCCAACACCACCAGTACTGTCGGACACTTGGGAACCCACCTCCAGTGTCCCTTAATGTTGCTTTCCATATACCTGAAACAAAGAAAACAGTCCCCTGATGTATTTTTGTTTTGTAAACCTGTAAAAAAAGAAAACTGTCCCTCATCGTTTCCCCATCCCCAACCATCCAGACCCATCCAGACCCTCCCACTAAGCAACCCACTACCCCACACACACCCTATACTTACCACTGGAGGCCTTCCTCTGTCATCTTCTGTGGACTGTGACACATCTGCACTCTTCAAAGCTGAACCGCAAACTGAAGAATCAAGGTAAGCACCATATAATGGCTGTCAATTTTGTTTTGAATTTAAGTTGATTTCTTGGCCATTTTACATTATTTTTTCACCAAATTTTCAACATGTGTCTTTTGGGACCCCACCTCATGAACATTGGCACTGTCATTTTGTTACTCGGTCCTGAAAGGTGATTTTGCGGTCACTGCCAGGAATCACTTTTTAAGACCATTTAACAAAATGACAGAGCCAGTGTTCATTAGGAGGGGTCCCAAAAAGGCAATGTTGAAAGTTTGGTGCAAAAATATCAAAAGAACACCCAAGTTATATGTGGTCATTGAAATTTCACTACGCACATGCATAACTTTGGAAATTTGTTATATTTTCACTCCAAATTTTCAGCATTGCCATTTCTTCACACTACCTCATGAACAGCACAGCTATCATTTTTCATATCCTGCCTGAAATGTGTTTTCACTCCTGTGGCACAGAATGGCACATACACTGTATAAAATCACCTTTTGGTAACTGATTAATGAAATGGTAGTGCCAGTGTTCATGAGGTGGGGGTTCCCAAAAGGTCATGCTGAACATTTGGTGGAAAAAATCTTAAAAATACCTGAGTTATGTGTGCCCATTGAATTTATTCAATGCACTTTGGTACTTTTCAATATTTTTGTGCTAAATTTTCAACATAGCCATTTTTTCACAGCTCCTCATGAACAGTACAGTTGTCATTTTTCACATCCTGCCCAAACTGTGTTTTTGCACCTTTGGCACACAATGGTGTTGCAGTTGCACATTATTAAGTTTTGTCTTGCATTTCACAATTTATCTGTACTGGGGTACATGAGATGGGATTATAAGATGGCTATGCTGACAATTTGGCCACTGTTGTTCAACACATGGAGGGCCCTGTGCTTCCACACCTGCAAACATATGCACATCTACAGAGGGATTGGAGACCAGGGTCTAAAAGACCCTGCACTCCCACAGTACAATACAAACACTATTATACTATTTTAAAAAAGCAAGGAAATTCATTGTAAAAAAAAAAAAAACCTCCATTAATACATCAGTTAAGGTTCCTATTACAGTGACAAAAGTATGGAAATTGAGTGTTAGGGTTCCCATCCCTACCACCCCACCCCACCTACCCTCCACACATGGACAGGCATTGGGTGTGCCTTGGGATCATCAGCCCTAACTCTCACATGATTCCATGAGTAAGGAAGCTTAGATGGTACAGTATAGGAGAATGAGGTTGGAGTTAGGCCCGATGGCCCCAAGTTGCACCATGATGCCTGTTGGTGAGTGGAGGGTGGTAGGGTGGTAGGGGTGGGAACCCTAACACTGAATTTCTATACTTTTGTTGCTGTAATAAGAATCCTAACTGATGCATTAACCGAGTTTTTTTTTTTCAAATGAATGGAGAAAAATGGACTCCAGGACAGTCAGCAGCATGAATTCATCTCTGGATGATCCTGCCAGACCAACCTAATTGAATACTATGACTGGGTAATGAGGGAAGTGGGTAAAGGCCATGCAGTGGATGTGCTGTATCTAGACTTCAGCAAGGCCTTTGATTTGGTGCCTTATGGGAGGCTGGGGGGGTAAGTTGCAATATATGGAGGCAGAGACAAAGATAGTAAAATGGATTATGAACTGGCTGAAGGGGAGGCAGCAACAGGTGGTGGTGGTGGTGGGGCACTCTCTTTCCCAAGGGCAGTGACAAGTGGTGTGCTGCAGGGCTCAGTTCTGGGTCTGGTGTTGTTTGGGTTATTCATATTGGACATCTCACATGGCGTTAGGAGGAAGATAAGTCTGTTCGCAGATGATACCAAGAAACGGGTGGTGGTAGATGACATAGAGGGGTGGCAGGGGCTACAGGAGGACCTAATCAAACTGGAGGAGTGGTCAGAAAATTGGCAATTGAGTTTCAGTGCGAAGAAGTGCAAGGTTTTACACTTTGGAGCATGGAACCCAGGCAGAAGGTAGAAGTTGGGAGGGGTTCAGATAGAGATCACAGAGGAAGAGAAGGACCTAGGGGTGATCATAATGGGTAACATAAACAACTCAGCTCAGTGCAGGAAGGTGGCCGCCAAGGCCAACAAGATGCTGGGATGTATTGCAAGAGGAATCTCATCCAGAAATAGGGATGTGATCCTACCTCTGTACATGTCACTAGTCAGGCCACATTTGGAGTACCGCATGCAGTTCTGGTGTTCCTTTCTGAAGAAGGATATCAGATTGCTGGAGGGGTGTGCAGCATAGGGCAACTGAGATGATCCAGGGCATGGAAAGCAAATCCTATGAAGACAGGCTGACTGAGTTGAATATGTATGCCCTGGAGGAGAGGAGGGATCGGGGGGATATGATTGAGACCTTCAAATATTTGAAGGGGATTAAAAAAACAGGCACAGAAGGGATATTTAAGCTGAGGAGAGAAAGGGACACCAGAAGGCATGGTCTCAAGATGGAGGGTTGAAGATATCGGAGAGAGATGAGGAGGCATTTTTTCACAGAGAGGGTGGTGGAGAAATGGAACACTCTACCCAAGGAGGTGGTATCCTGTACCACAGTGGGCAGTTTTAAAAGGGCATGGAACAGTGTGCGAGGGGGGGTAAAGGTGACGGGGGAGAGGAGGATGGGGCAGCTGCAATATAAGGGTGCTAGCTGAGCATTTGAGCAGGCTAACTTGAGAGACCATAAAGTTTGTGGCAGATTTGTGTGTTTGTATGTTCATATATATATTATAGCTGCATGGTAGTGCAGCTATAGTTAGGGTGACAAAGAAAACAACACATGGGACAATGTTTTCGAACACTGTTTTTGCAAAAACCAAAATGTTTTCGCAACACCCCTATACCTTATAATGAAATCTTTTCATGTACAAAATAATGTTTTCACGAAAGTTTTCATAGTCCACATATAAATTTTCCCATAGGCTAAAATGGGACATTGTTTTCAAGGATTGTTTTTGCTAAAACAAAAATGTTTTTGTGACACCTCTATACCTTATGTAATGTTTTCACACACAAAAAAATGTTTTTGTGACACCTCTATACCTTAGGTAATGTTTTCACGCACAAAAAAATGTTTTCACAAATGTTTTCACAGTACACATATAAATTTTCCCATAGGCTAAAATGGGACATGAAAAACTTGCATAACTTTTGAATGGATTCATATTTTTTCACCAAATCTTCAAAAGGCACCACTTTGACCCAGGCCGCATATACACGTGCACATTTGAATCCAAACAGGCACATCTTTCATTCTGTTAAGCCTGAAGAAAAAATGCACAAAAGTTGAGAATTTTTCACACATTTGACACTCTGCTGTTCCACAAATGTACATCCAACCAAAATGAAACTTTTCAGATCCAGAGATCTATGGTTGGATGCTGCGTATGCAAAATTTCGGGCAAATCGGACAAATAGTTTCAAAGTTATTATAATGCAAATTTGGGGGTTTAACATAGAAGTGGCCTGCCAACTTCATTGTGCCAAGGTGGATTGTGCTTTTGGGCTGAAATTTGCAAGGTGGCAGGCCCTGGTCCTACAGATATGCCTTTTGGTGGTTTGGTCCCAAAATATTCAACAGGCTCTTAGTTACAGCATTCCAAAGTTGTGAAATTTCCCATAGGATAACATTGCGGCGCATGTATTTCAAAAACGATTCAAGACAAATTTTTTTGCTATCCACTGCTTAGTACACCTTTAGGTGGACTAAGCTTGCGAGGAGATTTTGAAGTCTTAGATTACAGCGGCAGTGGAATTTTTTTCATAGTTGAAATTGGTACTGAGATATTGCCAAATAAGTGTTACAAGGGTTCATTTTCAGTTCTATGGGGCTGCTGTATGACACTGTACTTATGTATAAATGGGAGTGCAGGGCCCAGAGGGCCTACAATCCCACTGATGCATACCATTACCCAAAAAATGGGTAATGTGAAGGTAGTGCAGGGCCTGAAGGGCCCGTGCTCCCACAAATACATGCCAGTTACCAGTTAAATTACACTTTCTCAAATAGAAAGGAAATTCACTGCAAAAAACTTCATTAATGCATCAGTTAGGGTTAATAGCACAGTGACAAAAGTATGGAAATCTGATATTAGGGTTACCCCTCATCACAGCATCCCACCCCCCAACCTCCACACACCAACAGATGTCGGGGTGTGCCATGGGGTCAACATTCCTAACTCTCGTCCCATTCTCCTATACTGTAGCATGTCAGCTTGCTTATACATGGAATGGGGTGAGAGATAGGCCTGATGACCCCATGGCACACCCTGCTGTCTGTTGGTGTGTGGAGGGTGGGTGGGTGGGTGATGGGGAGTAACCCAATATCACATTTCGATACTTTTGTTGCTGTGCTATCAACCCTAACTGCTGCATTAACTAAGTTTTTGCAATGAATATATATATATATATATATATATATATATATATATATATATATATATATATTAATGCAATAGGGGTTGACATATATTCAGTGTGATAAATGTGTTTATCTGAGTCACTGTATGTATAAATAAATTTATACATACGCATAACGACCTCCCTAAACAAGGCCTGTCGACTGCTTACTGGATCCCACTGACTCACACATACATGTGAGCTTTACGCTCAAACGGGATGGCTTCAACTTGCTAACCGCATAAAGTACTTACCTGCTTGATAGCGAGAAAAACTACTTTGGGCTTTACTCCACCTAGTGTCCAACCCCTCCTGTGCTCAAACACTAATCCTCATAACACCAGTGGGTCTGAACGTCAGCTTCTACAGGTCCCCCAATGCCGCACCACTCTGGGCCAAAGATCCTTTGCACACTGTGCACCCAGCTGGATGAATGCCCTCAGCACTCACATCACCTCCACCTCCTCACTGGGCATATTCAAATCAAGCCTGCATCATCATCTCATGGCCTCCAGCTCATGTGACTGCCACCCCTAACTTCCCCCTTCCCCACTGAGATCAACCCGCCCCCGATGTTCTTTGACAATGCCACGAGCTGCTCTAGTCTCTTTCGGCTGCCACCTGCCTATCCTCTCACCCTTCCTTCCTGATTTCTTCTAGGTTTCTGACATGATTCTTTGTATGTGTTATTCATGTATCCTATTTACTGTGATGCCGTACCTGAACTGTTGAATATGGTTGTATACTCTCTTTAATGTTGCATGCCCTTGTTTAACATGTATGTTCTCTGATGACGTGGAACCTTTGTAAAAGAGCCTTGGCTCAAAGGTAATTGTAATCCTAGATCTAAATAAACAATACATACAGTGACCATTTATACACACAGTTACTATGTCACAAATCTTTTTAGAATTCATTTAGAGTGTTCGACATCAGAAGCAGTACTAACATATTCAAATGGGAATGACTAAAACGAAAAAAGATAGCATGGTACTGTGAGCACGAAAATTGTTCAGCACAAAATGATCTATAAAATGAGTGGTGATTCATGTATAGATACCTTATAGATTTTTTACAAATAACAAAAAAGAAGAAGAAAATTTAATTTTTTGTTCACTTTTTTGACAAACAAATGTGAATAACTTTAAAACAAAAAATGATAATATGGTACTGTGAGCACAAAAATGTTTAGCACAAAAATATCTACAAAATGAGTGATGTTTCATTTATAGATACCTTTTAGTTTTTTTTTATAATTAGCAAAAAACAGCATACAATTCAATTTTCTTTTCTCTTTTTTGACAAACAAATGTGAATAACTTTAAAGTGAAAATGGTAGCATAGTACTGTGAGCATGACATTTGTTCAGCAAGAAGTTTTCTACAAAATGAGTGGTGTTTCAGTTAATAGCAACCACTATGCTAGGCAGACATACTCTAGGAAAGTTAACCAAAACTCCCAGAAATTATCATTTAAAATAAAGATAAACAGTCAAAACCAAATGTTCCTGCACTGATAGAAAGCATCCCTATTGCATAAATGAAATATACAATGGTGAGCTGTCAGATAAATGATTTATCTACACTTGTGCTGTTTGACCTCGGACACCCATGGGTTACCCACGGTCAAACAGCACGTGTGTAGATAAATTATTTATTTGACAGCTCACCATTGTCCCAGATTCCCCCTTTTTCCCTTACAAAAGACAAAGACCATTTAATGCTGCTGTGCTCAGATTGGCAATTAATTTATTATATATGATAATTCCATTTTCCATCTCATCATCTTTTATTATTGTTTCTTTCACCATTGTATTTAATTGCATCCATATATCAATCTCTGATCATCCCTCTTTCTTTCTCTTGTCGCTCCCCCAGATGAAAACCTGGGTGCCTTCTTTTCTTTTCCTGTTAAGTAACGGTGAGAACCGAGACTGCTTTTCCTCCTTCAGCTTCTTCTTCTTTTCATCCTATTCCTTTTTCTTCCCCTCTCCCCTCCTTCCCCCCCTTTTTCACCATTAGCCAATCTCCAGGTTGCTTTGGATAGCTGGCTTTCTCCCCCATTTAGGGTATTGTTCCCCCACCACTTAGGGGACCTCCTCCCTTTTCTGTCTCCTTTTTTTTTTGCATGTCTCCTCCATGCTTCTATAAATCCCATCATTTCTGTATTAACATATCTATGGCTAAATCTGACAGGTGCATGCCCTCTGACCTGTAAAATCCTCTACCCACTCTTCCACACCCCGTAGTATTTCAGGGTAGGAAGCAGTTGTGCCCATCTCATCCCCTGGATGCCATGCCCAACCAAACTACATTTTCTCACATCCTGGTACAGCTGTTTTCCCCCAGCCTTTTTCTCAGTTCTCTTCTCCACCCAGATAAATCTAGGAGTGACTGCAGATCATACTTCTGTGATCCTCCCTCTTCCAATAGGATTTAAGCAAACTAAGTATCTTATATATGTTCTTAGCTCCCCTTTTTTTTGTATCACACTTCTATGCCCCCCCAACATGGCTCTGTATCTGTAAAACAAAACACAGGTGATACATTAGTCTCCATACTGCAGTGCTCGAATGTATCTCTTGTAACTGGCAGATCGCCAGCGCCCCCTCTCCAACATATTAGTCACCATCTCATCTGCTGCTGCCCACTGTGAAGCAGCCCCTATCTGTAGGGAGTGGGATGAGTAATTGCATGGATCCTTCCCCAGGAATTGCATGCCTTTTTTTTTAAACATGGCCGTGACTTGATAACTTGTGGCCTTCTTTCCATTTCCGTGTACAAATAATCTCCCTGTCCTATTCCCACGCTCTGCGGCGTAAGCCCACAAAGCCTTCACTGGGCACACTGTGTCGTCTACGTGAGCCTTCAGGGTTACCGTACAATCCTGATCCCCTTGATCCATCTTTGACCTCTTAATCATTATTCATATACCTTTCATCCCCTAACTCAGATCTTCCCATTCCAACCCTCCTTCCTCATCCTTCCTGCCATGTCCCACTACCTCGCTCACTTCTCATGGCCCCTGGAAACATTGCTACATAGATCATGTGGCATAGCTCGGCCTTAGCTTTTGATCTGCAGATTGCCGGTAAAGCCCCTTTTTAGTTTCACAAGCCACTGCTCCCCTATTGGTCTTTTACTGGCCCTCAGAGTCCATGGTGCCCATGAGCAGTGAAACAGCAGTTCTGCTCTCTCTTGCCAATGTCCCAGGTGTTCCTTGGTATGGGTGTCTTTTCTCCTCTGCTGTAGGTGCCAGCCTCTGTAAACGATCCAGCTGCCGATGGGAAAGGCTGTCAGCCAGGCTGTTGTGTACCTCTTCTATGTGTTTTGCCCTGAATGACATGTTCAATTTCAAGGTCCTTAACACCAACTGTCTCAAGACCCCCATGACCGTTTCTGACCTGGCTCCTCTGTTGTTTAAAACATCTGCCACTGCCTTGTTGTTGCACCAAAATGTCACCTTCTGATTCTGCAGCTCTTCCCCCCACACCGGCCTGCAGGCCCAAATGAGCATGATCTCCAACAGTGTGATGTCTTTTACTTTCCCGTCCCTCACCCAGTCTGCAGGCCATGGTTCCGCGAACCACCTGCCCCTCAAATAGGCCCCCATACCTAAGCCCCCTACTGCATCTGTGTAGAGATTGAGGTCCATGTTATAAACCCAGTCCTCCTGCCAAAAGGAACAGCCATTATTGGTGCTGAGGAACTCCTCCCACACCCTGAAATCTTGCTTAACTCCTTTCATCATGTCTACCCAGTGATGTGGTCTGGTGACTCCCGCTGTGGCCCTTCCTAACCTTTTGGTGAAAAACCCATCCCTGGTCTCATTGCCCTGCACACAAAGTTTAGGTGTCCCAGGACCTGCTATACCTGCATTAATTGCACTCTTCTACTTGTGTGTACTTGAATCAGCCCCTTCCACTTCAATACTTTTGTCTGGCAACCTAAAAACCTCCATCAGGGCATCCATTTCAATACCCAGGAATTCTAAAACCTTACTGGGACCTTCTGTTTTTTCCGGTGCCAATAGAACCCCTATTTCTGTGCATAAATCTTGGAAACTGGCCACTATTCTTTCTGTGTCACTCTTTCCTCTGCCTATTAAAAGGAAATCATCCAGATAGTGACTGACCATCTTGTAACCATTTTTTTGTTGAAATATCCACTGTAAGCAGGTGCTGAATGTCTCAAAAGCAGCAAATGCTATGGAACCTCCCATGGGCATTGCTTTGTCAAAGCAGTACTGTCCCCCGATTTTAAAACCCAACAGGTCCCAGTCTTCCCTCCTAACCAGAAGCAATCTGAAGGTGGACTCTATGTCCATTTTTTCTATCCAAGCACCAGACATTGCTTGGATGATCTAGACCTCCTCTTTTAATGTGGTGTAGAGCACTTTACCATGTTCTTTGCTTATAAAATCATTCACTGACCCCCCTCCTGAAAATGACAGGTGGTGAATCATCCTGTATTCCCCGTTGTTGTTTTTTGGGAGGACTAGACCCAACGGAGATATTCTCATGTTTGGCAATGGGGGGGGGGGTATCACATGGCCCTCCAACTCTTCCCAGCTGCCTTTTCTTTCTCTATATTTCTTCTTAACATTTCCTCCTTCCCCTTAACTGAGCCCAGGTTGCTCGCTTCCCTTGCTTGTCTCAGGCCTTCACACTGTAATGAAAAGCTGTCCAAAAACCAGACATAATCATCTCTGCCACTTTTTTATCCAGGTATCTTTCTAACCAGCCCTCCTATGCAGCTATCTTGATGGGGGTTAATGCTTCTTGAAATTGATCCCCTGCTACCTTCTTTTCCCTTCTGCTACATTCCCCCTACCTGACATTTTTCTGAATCTGACAGTCTGCCTCTCCCCTCTCTGTTCCATGCATGTCCCTATACCCTTGCCCTTCATGAAATAAATGCTGGTTTGCTCCTTGCCACCCTGGCCCCTGGGTTCCTTGTGCTCATGTCATTCTGCATCTGCTAGCTGGGTGTGCTCCCCCACATTTGGAGCATGCATGCCAAAAGTGGCGTTGTGGCCAGGACCAAAAGCCCTATTGTAGCCCCAACAACACCCCTTGGGTATCATGCCCCTCTTCCCTATCTCTCCCTCTGGCATGGACCTCTGGCATGGACTGGTTGGTTACATAATCAGTCCACAAATCTAATTGTCTCACGTCCTGTCTTACATCCCCGTATGTCACCATCCTCTGTTGGAAGACTTCATCATAATATATCCACCCCACCCCCCCTTTGCCTTTGCCCCCTTTTTATCAGGGAGTACCCAATGAGTGGAATGCCCAACTCTGGCTTCTTCTCCATTACTATTGCTGAGTATATGGCAAAAACCTAAAAAAGTGCCCATCCCCAAGCTTCCCTTTAGTGAATTTGTCCTCCTCTTTCTTATCCAACAAAACTACCGCTGCTGACATTTTTCTCTCTCCTATATTTTCTGTTTCATCATCTTTTTCTGCCACTTCTCGACTTACTAAAGCAAAAAATACCCACATACTCCCCCTTCCATATTTTCTCTTTTGTGGCCAGCAGTATGTGTTCCCCTACTCTCATCCCTGGAGTTCCTACCTCCCTTGTTCCTTTTCCTACATTCTCCCCCCTCCCCTTTCTTATTTTCCTTCATTGTCTGTCTTCCTGACCTAATCTCTGCCAGTGCTGATTATCCCCCCCCGCCCTGAGCGCCAAAATAAGTTGGTTTATATGTTCTTTGATGCTCCCTCCTACTGACCCGGGTACATTACCCGTGTCTTTTCCATCTCCCTGCGGTCTGCTGACCTCATGATGGCCCGGTATGTCCCCTTGTGGCTGAATGGCTGGTGGCAATGGTGGCTGTGGAGAAACCGTCATATTCGGGGGCTCCGGTCTGGGTTCCACCGGGGGAACCCAAACCTGGTCATGGGGAGGTACTGACGGGACTGGGACACAGGGCTGCGGAGGTACAGGGCTATCCACTCTGAGAGGTACCACCATGGTGGCTGCACCCCGGTAGAGCTGTGTGGCCTCCCTGCTGGCCGTTTCCCTCCACCCCCCCTTTCTTTCCCGCATTCCTCTTCTCCCTGGATCTCCCAGTTCCTCCCCTTCCACCATCTGCCACATTCTGTTGGCTTTTTTGAAAACTCCACAGTGGCCTTGTAGGCGTTGTCTTTAGTTGGCTTGTTCTTTTTTGTTGTCATTTCTCTTATTCACCAACAAAAGCTGTGGAGACACTGGACAAACAAGAAAAGCAAACATCTTAATTAATTGTCTGTCCAGAAAACTAGGCCATGAATTGTTGAGGCCCCCCCCGTTTTCTCTATACATATATTTTTATTTTATATCTTTTTTTTTTTTTTGTATAGCTCTGGCCCTGTGCCTCCCATTCTCCCCGCCTGTGGCCTAAGGTGCCCCCCCCACCTGGTTCATCTAGCCTGGTTTCCACAGCGTGGTTTCTCGTCCCCGCTGCATCTGTGTAGAGATCCAGTGCACACAGGATCTCTGCCCCCCTTTGCCTGCCACCAACCCCTTTCTTTGCATGCCCTTTTTTAGGGCTCCATCCTCCCTGTATTCCTTGGTCTTGCGGCGTCCCACTTCATGGCTGCCAATCCTTTAGGCTGTAGTCCTTCTGCCAAAACTTGCCTTTCCTTCCGGTTCCTTCTCACCCTACTCACCGTTGGCCCACCCCCCCCCGTGGCTTAGCATTCCATTTAACGTCATTCTCAGACCCCAAATTAGAGTCCCTCAGGTCATCTGCCAAGTGATCCGGGCAAAACACTTCAGGCCCATGAAAGCCAATAATCAAATATTCATGGACAACTAGCCATGCGTAGGCCCAAACGTATCCCCCAGGTCAATGCACAGCATGTTCTACCAAGTGGCATGTGACGTCACGCCACGCGGCCGTCTTTTTCTTGGCATTCCCCCTTTCTCTTTGTCCCGCATTCCCTGCATCTCCTCCACGCCCAAATCATCTTCTTCCCTCACTCCCTGATTCCTTGCGCCGTCGGCGTGCTAATTCTCTGGACAAAATTGACGTGTGACATCACGCCACATGGCCACGCTAAATCAATACTGGTCTTCTGACCATCCACCTGCCTCCCATTCATGAGGCCTGCACCCATTTCTTATTCCCCCCAGCATAAATCCTTTCTCCCAAGTTTCACTCATTGAAAAACGGCGTGAGACGTCACACGACATGGCTATCCCTGTCTGTCCCCAGCACCAGTCCCTTTACAGTCATCCTTTCCTAAAGTGCTCTGACCCCATGATCCACATTAACCTAACACATCATTAGGCCCCTGTTTGAGGCTTTTTTTTTTAATCTTCCCCCGGAGCCCTCATCCCATCCAGATTCCTCCTACTGCCTTACGCGTTCTCCACCGCATGCTGCAGTCTCCCCTTCCCCATGGTCATTGGCTCTCTCGCCCATCCGTGCTCTTCCCTGCCTATTCCCTAGGTCCAGCTGGCCCACAACCACACACGCTGTGTCTTGCCCCTTTCCGCAGGTAGAAGAAAAACGCTCACAGGATCAGCTCGTGTGGGACCTGCTCTCTAATATCAATCACTGGGCTCAGAAAACAACAAAAACCTCTGTGTCTCCCGTACCATAGAGCACCAAAACCATTTTCAGCTTCTTTAAATACGAAAAAGGGAACATTTTTAAATATGCCAACAAATCTTAACCACACATCGCTATTATTACAACTCAACCAAAGTCCCCCGTGTGTTGGCTTCCCCTTATGTATATACTCTCAGCCTTTCCTCCCATGCTGGAAGATCCACATCCAGTTTAATCCCCATGCTTATTTTTTTTTTTAAACAGACCATAAACTGAAACTTGAAATAACCAAAACAGCTACCCTGTTTTGTTTACATGCATTCCTATGTCCTGCTTCACTACTGATGCTAGAATTTCCTTCCACAAAGCTCTGACTACAGCAGCATTGTCTCACACAATAAACCATCCACATTTTTTTATTAACCATGATCCCCCCAAACAAGAGTCTTTTTTTTTTTTACATCATCTCTGGTTCAAATAGCTGTTCATATTCCTTACCTTCTCTTTCCTAGTGTACAAACCTCTGTTCCAATCAGTATGCCAATTTGAAGTGTTGTAATTTCAGTATAGATCAAAACTTCAGCAAAAGTGGCTGAACCACTCCCGTGCTGCCCATTATGTACCTCCTTAAGCCCCTCCTCCTCCCTGTTGCCTGCCTATTGTTCTGTCTCCCTGCCCCTCCCCTTCCCTTCCCCCTTCCCCCTCTGAGCACACCATCTTCAGGTAAAGGGAAGAGGTGCACAAGGACAACTTGGTCTCCCCTTAAAGGGCAAACCCCATTGTATATCACATATATATATATATGTATATGTATGACTTGCTATGCACACTTATAGAGTTGTATAAATGACAGGCATCAGTTGTTTCATGTTAGTTCGTTTAATGAGCATTTATTACTGAACAACTGGCTGTCACAAATGAAATGGTATATGATTTCAACATACAAATGTGAACTTATCTAGTATGATGGTTACTCACTGTTCCTGTTGTTTCATAGGATCACCTTTATTAATCGGTCAAGAAGGAATTTTCCAAGCAGACTATAACTAGTACTACAAAAAAGACTACAGTAATAATACAGTTATGCATGTACTTTAACAGTCCCATAGCATGACTGTCAAGAAATTATCCTTCTTTTTATTACTGCTTTTTAACATTCTCTGGTAACATTGTGAAACTTTAATTTTCAAACAGGTTGACATTTAATTGGCATTTTTTCTATTAATAAATTAATCTAAATTTATATCCTGTGTATGACTCTTTATTTCTTTTCACATGAAGGTCTATCATGATAATTGTGCATAGCGTTACAAATCATTCAGCTTCATAGGAAATGTGTAGCAGGTCACTTAACCACAAAGCAAAAACAAGCAAACTAAGAAAACAAAAAAAGATGAAAAGAATGATTCCCAATGGAACAATTGCAACCATAGTGATCAATTTGAGAACTGCAAGCATTCTGCCACCTTCTAAAGATTCCATGGTATGTATCAGAAGTCTTAAGTAAAAAATGATCACCTGACGTTGAGTTGTTATACATACAGATGTTACTGACAGAGTAAAGGAGAGGAGTGCAGTCCTATTTCTTTTCAGTTGAACATATTATTAAATGTTTAAGTATCATCATTTCCAGGAGTCACGTGATGCACTGCTTGAGCTAACAGCTCTCTTTGATCACTCCCACCCTCTTGATCCAAAAGTCTCCATTTTTTACTGCTTATCTTTTGTTGAACTGGATGAAACTGAATTACTGTAACTGTTCTTAACTGCTATTTCAATGATCAGTGGCCAGATATCTGGAAAATGGAGGTAGAAATGAAAACTACACCTTGTCATCAAACTCCTCCCACTACTCCTGACAAGGCCTCGAAGCACACTAAGGCACAGCCCACTGCTTCTTGCCATACTGCTCCAGCAGCAGCTGTTACGGAGGAGAAATCCACAGGAATTTGGGTACCTTAAAGATGCTCTGCAGGGGCTTATGAATGAAATCAAGGTGCTTCATATTTCTGTGGATGTATTAAACTGGAGAATGGGGGATAATGAAGCCCACACGAGTTTGCTGGAGGACTGGTGGCATAAAATGGATCCCGAAGTTGTAGCCCTATGGCAGAAGAAGACCTGCCTTGAGCCCATTTAGAGGATTTAGAGGGCAGGAGTAGATGCAACAATGTTCTCATACTTGGCCTCCCAGAGAGAGCAGAGGGGTCAAACCCTATACTCTTCATCTAAAAACAGGCTGAACAGCCTCCTAATGGACACTCCTATGTTATCAAAGAGGACCCATCAATTGCTATGGCCTATGCCCTCTGAGAATTTGCTGCCTCGGCCCTTTATTCTTAAATTCTTAAATTACCCAGAATGGCAGCACCTTCTCAATAAAGTGAGAGAGCTCTGAGAGGTTTTGTGGGAGGGAGGCCCATCTCAGAGTGGTGCAGTATCTTTCCAGTATGGTCAGACAGAGATGGGATGCCTGTCATCCTATTGTGACCAAATTAATAGCAGCGGGCATATGTTTTCGCATGCTATACCCCGCTCAATTACAAATCCAGCATAAAGGCTCTCAGAAATCTTTTGATACAACAGAGAAAGCTACAGTGGAAGTCAAGTCCCTGTTTTCTGACCTTTTCAAGACAGGCTAAATCTGCAAGGTTATATTGCCACCCAGTGATTACCTTGGTTTCTTCAACGCCATGTAAGTTGGTGAAGGGGCAAGTGTAATAACAATGTATTTACTGGCTCTCATACCCCTTTACTGAAATTCTGTTTGTAGGGAATGTGGTTTCTAAGGCCCATGTCAGCTTACTGAAATGTAGCTAGAAAATTTAATAGACTATTATGACTCAAGAGAATTACAATGGGGCAGACCATTATCTACATAGAAACATAGAAGCTGACAGCAGATAAGGACCGCAAGGCCCATCCAGTCTGCCCATTTCTTTTTCTACCTTATGAATGTGCCATTGGCCTTTGCTCTGTCAATAGCCTATCCATTCATACTCATCTGTATTTCTCTCTTATGCCTATCATATGCCTATTTGAAGCCCTGCACTGTATTTACATCCACCATTTCCTGAGGCAGGTCGTTCCATGCATCCACCACCCTTTCTGTGAAAAATAACTTCCTCACATTACCCCTTAATTGGCCTCCCTCTAATCTCATGCTGTGTTCTCTTGTCCTGCTAATGTTCTTATATTAAAACATGAAACATTGGCTGGCAGTATTGCCTAGAGGTTAGAGGAATGAGATGTGAACGAGTTTGATACATCCAGCAGACCAGACTTGAGTTTGATTCTCACAACCTCCAGTTGCATACTGTGTGACTCTGAGCAAGTCACTTAACTGCCCAGTGCTCCCAGGTCGCCCCTGAAAACAGGCACTTGTGCCTAGTGGGCCTTACTCGGTTACCAAAGAGTAAAATAAAATAAAAAATGTTTCACCTTTTTAATGCCCTTAAGGTGTTTGAATGTTTTGATCATATCACCTCTCTCCTCCTTTGCTCTAGGATATACATACTGAGCTCGTTAATCTGTCCTCATATGTTTTCTGATGCAGTCCCTGCACCATTTGGCTGCCCTTCTGACTGCTCTAATTTGGTTAATGTCGCTAGAAGATATGGCCTTCAGTACTGCATGCAGTATTCCAGATGGGGCCTAACCAGTGTCTTGTAAAGAGGGATTATTTCCTTCCTCTTCCGACTTGTGATACCCCTACTAATACAACACAACGTCCCCCTAGCCTTACCTACTGCTTTAGTGGTCTGCTTGGATGATTTCAGGTCATTAGTGATGATGATGCCCAAGTCTCTTTCTTCCCTTATGAGTGCCAGCAACTCCCCTTACAGCGTATAGGTGGTTTCAGGGTTCTCTTCCCTATGTGCATGGTCTTGCACTTCTTTGCATTAAACTCCAATTGCCACTCTTTTGACCATTTTGTTAGTTTATCCAGATCTCTTCTCATTCTGTCTACTCCATCTGGATCATCTACTCTGTTGCAGACCTTGGTGTCATCTGCAAACAGACAAACCTTACCCTCCAGTCCCACTGCAATGTCACTGATGAAGATACTGAAGAGGACTGGCCCCAGGACTGAACCCTGAGGTACCCCACTTGTGACTTGCATCTCTTCTGACTGTATTCCGTTTACCACCACTCTCTGTTTTCTGCCCGTCAACCAGTTTGCCACCCAGTTGACCAACTTCTGACCCACCCGAGCCTACCCAGCTTATTAATCAATCTTCTATGTGAAACAGTATCGAAAGCTTTGCTGAAGTCAAGGTAAGTGACATCAACTGCTCCCCCTTGGTCCACCACTCTGGTTACCCAGTGAAAGAAATCTATGAGATTAGTTTGACAGGACCTTCCTTTTGTAAACCCATGCTGTCTTGGATCCTGTGCTCCTATTTATTCTAGGTGTTGCACTATCCTTTCCTTAAGGAGTGCCTCCATAATCTTGCCCACTACTGAGGTAAGACTGAATGGTCTGTAGTTCCTTGCCTCCTCCCTGCTACCACTCTTGTGGAGTGGGATCACATGAGTCCTTCTCCAGTCTTCTGGGACCTCTCCTGTGCTCAGAGACTTACTAAACAGTTCTGATAATGGCTCTGCTAGTTAAACCCTTAGCTCCTTTAGTACCCTGGGATGTATGACATCAGGTCCCATTTCTTTGGCCACCCTGAGCTTATCGAGCTCTTGTAGGACCCATTCTTTTGTGAAGGGACTAGTGCACACCTCACTCCCCCCTGTGTCCATGGTGCTGAGCTGTGGGCCCTGACCTACTTTCTCTTTAGTAAATACTGAGCAGAAGTATCTATTTAAGATAGATGCTTTTACATGGTCCTCCTCCTCACATGCCCCTATATCCCCTTTGATCCTAGCAATACCACCTCTGGACTTTCTCCTTTCACTAATGTATCTATAGAAAGTCTTGTCACCTTATTTTACCATTTGTGCTAATGTTTCCTCGGTTTGGGCCTTTGCTTTTGGGCCTACTGCCTTCCCTGCTTCCCTTAGGGAAATTTGGTATGCCTCCCTGTCTTCATCTCGCTGCGTTCCCTTATATTTCCTGAATGCCAGCCTTTTGGCTCTGACCTTTTCTGCTACTGTTTTTGAGAACCAAAGTGGTTTCCTTCTTCTTTTGCATTTCCTTTTCTCTCTAACACAATAGGATGTTGCTTCAAGTATTGCATCCTTAATGCTTGCCCACTTTGCCTGTGCCCCATCACCTGTTTTTCTTTTTGCCATGGTTAGCTTAACTCTGTTGGCCATCTTATCTATCAAAGTCAGGTCCTCTGAAGTCCCATATTTTTGCTTTGCAGGTCTTTTTCTTTCATTTCTGGAGTCTAACCTGTTTTTTCAAAGACTCTGAAGGCCCCCGTAAGAGCTACATCAGGAATCTAATGGTATAATTTATGTTTGTTAATGTTATTAGTTGCAGCCCTGGTGAGGTATTCTCCTTCATTTATTTTCTGTGGGGCAGCTGGGTTTCCACAACGGTGGCTGTATTTCTGTTTTAGAGTCGGTCAGGTGGACAAAGTACCCTATTAATGTTACATTACTGTATGTCTCTGAATGTGTTTAGACTGAGCTCCATTGTAATAGACTAATGGTATGGACATACTGAACCTTTTGTTTCACTTTTTGAATGTTCAGCTGTGCTCCTCTCATATGTGTTTTTTTGGCTTTTGTTTATGCCATTCTGTAATAGCTTATGTGTGTTCCTTGTTATTACCTTTCATTCAGTTTTTAATAATAGTTTGGAATATTGATTGGATTTTCCTTTTTTTTCTGGGAGGGGCCAAATTCCTTGGAAAGTCTGGGGGGAGGTGGAATGAGCTGTTACTCGGTTGGTAGTGATCTTCCTCATGACTCAGGATATTAGTGAGGTGCGGTCAGTTGGACCGGGGTTTTATTGCATTTTTTGATGGTATTACCTTATGGGATTTAAAGTTCTATACAGTGGGTGGGGGAGGTGTGATCTTTTTTGGTCCCTTATGGACTGCTGTAATACATTTAATGTAAATGACTGGGGGGTGGGATGCTCTTGTTGTATTAGTAGTGGCCTTTCTTTTATTTTTTGGGGAGAAGGTGGGTAGTTTCGACCCAGGGAATTTTTATTTCTTTTTTGAGACCATTTTTACATAAGATGCCTTATGCTTGTTTTTTTTTTTGGTTTTTTTGCGAATTTTGTGCGCACTACTGATAGAAGATATTATGAATGTGTAATGCATATAATTTTGTGAGTTGGAACATTTAGGGGGCCCAGGAAAAATGTAAATGCCACAAGGCCCTGCGTCATTTACAAAGATTGCATGTCGATATTGCTTTCTTGCAGGAAACCCACCAGTGTCGCGAAGATGTATGATATTTCAGGAAAGAGTGGGTGGGTCAGGTCTATGGAGCAAGATTCAGTTGTAAAAAGGGTGGGGTGGCTCTATTGATAGCTTGATGGCTAGCATTCCAGCTTCTCAGGGAATGTTGGAACCCTGGTGGAAGGTACATATTTCTTTGTGGGCAGTTGGGATTATCTGAAGTGGTATTAGGGTCGATATATGGCCCCAATATAGATTCTCCTGTTTTTTTTTTACAGATTTAGTTACTCAGTTAAATCCATACACCCATTTAACTATTATTCTTGGGGAGGGGGGCTGGAATTTAGGGCAACAGATGGACCTTGATCTATCAGGTTCTCCACGTAAAGGTCTAACCTGGGGCAGAGAAGTTTACGGGAGTTGCTGGACTCTCCTGGTTTACTTGACCCTTGGTGGGTTCTTCATCCCATGGCTAAACACTGTAGGTTTTACTCTGCCCCTCACGGCATCTTTTCCTGCATTGATTATTTTTTCATTTGTCAAGAATTGCTTGTAAATTTTGTCTCTTGTGATATATAATTCCTTGTCATTTTGGATAATGCTGCGGTCACTATGACACATTCCTTTCAGGATCCAATAGACAAAGACCGAGTGTAGCATTTTAACTCCCAACTTCTCTGGTACTGTGTTATGTTACAACTCAGAAAGGATTTTATTAAGTCTTTCTTTTTGTCTAATGTCTCATCGGTTTTGACCCTAGACATATTGTGAGAGGCAGCAAAATGCTCGATCGGGGGGAATGTACTTGTTTAGCTTCAAAGAAAAACAGAGCCTATAATTCTAAAGTAGGGATAATTGGTGATTACAGAACCGCCTGTCCCTGGGCACTCCGGCTGCAGACTGGTTGCAGCTTAGTTCCCTCCATGCACAGTACGCGGATCTGTAGGTGAAATTTGCTCTAAAGAAAGCAAAGATTCACTATTTGGAATACACAGAGAGAGCTGGGAGGTTACTCACCCTTCAGCTTTGACAGTTGGACACTGCTTAAGCTATTCCTAGTATTCAGGCCAGCCTTAAGGGAGCTATTGAGACAGAACCTCTCAGTATAGCTGAGGTTTTCCGATCATATTATAGCTCTTTGTACTGGGTTGATCCAGTTGATGTGGTGCCCAAGGACTGGATTAGTTCCTACTTTGACCAGCTGTAACTCCTGATGCTGACCCCACAGCAGCAGGAACTTTTTAAGAGAACTGTGCCTTTATTCAAGGTAAGACGGGCAATCCAGCAGCTCCCGTTAGGTAAAGCCGCTGAGCCAGACGGATTCACAAACAATTTCTAAAAGGCATTTGAAGAAGATTTAGTCCCCTTCTTGTCTCATTTATATAATTATCTATTTGAATCAGGTATCTCTGATTCTACGTTGACCCAGGTTTGGATAACTCTTATAAAGAAGGTGGAGAAGGACACATTTTCATCTGGCAGTTATAGGCTGATTTCTTTACTTAACACTGATTTAAAAATTTTAGCTAGAGTCTTAGCTAATTGGCTTCAGTCAGTATGGGATGAACTGATAGGCCCACCTGACACAGGTTGGCTTCATGGCAGGCCGACTTTCAAGTGACCACCTCTGCAAGCCTCATTACCTAATGTCAGTATCCAGGGAGAGCAGGGTCCCTGTAGTCTTGGTCTCCCCGCATGCAAAAAAAGCCTTTGACCATGTCTCCTGGCCCTACCTATTTCTGGTTTTAGGGAAATTCAGTTTCCTCTTGGAATTTGTCACTTGTATCACAGTATTGAATAGTAACCCAATAGTTTGCATCTGGTGTAATGATGTTCTTTCTGCCCCATTAACGTTGCAGAGAGGGACTTGGCAGGAATGCTCATTATAGCCCTTTCTTTTTAATTTATACCTCGAGCCTTTGTTATTATCTACAAAACAAGCTGGTGATATGGGATATATAGGTAGGAGGGGATCGATATAAATTATCTGCATATGCAGATGACCTCTTTCTGCATATTGAGGAACCCCCTACATCTATTCCGGCTGTGTTGACTGAAATCAAAGACTTTTTCATTATCTCTGGATATAAACTTAACTTGGAAAAAACTAAGATCCTTCCCCTTAACATTTATGTCCAGAAATAGGTGGTTTAGATATGGGGCTACGTTGGGAACCTAATGGGCTGACTTATTTAGTATTTGCCTCACTAGACTCTCCTCAGCCCTTATTAAAGAAAACCTTGTTCCCCTGTTATAGCAGATTAAGCTTGATTTACAGCATTGGGCTTCCCTGCCCCTTTCACTTTGGGGACATGTCTGTATCATCAAAATGCACCTTTCCCCCAATATTTTATATCCCTTAAGTATAGTATGTCCCTATCTTCCTAAATCATGGTTTACTCATCTTCAACAGATGATAAATCTATTCCTTTGGAAGGGGAAGATAATCCAATGTGCCTGTTTTAACCTTACTATTCCTAAGGACTGGGGAGGGTTGCATCTCCCTAATTTTTTTCCTTTACTATTGTGCTTTGCATGGTAGTCAATTCCTGAGATGGGGCCACGATTTGTTGATGCAACATGGGGGTACTTACGTTCCACTTTGGCTCCTGATTGAGAAGGGCCTTTGTCAGCAGACTGGGATACAGATTAAAAGTCTTCTTTTTCTGAAACTGGCTTCCATACCTAACTGATTAAAAATAACACCAATAGTGTGGTCCCTGAAAGCCCTTCGACATTTGTGTATTCATAAGGGTTCAGATAGAATGAAGGTGCTTGCTTAGCCTGTCCTTTGTAATCCAAACATCTGTATTGCACATCACCCGATATCATAGAATTTTTGTCCTCAGCTTCAGACTGCCACTATTGGTGACCTGTTGGCAGAGGGTGGATTTTTGCCGATTGTTGGCCTCAGAGAATGCTATGTCTTGCCCAACACCTTTGATTTTAAGTAACTTCAACTCAAATGGATGGTTGCCTCTTTTTTGGGCTCTACGCCCTGATCCTTTCATGATTATTTAGACATCCCCTCCCTTATGTCCTTAGGAGAGCAACCCCACTCAGTGTCAAGGTTTTATGCGTTCTTTCAAGCAAAAGACACCACCAGCCCAATAGGTGTTTGTTATTATTGGCAGCAAGCTCTGAATTAACTGGCAGACCCTCGGCTGTGGTGAACCACGTGGCGGCATTTATATAAATTTGTTAAGCAGGATAGATATAGGGTGACTCAATTCCAAGTTTTGCAGAATTTATATTACACCCCTTTGTGATTGTATGAAATGGGGAGGCTTCCCTCTCTGATTTGAAATAGGTGTGGACTGCCAGAGGGTCATCTTAAACACCTTCTTTGGGACTGCATTAAAGTAGCCCTTTTCTGGAATTTCACCAAGGCATCCATGGATCCCTTATTGGGGCTTGAAGAATATTTTACCCCAGAGATTTGCTTAATTGGGTTTTACCCAGATGATCTCATTGGCCAACGGAAGACATATTTGGCTTTAATAGCCATTACTGTAAAGTTAATAGTCTTACGACACTTGTTAGATGATGCCATTCCCACATACAAAGAATGACACCAAGAAATTCTTTAGGCCCTGATGGTTGAAAAGCAAACTGCCATATAAGACAAGAAATAAAGGTATTGCACCTATTGGGAGCCATTCCATGCTCTGTTGTCCATTGTGACATTATCGTAAAGGGATGTAATTTGGAGGTAATATTAATGCCTTTTCTTCTGGGTTATTACTATTTCTTTTTTAAAGGGCTTCTGCCACTAGCACAGTTTTTCTTTTAATGTGTTATAGCTTTTTTATTGAATATTGGTCCTATCTATATGTTTGTGGGATGAGGTGCCCTTGGGTTGGGTTGAGGTGGGTGAGTGGAGAGCAGGGATGCTCTTTTTTCCTTTTCTTTTGTTACTCTTGTTGTTCTTCTGTTGTTCTTGTTATTGTTCATATTTTTTTTATTAGTTGTTTAACCAGGACTAGCACACTAAGCTGAAAGCTTTTTTACAGGTGCAACCTGGGAGCAAAGGTAAGTTAGGTGACTTGCTCAGGTTCACACAGTCTGCAAGTGGAAGCTGTGGGATTCAAACCCAGGTCTGGTCTGCTGGATGTCACCAGATTTGCAGCTCAGAGCCTTAAACCACTGCACTATACTGCCTGTTACACTGAAAAAATTTCAATAAAGTATACTTCATTTAAAAAAAAAGTATCATACTTTCCAGGTAAAAGGACAAAAATGCATTACATGGGCAATGTAAAGACATGCTACTTAGCATTTTCTTATGATAATCTGGTGCTTCTTTAGATCAGGACTTTAAGTACAGTATGTATTGGTTTACTGTGATATGGCAGACATTTCAAAACTTTGTTAACTCACGGGGCCAGATTTCAGAATGGTTTCGCATGGCTCAAAGTGATTTGTGCAAAAAAAATGGCGCAAGTAGCAACTTGCGCAATGAGTTATGACAATCGGTATTCCAAAACACAGGCTGCAACATGTCACAGGCTGCCTGTGCCAAAATGGTCCTATACTGCCATGTAAGCCATAAGCCCCCTGTGACATGACACAAGGGGGTGTACGGCAGCAGTTGTGCCCTATTCTGGGAGGGTGGCATCTGGAACAGCACATTTGCTATTCGAAGAGAATCCCCAGAAGACATTAGGCAAGGTACAGTTAGACCAGCTATTAGCTGGTCTAAGTGTACTCTGTGTCCACCGGGTTGTACCACTGTGCCATGTGCACCCAATAGCCACCCCCAATGATAACTCAGAGGCTCCCCCCATCCATCCCCAAAGTATAATACACAGCAAAGCCCTCTGCAGGCTGCTGGCACCCCCATGCCCCAAACCCCATGTAATGCTCCATTGGGCTAAACATGCCCCCCAAGCCCCGATCCCCAGTCGCCAGCTCACCAGTAATTGTAATATGTACAAATAACAGCACACCCATACACCTAGGTAGTCTAGTGGCACCCACCCTCACCAGCAGTGCCAGCCCACCCTGCTCCCCATCCATCCCAGCCAGAGACTGCACAGCCACCTTTCACCACCACAGCCAGCCTCCGACTGAGCTCCCTTTGAGTGCATACTACTGTATACAATGTGCACTTAATGAATGACAGCTCATTGATTGAGCATGTACAGCTTACAGTAGTATGTGAGCAGATGAAGCTCAGTCAGCAGCTGGCCATGGTGGTGAGAGGTGGGCTTTGCCAGTGACTGGCTAGGGACAGGTGAGGGGGAGTGGGGGACCTGACACTGCTTGTTGGGGGGTTGGAGCTACTAGATTACCAGAGTGCATGGGTGTGCTGTTATTCTTACATAGTACAATTACTGGTGAGCTTGCAGTTGGAGATCGGGGCTTGGGGGGCCATGATTAGCCCTGCAGGACATTACTTGGGGATCGGGCCATGGGTGTCTGAATGCCCTGTGGGGTTTTGTATACAGTATATTGGGGGATCAGGGGCAGAAGAGGCACTTTCACTGCGGGGCTTTAATCACTGTTTATTGGTGGATTGCAGCAGGGGTGCTGGCACCCTTACCAGTCCCATGCTGCAGGCTTGTGACACCCTGTTCAGGTATGCCCTCTGTTTGGCATACCTGTTGGGTTGGTGCAAGTCGTGGACGCAGCCGCCAGGGACCCTGACTGTTCTGGAATTAGGCACAGGATTTCTGGTGCATCTGCATTTGGCACAAGTCACAATTGTCAGAGACTTGCACCATGCCTTCTGGAATTGGGCTCATTGTGTTTTATGTCATGCTTACTGTACCTTTGTATGTGTTTGCAGTGACCTGAACATGAAACAGTCTGAGTCATAAACATACACTTGAATATATTCTTTGCAAAAAAAAAAAAACTTTGTTAATGTACCAGTTATGGTTCAGATTAAACTGGGAAAAGCAGGGGAATGTGATGTTAGGGTTCCTAACCCTAACACTCCACCCCACCCTGCAGACAGCAACAGGAAGAACCATTGTGGTTTCCCCTCTCCTGAGTCTTCATAATTCAGACCTGGAGTGTTCCTTGGGGTTGTCAACCCTAACACCCACCCCATTCCATCAGTAAAGAAGCTGAGATGTGCCGATTATATGAGAATAAAAAGACAAAGAACCTCTGTGCGCAAACACTGAGGCAAGGGTTACCCCAAAGAGCATTTGGCTGGGAAGCCAAGTTTCAAGAAAATACAAAATCACACATGCCCCCACAATGCAAAGCATCATGGGCTGCATATGCAAATCACCACAGAATGTTATGCTGGTCCAACTTAAAGCAGAATTGCATGGTGCCGAAAGGCCTCTCACACAGTTTGCAAAAGGGTGCTCTAGGGTAGCTGGTCCATTCCACTGGGGTGTCAAACAGATGAGTTATACTGATGAGTCCTGGTAGGACGAAACACGTGTCTATGTCTTCTGTTAGCACCCTTGCAAACTGTGTGAGAGGCCTTCGCACCATGCAATTCTGCTTTAAGTTGGACCAGCATAACATTCTGTGGTGATTTGTATATGCAGCCCATGATGCTTTGCATTGTGGGGGCATGTGTGATTTTGTATTTTCTTGAAACTTGGCTTCCAGCCAAATGCCCTTTGGGTAACCCTTGCCTCAGTGTTTGCTACAGAGGTTCTTTGTCTTTAAATAGTTTTTATTTTAATGGGTTCACCATAATATATGCAAGGCACACTGCCTCTAGGGTAGCTGGTCCATTCCACTGGGGTGTCAAACAGATGAGGGATACTGATGAGTCCTGGTAGGACGAAACACGTGTCTATGTCTTCTGTTAGCACCCTTTGCAAACTGTGTGAGAGGCCTTTCGGCACCATGCAATTCTGCTTTAAGTTGGACCAGCATAACATTCTGTGGTGATTTGCATATGCAGCCCATGATGCTTTGCATTGTGGGGGCATGTGTGATTTTGTATTTATATGAGAATGGTGAACATTAGGTTTGACAACTCCAAGGAACACCCTAGGTCTGATTTGTGAACACTCAGGAGAGGGAAAATCATAATGGTTTTCAATTTTGATGCCTACAGGGTGGGAGTTGGGTGATTGGGTTGGGAACCTTAACACCACATTTACCTGCTTTTGTTGGTTTAATCTGAACCTACATGGTGCAATAACAAAGTTTTTTACAAAGAAGTTCCTTACTTTTTAAGATAGTACAATCGTATCCTAATTTGTACGTGTCCCTTCAGGACCTGCATGAACATATCCATTTACCTTTAGCAGCGTAGGCTTTCATCTCTCCATAAATGCATAGATCTATGTTGGTGTGAAAGTATAGGGCCCTCTGGGCCTACACTGTCATTTCTCTCAAAAAGGAATTTATTTGCTTGGTTGTATGGCTTCTTAAATGTCCAATTTTATTCTATGAGAATTTAGATTTTTTTTTAAATTGTTATGCTTCTTTTATATGGCCCCTACATGTTTGGGGGACATTATGTGTTATCCTTGTAGTACTCGTAAAGACCTTTGTTTTGATGTATAGACTGTTCCTTAACTGCAAATATTAAGGAAGTAATGGCTTGTTGAAGTTGAAATGTGGAAAAATAAAAACTAAGTACAAATTATTTTTCATATAAATGGATCCTTTTTAGTATGAACAAGACAACCTCACAGAAAAGGATCCCTACATACAAAAAAAGAAAATGAAAAAAACTCAGTCCAAATTCTTTTTTCATATGAAAGCATCCTTTTATGTATGAACAAAAAAAAACTCAGGAAAAAGGACCCCTTCATAAAGGAAAGAAGTGGATTTAGGTTTTTTTTTCAATTTTTTTTTCATATGAAGGCATCCTATTTCATGAGGTTTTTTTGTTTGTACATAAAAAGATGCTTTCATACAAAAAAAGTCTGAAAAAAAGTACAGTAAGTCTGAATTTTTTTTTTCGTATAAAGGGATCCTTTTATGTATGACTCCATTCCTTTTTCATACGGCCATACAAAAAAACACTGAGTCATGAAAAAGATAAAAAAATGTATAAAAAACACATTTGGGTAATTTTTCTAAAAAGTAACTCCAGGATCCACCTAACAGGGTTACATTTAGCAAGATACATGTGTTGATGTCTATGAAGGATCTCATTTTTATGGGTTTTCCCAAAAACATTTTTGAAAAAAAAAATTGAACAAGATGGCAACCACATGAAAAAATCATTTATTTTTTCATGAAAAAATATTACTCCCATATGAAAATGATCTTTTTTCATATCGACATACAGTGGTAGTTACAAAAAGGTTTACCGGTACCACTGTATTTTCCGTCAACCATTGGCAAGTGCTCCTGTCGAGCAGGTGTGCTTTGAGCTTAGACCGGAAGCAGGGGCCCGACCCTGCCTCCCGTACCTCCAGTGGGAGTGTGTTCCAGAAGGAAGGGGCTGTGAAAGCAAAGGACCTGGACCCAGCTTTGGTCTTTGTTTTGGGGACCACAAGGAGATTTTCACCTGAGGAATGAAGACACCTCAGATTTGATTTGACCCTAACTATTCCTTTGAGACTAGGGGGAGATGAGGACCCCAGAAGCTTGAATGTGAGGCATAGTGTTGGGTAGATGAGGCGGGCTTCCAATGATGGCCAGCTGAGCTTAGATTGAGCCTCGCAGTGGTGGGTCCTGGGGTGTCATAATGTGGCGAATCGGACAATCTTATTGTATAGGGTCTGGAGCCTGCCAAGTTCCGTAGAGGCAACGCCTTGGAGAACAGGTGCCGCGTAAGTGAGCTTAGGGAGAAGGACACTAGTTGTGATGGCAACTCTGGCTTCAGGGATAATCTGGTCCTTTAATCTGTAGAAGATACCGAGTTTCCCATGTATGGTTTTGGTGAGTTGGTCAACATGATTTTTTAAGGTGAAGCCTTGGTCCAGGGTTAGCCCCAGGTATTTAGTGGAGGTAACCACCTCAAGTTTAGCACCCCCTCTGGACTGCAGCTGGAGGAGCAGCGACCTCTCGGTTCCCAAGGATCTGGGCCTGAACAACATCGCCTTAGTTTTACTGGTATTTAATACCATTTTGTTCCGGGTGAGCCAGTCCTCCATCTGAAGGATGTCCTCTTGAAGGGCATGCTTCAGTTCTCCTAAGTTAGGGGAGGCTCAGTAAATGACAGCATCGTCCGCGTATTGGATGATGCTGCTGCTCCCGCAATGTAAGTGCAGATAATTTATAAACAGAGTAAAGAGAAGGGGGCCAAGTATTGAACCCTGAGGTACCCCTTCTTTGAGCGGTGCCGACTGGGAGACATAGTCTTTCCACTTGACCCTCTGGGTACGGCCTGTGAGGTAACTTGCAAACCATCCTAGGGCATGTGTGTCCAGGCCAAGAGAGACCATTTTTTGTAAAAGGAGGTTGTGGTTTACCAGGTCAAACACTTTAGAGAGGTCTATGAAGACTGCGCCTGTGCTGACCCCTGAGTCATTATTGCTCAGGATTTCTACTGAAAATTTGGTTAGTGCAGTGTCGGTCCCATGCTTGGCTCTGAAGCCGTGCTGAGACAAAGAGATTATCTGGTGAGTTTCCAGATATTCGCGTAGTTGGGAGTAGGCTAGCTTCTCTTGTATTTTTGCTATAGCGCACAACAAGGAGATAGGCCTATAGTTCCCAATAGGTTCGGTAGACCCTCCCTTGTGAATGGGAATCACTAGGGCCTGCTTCCAAGGCTCAGGGACAGACCCCTCCATGATGGACCAGTTTATCAGCCAAGTTAGAGGCTTGGCTAATGCTGGGGCACCCTCCTTGAGGATCTGAGTCTGGATCCCATTGGGGCCCCCAGAGTCTCTTGCCAACAGGGATTTAAGGCTGAGCAGAACCTCCCTAACCCTAACCAGCCGCAGATGAAACAGAGGGCGGTCAAGTTCACAGGGCAGGGGCAAGTAAGGCTCGATCCTGTTATCTAAGGGTCCCATCTTGTACGCATCAAGATTTATGAAGTAGCCATTTAGGGCCTCTGCGATGAGTGGCGCCTCTTCAAGTAGTTGCCCGTTCGCCAGAATCGGGCCAGTTGTTGCTTTCGTATGTCCTTTTAGGAGTTCGTTAATGTGTGACCAGAAGTGTCTAGGGTTTCCCAGGTTAGTTTTTTGGAGATTAGTGATATATTCTTTCTTAGCTTTCTTTATGGCTAGTTTGCATAGGTTCCTAAGGTCCCTGTATCTAGTAAAGTCCACATGAAACTTTGTTGTCCTGAATTTTTTCCACGCTTTGTCCCGAGTAGCCATCAGGGCTTTCAGGGGTGGTGAGATCCACTTATAACAGCTACCCTTAACCATATGGGTTTTCATAGGGGCAACGAGGTCAGTTACTCTAGTAAGGGTGGCTTGGAAAAATTTTACAGCTTCCTCCAGGTTAGGTAGGTGTCTGATGGGGCTCCAATCAATACTATTAAGGTAGCCTATAAGCTGGTCAAGGTGGAAGTTGGAGTAGACCCTAGTAATAAAAGATCTAGGAGGGATTTTGATACCACTATTCTTCCAAATGGCAAATATAGGTGAATGGTCGCTCAAGGCATCGCCCAGGATCCCGGTCAGCTTTACATTACATGGGGATGAGGTCAGGACCTAGTCTATTGTAGAGTGCCTACCGGTTTTGTGGTTCATTCTGGTCGGAAGGGTAATAATTTGAGCGAGGTGGGAGTCGTGTACCATTTCGTTGATGGCGGACTTCACTTCAAGTCCCCAGTTTAAATTGAAGTCACCTAAAAGGATAATCTCAGATGCAGTGTCAACCACTGGGCTCTTCAGGAGCACATCCAGAGAGCCGAGAGCATTGGGATTTTTCCTGCAGTTGATAGAAAATACCACCGTACCAGTAAACTTTTTTGTAACTACCATCGTATTCTTCTTTCTTTCCAAGCAGCTATCCCAAAAAAAACTGCACTTGGTATGTTCAGAACTGACATTTCAAAATCTTATAACTTTGGAACAGATTAGTATTTTCTCACCAAATCAGTGAAAGGCACCACTGTGGCTCAAACCCTTTTTACTCTGAAAATTTTCAAAGCAAATTCCCAGTCAGGGCGCTAGGTGATCACTAAAAAACAGCAAAAAAACCTAGATTTGTTTCACTTTTTTCACTATCTTGATCTTGGAATCCACAATTCCAACCACAACAAATTATGATGTGTCAGAGTTCTTGCCCTGAGACTGCACATGCAAAATTTCATGCAAATCCTTTGAATGGTTGTGAAGCTATTAAAGTGCAAGTGTGGGGTTTAACATAGAACCCCCTACTCAACCCTAACCATAGTAGTGTTACTGCATCACTATAATTTTATGTTGCTCTTTACACATCTATTTGCAGCTGCAGAGCTGCTGAACACATATACATCTACAGTTATGCAGTTAAACATAGTAAACTCTCAAAAAGAAGGCATTAACTTTATCCCTAACTGGTGCATTAACAGAGATTTGTGTAATAATTTTTTTAAAAGATAGCCACTATTCTATTCAAAAGTTGAGCAACCAATGAAATCTTATAATTTTAAAGGGGCTTAAATAAAATACCTGATTTTAGAGTTAGGAATTGTTACTTGTTTTGATTGATTTTCTATATTTTCCAGCCATATAATGTTGCCTGTCTTATAGTCATCTTCCAAATTTGCCATAAATAAATTGTTATAGGAAGGAGCCATGCTTGAACCCAAGCCGGTCCCTGTTATTGGCAAAAAACAAACAAAAACAAAAAACAAAAGCAAAAAGCACTTGTTTTCAAATTAGAAGTCATTTTTAGTCAAAACCATGTATGCTAATTTTATCAAAAAGTAGTTTATGACAGCATTGTTTCCTCTATATCAAGTAGTGCTTGACCTAGAGCTTCTAATCCCCTTGTGTGCAGTGTGCTTGTGTACAAATCCATTACATCTAAAGTGACATGCTTATATTTGCTAAAGTCCCTATCTGTCTCAATCAGTTCTTTCAGCATCACTGAGAACTAGGATGCTAGGCAGCACATGCCGAACTACATGTTCAGCCTTCTTGTTGTTTTTAATTAATAACCTATTTCAAATAGGTTATTACAACTTTGTATTTTGTCACAATGTAACACAGTATTTATTCACTATTCTTTTTGAATATTGAAATGGTGAATGCAATTAATTATTCACATTACAATGATTGTGCTTGGATGATAATCTGTATTTACATGAGAGATCCTGACCAGAACTCCACCCCCTGATGAAGCCTTACTGGTGAAATGCCAGAGTTAACTGACTGTGGATGAGTCAAGTATTCAGCAGTGTCTTGACCTGAGCACTTTAATAAACAAATTTTCAAGGAACAATCTTTGACTTCTGTGGACTGTCTTGGAACTAGTGCTGAGTATGAGTGACTAGCATCCTAGCTTCAGTGTGTGTGTTGTTTGGGTTGGCAGCTCTCTGTCTAGCTCACTGATGTGTGTGCACTTACTTCCTGACTGTCTTTGTAGTACATCACTAATTCCTTTTAGATAGCTTTTGTATTCTGAACCAAGTTATATTTGTAGTAATCTACATATGCCTATGGTAGAGAAGATAATTTATATCAGCTATTACTGGATGACCCAGATAATTATTCATTCGTTTTTGAAATTGGAATAGGGAATAAGACTGGACTAATAGTTTTTTTTATTTTGTTTAGAAGAATTTTATGTTCCCATTCTGGTATCAATTTTTTTTTCTCAAGAGCATGGTCTAAAATAATTTCAATGTCTGCAATTCTTTAGTGTGGTCTGTTGTAATGGACAATAGTTACTTTATCTAAATCTGTTTGTTGTCTTAGACATTCCTACTTATGGATCTAATAACTTTAATAATACCATCCATCTGCCTTATCTACACTTTTTATCAATGGGTCATTTTCAAGACAGCAGAGAACTCTATATTCTTGTCCTGTTAGATTGTAAAGCCTCCTTCTATCTTTATTTTTTTTTTTTATTGGTTTTTCAACCTCCCCTATTGCTTTATCAATTGTTCTAGAGAAAATGTTGTATTTATTTATGTATTTATTTATTTAAAAGTTTGGAAAATCACCTTTGAGTACAAGTGCTCATTTACGAAGGTTCCATGTCAACAACATAGTCACAAAAAATAATTACAAACATAATAAGCAGTTCCAGAGGAAATGCAGTAGTCAGGCTCAGACCACTTAAGGCAGAAGAATTACTTACATACAGTGCTGAACAAAACAAAATCCACACAAATCGTTGTACAAAAGATCATAGATAATATACAGAGAGAAACAAAATAAAACTGCTTAGTGGTTATAGCTGCACTGGACTGCAAAGGTAGACTGCAATGATCTCTTAAACTGATTAATTGTGAGGAGATTCAGCAGTGTATCAGGCAATTATTTAACTAGATAGCAGCCCTGACAGCAAATGACCACTTGCCCCATTGAGTACACCTAAAAGGAGGCTTAACTCATTGCCTGCACAGGCTCACTCTGAGATTACACCACTTGCCTCCTGAATCTCCTGTATACTTTTAACAGTGAATCCTGGGCCTTTCTAAGCAAAATCAAGCCATAGTCAGCATGTTGCAAACAAATGCTAATAGCTCAATAACTGTACATGCTAGACACAAAGTATGAGTGGCAGAGTTATTCAGCCCATAATTGCCTTTCCAATGGTGGCATGCATGTAATAATAAGTAATTTTGTTTTTTTTCTATGCTGGTCGAAAGAGCAAACTAAATATTTTTTTCACTAAAAAAGTGCAACATAAGCCATTTTTTGTTGAAAAATATGTAAAATATCAACACCAAATTAAGCATACAGACATGAGATGGTGTTTTAATATTATGTTAGTTAAAAAAGATATCTTTTTACTATGAAACGTAATTTTTCCCCATTTTAGTCAAGGTGCTTTGGTGAGATTTGAGGGCTGAATCTCAACCACACACACCATATCATAAACAAATGCGTATAACTCCAAAAGTATACATGATACACACAGAGTATCAGCATGAAAGTTGATTAGCACAAAAATGCCTTTCCAATGGTGCTATGCAACCAGCTGTAATCAATACGGTTTTTATTTTATACCTGCTGAAGTGCCAAAAAAGTGAATTTTATTCAAGCTGCTTAGGTGAATCTTGATGGAAAACATGTCAGCCATACACACCATACCATAAACAAATGTGAATAACTCCTAAAGTATACATGATATACACAAAATATCAGTGGCAAAGTTGTTCAGCACAACATTACCTTCCCAATGGTGGTATGCAAATAATAATATGTAATTTTTTTTTTTGTAAGCTGGTTGAAACAGCAAAAAAAAAATATTTTTTTCACTAAAACAGGCAACATAAGCCATACACACCATACCATAAACAAATGCAAATAACTCCTAAAGTATACATAATATGCACAAAATATCAGTGACAGAGTTGTTGAGCATAACATTACCTTTCCAACGGTGCTATGCAGTAAAATATATATTATATTCTGTTACACTATATATTAAAATATATAAGTGACTGCTCCAGATGTTGCTTGGGCACACTGGGAGTCAGTAGCCGACTTTTGCAGATGTCCTCAGGACACACCAGTGTTTTTTTACTGACGACTACAGGCGTCTGCTAGGAGACAATGAGTTAGGGGCATTCCTGGCCATGTTTCTGGTCCTGAAATGGTTGGAGATGGTGTGGAAGCAATTTGTTGAAGCATGGGTGTTAACTTCTATAATATCTGGGGCCAGATTTTCAAAACCTTGTTCCTGGTGCAAACCTGTAGTGCTGGAATAGCGCCAGAATTGTGCCAGGCTGCAATATTCAAAGGAACTTATAGCACAGGTGGTGAGTGATACCGCCAATGCTATAAGTTAATGCATACAAGGGAGGGTCTGTAGGGAGGGGGCCATGAATGTTGGTGCAGTGGCATATTCAAAAGTGTAGCACAGTGCTATGGGTTTTAGCACCACCCGTAGCACTGCACTAAACACCGCCTGCAAAAATCTTGCAGTAATGGGGTGGTGGCAGAGGTCCAGTTTCAAAGTGTAACTTTGCTACACTTCAAATTACTGCAACATTACACTCTGGTAGCCTAGTGGTCACCCGACCCCTGTTGTTCTCATAATGTAGTCAAATCCCTGTTAGTCTAGCAGCCCCCGACCCCCCCAGCAGGATCCCCAACCCCATTGTATCTATAATGTATTTAAATCCCTGGTAGTCTAGCAGCCCCATCCCACCCTCTCAGTATGATCCCCAACCCCCCTTGTCCTCGTAATGTATCTAAATCTCTGGTAGTCCAGTGGCCCCCCACTCCCAACATGATCCCTGACCCCAAAACAATCACTTCCCTGGTGGTCCAGTAGCCCACTCCTCACCCAACAATAACAGTGATGACCCCCGCAACCACCCTGAACAAAGCCAGCAACTGGCTCAGCCCTCCTCTCACCTCCATGGCTGGCCGCCAACTGCATATGAATGAGCGGTAGTGCAATGAATGGGCGCAGCCTCCTGCAGGGATGCAATCATTCATTGCACTACTGCTCAGTCATAACTCAGACAGTAGCCGGCCATGGCAGTGAGAGGAGGGCTGAGTCAGTCACCAGCTCTGTTCATGGTGGTTGGGGGAGTGGGGGGGTCTTCACTGTTGGGTGGGGGGGGACCACTGGACCACCAGGGAAGTGATTGATTTGGGGTCAGGGATCATGCTGGGGGGTGGGAGGGCTGCTAGACTACCAGGGATTTAAATACATTACGGGGACAATGGGGGTTGGGGATCATTCTGGGGAAGTGGTGGGGGGCATACCTCTCAACTGTCACTGATTTACAGGGATGTTCCTGATTGTGCCTCATAAATATCCTCTGTCTGTCATCAAAATTGTGTTTTTGTGACTGAACAGTGAAGATTGTACCTCAAAATAATGTCACACATTATATTTATGGACGTTTTCTTCTTCAGCAAATGCATCTTACAATACTCTCCTTATTCTATCAGTTTTCTGAATAAATACTATCAATCTGTACAATGTGTCCCTGATATTGGGTCTTTGTCCCTGAGTTTTTTAAGCTTTGTCCTTGATTTATGAGGCAAGAGGTTGAGAGGTATGGTGGGGGGAGGGGTGCCCTAGACTACCAGGGATTTCATTACTTTACAGGGACAACAGGGGCTGGATATCATGCTGGGGGATGGGAGGCCCCCTAGACCACCAGGGACTGTACCCTACAAAGGCTTAGACCTTGCTGGCAGTTAAGAACCACTTGGCACACCCAGTCTGCCCATTTTCCTACCTACTGAATTGGCTTCAGAGCCTAGTTACCAACTGCCTACCCCGCCCAACACCAGCCTTGCCTTCTGCATGTCCCAGGTGGTCTTGCCACTGGTGTTTGGTGCTTCTGTTGGAGTTGGGGGTGTCTACCAGGGCACCTATGCCCCCCCAGGATGTTCTGTGGGATGGGCAACATACACTTTCCTGGTGGGACATTTCTATTCATAGCTACATAATGCATCACCTATTACCACATGCATTATTGTCTGTGTATATGTGTGAGTGTGTGTGTGTGTATATATGCATATGTATATATATATATATATATATATATATATATAATGGTAGCATGGTAGTGCTACCATAGTTAGGGTTGAGTAGCACTTTTAAGGTTAAAGAGTCTAACTTTGCACCTTAATAACTTTTCCACCATTCAACAGATTTGCTTGAAATTTGGTACACATGAGTTGGCATGGTAGATCTTGGGATCTGCCAACTTTTGTACCAGTTGGACATACGGCTATGGAGTTGATGCAGCAAGCAAAAGCACAGTGTATTTTTTGCAAATTCTTTGCTCTCTACCTGATTCGCGCGGTTTCTGGCGACCGGTCCAAAACTTCAGGAACGTGCAGCCAGGGTCCCGATGTGCCTTTTGAAGATTTCGTGAAAAAATACTGAATGGTTCAAAAGTATTCAAAAAACAAGTTCCCATTATAAGTCAAAGGGAAAAGTTAAGTTCGAAAGTGTCGCAAATGCACTTTTTAATGTAGCAAATGGCCCTAGTAGTGTCGTAAATCTGCCATTTTGTTTTCAGTTAGTGATCAGAAAAATGCTTGCCATTTAAAATTAGGACCCTCTAGGGACACAATTCTTTCTGTGTTCACCTAGTCGGACCCTGAGGATGCTAGTCATGTCTTTATTTGGGTAAAACACCCCAGAAATATGTTTTCAAATTTCTGGAAACAGTAGTGTCGCAAAGTAGTGTCGCACCTGCGACACTTTCACAAATTTTTGTGAAAAGTATTGCAAATTGTGACACTACTTTTCCAGACTATGGCCAAAATGACAGGAGTTCTTTGCCACCCTGCTGCAAAAGAACAGTTTGGTCTTTTGGGCTGAAATTTGGAGAGAAGGCAGCCGACATCTCACAGATGTACCTTTTGATGGTTTGGTAAAAAAAATTTTGCACAGCTGCCAAGTTACGGTACTCCGAAGTTGGTGTTTTTTCCCATAGACTAACATGGAGGCATCTGCTGTGCCTTTCTGGGCTCGTATTTCGTACACGGCGCGAGATATGGAATTTTCGTCATGACAATGCATAGCCTATGGCTACCCATTCAGTGAAAATGTAGCCAGGAAAATCATGAATCATGTGATTTTTTTTTTCCCTCTATGTTGTACAATTACTAAGATATAAGCAATTTAGTGTTCCAACACCTCATTTTCGGCTCCGACGCCCATTATTATGCATACATTCTTTGTACACTCTGTGTTTCTCTATGCAGCTGTTGGGGAAGAATAGGATATACGCATCTGTTAATGTTACAGTTACTGTTTCCACTTGCATTTATGTACCGGTTTGTGTTACCGTTCCCGTCTACGCCACCATGTGCGTTACCCTTTGCGTTCTTGTTTGCGCTTGCATTTGCATTACTGTTACCATTTGCTTTTCCACTACTGTTTGTGTTTGCATTTCAGTTTGCGTCACCGTGTGCATTGCCATTTGCATTTACAGCAGCCCTTTTGTTGGTGTTTGCATTTGTCTTTCATTTTGCATCTGCGTTGCTGTAACTGTTACCATTTGCATTTCCTATTGCGTTACTATCCCCGTGCGCAGTACAGTTTGCGTTTCCATATGTGCTTGCATTTCCTTTTGCTTTTCTGTTTCCTTTGTCATTATTGTTGCTGTTACCATTACCAATTGCATTTACAATTGCGGTAACATGACTGTGCATGCTACGGTTTGCGTTTACATACGCGTTTGCATTCGTGTTTATGTTTCTGTTTCTTTTGGCATTATTGTTCATGTTTACTTTACCATTTGCATTTACAATTGTGGTGACATGCCTGTGCGTGTTACGGTTCACGTTTACATATGCGCTTCCATTCGCGTTTTCGTTTCTGTTACCTTTGGCATTCTTGTTACTGTAACACTTAACATTTGTGTTAAAATACTGGTGCTGTCACTGTGTGTGTTACCAGTAGTGTTTTTGTACGTGCTTGCATGTCTGTTTGCATCACTGTTAGCTTCGGCATCACTTTACGTTTGTGTTTCTATTAACATTTGCTTTACCATTTATGTTTGCTTTACCATTTGTGTAACCATTGCCGCTTGCATTTGCTTTGCAGTTCCTGTTACTATGTAACAAGACATCACGTGGCGGGGCCCCGCGATCCCACCACCGCATTCCATTTACTATTTATTGTCCTCATTCTCAAGAAGAAGGGAAATTAGAGGCAAAAAACTCCATTTAATGCATCAGTTAGGGTTGTTCCACAATGACAAAAGCAAGGAAATTCGGTGTTAGGGTTGAAAGCTGCCCTTGGACCCCCCAGCCCACCCCTCAACCGGCATCGGGGTGAGTTGGGGTCGTTGGTCCTAACTCTCACCCATTTCTCCTATACCTCTGCTTCTTTACCTTCTTTACATATGTGATGGGATGAGAGTTAGGGCCAACGACCCAACGTGCACCCCGATGCCAGTTGGGGGTGGGCTGGGGTCCAAGGAGGGCTTTCAACCCTAACACCAAATTTCCCACTTTTGTCACTGTGGAACAACCCTAACTGATGCATTAAACAGACTTTTTTTTTGCCTCTAATAAATATATATATACTGTATATATAATAGATAACCCACTCTTAGGTGTGCGGTCGCACTCTTATATACGCACAAATTGGTGTGTGTCACCCACCCAAGACATGCATATATATGAGCACAACCACACACCATAGAGTGGGTTATCTATCTTATAAAATGTCAAAATTATTTTTAGGGGGTAAAAGTGCATTTGTGTGGTTGCGCTCTGATATACGCACGGACATGTAATGCTCATTCTCCAATAAATTTCAAGCAATTTCCCTACCCATTTTATAAATATACATGCCTGCTAACACCCATTCCCTGCATCATCTAGCCTGTACTTCCATTTTGACCAAAAGGTGGAGCTGCGTGCTCCACGCAGTAGCACCGGGCAAAGTACATGGAAATGTATGCTAAGCAGCACATACTGAGAGCAAATGTCAATGTTTGACCATGGATTACCTAACTAGGCTCATTTACATATGAGCATTGAATATAGCAAACTTTTGCCCCAGGCTAACCTGTTTGCACCAGGCTAATGTGTTAGAACTGTGCAACTGGGTTAGCCCTGGCCAAACCTCACATCTGCATAACACAGTTCTGCAGTGTGTGGCCTGCTTTTTGATTTGCAGTTTTTGTGGAACACCTCTTTGCAATCGCACACCTTGACCTCCACCTGCAACTCTGACTTGCTCTACTTCAGTGTCTGTTGGGCTGCCATTGCATTTTGCTCTTCCCTGTTGCTATATTCAGAGCTGTCTTATTTCCTGGGCTATTTTAACATTGAACTCCCAGCCCAGTTTGCCCGGCTTCCTTACCCTGCTATATTCAGCAGGTTTTGTACCAGGGCTATCCCTTTTGAATATAGCAGGCTATTGGTTCCTGGCTAATTTAGCATGCTGGGCATTGCTAATTTAGCCCCGGGGCAAAGTTTTGAATATCTGGCCCCTGGTGTGTTACCTGGTGGAACAAAGTTGGATATAACTGTGAGGGCTTGTTTTATTTCCTTTTGTCACTGTTTTTCCACTTCAGTCATTCTAGTTGTATTGAATGCTATATGTCCAGTTGTATGTTATTTTCAAAGAAGTATCTAAATTTAAGTTTTCAATAACATTTTTGGAGGTCTAATTTGACTTGAAAGAAATCAGTTCAGGCAAAGGGGCTGAAAGATAGGCCATTTGCCAGAGCTGGCTCTTCTTCCTTCATTAGTATTGTATTTGTCAAACTGTTTATAACTATTTGCTCTTGGCCTGTTGCCTAGTCATTACTTTTAGTTTTGGACCCTTGCCTCCTTCTTTGCCTTTTTATTTTCCTTTTATTGTTGTTGTTGTTCCTTCCTGTTCTAGCTCTTCCTCTGCTGTTCTATGTCATCCTTCTCCCTCTAATAACAATGCTGTTGTGGCCAAAATCTGGGACCCCATCATCGCCTTGGTTGGCATCTGTAGATCTCACTCACTAAATAGATCTTCTCTATCCTAGTTGATTTCCCGTATTTCTTTCAACCTATCTATCTGATGTGTACAGTAAGCTTTCACTAACCAAGTTGCAAGAAATTGTCTTGTAGTTTTAGCCCAACTGTAAACCTTTTTCTCTTGATAGTCAGTTAAATCTCTCTTAATTTGTTTTATGTTTTGATTTTTTAATACTTCCTCACAGTCAGTCTGTTTTTCATTTTCTCCAAAGTTTCACCATATTCTGAGATGTCTGTAGCTTTTTAATACTGTTTTAACTGGTTAATCTCTTCCATAATGTCGTTTTGTTCAATTGTTAATTCTTCTATGAGGAGCAACATGAAGTTATGTGAACATTTGTTTTTAACTCCATTCTACCATTTTTCTAATATGGGGGTTGCAAAACATCAATTTATATCTGTTGGCACTCTGAACCTTCTGTAAAACCAGAGTATTGTAGACCTGTGCAATCAGTAGGGATAAGCTGTCTGTTTTAATAGTGATTAATATTATGTGGTAAAGACCCACCCTGATTTGTTATAATTAAAAATGACAATATATGATTGTAATCTTATTATATAGTGCAGTTGCACCTTTGTATTAGGGTTGAGTAAGCACATTCCGGTTAAAACCCTGTTTTTGCACCTTAATAACGTTGGCCCCGTTCAGCTGATTTACATGAAGTTTGGATTGCTGGATCCTGAAAATTTCATGACAATTTGATTACTGGGGCAAAGTTACAGAGGAACAAAACCCAAAAAAAACGACATTTAAGACTCTTTTTGCTCATCTATAACTAAAAAACTAGGAGGATTTGAAACCTGAAACTTGCAGACTTGATACAGTTTGGCCCAAGGTGTGTGCTTTTGTGTATTGTGTCTCCCAAACTTAAGTACTTTTTAAAATATTTAAGAAAGAACATTCCATTTGTGAGCATGCGTACTTTAAAAATTCCAATCTTCTAAAGATAACTGAATTTCTGTGGCCACATGAAGTCATGTCATCATTTTACAGAGATGCTGTCATTTATCAACTGGTGGGGCCAGCTTCCTTTCTGCATATGCTGCTGTTTTTATTTAATAATGATGGAGCTACCTGTCAGTGTATAGCCCTGCCCCTGCTGAGTGTGCTGTACATCTGTGTCTGCCATTAGCCACATAAGCAGTTTGTTTACTTGAACTGGACACTTGGGTGCCCAGTCCCTGGTGACAGTTTAATTATCGAATCTAACAGTATAATCTGACACTGGAGTGCCCTCCCACAGTGTTGGTCCATTCCCCTCCTCTCCACTCTGTATGGTCCCCCCTATAAGCCCTAGAATCTGAAGTTGCTGACACCGGGGTGTCTAGTCATGGTACAGGTCAAAACAGCACACCAGGAAGAGCACTGCAAGAACTGCACTGTGTAAAGCATGAAAGGATTTAGAGCGACAGGGGTATAATAGCAGTAGGGAATTCAAGTTCAAGTTTATTGCAGAAAAACTCCATTGAGCAAGCTCATTCACAAGGAAGCCCTAGATCATAATAATAGCCAAGTGGCTTAACATAAAAAAAAAATAACAATTACCGCTACCCCTGTTGCTCTGCAGATATCCTGTGGAGCGATCAAGTTGCCATGTGCTGGGATGCCTGGTTGAGCAGCTCCCATGGTGGAGTGGCTAGGGCACCAGCATATGGTGAAGCAGGAGACATGGGACCATGGTTCAGTTCCTGCTAAGTTTCCTCCTGCTGCAACTTTTTTTTTTTAAGTAATTTTCCCCCTCCTGATTTTTTCCCTATCCCAAAGTCCACAACCCCCTGGAGTTGATTATATTAAGTCTGGGGGATGGGGTGAAGCACTCCAGGTTGGGGGTGCTGGGGCATAACCCCCAACAAAAAATAAGTCCCATTATTTTGAATGGGGCTGTGCTATTCTTGTCAGGTCACTCTTGTACCTGATGTTGTTTGAGAGGCCACTGTTTTCCTTGTGGCATTTACTGCTGCATGGTTTTTGTTTGTGGTGACATGACCCTCTGCCCCCAGTCTCCAGTGTTGACATACACAACCTCCTTCCTCCATAACCCAACAGTTTGGGACACCAGGTGTCCACCCACTGTGCCCCAAAGTATCATGTCCATACTAGGGTACCCAATCCCCAGCGTCACAAGTAGTGTTAGTTTTCCTGAAATAAAGAAAACCATCTTGTAATGTCTATGTCTTTTTATAATGCTGATATGAAAAAAACAGTCCCTTGACCCCACCCACATCCTGACCCTGCCACTCAGCACCCATAACCCTATGTCTGGCCTTATCCTATACTTATCTAGCTGAGGTCACATGCTGCAATCCTCTCTGGACCAGAGACATGTTTTCACTCTTCAATGCTGAACAGGGAACTGAGGAAAACAGGTAAGCGCCACATAATGTATTTCAATGCATTTTGAATTTTCCTCATAATTTGGTCATTTTGTACGTATATTTTCCCAGATTTTCAACATGACCATTTTGGGACCCCACTTCATGAACAAATGCTGAGAAATAATGTAAATCCTGCCCAAAAGTTGATTTTCCATTCATTGTGCAAAACCCCTTTTTGGGATGGATTTGAAAAATTTCACCACCCTTGTTCATAAAGTGGCATCTTAAAAAGGCCATGTTCAAAATTTGGGCAAAAAAATATGTAAAGATGAACAAGTTATGAGAGAACATTGAAAATTTTCTATGCTTACTCAAAACTTTGGTAATTTTCAATATTTTCACCCTGAAGTTTCAGCATAGCCATTTTTTTTCACACCACCTCATGAACATTACAGCTGTTGTTTTTCAAATCCTGGCCAACATATAATTGCAGCTGTCATTTTTCAAATCCTAGCCAAATGTGTTTCCACACCTGTAGTGCAAAATGACATCGCAGCAGAGATTGAAAATTTCACCTATTGGATTCATGCGGTGGGGTCATATGAATACAGTATGCGCCGGTTGTACCGGACTAGTTTGACATGCGCAGTTGTGTCTGGTAGTAGCGGCGTCCGTTACAGCACATTAAAGTAAAGACTCAATAACGATAACGGTAATGATAACGATCAGACACATTAACAGACAAACATCAATAGCAACAGGGTGTAGGAAGTGAATACAGCTCTCTTAGTGAGAAATTCCTAGTGTCACCCGTGCAATTTTTTAAAATCTTTATTAATCTTTTCAAAACAGCAAACCTTCATACTTAAAATTCAGTGGACATCTAATTCAAACCTGGCTGATGTAATCGGTAATTGCAGTCTGCTTTTTCTTCTGTGTCGTATATACTCTCCACTCATTCTCCATCTTTGCAAGTAAACACCAATTAGGTGTGACATCAGCTCGTTGCCCTGCTGCTCTCCTCCGCATCAGTAGTGCTTGTCGAACATCTGCAGCTTGAATGGGCACATCCTCTGCCTCCTCAGCTTCCGACTCTGTATCTTCTTCCGCTATGGCTTCCACACCTGCTACAGCTTCAGCGATGTCATCTACTGCTTCGGATTGAGTGTCAGCTCCCAAGTTGCAGAGCTCATCCAAAGCCTCAGTTGACATTCCTGATTCTTCGTCTTCTTCGTAATCCTCTTCTCTAACCACTCCTATAGCAGGATCAGTAGTGAAACCACCCTTCCTAAAACACCGCTGGATGGACTCTGCTGACATGGTCCCCCAAGCTCGCTGCATCAGCCTCACAGCATCAAGCAGATTGATTCTGCAGACACAGGTTGATGCCGTGATAGCTTCATTATCATCAAGAATTTCGAGCAGCCTGCCACGCATTTGTCTAATGTAATGTCTCTTAAAGGAATAGATTATTCCTTGATCTAGGGGCTGCACCAAACAGGTTGTATTGGGGGGTAAAAACACTAACTTAATGTTTTGTAACCCTGCCACATTTGGATGGGCGCTACAGTTGTTGAGTAGAAGGGCTATCTTTCTATGACCTAATCTGCAGTCCCAATCACGCAACCATGCCTCAAAAATGTCACCAGTCATCCAGGCTGTTCAATTGCTTCTGTACAACACAGGGAGATTAGTAACACCTCTAAAGCATCGTGGTTGTGCTGACTTCCCTATCACCATCACCGGTCTTTTGTCAGTGTCTGACATGTTGCATGTCGCCAGGACAGTGACTCGCTCCTTAGCTTTTTTAAGTCCAAGTGTTTTCTGATTTAAAAGCTAGTGTGCCATAGCCGACACAACGGAAATACAGCGCAGTCTCATCTGTGTTGTAAATGTTATCAGGGCAGAAACCTTCTAACAGCACAGGTAAAACATCTTTTAACCAATTGGAAGCAGCACTAGCATCGGCTTTTAATTTCTCCCCATGAATCTTTTTGAATCCGATGTTATGTCGCTGCTTCCACTGACTTAGCCAACCATCAGTAGCTCAGAATTCATTTTTGCCTAGGGCTTCTGCAATCTTATCTGCCTTTTGAATCAACAGTGGGCCACTAATCAATCTACTGCTATTGTTTCCTTTTTTTATTCATATGACATAGTGATAGCACCTGTTAATTGACTCTCATTAATTGTTTAATTGTTTAATAGGGTTCGTTCACATGTGCTGATAGGCAGCTAGATATCGCACCTATTGCTGCTGAATTGTGTTTGACAGTTGAAAGACAGTTGCTAACAGGCAGAAAACCGAGCGTTAAATACGGAGCGCAACGTCTGCTTAAAGTGCAAGTTTTAACATAGAACCAGATGGTAAATGGCTTTTGGCAAATAGCGATTGTACGTTACATCCGATTGTCTGTTTCAAACGTGGACGGTACATTTGGAGCATACTGTACTATGTTGAATATTTTAGGGGTCAAAATATTAAAAAGCAACAAAGTTAAGAAGATATGTTGTGATTTTTCTATGTGTGCTCATAACTTTGGTGATTTTCAGTATTTCAACCCCAAATTTTCAACATAGCCATTTTATCACACCGCCTCATGAAAGTGACAACTGTTATTTTTCAAATCCTGGCCAACATGTGATTTCACACTGTTGGCATGAAATTACGTTATGTCCAGGAAGTGGCAAGCCATACTTCTATATCTTTGAATAGTGTATCACAATGAGGCACTGGCTTGGAGCTGTACCTTGTGCTTCAGACAGGAGGCTATGGGCTGAGGGGTGGGCATTAGGGTTGACTACCTCAAAGAAGACCCCACCACTGATTTTCCAATACTCCAGAAACCCAAAAGTCTAATGTTTTTCATTTCCCTACTTCGTGCACATTGCATTCTTCAATCCTAATGTCTGCATTAATGTAGTTTTTTGCAACCAATAATATATATGTCTATCCCTCTATCTATCTATCTATCTATCTATCTATCTATCTATCTATCTATCTACAGTGGCGTGAAAAAGTATTTGCCCCCTTCCTGATTTTCTCTATTATTGCATATTTGTCACACTGGATGTTTTCAGGTCTTTAGACAAAATGTAATATTAGATAAAGGAACATAGTGAACAAATAACACTTGTTTTTTACTTATTTCATTTATTTAATGAAAAAGTTAACCAACACCAACTGGCACTGTGTGAAAAAGTAATTGCCCCTTACACTTAATAACTGGTTCGCCACCTTTAGCTGCAATGACTGCAACAAGCGCTTCCTATAATTCAATATCAGTCTTTCACATCGCTGTGGAGGAATTTTAGCCACTCTTCCTCACAGAACTGCTTTAATTCAGTAACATTGGTAGGTTTCGAGCATGAACTGCTCGTTTCAGGATCCTGCCACAGCATCTCTATTGGGTTTAGGTCTAGACTTTGACTAGGCCACTCCAAAACTTTAATTTTACTTCTTTTCAGCCATTCTGATGTGGACTTGCTTTTGTGTTTTGGATCATTGTCTTGCTGCATGACCCAACTATGCTTCAGCTTCAGCTGATGGACGGATGACCGGACATTCTCCTTAAGAATTTTCTGGTACAGAGCAGAATTCATGGTTCTTTCAATTATGGCAAGTTGTCTAGGTCCTGAGGCAGCAAAGCATCCCCACACCATCACACTACCACCACCATGTTTGACTGTTGGTATGATGTTCTTACTGTGGAATGCTGTGTTTGCTTTACGCCAGACATTATGGGATCCATGTCATCCAAAAAGTTTCACTTTGGACTCATCTGTCCATAGAACATTTTCCCAAAAGGCTTGTGGGTCATCCAGGTGCTTCTTGGCAAATGAGAGACGAGCATTTATGTTCTTCTTGGTTAGCAGTGGTTTCCTCCTTGCTACTCTCCCATGAAGCCCATTTTTGCCCAGTCTCTTTCTGATTGTGGAGTCATGAACACTGACCTTAGCTGAGGCAAGAGAAGCCTGCAGTTCTTTGGATGTTGTTTTAGGATCCTTTGAGACTTCCTGGATGATTTCGCTGTGCCCTTGGAGTAATTTTGGCAGGCCGTTCACTCCTGGGAAGATTCACTACTGTTCAAGTGTTCTCCATTTGGAAATATGGCTCTCACTGTAGTTCGATGGAGTCCCAGAGCCTTAGAAATAGCTTTGTAACCCTTTCCAGACTGATAGATAGCAACAACTTTTTTCTGATCTTTTCAGGAACTTCCTTTGATCGTGGCATAATGTGCTTGTTGAATCTTTGTGCTGTAGCGTGACTCTGATGGTAAGGATCAAAATAAGTGAGGTTTATATTGAGCAGGGCTGGCTGTAATCAAGCCTGGCTGTGTTCAATCAGCTGACTCTAATTATCCCTTTAATTGGGTTGATTTAACTAGGGGGCAATTACTTTTCACACAGTGCCAGTTGGTGTTGGTTAACTTTTTTCATTAAATAAATGAAATAAGTAAAAAAAAAACAAGTGTTATTTGTTCATTCAGGTTCCCTTTATCTAATATTACATTTTTTCTAAAGACCTGAAAACATCCAGCATGACAAATATGCAATAATAGAGAAAATCAGGAAGGGGGCAAATACTTTTTCACACCACTGTATCTATCTATATTATCTGCAAAAAACTTCATTAATGCACCATTAGGATTCCAGTGACAAAAGTTAGGAAATGCAGTCTTAGGGTTTCCAACTCTAATGCCACGCCCACATCCTGGTTTTTCACCCTTAACACCCCACCATCACCCTGCATGTAGGAACAGGCATCAGGGGGGATGCCAGTGGGATGTGACCCTACTGCACACTCCATTCCATGAGTAACTAAGCTGAGATGGTACAGTATAGGAGAATGGGGCACACATTAATGTTCACAGCTCAAAGGCATGTCCTCACACCTGTTCCTGCATGCAGGATGGGGTGGGGTTTTAGGGTTGGAAAGCCAGGGTGGGGGGTGGGGTGTTAGGGTTGCAAAGCTATGGTGGGGGTTGGAGTGCTGGGGTTGGAAATCCTAAGATGGCATTTCCCAGCTTTTGTCACTGTAACCCTAATGGTGAATTAAAGTTTTTTGCAGAGAATTTCCTTATTTTTTGAGAAAGTATAATTGTAGGTTTATTTGCTTGTGGGAGGGCCCTCCAGGTCCTGCGATCCCAACCATCCATAAATTTTGAGAGATTGTAGTTGTATCCTTATTGCACTCCCATCACTCCATAGTCCTCTGTGTATTTTTGTGTAGGAGCACAGGGCCCTCTGGGCCCTGTGTTGCCATGCATGCATAAGGCCTGTGCTCCCATTGCTCCATAATGGTATTCATACAGTATTTGCATCTGGGAGTGCACAGTACCATCTATCCATAATGTTTAAGATATTGTGATTGTATCACTATTTCCATGTGATCCATCTGTCTTTAATGGTATCTGTATTTTCATGTGGGAATGCAGGGCTCGCTATCATTCATGCATAATTTTTGAGATAGTGTAGTGCTACTCCTCTTTGTATGTAAGCATGCAGGGACCTCTGGGCCCTGCGCTATGATCCCGTAGTATGCAGACCCAAAGAAACACTGACATTGCAATGTTCTTCTATAGAAAACACAGGAAAATATGAAACCTGTGTAACTCGACACCAAATTAATATATTTTCACAAAACCAGCAAAAGGCACATCAGTTGGGCAAGCCCTCTGAACCCTGGAAATTTGTTCACAGTGGAGTGACAAAGAAACAACTCTGTACACCTCCCATTGCAATTTTATCCTCAGGGAAAGAAAGTAGAATTTAACCCTGCAGAACTCCAGAGCAAAGTAATATATTTTCACCAGACCAGCAAATGTCATATCTGTGGGGCAAGGTCTTTGTACCCTGCAAATTTTAGACCAAAATAACAAGCTGTTTCGTAATTGTGTAGTAACAAAGAAACAACTGCCTTAAAAATCCTTTTTCACAAATTGCAAAATCCTTTTCCACAGACCCTTTTTTGCAATTTTTTTAAAAGAAAACCCTTTTTTGCAAATTATGAAAAATAATTTACGATACTTTTTTCGCAATTTGCAGCAAAAGAAAATCCTTTGTCGCAAATTGCTGAAAAATATCCTGTTTTGTGGCATTAGTTTTTTGTGGTTTGTGAAAAAGTATTTCTGCTGCTAAAAAAACACATTTGTGAACAACTTGTCAGAGGAACTTCCCCCATGGAGATGAATACACCAGACTATAAATTTGTTTCGGTGCTCAGTTGGCAATAACTCTATTGTATACATCCATCTTGTCAAACTTTGTACATCCTTAATAAAGCAACTCAGTATACATAGTCACAATTATTTATTTATTTGGTAATCAGAATTGCAACCTTTGAGCTAAAAACTCATTTACAAAGGGCCATCGTCACAAGGGAAGGGGAGGATACATAAACTTGGAGTCAGTAGCAGTTTAATAGGCATTGTCAAGAACAATCTAACAGTAAGAAAAATGTAAACAGGAAGAATCAGTAAACATTGGCAATAGCATAACAATATAGGATAACATAGGCAAATGACAACACATAACCAAAACAATGGTACATAGTCAATGGAGTTGGGTTCATACGTCATGCCATACAATTAAGTGCTTAAGTCAGAGTTAGGTGCTAGTTTGAGAAAAAATCAGAGGTGAAAGCTAGGCAGGATCTTATATTGGGAGGAAACAGGAGATGGAGCTGTTCATCAAAACTCAATTCAACAATTCAAGTCCATTTCTTTCTTGACCCTTTTTTGCCATTCTTCTCTGGGTCTAGATGCTTGACCAACACCCTCTTCCTTTTCTCTTTTTACTTCTTCCTGCTTCCCTGGGTTCGGATACCAATAACCCGACCCCAGCTTACCTTCTGATCAGCCTCCCCCTCACAATGTTGCAGCCATGGCTGGATGCTAATGACCCCAGCCAGTACCTGATTACCTCCCCACCTGCCCCTCTCCCAGTTCCACCTCCTCTCTCTCTCTCCCCCCTTATTGTCTTTCCCCTTACCTCCCATTTCTCTCACCCTTCACCCTCATTTTTCCAACGTTCAGGCCTCCAAGAACCACAATCCACGGCCATTGTTGCTCTCTTATCAGCAACCCCTTCAAAGATTTGATGGTCCCGTTATTCATATTTGAATACCGTGCTCTGTTGACAGTCCCTTGATCCCATGATTTCTATCATTTTGTTGCCCTCTTTAGGCAACCCTTTTGTTCCCATTTACCTATGTGCTGCCCTCATCTAGCGGCCCTATGCCACCTGGCTCTGCCTACTTTTATCCTTTTTACACCCTTTTTTTAATGCTAAATTGTTTATGTGGGTCAGTGGGCTAAATTCAATCTCAGCAAAAATAAGGGCGCTCTCCCCTCTCGTAGTTCATTTTATAATCCCCATGGACTCTGTATTTGCTCCACTGCTTGACCAATCTCAGTGTCCCACCCCTTGTATTATATGACTCTTTTCTAATATCATCTAGCTCCTCCTCTCCCCCTCTTGCCCAGCTGTAGCCCTACCCCTTCTCCCTTTACCTTTTAGTTAGCACCCTTGCCATTTCCCTTGGGAAAGCCCCTGGCAATTCAGGTTGCCCTGGATAGGGCAACCCCATTTGTCAGAGGGACTTCCCCCATGGAAATGAATACATCAGAATATAATTTGAGTTGAGGGGGCACTGTGGAGCTCAAGCAGCAAGCGGCAGTTTTCATCAGCTCACAGCAGTGGAGGGTGAATCTGCCTAAATCCTCCCTTTTGAAGCCTCAGAACCATTATTCTGACCTCACCATCAGAAAAAGTGACCCAAAATTACCAAGAATGGGTAATCCTAAAAAAGACAAGGGGTCTGGAGGAGTCAGGAAAACTAAAATTACTAGAGGAGCAGGGAGTTGGGAAGCAGCCATGATGTCAGAAGCCAGGCCTGAATTGGGAGAAACCATTGCTACCCTGGGGCATAAGTTGCAAACCCTGATAGTTTCCATGTCCACCCTCAACCAAAAGGTGGACAATTTCAACGGCAGGGTCCTTATCCTGGAAATAGCAGTGGATGGCCTCAAGGGTGATCTCCATGATGTGCACAGGCAGGTTGAAGCCTCCTCCAGTGACACCACCTTGCTGGTAAAAGAAAGTCAATATCTGAGAGCAAGGTTGGAGGCCCTCAAAAATCAAGCCTGTGCGGCCAACATTAGGATAGTTGGACTCCCCGAAGGTACAGAAGGAGACCACCTGACCCTCGCTATTAAAGAATGGCTCACTGAAAAACTTTCACCAGAGCCAACAGACTTGGACTGGGAAATACAAAAAAGCTATAGAGTTACTCTCCATGGTCACGCACAGATCCAAGATATACCCCGTACCTTGCTGTTGGTCACCTCGGGGTTCGCAGCCCGCTACAGAATCCTACGATATGCCCAGAGAGCAGCACCTCTATTTCAAGAGGATCAATAGATCCACATATTCCCGGACATCAGTTATGCGATGAGACAGCACCGCAAGAAATGTGAGGGGGTGAAGTAGGCCCTACGAGACCTGGGAGTCCCGCATACTATCATTTTTCCTGCTCGGCCTCGGATCATGTTTAATAGTAAAATGTACATTTTCTCAGATCCCATTGAGGCTGGTAAGTGGGCAGACTGGAGGGCTGCTGAATCCCGAATGCGTTCAGAAGGTTCAGAAGATGAGGACGTCGAGGCAACAACTTGATTGCTGTACTCTTGGACACTGAACACTTTCCTTTTTGGGGGTAACAGTATGAATAACTTTAAAACTGTTCACTAAAATGTTGGTTTGAGGACTTCATGATTTTAGCTTTAAAGCTGTCACAATAGATCAGAGACTCTTTGGTCTCTTGATTTTACTGTACTGTATAGTACTCCACTACCAGTTTGAATTTGAGCGCCTTGATTTATTTTGAGTCCAATAGGACTGTTTATTTCTTGTTCAGTGGGGGATTAACTAAGGAGGAGGTGGGCGGATTTGTTCTCACCACTTTGTTTCAATAATGTGCTGCTATTTGTTTAATATATAAAATATTCTACATCAGGCTTTACCACAGGACACCAACTGTCCCTTTTCGGGGTGATGTTCTGTCTATGAACTGGAATTGCTGGACAATTTAATTGCATCCGATTAGCCATGTAGCTCATGGGCTTTTTAGTCAGCACATAATGCTGTATTATTTCATGTCTGAAACTATTGTAGGATCCCCCTAATGTGATACCTTTATATGGTAGATGCATGGACTTACTTTGATTAAGGAAAGCTTTTTCTCTTCCCATTGGGCAAAAGCTTTCAGCTTATTGATCTGTCTGCTATAAGTATTACTCATGTCTTGTATATGATAAAATGAAAAAATAAAGTTTAAAAAAAGAATATCATTAGAGCGCTCAATTGGCAATAAATTTATTGTATTCATCCATCTTGTCAAAATTTGTATATCCTTAATAAAGCAAATCAATATTCATATTCACAATTATTTACAACAAAAGTCCATTTCTTTCTTGACCTTTCTTCGCCATTCTTCTCCAGGTCTGGATGCTTGACTGACACCCTCTTCCTTTTCTCTTTTTACTTCTTCCTGCTTTCCTGGGATTCGATGCAAATAACCCAACCCCCAACTTACCTTCTGATCATCTTCCCCCCCCCATGTTGCAGCCATGGCTGGATGCTAATGACCCCAGCTCATGACTGATTACCTCCCATCCTCCCATCCCCCTTTGTGGTCCTCCCACTAATCCTCCCATTTATCCCAACCTTCCACTAGCCCATATCCAGCCTAGTGACAGATGATGGGCCCCCCTCCTTGCTCCACAGTTTTTCCATCACTCTACTGCCCCAGTAATCTGCAGAAGAAGAACTGGCATGCCAATCCCTGTTAGGTGCACCTCATCTGACCTATAATACCCTGGGCAATCAAAAGGAATATTCCTATGTGAAATGTAAATACCTCTCACCTCGGCTACCTTTGCAGCCACCCTCCTGTTCAAATGCTTTCCAGCTTTTTCAATTGATTTTATGCCTTTAGTTTGTCTCCAGACCCGGCGAGATATTATCTCGGACCACCCAATTGTGACTCCAGGCTACCACCCTCTAATGATTTCTAGATCCTTTTTTATGTCTTGAAATGATTCTCCCCAAGGCCTGTCCTCTAAATCATCCCCCCCCAAAATGGATTGCCAACAGGTCAGGCTTGAGCCATCTCAATTTTTGCTCCTCCAGCACCAGCAAGAGCTGTGCTCATTTCATGCCCCAGACCCCTGTCCAATACACTTGTGTTTCCTCGGCTGCCCTCCAAAGTTGTCTCCCTCCCAGCAGAGTTGCCACATACCTCTCTGCCCAGTACATGAACGAGTGCCCCATGATCCATACTTGCTTTTTCTGTCTCATGCCTGTGGATACAAATCAACAACTTGTTAATACATCTTCCTAACATATCTATTGTAACTGTGTGACCTCCATCTGCCCACCTGCTTGACCTCTTCCTTTGACCCTCCCCTGGCGGCTACTTGTTCTGATGCCACACCTATTCTGAAGGAGTGTGATGAGAACTGCCTAGGATCCTCCCCCTGAAAGTATCCTTTTTTTTTAATACTTTTTTGCTCCTCCCTTGGTCAGCTCACATCTGGCCACCATCCTGGCACACCTCAGCTCCCATTAAAGCCCTCACCCCCAGACATACCCCCATGGCTTACCCACTGTGGTGGAGTGGTGGTGAGCTCCCCTTACTCACTGCCAAGTCTGGATCCAGTCCACTGAGGGTGACACCTCCAGAGCTGAGTGCATCCTAGGATGGCCATAAAGCAACATGACCACACATTTTCTCTATTTTATTCCCCTCAGGGGTGGGGCATGCAATGATGCCTGTGGAGGCAATGCACATGCTCCCATGCAAGATCCTCCAGGCATCTTCCCCATCCCCCATCCACCTTGTCAGCATCAGCGTGCTGCCCCCTGCCTCTGCTAGGGGCAAGGCATTCGCTGACTACTGGTACTCCCCCTTCCCAGAAAAAGAGAGCAGTCCCTGGGACACTCAATCCTTCTCCTCCTCCACTGCCAACCCTCAGCAGCCCACACTCATTCCCAAACATGGGTCGCCAGCATGGCATGAGGTGTGTCATCCAGTGCCTCAACCCTCAGCATCAACAGGCCAGCTACATATCCCCTTTTTTAATACCCTTGTCACCAAGAAACACGTGACCAGGAACTCATCCCCATAAACAAAAAATATCTTTGATTTCTTTGGGCAAATCACCATGTAGTTCTCTAGGGTTGTGACCACACACCACTCCCCTTGGTGGTGCCTTTCCAAGTTGACTTCTGACCCGTGGCCTGCTCGGTCGGTCTTTGACCATCACAGCCAAATTATTATCCTCTCTGTTCCCCAATGCACTTCATTCCATAGAATCTCCCCCAAGGTATCTTTCTTGCTCTTAGTAACCACCTCACACACTCTGAACATGCCTCTTGCCATGACTATAAAAACCGTCCTGAATAAACATGTTTTGTAACTGAATGTGCATATGTGTCTCAGTGCCTCTAGTAGCTTTGCCAGTAACTGTCCTGCTACTGACTTCCTATCATCCACCTGCCTCCCTTGCATCCTCTGCCATCTTATGAGCATGTGTCTCACCAGCTTTTATTTATTGGGTTCCCCCCAGCCCCTGAGACTACATGCCCACCTAATCTATGCCAGCTGTACTCCAATACTCGCATGTGCCATCCCAGCTTCTCATTTTCTTACCATAAATTTTGCAACCCGGTCCTCAGTTATGGCCTCACTTACCTCCATCCCCTCCTACCACCAAAACTCCTGGAAGGCATTCCACACCCCCTTGTATGCTTTTAGCATGTTTGCAGACCAAGTGTTTTGGTACAGCAGCTGGGCTCCTTCCAGACAATCTCCCATAAATGAAGCAGCACCATTGTTCTCTGCACAGCAGTGTCTGGTACCAAGGACCTGAACCTGTCCAACTGAAGATGGGAGAGGCTGTCAGCCACCTCATTTTTAACCCCTTTGATATGCCTTGCTTTAACCCTTGCAGGGCCGTGGACTGATATATCAGTCCAGAATTCCTAGTACGTTCTGATTTTGTTGGCAGCCTAAGGGTTAAATGACAGGTTGAGCTGTAACCCCTCCAACACCAGATGATGCAAGACCCTGGTCACCATTTCCATTGACCCTCATTGCCTATTAATTACCTCTACCACAGCTTTGTTGTCACACCAAAATTTAACTTTCTGATTCCTAAGTTGATCTCCTCATGTTAAAACCAATATCCAAATTGGAACTATTTCTAAGAAAGTGATATCTTTCAACAAGCCCCTCTTCCTCCACTCTTTTGGCCATGCTTCTGACATCCATTCCCCCCAAAATATGCCTCCATGCCATGTGCCCCAGAAGCATCTGTATACAACTCTAAATCCATATTGAGAAGTCAGTCCTCCTGCCAAAATGTGACCCCGTTGTATCTTATTAAGAATTGCTCCAATACCTTTAAGTCCTGTCAAACCCCTTTTGAAATGTCTACGCAATGGTGTAGGAGCTTTGCCTTTCCTATGGCCCGTGCCAATCTCCTGGTAAATGCCCTCCCTGGTGTTATTACCCTGCAATTGAAATTAAGGTGACCAAGCAGTTGCTGAACTGCTGCCAATGCTACCCTCCTCTTATTTTTTCTTTGCCTTGGAGCTCCTTTAGCCTGTCTACCTTGTCTCTTGGTGACAGAAAATGCTGTCTTCAGCATCCTCCTCAATGCCTAAAAACTCTAATCTCCTGATTGTCCCTCTGTCTTACCCTCCACTTAGGGTAACCCCATTATCCCACACGTAGCCTGAAAATCCTTTAACATTGTTGCTGTCCCTTGTTTCCCCAGTTCCACTATTAGGACATTTTCCAGGTAGTGTACTACTGACTTGTATCCATAATGTTCCCCAAACACCCACTGCATCCATGAGCTGCAAGCTTCAAATGTGGCACATACCAAGGAACATCCTATAGGCATGGCCTTGGCAAAATAGCACCCTCCCTGAAATTTAAAACCTAGCAGATCCCAGTACTCTGCCCTAACTAGTAGCAAATGGAAAGCCAACTCTATGTCAGTTTTCACTAGCCATGCCCCCTCTACTGCCTGAATCATCTCTGCAGCATGATCTAGAGTCACATATGCCACCGCAATCAGCTCCTCTAGAATGCTGTCATTCACTGATGCCCCCTCTGGGTAGGACAAGTGGTGGATGAGCCAGAATTCCCCCACTTGGATTTTTGGTACCACCCCCAGTGGTGACAACCTGAAATCTTCCAGTGGGGGGCTTGCTGAACGATCCTTCCACCCAGCCTGCTGTTATCCCCTTCTGAATCTTTCTGCGCACTATCTCATCCTTGTCCTTTATAGATCCTAGGTTTTTTGCCAACATTTTTGTCTGAGTCCCCTGATACCCCAAATCAAAGCCCTGTGCAAAACCCTCCTCAAACATCTCCCCACACTTCTGGCTGGGTATCACTTAGTCCATTCCTACACTATACGTAATCTAAAGGATGTGCAGGCCATTTTGAAAAACTTCCTTCTGTCCTCCCCACCCCCCACCTTAACTCCCACTATACACGGCTCCATATGCTGCCCTCATGCTAAAACCCCTCCCCCAGCTACCTTAAAATGTGTTGCCCCCACTTGAACCTCCAAATCCACCACAAAAGGGCTGCCCACTGTATGCCTGCATGAATGTTCTGTCTCCCATTGTCCTGCAATATGAGACAGTATAGTGACCCCCACACTTGGAACAAGCATATCGAAACTTGCAGTTTGCCCAAATGTATGAGGCTTTATGATATCCCAACATGTCTTAGTAATCAGATTCCCCATTCCATTTTTGTTTCCTTCTCCACTACCACCTGCCTGCCTGGATAGGGTTTGTACACACTGGTCTGTGTGTGTGTACAGTCCCATCTCAGGCCTCCGTGTAAAGCAATCCATTGCCTAATAGCCTCATCATACCTCAGCCAACTCTGGCTGCTTCTCTAACAGAATAGCACTGAAAACTGTAAAACCAGCCTGCCAAATGTCTATATTTCTCTTTTTACAAGTGGTGTTCTCAGATGTCTAACCCACTAGTGCCAGTGCCACTGCCATTTCAGATTTCCCCACCATCTCCCTCTGCTCATATTTTTTTGTGGTTTCTTTATCCACTATCACAAATATGTCCATATATTTCCCCTTCCATATTTTTTCCTTAATGGACTGTGGGACATGGTAACCCAGTGTCATCCCTGGTATCCCATCATTTTCTTTCCTACCCCCCCCTCGGTTCCACCACCCATCCTCGGCTCATCTCCTTTTGCCCCTTTTGACTGTTCCAGAACTTGTTCAATTTCCTCTAGCCCTTTTTTGTCTACCTCATCTATGATCCCTGACAGATAACCTTTTAGGTTGATGCTCTTGGTCAGGTCAACCCCTGGCTCCATCTATTCCCCGTTTTTGGTGCCTCCGGTTCAGGTTGAGACTCAGGTTGTGGCTCAGGCTGTGACAGCCTCCTCTCTGACCCCTCCTAGCTCCCCCAGATGGTTTTTTCCTCTTCTTGCTGGCTTTCTCCTCCTCTTCTCTCCACTTTGCTACCTCCAGGAGCTCATTCACTTTTCCCATCAGTTCAGTTGCCTGCTCCACCAGTTGCACACTTTTGCTTGCTGTAGGTGTTTTCATGGGTGCCATGCCTGCTAACTCAAATAATAATGTAAAAACCATTAATATCTGGCAACCCTCTTTTATTTTTTTTAACCACATGTCCCTTGAGGTTCTTGCCTCCCTGGTTCTATGGCTTATGACTCAAATAGATGCTGAGTACCCAGTCAGCCTGATTCCTTAAAAATAATAATGGAGGTGCCTGGCCTCCCATCTGGATTCCTTGCCTGTTACAACTTGCATAGCTTGCTGCCAGAGGATCGATTGATCTCCCCCTTTTGTCCAGGCCACCTTAGCATTTAGGTATTGCTTAGTCGTTCTCCCCTTTATGTACTGTATATATATTTTTTGGTTGCTGCCCCCTTAAAACATATGCTTCACACCTGCCATTCTGTGGTTGTCTACACCTCATGCCATGTGCTTGTGTTCTCTTGCCCTCATGGCCTGCCCCTCTGCTTACCCAGAGCCATCCATGCTGACACCCTCCCACATGGCTCTGCTGCAATTTTGCTGCTCTGTTCAGGCCGTCTACCATTTTAAAATTTTCAGCCACATGGTGCACTCACTGATCCCTCTAGAATCCCCCTTTCCAGTATCTCTTGTATTGTGCCCAAACCAAGAAAAAAACCTGACTCGTTGAAAGTTAAACCCACGACCTCTATCCCCTCTCTCGGCAAGTGAGCTTGCTTGCCCATAGGTAGCTGGTTCCTCCCACCCTGTCTCACTTCTGTTCCCATAGGCCTGTATGCCATATCAGTTGCCAGCCCAGATGTACTACCAGCTGTCTCGGACCGCAGGCCATTCTTCTTATTGCTGCCCCCCATGGTTCACCTACTAGTATCTTTTCAAACAAAACCAGGGATCACAGGCCTCACAGAACTGTTGCATGGCATCAGCCTGTGTCCTCCAGTCAGAAACCCATCCAATCTGTGGAGGCCTGGCTGTGTGACATCACACTGCTATGCCCTTGTCCAAACAAGTCATGGACCACCAGCCTATCAAAAACCACTGCGTGGCTTCCTCTCACCTCCACCAACCACAAACTACTTAATCTGTAGCAGACCATCCAAGAAAACTCCACATGCACACTGTGACCACCATAGGCAAAGCCACTGAAACCAAACAAAAAAATGGTCTCAGGACTCCGACTCCTTTTGCCCATTCAGGCCATGTTACTTGTGAGTACCCCATCCTACTATGATCATAGGCCTTAAACTTTTAATTACAACTGTTTCTTACAGCCACATGTCCTTTTCCTTGCCAGATGAGAATGGGCCTGCCACCTGACTTCCCCCATACAATGCTAGCTGCTGTTTGCCTGCAACCCTACGGACAACGGTGATACTCATGGTCTGCCCACTCTTGGGCCTTCCCCCAGGCTCCCAGTGCATCCAGCTAACCCCAAACCACCCAAAATGCTGCATCACCATCCAGTAGGCCAGGCGTGTTCCTTCCAAAGCAATCAAAGAAACCCAGCTCTCCTACTTCTTTTACTTTTGTCTTTTTAATAGCTGCTTCTACAGCCAATACCCCAGTATGCTTACAACAAATGCTTGTTACTTGCAAGATCTCCTTTGCCCCTACTGCCTCCTCTGCACTCTCTATTCTACCACTGAGGGATTTCTAGAAATTCCCAGGGTTCGATTAAAAACATCGGGGGCCCGTACTTTTGTTTTTGTGGCCCCTACCTTGTGGAATTCTCTACCTTATCGTGTGAGGAAGTGCCTGACCTTCCAGAATTTTAAGTCAGCATTAAAACACATCTATTCAGCCTGGCTTTTCTGGATTATCTCTATGTTTTTGAGAAGTACTGTGATAACTTAATATGATAGGTTTTTAAAGTAGTTTATGGATCTGTGTTTGGATACATTTTAAGTTATTGTGTGTGTTATAATTATGCGTGTTATATTCTTTTTCTTTGATTATTGTACAAGCACTTTAAACTTTTTGGAAAGGAACTTTAAACAAATATATTTGATTTGATCTGATTCTTGAAACCTTCTTTTGCCTAGCTTATTTTTAAACAAATCTTACTGCTCCAATTTAGAAGGCACACATGCCATTTCACCTTCATAATCCATACTATACTGCTAGCCATACTTTGCTTTGTTTTCCAACCCTGCCAGAAGTGTTTGTCAATCGATGTGCTGAAATCAGTTAAATTCAATCTCAGCAAAAAGAAGGGAGCTCTCCACTATTGCAACCCTCTTTTATAATTCCCATGGGCCCCTTATTTACTCCACCCCTTGATAAATCCCCATGTCTCCCCAGCATCATATGTCTCTGTTCTGAAATCATCTAGCCCCTCCCTCCCCCCCCCTTGCCTAGTCATACCCTCTTCCCTTTACATTCTAGCTAGCATCCTTGCCATTTCCCTTGGGAAAGCCCCGACAATTCAGGTTGTCCTGGATAGGGCAACCCCATTTATCAAAAAAATAACCCTAGAATCTGATTCTACAGGTACTGATTAGGTAAACACAACTGTTGGTGTTTACTAAAGCTCTCTAGTTTTTAGCAATTTAACTGTGTTTCCCTCGCTAACTGAAAACAACATGGCGGCAGCACAAAAAAAATTCTGCATTTGAGGCACAACATCCTGCATTTGCAAAAAAGGATTCCACATTTGCAATAAAGAATCCTTTTTTTTTGAGCAGAACATCTAATTGGTCCAATAGGAAATAATGGGAAATTTTAAAATGTAATACTTTGGAATGGATTAATGTTTTCTCACCAAATCTTAAGCATGCACATCTGTGACCTAAGACCTATATATCCCAAACATTTCAGACCACAAGTCCACACCTTTTTGCACAGCAGTGTGGCAAAGAATTTCACCAAAAGTAGAAATTTCCAAATTTTTTGACAATCCGTATTTTCGCACCCACACATCCAACCAGAATAAAACTTGCCACGTCAAGATTTCTTTAGTCCCTGATGGTGCATGCAACATTTCATGCAAATTGCTTGAATGGTTGCAAAGTTATTAAAGTTCAAACTTTTCAGTTTAACATAGAAGTGAAGACTGAACCCTAATATAGGCGTGTGGCCGCACCCCTATAATATATATAAATTGTAAAAAAACTATGTTAATTCATCAGTCAGGGTTTTTGTTAAAGCATCAAAAGCTGGAAAATTCAATGTTCAGGTTTCCAACCCTAACACCCAACCCCATACCCTGCTCAGAAGAAGAGGATGGCATTAGGATCATCACCCCATTCTCCTATGCCATTCTCCTATGCTGTGCCCATCCAGCTTATTTTCTAATGGAATGGGGTAAGTGTTACTGCTGATGACCCCAATGCCACCCCCAAATCCCTCTTCATCTGTGCTGGGTGAGGGTGGGGTGTTAGGGTTGGAAACCCTAAAGTAGAATTTCACAGCTTTTGACACTTTAATAAAAACCCTAACTGATGCATTAATGTAGGTTTGTACAATTTATTTCCTTTCTTTATGAGACAGTATAATAGTATCTTTATTTGCCTGTGGGATACCATCCCTCCACAGATGTGCATATGTTTCTAGCTGTGGAAGCATCTTTTCAGAAGCTCCCACCCCTCCACAGATGCATATATGTATTAAGTTTGGGTGGGTCAGAAGTTGATCAACTGGGTGGCAAACTGGTTGACTGGCAGAAAACAGAGAGTGGTGGTAAACAGTATACAGTCAAAAGAGATGCAAGTCACAAGTGGGGTACCCAGGGATCAGTCCTTGGGCCAGTCCTCTTCAATATCTTCATCAGTGACATTGCAGAGGGACTGGAGGGTAAGGTTTGTCTGTTTGCAGATGAAGCCAAGATCTGCAACAGAGTAGATAATCCAGATGGGGTGGGCAGAATGAGAAAAGATCTGGATAAACTAGCAAAATGGTCAGAAGATTGGCAACTGGAGTTTAATGCAAAGAAGTGCAAGATCATGCACATAGGGAATAGAAACCCTGAAGCCACCTATAGGCTGGGAGGGAAGTTGCTGGCAGTCACAAGGGAAGAAAGAGACTTGGGCATCATCATCACCGATGACCTGAAATCATCCAAGCAGACCACTAAAGCAGTAGGTAAGGCTAGGGGGATGTTAGGGTGTATTAGTAGGGGTATCACAAGTCAGAAGAGTGAGGTAATAATCCCTCTTTACAAGACACTGGTTAGGTCCCATCTGGAATACTGCGTGCAGTACTGGAGGCCACACCTTCACAAGGACAGTCCAGAGAAGGGCAACCAAAATGGTGCAGGGACTGCATCAGAAAACATATGAGGACAGAGCAAAGGAGGGAGAGAGGTGATATGATTGAAACATTCAAACATCTTAAGGGCATTAACAAGGTGAAAGAGTCTAACTTGTTTCAATATAAGAAAAACTGCAGGACAAGAGAACACAGCATGAGATTAGAGGGAGGCCGATTAAGGAGTAATGTGAGAAGTTATTTTTCACAGAAAGAGTGGTGAATGCATGGAACGGCCTACCTCAGGAAGTGGTGGATATGAATACAGTGCAGGGCTTCAAACAGGCATGGGATAGGCATAAGGGAGCAATACAGATGAGTATGATTAGATAGGCCACTGACAGAGCAAAGGCCGATGGCACATTCATGAGGTAGAAAAAGAAATTGGCAGACTAGATGGGCCTTGCGGTCCTTATCTGCTGTCAACTTCTATGTTTCTATGTAAGTTGTGGAAATGCAGGGACCTCCAGACCCTGTGCTTCCACACAAAAAGTTACGAGCAGGCATAGCGAAATTACAAGAAATGGTCATAACTGTGCAATCTTAAATAATTTTCACCCCAAACGTTCAACATAGCCTTCTTGTCACCTCACCTCATGTATCCAGTACAGAAAATGTTCAAATCTCCTCCAAAACATAATTCTGCGCAACTGCAACGTCATTCTACACGACAAGCATGAAACCACATTTTGGCCAGGATTTGAAAAATAACAGCTTTGACAGCTTTGGCATTCATAACATGAGGTACTAAGAAGACTACTATATATTAAAAATATAGGGTGTAAATATTGTAAATTAACAAAGTTAAGAGCGTGCATCATGAGATTGCAACAAATGCCCATAACACAGCCATTTTAGGAAATTTGATACCAAATTTTCAACATGCTCCTATTGGGACCCCACCTCATGAACAATGGTACTGTCATTTCATTACTTTTTTCTGAAAGGTGATTTCGTACAGCAACCACACCATTCCACGCCACAGGTGTGAATACACATTTTGGGTAGGATGACAGCTGAAATGATAGCTATACTGTTCACGAGGTGGTGTAAAAAATAGTCATGTTGAAAATTTGGATTGAAAATATCAAAAACTGCCAAAGCTACATGCATGGGTAACAACATTTCAATGACAGCACATAACTTGGGCACTTTTTGGTATATTTGCACCAAATTTTCAACATGGCTTTCTTGGGACTCCACCTCATGAACACTGGCACTGTCATTTTGTTAATTGGTCCTGAAAGGTGATGCCACACAGTGATTGTGAAATCACCTTTTTGGGACTAAGTAATGAAATGACAATGCCAGTGTTCATGAGGTGAGGTCCCAAAAAACCCCATGTTAAAAATTCGGTGCAAATATACCCCAAAATGGCAGAGATATCAACACAAGTTCAAAATGCTATTAACAGCAATTATACGGTGCTTTCTTTGATTCTTTAGTTCATGGTTTGGCTTTGAAGAGTGCAGACGTGTCCTAGTCCAGAGAAGATCATAGCCACCAACCTTCAGAGGTAAGTATGGGGTAAGGGGGGGATGCAGGGAGTTGGGTGCCCAGAGGGAGGTTTTGGATGGGGGAAGGGGACAGGAAGAGGACAAGGGACAATTTTCTTTTTTTCAGGCTTTTAAAAAAAAAGATGTCAGAGGACTGTTTTCTTTTTTAACAGAAACATGCTTGAGCAATATTTTGGGACACTGGGAGTGGGCTACTTGATGTCCGATGGTACTGGGGGGAGGTCAAAACTGGGAAAACTTGGAGTGGGCTCCTCAGTGTCTCACACTGTTGAGGTGAGGGATTGAAGTGACTGCCAACACTGGGATTGGTCACCATGATGTCAGCAAAGTCATATAAAACAGTATTTTGGGACAGTGGGGGTGGGCTCCCCAGTGTCCCACAGTACTGGGGAGAGGAAAAGACTAGGTACACTAGGAGTGGATACTCAGTGTCTCACATTGTTGGGGGAAGGGTTGTAGTGACTGCCAACACGGTGATTGGGCACCCCAATGTCAGCAAAGTCATATAAAACAGTATTTTGGGACAGTGAAGGGTGGGCTCCCCAGTGTCCCATGGTGAAGGGGGGTTGGACATAACTGGGGATACTGGAAGTGGGCTACTCAGTGTCCCTCACTGTCAGGGGCTACTGTCGACAAGGGGATTGGGCACCCCACTGTCAGAAAACTGTATGGGAAGAGGGCACACTACTAGGCATGGGAGAAAATGCTGGGGACACTGGGAGTGGGCTCATCAGTGTCCCACACTGGTGGCTGGGAATTGATGTTAGCTGCCAACACTGGGATTGGGCACCCCAGTGTTGGCCGAGATTTCAATATTTAATATTAATATTCGTCAGCCCCCTTCCCCATAGAAGAAGTAAAAGGGGAAAAACAAGCATTTATTAGGTAAACACTTGGGCCCAGATATTCAAACTGCACCCAAAAAATGTGCAACAGCAGGAGCAAGCGTATGTCCACTGTGCCCATGTGCAAGAAGTGCAATATTCAAAAACTGCACATGCCAAGATGCACCTACGGCCGATGACTGAATATCGCACCACCTGTGCCATAGCGCAATGAGAGATGTTCAGCTGAGCAGTCCAGATGCGCCATAGCGCAACCAGGGATGCTCCCAGCAGCAGGGCAGCAATGCAAAAGCACAACCAGGGATGCAGGGGCCCACCACCCATGCCACAGATGGGCAGAGGAACACACAGCAGAATAGATATCATCCCCCACACCCCATGCACTGCACAACCGGGGGAGAGCTGGAATAACCACCGGCCCATGGATACCAGCAACCAACACACAGCCGGGCCATGGTGCCCCAGCACACCCCCTGGCAAGCTGTGACTGGCACACAAGGATAGCCGACCACTTGTACCACACCATCCCACCAATGCAGAGCACTACCCGCACCATGACCCCATACACCCTGCCCAGGAGTAGCACTCAACAGTGCAGGACACCCCATGCATGCCACCACCCCCACTGTGACAATGCAACCCTGTGCAATATGGAGCCATGCAAGGCAGCCCCACCATGGGCACTCTGCAGTGGGTGGCAGCAGACAGTGATGCAATGGATGCATACACAGTGCCGCCCTGCATGTCCCCCCCCGAGGTCCAGCCGAGAGACCGACCATGGATCAGCACACGAGGTACCCCACATGCAACAGGGCATGCCCCAGACCCCACCTCCAGTGGTCTAGCACCCTGCACACCCTCCCAAGGACACATCCTGACCCAGCACTGGCCACAACAGCCGGCACAGACACGCACAGTGTAGCATGGAAGTATGCACCACACAGGATGCAACACAGTGCATGGACAAACACCCACCCATACCCAAGGTCACAGCAACACAGGAACACAGTAGCGGGTCAACCAAGCCACTGGCGTGTGGCCATGGCTGATGTGTACACACGGCCAGCACCCCTACATTGCACAGGTGTGCCAGCTACCCTGCGCAGGCACCATGAAGCTGTATGCCACCAGCATGCTGCCTGAGCACAAGTGACAGACACTGGAGCACATCCCCTGCAACAGACACAAGCAACAGCATGGATGGTGGACAACAACAGCGGAGGCCATAGTGACACCCGAGGCAGACGTGCACCATACTGGTGATGGCAGTCAAGCTGGCATTCTGCCGGGTACAGTTGTTATCCAGCATGGACAGCCACCACTGACACGCCAGCAGACCGTGCATATCACACACATGCAAGGGTGTCAGCTGCACAGGCCATGGACAGTCTGACAGGGGTGCCATGCACACAGTGCAGGCCCCATGGACCACTGCACACAAGCATCCAGTGCACAGAGTACAACACACAAACCACAGACAGTGACTGATCCCCCTGCCCACACCATAGGTGGTTCACCTCTACACACACACACACACACACACGCCCATGCGTGCACCACCCCTGACACCATGCACACCACTGCAGCTGAGCACTTGTAGCCCACTGCAAATCAGAGAACACCACAGTTGTTATAACAAAATGTATGTATTGAAACAATGTAAAGTAAAACTATATACAATTATGTACAAGAGTGAGGGAAGGGCCACATAACAGATGGGGCGGGTAAGGGGCAGGGGTGAACATATGGGAGAGGGAAGAAGGGGTGTGAGGGTGGGTCAAAGGGGGGACAGTGGTAGTCAAGGCATAGGGACTTCACTGGCCACCTCGGTCCTCCTCTTCCTGGCGCCGATGAGATCTCCACCTCCTTCTGACCCCGTGGCGGTGGATGTGTCGCAGGAGCTCTAAGGTCTCCCTCCCGACCTGCAGCAGCTCCTGAATGTCCCGCTGGATCAGCAGGAGTCTCCGGCCACCTAGGACGAGGGAACAGAGTCAGTAGGTGTGACTGTCCATCCCTCTGCAGCCCACCCATTGTGCATGGCATAAAGCCATGTGACACGTCCCTGTGATGGTGTGCGACCACCCACAGTGACTGTGTTCACAAGACCTACCCACCCAGTCAGCCACAGCCATGTGGACCACTGCACACACCCACTGTCCATGTCCTGCACAGCACCACCATGGCCATACAGTGACTTGGATATGCGGTGTGAAGGCAGTGCCACAGCCATGTGCCTGGTGCATGCATGGACCACCATTGATGCACTCCCAGACATGCAGTGCCACTGGACAGTGCTGACTGTAACAAGTTGTGTGCATGACAGTGGTGTTACTGGATGGTGGCCATGCCCCACTGCCCGCCCAGTTACACAGCATGCAATAGTAATCATGGATGTAAGGCACTTACCATCAGCAGGCTGGTCCAAGTGCACGGACCACCTTCATCCCTCCTTTCCCTCTGCTCCAACATGCGCCGCCTTCCCTCCCTGTTGCGCCTCCACTCTTCTGGCCCTAAGGTGCAAACATGGAGAGAGGAACATCAGTACAATCCGGTAGCAATGTCCCCCCACCCCCATGTGTGTGCAGTCCCATACAGCCAGACCCACCTACCCCACACCCCGATACCACCACCACGGCCAACACCGGATGGCCCACCCCATGTGCCGGACACATGCAACTGTGATACCCGTATGGACAATAAAAGTGTATGGATGTTGCACCTACCTGGCCATGGCACTGTGCCCCTCCTGGCATGTGACCACAGGTGGGCAAGCAGGTCCGGGTCCCTGCGCCTCAGGTCCCCATAATGGTGGCGGCACTGCTCCACCATTGCCCCATACCGGTGGCCTCCTCCAGGGCATTGGCCACCTCCTACCATACCACACTCCTGGCCCTGTCCACGGGTGCCTCCCCAGACAAAGCCCCAACATGGGGCTCAACTATGGCCACAAGGTTTGCCAGCTTGATCTGGCTCCACTGCACAGCACGCCTCCGCGCCATCTCTGCTGCCCGGTTCAAGCAAAATGGTGCTCTGCAGCACAGTCCTGACACATGCAGATGCTGCACGGTACAGCGCTGCCATTCCCTATCATGCTGTCACCAAACAGCGCGCGATAGTGGTGCACCCATGCCTGACGCATGGCACCTAGGGGGCAAAGGTTGGGCACAGGGTCAAGGGTCTCTGGCACATGGACAGCCACAGCGCAATTGGAACCCAATGCATGTAGTGTGATTGGGTGCCTGTGTGCCACCTTCTGTAGTGGCCTACAGCACTGTTGCCCCACTGCACCTATGACACCCCAGTGCCACAGTGCCATATAGGTGAACAGTGCCATAGCACCACTGGCCGTGCCTTGCATTGCCTCCTGCACACAGCACATCAGTAGTACGGCAGGCACCTTCGTCATCAACTTGGGCATGCACAGTTAGGTGTGTACTGTGCATGTCACAGAACTGCGCCCTTGGCTTAGCACGTTCAACACAATTGCGCAAAGCACAACAGCGCGATATTCAGCCGGCATATGCAAATCATCTAATCAGCCATTCAATGACGCAGTCACTGCATTTGCATCCACTTAAAGATGCGCGCCTCACCTCATTTGCATGGGTTGCACTATAAAAGTGTGACATTGGGCTGCACTGGCCATAGTTGGTTACTGCAGGCTATTGCGGTGAGTTGCATGCTGTTTGGAAGTGTGGACTGTGGTGTTTGGGACATGCATGGGACTGCACAGTCACAGGTAACACCTGTCATTCTCACAGGACGAATCATGACTGATTGTGTGGTGGAGGACGAGGAATAGAGTCATGGGAGGAAGAGGAGGTAAAATTTCACTAAGGCCGAGACAGATGCCCTGTTCGAGGCCTACCTAGACTAGGAGCCACTTCTCAGTGGATGCCAGGGAACACCACAGGCCCATGCTGCTGCATGGGAGGGGTGACGTGTGCTGCAAACCTGCATGGCAGCCACCAGCGCTCCGTGCAGGAGTTCAAAAAGAAGATGGGCATGGACAGGTGGAGGATTAAAGAGAATGTGGCTGCCATCAGGGCAGCACAGTCTGCGACTGGTGGGGGACAGCCGGAGGTGCAATGCCTGACCCCACAGGAAGAGCGGGTTGCTGGCAGCATGCAGCGATGCGCCATTGAGGGTGTTCCAGGTGGTGGATTCCAGACGGGTGGTAGCCCGTCACTGCATGGTAGGTCATGATCTGTCTATTGGGGGGGCAGGGTAGGTCACATGCAGTAACAATACTTTTTTCCCTTACAGCTCCTGAGCATCTGCATGAGTCAGCAGTGGTGGACTTCTCCACTGAGGCCAGTCACATGAAAATGGAGGAGGGCCCATCCACAGGAATACGGGGGGTTAGGGCGACAGTGGGCCCACCTGGACATCCAGACTGATGTTGGTGGAGCAGGTGCGGAGGAGGCCCTGCTTGTGTCCCAGCATGCCGGCATCCATGGATGCCAGCATGCTGAGACTCGGGCTGGTGTCGGATCCGTCACTGATGATGATGGAGCTAACGTCATGGGCAGTGACACGTGTGTGCCACAGGATGGCCACACAGCAGGTGACATCGCAGCCATGGCTGTGGGTGGTGCCGCCATGGAGGCCTGCATGTCATCACAGTCCCAGCCTGTGCCTGTCTGCACCAGTGGGGCAGCACTGGTGTGTGTCCAGGACAATGGAACTGTTGTGGCCACTGCGGTGGCACCATTGAGCCCTGGGGAGTGGCAGCTGGAGGGGTAGCATCAGCAGTCAGCCAATGGCCATGGGGGTACAGTGTCAGGGGGCGGCATCAGTGCACCACCTGTGGACATGCCCAGGCCTGGGCCTGGTGTGCAGCACCCACCCTCAAGGGGTGATGAGCATCAGGGCTGCGAACACCCTGAGGGACAGCATGCCAATCAGGCAGATGACCTCTTGGATGAGCACACCTGCATACTGCAAGCATCAGTCAATCAGCAGATGTGGCTTGTGATGGTGGTGGATGCACTGAGTGCGGTTCTGCAACAGGCAGAGGAGCATCGCAGCAGAGACACTGCTCTGCTCTTGGCAGGGATGGACTGGTTGCAGGAGGATATGACTGCTGCCATTGACAGGCAGACACAGGCATTCACAGCTGTCATGGCCACAATGGGCACGCAGTTATTTGCCCATGCATCGCAGACACCATGCAGTGCAATGTCCAGCCCCCCATTCCTGGTGTTGTGCGACACCATCCTTGTCGACACCGGGTTCAGCTGTGGGCATCCCCAGCACGCCTGGCACAGGTATGTTCGGTGTGCTGCAGAACCCTGCGTGACCACGGTCGTGTTCACTCGGTGGAACCCCTGGGGGACCATCAGTGCCACCCCATGAGGCCAGTGGTCAGCCTGTCACTGCTGGCGGGTCTCGTTGGGGCTGCCCATGCATCCATGGTGGCCGTGGCACTGTGGCTCATGAATGACCTGTCTCCCAGCGCGGCTACTGTCTGATGCTGCCCTGTGTGCATTGTGTCATTCAGCGGGCAATGCACGGGTGGGTACCTGGCCCTGCACGCACACACACAGTCCATCTGCACAGCCTCCCGGCTACTGTCTGCAGTAGTGTGCGCATGATGATGTCTGCGTTGCACTGTATGCCACTGTGCAATGGTGCCCAGCGTCTGACACAAGCACAATGACAGGCAGTGGGTGTGGTGGTCTGTAGACATGTGTGTGGCTAGGGGTGGCGGTCTGGGTCGGTGTGCCTCCTACCCTTTGTGCCTGTCTGGTGAGGTGTGTGTGTGTGTGTGTGTATGACTGCGTGCCATGTTAGACCTCGCCCATCCCTGGCAGTGTGTGCGGTTCCATGCCCAGCCACTTCCCTTGACAGCATGCACCCCTAGTGTGTGTCCATGCATGTTTGTGAGTTGTGCCTTTGCCATTGGTGGTTGCACATGGCCCCATGACTTACCTGGGTTGGCTGAAGTGCTCCTCTGTGATGGTGTCCCGGTGCAGCTGTGCCAGCTGGAGCTGTCGGGGTCCCATCACCCAAGGGGGGGCTGCCCATCACCATCATCACCGGCGTCCTCATCGTCCCCCTCTTCGACCTGTACGGCTATCCCACATTTGTTGGCCATGTTGTGCAGGATCCAACAGGCCAAGAATAGCCTGCAGGCCTTTGAGGGGCTGTACTTTAGGACACTGCCAGAGATGTCCAGGAAACGGAAACGTGCCTTCAGTATCCAGAACACCCGCTCGATGACATTGCATGTGGTGGCATGTGCTTCACCGCAGCGTTGTTGCGATGGGGTCGTGGGCCACCGGTATGGTGTGAGCAGTCAGGGACAGAGTTGGTATCCACTGTCACCTGTGTGTAGAGGGTGGAGGTTAGTTTGGTGATCAGCATTGCCCTGCCTCGGGCCATGTAGGCAACTACCCATGTCACCTCTGACCATGCCCCTCCCAAGCTCTATGTTTGTCGGTGTGGTTTGCAAACTTACCCACTAAGTGACCAGTGGGGATGTCCCCACTCTCAAATCTGTGGCACAGTGCTGACTGGTGCAAGATGAAGGCATCATGTGCTCCTCCAGGGTGCATGGCACAGGCATTGATTATGCACCCCCTGGCATCGCATACCACCTGACAGTTGATGCTAGGACAGCCCTTCTGATTGATATATGTGGCCCCCTTGGGGCCAGGTGGTGTGTGAATGGCCACATGGGTGCAGTCTATTGTCCCTAGCATGCCAGGCATACGTGCTACCCTGTGGAACTCCTGTATGTTTGCTGTGCACTCTGCCAGTGTGCTGTGGAAATGGTTGTACTCTGCAGCATGTGGCAGCATTGCACTGAGGAATTGGGTAAGGTGGCATGACACGGCCCACTGGGTTATGCCTGTGGTGTCCCCTGTTGGTCTCTGGAAGGTACCTGTGGTGAGCAAGCACATGCAAGCTGTCAATTTAGTCTCCATTGACAGAGCATGGCTCCGTCGTGTAAGTGCCTGCATCACATCACTGCACAGCTCACAGAGCTGCCTCAGAATTGCCTGAATCTGGCGGTACCAGCCCACAATTTCAGTATCGCTGTACAGCTCGAAGCTGGTGCGGGCTCGGTACTGCCTGTTGTGGGCATGCCACTGATGGGCCCTTCCATGGCCGCACCCCCCCTCTGTCTGACTTCTCACCCCCTCATTACTGCCTCCATCTGGATGGTAGCACTGGCCATGTCCCAGGCTTGTGTTCACCCCTCCTGGCAGCTGTTTCTGTGTTCCTCCTGCTGTCCTGGCTGCTACTTCCCCTGCAGTGGGAACACCTTCCTGTGGTGGCTTCTGTGCTGTGTGGCACTTCCCCCTTCTGCACTGGCTGTGGCTCCCCACACCTTCCCCATGCCTCTGTGTTCAGGGTGACCTTTCCCTGGCCTGCCCTGTGTGTCCCTCCTGTCATGTTTGTGTTGCTAGAGTTCAGCCTCATGTGCCTTCCCTGTAGCGTTCTTGCACCTGTCCCTTGTTCCTTTTTATTTTGGCTCATTTCTGCTGTCGCGCAACTTCCGCTTGATTCCCATTGCGCATGGCGCATGTTGTTGAAAATCGCATTGCGCCATTTATGCATGGTTCCTCCCCATTCAGTTGCACATACATTCATTATCATTTCGCTATTGCTCAGCTTGATTTGGGGGGGCGCATCTGCCTCCAGCTGAATATTGCAGAATGGCGCATTTTCGGACTTGCGCTGGAGCAACCCTATTGCACATGGTGCAACCCTTTTGAATATCTGGGCCTTGGTGTTTACCTAATCAGGGGCAGAGAATCCAATTCTGAGGTCTGTTTGCCCCCAAAATGAGCAGGGGCAATTTATCGCAAATCCACCCCCCATACTGTCAGCGGCAAGGTTGTATCAGGATTCTGCTACAATTTGCAGCAGACACTACCACTTGAAAAACACATATTTCAAGACCCCTTGCAAACAAACCAATGCCAGAATCATGTTTCGTGGGCCCCAATTAGGTAAACACAATTGTCAGTGTTTATCTAGGGGCAACATATTTGTAAAATATTTAAATTTTTAACACTCGCTAAATGGAAACAAGATGGCGGAATCTGGACTGAACAATGAAACAGCAAACAGTAAAGTGCGAATGGTAAATGGCTATTTACTGCTCAAACAGTAAAGTTTGAACAGTAAATGGTAGTTACTGTTCAAATGGTAAATAACATTCACCATTCAAATGATAAAGTTCGAATGGTAAATGGTATTTACCGTTCTAACAGTAAATACCATTTACTGTTCGAACAGTAAATTTTGAACAGTAAATGCCATTTACAATTTGAACAATATTTATCATTCTCACAGCCTGTCCTGCAGCTATCACAAAAATTGTTATAATTCAGAAATGGTAATACTGTACATGTTTTCACCAAACCATCCAAAGGCACACCCTTGGCACACACCCCATCACCCATACAAATTTTAGAGAAAAATTTAATTCGGTGTGTGCTGTAGATGATGGAAAAATCCTATGTTATCCTATGGTAAGAAACGTACATTTTTGGCTTTTTGACCACTTTATATCTCAAAAAACATTAAAGCTGCCATCACAGAACTTTAGAAACATAGAAGAATAGACTTTGATGGCAGATAAGGACTGCTTGGCCCATCCAGTCTGCCCATTTTCCTAACTACTGGATATGCTGCAGATCCTAGTTTTACCAAAGCCTACTTCCTCTTACCTCCCACTAGAATTGCCTTATGTCTGTCCCATGCATTCTTAAATTCCTCCACTATTTTTGACCCCATAACCTCCTCAGAAAGGTCGTTCCATGCATCCACCACCCTCTGCATGAAAAAATACTTCCTCACATTGCCCCTGAGTCATCCCCCCATCTTTAAATTGTGCCCCCTTGTTCTTGCATATCTCTTTTTCTGAAAGATGCTACCCTCTTGGACTTTGTTGATTCCCTTGAGGTACTTTCTATAATGCCCCCCCTTTCCTCAAGGGTATATATATTAAGCTCTTTTAGTCTATTTGTATGCCTTCTGGTAAAGATCCTGCACCATTTTAGTTGCCCTCCTCTGGAGTGCCCCCATCCTGTTTATGTCCTTGAGGAACTAGGGTCTCCAGAACTGCATGCAGTACTTCAGATAGGGTTTCACCAACTGTCTGTACAGAGGGATAACAACTTCTTGTTTTCTACTGGTGATTCCTCTGCCTATGCATCCCAGTATCCCCCCAGCCCTCCTTGCTGCCTTCTCACATTGTTTGCCTACCTTTAGGTCATCTGATATGACTATCCCCGGGTACCTTTCCATTTTTGCTGTTGTTAATGTCTCCCCCCACCATTGTGTACTCTTCCCTTCACTTTCCACATGTTGTGACATTGGCAACATGATAGCACATACCAGTTTTTTTGGCAATTTTGTTAAAGCCTTATTAAGGTGCAAAAATTGAGATTTAACATTGAAAGACTGTACCAACCCTAAGTTGGGGCACTACTGTGTACTATAATAATGATCCCATTGGCCAGATCTTTGAGTACAGTGGGTACTGGTATTATCCTTAATGAGCCCAGATGCACCAGTCATTGACCCTAGTCTGTCAGGCATGAGCTGATCAGCACGAGGAAGCTATTAACGCATGACTGTGTGACTGGGATCTTATCATCTATCCAATGATGGTGGAGTACTACCTTGGCTGCTGCTGAAATCAAGGCAATATAACACTTCAGTGTTTGGTGACTACCATAGTGCTTGTGTATACCTTGTCAAAATGTGGCCTTTCTCTAGTCCCACCCTTGATAGATAAGATTGTAGTGTGTAGGGAACAGAAGCCCAGCACCATGGGTGAGCAGACTGCTGGAGGAGGAGGAGGAGGTTGGTGAGGATGGTAGGTGTTTGAAAATACGTTAAGTGAGGGCTGCTGTGAAAGGCTGGTTTTTATAGTGGATTTTGAAAGATCCATTCTCCTACATTGAATCACACGGGCTTTAGCCCTTCCCTTCAATGTTTGGTGAACAGCATAGTGCTTATGTATACTTTGTAAAACTTTAGCCCTTCTTTACTCCCACCCTTGTTAGATAAGCTGGGTATCATGTAGAGAATAGAAGGCCCAAAAATATTACCACCTCCCAACTCATGGAGATAGTGGCTAGTAGCAAGCAGGAGAGGAAAAAAAAACCATGGAGGAAACCTATGACCATCCACGGCTACTCACCTGCTCATCCTCTGAGCAAACTAAGAGGAGCTGATCCTGTAAGTTTGAATGATTACTGCTTCTAGATTAGGACTGACTGGTTTAAAGGCTGGCAATGTCCATCTTTCACATCTCTTGAAGATCTGTAAAGAAATGTCATTCTTGAATGTTGAAGAAGCTGCTCTGAGTCTAAAGGCATTCTGAAAATGCATAAATGTTGAGGCCAAATCAATGTGGAATTTGTTATGAGTTCCAGGAATCTTTTATGTTGACATAAGTGTTTGGTTATCCCTGGTTGAGGGAGGTTAGGAAGGATCTGAGCACATGTGGCAATATGAGTTGATTAAATATTTTATTAGATATCAGTTGGTGTAGATCTGGTGATAAGTTTATTAAATTCCTGTATGAGATCCGTCAGTCTTGAGGAAGGAGCAACAGGATATTATGATTAATTTACTTCTGGAATTTGGAATCTGTAAGAATCGTAGTAAAGGAAGTTAATGGCACAAAATTTTCCAGGATGCAGGAATCCAAAGAGGCTAGAAAATGGCAGAGGTACTGTGATATTGGAATGGAACTGGCTTCATTGAGTCTGGATATTGTGTGATCTATAGGAAGATGATAAGGAGTTCAGGTTCTTGATAATCTGAGAAGTAAGCTTAACAGTCCACATAAGCAGCTAATGGCTTGAAAGCCTAGTGAGGAACAGTAGAGGATCTAGGATTTTAGAATGGGGGTGTAGTGGTCGGGTGGGTCTTGGGGGTGGGGTTTGGTATGCAAATGTTTTGGAATATTAGGACCGGGGCAGTTAAGTAGCTTTAATGTTGGGGGGGGCAACATTTTTAGTAAAAAGGACTGGGGGTGGAGGGGGCTGCCTAGGCCCCCAGCAAATTTCATAATTTTTGCAGTAAGCAATGTGGTTGACTGGTTAGATCAACTTTGGACCCAGAAATCACAGGTTCAGATCCCAGCAGAGCCAAATACTACCTTGAGCACATCATTCTCAGTGCTCTAGTTTACCCAGCCGTGGAACTGGATAGAAGCAGGGCCCCACAGAAGGTAACACACTCACCCTACAAACTGAAGTGGGTAAAGAAAGGGAGGCACAAAATCCAACTAATACAGATAGCACTTAATCATGCATATAATGTGCAGTGCTATCCTTACAAGACTCACTAATCCAAATCACACTGTGCTGTTTGCCCCGTGAAGAGCAGGTAAAAGTGGAAACCACCATCGAGACTTTGCTTGTTTGCCTTTATTCCACTTCAAGCCATCATTCTTCACCTGGCTGAAGTCCAGCCTCCAGTCAGTCCCACTCTTGAGAGTCAGCCCTGTGCAGAGACTAGTCCTCCTTTCCCAGTCAACAAAAACAAACAAAAACTAACTAAGAGTGCCACCACCCATCGATGACACAGCCATCTGTCCCATCGAATGCCATCAAACACCTTTGTCCATCTAGTGCTCTGCCTGACCAGATGCATACAAAACCTAACAAGTGAAACTGACTGAGGAGGCCCCCTGTTGTCTAACTTCCAAAGTCCTAAGAATCAGGGGGTAACTCCATTCCACAGCCATTAAAAAATGTTCAGTATCATTTGAGCGTTCACAGCTACCACTATACCAGTTTCATCGACCGTAAAATAACTGCAAAATAGAAGACCTAGAATGCCCTCAGGCCACAACATACGTCCCATCAATATAAATACTGCTCTTATCTCTGGTCTTAGATTTGTCTTAAACTGTTCTTTTATTTTTCTGTGCACATCTTTTGCATTCTGCCTCCATCTCTTATTGTTTTACTCTCTGTGAAATGTTCTAACTAGGATGGATAGGTGATGGGAAAACATTGGACCTTGAGACAAAATCATGGGGCATCAAATAGAATGCTCTACTGGAAACATTACTCAGTATATTTCATTGGGACATTACATGTAAACATTGTTTGGACTTCATCAGCTGTAGCTGCTTGTCTGCATCACAACCCCTTGCATCAGCTGTCACTGTGGAAAGAAATACAAAGTCTTAAACTGAGGTTTGTGATGTTTGGACAAGACTCCAGAGCAGATGGAGTCTGTAATGGGCAGTGATCGGTTTTCAAGTCAATATACATTATTATAAACCAAAGAGGTAGAATAAATACAGAAAGTAAATATTAGAAATGTGTGTGTCCCTTAGATTGCATGGGGCTATTTAAAAGGCTCACTGCAGTGGAACACCAGCCTTGTAAATTACAAGCCAGCCATTGTTTTGCTGTGCAGTACATGCACAGTGAATTGACCAGTGTACAAGCTATAAAGATAGAACTCAGTTTGTAAAATTAAACTCCTATTAATAGGAAGATTGGTGCATATACTATTTTCTTCTCTGATTCATACAACTGGCATCATATACATTTTCCAAGCTCTACCATGCCAGTTCGACATTCTTAATGTCAACTGGCATTTCGCTGACAGGAATAATGTTGACCGTAGGTTGCGGTCTACATGATTCCTTTGTGTCTCCTCAGTCCTGTTTTTTTTATCAGGGGCTTCGCCCACCAAACCCCCATGCCGGGGGCTCTGCCCCCTGCCCCCCCGCCCATCTTTTGGATTCTCAACTCCAGTCGGAGTTGATTCGGGGCAGGGGTGCAGGACCAGGAGACAGCATGCCCCTGTCTCGGGCACACCAACACAGCGACCTGTCGGCAAGGTGTCAATTTTGCCAACAGGTATGTATTTCTCTGTGTTGGTGTCACCGTAAGGGTGGCATACCCATTTTCCACACTCACTTACATCCATCTCTCTCTCTCTCTCTCTCTCTCTATCATCTATGTAACAATCACGTATCTTTCTGTCTGTCTTTAAAGATCTTATAACTTCTCCACAGAAGCACTGCAACAATTGCATCAGTTCCCCTTATGATGTCTTTTCAACAACAGCAGTTGCTCTCTCTCCTGACCCAGCTGCCTAACTCAAAATAGCAGGCTATTTTCCAGAACTGGCTCTGAGACTTTTGTTTCAACCAACAAAAAAAGCAAAACTCTTAACACCAAATAGGAACTGTTAAAGCATGCTGACAAGCTTGCATATTTCTTTACTGAGATAACTTTGATGGTTCAAAGGGCACTTGCTTACTTTATTTTGATGGGTGCTGAGTTTTTAGAAATTAATTTATATAATGGTGGAAGGTAGTACAACTAGGAGACTATGAGAAACAGAACCTTTAAAATATAAAAATGTCATAAAACATGGAATCCACAGCTAGGTCCAGAAAACTGCACATCCGTTACACCATGGTAAAGAGTAGAACCTACTTATAGAATAATTCCTTCATTTCTATCAACATCATTGTATACTATATCAAAACCATATGCAAGAGTCTCAATTACATGAATCCAAGATCATGTTTTCTTTAGCAATGTTTTGAAAATATCTGCTTTAACAAATGCACAACAGATTTTAGCCATATAGAATATATCACAGACACTTTCACCAGCAGCACATATTGCTCACATGGAAAATGTATTAAATGTGATTCACATATTTCTTCAGTGGTTTGTAGCCATTAACAATTTTAAAGGCTAGGAAGATGCACTTGTCATCTACACACACCTCCAATAAACCTAGTTAAGCAAATCTTGTGTGTAATGGGAAAACACTTTTGTACTCTCATTTCTCTCATAAATTTGTTCTCTCATCTTCAGTTTCTAAGTTTTTGCCTTTGGAATAGTTTCTTATTGCGGCTGTCACTTACCTGGATACACAACGAGCCAGGTGCTTGAATCTGGAATTTTTATAATTTTGTTTTTTAATTTTAAGACCAGAAGGTCATCTTGACACTCACAAGGCTAGCTGCCAGTTGCCCCCAAGCCCATTTGAAATTAAGTTTGCTAAATTAAGACCCCAATTCAAGTTCTCCTCTGTCACTGACTCTCAGTTTGCTACCACCAAAACTGCATACTCTTATTCAGCATATGTTCTGTTCTGCTCTGCTCTGTGCTGTCTGAATGGACTCCAAACAGTCTGTGTTTGAGGTGCTTTGGAGTGGGGGTCCACAGAGGGAATGCACAACCTGGTGTACAACAATTTAAAAAAAAGGGTGGTTCAGAGGGAACTTGCAACCGGTTGTACAATTTTTTAAAAGTACAAATGTTTGTGTTTTCAGCACAGCTGAGATAGAATTGGGGTGCAGCCATATCCACCACCACCCGCAGATCCACCACTGGTGAGGAATGCGAGAATATGTTTCATATAATCAAGGAACTCTGGGGGGATTGATGTATGTGGAAAGAAGAGTGCTTTAGTTATTGTAGCATATGGATCTTGGTGACTGGTGTTAGGGCAGCCCAGATGATGATGATAACCTACTGGTGAAAGTTGTGGGTTTGATGGATGAAATAGGAGGGATCATTCCTGAAGCTACTGAAGGATGGAGGCAAATGAAAGGTCTACAATTGGACTGAGATAATAAATCAGCTGCTCCATTTAGCATAGCTCAGAATATGAAAAAAACAATGTGATGTAACCTTTGAGACAGAGAACCCAAGTCAGCTGCAGATGGACTGTATACTTGAATGGGATGAAGATTTCTCTTGTTGCAATGTCCATTATAGGTTGGTTGTCAGGAAACTAGACTGACTGCAGGGATCCAAAATGATCCAATAGGAGGCATAATTTCCTATAAGATGACCTTACGAGGAAATGTTGATGGCAATCTTAGAGATGCAATGCCATCCAGGGAGCAGCGGTCCAGGACTGCTTGAAATTAGCTACATAGCCATGTGGTACAGATGCATTGATGTATACCAGTGTGAAACAGGAGAAGGGTTTTTGTAGTAGGTTGGACAGCTGGTCCATTATGAAATATTGGCACAACTAGCTATATCAGATTTAGAGCACTTGGGATGTGAAAGTAACGGTGTAGTTCAGGAACCAATGATATCCAAGTCAGGAAGTGGGAATTGAATGAATGACCTTGAGGAATTGTCTGTAATGCACAGATGAGGTATCGTAGGAAGAAAATAAGTTCTTGATTTGGGCAAGAGCATCTGGTTGAAAAGGATGTTGTTAAGATAATATTCGATGATGGAAGGTAGCTTGGCTTCCACACATTCTATATCCAATAGGAATTTGAAGAATATCACTGGTACAAAGGTTTTCTTTTTGAGCAGAGAAACTGATAGCACCTGGAACAGCTGGATAAGACTTGGAATGCAGCCATGAGAAAATTCTGGCTGATCTATCAGAAAAGGTAAATTTACAGATGAACAACTGCTGGACAGTGGCAAACATGGAGAAGGCCCAAAGAGCACTGCAGACAGAGCAGAGCGAAGAGCCGAGGGCTGATGCAAAGGCCAGATGAACCTCACAGGAATAGCAGTCCATCCCAAACATACCACAGAGATGCCAAAGGCAAATGACTGGGAAACTAATCAAATGCAGGGGCCAGGCAGCTCAACAGCCAGGAGCCAGGGCCTTAATGCATGATGAGAGCTACTGAACAGTGGAGATAGAGTTGTGGAAGGACTTCAAGGGCTTGATGCTCGAGCTGACTGAGGACTGAGAAGCAAATAAATCAATGATGGGGCATTTCACACCAGAAGGCCATCTGGTGGCAACACACATGGGAATATTTGAGAAGAAGGAAATGACTGAGCTGAAACTGATGCAGGTGGAAGTCCCTCAGATGTTCCATGCAGAGGTGATAGATGATGGTAGGATCCCACATCATAAAATATGGAGCATGACATCCCAGAGAAACAATGACATGGAACACTAAATGATGGAAGAATACCTGAGGACCAGAGGTGACAGGAGCATGGCTGGGAGACTGATGTACAGCTGAAGCTGATAGGACAAAGGCAGACAAATGTGAAGTCAGGAATCGAGCTTCAATATCCACCTTTAGGATGACAAGGAGGAAATTGAAGAGGTAAGTTGAGCAATGATGTTTGGAATTGTAGCACTGAGAATTGCATTGGTACTGGGATACATCTAAGGAGATCCTGGCAGACATGTGGTGTGAATGAAAGTGGGGAGTTGGTAAACAATGAAGATGCCACACTGTGCTAAGAGTGGCAGGAAGTCTGAGGACTTTGCAGGATCCTGTTTGGTGAATGTAGTTATAGAGTGAAAAGCATAGAAGGTGGCAAATATCAATACACTGTGCAGTGTGGTATATACAGAATAGGGCCAACAGGAAAAAGTGATGACAGAACCCCCAGCATAGGCATATTAGCAAGCTCACCAGCATGCAAATACTTTGCAGGGTAGAAATCAGGAACAGAGACCAACAGAGCAGGTCTTGACTGGAACACAATACAAACTGGAACTGAATAAAACAGGCTCCCATCTCTGGTAGACGGAATGTCCACCGTCACTCAAAAACCTCAGAAGGTGTGAGTCAGAGATGGAGGCTGTTGGACTGCTGATATGAATTTCATTTTATTTTTTATATTTGTTAGCAAGATGAGCCAAAATTGCCCGTTTTCACAAGTGACAAGTGTAAATACATTTAGAACAAGAAAAAGATATACATTTCAATATACAATATCAAAAAAACAGATATAAAAAGGTAACATACAATATTAATAACAAATACATTTAGCAGAAGATTCAAGCCATTGCACCATCCTAAATTTAAAAGATAGAATTGTTCTACAGCAGGTAATGAAGTAGAATGACTGATATGATGGACTGTTATGATTGACTGATACAACTGACTAAAACGGACTCCCATCCCTGGGGAACTGGGCAAATCCACCTTCACTTGATACCTCAGAAGGTAGAGTTAGTGATGGAGGCCATTGAAATGCTGATAGGAATAACTGATATGACTTACTGACTGAAACAGACTCCCATCCCTTGTAGACCAAGCAAACCCGCCTTCATTCAATGCTGCAGAAGGCAGATTTAGGAATGATGGCCGTAAGACTGCTGGTATGAGCTGAGCATGTAAAAGAGCAGCAGCCTACTGCATTAAGAAAGACACAAAGGCAGAGGGAAGCAGCATGAGGGAAAAGTGGGAGGGGCAGGAAAAGGAGAGTGAAGAATAGCAAGAGAGGAAGAGGAATAAGTACCAGTAGACTAGATCATGATATAGCAAACTAAAGACACAACAAAAAGCATTAGGAAAAAAAGAAATGGGATGCTTGGAGGGGAGGTGACCATGATACCATACATTCTGAATGACTGGGTTGAGAAATAGGCAGCATAAAGTGGTGAATGAATTAATAGGATTGAAGCAGAAAACAGTACCAAGTCATGTTGCTACTGACTGATATGACAAAGTGAATATGACAGACTGATGTAAAAGACTGACATGACAGACTGATATGATCAACTAATATGACAGACTGAATATGAAAGATTAATATGACAATCAAATAGGACAGATTGATAGGACTGGATGGCTAGGTTGTGAAAGCAGGCAGTGTAAAGCAGGTAAACAAATGTGGTAATGGAACTGAATAGGTAAGTATTACAAATCAGGTCCCTTGAATAAAAATGTGTGGAGCAGTCCAATTTGGAGAAAGCCAGGGAGTACAGGCCATACAAATGGAGCTTAAAGCCAGACTGTGTATTAAGGTGCTAGCGTTATGAGAAGGCTGCTTGCTGTAAGGGGTGGAAATTATAAATACCAGTAAAAAATGGTGTATGCTCATGGGCACTGAGTTGAATAGTGCTCATGGTGTTAAGGCATTTAAAAATATGAGACTGACCAATAGAAGAGCACCATGGAAGCCGTGAATGGCTAGAACTGGGAGTTGAGCACCTCGGGAGCACACACAACCCAGAAGCGCTGGTGGAGAAATAGTGGAGGTTCTGAGGGATTGAAAATACCCAAAAAGAAACAAAATAGAAACAAATCACCAAAAAAAGAGGTAGGGGAATGCACATAAACAGAAGGCACAAGTGGCGAGGGAACGGGGGGGGGGGGGCCAAGAAAGAGTGAGACAGAGAACAGGCAAAAAAGTGGATGATGCTGGAAAAGTTGGCAGCTAGGTTCTGCAGTCCATGGCCAAATAAAATAATGGCAAACAAACAAATAATGAGATTGCTCAGTGACAGCAGTCAACAACAGATGCAGGACAGCAGGCAGACATGCAGGCAGAGAACAAATAGGCAAGCTGAGCACACTGGAATAGGTTGCCAGGGAAGTTCTGAAGGTTATGGACAATGTGGTCAGAAAAACAAGCAGGGGCAGCACACAAAAAAACAAAACTGAGAACAGGAACAGCGGTGGGTGCAGGCAGTGCAGGGGTGGATGGAAAGCAGAGCAAGGTGAATGAGAGGAAGCAGGGGGGAACAAATGGACAAAAGAAAAGAAGGGAGGAAACAGCAACAGGCACAGGAGCAAAAACAAGAAATGGAGGAGGACCAACAAAGCAGGTGAGGGGAGAGAGACAGCAGGAAAGCAGAAAATGCAAGGAGGCTCAGCCACACAAGTAATGCAGGAGCCCAGGTGCTTGACAACACATCAAGTGAGGTCTGTTGTGAGAGGCTGGATTTTATTGGGGATGTGGGGGGAGCTATTCTAACACATTGAACCATGGGCTTTAGATCTCTCTCCTCCTTAGGCCCTAAAGTTGTACTGTACCTTTATGATGTTCAATTAAACACATTTCAGGAGTAAACGCATCAAACAAATCAAAAGAAGGATCTAAGTGCATTCTGATTTCAGCCCAGAAAGGTGCAGACTTTTCGCATAACCATAATATATCAAACAAAGATCCTTCTGACTTACAACATCTGAAATACGGTGGAGAATCCAGCTTGCCCAGTTTATGAAGTCTGTGAGGGGTATAATGGCACTGCCCCCAAACTCAGGGACTGCAAGGAACCCCTCCTAGTCCATGACTCTGGGGAGTCCCTCATCGACTGTGTCACATCCTTCAAATACCTGGGAGTCCTCCTTGATAAATCCTTTGATTTCAGTCTGTACATCCAGTCAACCTGTAAAGCAACAAATGCCATACTTGGAATCGCCTATAAGACTTGTCACCTGCTAACACTATGCGTCAAATTGGCAATTGCCAAGGATATTCTGCTTCCAGCGCTAACATATGGTGTCTCCACTTTTGCTAATGCCCATAAGACTGCTCTCCATAAATGGGATGTCATGTATAACAACATATGTCGGTATGCCTCCTCTTCCCATCGCCTCAAGCACTGCTGAACACTGTATAGTGACCTAGGCTGGCTCTCCCCAACTGCCTACCGACTATACTCCCTAGGGACCCTCATAGACTCTGCAATCCGTAACCAAACTCCCTCCTCCCTTGCAGCTGTACTTGTACCACAGACTCCTGCCTATGGACTACGCTCGGCAAACAAATTTCTACTCACCATACCCAGGTGTCTTACTTCAAAAAGCTCTGGAGCATTTCACTGCACCGCCCCAGCCACCTAGAACTCCCTCCCTCCTGCCCTGAGGCAAGCTAACTCCCACCCAATCTTCAAAAAAGAACTATATTGCCACCTATCCTGGGACCCCTGCACATGCTTTGATCCCACTTAATGCCTCACAGATAACCACCCTATCTCGCCCAAGAGACTGCTGCACTTCTAAACAAGTTTTGCTATAAAATGTCTTTATAGCTGCCACTTAGCCCAGTTTCAGTTATTTGCAAGTACTAATGTCACTTTTGTCATCTCTGCATAGCTATATGTATTATCTTGAGTACTGTCTGACTTGATCTGTATTCTAATCTACCTGTGCTATATACTATGTACCTGTACTATATACTATGTATTGTATAATCTCATCTCATTTATGTATGTATTCTCCCGGGTCATGCCTGAAAATAGTCAACTTTGGTTAGCGCACCTTACCCGGGTAACAAAAACTAAATAAATAAATAATACAGATTGTGCAAAATTTTAAACTGTGTGAGCCTATAATGATCTTGTTTGACTTATTCATATGTATCCACCCATATCCTTTTGCAATCCACAGCAGTCTGCTCCAGGTGTAAAACTTCTTGCCAATAAAATCATAGCTTTTGGGAATCTGAGGTTTGAAGGGTGGAGCATAATTGGGATACCACATGAGGATAGTCAGTCAGATTACCACCAATATATTACTACTCGAATCTGCCCAGTGGGGAGGACCCAAAGGGGATGGAAGGGCATGTACCATCTGTAAGTATTTAAAAAACTGCCTAAAGGATAAGTCATGTCTAGTCTGCAAGGTAGGATAGTCAAATGGATGCCCCAGGGAGGAGATCGTATTTACAGTACTGTAGCAGTAGCCCCCAAAAGCAAAAAATTCTCCAGTATGGGATGATGGGCATTTTTAAAAGTTGGGCTAAGAAAAAGCAGTTGAGTGAGGCTACATAATGGCAAACTATGGAAAGATCTGCACAGTTGGGCATGAGCCTGCAAGAACAAATATATTGGAGTATGTTTAAGATTGCAGGGGAGAGGAATTGGAGAAATAAATAAAAGGGCTGATAGCTGAATATGTACTTCCTTACATAAAGCCTTTTCTAAACCAAGCCACTGCAGTATGTAATGTTCTACTGTCTCCAGAGAGAGTGCCTGTCCCCATGTAAGGTACTTACTTCCCTGAAGAGCTAAATAATACAACTAAAAATTGGGGAAGCATAGGCCTCCTTGCTGCTTAGTGATAAAAAGAGTTTAAGATAAGCCCTCCTAATTGATTTGCCCAGTCATTAAAACTTGTTAAGAATTGTTTGTAGTTGAATAAACAAAAATGTTGGTAGTATTGTATTTAACATCCCTAACTGATTTAAAATTCAGGGTAGAAGATTCATTTTAATCATATTTACTCGCCCCCATAAAGTAAGGGGTAAAGATGTCCATCTTTATAAATCTTGTTTGATGGTATGAATAAGTGGGTCTAAATTCAGTCTTCTTAGGTCAGGTAAATGTCGAGGTATCATGATCACTATGAATGGCAAGGCCTTAGATTCCCACTGAAGTTCCAACTCAATCACGAGGAGAGACTGAGAGATAATTTATTAATATGTATTCCCTAGTGACTAGGAGGGAGAGGAGGGACATGCTAGTGATGTACAAACACCTACTGTACATGGAGTAGACAGGGTATCATACAAAGAACTGTTTGTCTTAAGCAGAAATACAAAGATGAGGGGGTATTTAGTTAAACTGGCAAGGGGAAGATTCAAAAATGTTCACAAGCATTTCTTCATGGAAAGTAGAATCTACTGCCAGAGGAAGTGGTAGCTGCCAAAATAGTGGAGGGATTCAAACAAGATTGGACAGGTACAAGACAATAGTAACGTTGGTAGGGGTAGAAAAGGGGAAGGGGTAAAGGAGAAGGACGGCCACTAGGGACAGCTCAGGAGTGATAAGAAGGGTGGGCAAACCGGATGGGCCGCTAAACCTTTTTCTGCTATCAAATTCTATGTTTCTATCTTTCTAAAGGGTAGCCCAGGGAGGAGGAAGTTTGAGGGAGAGGGATGCTACATAGAAACAAGAACAAGGAAATGAGAAGGGGATTACAGTGAACAGGCATTGTTACAAAGAAGCAGGAATTGGGGTTACAATGAAGGGGGACTTTTAAGTAAGTAAGCGAGGTTGAAAGGTGAGTGCTATAAAACTGTGGATTACAAAGAAAAAAGAAGGGGAGCTACACTGTAGAGAGACTTCAAAGAAGCAGAAGGTGCTACAGAGAAAGAAAGGAGAAGCTGCAAAAAAATTAGGGCGTGTACTTCATAGTCCCCATGCTCAAATGGTTCCCATGGTGCTAACCAGGTTAGCACCATGCTGACTATGAATAGTACTGACCTTCTGGGCAGCGCAATTTCAGAGGCCACCACACTAATGCAACTGCTTAAAACATACCACTGCACCTATCCATATAAGCATAAAGGCTTCAGCAGTTTGTTTACCCGTTTAGGCAACACTAAACAGGCACCAGCACAACGCTGTTTACCACCGCAAAAATCCTGGCATGAACTGGGTGCCATGGCTGCCCCCTAAATGCCCACATGGTGTACTGCAGGTAGAAATCTCTAGTGGACTAGTGGGTCCCCTACCTGGACATTCATGCTGTAGTGCTTTTGTATACTTCCCGGCTTCTAGTGGTTCCCCTTGCCCAATCTCCCATGCTGTAATATACTTTCTCTTTCCCTGGTAGTCTACTGGTCCCCTCTCCATCAATCACCTATATTGCAATATAATTTCCCATTCCTCCCATTCCCTAGTAGTGTAGTCATTCCCTCCCCCCCCCATCACCCATGTTGTAATATACTTTCCTACTCCCAGGGAGTCTACTTGTACCCCTCTCCCCGATCACCCATGTTGTAATATACTTTCCCACTCCCAGAGAATCTACTTGTGCCTCCCCATTCACCCATGTTGTAATATAATTTTCCTTTACCGTGTGGTCTACTGGACCAATTCTACACCTGATCACCCAATGTAACTGATATTACCCTACTCCTTGATGTCTAGTAGGACCCCCATCCCCTGACCAATTGCCAACCACACACCTACTCACCCACTTAGGATACCCCACTCTGCACACCCCCTAACCCACTCATCCCAGTTACCTGTTTTATTTCAAACAACGGTGTCTGGCATGGCCTTCCTCAGCTGGATGGCCGGATGCCATCTGACTGACAAGTAGCACAATCATGAGTACTGTATTTCTACAGTACTCACAATGGCACTCATTGGCAGTAAGATGGCAGCTGAGGGGGTGAGTGAAGAGCTGTGGTGGTCACTGTTGTTTGAAGTAAAACCATGACTGGGGTGGCAGGGATGAGGAGCATCCTAAGTGGTGGTCGTTGGGGGTTGGCAATTGGTTTGAGGGTAAGGGGACCACTAGATATAGGGTTAGGAGCAATATCAGCTACAGTATATGAATGATTGTGGGAAGGGGGAACACTAGACTACTAGTGAAATGTAAATTATATTGCAACATGGGTCATCTGGGGTAAGGGGGACCACAAAATTATCAAGGCACGGAAATTCTATTACAACATGAGTGATCGGGGGAAGGGGACCAATAAACTACCATAAAACTAGAATTTATATTACAGTATGCATGACTGGGCTACATGCCTACCCATTATGGATTCATTAGCATGCCATGCAGCACTGTGTACCTATCTAATGTGCACACCCCTGGCATCTAGCTGTTCCCTTTTCTCCCAGTTGTCTACTAACAGTGTTTTTTTAACTTAGTTACTGTGACTGTTAAACAAGATGAGCCTTATATTTGGTTAGTAGACATCAAACTTGCTAGAAAGGGTTTTTGACAATAATGATAGAAACACTGTAACCCCTCTGTAGGAGGAGAACCTTCAGTGGGTTAGCTTGAAACATGCTGTCCATTTAAGGTTCCCAGGCCTAAAACCCATAAGAGGCTAATTCCAGGGGAGCTAGTCAGCCATTGGTTTGGAGTACCCCTGGAGGGTGGGTCTCATTTGGGCCACGTGAAGGGCACATGCTGATGGAGTGGAGTCAAAATGCGGGAGTAGGGCCAATTGCCCGCTTCTGCAAAGCCAGCCTATTCTTACAGTGAAAGGAGGCCTAGTCAAGACCTGGTGAGGACAGAGTGGTGGCTGTAGTTTACGGGAACCCTTGGGGGGGGTATTGACCACTAGAAGGAGAAATGAGGAGTTATCTGCCTCTAGCCAGCATGGGAATTAAACCCAAAGAGAGCAGGGACTGCAAGTCCATGAATTTGAGGTTAATGCAGATTTCATGTCCATGATACGAAGCACCAATTGCAACTTAGCCTCTGGGAGTTATGGAGGCACAGAACATGACTCTGCAGCTGAAGTAATTTGGTCTTGGGACCTTTATCCATAGGGGGGTCAGTTCTTGGGTGAAGGTGGGGGGGGTTGGACCTGTGTGGCACTGTGGACCCCACAGAGATTCTGGCTCTACTTGCCACTAAAAATGTAGAGCCCTCCGGGGATGAAGAATGTTGAAGTTTGGAGGGTAATCAGGTTATTCAGCTGCAAGGCATTTGGGAGAGTTGAAGCAGGATGACTCCCTTGGTACATGCTGCCCATACTAAGAGGAGCAAAGTTGCTGCGAATGGTTGCAGGGGATTGTGGTCAGTCTAAGGTTGTGGCTGCAGTCCAGAATTGAGATTTAATGCCAGTGGGTTTATAAACAACAGGGGGAGCTTTCCTGAGAGAGTGTAGCCAGCTGAGGGAAGCTGGGCTGGATCTGCAAATGTGAGAGTCAAAGCTGCCTGATCATTTAGTTTAAAGTGCTAAAAAATGGTAACTGTATGCTGCCCTGTTATTTTGGGTCATCAGAACGACTACCTGGGACACTGACTATGTAAACTTATGGACATTGCATGGGCATTGACATAGCAGACCTCTGATCTATTGCCTTAACTTTACCCAGTGGAATAGTGTGCAAGCCCTGTAACCAACTCCATGGAGCAGTCAAGTTCTAGTAATCAAGTTATCCTACTTAAAGGATCCTTTGCTGTTCTTTAATTGCCGTTGTGAGTTATTCATGCTTGCCATGCTCTATGCTTTGTTGCTAATTAAGTTTGTCTCCTAGCACAGCACCCCATGGAGGAAGCCTGCGCCCCAGTGCTGAAGAAGAAATGTAAGTCATCTTTAAAGTGTCTGCTGTGATTTCCCTTCCCTTTGAACTTAACACTAGCATACCCCTAGACACTGGGGAGGGGGCTACACACTGTGGGGTACTGTTTGACTTTTTTCTAAATAAATTGCTGAGATGATTGTATTTTTAAACTGTAGGACCACCTCACTTGAAAAAGCTATATTGGAACGGGGAACCCTTGTGGGAATGTATAGTGGGGAATAGCCAGTTGCTGTATAAAACAACTACAGAAGGACTTTATTTCAGTTTAAGAAGTGTGTGCATGCTGTGTTCTGGTGTCTGCTCAACCTTAATGATTTTGCATTAAAAACTTGCAACACTTTTTATAGTAAAAAAGCAACCGAGAATCATGGACTTAGATCCATCTTGTCTACCCCTACTGCTGCACAGAAATGATGATAATGTAGGTACCCAAGCTGAGTATGGACAAACCTTCCAGCTTATCAGCCAGTTTACTAACCCTAGTCACCCAGTGTGAAACCCTCAAAGCCTGTCTCCTTAAAGGAATTGTCTAGCAATAAAGCTAAGGAAAGCTGTGGGTAGTTACTTCAAAAGATATTGACTGTTTCACGGGCCTTATGCTGTGACAGCATTTTGAAATGCAAAGAATTCATTAAGCAGCTGTAAAGCTCTATACTGACAATGCCACATACAAATTAAATTCTCATTTCTTTATGCAGGCTGAATGCCAACTCACAGTAGGAAGCTAACTTTGTCAATCTTGTGGAGCACGTAGTATGCAGCTCGTTGGACTTTGGCAGCAGTGCTTCTCATGATGCTGGTAACCTGGGATTGAGCTTGGGACATTGGGGACTAGGCAGGGGAAGAAAGATGGACTATGCTAGACGATGTTTTCTAATGAGGGAAGGTAGCATGCTTTGTTGCTATATTGTCACCTGGGTGACCACAAGTGGAGGTAGACCTCAACTGGCTAGTGGGGGGTGGGCAATAACTTGTTCAATTGTACATGCATGCATCTGTGTGTGCATATGGGATAAATGGGATTTGCAAATGGGAGAATGTACCTTTTCGGTTTCTGCTCCAACATTTTGGAACCAACTTCTTAACTCTCACAGGATGCCGGGTCCTATAATATTTTTAAAAAGTGTTTGCAGCAACACTTGTTTGAAGAATCTAAATGTGTCTGCTGGATTGTCAGTCTGTTTATTGTACCATATGTTTCATATTTTTTTGAATGCTTTGGCCCTGGACAAGACTGAAAAAAGGACCGCTGGTCCAGTTCTCTCATCTGGTAAGCAAATTTCAAATAAAAATACAAATATGGACCATGGTGTTTAATTCATTTGCATCCTACATAGCTGGCAGTAACCAAGCAGGAAAGCCAATGGTGCTTTGAATGATACCAGCAGTCTCAGGCCCTGTCAGGGTGACCACCTGGAACCTTCCCCAAAATCACCACCATGGGAAGTGGAAGCCCATGGAGAGTAGAGCAGGATAAGAGGTGGAAGAGGAATAGATGTGGCTGGGAGGATGGCCAGATGGGGAAGAGCAGCACCAGTGACAGGCTCACAAATAAAATTTATAAAAAATAAAGAACAAGTAGCATCTAAAATAAAAGGCAATAAACTGTAATACTTGCAGAAATAAGGATTAACTTTAATGCTTTCAAGCTTCTTTGCACTGTCTGTTGTTATTAATCTACTAAATATCATGACTGGTTGTAACAACAACCTGTGGCATCCTTCATCTTACTTAAAAGCTCCCCCCACTACTCTTTCTATCTCTCAGTTTGTATCTGTCTGTCTGTCTATCTATCTATTGTATCTATCTCTCTATCTAGTCTCTCCGCCCACACATCAGCCACACTTTTATGTGTTGTGATCGCAAATTCTCTCACTGTAAGTATTACCTGGGCAACCACTCCCGTCGTCACGGGGCCAAAACTACACCACTGGGTTTTGTCTTAACGTTGCTTTATTTGATCAAATCTTACACATGCATGTGGGACTTCTACAAAGGAGATCGTCTCTGATTAAAGTTTACAGCAGCTTTTATAAGCTAGATTTTGCACTCTTATCTTGAAAAATACCAACATTTCAGTATGAGCCAATCATAAAACAGCATAACAAGTTTTCAGCAATGTAAAAAGAAAAAAGAAATGTTGATATGTATGAGGTACTTTTCCACTGCAATTCATTTCTTTCCATTACTGCTTGATACATATGCCTGGGTCAAGCTGACCTGAGAGAGACAATGAGTTTCACTCACACCATAGTAACGTACAGCTTGCCTTCAATGCTACTACGTGCTGTTATCTTTTATATTTTGCCCAGGCATGCTCTTATCTTTATATTTTGTCCAAGCCTCTATTCAGGCTGGTACAACCAGTTCTGCTCAGTTTTATCTAGCTTTCTGTTTTCACAAATGTACCTCAAGTAACCTCAGTACAAATTCTATTACCCTTAAAAAGAAAACATGAACTCAGAAATGTCTACTACATTCATTATTACTTTGTTACAGCATGGCTTTCAAAGCAAGCATAGCAAATATAGCTTTAGGATATATAAAAGAAGCATATATAAAAATTCCCTCACACTCTCCCCCCCTTTTGATACTTTGTATCAACTTGTTAACTATTATACTTTAGTCACATCTGGTATATCACAGAGCAGGAACACCCTGGCTAATTCCTAGGGTCTTGGTCCTCGGGGTGTAGTAAAGTGCAGCTGGGTGATTGCATGTGGCGACAAGGTGCTACAATTGTCGCAAGAGAAATTTGAGCAACACAATTAGGGAGCCATAATGCCAGTATCACCACCATGATTACTGCCACCCAGTGGAGGAGGGTAGTGCCCAGTCACCAAATGCTTGAGAACCATGACCAGGGTCCCAGCCCTGCGATACAGGTGCATGCTCACTTAGAACACGTTGCTGTCGTTCGTATTCCTCAATTACTTGCTCAAGTTCTTGGGAATTATCTGGTATATAGATGCAGCATTCTTCCCCTACAATGGCGCACCCCCCCCCTTGCGAAGCTAATACGTAATCAAGTGCGGCTCTATTCTGTAAAGCTACGATTCTAAGTGCTTTAATTTCAGCTGTCAGCAAGTTAGTTGATTTCAAGGTATCATTAATTAACGTTTCTAACTCATAGCTTAACTGGTCAATGTAATGCATGTTTTGAACAACACCCCACCATGGGAAGATTCCTGCCCCAAATTTTTCCCCCACTGGGACACGTTTATTCGCATCCGGCACCTCCCTTTTTTGAATTTGATTTATATAGCTTACACGCTGATGTATAGCAGATGCATTGTACTTATATACATGGGCCACAGGGTGGAGTGTGGCTAGATAGCAGCATCCCGTCCACCCCATAGGTAGGAAAAAATAAGCCCTATCCCCACATACCCAGTATAGACCTGACAGACTGCCCACCGCAGTGGAATCAGGATGTATTGTGTGGGCATCTGCTTGAGAGCAGTTGGTTATGGTGGACTCAGACTTGGTGGTGCTGTTGTAGTGCCTACAATATTGGCACGTGGACCATCCCAGTGGCGCTAAACTCACGGTTAATTGTTTATTACACAGGCAAAGCCTGGCTGATATTTTCTGTTGTCTAACATCTAGATACAACGGGGTTGACACATTTGTATCATTCAGTGGGCTGTACCATGCAGTAAAATCATGCCCCTGAAACACAGTTAGATTCTTTATTTTGTTTGTAGCATAATCTGGGGCATTAGTGATGTTTCTTCCCCTGATGGCACCGAGAATCTCGCTGGCCTCAGTGCTATTTACAGGCTTGGGTTTTAGGTGGAGCCCTCGGCTGCTGAGAAAGGAGAGCTAGTGCATACATAGCAATCAGAGACATTAGCATTATTAGCATGTAAGTTCATTAAAGTCCACCAAGTGTTCGTAAATGTGCAATGGCTCTGTGCTGCATGGAGCAATGGCCTCCCCTCGGATCCAGAGCCCCATAGCAAAAATAGCAGCGATAGTCTGAACGAAAACAGAACAATAACAATTTTCATGGTTGCTCAGTTCACTGTGCAATGGTATCGACTGTAGAGGCTGTCACCAAACAACAATGAGATGTGTGAATCCACGTTTCTCTCTCTGTGATCTTTATGGCAGTGGTGGTAGTCAGGAGCACTTGAAATGGTCCTCGCCACCTCGGGGCGCACCACTTTTTTCTTCGGAAGTCCTTGATAACCACGAAGTCTCCTGGCTGTATCCTATGCAAGGGTCCCTCCAAGGGAACTGGAAGTACAGCTTTTACCCTAGGATAGAGAGATCTTAAAACAGCATTAAGAGATAAACAATAGGCAATCATTTCATTATCTAAACCGTGCAATGTTATTCGGTTTTGTGGGAAGGGACATTTGTCATTCTGAGAGGCCTTCCCATCAAAATTTCATGAGTGTGATAAACCCACAGGCCAGCTCTCCCCTCATACTCATTAGGGCTATTGGTAGTGCTTTTACCCAACTAAGGCCAGTATCTGCCATAATTTTGGTCAATTTTAGCTTTAATGTCTGATTTGCCCTTTCTACTGCCCCTTCCGATTGTGGGTGGTAGGCACAGTGCATTCGTAAATCCACTTGCAGTGCCTCACACAAGGTTCTGATGACTTCATTTGCAAAATGCGAGCCATTATCGCTGGAGAGCCGGGTGGGAATCCCCCACCTTGGTATGATTTCTCTAATCAGGGCCTTTGCTACTGTACAGGCCGTGGTTTTCCGTACTGGGAATGCTTCTACCCACTTTGAAAACATGTCTATAATCACTAAGCAATATTTATACCCTTCACATGGGTTTAGCTCAATAAAATCCATCATTAAATGTTCAAAAGGTCCTGTAGGAAAAGGATGGGCAGAGGGGTTACTAGAGTCCTCTGCTAACATTATTACATACATATTACACACTTTTACAAAATCTTCAGCATATACGGTAAAGACAACAACATACCAATGTTTATTTACAAGGTCGACCACTCCACTTTTTGAAACATGATCGGCCCCATGGGCCAATTTTGCCAAAAAGGGAAATACTGCCGAAGGCAGGCAGAGCCTGCCATCGGGGTTTGTCCACACCTTAGTGCTAGCATCAAATTTACAGTTTGTTTGCCAGTTACGTTTCTCTTTTACACTGGCCGACTGTTGTAAAGTTGCAACATCCTTTATTGAGAATAAATCAAGTTGGTTAGTTATAGTCAAAGACATTTGAAATTTCGGAACACTCCCAGAAAGAGCTGCTTCCTTTGCAGCTGCATCAGCCCTCGCATTTCCTGCAGAGACAAAATCTTGGTTAGAAGTATGGGCTTGACATTTTACAATTGCTAACTTTTCTGGCTTCTGGATTGCTAACAAAAGATTTTTTACCAAATTCACATGCGCAATGGGTTTTTCAGCTGCTGTTAAAAACCCTCTGTGTTTCCATAAGGTGCCAAAATCATGAGCTACCCCAAATGCATATCGACTATCTGTGTATATGTTAACTGTTTTACCCTCGGCTATTATACAAGCTCTCATCAGAGCTATAAGTTCAGCAGCTTGGGCTGACGTTCGTGGGGGTAACTTTGCTCCTTCCATGAAGTAGTTTGGAGTACACACTGCATAACCTACCAAGGGGGATCCTTTTTCATCTCTTTGTGCTGAGCCGTCAACAAATAATTCTAAGTCTGCGTTTTGTATGGGTACGTCAGTGATATCCGGTCGAGGCTTACAGTCTAAGTCAATTACTTGCCCACAGTCATGCTCCTCCCCCTCCTCTGGGGTGGGGAGCAACGTCACTGGGTTTAAAATGGTGCACCTTTTCAAAGTTATGTTAGACATGGTTAGTAACACATTTTGATACTGAAGCAATCGTGCAGGCGTTAAATGAGCTGTGCGAGCTTGTAGCAGAATAGAATGTACAGAATGAGGCACATGCACTGTCAAAGCACAGAATCCTACCAAATCCACGCATGCCAACACCGCTTCAGTAGCCGCTGCCACTGACTGCAAGCAAGACACCATCCCACATACCACTGAGTCCAAACTCTTCAAGTAATATGCTATGGGCCTCTGCCCCCCTCCATGTTCCTGTGTCAATACAGCTGACATGTAACCTCCCTTGCCATTTATGAACAAATTGAAACCCTTTACTTGATTTTCATGTCGCCTTTCTGCCTCTCTTTCCCATATTCTAAACCTTGACCAGTCTACCTTGCACCCTTTTTGTTTGCTCTTTTCTTTTCCTTCAAATGCTATTCTTGCTTCCTTTAGTACATCTATACTAAAAGTACCTATAAGGGGAAATATTCCCCTGGTCAACTTATGCCATTGTCCTATCTCAGAGACCGAATCCTGGCCAAACTTATCAACCATACATTTTGCTGGTCCAGATAATACTAACTCTGGACCTAGATTATTTTTTGTTCCCTTGTTTCCCATTTTATCTAGGCCTGTTCTTTATAGTGCACACTCGCTCCAAGGTATACTATATACTTACAGTGATGATGAGTGTCGCGCCTAAGTCCACGTCCTGATGGGGTTCCACAAAATGTCCTTCTTTTTGTCCAAGAAACAACCCGATCATGGGTGACACGGACGAAGAACTCATCCTGCCGACTCGCCAAAACTGTGATCGCAAATTCTCTCACTGTAAGTATTACCTGAGCAACCACTCCCGTCGTCACGGGCAAAAACCACCACTGGGTTTTGTCTTAACGTCGACTATGATCAAATCTATACATGCATGTGGGACTTCTACAAAGGAGATCAGTCCCTGATTAAAGTTTACAGCAGCTTTTTATAAGCTAGATTTTGCACTTTTATCTTGAAAAATACCAACATTTCAGTATGAGCCAATCATAAAACAGCATAACAAGTTTTCAGCAATGTAAAAGAAAAAAGAAATGTTGATATGTATGGAGGTACTTTTCCACTGCAATTCATTTCTTTCCCATTACTGCTTGATACATATGCCTGGGTCAAGCTGACCTGAGAGAGACAATGAGTTTCACTCACACCATAGCAACGTACAGCTTGCCTTCAATGCCACTACGTGCTGTTATCTTTTTATATTTTGCCCAGGCATGCTCTTATCTTTATATTTTGTCCAAGCCTGTTATTCAGGCTGGTACAACCAGTTCTGCTCAGTTTTATCTAGCTTTCTGTTTTCACAAATGTACCTCAAGTAACCTCAGTACAAATTCTATTACCCTTAAAAAGAAAACATGAACTCAGAAATGTCTACTACATTTATTATTACTTTGTTACAGCATGGCTTTCAAAGCAAGCATAGCAAATATAGCTTTAGGATATATAAAAGAAGCATATATAAAAATTCCCCTCACAGTGTACATCATCACAACAGAAGAGGCTTCCCCAATCCCAAAAGGTTCAACAGTGCCCCAGAAACCTGAAACAGTCTTACTGCACCATCCTCTCTGCCGCACACTGAACTCCCAAATCAAGATTTGTCTACTCTATCCTGTGCATGGTGCTGGTAGAGATGGCCTTGAACGTCCTACTCCTAAGCTTGTCACCTAGATTTTTATTGCAGAAATCCCAGATTGGCCTTTTCTTTGTTGTTTGTACCCACATGGACAATGCAGACCAGCGATTCTTCCCCTATACCCACCTGCAACTTACCCCCCTGTGATGCAAGATCTGACAGCCTTGCACTAAGCAGGCAGCAAAGCTGTTCTGAGGACCATGACTGCACAGTGCACTGTCTGCCGAGAACTGAGTCCCCTACCAATATAACCTGTTGCTGGCCCATTCTAGACAGCTCTCCAAGTGTGGCATCCATGCCTCCAAGTGCTTGAAGGCTCTGTTGACATTCTGTTTCCAAATGTCCTTCCCTGCCAGGTTCTACTAAATGTGCAAACCCATTGAAGTGGGTTGATTTTTAACAGAGAATTTCCTAATATAGGTTGACCACATCTCTGTCTTGTCCCCCAACCCCCATATACACACACACCTTTGTTTTTTGTTAAATGTAGCACTTTTAATGCTCCATTTAAAATAAATTATGAAATGGGAAAAAAATGCTGACTACCGATTGGCCAAGGTGAACTTTCAGCCTGGCCGTTATCCCAGCACAACACTCCAGATGAAAGTTGCTCAATAAAAATATGTTTAAAAAATACATCTGATTTACTAAAAAGAATCCATTTCATAATTGCAATACATCACTCCAAGGGTGTGTTATGGTGGGAAAATGGCCCTTCATGGGTGGTGGAAGCACTCAGCTTCACCTCATGCTTCATTCCACCCAAGGTGGACCATTAATACCCACCATAACACACCCCATGTAATGCCTTACTGCTGAATTAAAAACATTGATATTTTACAACAGAGGCAAAACCCTAGCATATATACATTTTTTTAATAACATTCACCAACCAAAACTGTGCAAGTGATAAAGTACAAGTTATCTTGAGCAAATGAAACAGAATTAACCTCAATAAAATGTTAGCTCTCCTGCATAAAAACCCATCAACTATCCAAACTATTTCTTCTAGGAGAAATTATAATAACATAGAGAAATGAATTTTACTACTCTGAAATAAAGCTGACAGGTATAACAAAGACAGGATAATTGCATCGACTTTCACCTGTCGTTACTGTCATTTGTCAGGAGGAAAGCACTGATATTACTGAGGCAAGACATTATCTTGAAAATATGAAATCTGATAGGAAGCACACAGTAAGTGAAAGCTGGGAGCAAAAAAAAAAAACCCCAAAGCTACCCTATGTTTTTTAATGTCAATGCATGCTTGTGTGGACAATGGATATGGAGACTGCTATTCTCCGGGGGTCCCAAATTTACAGTATGTACGAAAGTGGTAGCAGAATGATAAATCAACAACCAAATTGTTTGTAATTTATCATGTGGTGATCCTGTTTATTATGCCATATATCATCACAAAGTAAAGCCTGGTCACATTCATGTGATAGCCCTCTCCTTTACATTATCCACTGACATGCATTTGCTGTGCTTTTTTGCAGTTATGAGTAAAGCATTATGTGTGTGGAGACCAGTGGCACATTAACTCTGTGATTAAGTAGTTAATGAGCAGTGAGTAAATTGCAAAGTTAATCTATAAGTAATGCGTGGACAGATATTGATGTTGTAGCAACTGTTTAATTGTCCTTGTCTTCCTTGCACGAACGCTGGAATTAACAGTGGCTATTTGCCCAATCAGCAACCATTTTCATAGGTTTCGTGCAGTGGTACAATAGGTCAGAATTAAAGAGGGCCAAGCTGTGTTCAGAAATGGTTATTAACTTGCAAGATGTGTTTGCCAGAAATGCTGACAGTGTGTTCACTCAGTCAGAAATAGGCACACAAATAAACAGGAGCGTAGAGGCACTGTACTGTAGAGTACCAACTGTAATATGTAGATGTCTACTGGAAGTTAGATAAATGTTTTATTCAGCATCAGTTTTTTTTTTTACTTCTGTTTATTTTTATTCCAATATTTAATCACATTTATTTAGTTATTTTTGCACAATGTAAGGCCAGAGGGAATGTTGAGTCAGATATCTTGTTCACTGTGTACCCTGGGGAGAGAAAATGGGATACCTGTACAATAAAAACAGAAGCAACAATATCATACAAGCAATAAACTATGAAACAGTGTACAGAACATTCCATGAGGTTCTTTAAGACAATTAATGAGTGCTTTTACAACAGCAGCAAAGCTTTCATAGTTAGGAGCCATCTGTCCTGGGGAGAGAGAATCAGCTACATTATAAATTAGGGAAAATCATACTAGCAAAAAGTAGACATCAGTGTGCCAAACATGACACAAATACAGATAAGGAATCTCAGCTAAAGACAGGAGCTGTGATGATTAAAAATAAAATAATCCTATAAAATCCTCCTATTGGGCATTTCAGCCCGCAGACATTTGTCCCATTCCCAGCAATCTGCAACAACCACCAGCTCTGCAGGGGATCAAAAGCCATCATGGGCTTCCCAAACAAACCACGAGGTTAGGATCATTTGGACCTATTTGGGAGGCAGCTTCATATGCAACTGTCAATCAGAGCTCCCTCAGTCAATCATTTGGATGCTCGACTAGAAGCAGGAGCTGTGAAGACGTTCACATTCTCTGTATTTCCAGGCACTCTCAATCCATGTGAACAGTACCACAGCATAAAGGCCACATGCCTGGAGAGTGTCTTACAGAGTTTTATAAGTTTATATACCTCCCCAGGTGACCAGAGCAAATTCCTTGGATGCCCCATTCCCATTCCCTCCACACCCCATATATTTCCTACCCTGTACCCCCCCCCCCACCGTTCTTCCAGACTGATTAAAAACATAAAAAAATATACACTAGCTCCTGGAACTGGGACAACAGCTCATATTGTCTTCCAAACTATCCCTTTCCCTAGCCTGAAACCTCCATCCCCAAACGTATTAGTATGTCAAGTTGATTCCCTACTGCCCTCCAATCAATGATTCTGAAGGAGGCAACTGTAGAAAATCCAGGCTAGTCAAGTCACTCCTCTCCCTCTCCTTAACCCATAACTGTGCAGGAATTCAATCACTCATTACATCAATGTTGCAAACTGCTCCACCCCTTCCATCCAGTCATGCACACCTCATGATCTTTCAGTCATATGACTAAAATAAACTGGTATGCAGGCTGTGGGCTAGGGAGGGGCTAACAGATCTAGCCTTTATCTTAACAATTTCCCCACTCAATGATGGGTCAGGATCAGTGAGAGCATAACTTAAGAGATACAGAATACAGTATAAATTTGGGGATTGGGGGTCAGGCTGGGAGTATTTTGCAAGCTGGTGTCAGCTTACCTTAGCAATATGTTTTAAACAAAATCATTCTAGGAAGACAGGAGAGGGGGCAGAGGGTGGGAAATGGCTGGGATGGATGTTGTAGGTGGCCATGGGTCTAGCCCTGGCAAGCTAGTGAGGTAATGACTCACTTTTTTGTATGTATTATAAGGACACGTTAGCTGAATATATGAAATGCCAGGTATTCAAAAAAAGATATTTGCACTGCTTTAGTCAGTGTTGGTTTCAATTTAGGTGCTCACCATAATTACTGCATCTATCTTTGTGCTGATTTTAGTGAGAAGGACTTCTGCCATGATCTTTGACTCCTGAAGAAGGGAAAGTATGTCTGACAGTGTGCTTCTGGGTCAGCGGCAAGCTGCTCTCTGAGCCACATGTCATGGGCAGAAGGAGGTTGTTCCTCCAGATCAGAATCAGAGTAATCATATCAGATGACCTTAAGGTTGGCAAGCAATGTGAGAAGGCAGTAGGGAGGGCTGGGGGAACACTGGGATATATAGGGAGAGTCATCACTAGCAGAAAACAGGAAGTTGTTACCCCATCTCGAGTACTGCATTCAGTTCTGGAGACCCCATCTCCACAAGGATTTAGACAGGATGGAGGCAGTCCAGAGGAGGACAACTAACATGGTGCAGGGTTGGCAAGAGAAGCCATATGAGGAGAGACTAAAGGAGCTTAATATGTATACCCTTGAGGAAAGGAGGGAGAGGGGGAACATGATAGAAACTTTTAAATACCTCAGTGGAATCAACAAAGTCCAAGAGGGTAGCATCTTTCAGAAAAAGAGATGTGCAAGAACAAGGGGACACAATTTGAAGATGGGGGGGGACTGCCCAGGAGCAATGTGAGGAAGTATTTTTTTCACAGAAAGGGTGGTGGGTGCATGGAACAGCCTTTCTGAGGAGGTTATGGGGTCTAAAACTGTGAGAGAATTCAAGAATGCATGGGACAGACAGAAGGCAAATCTTGTGGGGGGTGTAGAAAGAAATAGGCTGTTGGTTAACTAGGATCTGCAGTTTATCCAGTAGGTAGGGAAATGGGCAGACTAGGTGGGCCAAACGCTTCTCATCTGCTATCAAAGTCTATGTTTCTATGTTTCTATGTTAGTCTAATCCAGCTCCGCAGTCACTCCAGGACCAGTTTCCCCCAAAAGTTAAAGGTATATGGTACGGTCTGTCACTTGAGCTTTTGCACACTGAGTTATGTGCCTTCAACCAACCAACCAATAAACCAACCAAGTAAGTATGATAATGCAGTTTATAATACTGATATAAAAACTCATTGAATCTTATGGTGTGTAAAAGGTTTGTGTGACTCCAAAACTAGAAGTAGTCCTGGCATCAAAGACCTCATCACGTACTGTAATTTATATCTCTACATCACTGTCCCCTTCAAAACAATCTAAATAGGCTCCATTTTCCCCATCATCCATCATCTGCAACTAATCTCAAACTTGCCATCATTGTGAGTTGTAAAATATTACATAACACCTAACCAGTCCGACCAGCTGATAAACCCTCAATGACTCCATTACAGTACATATGAATATATGAATTAGCTAGCAAAAGAAGGCCATATGATCTATCAAGTCTTCTCAATTGCAGAGCCCCTGATCCAGAGATTATGGTGGGGCCCACACCCCTCCCTGCAACCATGACCCTCCCGTTTAACCTTTCCCACCCTCTCTTGAATCTCACCACCATCCTCTGATTGACGATCTCAGATGGGAGCTCATTCCACCGTGATACCCCCACTCTGTAAAGAAGTGCCTTCTGACCTGCTTCTTGATGACCCTCCCCCCGCAAGTTTGTAATAGTGTCCCCTTGTGGTCTTCTTTTCATTAAGAAAAAAGGTCCCCTATACCACCCTTGTTTGTACCTTTCAAACGTGAAGGTTTCAATAATGTCTGCTCTCTCTCTCTCCTCTCAAGTGAGTACATATTGGGGTGTCTCTTTCTCATATGCCCTGTCCTGCTGTCCATACATCATCTTTTTTGGCCTCTTCTGTACTGCCTTAAACTGGTTGATATCTTTCTTAGGTGAGGACTCCAGTATTGTACACCATACTCCAGGTGTGACCGCACTAAAATCCTGTACAGAAGCATCATAGCCTCCTCCCTTTTGTTTTTGAACCCTCTAGCAATATAGCCCAGCATTTTTTTAGTCCTGGCTAATGTCTTTCTACACTGCGTAGCCTGCTTTAGGTCGGTGGTAATGGCATCCCCAAATTGTGTTGGTTTTCTAATACAGTAACTGTGTCTTCCCCCCCAGATTGTATTCAGCCCTTGGGTTCTTTCTTCCTGTGTCCATGACCTTGCACTTATTTTCATTGAACCACATCTGCTAAGTGCCAGTTCCCCTCTCCAGATTTGCTAGGTCCTCCTTTAGATCCAGTACCCCCTCATCTGTGTCCACTTTCCCATAGAATTTGGTATTGTCTGCAAAGAGGCAGATCTTTCCTTTAATGTCATCCCAAATTTTGTTAATGAATACATTAAAGAACACTGGGCCAAGCACTGACCCCTGCAGGACCACACTGGTAACTTTCTTTCTACCTAAGAGTTACTCTTTCCACCACCACCCTTTGGGTCCTACCATTGAGCCAGTACAACATCTACCTGGTTAATTTGCTTACTGCTTCTAGGTCTTCTGACTTGACTTCTTCTATGACTGGGACCTCCCCATTCCAGTATATATCATATATTGGCTAATTGGGGGTGGAGGGGTCTGGTAGACCACCAGGGAAGGAATCTATTAATAATCTGGCAGATCAGGGCTAGGGAGGCCACTAGACCGCCAGGGACAGGATTACCCTATTTCTAACATGGGGATCGGGGTGGGGGGTGCTAGTCACCAGAGCCATCATAGCATGGTGCAGGGCCACCCTGCACCTTGCAGCAACCCATCCAGATGTGCTGCCCCTTTGGTGCATGGCACAGTTGCCACAAGTTGTGGGACTTTGTCGCTGGGCCCCTACCTGATAGAGAATAGGGAGCAGGGTCCCTGGTGCACTGGCACTTGCACAAGTCACCTTTCGTGCAGCTTGTGCCGAGTTTTGAGAATTGAGCTCCACATCTCCGGAAGGATATAGGTAGCATAGAGGCAGTCCCAAGGAGGGCAACTAAAATGGTGGAGGGTCTGCATCAAAATCCCTGCAAGGAGACACTAAAGGACCTAAATATGCATACCCTGGAAGAGAGTAGTGAGAGAGGGAGATGACAGAGGCCTTTAAATACCTCCCAGGGGTAAATAAGGTTCAGGAGGGAAGTATTTTTCAGAAAAAAGGTGCTCAGGAACAAGAGAACATGCTATGAAGCTGGAGAGGGGTAGATTCTGGAGAGATGTGAGGAAGTATTTCTTCACAGAAAGAGTGGTGAATTCCTGTAACAGGCAGTCAGCAGAGGTGATGGAGGCAAAAACAGTGGTGGGATTTAAGAATACATGTGAAAGGCACAAGGGAGTTTTAGTGGAAAAGAGGGGGAGGGAGAAGGAGATGTAGATCAAGTAGGGTCTGTGATGATAATGTAGGTAGGGAAAAATGGGCAGAATGGATGGGCCAGTGGTCCTTGTTGGTCGCCAAATTCTATGGTTCTATGTTACTGCTACCTTTGCTGCCCCCCTTTCAGTTTAAATATAAGCTCCTGCTCATATATATCCTAATCCTTTCACCACGTAGCTTGATTACCGTCCTGCTCAGATGCAACCTATGAGGGGCATCGAGGGTTTTATCATCCCAGGTTCCCTTACAGCTCCAAACACATCCAAATCTCTACTCCCTACACCATTCCCTCAACCAGCCGTTAATCTCATCAATCCTGCATTTCCTAGCTGTGCTGGATCCAGGTGCTGACAGCATTTCTGAGAAGGCTACTGATCTAGCCTCCCCCTACAAAGCTGTCCCACTGCTCTGAACCCATCCTGCACTGTTCCTACCTCACATGCAGCTAGGGCATTAGTACATAGGTGAACTACCATGTGTCTTCCCCTGTGAGAGTGGGCTCACTAGCCAGCATACGCATTCTGCAGTCATTTCCTGGGGGCACATGAGTCTTCTGTCTTGCTGTTCTCTCCTCTTCTTAGTCCATCCTATTCCCATCCCTATTGAATCCCCCAGGACTATGACTCTACTGCTTCCCTTCATTTACCTCACCACTCTTCCTGTTGATGCTACCTTTTCCTGTTCCCCCCTTACTGCTACCCCTCCTCTCCTTCTTTCTCCTCTAAATTGCTGTCTGCCTATCATTCCTCTTCTCATCTACTCTCCCTGCCTCCACAGCTCCAGCTGGACTCTGTCCTCCCTGCCTCGCCACTTCACCCTCCTCCATACCCAACTAGACACCCCCTTTTACTTCTGTTGTCCTTACCTCATCCCTTTCCCCCTCTGATCCTACTGCAGCCTCCCCCCAACCCTCCGTACAGACCAGCTGCTCCCCAATAAACTGTGTCCCACCTAGATCACCCCATCTCCTGCAGTAATTCAGAAAAAGTACCTGGAATCACCCTTACTGTTACCACCATAAGTAGCAGCAGGGAGTAGGGCTCAATAGTCAACAGAACAAAACAAATATCTACTTGTTTGCAGGATAAAAATATAGTTTATTGAACAATTTACCAGCAGTAGCACTCAGCCAACCATTGCCAGCGCTTGCTGGTGCTACAGTCTGCCACACCCTAGAACTCCAGTCTCAACTGTCCTTGAGCTGCCTTTTGGTTTTTGCACCACAATGGGTACACCTGCCTCTCCCTTCCCCTGCCAAACCTTTCTTCTCCCCCCCTACAATCCTCCATCCTGCCTCCCTTGGCTTCCTCTCCCTCTGTGATAGTGGTTTCTGTGCATCTGGATCCCCAACTCCCCTGATCTCCCCTACTCCTTGTTCCTTTCACTTGCCTAGCCCAGCTCTCCTGTTTTCCCTTCCAATATTTGCATTTCTTTCATTAACATCTATACCTCAGCCATCAGAAATACTAGCTTCCGACATATTGGGCATCCCCCTACCCCCCACGCTTTTCACAGGAACACTGCTGTCCCACACCCCCTACATCACTTTGCCCTTCACCTTCATGCCTCCTGCTTCAGCATTCCCTTTCTTATACTTCACTCCTATTGCCCTGTGAACCTACCCCTTGATGATGGAAAATAACCCCTTTGCTACCTTTGTAGCTCCTTCCTAGTTAGGGAGTAGTCCCAGACTCTCCCTCAACCTACCTCTGCAGGCATGCCGCAGAGAGGGAGTACTTCCAAACACTTCCCCAACTTGCCTCCACAGGTCTACCCCAGATTGGGAGTAATCACACTCCCTCAATCTGTCTTAATAGACCTACCCCAGCTAGGGAGTAGTAGCACTCCCCAATTTGCCTCCACAGCCCTACCCCAGATAGGAAGTAGTCCCACTCTACCAGCCTGTCTCCATTGGCCTAGCTGTTTTGAGATTGTTTGCTCACCAGTATCTCTAGGTCTCCTTTCCTATCCCTGTCCACTTACCTGGCTTCTTTTGCATAGGTCCTTCTGTGGGCACACAGTTGGCCCTGAGGATTACACTGTGTATTTAGGACAGTAGATGGCATAAGCCCATGATAACTGTCCCCAATGCTCAGCGGTAATAACTGCTAGAGCTACATTTATGAAGAAATTTGTCAAGTCTCATTTTGAAACTGGAAAGACTTGATGCATACACAATTTCCTCTGTTAACTGATTCCAGATTCTGATCACTCTAGGTATAGAAGCATATTGGTGGATATACTGTGGATGTCCTGCAGAGTTCCCTAGGTAGCACAACTCAGGCCTGCTTTATGGAAACCATGTTTTGTGGTTATTTGAAATGCTGTGTAATAATTATAAGCTGCAGCCATGCTATTAGCTGTGTTTCTAGCTTCAACAAATGGCCAGCAGTTCTGGCATCCATAGGTCCCTCTCAGTACCTGCTGCACAGTCACTCTCCTGCTAGCCATCTTCCCTCATCACCAGTCCCCAGCTCACTCAAAAACCCATTTGTTTGTTTACAGTAATGTAAATAAAAAGTAGCAAATGGTACTTCCTGGTTTTGCAGCTTGTTTACACCCCTAGCAGTTTGGCAACTGTTGTTCTGTGTTCCTGTGCGGTTGGGGAGAGAGAGACAGATGGCTTCCTAGTGTTTTAACCCACTATGACTGCAACTGCGCTATTGGTTGGCTGTAGACACATGGTTCTGACCTCAACAAATGACCACCTGGTCTGGCGTTCTTGGGTCTGTCTCAGAGCCAGTCTTTACATCACCCTCCTTCTATTCCCTTTCTCTAATCTCTGGTCCCAGGCTCACTCAGAAACACATTTGTTTTGTTCACAGCAATTTAACCAAAAAGAAGCAAACAGGACTTCCGAGTTTTGCAGCTCCTTGACTCCCCATAACAGTACGGTGGCTGTTCTGCATTGTTTTGTGTAAAACAAAAATATTATCTTTGATACATATTACCCCCACACTCTCAGCACATTTATATCAGTGTTACTATATTGCCGGTTCCACGTATGAATAAAAGTATGTAGGCATATAGTTACTTTGAATAAAATGCCCATCCAGCTGCTAAACTTCCTATCTTTTTCAGTTCTACTTCAGTTTATTAAATTTTATACAAAATCACAGCTGGCCAAGCGGGGCATGCTACCAAACGTTTCTATAGTAATGCTTAAGCATGCACATCTAGCACAGCACAGCTGCAGAATGTGAGAAAACATTGTCCAAGTTGGCAGCTCTGACATTCTGTATAAACATGAACAAACTGAAGTACTATAGGACGAGTGAAGAGAAGTGGCTGGACTTTGGCTTTACATCATAGCTATTTATTTAGTTTTTGTTAACAATGTAAGCACACTAGGTAACTGAATGCCTTTTTTCCAGTGTGACCTGTGAGGTGATAACCAAATTACAGACAGTAGACATACCCTTTGTTAAAAAAAATACATTTCAGAGAACAAAAACATGAAACATACAACTTTTTTATAAAGGAAATACCTAATTTGCAGTGCATTCAGTATGATACATTGTAGCACATGAACTCTTAGGGTAAGGTGTAAGTAATTTTAAACTAAACATATTATGGAAAGGGGAACAATTTAGAAGCAGTATTCAAAAACCTAGAGGTTACATCAAAAGGGCGTATAAGGACAATGCTGACAGATCAGCCACTGATCATATGAAAAATGAGTGCCAAGAAGGGAAATTGTTCGGGTACGATTGCAGAAGCAGTGTGCCAGGCTAATGAGATGTTTACGATAATTTAAATGGAAAACATGTACAGTGGGACAGTGCTGAATGTCTGGAGAAATGGAGTTCCATAACTTTGGGGCTGAGTAAACAAAGGATGCTTCACTCACATAAGTTCTGACTCTAGGGACAGCAAGTAGGGAGTTTTCACTTGACTTCAAGGGGTAGCTATTAATCACCATCTGGTGAATGGAAGCAAGGGGTAGAGCATAATTATTTAGTATTAGGCTAGAGATTACACCCCCAAGGCTATGATCACACAGGAAAGACGGGTGGGAGCCGACCCAAATTATCATAGAGGGAGCAGTGGTGAATGAGTCTGGGAGACATTGATGCAAATCACCAAATACTATTGCATGTACATCCCATTTGAGGAGAGTAGATTTACAAGCTGCAAAGTACACTGGGACACCATAGAGAAGCTTGGGAGGAGCATCCCTTGGTAAATGGCAAGGCATGCCTGTGGCATCTGGTCTCAGACCACTTTATATGATGCATTTGTGCAAATTGCAGTCAAATGTTATACCACTTCAAAAGTCGTCTAACATTCAGGTGCAGTTAATGCAACGGGCTCCACTAAATGATGTGTGCATCATTTGCTGTGCTGTAAAGCAGTGAAGTTATTATAAATATGTAAACATGTCTGAAAATAGTATTCAAATGTTTTGACACAACTTGGATGATGCAGGGACAACACAAAATTTTGAAATGCATGTGTGTTCTCCCCTTTTAAAATTTGGCCTAGGGTGTTTAGCAGCTGGGTAGGTATTTTAAAGGATATCTAAACCATCAAATTTCACAGATCTGGTCTAAAAAATGGCTGACCTTCAAGGGAGAGACTAATGTTTACATTAATACTGAAACTGCATTTATGTAAGCGGGATAAATGCAATATTGTAGGGTCTGAAAAATGTAAACATACTGCAGCCACTCTGCATTCAAAAATCCCACCATATCCAAACCCCAAAATGGCTGACAACACGCAGCATGATGATGTCAATCAGGAGAGGGGTAATGATGAAGGGAGTGGAGATGTAACATTATGCAGGTGCGACTGCTAGACAGCTAGAGAACTGTTACCTTCCTCCATTCTGATCTACTGGGGGGGGGTTGCTACACTATGGAAAAGTGTAGGGAGCAGGAGTATGATATGAATGAGAATCCTGGGTTGGGTCTGAGGTGGGGGGTGCCTGTGATTGTGGTGTGCTACATAATAGGGAGCTGAATTCTGTAAATAACAGGTATCGGGGTGCTGGGGGAGGCCACTACACTATGACAATACCGGGCAGGGTCTGAGCAGTCCTTTGGGCATTGGGGATTGGGGCTGGGAGAGGTTATGGTTTACTTCAATTGGGGAATGGGGCTAGGTTTGGGGCATGATTGTACTATGGATGGGAACAGGGCTGGGTGGTGGATTGTTACTCTGTCGATCGGGGATGGGAGGGGTGGGATCCTCTTTTGAATGGTGATCAGGGCCAGGTAGGGGTGTCTTTATTCCTGCATTGGGGACTGGGGTTGAGAAGACCTACACTGCATTACCAGGTTTGGGGACTGCTGCTCTATGGGCAGGGTTCGGGTGTGGGAGGGGGGGTTCCACTGGACCACTGGGGCTGGCAGGCTGCTGTGCACCTATCTGCCCTATAGCAGCCTGCCTGTGGGTGGCTGGATGATTTAGGCCAGCTTTTCCAGACCGGTCTGTGTGTGGCGCAATACTGGCACATGCAGGGCGTATTCCCTATGAATATGCCCATGTGTGGCACATTCATGGAAATGCCCCCTCCATATTTGGGCCATGACCCATTCGCACTTGGGCCACCCATCTCCCCCCACTCAGTATTGCACTTCGGCGCATTTGGTGGCATGCGCAGGACATCTTCAGTTTGTGCCAAGATGTGCCGTGCATCTCCTTTGAATATGGGGGCCTGGGCAAATTAATAAATCTTTGGAAAAGAAAAAAAAATACTTCTCCTAACTCTGGAATCTCTAAATGTAAACAGCATCTAACCAGATCTCAGGCTTCTTTAATTAAAACAAAAATCTGATTTAAAAGTAAAGGGCAAACTATCTGGCTTGAGATTGCACTAAAAGTTCAAAGTAATTTCAAAAAAAAAGGAAAAAGAGGAAATCAGTAAAAAAAAGTAATTATTAAAGAAATAAAATAGTTAAAAGAAAGAAGTATGGAATCAGAATAGGCTGAGGAAGGCAATCCAAAATATCAATGAAAAGTAACAGATGAGAAGAATCAAGAAACAGAATTAGGCAATTGTTGCCCAACTCATTCTAAAAACAGAGAACAACTGAATTCATCCAGTGGAACAAATACTCAAAATACTATATTATCAAATGACTCCCCACTGAATTGGGCACTCCCAACTAACAGTACATACAAACAAGACAGAAGAAAATGTAAATGAACCAAGAGTTACCAAAAGATTTCTGCAGGTTGAATGAAACTATGCAAAAACTATGAAGTAAGGCGGAGACCAAAATGAAAACAACAGATGAACTAGAAAAAAGAGACAATCGACATTAGAAGATACCATGACCCCACTGTTAGCAGAGATAAAGTTCTAAAGACAAAACTAGAGGACTGCACGCAAAATAAGGCAAGATGATTTAGAAAACACATTGAAAAGAAAAATACAAGAATCTTTGGTTTTCTGCAGAGCTGGGAGAAAATAGCTTCATTACAAAAGCATTAGAAGACCTGTTCACAGAATTTCAACAGCTGGACAAGTATCCTGTTATTGACAAACAGAAATGGTTAGCTAAAAATCAAGGTGACCAGAACTCTGAGACAGCATGCCCAGTAATAATTCAGCCACTGAAGTCAGAGGATAAAATAAGAATCATTAGAGCTATCTTGAGAGTTTAATCATTTGCTTTTAGAGAACAAAAGATCACTATAAAACAAGACTTTTCAAGAGTTATGTTATATGAGAGATCTGTGGTTATTAAGAAAACAATATGTACCAGTGCAACAATTACTGTGAAAAGAAGGATTCAAAGCTTTTGTGATTTACGTAGCTAAACCTAAAGGGCTTGGTTCTAAAAGGAGCCCTAGAGCGGTGCTTGGTGTGCAAAACACAGCATGCATCAAAACCCACTGCACCAAGCACCATGTGCCACATTCACAAAAATGCACCCCGTCTGCCAAAGGTGCAACACATGACACAAGGACACACTATGCCTCATATAAACGTGGCATGCAGAGCCATCACGCAAAGGCACCAAAATGGCCAAAGCCCAAATGACGCAGCATGCAGCAAAGATGGTGGAATCAAGACATACCAGACAGAATAACTTCACCAACCTGGAGACAGACATCCTGATTGAGGAGGTACATGCCTAGGTAGGTGTAAAGGGGTAGGCACAGGGGAGAAGGGTGCCACATTATACATGTGCAGCAGTGGATGTGACCATGTTAAATGACACCCAACAGGTGGACTTGCTATTGTCCTGAGGTGGTGACCAGGAGCTATGAACCCAGCGGCAGCAGGCATGGGAAGCAGTCACCACAAATTTTAACAAGGTATCCCCCTGTAAGCAAGGCAGGGAAAATTATATTTGTACAGCGCCCAATCCCAGAGGCTCATAAGAGAAGCGTACAGGAGTTGCAAAATCGCTACCATGACATGAGAAGACATTGCAAGGAGAAGGTGGCACACAACAGATGCTGCACCACTGGAACTGGGGGTGGCCCATGCCAAATACACCCCTTCACCAACCAGGAGGAATGTGTTGCCACACATCTCAGCACACCCAGCATTGGGGGGGGGGACATGGAGCTCGTCCTGTACCAGCTGCAACATGTGCAAAGTAGGTATATGCCATGCATGCAGTGAGTGACACCACTGTGGAACCACCAGCTGCAATGGTTTCACAAGGAACCAACACAGGGACCGCATGTCCTCTATGGACACATACACTGATGGCTGTCACTACAGCTACTAATCAAGCACATGTGTGCATGTCCCCTGCAGGAAACCAACATGCCAAGACCTGAACACAAGCCACACCCATGGAGATGACTGGGTACGTGCAGTCCCAGCATGCGTGTGACACCAGCATGGACATGGAATCAACAGACAGGTCATACATCACGGGGGATGCAACAGAGGCAGGCACAGCCACAACTGGCCTCCGCACATCCAGCAACAGTGAGCAGCATAGCCACAGTGGAGAGCACACACCAGAGCTGACACAGGGTAAAGGTACAGACACCACCAGTGAGGGGGGAGGATGCATGCAGGAGGACGGGAGACAGGTCGGCAGCATGACAGCATCTGTGAGTCAGCCAGAGACACCACCACCATTGCCACAGGACACAGAGCTTGATGAAGACCTGAGCTGGTACTGCTGGGATGTTATGTTCACACAGGAGGCTGCATAGCGGGAGCTGGTGGGCATCTGTGCCACCATACAGGAGCACACCACTGCCACTGTGGCCCCCATGTTCTAGTTGCAGAGTTCCATAATGGACATTCATGATGCCATAATCACAGGAATCTGTGAAGGGGCAGGATAATATTCACACATAGGGGCCATCCTGCAAGACCCAAACTGGAGTGCACAGCGGCAGACAGATTCCATTGAGCAGCAAACCCTTGCACTGGAATGTAATATTGCACTGCAGGTGACCCAGATTGAAGCCATCATCACTGTGGTGGTCATGCTACAGGACATTGTGAAGTGCATGCAGCAGACCAGTGGACACATACCACTGGTTCAAGGCACAGCCGTGAAACCCAGTAGGAGGGACATCTGTGACACTCCAACAGGAACACAAGGGGGACACCAGGGAATAGTGGATGTATGTTGTGTGCCATCCAGCAGTATACAAAATGCAATGGAGCATGACAATGGTGGACTGACAGTACATCGGCAGGCACCCTGCACCATGGCTGTGTTAGGCACCAATAGGCCCACGGACATGGCATGCAGCGTATCATGACCAACACTAACTGTAGTGGATCCCTGCAGCCTGCCTGTGGATGTACAGCTAACACAGCAGCAGGTCATTAGTGCAACAGCACAGGCAGAGGTGGCCACCATGGATACTACACCACAGGCAGATGACCACACTACAGAAGCCAGGCAGTGTGGCATGCTATCAGAGGTGCACCCACCCCTTGGAAGTAACAGTTTGTGGGCTGGGTGGCAAGGAAACGAGAACATGATGCAGACTACAGGCATTGTGGACTGTGCAGATGATAGTGCTGAAGATCTACAGGGTCCAAAGCAGACAACAGCCCAACATGGTGATGGAAGTGGTGAACAGAGCATGGGCATACAGGACACCAAAGTGCAGGACATCCCCTCAGTGAACACAGTGCCCGCTACACAACTGGAGCAAGCATAGATATGGCAAAATGCAGGTGTAGTAGCCTTAAAGGTAGAGCCAACATAGAACTCAGCAAAGGACAAGGAAGAGACAGCTAGAACCAAACCATCACACATGGCACAACCCATGGAACAGTCAACACAGTCACAGAAATGGAACAGATTGTCCAAGGCACTGTTGTTGGTGCAGGCACAGACACTGCAACACATGCCCCAGACACAGTGGCTGCACCCAACTGCTCACAGAGGTCCATGGCACATGCCCAAGAGCCATCCATAGGGATGGACTGCACTGATGGAACACAGCTGGCCGAACAGTGTACCACCAATGGGGCACAGCAGACAGCACATGCACATCGTGGACAGCAACCAAGAAAGGAGACATGCAAACATACTGCCAACCCACCTGCCACATAGACTGTAACAGGACACACCATACAAGCAGGATAAACAGTTACACACCCACCCATGTCCCACTCCATGAGCTGCACATAGGCCACATATAGAAGCCACAAAGCACCCAGAACACACAATGCACCCAGAAAACACTTTTCTGCTGGACAGTACACAACTCCCTGCCTGCACCCCCCTGCAATGACACAACACAAGTGACACAATGCAGCATGCTACACACCTGCTGGCCCAAACTATGGGGTTCCACCTTGTCATTTGGTGGTTTGGTTTACTCACAGTGGCATGCCAAAGAGAATCCCTGCAACATGCACTATAACTATTCATATATCACAAGTGGGACATGAGAGTGTGACTCCCACTGTGACTAATGTGTGTGATGTCATAAATGCCACCAGTGCAGCATGCACAGCATTATACACATGACTCATTAACACACATTCCCACACATGTGCGGGCATTGGCACACAGTGTTGAATGGGACCACATGTGTCGGCCACATATCACATTGCTACAATATGTAACAGCACAGACAGTGTGTTGTGTTAATGAAACATGGACAAGGGAATAGAAGCATAAACAGCTTTATTTGAAAATTAACATTACAAACAAATAACAGTAAATGTTACAACAAGAAATGACAGTATTAAAACAATGACTAGTCCTACACAATTACAGGGTGCCTGGTAAACATGTCACACACTGACATATGAGGCCTACAACTACATTATATGTGTAAAACAATATGGGAATGCAAACAAATGTCCATATTAATAACATAGTTTAACAAGAACATCCACAATATAACAACAGAGCAGGCACAACCCATAAACACACAGTATAATGTGATGACTGTTAGTCATGTCAGGGAATATGACAGATCCCTATGGATGACCGGTCTACTGTCCAGCAATTCTTTCCAGGTAGTCCACAATGTCCATAATATCTGCACAGACCAGATCCAGGTGCAATGATAATGGCCACAGTTGACTACTAAGTCCCCTCACAAAGGCCTGTAGGTCTGAACTTTGCGAGGCATCCTGCACGTCTGCCACAGATGCATGCCCCTGTACAGTGGGTGCCACATACCTTGGCCATTGATCAGCATGCCTGCTGTTACCCACCTGTGCAGCATGCACAGTGTCCATGTGTCCTGCATGTCATTGCCATATACCACCAGTTCCTGTAGATCCTCAGTGGCTATAGCATCTGCAGAATCACTGGTATCCTTTGGGACAGGTTCCTGTTGGTCTGTGGCACATCCCTGAGAGTTGTCAGAGGTGTCCTCCTGGCCCTCATTTTGGCCAGTCATCACCTGTGCCTTGTGTGCCTGGGCATGCCACCTTGTATGCCCCATGTATGCCCTTGCCTCACTCTTCTTTAGCCACTGCATGGCCCTCTCAAGGGCACACCATCGGGCATCACATGCTGGCTGCCATCTCTGTGCTCCACCTCCAGCACCCGCAACACAAAAGACAGATTTATGCATTACTGTAAAGCAGGGTGACACATTCATGTCTAAATACCTAATGCACATGTCCTGTGGGTGGCACAAAATGTAGACGTCATAAGTTGCACGACATGTCCATGCTATGCAACTCTGCATGCAGTATGCATCAGCCCCACCATGTCAATGTATGGGTAGCCTTGCCGTCATGGTGTACACAGTGTGACATACACATCCCCAGAGTGACCACCCAGTGTGCAGCATGGGCACTGTATCTGCCTGTGTGTGTGTGTGTGTGTGTGTGTGTGTGTGTGTGTGTGTGTGTGTGTGTGTGTGCAGCTCTTTGTGCATTCTCGCCGGTCTCACATGTGTACCACCTGGCATGGTGTATGACACTTTGACACATGGACTGCACTCTGTCATGTTCTGGCACAGGCCTGTGCAAATCTGTGGCCATGGAGCATCTGTTGTCAGACATTGCACCATGCAGCATGGGGCTTTGGTCCTAGATGTTGTGTTTGAGTGGGACCATGTGTGTGGGTACACATAATGGCCATTCCATCATGTGCTGCACCAGCACCTCCACACATGCCGTGCACCTCTGCATAGGGTGCAGGGACTACAGTGGCTGGAGCACACACACACACACACACACACACACATATAGTTGCACCATATACAGTGGACCGAGCTCACACCCACCACAGTTGCAAGCAATCACTATATCCCATGCAGACACCTATGTGAACATGTGCATGTGTGAGGCCAAATTATGTAATATACATATAATTGCATGTGTGCCAGAAGGTGGTATGACTTACCCATGCGGCTTGGTCCTGGACACCCTTCCCTCTGTCCTGTTCCCTCTTCTTCCTCTCCTTGTAGTGAGGGGTGGCTATCTTGCGATGTAGATGCATCATGCCCTGTGGAGACATAAATGTACATACACAGCTCAGAACTCATACAGTGTGGCCAGCAAGGCAGTGTGCTGTAGTGTGTCACTACATTTGTTGTTCTGGTACACACCTGTCTGTCAGGAGTGACTGCCCCACATCTGGACATCAGCATCCCGCACCATGGACTGCAGGTGTTCCAGGAGCATGTCTCCCTTCAGGCCAGGTCATTCCATCTATGCCTCACTTGTCTCATGGTCCTTCTGATACCTGAGACCCTGAATAGCCTGGCACAGATGGCTGCACAAGACCCTATCCCTTTGTGTGGTAGTGGTCCTTTGACCTGCATGTGGGAGCAAAATCCTGGACCACTGCTCCACCTGACTAATCAGCAGTACCGTCTTATCATCTGAGAAGTTTGGAGATTGCAGCCCCCCAGACATGTTTGCTGCACTAACACCCGACACTTACACACCGACAGATTGAAGTCAAACAAACTTGGTGTGGCCATTGTGTAGGATATGGCTCTGTATGTATGTATTAAAGCCTACAACCTGCACCTGAACATGTGTGGCACTTGGAATCACACCTGAGCTGTGGGTACCCAGATGTGGTGGGATGTACAGCACGCAACAGTTCAACGACGCAATGTGCGGCAAATTCGGTGCTAGACTCATGCTGCATCTCACATATGCATAGATATGGTGTGTCATGCTGGTGGTGCTGCACTCTGCCACTGCGAAGTTGTACAATGACATGCATCATGCACATTGCGTTATGCCATTCTGTGGTGTTTAACATGTTTTGGGGCATCCAACTTGCATGGCCTGACCATGGCACCTTCCCTTGTGGCATCTGATACACACTGCTATGCTGTCATGGGATTCCCTCAGTCCCCCCCCAAGGCATGCAACGTTCACATGCTGATGTTCATTTGCCATCTGGGAGTGCACACAGGCAAAGAGCACCTTCCATAACAGTGCTGCCATGGTCTGGCTGCAGGACCAGGCAGCAACACCACCGCATCGCTGCAGCTGATCCAGGTCCATGATGTAATGTTGTCTCTCCGCCATGTCCCGTGATTATGTTATCACTCAGCTGAAGTTGCCTGTTGCATCCACATCTGCATGGTAGCACTATGGGCAATGCCTTACCACTCTGCTGATGTTGTTGCAGGTACCATGCATACATATCCATGTGGAACACATGTCACTTATGTAGTGCAGTGCATGCCCTGCAGAACACTATGGGGGTGTCACGGTGCCTACAGGTTGGCACACAAAGCATAGTGTGTGCCACATGGTGTTGTGTGGTTAGCCAAAGTGAGCAAAGATCAGGTTTGCATTCATACATTGTCCTGCCACTGTATTGTATATCGGTGCATGTCCAGGCATTCCCATGTTGGGTCACTGGTCCTCATCCTTGCTATTGGCACTATCCTCCTCTGTTGGCAACTATAGGTTAAACACTGTGATACAGTGTGAAAGTGAAATGTTGTGGAGTACACAGTATGCTATAAATATCTTGCATGCCATCTCTGGTGTGTACTGCAATGCACCACCGGACCTGTCCAGACTGCAGAACCTCATCTTCAGTATGCCAAAGGTTCTCTCGATTACACAGCACATTGTTGCTTGCACCTCATTGTACCGCTGCTGTGGCACCATCACTGGGCATCTCACCGGTGTCATGAGCTAGGGCTGTTGGGGATGTCCACCATCTCCAGTGGGGGGAATGTACACATCACAGTTATTGTTGCATTCACATCCTGCACCTGCCATTGTGCATTGACCCACTGGTTGCATGGCCCAGGTGTGTCATGGTTCAGTCTGCCAGTTATACCCATCCAGTTCCATGGACAAGCATGGCACCACCATTTTCTTGTGCCACATGCCCTTCTGCCTGTGGTCCAGGACCATGCTCCCTGTGGAGGCATTCCCTGCATCACCTTGGCCTGTGTGTGGTTGACCACATGTCATGCCCTGTGCATGTGTCAAGTGTGCACACATCATTGCACTCAGTCAGGGCCATATGTGTCATTGTCGGGGTCTTAACAATCAGTCATCCATCCTTCAGGGTTCCATTCTCAAATGCCTGGCACAGGCCACTGTTTCTGTATTGTTATGCGTTGTGGCATGACCCAGGATACTGTGCCACAACATCCAGGATTTGGCACTGACTATTGCACATGATTTGTATGTACATGGAATGGTATCCCTTCCTGTTTCTGTATGTATCTGGTTCTGCCACAGGTGCCCATATGGTGAGATGGGTGCAGTCAATTGCAGCCAGCACACATTGGAATCCGGCCATACTGCCAAATCCCTGTTTGATATCAAGCTGCTCCCGTGAATCCATGGGGAAGCTGATGTATTGGTGTGGCCTGCGTACAAGGGCATCCACTAATTGCCTCAGGCACTGTGACACAGAGTCCGTGTCCCCTGTAGGAAATGAGCATGCCCACCTGCCCTCAGTATCATTGCTTTGGGTCTGGAATACCCTACTGGCAAGTACGCAGAGGGCTGCACAGATCTTTACCTCAGTCAGTATGGTGCGGCCTCTGCATGTCTTGAGCCTCAGTTTGCTATCCAACTCCTGGCATAACTCCACAATGGTCACCTTACCAAGGTGGTAACAGGTGATACACTTCTCCTCTGTGTTATCAAGGTATGAGGTTCATGTGTGGTACACATGCCTGACATGCTGCCTGTGTCTGTGTTCCTGCTGCCCATCTTCCTGCTGCCCCTGTGCATCACTACTCTGTTGGGACTATTGGTGGGCATGCCTCTGGTGGCATACCATGGCCAGCCTGATGCCCAGTAGGGCCACTGGTGCAAACATTATCACTGTCCTCTGATATCTCTCCTGTTTCTGCAGTGTTGCTGAGAGGTGCCTGGCCTCTGACTGCCAGCTCTGCACCTGTCTTTATATTTTCTAAGTCCCCTTAGATCATGTGGGGCTGGTCTAGCAGCTGTTTGTTATTTTCATGGGCTTGCATCTTTGTGAATTCCAGTCCTGCACCCTTGCAGCATTTCTGTAGCACACTGCACCTTGTGCCATGTTGCTGGCTGATTTTTGGTGCACTGGCAGTGCAAGGTGCGTTGGACACAGCAGGACCACATTTGGCACAAGGTGCATTTGTGAATTCTGTGTGGGGCATTGCTTGATGCATGGGGCTTCTTACATCATTCCCATTGATGCATTGATACAGGCCGCTTGCATCATTTCAGGGCTTTTGAGAATTGATGCCCTGCCAATCATGTGGTGCGAAAGCAAAAATGGGTATTTGCAGCATCAAATTTTTACTTTTGCCATAGAATGCTATCTGAAAGAGCCTACTGTGCATGAGCAGGTCAGAAAACACTAAATTTTAAAGCCTTATAACATGGGAACTCTTTAATATTTTTTTCACCAGACCTGTCCTATTGGAAACAAAGCAAAATTTAACCCCGCAGAACTCCACACCAAATTAATATATTTCCACAAAACCAGTAAAAGGCACATCGATGGGGCAAGCTGTCTGTACCCTGGAAATTTCAGAAGAAAATTGCAAACCATGGGCTGGATATTCAAAAGGGTTGCGCCATGTGCAATAGGGTTGCACCTGTGCAAGTCTGAAATTGCGCCATTCTGCCATATTCATCAGGAGGCAGTTGCGCCCCTCAAGTCAAGCTGAGCAACAGTGCAATGCTAATGAAGGCATGCTGAACTGGAGGGGGTGGAACCATGCATAAACTGCACAGCCCGATATTCAGCGGGCTGTGCAGAGTTGTGCAGGCGCAAACCCAACCTAAGCGCCTGCACAACTTTGAGCAAAAAAGGAGTAAGTCGAGGGCCACCCACAGGTGAGCTGCCACACTGCAGGGTGCAATGCAGCAGCTGCCACTGTGGGTGGCCTCGACGCACTCTCTCTGTGCCCCCTGCAGCCCAATCGCGGGCATAGTATAACTCTCCCCGACTGGCCTGATTGTGGGCATAAGTTACAAAAATAACCTCCCTGACTGGCCCGATTGTAGGGTAAAACCCTCCACCCTGACCAGCCCGATTGAGGGCATCAGTGACATAAACCCCAACCCCCCACTAGCCCGATCACGGGCAGAACAATTCAACTCCCCAGAACATATCCCTGGTGGTCCAGTGGACCGTGAAGCCTGATCGCAGGCATTAGGTTCACCACCCCCAGGTCCCACTACCCTGGTGATCTAGTGGCCCCACCCCACCCACCCATGAAGCCCTAGAACCCCGATCCCCCATCAACTGGAGGGGCAGCATCCACCCACCTGCTGCCCTGCCGCCCGCTGACTGACTGCTCAGTAGGGCTGCACGCCCATTGGTTCAGAGCAAGAGCTAATGGCATGTAGTCTATATCAGACAGTACCAGATATGTGAAGAATCATTCACATATCTGGACTGCTTTGCATGTATGGGCTGCATTCACATATCTGACTGCCTTAGAGTGGTATGGGCTGCATGCCCATTGGCCTTTGCTCTGAACCAATGGGCGGCAGCCCCACCGAGCAGTCAGTTCGCGGGGGCAGGGCGGCAGGCAGGATGCTGCCGCCCGCCAGCTGACGGAGGGAGCGGGTGGGGCTCTATGGGTGGGTGGGTGGGGCCACTAGATCACCAGGGTAGGTGGACCTTGGGTGGACTTAATGCCCGGATCGGGCTTCGCGTCCACTGGACCACCAGGGATATGTTCTGGGGGTTGAAATCTGTTCTGCCCGCGATCGGGCCAGCGGGGTGGGGGTTTATGTCGCTGATGCCCACGACCGGGCTAGTCAGGGGTGGGGGTTTTACACTTATGCCCACGATCGGGCTGGTCGGGGGGGGGAGGTTTTAATCTATGCCCGCGATCGGGCCAGTCAGGGGAGGGGGGGTGTTGTCACTGATGCCCGCTGACATGGTAGGGGCGCTGTCTCTACGGCTGCTGCCTGGCAGGGCAGCAGGCGCAAGTCCTCGGGATCGGCGACCTGCATGCTAATGGCATGCAAATGGGAGAATAGATGCAAATGGACCCCTGCGCCTTGCATGAATTATGGCCCCATTTGCATGTCATCTTTTGAATATTGAAATTGCGCATGGCGCAATGGAATTGCACCACCGCATCTTGAATGCTCCACTTGACCACTTGGCGGTGGTGCAAGTTCGACTCACAAGATGCACAGTGAGTTGTTGGGGGTGATATTCAAAGGAGTTGCTCAATAGATTAACTCCGTTGAATATCGCCCCAGCCACACCCCAGCGCAACTATTTTGTGCAGCGCAAAGGCTTGCACCACAGAATGGCACAGTTTGAATATCCAGACCCATTTCTTCACAGCATAGTGACAAAGAAACAACTCTGTGCACCTCCCATTACCAGCTTATCCTATGGGAAACAAAGCAAAATTTAACCCCACATACTCCACAGCAAAGTATATATTATCACCAAACCAGCAAAATGCACATTTGTGGGGTAAGCCCTTTGGACCTGACAATTTTAGACCAAAATAACAAGCCGTTTTCTAACTGTGCAGTGACAAAGAAACAGCTTTCTTAAAAATCTTTTTTTGCAAATTGCAAAAAAGAGTCATTTTCAACAGTTCCTTTTTTCACAATTTGTGGTAAAAGAAAATCCTTTTACACAAATTGCAAGAAAGAATCCTTTTTGCAATTCTTTTTCCACAATTTGCTGTAAAAGAAAATCCTTTATCACAAATTGTGGAAAAAGATCCTGTTTCATGGTATAGGTTTTCTATGATTTGTGAAAAGGGAGTTCTGCAGCTAAAAAAATAGACATTTCTGAACAATTTATCAAAAAAATGAGCCCAGAAACCGATTCTATGGGCCCAGATTAGGTAAACACAATTGTTAGTGTTTACTAAAGCCCTCTGTTTTTCAGCAATTTAATTTTGATTCCCTCAGTAACTGAAAACAAAATGGAGGCAGCACAGAAAAAATTCAGCATTTGCAGCAAAAGATCCTGCATTTGCAAAAAAAAGATTCCACATATGTTTTTAAGAATCCTTTTTTGAGTGGGACATCTACTGGCCCCATAAGAAATAATGGGAAACTTTCAAACTAAATAACTTAGAAACGGATTAATGTTTTTTCACCAAACCTTCAAAAGGTTCATCTGTGATGAAAAACCTATGTACCCTAAAATTTCAGACCAAAATTCCACACCATTTTTGCACAGAGGCATGACAAAGACTTTCGCCAAAAGTGGTAATTTTCACATTTTTTGACAATCCATCTTTCCACACTCACACACCCGACCAGAACAAAACTTGCCATATCAAGAGATATTTGATCCCTGATAATGCATGCAAAATGTCATGCAAATTGCTTTAATGGTTGCAAAGTTATTAAAGTTCAAAATTTACAGTTTAACATAGAAGTGAAGACTGAACCCTAATATGGGGTGCTACCGTACTCCTATAATATATATATATATATATATATATATATATATTATATGGTGCAGTCACAGCCCCTATAGTTAGAGTTGAGTAGGCACTTTAATGTTAAACCTGAAAATTTGCATTTTAATAACTTTGCAACCAATCAGTGGATTTGCACAAAATGTGGCATGCTCTGTCCCATGGGGAAGATCTCTTAACGTGGCAAGTGTCATTTCAGTTGGATGTGTGGATTCTGAGATCTTGATATTTCAAAACCTTAAAACGTGCCATTTTTTGCAGATTTTTCCTCATCGCCTTGCACCGAGACTGTCAAGAATTTTGGTGTGAAATTTTTATGGTAGAAACAGCTTGGGTCACAGAACTGCCTTGGGTTTGTTTGGTGAAAAATATTAATCTGATGCAAAGTTATTCAGTTTTTAAGTTTCTATTATTCTAAATGGGAATATCATTCTCCAGGATTGAGCAATGGAATGAAAAAAGGAATTTGGTCTCACAAAAAAATATTTTTTTTCTTGAGGGGCCAATCCATTTTTGTGAGAAAAACTTCCTTTTTCATGAGCCACCATCTTGTTTTCTGTTTTTTCCAAAATGAAAATATTGAAAATACACACAAATTAGGTGCACTAGACACACAATCAGATGTATCTTGCTCATCACAGCTCTGTTAGGTGGATGCTGCTGTTGTCTGGTGGAAAAACTGGCCCTAGAATGCTTTTCTGTTAACATTTTAAATCATTTTTCCTAACTCACTATGATCCTTTTTCGTGAAACCTTTATCATTCAAATGAAAACGGATCACGAGTCACGAAAAAGGACTTGGGAGCATTGATTGCCGGTATCAAGGTGTGTGTATTTGGATGTGTTTTTCTTTTTAATTATTTATTTTTGCGACATCATGACAGAGAGTTGCATTGTTCTGTCACACAGTTTGTTGTTATAGCAGAATTTTATTTTTTTGCAGTTCTGAAATTGGAAAATCTGAGAAACAGTGTGTAACTCTGTTAAGATAGATTCATGTTTTCTTCAGTAGCTGTAGATTACAACGGTGTGTGTCAGAAGTGTGTGTGTACTGCTTTAGTGTGTTTGTGTCAAGGTTAACCTTTGTTTAGCTCTGCCAACATAATGTTCAATGTGCTTACACAACTGGATGAGATGAGATGATGCTTGTGTAACTTGATTTACTTTGTGGCTTTCCACCTCTCTATCCATGGGATATACCACCCTATAGGGGTACAAAGCAAGGAACCCTAGAGGAGGGTTCCCCCCCACAGGTGCCGTGGTAATGAGTGCGTCGGTTAAAGGTAGGTTAGGAAAAAGCCCACGGGTAAGAGAGACGATCCACTAGAGGAGGAGGGGTGGATGGTGGGCAATGAAAAAATGAATCCTGGTGAGGCCCAGGATGTGTAACCTTTTAAGCCCAATGGTGGAGTGACTTTGTTGCTCCACCCATTGAAACTCGGGCTCAAAGCCCTCCCATTCAATGTGTTTACGCAACTGGATGAGATGAGATGATGCTTGTGTAACTTGATTTACTTTGTGGCTTTCCACCTCTCTATCCATGGGAGATACCACCCTGTAGGGGTACAATGCAAGGAACCCTAGAGGAGGGTTCCCCCCTACAGGTGCCACGGAAATTAATGCATCGGCTAAAGGTAGGTTATTAAGAAGCCCAAAAAGAATACCCAAAGATGTCAAGCTTTGAAGAAGCAAGGATGATGAATGAATTCTGAGAAGATGATAAGGGCTGACAGAGAGAGAGAGGAAAGCCAGGGCCACCATATGCCTCTATCCAACAGTGTAACCTAACTAACTAACCAAAGAAAGCACTAACTCTAACTAATATTATGACCATTGGCACGGAGGAGAGAAAAAAAAACCCTTTGAGGAGGAGACCTCTGGGGATCCAAGGCCTAGGTCGCCTTCCCTCTAGGCTGGTGACATTTGATTTGAGGATGTATGTTGGTAAAGAGAATGGTTCATTAATGAGGGATACAAGTAGAGAGGATGATGATGGGATAGGGAAAAAACTCCAAAGAAGCACAGATTACCTAAGAAACATGAGGCAGCAGAGACCCGAGAAGGGTTTGCTCAAGTAGTCGATGGGAGGGAGTAGATCCATGTAGAAGTCAGAGGAGCAAGGGGTATCCAGATGTGCTCATGAGGAGACTCCAGATGTGTTCACGAAGAGACCAAGGATAATGCGGAATGGCTTGATTGAACGATGCGAGTGAGCAGACACTGAGGCTGATGAGGCATGCTGATTATGCAATGTGAATGATTAGACCTTGAAAGATTAGACCCCGAGGTTGTAGTCGATGAGGTAGCATAGGATTCAATGATAGGAATGCTCGAGTAAGCAAAGTAAATAGATAAACCTTGAGGTAAGGATGAGTGGATGATGACTGGAGTTATGAATCCGATACATGCGGCAGGATGGCTGCGGGTTCATGAGGTGGCATAGGAGTCATGATATGTATGCCCAAAAAGAAACATCGATTGCAGGCCTCAATTGAAGTGAATCCTTGATGGCTGGTACAGAACGTGAAGAGGAGGAGACAGGAATGAACTTGAAATGAACTTGTATGAAGGTAGAATGAATAAGTAGGCTCCTCGAAAGGAGGTAGACTCTGAGGCCAAGAAGGCATGACCGGAACCAGAGGGTATGCGAACTAGAGGGTACGCTCAGGAGGAGCATCAGAGGAGCAAATCAGGTTGAGCTATTGAGGAGCAAAATTGGACGATGTATGATGAGGAGTGAAGCTAAGAGTAGAGAGAAGCCATGATGGATGGTACTAGAAAAGGTGCTAGGACAAGGAAGGTAAAATTAGGAAATGGATAAGGTACGATGATGGACTGAAGCCATGGAGGCTGGTACAGGAAAGCGAGGTATGAAAGGACAAATTATGGTAGGGAGGTCAATGTGGTAGCATAGGACCCAGCCGATACAGGATGAGAACTGCAGTAGGGAGAGCTGGATGAGGTGGCTCGCAAGCCAGATTCGATGGAAGGCCGGATGGAGTCAGCCTTAGATGGCCCAATGATGTGAATGGCAGAGCAAGTGAATAGATAAACCCGGCATGATGAGAGATAGGAGCCATGACTGGAGTGAATCCTTGAAGGCTGATGATGGATGGAATCAGGAACCTGATACATGTGGCATGAGGGCCGCGGATCGATGAAGTGGGCATATGAGTAATGATAGGTATGCCCAAAAAGAAATATCGATTGCAGGCCAGACAAAGTCAACCGAGGCTGATGGCACGATATGGATAAAACCCCAAAAGTCGAGTGCAGCCAAAGATGAACGGTGGAAATGATCTAGTAGGTAGGGAGTCATGGGCAAGATATCCTTCTCAGATTGCCAGCCAGCCTAGCGGAAGTAGCGGCAGACATGGAGAAGACTTGAATATGAACACTGAAATGCATGCAGTATCACAATAGATCCAACCTATCAGATGCAGAGCACACCAAACTAAACCATGCACCAGAAGCAACGGGGCGGCATGTCCAGAGGAGGACATACAGCTGCACTAAAAGAATTTTTTTTGGGGGGTTATGAACCCAGAGTTGAAAAGTACATTAATGCATGGGAGTCAAAGCCACATAATGAGTTAGGGTATGACTGGCTTGCAACCCAATATAGAAAATGTTAACAATGGATGCGCAGCATGATGCCCATTTGGGAAAACGGTGCCACAAAAGACTTGTCCGTACAGCAGAACAAGTAGGCAGCTCACGCCAGAAACATGCACAACAATCCACTGATAAATAAAGCAAATACGCAGGCTATAGTAGACAAATGCGATGGAAGAGCTTCCTCAGAGCACTGCAGCCAAAGCAAGCCAACAGTCCAGCAAGGGGCATCGATTCACCCTATTGCACAGCCAACAAGAGAGTGACAAACCACACAAGTAGGGACAACATGAAAACAAAGGAATAGCCTGAAAATGGAAATGGAGAGAAGCCACCTCAGTGAAACACAGGCAATCAATGAGCTGCAAGGTTGTGGTAGTCCAGTTCATAGGGCAAGAAAGGTTCAATCATGTGGACATAGCAGGAGCAGGAGTGACCGAGGGGATCGATGAGGAAAGGAACAGCAGAGCCTCGAGTAGGACAAAGACATCGGGAAGGTTTGCCCAAGACCTAGGCAAAAGCAAGGTATGGACATGGGAGGTAGAGGTACGGAAGGGTGCCGGTCCCCAAGCAGGGAAAGCCAATTGCAGCAGGGAGGAAGCGTAGTCGCCCAAGCAGACTCGAGACCCAGGTGGCCCGTGGGATACAGACGCCACATGGCTGGTGGAGGAGAAGCAAAACCCCACCACAGGTGGCCAGGAAGTAGCGTGCAACTGGTGGAAGTAGGAAGATGCATTGACCAGAAAGGAGCTGGGGAGTCTGCAGGGGTCAGCGCAGGTGCAGTCGGAGGCAGGGGGGTTGAGGGAGCAGCGCACTCGAAAGCACCAATGGAGAAGGGGCCAAAAGGATGAAGCAGCGTTAGCTGTGAGAAGAAAGATAAGGCATGGAAAAAGGATCCAAAGAAGTCAAGAAGGAACCAACGAGCAGCCGGAGGCAGCTGCAGTGACAAAGGGAAACCCAGCCAAAATTCAGAGAGGTGGAGGAGAGCAGCACCTCTGGCTGCAATGAAAAAACAAATCCTGGAGAGGCCCAGGATGTATGACCTTTTAAGCCTGATGGGGGAGTGACGTTGTTGCTCTGCCCATTGAACCTTAGGCTTAAAGCACTCCCATTGTGTGACACTTTCTTCTCTATACTGTTGCAGGGTTTTCATATGTGCTTCATTGGTTGATTGGTGAAGCGGGAGGTGGGGGGGGCAATCGGCTGGATGACTGCCTATTAATGGAATTGTTTTTTTCTTTCTCTCTCTTTTTAATATTCCTACAGAAAATGCGGTTGCACATAGAATGTCACGGTGGGTCAGAAAATACTTGTTATTCATAAGCAGTCATATACAAACCAAATCCTGTGATCACAAGTATGATCGGTGACATTTAGATGGCAATCACATGATGATGGGAATCAGTATTAAAAAAATTAGAAATTGCTTCCCCACTCTCCCACCCACACATCACTATGGGCAGCCACCCATTCATTACACACTGAATTATTGATTTGCTTCATTGCTTTCATTATATTTTTTATGTGCAGCACTCAAAGTTCCCAGACGTTTTACTTACCACCAGGCAAAGGTGGGAAGGTATTGCTTAAATCTATGGGGGCTGTGTAGTGACATTGTGTGTGGTTAGATCAGCTCCATTTACCATCTGCATGTCGTGCTTTTCTGCTAGCTTGACAATAATAAATTATTTTCCTTTGCTACACTAAACAGTACACATCCCTCCAAGAGTGACACCTCTACTCCCATGGTGGATCTTACTAAAATAATTAGAGATTTTCAGTAGTTGTGTTCCTTAGAATGATGCTTAGCACATTACTGTGCACAAGAGCTGTTTATTTTTTTCTGAGAGTAAATGTGCAACTTGTTAGACTGATATTTTCTTCAGTAGCTGTAGATTACAACAGTGTGTCTCAGGAGTGTGTGTACTGTTCTTTTTTTTTTGTCACCGCCGGCTGCCCCCTTTAGCCAGACCGGCCCCCCAATCCCTGGCATCCCAGAATTACTGGGGCTTACCTTGTGTCCAGCCCAAGAGCAGAGCCTGCGGAGGCTTGGGCAACGTCCTGCAGCCAGATCTATTTTCTCCTCCATTTTTCATCCTCCCAGTTACCCTGGGGTCCCCAGGAGAAGACACGCATGCGCGTGGAGGTGTACATGCGTATTATAGCCCCGGTGATGGCACCTTCCACCTACCCATTGTCCTAGCACCTGGTTCTCCCTCTAGCCTGCACTGCCCCTAGCCTCCACCATGAGGCAGACAAGAGCCGAGGAATGCCACTTTCCTTCCTCGGAGAGGAAAGTTGCCTTTCGGTGGCTCCATCCAGATCCACACCCTCCCCCCCCCGCCGACCTCCAATGGCCCGTGATCATTCCTGAACATGGGTCATCCGTGTGGCATGAGGTAAGGTGTCCAGTGCCTTAGCCCTCAGCGCCACCATGCCAGCCAGTGTGTACTGTTTTAGTGTGTTTATGTTAAGGTTAACTTTTGTTTAGCTCTGCCAATGTAATGGTGTGTGACACTTCCTTATCTACTATATGTTGTTGCAGAGTTTTCATACGGGCATGCTCATGTTGTTACGGGGAGTCCTGCATGCCCTACTGTGACCACTGGATGCCAGCACTGTGAAGCCAACTGCAATGGTCTCCGCAATGCAGTTCAGCGAAGTGGTCGTGGCCTCCCACAGTTGGCAGATCTCGGCAATCAGCTGGGTACGTCCCATGGCTCCACGCTCAGACAATTGATGTACCTCCACCCACAGTGCACAGAACTCCACTCTGAGTGTAGCCTGGCTCTCCACAGAGTCCTGCAAAAGCTGGGTGTGCTCCTCTAGCCCATTGGTGGTTGGTGTATCATGTGCTTGATGCCAACAGATTGGAGGGGTGTGTGGCCTGCTGTGCCACATCCCACGATTAGGAACATCACACAGGAGTCCACAACGGGGATGGGGACTGGTTGCAGACACCAATGGCAGCCCCTGGGGAGTGCTGCAGAGTGTCCCCCACAGGCCATTGCAGCACAACAGCACCCTGCTAGATCTGTCTGGTGGACGCAGTGCCCACACCTGTGCCCCATCCCCATCCAATACCAGCAGCAGTGTCTGCCAGTGTGGGGGGCACATTGGGTGTGTGCATGCATGGTCCCTGACCCACTGGCACTGCCTGCTGCCACCTGTGAAACTACTGGACTGGGGGGAGGGATGGCGACACCTGTGCACCCCAATATAAGAGTGATGTCTTCATCACTGCCATAATCATCCTCATCCTGTGTGGCTGGTACAAACATAGGGAGGTCATCCTGCATGAGGATATCAGCCAAAGGGTCCTCATCGACCAAACCCAGTAGGTCCACCAACTCACCCAGAGGACGTCGCCCCCCCAGCAATGGCCACATCACCAGAGGATGTAGATGGCACAGCATTGTCCTGTGCCACAGGTCCAGGACTGGCATGCACAGTGCCCCTGAGGCATGATGGAGCTGAAAGACAAAATGGAGGGTGGTTAGTGTGTCACTGATGCCTTGCAGGTAGACAGCTATACAGTGGTATGTCCGCATGTGGACCACAGGTGTACCTACACTGTCATACGTGTCCAGTGCCAGCACAGCTGCCCATGCCCAGCTGGGCACAAGCATTGATGAGGATAATGGTCTGCATCTGTGCACACACAAGGCATTGTGTGGCAATGGGCCGCACTTGACAGGCTGTGCCAATACAGACCCCCCCCGAAATGGCATACAGCCCAACTGGGGATAACCTGTCCAGTGTGACTAGCTGATGCAACAGTCCACTGAGGATGGCCAGGTGCATGCACAACCTGCAACAATCACCCAGGGGACATGCATGCCATGGCGTGGTCCCTGGCTCAGGCAACCCCCTGACCATGACCATTTGCCTATAGCTGCCACACAGCACACAGGGGACCATGTGGGACCATCATGTGGCTGTGCAGGCAGTGCACCACCCCATGGCACAACATGAACACACTACTGGCCCCCCTGTGGTGTACCAGGCACACCAATAGGTTGCACACACTGCCCCCACCAGGTGTCTCACAGGTATAATCACAGCACTGTGATGGGCTGCCACCTGTCTGGGACCCCCCAGGACACCCACAATGGATGCCCAAGAGAATGTTGCTGCCAGCATCTCTTCCTCCACAGTGAGGATGGGTGCTGTAGAGGGTCCACCACAAGTCTGGTTAAGCGATGCCCTATTGGCAGCAATTTTCTCCTTTGCCTGGCACTTGTCTGTGTTCATTTTCTTCTTGCACTCCTGGTGAGTGCAGTTGTAGCGTCCATGGGTGTTCACATACGTGGCCACCTCCTCCCAGCCTGTAGCCTGTTCCTACTGGGTCCCTGTAGCCTAACTCAGCAGTTCCTCCCAGGCAACATATGCCTCCACCAGGGCATGCTTTTCATCCTTTGTGAAGTTGGGCCTGCATTTTCTGGTCTGCCCCTGCTCCTCCTTGCTCTTGGATTCTGACATACTGCCACCTGTGAACAGGAATGGTGCACAGATGAGCAGTATGGTAGCATCTCCTGGTACTGTGCAGTATCAAAAATGTGGCAGTGCAACAGAGTCATTAGCAGTTGGAATGTAAACAAACCTACCATCCAGGCTGCAATTCCTATCAGTGACCTGTGCTGTGTGGTGGCACTTTTATGGCTCAACTCATGCAAATGAGCTGTGGAGCAACCAGTAATGAGATGCTAATGTGCTGACTTGTGCCTGGATTGGCTTATGAGGCACTTTGCATATCCTGACTGAATGTTGCTATATTGCTCCCAGCGCAACTGACTATCTGCTATGTAACTGGGATGCGCTGGAGCATTCCTTTGGTGCAGTTTCCGCGCATGTGCGATATGCTGTACCACATTTGACATGTGCATGGCTTGTTGTGTGATGTTCGTGTCAGTGTATCATGCATCCACCATCGCTGCACATGTGGGCCCTATCGTGCATGTGGGGCGGTGGTGCCATTGCCCGTTGCCACGCAGGTGTGGATATTGCGCCATTGGCATGCTGTATGTGTGGCATTGCCTGACCTTTACAAGATGGCACTAGTGCACTGATGCGCAGCCATGGGTCACTGCCATGATCCCAGTCTCTCACCCATACTTCCAGTATTGCACATGTGGTAATGTGCAATAGATCCCACTGGCACATGCCTATCGCGCATGTGCATGCTGTATGGTGGTTTGCTGTGTAGTCCTATCATGCATCATGGAAGTGCAACACAGGGCTCAGTACACCAGCATACAGCACAGTGGTCCTGACTGTGTGCTGAAAGCATGGCATGTGCTGCGAGAGTCCGCCCTCGGGCCATTAACTGGAGTGAGGTGGAGATGGCCAACCTTGTGGCACTGGTTGCCCCACTGCAGGATCAGTTTTTTGGAGGTGTGGCACTGCAGGAGGCATGGTCCCAGGTGTGGGCCCATGTTACAGAGCACCTGGAAGAGTACACAGGGATCCCCAGCACAGGGGAACAGTGCCATCACCACTATGGTGACCTGCGCCGTCGAGATCTGGCACTGCTACGGAGACTGCAGGACCATGCCCACAGGGGTGTGGTCCCACGACCAGGTACATCTGTCTGTGCTTTGTGCATGCCTCTTCTGCATGCTTGTGGCAGCATTGGGGTGTGCAGCAGGTGCGTGTGCACTAGCACACAGGGCTGGCATGCCTTGTTTGGGTGTGTCAGTGTTGTCTGGCCTTGCTGTGCACTGTGTGGCTCCATGTTGCACTGTGCCATTGGCCTGGCACATTGTGCCCACCTTGTGGGTTGCAGACTTAGTTCTCAGCATTGTGTGCTATGCCGTGATGCTTCCTGTGGGACTTTTTTGGGCTTGGTGGGTTTTTTCAGCATTTACCTACTACTCATTGTCCCCTTTCCATGTGTTTCCTTTGCAGGGCAGGTGGCATGCAAGTGGGACTAGGAAGAGGCAGATAGGTGTGGCCACCAGGCGGGCGATGGAGCAGCAGCTGGGCCTGAAGACCAAGCCTCAGGTAAGTTCGTGACATGTGCAGCAGTCCTCTGTACCTGGGGTAGGGTGTTGGGGTGAGGCCCATATACACAGGAGGCCATAGCCTGCATACTGTAGTTGTCCATGTGTTGGTTCTCTGACAAACTTGGCAGTGTTAGTCAGCAGCGTATGGTTGTCCCATCATACACATGGCTTCTGTGTGCTGTTACCCAGTTGCTGTCACTGGTGGTAGCTGTGTGTACCCCACAGTGCACACATGGGGATGCCGCTGGGCCTGCTTGAGTGTTGCACATGTGGACGTCGGTCCCTCGCTGTGGGAGACATGTGCACATGTCCCTTTGCAGAATTCTCCCAGCGCCACTACCCTTCATTGTGTGGCACTGTATCCCGGCCCGTTGTCTGTGTCCACTGTGCATGTTGTGATGGAGGCCTTGTCCATGGGATCACCCAGCATCAGTCATGCACACACAGCCCATTGGGGGGTTGGGGTTTGTCATTGTGTGGGCCCTGACACTCAGTTTCTGTTCTGTGTTTCTCCTGCTTATGTCATCCGGGGGCAGGAAGAGGTTAGCACAGTATGGGCATACTGGGAAGATGTGTCATATACCTGCAGCATATGGCCTTGGAGTATACCAGCGGCATGCAGTCCACATCCATCTGTCGCAAAGACTGCTGGCAGCCACACGGATGCTCATTGAGGAGGTGCACAACCTGAGAGAGGACCTCTGACAGCAGAGGCATTAGGCCGACATGGACATTTCTGTACATAGCCCCAGAATTACCATTCCCACATACCCATTTCCTGTGGACATTGTTCTTTCCCTCCCATCGCTGTCCCTTCTCACACCTGTCCTATTGCTTATTGTTGTACATAGTTATTTATGCTTCCTTTTTACAGTTTATGGTTGGTGTTGTGAATGTGTTTAGTTGTTTTCTGCTTTATTCCATGTTGTTTGCCTTTCATTGCCTGTTTCATACTCTTTTGTTCCACTATGTTTCATCAGTTTTGATATTAAAGTATGCTTCCTATATGTATGTGTGTTTGTGAGTCTCCCTAGCATGCTTGTTGCTTTAGTATGCTGTTGTTGTCCATGGTTGGACTCTGGCTCAGGCATGTCCTGGCCCATAGTGTATCTGCAATGTGACACCGGTGGGTGCTCACATCCTTGCCTTTCACATCTCTGTTTGTCGGGGTGTCCAATGGATTGCCTGGGGATCTGGCATTGTGTTTGCCACAGTGTCCTTTGCCCATGTCCACATGTCCAGCATTGTGCACATCTCTGCTGTGTTCCTCTTCCCTGTGCTGCTGCTGTATTGCGCTATTCCCTACCCCGTGTCCCTGTGTGCCTGTTTGGTGTGTGCTGCATACTGCCGTGTACCTGTCTGCCAGTCTGCCAGTGGATCACTGTGCCTGTGCTGTGGCACTCAGTGAACTCCGGCATGGTGCTTTCGTATGGTGGCAATGGTGCTTGGCTATTCCTTGTTGGCTGTTGGGCCTCTGGTCCTGGGGTGCTCATTCCCTGCAACCCTCTATGCCATGCCTGTTGTGTGCCCTGTCACATTGGTTGCCCAGATCTGTGTGGTGCTCTGCACCGTGTCTGGGGCTGTGGGTCTGTGTTCACTCTGCACTGTTTTTGTGCCATACACCTGTCCTTTGCCATTGTGGTTCTGCCCTGCCTCCTGTGCCATAGTCCTATGCCTTTGCACATTCCTGACTGTTTTCCCTGTCACCTGGAACAACTTTTTCCATATGCTATATTCAGCCTGCACAGTTGCTCCTGTGCATTTCAAGTTGCACGGCACAAGTTCAGTTGTGCCGTGGCAATTTTTACAATATTTAGCATTGGTTGCCCTGGCACATTTTTGCGGCGCATCTTCTGAATATTGCATTGTTGTGCTGTGGCACATCTGGTTTGCACAGCGCATCCACTTGCACATGTTCAGGGCTCACTTTTGAATATCTAGTCCCAAGTCTTAATCCACCACGATGTGTAACATTTTTAGTGGAGGGTGATGGATGTATTAACCTTCCTTCTGGATGTTTAGTAATTATTCAGGTCTCCATTAGTACAGAGATGTATATTCATTGTTACATTGTGGCAACCAGAGAATAGAAAGGGGATGGCCATCAGAGAATGGGTGGGGGTGCCACTAGACACCAAGGATAAAATTGAAATTTATGGACTTACAGAGTACAAAATAAAAAGACATCGGGGATCACGTGATGCAGCAGGCCTGAGAAGACGCTTTCCCGTTCTCTCCTGCCCACCACCGCTAACTTTATATATTTTTATTGAGTTTACCAAAATTGAGAGCCTGGTCTAAGTTGTATTCTGGTGGCGGAAGTCTTTAAGGGTGAAACTGGAGTGCCCGGTGAAGTATGGAAGCCGAAATGAAGAAACCTCCACCTAAACACACACCCCCGGTCACCCCAGAGAAGGCCCCTAAGAAACCGCGGGCTGGAACTGCAGGATCAGTGCAGACAATGACACCTCCAGCCCAGATCAAGAGCCCTTAACCCTCGCCAGTTTCTGGACGAATTCAGGCCTTTTAAAGAAGAGCTAAGAAACCTTGCTTCTGAATTCAAATCTTTCTCTGGCTATCGAGGACATAGCATTGAGAACTTCAGATGTTGAGACTCATCTTATTTCATTAGAAAGGAAGGGGGACAAACAGAGTCCTGAGGTGGCTATGCTTCGGCAAAAAATTTCAAAGATGGAACAAAAGCTTGAAGACCTCTAGGGTCGTAGCCGAAGGAACAATGCGGTCATCATTGGCCTACCTGAGATGGAAGAAGGGCAAGATGCGGTTCTGTTTGTGCAGAAGTTTATCGAGAGAATTGTTGGACCCTCTCCCTGTGGTCCCCATTACATTATAGAAAGGGCCCATAGAGCTTTACGTTCTAAGTCTCCGATGGGGGCCTCTCCCAGACCGTTAATTTTTCGCTTTCTTAATTTTCTGGAGAAACAGCATTTTTTTCTGAAGCTGAAGACCATACAAGAGTTACAATGGGAAGGAACAAGAATTAGAGTTACCCAGGATCTGCCGCTCTCTGTGAGGAAAAAGCAGAGCTGCCTTCCACCCAGTAGTGAAGAAGCTTCCGGCCGCCAGCCTAGAATTTAGAATGTGATATCCCTCGACGTTACAGGTTCAGATTTCTGGACAGTGGCACTCATATAAGGATTCTGATTTTGCCATGGATGGACTGAGAAAAGCTATGCCTGACCTCTTTAAAGACTCTTAATAGCAAGGGAGTTATTAGACAGGACTGTTTTGTCAGTTCGAAATGTAACAGAATTTTTGGAAATGTCTAGTGTTTGATTTTCTGATTTATTGTTATCTATTCCCAACTGTTTCGCTGTTTGGGGTTAAAAAAATGAAGAATTGCAATATCTTTAAACTTCTTAGTTAGGCAGGTACATTTTAGTTCGACTGGGAGGAGGGTAAGGAGAATAGTGGGGACATCCCTGGCAAAATTTATGGGAAGATAATGCCCACTTATGTATAGGGCATCGTTTTGGGGGGACCGTGAAGGTCTTCGGGGTGTAAAAGGGGCAGTTTCTTGCAGGGCCGCCCAGAGTGGTGATTTGGGCTGCAGGGATGAGGTCTTAGGTTGGGGTGGCGCTCGCACCCTGTTTGTGATTGGTGCAGGGCTGGTCCTGTTTCTCCCCTCTCTCTCTCTCTTTTGGGCTGGGGTGCAGGAGTTTCGCGTCGGTCTGGTGACCCTGGTGAGGAGAGTTCTTGTGGCTGGTTGAGGGCTGGCTTTGCCGGGCTTGTCGAACTTTGAGGGAGGTCGGCGAGGTGGAGGCCCTTTCAGGTTTTTGTTGCTTACCGCAGCCATGTGAAGGGACGCAGGGATTATCTATGGGGTGGACGGTCTCCATGCAGTTCTGTTTGGCAACCACTAGAGGAGAGTATTTCCTTGTTTTTTAGCGCAGCCCTTACACTATTGAAGATGCGGCAAGGCAGAATGGGTGGTAATCAGGATATAGGCTGTGCACTGCAGCACAATTATTGTTCTGGGATGGAGCTGGGGTTCGGCTCATTTCGATTCTCTCATTCTTGTTATTTCAGGGGGAGCTCCCCAAGTTTGGTCTGTGTTGCTAAATGATATCCCTTTTCTTTCTTGCTTCTTACTCTCAGTTACTGCTTTGATTGATCATAGGGGGGAGATCTATTCTTGTTTGGGCCTGCGGGTGGTGATTTTACCCCCTTCGTGTGCTCTTGCCTCGAGGCGAGGCATGGGATGGGAGATACATTGTCTCAGGTTGTTCTGTATCAGGGGCGATGCCCATTTTTGTGTAGAGTTTGGATTAAAGATAGGGTTCTCGAGTTCTGTTAATACTACTATTCTGGTTTTCACAGTGGGTCTCATACTTAGTCTTGGTGTTTGTGGGTCCCATAAGCGAATTGAACTGGTATTATTTTTCAGTCTTATCTTGGACAGTTATTATACCGACTTTCTGCAGGGGTGGGCGGGAGGATGGGAGTCACTGTTTTTGCAGGAGTGCTGCTTAGCGATGCATAGGAGATTTGGGTGGGATGGGTGGGCAGGGGAGTCAATGGGTATGCCATTGGGGATTTGTGTTATGGTGGGATAGTTTGGGGGATGGGCTCAGTAGGGTTGGTGGAGATGTTTGGGGGTTGGAGAGGTGTCGCTGGGGGGGGGGGACACAGTCCATCACAGGTTGGGTGAGTGTTCTGTTCAACGTAGTCTGTGACTTTAGTTACTGCAGTGATATATTATATTTGTACAATGGCTAGAGAGCTTTGTTTCTCAACTTGGAATGTTAAAGGGGCCCAGAAAAAACTAAGTAATATAAGATATTGAAACACTTAGATATTTTAGGTGCTAATGTTGTTTTTATCCAGGAATCTCATTTACTTGATTCGGAAGCCATTCAGATGAGACGGATGCAGATTGGACAGGTCTTCTCAGCTCAAGGAACTTCAAACAGCTGTGGGGTTGTAATTCTCATTAATAAAGGCATTCTCTTTCAGGTCACCCAGGAAATTAAAGACCCTCAGGGCAGATTTGTTCTGGTTAAGGGCACCTTGTTTTCTCTAGATTTTGTGTTAGGCAGTATCTATGGCCCTAACAAAGATGACCCTTTATTTTTTACGAGATTACTTAATAATATTCTTCCATTGTTGCCTTCCACCATTATTTTGGGGGGGGGGGAGATTGGAACCTAGTGGTAGACTCAAGTAAAGATCATACTGGCTCTCACACAACTTCCCTTTCCCCTGCACAATGTGCACTGCATGAACTAATAGATAGACTGGACCTTTGTGATATCTGGAGGGTTCTACACCCTACGAACAGGGAATACGCTTTTGTGTCCCCTGTTCACAGGTCTTTCTCCCGGATTGACTATTTACTAGTGTCTCAGGTCTTGTTACCAAGGGTGACAGGTTCACCCTCCAATCACTCTGTAGTGCTTTGTAAGCTAGCCTTCACTTCTTTGCCCAAACGGAAAACCAGGTGGAAATTGAATGGGCAATTGCTTAAGGATTCTAAGTGTAAAGACCAAATCAAGGAACATATCACACAATTTTTCGATTTGAATGCTACGCAAGACATTAGGCCAGATGTGCTCTGGTGTGCCTTTAAGGCATATCTTCGAGGCATCCTAATTGGGATGGCTGTGAAGAGGAAAAGGAGACTGGAGGACAGGCTGAGGGAGGTGCTTGCCTGGATAAGAACTTTAGAGACTAGCCTACATTCAAATCCATCTGATGATTCTGATCAAGAGTTGGCAAAATTGAGGGACTCCTATATAGCTATGCTCAATGAGAAAGCAGAGTTTGCTATTTTATGTACCAAAGCCTCCTATATAGAACACGGGGAAAAAGCAGGCAAACTACTGGCCCAGAGAATTAAACAACTGGAGTCCACTCGGTTTATCCCCCCGATTCACTCCAAATTTGATGGAACTCTCAAATCTAATCCTCAGGAGATTGTCTCGGAGTTCGTAACTTATTACGAACATTTATACGGTGAAATGCCTAACCCACCCTCAGCCCTTACTCTCTCCTCTTATCTGGCGGAGGCCCATCTGCCTTGTCTCTCAGAGTCCCAGGGTAGGAGGATAATAACCCCTATTATGAAGTCCGAAATCCTGGAGGCAATAAAGGGCCTACCTTCAGATAAATCACCTGGACTAGACGGTTTTTCAGCAAATTTCTATAAGTGTTTTAAGGAACAAATTACTCCCCATCTTCTGTTTCTTTTCCACGATATATTATCAGGGGTGCAAGCCGACTCCTCTTTATTTGAGGTCCTTATTGTGCTCCTTCCAAAACCGGGGAAAGATTTAGAATGTGTTGAGAGTTATAGACCCATATCATTGTTGAACCAAGACATTAAAATTTTAACAAAGATTTTGGTGGACAGACTTAGCTTGGTTCTCCCCGATTTAATTGGTTCACACCAAGTAGGATTTATGAGAGGCAGATTCTCCGCAGACCATCTCCGCACTCTTTCACATGTATTCTCGGTGTCCAGAGATGCTTCCTTGCCAATGGCACTATTTTCTCTGGACGCCGAGAAGGCTTTTGACAGAGTCAACTGGAGTTTCCTACTTCAAACACTAAATTCCTTTGGATTTCCTCAACAATTTCAATTGTGGATAAAGGCCTTATATCAGCAACCGACGGCTAAGATTTCAGGGAATGGAGTGTTCCCTAGGACCTTCATCTTGCATTCTGGAACCAGGCAGGGGTGTCCCCTTTCTCCCTTGCTTTTCAATCTCTGCCTAGAGCCGTTAATCTGTAAATTAATTTCTTGTCTGAAGGTCCAGGGGATCACCATTCTTGATACTGAGCTTAAAGTTGCTGCATATGCAGACGACCTGCTTTTGCACCTTTCTCACCCAGAGACTTCTATTCCCATCATGTTGGATATAATCGAACATTATAGTAAATTATCTAATTACAAATTAAATGTAGGGAAGTCGATTGTGTTTTCGTTAAATCACAAAGTTTTTAAGAATGATATTACTTCCCTGGGTCTGGCCTGGTCCAAAGACTCGTTGCGGTATTTGGGTATTGTGTTAGCTACAGATCTGCAGAGTACCTTTAAACACAACTTGGAGGCCATACTGTCCACGGTGGCTCTCAATTTGGTTAGATGGTTGGCTCTACCCATCTCTTTTTGGGGGAGATTCAGCCTGGTCAAGATGAATATTCTCCCACGTCTTTTATACCCTCTCCAGCTACTTGACATCTGTGTGCCAAGTGGCTGGTTCAAAAAGGCTCAAAGTTTGATTGGTGATTTTATCTGGTCTAAAAAGAAGCCTAGGTTAGCTTTTCATAAGCTTGTGGTGCCTAAGTCCAAGGGTGGTTTACGACTCCCATACATATGGATGTACTTCTGGGCCTGTTGTGTGGCCAAATACTTAAAGTGGATGGTCTCCTATTCCTCGGGTTATTTGCCCACCTGGCTTAAAATAGAGAGGGAAAAGATCCGTTCAGTTAACATTGCCTCTTCTGCTTTATTTTTCCTCAATACAATCTCGATACCTAAGGAGCTAAAAGGTACCACAATCGTAACTTCCCTGAGGATTAATTCACAGTTGTGCAGATTCCTAAAATATAAAAATTGGTTGGATGTGGAGCAGTCAATTTGGAACTCTCCTGCTTTTAAAATAGATAACAGAATGTTATCCCCAGATGGTTACCTAGCTTAGGTGAAGGGAAGGTTCATTTATTTCTCAAGGAGGATGGTACTTGGTTAACAGCTGAGGATATTGTGGCAAAATTCAGGCTCAAGGGAAGTGACTATTTCAAGGTACATCAGCTTAGACACCTTCTCACTAAAAAATTTGGGGAGGGCATCCCTATATCTTACGATTTTCCCTTCCTCACAGAATTAGCCCCTTTGGTTAACTCTCCCCAAAGCATTTCCAAATTGTACAATATTTTGTATGGTTGGTGTTTCCCCCAGCCGTTTGGCCCTACAGAGTTCTGGTCGGCCTTTTTCCCAAACTGGGATAAGGACTGGACAACTATATGGAATAACTGCCATCATTTTGTAACACAAGATAGGCTACGATTGATGCAATTTCGTATTCTCCATAATCTCTACCACTATCCCCAGAAGCTGGCTAAATGGGGTATAATCTCCTCTAGTCTATGTACTAGGTGTGCTAAGGCAGAGGATTCTCTGCTCCACATTTTCTAGGAATGTCCTAAGATATTACCCCTTTGGGAGGCTATAAGGGACAAGGCCGACCCACTCCTTGGGCTGAGAGACCTGTTCATCCCAGAGGTTTGTATTTTCAGGGATTACTCGCAGATTTCAGTTAATAAGCGTAAGTTCCATATTGCCTTAATTTCCATGTCTGTTAAAAAATTGGTACTTAAGTATTGGAGGAGTTCTGAGGTTATCTCTTATTCTGAATGGCTAAATGAGTTTTTATTTCCAAGTGGAGAAGACTATCTCGAGTATCAATAATAATAATTCCAAATATGAATGGATCCGGGCCTCACTTCATACATTATATACTATCTAATTTTTAATATTTTTTCTCTAATTTCTCTGTTGTCATGGACCATCAAACCTTGGGGACTGTGTCAGGGGGGTGGTTTCGGGGGGGGTTAGGGGGGGGGATGGGGTCAGTCAATCTGTTTTGTCTCAAGGATTATTCTACGGATGTATTGACTCTGTCCATTGTGTATAGTGAAACTTTCAATAAATTTTAAATTATAAAAAAAAAAAAAAAAGACATCAAGGGACAGTTTTCTTCTTTACAGGATTTTACCAAAATCTGAGGGTGGAGGTTGTCACTAGCCAGCAGGACAACCAGAGCATACAATGGGGATGGCCATCAGAGGGTGGGGGGCCACTAGACACAAGGGATAAAGTAGAAATTGACAGGGTTTTGCATCAGAGGGTGGGGGGCAGAAGACACCGGGGCTATTAACAGTAATGGGGACCGGGCACAAATGTACGATGGGGGGGGTGCAGTGACTACCAGGGAACTGGAAAATGTCAGAAAAATAAAAACTGACAAAATTATGTATGTCTGAGAGTACAGGGTCCTCCTTGTAAACGAGCATGTTCTTTTTTTTATAAGCAAAGTTTTTATTAAGATTTTTCTGTTTCCACTCATGCATTGTACAATAACAGTACATTTAACAAACAACAACTTTGGTGGTACAGTAACTAATACAGCTCAGTTTCAACCTTTGGGGTATTGTGTCTGATTTCTGAGGACATAGGGTTACCTTTATATAGGGGCCCAGATATTCAAAAGGGTTGCGTTAGGTGCAACACTGTTGCACCATAAGCAACCTACTGATGCGCCCCGGCACGATATTCAAATGGGAATTGTGCCTGGCACAAATCCTGATGCACCGGAGCGCATCAGTAATGTATGCAGCGCAGGTTGGGGGGGGCGTGCCTATGCATACTCTGCACATCCCGATATTCAGCCCGGGATGTGCTGAGTCCATGCATGCACAACCCCTACTTGTGCCGCACAAAGTTGATCCAAAAAAAAAAGGAACAATGGCTGGCCACCCACAAGTGAGCTGCCATATTGCAGGGTGCAACATGGCAGCTACCATCTGTGGGTGTCCACCTGAGCTCCAGCTGCACCTCCGTGGTGGTGCCCCCCCATGCCCAATCACAGGCATCTGTTAAAAAATAACGTCCAATATCCCTGGTGGTCCAGTGGACCGCTGTCAGCCCAATCGCGGGCATGTGTAAAAATAAAGATTATAAAATGGCAAGAAAAAATCCACTCACCTGATTGGCCAGCAGTGTCCAGAATGTGTGAGGATAATACAGCACAACATCACGGATCACTTCCCGGCAACCTGACAGAGCCTAAGGGAAAAAAAAAAGAAATCATTAAGCCTGTGGAAAGCTGTCAAAACCTTTACCTCAGAACAACTGTGAAGAAATAAAAATATGTCAGAACTACCAGAAGTGAATTTTGAGATCTGCAACATTGCAGACCTAACTGCATTATTTGAAACTGAAAAGCAGCAATCAAACCAGCCAAAACCTACTACAATTCCTGATAAAAAAAAAAGAAAAAAAGAGACACTTAGATATAGCACCTCAAGACCTGGACCCACTTGAGACAGAAAGAAATGAGCCCACAACAAAGCGAGCAACTTCCTGGGCTATGAATATATTCCTGGACTGGCTGACTGAACAAAAAATAGAAATGAACTTCCAGAAAATATCACCATCTGATTTAAACACTACCCTTCACTATTTCTACGGTTCAGTCAGAACCACAATGGGACAACCATACAGTATCAGCAGCTATGTAGGGCTTTGTGCTGGCATAAACAGATATCTAAATGAACCGCCAGTAAGCAGGAACATAAATCTCATGTCCGATCCGGATTTCCAGTCCTCCAACAACGTATTTGTTGCCAACATTAAAACCTCCATCGAGAAGGGAAAGATCGTACAAGCATCACCCATCATACCACTCACCCATCTTGACCAGCTGAGAAACTCAGACATGCTGTCTACTGAAACACCAGAAGGCCTAGTCTGTCGCGTGTGACTTGAAATTCAAATTAATTTCACAAGGCTCGGTTGTGAGGGGCAGCGCAAACTAAAGCCAGATTCCTTCAATTATGCACTGACTCCACTGGCCACGACTACCTAACAATGACTTTTAATGAACAAACAAAAAATTATGGCAAAATTATGGAACGAGGCAGAGACAACCTACGTGGCTGCATGTTTGCCATCCCAGGACATCCGCATTGCCCAGTAGCAGCCTTCATAAAATACCTAAGCAAAATCCCCATAAACGCTCCCTGTCTCAACCTCCATCCAAGAAAAAAAACAACCAAACCATGGTCCGAGGAAAATACATGGTTCACATTGGAACCAATGGGCATAAATTACCTAGCTACAATGCTCCCCAAAATATGTAAAGCAGCGTCACTCCCGCAAACATATACAAATCACAGTCTCCGCGCTACTGCCATACAAATTTTATCCGATGCTGGACTGCAAGCCCGACAGATAATGGTTGTCACGGGCCACCGAGCTGAAACATCTCTCCGAAGTTACTGGGCCCCTTCACTTGAAAACTGAAACACTTGGAGCAACCTGCTCTCTGGCACCACCGAAACAACAGACCAACCACATACTTCCACAGATATTTCCCCACCAGCGATCACCTACAAAACTCCTTTGTAAATTACTGATGCCTACACTCACCATGACCAAGTCCACATCAGAACTGCACCTGGAATCCTACAGCAAGCATTGGAGCACAGATCTGAACCCGAAGCTACAGGAAATGAGACATGCAGTGTAACCTCGACGACGAGCCAACCAGCAGCCACGTACAGCACGACCTCTCTCTCCTCAAAGCAATGCCTAAATACCCAAACCATCATCACGGGAAACTCAATGTGCGTTTGCCTACAATAAATAAAAGCAACAAACCTCCAAGAGCAGCACGATAATTTCAGTAAGCAAGCACTCAAAACAGAATCTAAAATGAACTTCCTCTCTGCTGTTATTCTTCCTCTCTGCTGTTACTAGTTCAAAGTTCAAACTCTTCACTTCAAAGTTCAAACTGTTACACCAAATCTATTTTAATGAAAGTAATATAAGCAAACTGCATTATTATATGTATTTATAAACAGCAAGCTTTAAACATATTTATACTGTTCTATTTATTTATTTACAAACTGCATGCTGTTATTTATTCCCATGGCATTATTTATTAAAACTACACAATTCTCTTGTTCCTGTTCAAATGTTATCAATATTAAAACTTTTAAGCACAGAAACAGGTCTGGGACTACTTTATTGAATGGAAGTATACATGGCATTTTCAGTAACTAAAAAACAAAAAAGTTAAAAACTGAAACAAAAACTACATTTTTTTTTTAAAGCCGAGCCATTTTATAATAGCAATAATGCACTCCAGGGTGTGTGTTGTGCTGGGATAACGTCACGCATTGCCATTGGTCACACTCGGCCTTTGGCCTCATGCCCAACCGCACAAGGTGTGACGTTATCCCAGCACAACACACACCCTGTCATGCATTATTGCTTAATAATCCAATATCCCTGGTGGTCCAGTGGACCGCACTCAGACCGATTGCGGGCATGTGTAAAAATAAAGATAATCCAATATCCCTGGTGGTCCAGTGGCCCGCTCTCAGCCCGATCGTAGGCATGTGTAAAAATAAAGATAATCTAATATCTCTAGTGGTCCAGTGGACTGCTCTCAGTCCGATCGTGGGCATTTGTATAAAAAAAGTACATCCACTATCCCTGGTGGTCCAGCGGACCCCTCCCCACCACCACCACTGATCCCCTGCCCCTCCCCGGTCAGCAGTGGGCGGCAGCACCACCGCCTGCCGCCCGCTGCCCGCCGATTGCCATCAGATTGGACGTTTTGTTATCCAGCGTGAGCTATCGGGGCATGCAGCCCGTATCGTGACGATACCTTCCAGATATGTGAATGAATCCATCACACATCTGGAATGTGTAGTATGGTACAGGCTGCACACCTATTGGTTCACGCTGTGGACCAATGGGCATACAGTCCTACCTACGGAGTCAGTCAGTGGGAGGCAGAGTGGCAGGTGGGCGGGTGCTACCGCCCGCCACTGACCAGGGAGTGGGCGGTGGGGATCAGTGGGTGGGGAGGGGTCCACTGACCACCAGGGATAGTGGATGTACTTTTATACAAATGCCTGCGATCGAGCTGAGAGTGGTCCACTGGACCACCAGGGATATTGGATTATCTTTATTTTTACACATGCCAGCAATCGGGCTAACAGCGGTCCACTGGACCACCAGGGATATAGGACGCTATTTTATATTTACTGAAGCCTGCGATTGGGCTGTGGGGAACATTGCTGCGCTGTGCAGGGGGCATCGGTCCCCAATGGCTGCTGCCTGGAAGGGCGCCAGGTGCAAGTCGCCGGGGATCAGCGCACCTGCATGCAAATGGGACCATAATGACATGCAATGGCCCCATTTGTGCCTTGCATACATTATGGCCCCGTTTTCATGTGCACTTTTAAATATCATGGTTGATGTGCATGGCGCAATGGAACTTGCGCTAGCGCATCCCCCTGCTCCACTCTGGCCACTTGTGCTGGCGCAGTGCAACTGCACCATGTGCACTGCGGGTGGCCAGGGAGCGATATTCAGCTATGCTGTGCCATGGTGCAGCTCCGTTGAATATCGCCCAGTCAACGCCCCTGAGCAACCAAGTTGCGCTGCGCCCAGGCTTGCGCCACAGCCTGAAGCAGTTTGAATATCTGGGCCAGGGTGTTTCTTACCTGCCTCTTTCCTGGCAGTGAGGTCTTACTTACCTTACCAGGAAGGGAAGGGTCTTCACAATACGAATGCTGGGTCTTTCATCAAGGCATATAGGAGTCAGCAATTCCATTTATTCCTGCCTTTCTCCATCTGGTTTCTCATCCTCTAAGTTATAAGTTCACCTTTATAGATATTAGTTATTACTGCCATCCAGTCCTCCCAGCTTGGGATTTTATTCATGAGCCATTTTTGTGTAACACTTTTTTTTATGGCTGCTACACATAGACCCATCACGTACCTCACTGCAGGATCTTTAATTTCTGGGGGAAAGATGTGGAACAGCACCAACCCCATTGTTAACTGGTGCTGTAGTGAGATCATTTCTTGGATTGCTCCTTCTATATCTCTCTGGAAGGGGGCAACTTTGGGACACTCTCACATTATATGCAGGTGATCAGCATGCGTGTCCCCACATTTCCTCCAGCAATGGGCATTAGGTGCAGTATATCTGTGTTGTTGGTGGACTAGGGTTATAAAACAACTAACAATACAATTCCAGCTCAATTCTCTCCCCTGCATTAAGGACGTGACTTTATGTACATTCTGACACCCTCTTTCCCAAGCATCTTTTCCTATAGGGCAGCCTAGTTCTCATTCCGATTTCCTAAAGGCCCCAGGAAACATAGTTTCACTTAGATTCTGCAAGGCTTTATACATTCTAGATATTAAATGTGGCAACCCCTGCCCTTGCATCACTGTCTTCACTACTGCCAATAGGGGTATGCTGTGTTGGGATTACTATTCTCCCTACCCAGCCTTGTGATATATGCTCTCACCTGAAAGTAGTGAAATTGTTCCCTATTGGCCAATCCACATTCCTGGACTAGTGTTTGGAATGGTTTTATTCCTCCCTCTCCTAGCAGCTGCAATGGGGTTATGATTCCCTTATGAGCTCATGTTTTGTAACCCACATCTAGGGAGACAGGTATGAAATCCAGATGCAGGTGCAGAGGGAGCAGCCACAACAACTATTTTTCAATCTTATTTTTCTGTCCTCATTTTTTCCATGTCTGCAGTGGGATATACACAAACGGAGACATAAAAACTTGTATGCCTTGCAGGCCCCAGGTGTCCAACAGGCCTAACTCTGGTGGAGTCCTATGAATAAGTTCTCACTCTAACTGCCCCTATTGCTTCCCTGGGGTGTCCCTTAACCAGCCCATCACTGGCTGTAGCTAGGCTGCTTCACAGTACAATTTCAGATTAGGCAGTGCTAAGCCCCTGCATTCTCCTAGGCTTAGTCAATGTTGCAAGGGCTATTCTTAGTCTATGTCCCTGCCACAGGAAGACTGTTATCCATCTGTTCCACCCTTTTCAGGCTCCTGTGAGGACAGGGATGGCTAAAATCTGGAATAAATACAAAAATTTGGGAACAACCCCCATTTTAATCACTGCCACCCATCTCTCCAAGGTTACTGGTAGTATTGTCCATGCCTCAAAATCTTTTTGTAATTGTTTTTGAAGTGGTCTGAAATTTGCCTTGAACAAGTGCAAACCTTTGTGGTGAGTGTTAGCCCTAGGTAATTCATCTGTGTTAGTTCCCATTTAAATGGCAATTGGGCCTTTAAGGCTTCCTCTGGGGTGTATTGAAAAGCTAGTGCTTCTTTTTTGTTTTTGTTTAGTTTATAACCCAATTGACTGCCATATTGATTAATGATTGACCACACTATGGGAAGATCCACCCCTGGGTTCATTAGATATAGCACGATATCATCTACATAGAGGGATATGCAATGTTCATGTCCCTCTGGTCCTCTATATCCTGCCATATGGGTGTGTGTATGAATAGCTTGGGCTAGGGGCTCTATATATAGGAAAAATAATAAGGGCAAGAGAGGATAACCTTGTCTAGTCTCTCTTTGAAGCTGAAATGAAGAGAGGTGGCCGTTGACTCTAACCTGTGCCTCTGGAGTCTTATATATTTGAGTCATTAATTTAAGAAATTTTTCTGGGAAGGCAAAATGGGACAGAGTGGCCTATAAAAAGGACCAGAACACCCCGTTGAATGCCTTCTCAACATCTAAGCTGAGGACGAGCAATGGGGCATTCAGTGCAGTGGACTGCTGTATGGCACCTAAGGATCTTTTTACGCTGTGCATAGTTTGTTGGGCTTTTATGAAGCCCATTTGGTCTGTAAATAAGCTTTGTCAATGTAGACATAGTGTCAGTGAATTCAGCATTACTGCAAAATGCAGTGGGGTGGTGTGTGTGTGTGTGTGTGTGTGTGGGCTCCCAGATCTACAGAGATGCCTGTATTTTACAGGGATCTGGAGCCATCTACAGGAAAAATTCTGCCATATGCTTGCATTGACTATAAAACATCTGTTTGCTATTCTATGACTTCATAGCATGTAATAAAGAATTCTCAAATACATATACAGTAACTAAATACAGTGTGTAACTGTACATTCATGAAAGGACCCCTTGATTGATCTTGAGACATAGAAGAAAAATTTATTTCCTTAGTCAATGCACTAATGATATCAAAATGTCCCTTGAAATAGAGCAGGCAGCTCTGTGTGTGTGTGTTTTTCTTTAGAAGCACTCTGAAACAAAACATCTGTAAATGACTGCAGAAAGTGTGTGTGTGTGTGTGTGTGTGTGTATGACTATCTGTAGTTAGAAGATAAAAATTTGAGCCTCCACTCAGCTACTATGCGGTCTCTAGTACCAGTCGGGTGTTATAGAAAAAGTTAGTTTTTTTCTCTCATATAAATAAATTCATGATAAAAGTTACAGCATCCAAAACTATTTATCAGATTTAGGAAACACATTTTAATACTAAAAAAAAAAATACAAACCTTTTTCTTTAATACTAAGAAAGACATTGCCTACATGCAGAATGAAAAACATTGTGTTGTTATTCCATGAGAATTATTTAAAAATCCTGCAGCTCTAATGAATGTATTGTTAGGCAGCCCCAGCATCTGTGCTAAGTTGAAAAAAGCTTGCACGCAGCTCAGTGTGATATTTTATATCCATTTTTTGGATGGAGGTGGTTGGGGGAGGAGTTTCAGATATTTTTAATTTGGGGAGTCATGCACTTGGGTGGAAAGTCACTTCATATAAGTAGCTGTAACATATCGGTGAACAAAGACTGAGCTAAACCACAGAAAAATACACTTTGGGTCAGATATTCAAAGCTCTGCACCTGGCGCAAATCTGTTGAGCTGGAATAGCGTCGGATTTGCACCAAGCTGCAATATTCAAAAGCCCAAATAGCACTGGTGCTCTGTGATAGCTTCGATGCCAAATGTTAATTTTTTCAGGGATTGGAGTTAAGGTAGCGGCCATGAATGCTGGTGCAGAGGCATATTCAAAAGTTTAGCATCGCGCTACAGGCATTTGTGCCACCCGTCGCACAGTGCTAAACAAAGCCTGCAAAAAGCATGCAGTAGTGGGGCGGTGGGAGAGTTCCAATACTCAAAGCATTACGTATGTATGTTACGTATAAGTAAAATAATCTATTTGGTACTGTCTTGATATGGCTTTATTTTAGATTATTCTTAAAAAAGGCTGCGGGTTTTAGATCTTGAAATTTACCCATATAATGTTTGAAATAAATCACTGATCTCCTGTTTTCTGCTTTTTTGTTGATAGCTCAACATTATGTTGCTGAAGAACTGGGTTGATCATCGCAGAGTGAAGCAGAACACAAGAGTTTGAGACATTTGAAGAATCCCCAAAACATGCAGGTGTCATGAATCATGTTAATGGTGTAACTACCAGGGGTGATTCTTTAGACTCAAAATAATCTTTGCCTACATTTGAGTCAAGGGGCACAGCCCTCAACCAGCCCGGGCATTACAGATACAGACAAATCTGTATATCTCCCCCGATTTGGGGAAAGGGATCATGGGGCAAAGAAATTATTGCTGCAGATTTTTGCATTAATTGTTGATGCCATGTTTGACTCGTTTGTCTACCTTGAAAAGTTAAGGGATAAGGCAACTAGTACATGTGTTTTTAGAAATAAGCAATTAAAGGGACCTGTAATAAAAGCTGAATTCATGTTGCTACATGCATCAAAGAAGGGGTCTGGTTCAGAGCTGAGGCATGCTTTGCAGCTGGCAGAACTATTTAAAAGAATGATAACAATGGAAATGAAATGATCTCAAAAGCATTGACCAAACAGAAAAACTGTCAGAATGAATAAAAAGGGGGAGAACACTAAAAACATGTCAAAAATTAATAGACACATGGGGAAAAAAAACAAAAGAATCTGAGAAAATTTGAGACGGAAAGTAAATCATGCCAAAATAATATTATGTTGTAGGTCATTATGGTGCGTTGCTGATTTTCAGCAACATGCTGAGTTAGATCACCAGAAGCCCCCTCCGGTTTTGCTAGAAATAATTCAGCATTGTGAAAGAGTACTACAAAGATTTAGAGCTGTTAAATATCATGAGAGATTTCAGTTTGTAAATCTTGACAGGCTAGAATCATTTAGCCAAGTCATTAGAGCAATAAAGAAGCAATTCAAGAACGTTTAGACCATGTTATCCCTGAATTAGGGGCTCATGATTTTGTGCAATGCATTTGAATATTGACTCTTTACATCACTCACTATTCTCAAGAAGAAAGTGACCCAAAGAGCTTAACGCTGCTACATTTTTAGATCACATAGCTGACATGTTGCAAAGCGATGCTGAAGTTATTGTGGATGATTCTTTACAGTTTGTTTTAACAACCGTCAGAAACAGGAAGGGTAGTGGTATGGGGTAGGTGCACAATGAGTTCTGTTCTGTTCAGCAAAATTATAGAGAAAAAGAGGCATTATCTTATTAATTTAAACAACAGAAATAATTGCACTCTGCTTTGCAGGCAGCCTTATAGCACTGTTAAACCCCCAAAGATGCACAGATGAGCAATTGATTATGAAGGCTAAAATTCTACATGCTGAACAGAGTTTGTCAGACCAGATGCCTGTCACTTTCAGTGATGTGCCACAGTTTGAGCAATTCTTTGGTGTCACCATCACTGTGTTGCACCACAACCAGGGAGACTGGCAAATATTCAGTATGGGGTCAGGGAGCTTTCCTAAAACACTGTTTGTATTATTGCTTGACAATCATTACTACAGGATCTTAAATGTAAAAAGATTTATAGGGGCTAGATACCTCTTTGAATACTCTCACATACCATTTAGCCACAAAAATAATCATTCCTGTGCCCTTTTTTTGCAACATGTTTCTTGATTCAAACTGTGCAGAACAGACAGCCAGTGTAGTGAGATGTCTAAGGTGTAAAAGAATCTGTATATCCTCAGCTGGTCTGGAGAGGCACACAGCCAAAGCTGCCTGAGCCACAGCCCGTTGTGAATCAATGAAACTATGTGAAGAATGTTTTGCCTTTTACAAAGGAAATCATGAATGTAAAATGCTTGAATGTCCAAGATGTGGTGTTTTTATGGCTGCTGACAAACATCTGTGTTACATGTCTCCACTTACAGAAGTGAATACGTCCATATATTGTTTGATTTTTAAGGCCATACAAGAAACAGGAATGCACATTCCCAATTATGTTTTTGACAACCAGTTAGATGGTGAGAGATGGTGGCAGTTTGAAGGAGACAAATGTGTAAAATATTGTGTTAGGCATTTTATAGATATGCCATTCAAGCACTACACACCTATAGCCCACAGTACAAAGGCTATGACAGCTAGTTTATCATTAGCCAGCTAGTCGTGTAAAAAATTGACATCAGGGACCCGATTACAAGACTCATGGTGCAGCTTGTGGGCCTATGTGAGTTGCACCATGTGGTGCTACACCGGGGATCTTGCGCCATATTCCAGGACAAGCAGGGTCCCCGGCACCTTTGCCAGTGACTTGTGGCAGCTGCAGGTTAGTGCCAAAGGAACTGCACACTGGACCAGGATGCCACTAGTCACTACATGCAATCTACTGCCCCCCGGAGCCCCACCCCAAAATCCACCTGCATGCACCTGGGGGCATTGGGGGGCTGGCTAGTTGGAACAGGTAATCGGGGGGCACATCTGAAAACAGACCCGGGGTCTATGAAGTTCAGAGGTGGGGGCATGACAGAGCAGAGGGGGCACGGGGAGCACATCCATGTAATTTCCACAGTGCTGTGGGGAGAGTATCAATCACTGTGCCAGGATGGATGCCCCTTAGACCACCTTCTAGCTGGTCTAACCCCACTATGCCATACTGGGCCCTGGAATGGCATAAGTGGGTTATGGCAGCCACCCCTCCGGAATAGGGTGCAGTTGCTGCTATGACCCACCCTTGCACCATGCCACTGTGGGTTGTGGGAGTAGTGGGTGGTGTAGCCCACTTTTGGTGCAATGTGCATATGGCGTGGCACAAGGCACCTTCTGGAATTGCAGCTTGCATTATGCCTGGCGTTAGGTGTGATTTGGCCCATGGGGTTTGGCATAACTCGCCCTGCACCAGGTGTAACATGTCTTAAAATCAGGCCCCAAGTTGCTAACACAAGGGGGGATATTGTGTGTTACTGTATCTGGACTATACATCAGATTTATTGAGTCATTTTCATTCATGCCAATGAAGTTAAATAAGGTCCCAGCCAGACATGGGTTCTATAATGAGATAGCTAAAGTGTACTTTCCAAATTTTTTTAACATCAAGGTCAGTGAAAATGATGTAGGTTCCCTGCCTGAAGTTACATTTTATGGCATAGATTGCATGCTGCCTGGGGGAAAAGATGATATCATGCAGTGGTACCTAGTCAACCAACCAACATACAGAATTTGATCTGAAAAAAAAAAAAAGCTTCACTACTATCATCAGATAGATGTTGTAAGTCTTTGAAAAGCCTGTGACAAATTTAGGCAAGAAGTGATGAACATGACAGCCAGACAGGATTTAAAACAGTCAGGTGGTGATGCATCAGAGTATGAAGTAGTTTGTTTGGATCCCTTCCAATACACCACGATAGTGTCTGTATGCATGGCCACATACAGATTCACTCTTTTAAAAGAAAACACAGTCTCAGTTCTGATAGCTATCATGGTCAGCAAAAGAGATACTCCACACCTGCTATTCAGTGGTGAATGTACATAGCGGAGAAAGAAAACATTTCTATTCAGCATACTCTACAGGGTGGAGAATTTATAGTGGGTCCCTATTTTCTGGATGGGTATTCTGTAGTGGATAGGGTGCCCTCAGCCTTTGAATTCAATGGGTGCTTTTTTGCATGGCTGCAACATGTGTTACTGTGAGAAAGATAGAAACCACATGACAGGCACTTAATAATTCTAAAAAGCAAGGGGGTTTGCTGTTTGAGTACTGTGGGAACATGACTGGAAAGAAATGCTGGCAACAATTCAGGTGCTGAATAATTCCTTGAGGGACAGGCAACTACCACAAACTCTCAACCTTAGACAGTCGTTGTTTGTGGGGACAACGAATGCCATCGGTCTCTACTATAAGATGTAGCCTGAAGATATAATCTGCTGTTATGATTTTACCAGCCTTTATCCTTTCATCAACAAAACAAAGCAGTCTCCTGTTGGTCACCCTGTCATAATTTATGAGAACTTTGCTGAACTGAGTCAGTCCTTTGGTCTGGCAAAAGTAAAAGTTCTACCACCCAGGTCTTTTTTTCCAGTGCTGCCATCCAGGATTGGAAAAACATATTGTGTTCACATTAAGTTGTTCATGTGAGAGAGGTGGGCAAAAGTTGTGAATTCTGCTTTCATGGAACTTTCAAGAATTTTCTGAAATCTTTTGAAATTTTCTGCACTTCTGCCATTGGTGAGATCAGAATCTTCCAAACGTGCTTCTCATATTTTCACCCTGTTCTGTTGATTTTTGGGGCTGAACTGTGAAATAATATGCTAAATTGCAGAATTTATTCCATCCTCAGTTTAATGTATTATTTTGTAATACAGCCTCCCTCACTGATCGCCAGACCCCTGTAGAATAAACTTCCCTCTTGGTGTCTAGTGCCTCCACCCACCAGTCGCTGGACCCATGAAAAAAAAATACCTGGGGCCCTATTCTAGAAGGTTAATGCAGGGCTTACATCAAGCCCTGCATTAACTGCAGTGTTTGGTGCAGCTGCGACAAAGCCTTTGGATGCAACGCAGCCCAATTTTACAAGGGCTGACTAAATTGCAACTGTTTCTAATTTTACAGCAGCTTGCGCCAGAGGTTTGGCACAAATCCCATAAAATGGCTTCCACCAGGGCACAAATGTAGATGGGGGAGCTGATCTAAGTCCTGCATTTGGTGCAAGGGACTTCTGCCAGGGTGTTGTGGGTGAGTTTTTTTGCAAAATTGGAATTGCCACAATGCTTATTGCAAGTAGACAAATATGTCAAACTCCCTGTCACAGGATTTTATTTAAGTCCAAAAATTGATTAGCGTTTTGCTCATAAAAGTGCTAAAACATTGTGAAAATGCATAGCACTTGCCTCACTGTGTTTACCAAACAACACTTCTAGAAAACCTATATAAGTGCTTTCTGCACAGTTAGCGTTGTCCCAAGAAAAAAACTGCTAATCAATTATTTAAAACCCTGCTGTCACTTGTCCCTTGTGGCAATCCAACTCCATTTTTAAATTGGGCCTCTGGTATTAAGTGGTTCCCCCACCTGCCAATTATGGGTCTAATGTAAAAAAAAAAAATAAACATTTAAATAATTTTCCCCTATTTTTCTTCCCTGGTGTCAAGTGGCCCCCCTCCCTATCCCCAATCCCATTTAAAAAAAAGGGTCAGTAGTCCCTCATTCCCTGGTGTCTAGTAGTCCCCCACACCCACCAGTTGCCTGCTCCATATAAAAGAATCCCTGGTATCTAGTGATCTTCCCTCATCTGCCAATTGCAGGCTCAGTGTAAAAAAAATATATATTTAAATAATTTTTCTTTCCTGCTGTTTAGTGGACCTCCCTCCTTCCCTGATTCCCTTATTTTAAAAAAGTCAGTTCGATGTGCTTACACAACTGGCTGAGATAATATGAGATGCTTGTGCAACTTAATTTGGTTTGTGGCTTTCCACCTCTCTATCCATGGATATACCACCCTGTGGTACAATGCAGGAACCTAGAAGGGTTCCCCCTACAGGTGCGGGGAATATGTGTCGGCTAAAAGTAGGTTAGGAAGAAGCCCATGGGTAAAAGAGACAAGCCACTGGAGGAGGAGGGGTGGATGGTGGGCAATGAAAAAGAATCCTGGCAAGGCCCAGAATGTAGTGACCTTTTAAGCTCGATGGGGCAGTGATGTTGTTGCTCTGCCCATCGAATCTCAGGCTTAAAGCCATCCCATTCGATGTGCTTACGCAACTGGATGAGATAATAGGAGATGCCTGTGTAACTTGATTTGGTTTGATTTGTGGCTTTCCGCCTCTCTATCTGTGGGATATACCACCCTTTAGGGGTATGATGCAAGGAACCCTAGAGGAGGGTTCCCCCCACCACAGGTGCTGGGAATGAATGCGTTGGCTAAAGGTAGGTTAGGAAGAAGCCCAAAAAGAATACCAAAAGACGTTGAGCTTCAAAGAAGCGAGGATGATGAATTCTGAGAAGATAAGGACTGACTTTCCAAGGAGAGAGGGAAAAGCCGAGGCCACCATCCATCTCCATCCAACAGCAGAACCTAACTAACTAACTGAAGAAAGCACCAATGAACCTAGCCTATTAACCGTAGATAGCACTAACTCTAACTAATATTATTATGACCGTTGGCAAGGAGGAGAGGAAAAACCCCCATTGAGGAGAAACCTCTGGGGATTCAAGGCCTAGGTCACCTTCCCTCCAGGCTGACGTTTGATTTGAGGATGTATATCGCTAAAAAAAAAAAAAGGTTCAGTAACTAGAGGAATATGAGTAGGGAGGATGATGATGGAATAGGGAAAATCCCCAAAAGAAAGCACAGATTGAAGAGGGAACATGAGGCTGCGCGCAGATCAAATAAGGAACATGAGGCAAAAATGAATACTTTTGGTGATTATCACCGCAGGAGGTCGGCAGGTTGATGAGGTAGCATAAGATCCAGTGAGAGGTATGATCAATTGAACATGATGAGGAAGTAGACATTGAGGTCGATGAGGCATGATTATGCGATGTGAACAATTAGATCCTGATATTGTGGTCGATGAGTAGCATTGGAGTCAATGATGGAATGCTCGAGGGAACAATGTAACTAGATAAACCTTGCTGGACCCAAGGAGGGAATGCTCGAGGGAACGATGTATTGTGGTCGATGAGTAGCATTGGAGTCAATGATGGAATGCTCGAGGGAACAATGTAACTAGATAAACCTTGCTGGACCCAAGGAGGGAATGCTCGAGTAGTTAATGAGAAATAGTAGATCAGGACAGCGAGAATGGGAGGGAGTAAATCCATGTGAGAGTCAGAGGAGCAAGGAGTATCCTGATGTGCTCATGAGGATATTCTAGATGTGCTGATGAGACAAATACTGCAGACTGGCTTGATTTAGCAAAGCGCCTGAGTGAGCGATGCGAGGGAGCAGACACTAAGGTCGAAGAGGCATGCTTGATTATGCAATGTAAATGATTAGACCCTGAATGATTAGACCATGAGGTTGTAGTCGACGAGGGAGTATGGAATTCGATGATAGGAATGTTAGAGTAAGCAATGTAAAAAATAAACTTTGAAGTAATGCTGAGTGAATGAGGACTGGATTTATGAACTCGATATGACTGGAATTATGAACTCTATACCTATGACAGGTTGGCTACGGTTGATAGGTGGCATAGTAGTCATGGTAGGTACTTCCAAAAATATATCAACAGCAGGCCACGAGTGGAGTGAATCCTGAAGAGCCGGTATGGAAGTGGAAGAAGAGGAAATGGGAATGACCTGGAAATTAACTTGAACGAAGGTATCATGAAGCGAGCAATGATGCTTCTTGAAAGGAGGCAGACTCCAAGGCCAAGAAGGCATGTCAGGAACCAGAGAGTAAGTGAACTAGAGGGTAAGCTCAGGACAGCGATCAAGGGGAGATAAATCGGATGATGTACGAGGAAGAGGGAAGCCATGCGTGGAAAGAATCCACGATGGTCAGGATGAGAAGGAGCACTAGGCTGAGGAAGGTAACGGGAATGGATGAGGAACTATGAGGAGATGCATGAAGGCAGGTACTGGAAAGTGAGGTATGAAAGGACAAAGGTCTATAGGGAGGTCAATAGGGTAGCATAGGACCCAGCCGGTATGGTATGAGAACTGCATGGGGTCGAGTAGGATTAGGTGGTATATGATCCATGATAGGTATGCCCAAAGAATTATCGATGGTAGACCAGATGCAGCAAGTGAATAGCACAGACTTGGAAGCGAACCATGCCAAGGCATAAAGATAGAGTGATTGAATTAGATGAGCAGGTCAAGGCTATATATCATGGAGCTGAGGGAGCTACTGAGTCAAAGGTTCTCCGATGAAGGGATCGATGACAGACGACGTGGAGTAAGTAGACTCCTGGAAGGAAGTAGGCTCTGAAGGTGGCAGTGGGGCAAGCTGGATGAGGTGGCACTCAGGCCCACTTCGAAGGAAGGTCAGATGGAGTCAGCCATGGATGACCCAAGGCTGTGAATGGCAGAACAAGAGAATAGAAAAATCGTGGCATGATGAGATATAAGCCATGATGGCTGTGGATCAATAAGGTGGGCATATGAGTAATGGAATGGTGTAAAAGACCCAGTAGGCATGGAGGCAGGGGCAGATATCCCGCGCATAGTGCCAGCCAAACTAGCAAAAGGAGTGGCAGGCATGGAGAAGAAATGTGTGTTTTTTTATTATCTTTTTTTTTGCAATGCTAGACTGGTAGGAAAGCGACTGAACATACAATGGCAACCATTATGCAAATCAAACCACACACAGCATGTTTTTTGAGTTTTGTTTGTTTGTTTTTGCGTTTTGAGGCAGTCACATGAAGCACTATTTCATTAATATTTAGTGCGGACACGAGCGACAGCAAGGCAGAATTACTGTGGAGGAGAACAAACAGAACTGCAGCATCAGGCTCATAAAATCGTTGGGTCCCCTAATATACTGAAGAGAGACTTGCAAGAGAAATAGCAGAAGACGCATGGCAAGCAAAGCACTGAGAGTCCCCATGAATCAGAGTCTGATGCAGAATTGAGGACAGCAATTGGAAAGTGCCAAATGGTGATGGAAGGAAAACATGCTGGCAGAGACACAGACTCCAAACATGCCAGCAGGAAGAGAAATTGAGAAATGGATACCATGGCTAGCGGAAGGAGGTGGCCAGGTGGCACTGGAATTGCTGCAGCACAGTCACTGGAGATCAGACACAAGGGAGAAAATGAGTACAGTCGCAAGAATGCAAGTGACCCGTTTGGTGGATGCCAGTGGGTCAGCGGCCACTGGAACTGCAGAAGCAAATTCGAAGGGGCAGAGCACCGAGGTAGAACGGCAAGGTAGTGCAAAGGGAGCAAGGCAGAGGAGATGAGAGCGGTAGGGAAATAACGGAAGGGGGGAGGGATGGGCTGGAGAAGCAGCGGACAGGAGTGGGAAAGGCAGTGGCAACACCACCTGAATGAGATGCAAACCCAACGGCAGGGTAGGAGAATGTGGCAAGTGGCAATGCCGCAAAACAAACAAGAGCGAGGAACAGAAGAAGTAGGCTGCCAGAGGTGACCGCAAAAAGAATATTGACAGTAGGCCACGAGTGGAGTAAATCCTAGATGGCTGGTACGGAAGTGGAAGAGCAGGAGACGTGAATGAGGGAATGATAATGATGATGATGATAATTGCCACAGGAGTGCAGTGGTGCAGCATGTGTAGATCAGGGAAAAGGAGACTGTAAATGAACTTGAAATTGAACTCGAACGATGGTGGAAATCAGTCAGCTGGCCCATAGCAAAGGGCAACAGACAGGAAGGCATGGCCAGGAGCAAATATAGAGCTGGATAGAGGTGACTGAGGAAGATGAATACGGATGATGATGATCGCTGCAAGAGCACAGTAGGTAGACTAGGTAGTATGAGACCTAATGGTTGGCAGCTCAAAGAAATTTCAATTGCAGGACATATAGAGACAGCTGAGGCATGCTGATTGAGCAATTGAAATAGATGAGCAGACTGAGGGAAGGTATAGGGGTCAGCACGGCCTTAACTGGATATCAAATCGAGTTGCGGTAGCATGGAGATGAGGCGGCATGGGAACCAGGATAGAGGCGTCCAAAAGAAACATCGAAGGCAGGCAGCAACTGGAATTAGACCCTAAGGCTGAGGTTGATGAGGGAGCACAGGATTCAATAGAGTGATGTAAGCAAAAGGTTCCACAAAAGGAGGCAGACCCCGAAGCCAAAAAGGCAAGTCTGGAACCAGAGGGCATGCAAACTATAGGGGAGGATGAGGGGTAGCATAGGACCCAAGGAGAGGAGTAAATTATCTTGTTTTTATTTTTTATTTTTTTTGTGTGTGTTCAATTTTGCACGATGGAGCAAGCAGACTCAGACCAATAAGACGAGGAATGAGAGAAGCCTTGAAGGCCGGAACAGGTGAGGCAGGAAATGGATGAAGTACAAAGAGGAAGGAAGCTTAGAAGACTGGAACGGTGAGAAATGGGGACAATGAAATACAATAGGGAAGGTAGGGAAAAAGCAGGGTAGAATAAAATGGGTTCAACCAGTCAAATGCTGCAGTATGGGGGGGATAGACAATAGAGGAATGGGTACAAGGTCCATTCAAAATCAGTTAAGTTTGGCCCATAAAATATCACATCGGATGACTGAAAATGACAAGCAAAAATAGACAACTGGCAAGCAGAATTGCATTTAGCAATATTGTTCAAGAGCAAGCCCAAGGACTGAGAGCATTTTTTTTGTTTGTTTTGTTTTTTATGGAAACCATCAATCCCCGAGCAGCAGTAGCAACTGATGAATTGAGGCAATAGAGCCCTTTGAATTGACACAAATGAAGCAGAGGCAATTCTTAGGGTCCAGGAAATTAAAAATTTAAGTAGCCACAGGCAGGCCTTAATTAGACGGTTAGATCTCAGGACGAAAATGTTAGGGGCTGGTATACTACACTCGATGGTCGCTCCTTGCAATGGCAGGACTCGGATAGGAGCCAGCAGAAGTATCAAACACAACTGATCTATCCGTCAAAGTAATTGTACTGAGAACTGCATTCAGATTCACAGAAAGAGGCTACATACTAGGCGGAGTAACGTGAGCTTCGGGTGCAGATTGCAATGGGCTTCCCATTCCTCGGCCCCACAGGTACTGCAGCAAAAGTAGTTTATCCCTATATTCTAGTTTGAAGACTCACCTGCCCTACCAGAACTTATGCCCAAATCCCCGGAGAGCAGGCACGGGGGTGGTGCCTTGAGCGGGAGAGGGGGTCTGTTGTAGCATTACATTTAGTCATCCACATGCAATCCTGCTCCGGTTTTCACAGCAGCTCTGGCCCCAAACCCAGTCAATGCAAAGGAAACCAAGGAATTTAAGAAATCCACAGTCCCACAGGGCTGAAAGATGAGGAGTAAAACATAGGTAACACTCCCACCATGACCGGACGGCCAGCCTGACACGCCGCTCACTCCGCAGTCACTCCTGAAATACACCGCCAGCAACAGAAGTACGGCAGTCCGGTGAACAGATGAAGATCGTCCTGCAAACAGTGTACTGCTGGGATCAGTTCGGGGGGCCTTGGTGCAGTTGGTATCACGGTGGTCAAGCAGAAAGGGAACAAAGAAAGTAGCTGCCTGCAGAAAAGGAGAAACCCCAGCAGAGACGGGGGAGCGGGGGCAAGAAGAGACACAACGGTAGCCACGGAGCAAGCGGTAGGTACAAAGCTGAACCAACGCAGCAGCAGCAGATCAAGACACAGGGATAAACAGTGGGAGGGAAGGGAAAACTAACTGGGAAGATAAACTAGGCACAGAGCCAAGAGAATCGGGCCCTCTGGGTGAAATGAAAAAGAATCCTGGCAAGGCCCAGGATGCAGTGACCTTTTAAGCTCGATGGGGGAGTGACGTTGTTGCTCCACCCATCAAACCTCGGGCTTAAAGCCCTCCCATAGTTCCTCACTCCTTGGTGTCCAGTGGCCCCACCCACCCACTGATCGCTGTCCCCATTTAAAAGAAAATCCCTTGTGTCTAGTGGTTCCCCCCACCCACCAATCACAGGCCCAATGTAAAACAAAATCATTTAAATAATTTTTCCTCCCTGGTGTCTAGTGGACCCCTCCCCTATCCCTGATCCCCTTATGAAAACAAGTCAGTAATCCCTCATTCCCTTGTGTGTAGCGGACTCCCTCCACCCCAGCAGGTAGTCCCCCACCACCCGCTCCCATCTTGACCCAAGTGGGTGACTGGCACAGCCCTCCTCTCTTCACCACGGCTGGCCGCCCACTTAGCTGTCAGTGAATGAGCTCATGCCTTATAAGCATGGTACATTCTTCCTTAAAATAGTCTATGGTTCCTTTCAGGGGCATGTCTGGGATATTTTCAAAGAATTCTTTGCCTGTTTGTAAAAGTGGAAATGGTGATTCTCCTTTAGGTAGATTTAAAGCAGGTTGTTTAGACAGGTGTCTTAATAGCTAAAAAATAAGTGACTGGATTCACTGACAGGGTGCTTTGCAACATTGTTTACTCTGGAAAAAAATATATAGCATGATATTTAGTGATCTTTCAGTACATGGAACATCATAACAATCAGAGAAACCACTTTCACAGTATGAGGTATATCACATTATTTTCCCAGCTTTAAATCAGAGACACACACATTCCTACTACGACCATTAGAAAAAGACAACAAAGACATTCAGGATCTTCCATGAAAATAGGCACAATCAGTGTAACATTTTCTAAAAGTGTCAACTCATCCTCCCGCATTTTTTTGGGGGGGGGGCACACAACATCAGTTCAGTGGCAAAATGTAAATCAAAAAGGGGTATTTCCAACTTAGGTGGACTGAAAACTGAGGGTTCCCAGTAGCGGCTTATGATCAGATATATAAGTCTTTGGATGCTCTCTCAGCTTACATTTGACATGGCTCTCTGTAAAATAAAATATAAAGCTTTGGGTTTTGAAACAGTTGCACATAACCTGTAACCGATCAGCAGGTAAATTAGTTTTTTACGACAGGGGTCATGAATTTCTTTTTAGAAATTTTTTTAACTGAGCCTTTACTGACCAGACGTGCAGCCTCTTTTTTGATCCCACTGTGTGCTGGTACATCTTTTTAACTACCTGCAAGGCGTCATCAGCTCTTTTCACTTCAGTTAATATGTGACTGATAGATTTGAGGGTTTCATTGGTCATGTCTAACTCCTGCTGCTTCATAGCTATGGCTAAAATGACAGGCCCTATATGTACAGCTTCTGAAGCAGTTCTGTATGCTTCCATAGCCATCAGTTCATCAGCGATACATGTATGTTTTTTTCTGACTAGGATCATCTGTCTCACTCCTGGGACAGGCATCAATCAGTTTTCCATGTATCATCCCCTCTATCTCTGCAGTAATTATGCCCAAATGGTATAGAAACATAGAATTCCATGGCAGATAAGGACCGCTTGGCCCACCTAGTCTGCCCATTTCCCTACCTGATGGATAAGTGGCAGATTCTAGTTAATCAACAGCTTACTTCCTCCTATCCCCCACTAGAATTGCCTTATGCCTGTCCCATGCATTCTTGAATTCTCCCACTGTTCCTGACTCCACAACCTCCTCAGGAAGTCTGTTCCATGCATCCACAAGCCTCTCTGTGAAAAAATACTTTCTAACATTACCTCTGAGCCGTTCCCCCTTTATCTTCAAATTGTGCCCCCTTGTTCTTACACATCTCTTCTTCTCAAAGATGCTACCCTCTTGTACTTTGTTAATTCCCTTGAGATACTTTTTTTTTATCATATAATATTTATTGAGTTTTCCAAGTACAATCAGCCATCAAGGGGCACACCCATACAATGTTCAGGTATAACCACTCTACCATAGACTTAAACACAGATTACTGCTATTGAACAGAATAAACTTCATCCAGATACAAGAGGACGTTTTATCCTAAACACAGGTAGGAAACTTATACCTTAGACAAGAGGAAGTTTAAGGTTATATTCACACTGATCTCCATGGACTGCATATGCTTGGAGTTACTATGATATAACACAACAGGGTGGTACAACACATTTCTAGTGTCCTGTGTGTATATTTAGCTATGGTCAGGTGTGTACAACTATTAGATACCTATCAAACCAGTATAACAATTTAAGGCACTAGAAGATGGCAACAGAGGGAGAGATAGAATAGCATAGTATGATAACAGAAAGTGGTGGGAACATTTGACAACTACCTTGGCCTTTCCTGCGTTGAGGGGAAGTGGTTAAGCAGTGCCATGGTGACTGGATAGGTGATTGTTTTAGAAGGGGAGTTAAGGCCCTCATAATCTGCAAAAATTTCCAAAAATCTGACTAGGGTAATCCATACTGGCTTCGAATCTGCTCAAAGGACATAATGGTTCTGGTATTTGGGAGGAGAAGGTCTCCTACAGTTCTAATACTGTTTGTAGCCCATGAGGTCCATTTGAGTGGCTTGTGGTCTACTGTAATAAGAGTTATCCCAAAGCAGAGCATAACAAATGGGAGGGAAGTAGTCTGAGCCTGGGACCCCGGTGAGTGCCATCGCTCTACGCCATGACCTGCATGTTTCTGTCACGATAGGTGTAAGGTGGTGTTCCCTAGGCTTTTTCCTAGATAATAAGGAATACAGGGGGTTGGCTGTAGACAGAGCAGCTTCCAGACTTACCCATTGGCGTGGGGGGGGGTGTTGGGAAGGAACCAAGTTGTAGCCTGAGCCATTCTGAAGGCCAAATGGTAGCCTGTAAACCAGGGTAGCCTGAGCCCGCCCTTGGTCCATGGGACTGCAGTTTCTCCCGTCCCCACCGTGGGGCTTTACCTCCCATAGAAAAAGTGAGATTAAGTTATCTAGGGCTTTGAATGGTTTTGGAGTAAGCGGAATTGAGAGGTTATTTAGTAAGTAGGATACTCTGGAGAAAATAAACATTCTGATAGCTTCTATCTTGCCTTTCAGAGTTAACTTCAGCTTTCTCCATTGTTGGATTTCAGCTAGGGAAGTCAGAAGAGGAGAAAAGTTAACTGACTCTATATCTTTCCAGGATGGAGGGATATTTACCCCTAGGTAAGGGAACCCTTGAGGGGCCCAAGTAATGTCAGTGCCAATAAGACAATGTCTGGTGCATGCCCCATTCAGGGGAGAGAGGGTGGTTTTCGTTTGGTTCATTGTTAGTCCCGAGAGAGAGGAAAACTCTTGTAGAGTGGTCAGAATTGTGGGTAGAGAGATATGAGGGTTAGAAAGTGTGAGGAGCATATCGTCCACATATGCATTGACCAGGTAGGATGAGTCCTTTACGGGGATACCAGTGATGTCAGGATACTGATAAATTTCCTAATTAGTGGGTCCAGGGCTATTAGAAAGAGTAGGGGAGAAAGGGGGCAGCCCTGTCTGGTTCCTCTTTGTAATGTAAATGGGCAGGAAGTATCCCTATTGGTGACAATTCGAGCTGTGGGTGAGTGGTACAGTGTCGACACCCAAGAACAGAAGGAGGTTCCAAATCCATATAATTTAAGGACGTTGTGGAGATACTCCCATTCCAAGGAGTCAAACGCCTTGGCAAAGTCTATCGCCAGGGCGGCTGCTGGGGTCTTGGACTGTAGCGCCAGCCACTTAAGATCTAGAGCCAGTCATAGGTTATCAGCACTTGATTTCCCTTTTTGAAACCCAGTCTGAGAGGGGTGGATCAGGGTAGGCATGATTAGGGACAACCTGTTCGCCAGGACTTTTGCAATTATCTTGGTGTCCACTGATATCAGTGAAATGGGCTGAAAATTTGCACAGAGTATCACATCTGAGGCTTTTTTAGGGATTAAAGTGATGAGGGCCTCACGCATGGTAGGGGGGAGCATACAATCTTATAGGGATTCCTGAAGGTCTCGTAACAGCAGGGTGGTAATTTCATCTTGTAGGATTTGGTAGAGTTCCACAGACATCCCATCTGGCCCAGAGGCTTTCCCTTTCGCCGTCTGGGATATAGCAGTGCGCAGCTCATCAGTTGTGATAGGGGCATCCAGGTCTCTATGGTGATCTATCGAGAGCTGGGGGAGTGATGTGCTCTGACAAAAGCCTCCAGCCGTTGGGAGAGCACATTGTCTGGAATCATGTTCTGAGATTGATAGAAGCTATGCATCTCCTCATTGATAGCCTTGGGTGTCACTATTAGCTTGCCCTGCCTATTCTGAAGGGCCAGGATCCTGGAGGAGGCTTGCTGCTTCCGTAGCCGGTAAACTAGCAGTTTCCCTCACTTGTCCTCTCCCTCCCATGATCTATGTTTGGCTCGAATCAATTGCCACTCTTCCTTTCTATTCAATAACACATTGATCTTATATTTTAAACCTGTGATCTGAGCCAGCAGTGGGGAGTTAAGCGGAGTCTTGGGAGAAACTTTAAACTGGTTCTCCAGTCTAGTGAGCTCATCCTGTAGCTCTTGTATTTGCTTCACTTGCTCCCTATTTTTGGCTGCAGGGTAAGAAATGATTCTCCCCCTTAGGACAGCCTTGAAAGCTTCCCATATGGTGGTCGGGTGGATCTCTCCCAGATTATTATAGGAGAAGAATGATTGTGCCTCTCCTTTAATGTAGTCCCAAAAGGTTGCATCCTGCAGTAATATGGGATTGCATCTCCATCTCGTGGAGGGGGGGCTTTGGCCTGGCGGGGAAAATGTAATCGTTACTGGGGCATGGTATGAGATAACTATATTGCCAATGGTTGTGTCTCCCACCCCTGGCATAGCTATATTATTAGTCAGCCAGAAGTCCAACCTGCTGTGAGTGCCATGAACGTTTGAGTAGAAGGTGAAGTCCCTCCATTTTGGATGGCTCATCCTCCAGGGATCCCCTTAGGCCCACTCAGAGATCAAGGTGTTTAGAGTTGCTAGCACTTTAGGGTGGGATTGTGGTGTGGGGAGGGATTTGTCTAAGAATATATCTTGGACTAAGTTATGGTCCCCTCCTAAGAGGATTGGAAGGTCTGCCTCCCCCTCTGTCAGTTCTGAAAAGGCTTGGCTAAGTTCAGTATAAGTTTCACCTGCATCAGTATTGTGTCCGTATACATTGGCCACTATGGATTTACCACCCGGGTAGGAAAGTTTAGCAGCTATCCACCTCCCCTGGGAGTCTAGTCTTTGGGCTTCCACCATCCAAGGTCACATTTTCCGAAGAAGGATAACGACACCCTTGGACTTGGTGGTGGCACAACTGGCCAGTACAGTCCCCACCCAGAGCTTCTTTAGCCATTTCACTGTACGGTTCGTGAGATGCATCTCCTGGAGCAGGGCTATATCGGCCCCCAGCGAGTGTAGGAATTTCAGGACCTTGGTGCGCTTAGCAGGGTGATTCAGTCCCTTGACATTCCAGGAGATGCACCTCCAGTCTCCCCGCGCAGTGGGACGCATTGCCATCATTGTTCACCACCAAACAGATAAAAAAGAAACAAGTGTACTCACCCTGTAGGCAGCAGTACAGAAAAACAACAGAGAAGAGAAGAAACAACCTGTCACCACTTCGTGGTAAGTCAAACGCATCTGCTAGCCACAGAGAAGATATGGTTAGGTAGGGTTGAAGATAGAGAGTGTGCTTGCCTTACTTGTTTTTTGTGCTTTAAGGAATTCCTAGTCAGGACAAAAAAACAAAAGATATATCATGGATTAATATGTATCCAACAGTGTCTATCCAATTAAATAACAATCTATAACAGCAGTTATATTAACGTATTAACCAAAGAACAAGAACTTAGGTATTGGTGCTGAGGTGTACATGTGAAAAGAGGCAGATATGCTCTGTAAGCCACACTGCTTCAGTCGCCAAGGTGGAGGCACAAGGGGAATCACACCAAACATGGATGCTCTGTCCCAGCCCGACTCTATATATCCAGTCAGAAGGCCAGATCTGGAGAGTCTAGGCACTCCAATAGACCACGTCTTGCCCTGCCATAGTCAGTCCTAAGACAGAAGGCAGGGACCATCTATATGGGGGGAAGGAAGAGGGAGATGTGAAGGGGGGGCCTCTGTCAACCACCCATGCCACTAACAACAATTATAGGGAATTTTCAGCTGGAGCATCTGGAGTGTCTGTATAATGTATAGTATGACATGCCCTCCTAGACATATGCTGATTGCCGCCATGCAGAATCTGCGATACCCAGAAAAGTCTGCTGATCATTCTCTTAGCTGCAGGAGCAGATCATTACTATGGTAAGGGGGGGTTAGCAATTTTAGAGCATGTGAGCGGGCCATAGAAGAGCGTAGGAGAGATATATTCTACTGGTCTGCGCATGGGCAGAGGATACCCTATATGGGTAACAGCGCCTGTAGCATCTGAGCAAGGACTTCACAGGTCAGGGCTCTGCCTGTGACAGTGTCAGGTCAGGGTCCTACTTCCTTAAAAGAATGCAGGAGAGTTGTTGTGGCTAAAGCATAGGATGGCTCGGGAACAGCTAAGCAAGTAGCTGTTATGCGTCATCATGGCATCTCTGGTTCAACAGTTTGGATCAGTTCCAGCAGGTTCAGTGCATGAGGCAAGTGCCTCCACTGATGTTTTAAGTCCTGGTTTGAGTAAGCCGTTGCCTGCCACCTCCAGGTCTTCACATTGTTCCATCGTAGTTGCCCAGTCTAAAGGCACTGGATCATTCATCAGATCAGCCTCGTCTTCTTCAGGGGGGTCCAAGCGCTCTTCGGTACTCTTAGTAAGCGTGTCAGCTCTCAGGAGTTTGGCAGGAGGGGAGGCATAAACGTTGTCCGATGCCAGCGACCGTGGGCTTCTGGATCATTGTCATTGCCTAGTTGGTAAGGGATGTGGAGTAGAATCCTGATGTTTAGGGAGCAGATTGGCTCTGGGCATCTCAGTAGCTGGGGACGGTGTAGAGGTAACCAGATATCACCAATCCTCCATTTCTCGAGTGGTTTCTGCATGTCTACGAGTGGGGGAGCCCTTATTGGGCAGACCAGTCCAACTGTAGTTATTGTCACCTGTAGAGCTGGCTCCTTTCCTGTTAGTTCCGAGGTCCTTGTAACTCCTCGGCTCCCAGAGGCATCTGGGAGAGGCAGTTCTCGGCAGCATACCCGGCCGAATGGCTCTGGATCCAGGTCTCAGCATCTTTGGGTGACTCAGCTGTGAAGGATTGCCCATTTTTGGAGAGGTATAGCGCAGTGAGACCCTTGAACCAGTATTGTATTGAGTTGGCATTCAGTAACTTTTTCAGGGGGTTGTATGCCCAGCATTTGGCCGCTACCTCCTGGGTAAAGTCTTTATAGAACGAGATGGTGCTACCTCTCCAGACTAATTCCCCAAGGTTTCTTGTAGCCCGGAGCAGGCACTCTTTGACAGAGAAGCGCAACAGATAAGCAATGATAGTCCAAGGCCCCCCGCTGTTGTTCGGGTTACCGGGAACCCGATGTGCATGTTCTACCCCCACTGATTCTTTCCAGCGCTCGCCCAGTAACTGTGGAATCCACTCATTTAAGAATCTTTCCATATTCGGTCCTTCTGCCCCCTCCGGCACTCCCAATATCAGTATATTGTTCCTCTTGCTGCGATTTTCTTGATCCTCCGCCCTAAACCATAGTCGAGCCAGATTAGCCTCATGGTCCTTCAGCTTCTGCAGTGTATGTATGTGTTGCTGTTCTAGTTCCTCCATCCGCTATTCGAGGACATTGTGCTGGTCCTCCAGGTGGTGGACATTGGCCACATTCCCCGCCAAGGAGGTGCCAATAGTGTCCACTCTGGTTAACAGTGCTTCTAGCATTTTTGTGATATTCGCCAAGGCCTCTCCTACCTGGGCCTGGTTGGTAGTCAGTGGATTGCCCTGACTGGGAGATTCTGCTTGATTGTTCGCTAAAGGTTCCATCTTGCCGCTATAGGTCAAGAGCAGCTAGCCGCTCTAATCCGTGAGCAATTAGCAGATGGTGTGGGTTCCAGAGCTCGCCGAAGCAGTGTGGGTGAGTCTATATCCATGGGCTCAATTGATCGCTCTCTGGCGGTTGGTGTGGGGAAAAAGGAGGAGGGGTGGCCCAAATGATTCCTAACCACAGGGATGTAGCTCCACTTGTAGTCCGCGTTAGGGCCTTTGCAGCCTAGTGGTGTCAGTGGCTCCGGTATTTGTGTAGTGCTATTATGATAGCAAGAACATGGTTTCCCCAGGAAAAAATTGTTCTATAGTGGCGACAAAGGTGAAAGGAGTTAGTCCATAGTGGGAATCAGCGTTTCAGTCCAGCATATTGGCGGATTCTGTTCGATTGGTCGTCAGGCTGGGGCAGAGAGTAGAGATTATGCTTCCATCTTCTCTGGGTCCAAGCCACACCCCATTCCTATGAGATACTTGAAAGTTTCTATCATGTCCTGTACATGTATGGTACATATACTTACAATACATATTGTGGTCAGTTTATGGGGGCTTAATACTGTGGCTTGGTTTTTCACATGAGGAAGCCTGTCTAATCGCAGTAGGAGACTGCTCTGGCTGTGTAGTGATTACAGCATTTTCTGTCTTCTTTTGCAACATTCTATCACCTTCTGTATTTCTAACATATGGCCCTCACACATCTCATTAATAACTACATCTGTATCTTTAAAACTTTTTTTAAAATCTTTTTTTTTTCGTGTTCCTATATGCTGATAAAACTCCCGTTTCCAGTCCCAAGATTCACCCTCAAAATGCCTGCTAGGTCCTATAATCTACATATTACTCCTGATGTGCCCATTGCCTTCTGTCTCACAGATTAAAAGTTTTAATGTGCCGAGTACATATGTATATTGTTATATATTAGCACTTATGTCATTGTATTACTGTTTATGTTACCCCTGTCATTGTATTACTGTTTATGCTACCCTTGTCAATGTAATAACACTTGCACTTCTTGACCACTCAGGTCCATCTTGTAAATGAGCTATGCTCAATGATGTTCGCCTGATTAAATAAAGATTTTGATTGATTGATTGATTGAAAACAGCACACACAGTCAAACAGTAGCTTTGTGGAGAGTTGAGTATCCATGCTGTCCAAATATGTCTGCTGCTCCATCACAGATTCATCCCTCTAATAAAACAAAAGAAAAACAGCATTGGTCCTGTTACTTATTAATATGTGAGATCTAAAACAGTTCAGTTACATTATGTATGCATGTCTCTGCTCACACATTTTTTCTTTAATGTTTGAAAACAAACATGAATTTACCTCTGCACGGCAAGACTTTTTGTCATCTTTTTCTTCTTCTTTAACCTGTGGCTTGCTGGTCATAGCAATGTCATAATTATCTGCCTCTTGGCAGATAATGCTTCTGGCTGCGTCTTGGCAGCCTTCTCAGGCTCTCCCTCAACTTCGCTCTCTGGTTTAGGCTTCAATTTCACAACTTTCTCTGTATCAGATTCACATCCTGGCACCTCTTCAAGGTCTTGCGGTTGAGCCTCTTCAGTAGGAGTAGCAGAATCAGGTTCAGCTTTTTCTGATTCACCAAACTGTGCAGCAAGATTTTTTTATTGCACAAACCCTTCCACTCAACAAGGCTTGAGTGGTAGATTCATTTTCACACCACACGTGGTCTTGTGCTTCGGCCTGATAGGCATCTTCTCTCCTGGATCATCATCTCCCAGCTTTTCATTTGGTTGCATGACAATCTGTTCCATTACTGGAATGTCAGTCTGAGATGCGTTGTTCTTTACACTGGGGGCATTGGAGCCACTAGGTTTAAATGACCACATAGAACTGCTACCTTGCATTAAAAGGAATAAATGCAATTTAATGTTTTTTGGTGTGCATTCATTAATTAGTATTGGCTATGTTTATGTATATATATTGTATATGTATAGAGAGAGACAGAGAGAGAGATTGTTTGGTTTACAAATGAAAGGCTTGCCTGTAGTTCGGTGACCAAGCAGCCAGCCACTCCCACTTCCTGAGCTATATAAGCAGTTCCTCTAAGCCTCACTGTGAAGCATTTTTTCTTTGCAGCTGAAGGCTCTGTCAGTGTGTCCTCTGAGTGGGTTGGACCTCTCTGGCTGGCTGGGGCCTGCCCCCCCCACCTTGTTGCTCCTGCTTGTCTCTGCTGGGCTTCTGTTCTTGTTTTACTGCTTCTGGTTTGTATTTGCCTTCGGCGGTGTTTGCTTCCTTCTTTTTTTGGGGGGGGGCTTTTCTAGGCTCCTAGCATACTGCTATTCAGAGCTCATACTGCTAGTTTTCAGTTACTCATAACTCTCAAATTACTTGCATTGCAACTGAAAACCTGACCTGTGTGTTTCAGCTCAACTATAGCTGGTCCATGTGGCATATTCTATTACTTTCACCTGTCTCAGATTTACTTGAACCTAGCTATACAGCTTACTCATGCTTGTTCTACTTACCTCATTGCTGCAATCTCATTGTACTGCCTGTTGACAATGCTTAAGAGCATTATGCCTCCTTTAGTTGCAGTTACAACTCAGTGTACTCATTTGTTTTACTACTGTTGTACAGGCCTACTTGCTTCCTGCTGCTGCTTTGTTTACTCCCATTCCTTTTGTACCTTGTTTACTCTGAGGTTAGCTGAAGCTCCTCCTGAGGCTATTAAATTAGCTTTTATATCTGCATGTGGTTCTCGGCTTTTCATCACTTCCTTGTTTGTCCTACGGCAGGGACTGGTTGGTGTTTGGGGGGTCGTGGCCTATGTGGCTAATTAATTCTGTTCTAAATCCTGTCTTCACCACCGAAAATCCTCAGAGTTTGTCACCTTGATTTGGATATTCAAGTCTGGCTGGCTTGCCCCTAAATCAGTGCTGTTTACTTGCTATACAGTTGTTATGCAGGTCCACCTATTACTACTACTGCTTACTGACCTATCAGGTCCACACTTGCTTATGCAACCGTTATTCCTTTCTTACGCAAACCATTGCTTCATGCCTACTGCCATCCCCTCGGCTTCAGCCTGGGATTCTGCTTCACTCAATCTGCATTCGACCTTGCAAGGTCTCAGCACTCAATGCTTATTACAATCTCAGCATGCCATGCTCATTCAGCTCACCAGCTTTACAGCACTCAATCAATTTCTGGGGCATGCCATCCATTCTATTTTGGAGCAGGGTTCCTGCAGCCGACAGTCTCACTCTGCATTTAGTCTGCATCTCGCGCATGTCCAGCTTGGGGCGGGATCCTTCTCACCTGGCCCATAGCTGGGAATGTTCTCACTTCGGGCTTGGCTTTAGCTGCCTGCTACATGACAACAGCTCCTGGTGTAGAATTTAACACTATTGGTGAAGGGTGGAAAAAGTTACCTCTTTTGGCTCTAGTGTTCCACTATAACGGTTGGCCATTGACTTTAGTGGTTTCCCTAGCGAGGCACCTTCACCGCACTCTCCCTACGACTGCCTCTGGTTCACCTATTTTGATTTAGGGTGGGTAGACCAGGTGAGTGCCTCAGCAGTTGTTGCTCTCCTCCTGTGCCTTGGATGCAAGTATTGTTGCAGAGTTTTCTTGCAACCTTCCACGGTGTTCCCACTAGATGGTTTGAGTGAGTGCCTTCCTCCAAATTGGAATATTTTCCACTTCCCTTTAATTGGGTTTTCCAAATTGCAGCTGCAGGGCCGTCACTAAATAAACTATCCCAAGCCTGGACGGAAGGTGACCTAGGCCTTGGATCCCCAGAGATTTCCTCCTCATAGGGTTTTTTCCTCTCCTCCATTGCCTCAGGTCATAACACTTAGTTAGCTTGGGGTTTCCCCCTAGTTTCTTTAGGTAGGTTCCGTTGTTGGATGGAGGTGGATGATGTCCTGCCATTCCCTCTCTCCTGAGGGGATCCCCTTCTCTCAAGGCTAACCATTACTATCATGCTACACAAACCTGGGCAGTCATTACGTTATCCCACTGAACATCTCATTGCATTATCAAGCTGCCTATTCTTCTCTACTACTACATTACAGTTACTGCTCTTATGTCACAGTTACTGCCTGCTCATATGCTTCGTGTTGCCTCCTTTTTGGGAATGATACTACATTTCTTTTAGGGATTCCTTAGGTACCTTTAGCCATGGGAACCATCCCGTTGCACCTCTAGGGGTGCCTTCATACCCCTCCAGGGTGGTAATTCCTCTGGAATAGAGTGCAAATGGCCAAAACCAAACTAACACAGTTGCACAAGCATAACACTATACTGGCTGCATAGGTCAGTGAAATGAAAGGCTTGCCTGTAGTTCGGTGACCAAGCAGCCAGCTACTCCCACTTCCTGAGCTATATAAGCAGTTCCTCTAAGCCTCACTGTGAAGCATTTTTCTTTGCCCCACCATCCTCCCTCCTCCTCCAGTGGCAGCACTCTCTTAGGGGGATTCCTAAGGTACCTTTAGCCGCGGGAACCATCCCGTTGCACCTCTAGGGGTGGAACCCTCTCTGAGGGTTCCTTGCCTTCATACCCCTACAGGGTGGTAATTCCTCTGGAATAGAGAGTGCAAACGGCCAAAACCAAACTAACACAGTTGCACAAGCATAACACTATACTGGCTGCATAGGTCAGTGAACTGATATTGTCTTCTGCTATTAATATACTAATGTGTTATTCATATATTCTCTTCTAGGGTACTGGAATATTTACCTTTTGGTACCTCCAGCACAACTAATGATGTGTGAGAACTGATGAAATCAGCACATGTCTTGCCATTCCTAAGGTTCCATTCTTCTGTTTTTGAAGGGTGACAATTATTTAATAGACATGGAGTAATTTTTGTACTAACTTGCCTGTTCTCCTGAACTGTATCAACTTGTTTTTAGGATCTTGTATTTTTTGCACTTATTTATGTTACTGTACATGCACCATTGGTAGCACTGTCACTTTAAATGCTTACAATTTCATGCATAAAAGGGTTCTTTGTACTTGATACGCTAGCCTCCTGATGATGCATGTTTGATTGCAAAATGGGTAGAGGTCTCAGCCACTAATCTCATTTGCACATTTGTATGGTGGTTCTTTTTGATATTTTGAAACATTAAAGTTGCTTTTCTGAAGAATCCTGAGTTGTGCGGCTATTTGATGTGTGCATCTACAATGTACCACAGTGTCAGCTCACCACACTTACATGAGCATCTTTACCCCACAGGTACGCATTGCACATCGGTGTGGGCATGATGGCTGGAGGAGGTTGAAGGCCGGGGCAAGTTACTTTGGCACCTTGTTCGACAGATCTGGGTCATAATGGAGTGGCAGAAGCACTTAGTACACTTGGGTGAATGAAGTGTTCAGCTCCTGGAGGAGCTTGTCAGGGCCGATCAGCCATCTGCGACCTCCCAGTAGCCACCATCATACCCCAGTAATTTTAACTTTGTCCCAGTTTCCACCCACCCAGTTCCCCCATTGTTGTTGTTTGCTGTTTTATATATATTTTCTTTGTACATTGTTTTGGCTTTGTTTTTGATAATAAACTTTCTACTGTTGTTATCTAGTGTCCTGTGTCTTTGTTTATGTATGTTTTAGCTTTTGTTGCACAGGTAAGCTCACTAGCCAGTAAATGCCTATTTTCACATATGGCCTGGGAGGTTATAATGACAAACATGCAAACATTATGACATTGAGGGGACTGACAGGCAATACTCAGCAGACATGTCTTCAATGTTGCAGCCTTACTACGGTGGGGGGCTATTGACATTATATGACAGTGTACATAGGCATTGAGGTAGGAATGAGTACAGTCACTTGGTGGACAATGATTGATTGTGTTAGAGTGTTGCCAAATGTTAGGGGAACTACTCATAGTTCTAGGTAGTGGTTACCTATGGCCAGTTTTTTGTGATTTGCAGTTCTGCTCCTACAGCCCACCTGCATCACCCTGCTGGGTGACATCCTTGCCTAGCTCATGGCACAAGGTTTCCCAGTGCTCACCCTGCAATGTTTTTGCCTATGCATCCACTTGTACAGTGTTCTGACCATGGTGGTTGTGTGCTCCTGTGGGTCATCACATTCTGTTCTCCATGTGTCCCCTGCATCTCCTGTGTGTGTGCCGGCCACCTTCTGGGTTGTGGCTGTCCATGGTCATGGTCTGGTCCCTGTTTCTTGGCCAGCCCTCCCCCCCAAAAAAAACTGCAAGACTGAGTGGCCTCAGTGTGTGGGCCTGTCCGTGGCTTTCCCCTTGTTGCTGTGTGTAACTTCCATCCCCCTGTGACTTCCTATTGTGTGTCCTTCGGTGTGCTGTCCCCAGCTCCATGTCAGGGCACCTTGTCTCCTCCACCTGTGCACAGTGAGCACAGTCTTGGGTCGGATTTCCCAGCAGCAGGGATATATCTATGTGTGGGCCCCTACCCCACTGTCCTGTCTATGTGCATTTTTCACACTACACATCTGACACGTGTACAGTAGCTACATATTGGTTTACATTTTTGTGACATTGCCTTTGGTGTGTCTGTTGCTATTATTTGGCTCTTCCACTGTTGTATGCTCATAATGTCTGCTACCTGGTCTCCTTCTGGGCTTGAGCCTCCAGTGGCCATGTGGTTCACCTGTGCCTGGCACCAACTCTGTGTGCACTGTGCTGCTGTTTCTGTTTGCACTGCCTGCTTGTTATATTCAAAGCTGTCTTCTTTGCTGGGCTATCTTTGCACTGGTCTCTCAACCATGTTTGCCCACCTTCGTTTACCCACTATATTCAACTGTGTTTGCCCCTGGGCTGTTCCTTTGACTATTGTGTGCAATTAGATGTAGGGCCAGATATTCAAAAGGGTTGCGCCATGCACAATAGAGTTGCGCCCTGCGCAGATCGAACTCTCCATTCTCGCGATATTCAGCAGGAGAGGCATTCGCCACAGAAAACATGCTGAGCAACAGTGCAATGCAAATGAATGCATGCTGAACCAGAGGGGAAAACCATGCATAAACTGCACAGCCCGATATTCGCCGGGCTGTGCAGGTGTCTCAGGCACAACCCCAACCTGCGCCTGCACAACTTTGAGCCAAAATAAAAGGCTCAAGTCGAGGGGCCATCCACAGGTGAGCTACTGCATTGCAGGGGCACAACACAGCAGCTGCCACCTGTAGGTAGTACTAACCCACTCCTGTGCCCCCATTGCCCAATCGCAGGCAAAAGGTGAAAATCCCCACCACCACCCCCACTGGCCCGGTCGCGGGCAACAGCGAAATGTCCCCCACCAGCCCATTGGGCTGCATTAGATTCAAAACAACCCCCTCCTCCGAATACATCCCTGGTGGTCAGTGGACCGAAAAGCCAGATGCGAGCTGTATCAGTTTAAAACAACCCCGAACATAGCCCTGGTGGTCCAGTGGACGAAACTCCGATCACGGGATGTAAGCATTAAACACCCCAACACATCCCTGGTGCCTGGTGTCCCCCACCCACCCAAAAGCCCCACACCCGCTCACCCCCAGCAGCGGCTGGCGGCAGCATCCACCCGCGCCGCCCCACGCCAGCTGACTGGCACCGGTGGAGCTGCATGCCATCGGTGCAGAGCAAGAGCCAATGGGCATGCCATCCCATACCGTCCTAAGACAGTCCAGTTTTCAGAAGCGGCTCATACCACAAATGGTTACCAGAGGCACAGCTGGGGCACAACAGATGGCAGCCAGGGCACTGATATATTATTATTATAGAGGGCAGCTTTGCACCATATAGAACACCAACTGGGGCACAGCATTTTTACAGGGCACGTGCCTGGCAGGCCCTGACGCAGACGCCACTGCCAATTTTGTGAATGAATGTATTCATTCGTCTGAATCTGTCTTCGTATGGTATGGGCTGCCGCCCATTGGCTCTTACTCTGCACCAATCGGGCATGCAGCCTTACTAAACAGTCAGTCAGCGGGCAGCGGGCGGCAGGCGGGTGGGATGCCACACCGCCGCTGACGGAGGCCGGGTGGTGGGGCTTCATGGGTGAGGTGAGGTGGGGGACACTGAAGCACCAGGTATGTGCTGGGGGGGTGTTTATTCTTACATCCTGCGATCGGGAGTTTCGGTCCACTGGACCACCAGGGCTATGTTCGGGGGTTGTTTTTAAACTGATACAGCCCCCGATTGGCTTTTTGGTCCACTGGACCACCAGGGATGTATTCAGAGGAGAGGGGGTTGTTTTAAACTGATACAGCCCGTGATCGAGCCGGTCCACTGGACCACCAGGGATGTATTCGGGAGGAGGGGTTGTTTTTAAACTGATACAGCCCGCGATCGAGCTTCTGGTCCACTGGACCACCAGGGATGTATTCGAGGAGGAGGGGGTTGTTTTAAACTAATGCAGCCTGCGATCGGGCTGAGTGGGATATTTCTGCTGTTGCCCGCGATCGGGCCAGTGGGGGTGGTGGTGGGGATTTCACTCTTTGCCCGCGATCTGGCTGCAGGGCGTCGGTCCCCGATGGATGCTGCTGGCAGGGCGCCAGGCACAAGTCCTCGGGATCGAGCGCATCTGCATGCTAATGGCATGCAAATGGGGCCATAATCGAATGCAAATGCCCCCATGCGCCCGCGGAATTATGGCCCCATTTGCATATCATCACCTGAATATCGGAAATTTGCACATGGCGCAATGGTACTTGCACCACCACAAGTTGAATGCACCACTCTGACCACTGCGGTGGCGCAAGTTCCACTGCATGCACAGTGGCTGTGGCTGGGGGTGATATTCAAAGGAGTTGCTCAGGGCGCAACTCAGCTGAATGTCGCTCTAGCACACTCCTGCACTATTTTGTGCATACAAGGGCTTGCTCCACAAAATAGAGCAGTTTGAATATCTGGCCCGTGGGCTAATTTTGACCACTGGGCAGTGCAAATTTTACCCCCGGGTAAAGTTTTGAATACTGGGCCCCTGAACTTATACTACTTTTGTGCATACACATTATTGCAGTTTCTACATGTTTTGCATTTTTGGCAAACATATATTTTGAATCTATCTAACATACATATTCTGAGTTATTGATACCTTTTAATTTTTTTATTCCCTTGTAAGATGCTAAATATATAAAACAAAACACAAAAAATATTTTCATAACATAGTTTTAAATTATACCCACATGGAAAATAACTATATTTTGTTAATATAGTATGTATACTATATCTGAATATGCCTAAATATATCACATATTTCAGATATATGTACAATCGTCCAGTTATATTTTAGATATTTGCAGAATTCAATGAGATATGCCTTATACTTGGCATTGATAAACAAAATGTATATATTCTTTTACACTGTCAAATAAAATATTCTGTTTTAGTTTTTATTGTTTGTATGGACTCTTTAATGAAAAATTATTATAGTTTTATGCAAGCATAATTTCACTCTGTAATTTCTACAGTAGTGTATGTTATTCATATTAGATGTACATTCTGAGATATATTACATATATGTTAAAATGGGTTTAGCCTGATACACATATGGATAGTATCTATAATATATGTGTCATTTATTTTACATGACATATATATATATATATATATATATATATAATGTTTTACATAGTAAATACAAATATGGCTAGAATATATATTACATACACCTTTATAATATATATAAGCTACGTTCTGTAAATATATATTGAATGCACTATTTCTGCATATCTTCTTATTGTAAAATATGTATACAATCAAAGAAGGCTGCTCCAAAATGTAGTGGTGCTCACAAAGTAAATGTAAACAAACTTATGGTAAAAGTTAGGCACACACACACACACTCACCAGATCAAGAACTCCAGAAGACAATTCTTAGATTTTCCACCACAAAGTTTATTTGCACACAAAAAAAATATTATAAAACCAAAGCCAATAGTAGCAATAGTAAAAAAACAGTCTTCCCCACAAGAAGGACATTTTGTGCTCTTCTCGAGCTTTTTCAAATGCAGTGTGGAACGTTGATCCTGTGTTTTTTACCATTGCCAATTTTGGCTTTAATTTTACGATGTTTCCTTTATTGCACAAATTAATTTTGAAATGGAAAATCCAAGAAGTGCCTTCTGTTAACTTCTGCTGTGAGTAAACATGTATCTTGTTTGCTTGCAAGAACCCCACGAAGGTCGTGAGGGCCTCACCAGACAACCGCCCACCTTACCGGATGTCACCAGGAGCCTCCCCCCCACTGGAGCGCTGAAGCAAGTGGGTCGCGAGGGCCAGAGACACTTCCCTCCCCCAGGAACCCCACGAGGGTTGCGAGGGCTCACCAGACGAACCACCATCCCACCGGACATCACCAGGCCCCCCCACTGAAGCGCTTGAAGCAAGGTACAGAGCAGGCAGGAGACCACAGCTCCCTGCACCTGGTGTTCGGCTTGTGATTTCTTTGTGCTTTTGGCACCAAAACCAGTTCAAATTGTACTAGAACAAACAACATCACTTGCCTTTAACTGCAGCCTTAATCAAACAAAGGACCATACTGTGACTTAAGTTTAAAAGATCGGCGTAGCTCTGCTGATAGTTTTTATTTTGTTTATTTTGTCCCTCATGTTTGCTTGCTAAGTGAGATAGTAGCTTGTACCTTAAGGGCTGAACTGCACTGCGCAGCTCACATTACAGCAGTTGCAGGGCGAAGCTGATAGTTTTTATTTTTATTTTGTTTGTTTGCTAATTTAAATAGTAGCTTGTACCTTAAGGGCTGAACTGTACTGCGCAGCCCACATTACAAGTTGCAGGACAAACCAGGTGGGTAGTTATGGAGCATTATTTTAAGGCTGAAAAGGGGATTCAAAGCAGTTTTACACTCACCTGGTCTCAACTCCTCCCCTCTGATTGCATATAAATTGATTTCTCCCCTCTGTCTTCCTCTCACAGCGGGTCACGAGGGCCAGAGACGCTGCCCTACTCCAGCAACCCCACGAGGGTCACGAGGGCCTCACCAGACAACCGCCCTCCCCACCGGACATCACCAGCAGCCCCCCCCACCAGAGCACTGAAGCAAAGGTATTAAGCAGGCAGGAGACCACAGCTCCCTCGCCTGGTGTTCCAGTAGCGAATCTGTGCCTTGGCGCTGTTCAGCGGCTCCCCCGCCCCACCACTACCGCCTGTGCGGCATTCCTTATATAGCTATAGTCAGGAGACGCTGAAACCAGGTGATGCACCAGAACCTATCAGCCCACTTTCAGATTAGCAGTTTATAAGATCCCACCACTAGCGGCTGCTACACCGAGTCCCAGCTTGCTGCTGCTTGCTTCACACATCAACCATGCTCCTCTACCTAATACCACTCTTTTCCCTAGCTTTTGCTCTTGCCTCTCTCCCCCCAGTAACCCAGCCCATGCAGGACCCAAACCTCCACACCCTGTACACTGTGTCATCTCCCCATGCCCCCCATCTACCTCCACCTCTCAGCTCCAGCCACATATGCCCACCCATACATGGGCTCTAAGCTCTTCTGTCCTCCCCCCTTCTTTCCTGGCCTATCCATTCTATGCAGCCTAGCTACCTCGTCCTCCCTCTACACCCCACAAACAACCCACTCCAAGCTTAAGTCCAGATACACATGGAACACCTCCATGCACTACATCACCCTGTTTCTCCTCTTGGCGGGGGATGTTGAAACCAACCCAAGTCCATCGCCTCACTCTACCCCCCAAACCCTTCCCTAGGGCCTTAGATTACTTCACCTAAACATCTGCAGCCTCCTGAACAAAGTACCTGAGTTGCAACTCACTGCCCTAACTCTCTGCCCAGACATCTGCATTATATCTGAGACATGGCTGAAACCACACCATGCTGATTCAAAAATAGCCATCCCTGGCTACACAGTAATCAGGCAGGACAGACAGGGCAAGAAGAAAGGAGGAGGCATCACCATGTACATATCCACCAGGCTCCAGTTCACCCCTGTCCAGATCCCTGGACCCACATCCCAAATAGAATCTATGCTGATAAAACTTGCTGTACCGCATTCCTCCCCGGTGTACGTGGCAGAAACTTACTGTGCTACTCCTGCGCTCAGCATCCTAGACCACCTAGCCACTTTAAAGTCTGCTGCCATAGCTGACGAGCTCTACATCCTCGAGGAATCAACTACAATTGGCTAGCAAAAGACTGCTCTAAACTACGGAGCAAAGTTCAATCCCTAAACCTCTCCCAACAAATCAATCAACCCACCTGACTAAACTCGAAAACACATAACCACTCCCTCCTGGACTGGGCCCTCACAATCCACCCTCACAGGGTAATTAAAGCCGGCCTTCTCCCTGACTCTCTGAGCGATCACCATATGGCTTATATGGTCAGGAAAGTGCACAGACCTGCAAACCCCCCCCCAGGACACTTCTCAAGAGAGCTTATAAATCCCTGTCTACATTCCCTTCTAAATGACCTTGCCCATGTTGACGGGTCATTCATTCAGATGGCACCCTCTATTGACTATGCTTTTGACATGTTCAGAGACAACTTGCTTGCTGTTTGGGACTATCACGACCCCCTAAGATGCAATAGGGTCAGGGGCTCCCATCTCCCCTGGGTCACCGCCGACATCATCGGCAGTTGCCGAGCTAGGGACCAGGCCTAGAAAAAATACAAACAAACCTGTTCCCTAGAATCCCTGCAGCGATATCGCACCCTCTGTAACTCCTGCACCAAATCTATACGGCAGGCAAAAAAGATCTATTTCAAGGCGGCTCTCGCCTCCAACCTTAGCCACCCTTCTAACTTCTGGAAATCCATCAAAACCCTGCTTACTCCCCCAGCCCAGCCGCCTACCCTAACCCTATCAATCCATGGCAGCACTGTCTCAGACCCTAGTGAAGTTGCCTCCGCTTTCAACACCTTCTTTACTAACTGCACTGCCTCTCTCCTCATAAACCACCCATGCACCTCACCCACACCCAGTTCCTCCTCACAACTCCAGCACCCCCCCATCTCCACATTCTCATTCCGTCCAGTCTCCACGGCCAAAGTACTCCATGCCCTACATTCTCTAGACCCCAAAAAAGGCAAATGCCCATTAGGACTGGATGCCAAACTTCTACACCTTTCAGCCCCTGCCATTGCCGCCCCTCTAGCCGACCTCCTAAACCTCTCATTTTCCACAGCTCAAATTCGAGCTGCTTGGAAGCAGGTGGTTGTCATCCCTCTACCGAAGAGTGGTGATCCATCTGCACCTGCAAATTATCACCCCATCTCCCTTCTCCCAATTCTGGCCAAACTTCAGGAACACCTAGCCCTTACCCAACTCACTCAATTTCTCGACTCTACTTCCTTCTTAACCTCTTATCAGTCAGGGTTTCATAAATCTCACTCCACCATCACCGTGCTCTTAAGACTCTCAAATGACATCTCCTCAGGGATGGACAAGGGGCATATCACCTCAGCCATTTTCATAGATCTGGCCAAGGCCTTCAACACTGTCTCCCACTCAAAGCTACTCACAAAACTAAATGATGCAGGCCTCTCCAGCCTTGCTACTAGCTGGTTCCAGGCCTATCTGACTGGCAGACATCAGTCAGTAAAAACTGGCTCACAAGTATCCCTCCCACTCCCAGTCATCATGGGGGTCCCCCAAGGCTCTGTCCTGGGCCCCTTACTTTTTTCCATATTCTTAAATGACCTCCCACTGACCTGCTCAAACTCAGCCATACAAATGTATGCAGATGACACTGTACTGTGTGCCTCCAGCCACTCCACTGGGGACGTGTATGCAGCCCTCCAACAGGACTTTGATGCTGTTCAAAAATGGCTCAGGTCCAATCAACTAGTACTAAACTCAAAGAAAACTGTCTCCCTAACCTTTGGCATGCAACCTCGACTCTCCCACCTAGCTGCTCCTCCCGCCTTCCATACCCTGGACGGGTCCCCCTTGGAAAGCTGCACCTCCTTCAGATACCTGGGAATATGGCTTGATCAATACCTTGATTTCTCCATCCACATTGACTCGCTACACAAAAAAACTGCACTCCAAACTGGGTGCACTTCATCGTAATAAAGGGTGCCTGCCCACCACGGTCCGGAGGGAAATAGTGCATAAAATGATTCTCCCTATCTTTGACTATGGCGACGTGGTTTACGGCTCAGCACCCTCATCCACCTTGGCCAGCCTGGACGCCCTTTTTCACTCCTTCTGTCACTTCATCCCGGAATGCCCCCCCACTACCCATCACTGTGACCCATACAGCTCCTTAGCATTACCCTCGCTCAAGTCTTGACGACAGATACACTGTGCAAATGTCATAGCTAAATTCTGGACAAATTCCCTCCCCCCCACCTCAGCTCCGCTTTGTTGGCACAACCCTCTCCGGCCTACTCTCTCAGATGCTCCGACTCCAGGCTACGCCAAGTCCCATTCATGCACACATTGAAGGGCTAATCCACCTTCAAATAACGCCTGCCCAAACTCTGCAATGATCTTTCTGCTGGTATCAGGCTCACCCCCACCTCAAGGCTCCTTAAACTGCTCCTCCATGATCATTTCTCAGACATATGCAACTGTTACCAGCAACCCAGAAACGCAACCAAGGGGCATCTAAATGTACCTTGACAGTATTAAATTCTCAGCAAAATTACTGTGTACCTGCATGTTTTCTGCCTGTTTATGCTCTGCGGTCTTAGGACTAAACCTTGTAATAGCGGATTGAATCAAATGCGAGTCTAGCTTTGTAACTATTTTTGGACCTGTTGTTTTTACCCCTGTATGTACTTGTCCTGTTGTATTTTCTATGTAACTCCCCAGGTCACATCTGGAAGCGAGCAGTCCCTGCTCAGTATGCTTGCCTGGTTAATCTCTTGAATAAATAAATAAGATATAGTGGCCCGGATATTCAAAGCAGTTTTTTTTCCCCAATTGTTTAACCAGGTGAGACACACTAAGCTGAAAGCTTGTTTACAGGTGCAACCTGGGAGCACAGGGAAGTTAAGTGACTTGCTCAGGGTCACACAGTATGCAAGTGGGGGCTGTAGGATTCAAATCCAGGTCTCCAGATTAGCAGCTCAGAGCCTTAAACCACTGCACTATACTGCCTCCCTTCGAGGCAGTATAGCATATAGCGTGCAGTATAGAGGCCTCCCTCCCACAAGAAAATATTTCTGACTGAGAGAAGAGAAACCCTAAAGGCACTGAAGAAAGTAAGCATTACCTCAGATTAGTCTGAAGTTATAAATTGTAGGAACTGTACTTTTTTACCTGTTTGTTTTAAGGCTGTATGTGTTGGAATATATATATATTTGTTCTGTAATTATTGTTCTGTTTTGATATTTTTAAAGTAAAGATATTTTTTTTTTTACAAACGAAACTGCTGGAGTGCCTTGACATTTCTTTTTATTTTAAGTGGAGCTTTTAAAGGTTATAAGAACACCGTGTATGGGCTTATTGATATACCAAACTGGGAAACGGATAGAGTTCTCTAAAGTCTTGCATAGAGTTCTTAGGGTTCATTTGAAAGACCTGGTTGGGTGCCCATAGGCAAAGATATCTGGTCCCCCGAAGACAGAATTATCTGAGCCTCATAATTGGGTACGCTAACAGTAGGTTATCAGTTTGAATCCTTCCAGAGCTTGAGACTAAGGTGACTTGAACCCACAAAACAGACAAGAGGGCTACCTTGTTCTGTTCATTGTACACAAATCATACACTCAGAGGTTGGCACTTTGGGAGTAGAGGGCTGACCAGCTGAGTGAGTTTGTGACAGATTGGTTGATCCATCTCAACTGAGATGTGCCTGCGAAAGAGTGGAAATGCACCAAAGAGAGATATTCAGTGGGAGAAAATACGCAATGCAAATCGCAGTGCGCCAATGCGCAACCCTAATGAATGCATGCACAAGTGCAGGGTGTGTAGCCAGAATAAGCAGCGCAGTGCGGTATTCAACATCAAGCCGATGGAACAAGTGCAGAGTAACAGGGACATGCGTGGAGCAAACTTGAGCCCATAAAAAGGCGGAGCAAGCAAGGGAAGGAGGCTTGCACCCTGGAAAGCAGGGGAGATAGACAGAGAGAGAGAGAGAGAGACAGAGAGTGACAGAGAGAGAGACAGTGGCCAGGCAGGACAACAGCAGGGGTGCAAGACAGGCACAGAGGCAGGAGGTGCAACAGGCTGTGAGACAGGGCATGTGACCCTGAAAGTGCCTGTGTGTGTGTGTGAGCAGCTCAGTGTGTGTGTGTATGTGTGTGTGTGTGTGCGTGTGCATATGTGTGTGTGTGTCAGATATTAGTGGGGGCAGCAACGGCAGCATGAGCCTGCAAGCCTGGACAGAGGAGTGGCAGTAGGAGTACCCAGATGGGTGGGAGGCAGAGGCCACAGCCAACAGGCCGCCAGCAGGGAACCCCTGACACAGGTGTGCACCCAATGCAGGAGCACACGCAGCAACACACAGCCGGCGTTGGCCGGGATGACAGCCGCACAGGGGGGCAGGACAGGCCAGGCCATGGCCAGTGCAATTTTCCAGATGGAGGCAGTAATGAGGGGTGTGAGGAGGCAGGAGGCAGGGCGGCTCGGCCGTGGAAGGGCCCAGCGGCGGTATGCCTGGAACAGGTTGTACCGTGCCCGCACCATCTTCAAACAGTACAGTGACACCGACATTGTGGGCCAGTACTGCCTGAACCAGGCAATCCTGAGGCAGCTCTGTGAGCTGTGCAGTGATGAGATGCAGGCACCCACAAGACAGAGCCACGCCCTGATGGTGGAGACCAAGGTCACGGCCGTCATGTTCCTGCTCGCCATGGGTACCTTCCAGAGACCAACAGGGGACACCACAGGCATAACCCAGTCAGCCGCGTCATGGGTTCTCACACAATTCTTCAACGCACTGCTGCCACATGCTGTGGAATACATCCATTTCCCCAGCACACAGGCAAAGCGTACAGTGAACAAACAAGAGTTCCACAGGGTGGCACATATGCCTGGCATGCTAGAGGCCATTGACTGCACTGATGTAGGCATCCACTCACCACCTGAGCTGGAGGGGGTGGCCTACATCAACAGGAAGGGCTACCCCAGTGTCAACTGCCAGGTGGTGTGCGATGCCAGGGGGCCCATAATCAATGTCTGTGCCACACACCCTGGTGGAGCACACGATGCCTTCATCTGGTCCCAGTCAGCACTGTGCCACAGGTTCGAGCATGGGGACATCCCCACCGGCCACCTAGTAGGTGAGTATGCAGCTGGAATGGGCAGCCTGGTACAACAGGGCAGGGTGTGGGGGAATGCTAGGCTGGGGGCATCAGAGGGTGTGGCTGGGTTGGTGGGAGAGCAGCCACACAGACCACCATGCTAACCCCACATGTCTTCACACAGGTGACAGTGGATGCCCACTCAGGCCCTGTCTACTCATCCCGTCGACCCCAGTGCAGGAGTGATACAATGAGGCACATGCCAGCACACGGAACATCATTGAGCATGTGTTTGGGCTGCTGAAGGCATGGTTCCATTGCCTGGACAGGTCTGGTGGTACCCTACAGTACAGCACCTCAAAGGCCTGTGGCCTATTCCTGGTCTGCTGTATGCTACACAACATGGCCACTGACCATGGGATAGCTGTCAAGGTCGAAGAGGGGAACAGCAGTGGGGATGACATGGACGCTGGACCAGGCAGTGGTGGGCAGCCCCCCAGGTGAGGGGAATCCCAGCTGCACAGAATGGCCCAGCAGCACTGGGACAAAATTGCAGAAGAGCACTACGGTGCATGCAGGTAGGTGAACATGACCACGCACATGTCCCAGGGACCATAGCACAGTATACAGGCATGCAAGGCCAGGAACCATGACAGACACGGCCAGAGGGTAGCATGGATGGGCATGGGACTGGACTCCTTGGAAGCACCCTGTAAAGCACTGTAGACCCCACCCACACACACACATGTATAAGCCCACGGGCATCCACATGCTCACACCTAGAGGCCTCCAATGGGCATGTGTCAGATGCTGAACACCAGTGCACAGTAGCGGCCGGTGTTGTGTTGGCATCATCATGCACAGGCCACAGTGGCCAGCGGCCGGGTGGGTGTGCACAAGGCAGGCATGTGGCATGGACCATGGATGGCATGACCCTAGAATGCACACGCCCACGCCACATCAAGGTGCACACAGGGCTGTGGCAGACAGCGGACAGGGAGGGTGGTGGATCAGGACCGCCGTGCGTTGTCGCACGGCCACAGCAGACATGTGGCCGGCCCCACTGAGACCGCCCAGCAGACGCAGGCTGTGCGATGGCCACAGGGGGTGTCACTGATGGTCCCCTAGGTGTGTTACTGTGGGAACATGACCTGTCCCTCGCAGGTGCCTGCAGGCTCCCAAACAGGCCCACTCCAGGCATGCCCGGAATGCCCACAGCAGATCCCGGCATTGACACTGACGGGGTAGCACAATGCCAGGACCAAAGGGTGGAGAATGCACTCCATGGGGTCTGCGGCGGATGGCCATGCACCAGGATGGCCAGTGGTGCTAGGCCGGCTGTGACCACAGCGGTAAGCCGATCCAGGGCTGCGGTCGTGTCCTCCCGCATGCGTGTGGTATCAGCCAGGAGCTGGTCATAGTCCCATCATGCCTCCCTGTGGACTGGCGCAGCTCTGTGTGGAGTGCACACACCCCTGCTACGACCAGCATCTGTTGCTCCATGGAGGCCCGGAGCAGATAGGTGTGCTTAGTCAAGGGGTTGGCACCCTGGGGGGCATGGGCATTGTGCCGACCCATGGGTGTTGCGTGACCCAGCAGCACAGCCCTCCGAGCTGGTGGGAGCTGCACAGTGGGACCCCCTTGGGGCTGATCAGTCTGCGGTGCAACGGCAGTGGCCACTGCACCCGGCCCCCCTCGGCCCCATCCTGCTGCCGCTGCTGCCCCTTTGACCACTGTGTGTGTATTGGTGCCGGGGCGGCAGCACCACCACCGCCACCCCTTCAGACTGTGCTGCGCTGTTGGCGCCCACAGCCTCACCGGGCGTTGCAGCCGGTGGGCGGACAGCCACCACCAGGGCACCATCTGCACTGCCATGTTGGGTGTGTGGTATGGGTGCCTCCCCCTGATTGGCAACACCACTGTCCAGGAGAAGAGTCACGTCATCATCGGTCCTGGACCCCGCCCCAATCTGTGTCTCAGCATACTGGACGCCATGGCTGGTGTCCTGCTGAAACACTGCCAGGGCCTCATCCACAACCATGCCACAGGCATCCGGTCAGACAGTGGGGATGGGCTGACTGCAGTCCAGACCCCGGACACCAGTGGAGGTGGATGGATGGTCCTCCCGGTCCAGAAGCGCCCCCATGGTGGTAACCCCCACCCCTGCCACTGCATGCAGGTGCTCTGGAGCTGTAAAAGAACACAAACACATTAGTGCCGCTGGCACACACCCCGCCCCCCTTCCACAGGTGCTGCTGTACCTACCATGCAGTGATGGGCAGCTCCCCATCTGGAATCCTCTGCTGGGCATGCCCTCGATGGCACTGTGCAACGTGGAAGCTGCCACCAGCTCCTCCTGCTGTGTCAACTGTGGCACATCAGGCAGTCCACCACCCGTGGCAGCACATGCGGCCCAAATGGCAGCCACCTTATCCTTTATCCTCCTCCGGTCCATGCCTACCTTCTTTTTGCACTCCTGTGCTGTCCTCTGATGGCTGCCCTGATGGTTCACAGCCCTGGCCACTCCCTCCCATGCAGCCGCCCTGGCCTATGGGGGTGCCTGTTGAGCCACTCAGGAGGGTCTCCCAGTCCAGGTAGGCATTGAAGAGGGCATCGCTCTCTGCCCTCGTGAAGTTCGGCCTGCGCTTCCATGCAGGCTCCTGCTCCTCCACTTACTCATGTTCTGACATGTTTATTCCTGAGGGTATGGACATGTGGGTAGCGATGGCTGCAACACACAACGCCCTCCCAATCCACTGTCCCAACAGGTCCACAGCCTGGTGGCTCACCTCTGAAGGATGCAATATCGGTCTGGTGCCTGTGCAGTCCCATGGCGCATTTATAGCTCATCACATGCAAATGAGGGGATGCACAACTGTAATGAGATGCAAATGCCTCTGATGCACCGCTAATATACTGATCAGCCCATCTGCAGATTCCAGCTGAATATCGCATAGTTGCATAACATGCATTGGTGTTGCACATGCGCAAGTCATGGCGCAACTGTATGACATGCGCAGTAGGCCTGGTGGTGTGCATGCATGCACCGACATTGTATACATCGCTGGTGCATCCCATGCACACTGCACTATACGCGGTACAGCGCTCTGCCACTATTGGGCATGTGGCGCTCATGTGCTATGTGCCCTATGGTGCCCGTGCATGACTGGCCCCATGGAACGCAGGGCACACATGCCCCTATTGTGCACCATGCATGGTGTGCCCTACCGAGCTGTCGCGCACGGTGCGCATGCCAATCTATGACCTCACGTGTGCCCTTTGACCCTCCGGGTGACCAAAGGCATGTGCCAGTGCTGCCCCAGCTGTATCATGCAGCACCAGGGAATGCACGATTCAGAATGGCAGCATATCACCAAGCGAGTCGCACACCCACAGCACATGTGGCTCGTGCACTACTTGGTGCCATTTTGAGTTCCCAATACCTGGAACAAGCATGCTGCGCCATGGCACAGTGAGGGCTCCCAACTGGAGCCAAGTGGTACTTGTAAATCTTGTGGCCCTGGTAGAGCCACATGTGAGATGTCTCTTTGCCCAGGTGCCCCTGGATCAGCCACATACGGAGGTGTGGCAGGAGGTGGCCAAGGGATTGGAGGAGGCCACTGGGGCACAGTGGAGTGGGGAGCAGTGCCTCCACCACTATGGGGACTTGAGGAGGAGGGACCCTGATAGGCTTCGGGCATTGCAGGCATGCGTGCAGAGGGGCGCCTTGCCATGTCCAGGTGAGTGCACTACGTCCATGTCTGTGCCATTCCAGTGTTCTGTGGGGGCCAGAAGGGTGTCACACCATGCTGCAGGGGGGCTGTGGCCATGCGCTCTGTTGGCCGTGGCAGCTCATCATGGGTGTGCTGTGCCACTGCACCACCACTGCGCCGGTCCAGGTGGAGTGCTGTGGTGGGGGGGCCTGTGGGGTGTTGCCAGGTACTGATGTGTCTTTCTCAATGTCTCCCTACTAGGACCTGAGGATAGGCGCCATGCTCGGCTGGCAGGCACTGCAGGTGGACGGGGGCAGGTAGGCGCAGGGAAACAGCCACAGGGTGCAGGCCGCATGGGCAGTGCAGCAAGACAGGTGCTGGTTGCACCACAGCTAGCAGGTAGGCACTCTTCCTTGGTTCATTGTTGTGCAGAGTGGTGGTGGGCCACAGCCCCCTGTGCACATGGCCATTCCAGCTGTGCACCACTGGTGGTGTCCATTACACCATGCCATGGCTATCGCACAGGTGTGTGGCTGCTGCAGGTGGGCTGTGGGTGCACCTGTGTTCCAACCGTGCCACTGCCACTCCGCCACTATGCCCTGTTGCCTGGCCACCATGGTTGTGGTGTGTGGCACGTGGGTGGTGCTCATGTGCAGTGCCCTGCGTGGCCCTGGATTGTCAGGATGGTGGCTCGTGTGGTCACACACACTGCAGGTGACTGTGTGCTGTCTCAGGGGTGCATGTCACCACTGTTCACTGTGCACGGTCGGTGGGCTACAGTCATATGGACATACACTCATACCATGTCTCCTCCTTTGTCCTAGGTGGCCAGCAGGATGCAGTGAACACGAGGCTGTTACAGTGGATTCTGCAGGTCACCATGGCCACACTCCAGGTGGCATGACTCATTTGTCAGGCCCTGTGTAGGCCACAGAGGAGATGGTGCACCAGGCACCAGTAGGGCAGAGACGCCCATAGGGCCCGTTGGCCTGCACCCCTTCCTTTCCCTGTCCCCCCTTCCTTTCCCTCCCTTGTACCCTTACCCAGCCATGTCACCAGTCCCCCTGCCTCCCTTCCATGGCCTACCTTTCTGTTTGTGGCCACCCCATTCCCTGCTCCTTGTTAATCTGTACATAGCTGTTGTTACATGGTTTTAATACACTTTTGTACTGTTAGCCAACTGTGTCTGTGTCTACTTTGCAGCTGGTGTGTGGAGCCATGCTGCAGTGGTGTGTATGGTGGCCAAGTGGTACATCTGGGGTTGACTGGAGCTTGTGCCGGGTGGTCTGTGCCCAGTGGCAGGTGGGTGTGCCCTGAGGCATACCTGTGCACTCTGTACGTGTTGTGTGGCATGTGTGTTTTGTGCTGTTGGCATGTGTGTTGCCAGCAGGGGTCCAGGTGGTGTGTCACATGCCTTCCTGAGGGTGTTGCCAGTGGCTGAATGCTGGTGGATATTGGTGCCATGCAGCCTCCATGCACCACTGTGGTGCACATGGTCGGGGGCCTGCAGCCATGTGCCTGCCATGCCTCCCACCTGGCATTCTCCGCACCCTGGTGGTGGTCTGTCCTGCTCTGGTGGCATGCTCCCTGCTGTGACTGTTGGCCTGTGTCCTGGCCCATGCACCTCTGGCCCTTGCGCAGCCCTGGTTGCATTATGGCGCATGCTGGTTTGCTCCTTGGCGCATCCCTGGTTACACTATGGTGCATCCCTGTGATATTAAGCTGTGTTGCGCTGGCGCTTGCCGTCGTGTGAAACCTTTGAATATCACGTTCGGTGCACACTGGCACAGTGTACTTGCGCTGCGCAGCTGTTGCACCTGCCTCTGATGCATTTCTGAATATCCCACCCCAGTATGTGTAGAAAACATATTTTATATGTCAGATATATTTTTGCAAATGCCTGCTTTGGTAATGTGTATGTATTTGCATAACCAATTTGCAAATTTCCAAAGTACAGTTTATCAACCAAAATCATGATCATTTCTATTTTTAAAATATGTTTCAATTCACAGCATTAGCTTACAGACCAGAGGGAAAGGTAAAGAGTAAAAAAAAAAACAAGAATATGTACTGTAGGAACTCACCCCAACATTAAATGGAACTAAAGAGGTGTGGTATAAATACCTATTTGAGCCTTTATGAATTATGAGCTCAAGAAGTAAGACCTATGTGTTAAGTATAAATGTAAGTATGTGTTAAAGGTGCATCATTAAATGATCATTCTACTAGAGAAAGAGCCAGCCACTGGTGCAGCGGCAAGGCATCCATCTGCAGCGCTGACATTCCAAGTTAGGGGACGGATGCGGGAGTTGGAAGGCTGGCCAGGGGAGTAGGATTGAGCAACCCAGGGACTGCTCTCCTTCTCTGGGGGGAAGGGGAACAGTGTCCAGCGCAATGCAAAGCTCTGTTGCAGTCTTGGGGTACCACCATGGTTGACACCACAAGTCAGGGATACAGGGCAGATGCTGGTATCATTGCACATCCCCGCCCTCAGGGAAAATATCTCCTAAAAAATTATAGCCCCCACTTCTGCCTCCATTCCTGCTCTGACAATGGTCCTCTGGGGGGAGTCCCACTCCTGCGACCTTGCCCTAGGGGGCAGGCCAGAGCCTAGAGACCCAAGTTCCCTGAGAGGGGGTGCCAGCCCAGTGGCTCCACCCAGGGGGGTAAGCTTGGGGATGGGGGGTTGAGAGCAGAACAGGGGTACCAGAACCAATCGGGGAAGGTCTGGAAAAAAAAATAATAATTCTACTATAGAAATCTAAATGGTTACTAATACAAGAAATTCCAAATGTACAGTTAAAGATATGTACATTAAGATAAATATATTGCCTTTCGGTCTGGGTATTTTAAAATATTTTTACAATGCAAACATTTAGAAAATATTTTAGATGTATACCAACTATATAAAAAAATGTATATCAATTAAATATTCAAGATATAAGCAGATATATAAAATATATATTATGTACCTATAATAAATATACCATGGAAATATATTTATGATAAACAGTGGAACCCATTTATAAAGGACACGTGTGCAAGCAGAATTTGTCCAATATAAGGGGTGTCCACTATATCCTAAAGTCTTAAAAAATGAATCTTCTTCTCTACAGCACACACCCAGGAGTTAAAATCAATTTGCCCCACCTCTGCCAACCAAGGGTATGGGGAACTGCCATTTGCAGCGGAGTGGGAACTGAGCAGTAATCAAGACTGGAAAGAACTTGCTGTACAGTACCTGTGCCACCTGGCGATCAGTTGGATGAGCAGTAAATGTGATTGGTAAGAATGTGTATAGTACCTGTGCCACCTGGCGATCAGTTAGATGAGCAGTAAATGTGATTGGTAAGAATATGTACAGTACCTGTGCCACCTGGGGATCAGTTGGATGAGCAGTAAATGTGATTGGTAAGAATGTGTATAGTACCTGTGCCACCTGGCGATCAGTTAGATGAGCAGTAAATGTGATTGGTAAGAATGTACATACCTGTGCCACCTGAGGATCAGTTGGATGAGCAGTAAATGTGATTGGTAAGAATATGTACAGTACCTGTGCCACCTGGGGATCAGTTGGATGAGCAGTAAATGTGATTGGTAAGAATGTGTATAGTACCTGTGCCACCTGGCGATCAGTTAGATGAGCAGTAAATGTGATTGGTAAGAATATGTACAGTACCTGTGCCACCTGGGGATCAGTTGGATGAGCAGTAAATGTGATTGGTAAGAATATGTACAGTACCTGTGCCGCCTGGGGATCAGTTGGATGAGCAGTAAATGTGATTGGTAAGAATCTGTACAGTACCTGAGCCGCCTGGGGATCAGTTGGATGAGCAGTAAATGTGATTGGTAAGAATCTGTGCAGTACCTGTGCCACCTGGGGATCAGTTGGATGAGCAGTAAATGTGATTGGTAAGAATCTGTACAGTACCTGTGCCAACTGGGGATCAGTTGGATGAGCAGTAAATGTGATTGGTAAGAATGTGTACAGAACCTGTGCCAACTGCGGATCAGTTGGATGAGCAGTAAATGTGATTGGTAAGCATTTGTACAGTACCTGTGCCGCCTGGGGATCAGCTGGATGAGCAGTAAATGTGATTGGTAAGCATTTGTACAGTACCTGTGCCGCCTGGGGATCAGCTGGATGAGCAGTAAATGTGATTGGTAAGCATTTTTACAGTACCTGTGCCGCCTGGGGATCAGCTGGATGAGCAGTAAATGTGATTGGTAAGCATTTGTACAGTACCTGTGCCACCTGGGGATCAGCGGGAAGAGCAGTAAATGTGATTGGTAAGCATTTGTACAGTACCTGTGCTGCCTGGGGAACAGCTGGATGAGCAGTAAATGTGATTGGTAAGCATTTGTACAGTACCTGTGCCGCCTGGGGATCAGCGGGATGAGCAGTAAATGTGATTGGTAAGCATTTGTACAGTACCTGTGCCGCCTGGGGATCAGCGGGATGAGCAGTAAATGTGATTGGTAAGAATCTGTACAGTACCAGTGCCGCCTGGGAATCAGTTGGATGAGCAGTAAATGTGATTGGTAAGAATCTGTACAGTACCTGTGCCGCCTGGCGATCAGTTGGATGAGCAGTAAATGTGATTGGTAAGAATCTGTAAAGTACCTGTGCCACCTGGCGATCAGTTGGATGAGCAGTAAATGTGATTGGTAAGAATCTGTACAGTACCTGTGCCGCCTGGCGATCAGTTGGATGAGCAGTAAATGTGATTGGTAAGGAACTGTACAGTACCTGTGCCTACTGGCGATCAGTTGGATGAGCAGTAAATGTGATTGGTAAGAATCTGCACAGTACCTGTGCCGCCTGGTGATCAGTTGGATGAGCAGTAAATGTGATTGGTAAGAATCTGCACAGTACCTGTACCGCCTGGCGATCAGTTGGATGAGCATTAAATGTGATTGGTAAGAAACTGCACAGTACCTGTGCCGCCTGGCGATCAGTTGGATGAGCATTAATTGTGATTGGAAAGAATCTGCACAGTACCTGTGCCGCCTGGCGATCAGTTGGATGAGCAGTAATTGTGATTGGTAAGAATCTGTACAGAACCTGTGCCGCCTGGCGATCAGATGGATGAGCTGTAAATGTGATTGGTAAGAATCTGTACAGTACCTGTGCCGCCTGGCGATCAGTTGGATGATCAGTAAATGTGATTGGTAAGAACCTGTACAGTACCTGTGCCGCCTGGCGATCAGTTGGATGAGCGGTAAATGTGATTGGTAAGAACATGTACAGTACCAGTGCCACCTGGCGATCAGTTGGATGAGCGGTAAATGTGATTGGTAAGAACGTGTACAGTACCTGTGCCGCCTGGCAATCAGGTGGACGAGCGGTAAATGTGATTGGTAAGAATGTGTACAGTACCTGTGCCGCCTGGCGATCCAGTTGGACGAGCGGTAAATGTGATTGGTAAGAATGTGTACAGTACCTGTGCCGCCTGGCAATCAGTTGAATGGCGGTAAATGTGATTGGAAAGAATGTGTACAGTACCTGTGCCGCCTGGCGATCAGTTGGAGGAGAGGTAAATGTGATTGGTAAGAAAGTGTACAGTACCTGTGCTGCCTGGTGATCAGTTGAATGAGAGGTAAATGTGATTGGTAAGAAGGTGTACAGTACCTGTGCCGCCTGGCGATCAGTTGGATGAGCGGTAAATGTGATTGGTAAGAAGAGGTACAGTACCTGTGCCGCCTGGCGATCAGTTGGATGAGCGGTAAATGTGATTGGTAAGAATGTGTACAGTGCCTCTGCCGCCTAGCGATCAGTTGGATGAGCGGTAAATGTGATTGGTAAGAATCTGTACAGTACCTGTGCCGCCTGGCGATCAGTTGGATGAGCGGTAAATGTGATTGGTAAGAATCTGTACAGTACCTGTGCCACCTGGTGATCAGTTGGATGAGCGGTAAATGTGAATGGTAAGAATGTGTACAGTACCTGTGCCGCCTGGCGATCAGTTGGATGAGCGGTAAATGTGATTGGTAAGAAGGTGTACATTACCTGTGCCACCCGGGGATCAGTTGGACGAGCGGTAAATGTGATTGGTAAGAATGTGTAAAGTACCTGTGCCGCCCAGGGATCAGTTGGACGAGCGGTAAATGTGATTGGTAAGTATGTGTTCAGTACCTGTGCCGCTTGGCGATCAGTTAGACGCGGCGGTAAATGTGATTGGTAAGAATGTGTATAGTACCTGTGCCGCCGGCGATCAGTTGGACGAGCGGTAAATGTGATTGGTAAGAATGTGTACAGTACCTGTGCCGCCTGGCGATCAGTTGGACGAGCGGTAAATGTGATTGGTAAGAATGTGTACAGTACCTGTGCCACCTGGCGATCAGTTGGATGAGCGGTAAATGTGATTGGTAAGAATGTGTACAGTACCTGTGCCTCCTGGCGATCAGTTGGACGAGCGGTAAATGTGATTGGTAAGAATGTGTACAGTACCTGTGCCGCCTTGCGATTAGTTGGACAAACTTAAATGTGATTGGTAAGAATGTGTACAGTACCTGTGCCGCCTGGCGATCAGTTGGACGAGCGGTAAATGTGATTGGTAAGAATGTGTACAGTACCAGTGCCGCCTGGCGATCAGTTGGACGAGCGGTAAATGTGATTGGTAAGAATGTGTACAGTATCAGTGCCGCCTGGCGATCAGTTGGACGAGCGGTAAATGTGATTGGTAAGAATGTGTACAGTACCTGTGCTGCCTGGCGATCAGTTGGATGAGCGGTAAATGTGATTGGTAAGAATGTGTACAGTACCTGTGCCGCCTGGCGATCAGTTGGATGAGCGGTAAATGTGATTGGTAAGAATGTATACAGTACCTGTGCCGCCTGGCGATCAGTTGGATGAGTGGTAAATGTGATTGGTAAAGTATGGTACAGTACCTGTACGCCTGGCGATCAGTTGGATGGCGGTAAATGTGATTGGTAGAATGTGTACAGCACCTGTGCCGCCTGGCGATCAGTTGGATGAGTGGTAAATGTGATTGGTAAGAATGTGTACAGTACCTGTGCCGCCTGGCGATCACTTGGATGAGCGGTAAATGTGATTGGTAAGAATGTGTACAGTACCTGTGCCGCCTGGCGATCACTTGGATGAGCGGTAAATGTGATTGGCAAGAATGTGTACAGTACCTGTGCCACCTGACGATCACTTGGATGAGCGGTAAATCTGATTGGCAAGAATGTGTACAGTACCTGTGCCGCCTGGCGATCAGTTGGATGAGCGGTAAATCTGATTGGCAAGAATGTGTACAGTACCTGTGCCGCCTGGCGATCAGTTGGCTGAGCGGTAAATCTGATTGCTAAGAATGTGTACAGTACCTGTGCCGCCTGGCGATCAGTTGGATGAGCGGTAAATGTGATTGGTAAGAATGTGTACAGTACCTGTGCCGCCTGGCGATCAGTTGGATGAGCGGTAAATGTGATTGGTAAGAATGTGTACAGTATATGTGCCGCCTGGCGATCAGTTGGATGAGCGGTAAATGTGATTGGTAAGAATGTGTACAGTACCTGTGCCTGGCGATCAGTTGGATGAGCGGTAAATGTGATTGGTAAGAATGTGTACAGTACCTGTGCCGCCTGGCGATCAGTTGGACGAGCGGTAAATGTGATTGGTAAGAATGTGTACAGTACCTGTGCCGCCTGGCGATCAGTTGGACGAGCGGTAAATGTGATTGGTAAGAATGTGTACAGTACCTGTGCCGCCTGGCGATCAGTTGGAGGAGCGGTAAATGTGATTGGTAAGAAAGTGTACAGTACCTGTACGCCTGGCGATCAGTTGGATGACGGTAAATGTGATTGGCAGAATGTGTACAGTACCTGTGCCGCCTGGCGATCAGTTGGATGAGCGGTAAATGTGATTGGTAAGAAGGTGTACAGTACCTGTGCCGCCTGGCGATCAGTTGGATGAGCGGTAAATGTGATTGGTAAGAAGGTGTACAGTACCTGTGCCACCTGGCGATCAGTTGGATGAGCAGTAAATGTGATTGGTAAGAAGGTGTACAGTACCTAGGCCGCCCGGGGATCAGTTGGATGAGAGGTAAATGTGATTGGTAAGAATGTGAACAGTACCTGTGCCGCTTGGCGATCAGCTGGACGTGCGGTAAATGTGATTGGTAAGAATGTGTACAGTAACTGTGCCGCCCGGCGATCAGTTGGACGAGCGGTAAATCTGATTAGCAAGAATGTGTACAGTACCTGTACCGCCTGGCGATCAGTTGGATGAGCGGTAAATCTGATTGGCAAGAATGTGTACAGTACCTGTGCCGCCTGGCGATCAGTTGGCTGAGCGGTAAATGTGATTGGCAAGAATGTGTACAGTACCTGTGCCGCCTGGCGATCAGTTGGATGAGCGGTAAATGTGATTGGTAAGAAGGTGTACAGTACCTGTGCCGCCTGGCGATCAGTTGGATGAGCGGTAAATGTGATTGGTAGAAAGGTGTACAGTACCTGTACGCCTGGCGATCAGTTGGATGGCGTAAATGTGATTGGTAAGAAGGTGTACAGTACCTGTGCCTGAGGGATCAGTTGGATGAGAGGTAAATGTGATTGGTAAGAAGGTGTACAGTACCTGTGCGCCTGGGGATCAGTTGAATGACGGTAAATGTGATTGGTAAGAAGGTGTACAGTACCTGCCGCCTGAGGATCAGTTGAATGGCGGTAAATGTGATTGGTAAGAAGTGTACAGTACCTGTACACGCCTGGGGATCAGTTGGATGACGGTAAATGTGATTGGTAAGTATGTGTACAGTACCTGTGCCGCCCGGGGATCAGTTGGACGAGCGGTAAATGTGATTGGTAAGAATGTGAACAGTACCTGTGCTGCTTGGCGATCAGCTGGACGTGCGGTAAATGTGATTGGTAAGAATGTGTACAGTAACTGTGCCGCCCGGTGATCAGTTGGACGGCGGTAAATGTGATTGGTAAGAGATGTACAGTACCTGTGCGCCAGACGATCAGTTGGAGACGGTAAATGTGATTGGTAAGAAGGTGTACAGTACCTGTGCCGCCTGGCGATCAGTTGGATGAGCGGTAAATGTGATTGGTAAGAAGGTGTACAGTACCTGTGCCGCCTGGCGATCAGTTGGATGAGCAGTAAATGTGATTGGTAAGAAGGTGTACAGTACCTGTGCCGCCGGGGATCAGTTGGATGAGGTAAATGTGATTGGTAAGAAGGTGTACAGTACCTGTGCCGCCCGGGGATCAGTTGGACGAGCGGTAAATGTGATTGGTAAGAAGGTGTACAGTACCTGTACCGCCCGGGGATCAGTTGGACGAGCGGTAAATGTGATTGGTAAAATGTGTACAGTACCTGTACCGACCGGGGATCAGTTGGACGAGCGGTAAATGTGATTGGTAAGTATGTGTACAGTACCTGTGCCGCCCGGGGATCAGTTGGACGAGCGGTAAATGTGATTGGTAAGAATGTGAACAGTACCTGTGCTGCTTGGCGATCAGCTGGACGTGCGGTAAATGTGATTGGTAAGAATGTGTACAGTAACTGTGACGCCCGGCGATCAGTTGGACGAGAGGTAAATGTGATTGGTAAGAATGTGTACAGTACCTGTGCCGCCAGGCGATCAGTTGGACGGCCGGTAAATGTGATTGGTAAGAATGTGTACAGTACCTGTGCTGCCTGCGATCAGTTGAATGACGGTAAATGTGATTGGTAAGAATGTGTACAGTACCTGTGCCCTGGCGATCAGTTGGATGAGCAGTAAATGTGATTGGTAAGAATGTGTACAGTACCTGTGCAGCTGGGGATCAGTTGACGAATGGGTAAATGTGATTGGTAAGAATGTGTACAGTACCTGTGCCGCCTGGCGATCAGTTGGATGAGCGGTAAATGTGATTGGTAAGAATGTGTACAGTACCTGTGCCGCCTGGCGATCAGTTGGATGAGCGGTAAATGTGATTGGTAAGAATCTGTACAGTACCTGTGACGCCTGGGGATCAGTTCGATGAGCAGTATATGTGATTGGTAAGAATCTCTACATTACCTGTGCCGCCTGGGGATCAGTTGGATGAGCAGTAAATGTGATTGGTAAGAATCTGTACAGTACCTGTGCCTACTGGCGATCAGTTGGATGAGCAGTAAATGTGATTGGTAAGAATCTGTACAGTACCTGTGCCAACTGGGGATCAGTAGGATGAGCAGTAAATGTGATTGGTAAGAATCTGTACTGTACCTGTGCCGCCTGGCGATCAGTTGGATGAGCAGTAAATGTGATTGGTAAGAATGTGTACAGTACCTGTGCCACCTGGCTATCAGTTGGATGAGCAGTAAATGTGATTGGAAAGAATGTGTACAGTACCTGTGCTGCCTGGGGATCAGTTGGATGAGCAGTAAATGTGATTGGTAAGAATTTGTACAGTACCTGTGCCACCTGGGGATCAGTTGGATGAGCAGTAAATGTGATTGGTAAGAATTTGTACAGTACCTGTGCCGCCTGGGGATCAGTTGGATGAGCAGTAAATGTGATTGGTAAGAATTTGTACAGTACCTGTGCCGCCTGGGGCTCAGTTGGATAAGCAGTAAATGTGATTGGTAAGAATGTGTACAGGACCTGTGCCAACTGGCGGTCAGTTGGATGAGCAGTAAATGTGATTGGTAAGAATGTGTACAGGACCTGTGCCAACTGGCGATCATTTGAATGAGCAGTAAATGTGATTGGTAAGAATGTGTACAGTACCTGTGCCACCTGGGGATCAGTTGGATGGGCAGTAAATGTGATTGGTAAGAATGTGTACAGTACCTGTACCGCCTGGGGATCAGTTGGATGAGCAGTAAATGTGATTGGTAAGAATTTGTACAGTACCTGTGCTGCCTGGGGATCAGTTGGATGAGCAGTAAATGTGATTGGTAAGAATGTGTACGGATCCTGTGTCACCTGGGGATCAGTTGGATGAGCAGTAAATGTGATTGGTAAGAATGTGTACAGAATTGGTGCTGACTGTGGGATCAGGAGGGTAATGGAGTAATCCCCTGGAGTAAGATGTCAGGCAGTATGCATCAAGTGAAGTGAGTGATGACTTAATAGTACCAGACAAACCGGCTAAATATGGTGAAACATTAGTAGGCAATTTGCAGCCTGTGACAGGGGTACAGAGCAGCTCACTATGCCTGCTATACAGGGGTTGCATAGTACGGTATAAATGGGATTTTTAACATTACCAACATAGCTTTTGGCTTTTGGCAAGGTTGATCTGTCTGTTATATGAGAGTGTCCGCTATAAGTGTGTCCATTATAAGTGGGTTAAATATATGTGTCACGTATATTCTGTAAATAAATCAGATATTTCAAATTGTCCAATTTGAGATATTTTGCATATACTTCAGACATATGTTGAAAACATATTTTAAAATGTATTTGAAATATACCTTTATAAATACATCTAAGATATATTTCTTTTCCATATGGATATTCCTTAAAACTCTCTCCTGCATCTGTTCCAGTCTACTAAATTAACTCTGTCTTGTTCCTGTCACTGGATACAAAATATAAAATAAATATTATGGCCCAGATATTCAAAAGGGTTGCGCGTAGGGCAACAGTGTTGCGCCATGTGCAACCTACTGATGTGCCCCGGCGCGATATTTAAATGGGAAAAGTGCATGGCACAAATCCCGATGCACCGGAGCACATCTGTAATATATGCAGGTGCAGATGGGGGGGCGTGCCCATGCATACCCTGCACAGCCCGATATTCAGCCCAGGATGTGCAGAGCCATGCATGTGCAACCCTTACCTGCGCCAGCACAAAAGTTGATCCAAAAAAAAAAAAAGGAACAAAGGATGGCCACCCACAGGTGAGCTGCCGCATTGCAGGGTGCAACACAGCAGCTGCCGGCCACCCGAGCTCTTGCTGCACCTCCATGGTGGCGCCCCCCCATGCCCGATTGCGAGCATCAGTAAAAAGGATTTATCCAAAATTCCTGGTGGTCCAGTGGACCTGCCCGCCCAATCGTGGGCTAAGTAAGTATATAAAATCCTCAAGATCCCTGGTGGTCTAGTGGATCTGCCCACCCGATTGTGGGCTAAGTACATAAATAAGAATCATCAATATCCCTGGTGGTCCAGTGGACCCCCCCCACCTGACCACTGAATCCCACTGCCCCGCTTCCCCGGTCAGCGGCGGGCGGCAACACCCACCTGCCTGCTGCCCCGCCTACCGCTGTTTACCGTCAGCGAAGTAGGCTTATCGCCCATTGGTCCTGGCGTGAGCCAATAGCCGTAGCCCATACCGTACTACACATTCCAGATATGTGAATGGGATCCATTCACATATCTGGAATGTATCTGCTATAAACTACACATCATGGCTCACGCGCCGTGACCAATGGGCATCAGCTCCTACCCGGCGGTGTCATTCAGCGGAGCTGCGGGCGGCAGAGCTGGTGGGGTGCTGCTGCCGCACGCTGACCGGGAGAGGGTGGTGGGATTCAGTGGGCGGGTGGGGTGAGGGTCCACTGGCCACCAGGGATATTGATGATTCTTATTATGTACTTGGCAGCCGCGATCTTGGTCCACTCAGACCACCAGTAATGAGGATTTATATAATGCTACAACCTGGCATCGGCGAGCAGCGGCCCACTGGACCACCGAGAATTCTGATTTTCGCTTTTACTGCAGCCCGCGAATCGGTTGTGGAGCACATTGCCCGGCTGCAGTGGGTGTCGGTCCTCTGACGGCTGCTGCCTGGCAGGGTGCCAGGCACAAGTCGCCGGGGATCGGCGCACCTGCATGCAAATGGAGCCATAATGACATGCAAATGACCACATTTGCACCTTGCATACATTATGGCCCCATTTGCATGTGCACTTTTGAATATCGTGGTTGCTGCGCATAGCGCAATGGAACGTGCACTAGCGCATCCCCCTGCTCCACTCTGGCCACTTGCGCTGGCACAGTGCCACTGCGCCATGCACCTGCGGTGGTCAGGCTGTGATATTCAATGATGCTGTGCCATGGTGCAGCTCCGCTGAATATCGCCCAGTCCACACTCCTGGCGCAGCCAAGCCTAATAAGTCATGCCTACAGCCTGGCGAGTTTGAATATCTGGGCCCCATGTGTTTATGTGCCCTCCACACTTCCAGCACCCAGTAAAAAAAAAGTAGTTGTCAATAAAATCTTTCAAGGATCCCCTTGTATCCTTCCCAGTCTAAGTTTACTTTGCCATGCTCCTGCTGCATCGCCTGCTACTTCCAAGACTGGCTCACATTGTGCAGTCTCTCTTCTCCTCTGCAGCATGATTTCATTAGCTTGCCTGCCTGAAATTACAGTTAAAGAGAAACAGTCAGCACTAGGAGCCTAACCCCCAAGTGTTGAGCTGCTTGCAATTTATACTATGTATGCCAAACATGTTTTTTGTGTTTTTACATGATGTTTACTGCAGTATGGCAGATTGTATCAGACTGATTATGCTAATTTATAAGATGACATGCTCTGTAACTACAAATCCCAGAATTCCCTGAAGCTGACATCAGAGAAAGGTTGCAGCAGTGGGAGATTCAATAGCCTGAAGCCCATGTTAAGAGTTTTCATAAGCTCTGACCTTTTGTTTGCTGATCCTGCTGCACCTCCCTGGGCTAAGTACAGTCCCAAAAGACAGGTCATGACACTCTACCCTGTTTATCCCTTTCAGATATTTAAAGGTAACTATAACATCCCCTCTTCCTTTTGACCTCCAAAGAGTACACAAGTACACATTCATGGTGTCCATGTGTTCCTCATATGATGTACCTTGCTGACCTTGCATGATCATCATTATCATCCTTGCTTCTGATTTACTAATTCCACACAGTCCTTATCCCCTTTCAGGTGTGGGTTACAACACTGAACACAATACTCTAGTTGTGGCCTTACTAGTGACCCTTAGAGGGACAATAGCACCTGTTTACTCCAATTTCCAAGCCCTATCCCTATACATCAAAGAAAGAAAAACCAAATGGGCAGACTCGATGGATCAGTGGTACCCATCTGCAGACACCTTCTATGTATCTATGAATCCTGTTTGCCTTTCTAAGTACCTTTGTGCCCTGGATGGTTGACTTTAGGTTATCACTAATAATGACTGTCAAATGTCTTTCCTTAGTGGTCAGGCTGATTTTACACCCCCTCTCCTGCCAGTAGACTATACAAGGGTTACCCTTGCCTATGTTCATATCATTGCACTTCTTCACATTAAACTTCAGGTTGCAGACCTTGAACCTCCCCTCCCACTTTTCTAGGTCCTCCTTCATATCCCTAACACCCTCTTCTGAGTCTACCCTGCTGTAAAATGTAGTGTCATCTGCAAAGAGGCAAATTGTTCCCTTGATCCCTGTTCCTACATCACAGATAAACACATTAAACTGACCTGGTCCCTGCACTGACCCCTGTGATGCCACACTTGAGACCACCATAACCTCTGACATTTCCCCTACTTACAACCACCCTCTGGGTTCTCCAACTTAGCTAATTTGCTTGGCGCATGACTTTCTCTTCACAAAACCATGATGCTTCCTTTCCAGAAGCCCATTTCATTCCATAACTTCCCAATGGACACTCCTTGAGGATGGTCTCCAGTTGTTTTTCTTCTATAAATGTTATGCTAAGAGGCTCATAGTTTCCTGGTCCTCCCTCCTCCAATCCACTGGGACTACTAAACAACAAATAGAAACCAAGTACCTGCCGCACCACTGTAGAAAAAAACATGAGCTGGTTTAATCAAATTTAAAAGCTATTTTTTTTTTGTGAAGGGGGTAAAAATGCAGTTAAAAGGTAATTTTTACCTCAGCTAGAGTTTCCATGCCAAAGCCAACATTTTTTCATAGTGGACTCCGCACTTTTGCAAAGGTGAAGAGTATCCCCACAGTGACCACTATAAATACAGAGCACTTAAAGAGACAAATGCACATACACAGGTGTTGTGCAAGTGGCCCCGGAAGGAGTCTACATGACTGTGCACAAAGACTCAAAATTGAAACATAGACAAATGCAATGGTATGTACAAGTTGATTGTACTGGCTGTGATATTAGACTAGATAATAGGCAATATACTATTGTTAGATATTATTTCTTAATCATTTGTCAAATACAGAACAAACCTCACTCATTTTTCTTTGCTTACTAGCTATGGTGTAATATTGATTTTTCAGGAGCTAGAAGAGAAAAGGCTACAAATATCATAAATTAAAAGATGTTAAAATCCAACAGGAAAAATCAAGGTCTGGAGAATATAAAGGAAGGGGGTGGTTTGAATGAATATTCCCTCCCTTTGGACCAATTATAACAATCTCCATGCTAAGAAATACAGGCTTGTAATCCTGTGGATCGGTAATTGTAAGAATGTGCTGGGCCAAAGCATATTCTCTGTCTCCCTCATTTATTGCTCTCATGTGGTCCCCCACACCTTTCTTGTGTTTGCACTTTGTTTTGCCAACATAGCAGCTACCACAGCTGCACATTGCAAGTTTGGTAATGTTGGTTCTCTCATAGTTAATGAACTGTCTTGCAATGATGGTATTACCATTCTTAGGGTTAGTTAAGGACACTGTTTTTTGAAAGACCCTGCAATATATGCACCTATTGCAGCAAAAGCATTGAGGAGTGAGTCATGGCAGCAGCATTTATTCAGGTGGGAGGGGTTGCATACTGTGGGTGAGTTTGTCCCCCAAACATGTCCCTCTTCTATACACTATTCTTGGCATAACACTGGTATGGACAACTAGTTTGCACTGCATCCTCACAATATGTCCATTATTATTGGTGATCCTTTCTGGATGTTCTGCTGCTGATGAGAAGGTAGTAATCAAGTTTCAGCAATGCTCTGCTTCCCTATTATTGCTCCTTGATTACAGCAGTGTTTTCCTAGGCTGTGATCCAGCATGTTCCAGTGTATCATTTACAACCTGTGCCCTATATACCCTGCTTTGAAACTGTTTCTGGTGATCTAATGCCTGTCTTACAAAATCAGTCTCATTGCCACAGTTCTGGCTATTCTGAGTAATTGACTTTTTCAGATGTAATTCACGGTGCGGTGGAGTGGCAACTGCTAGCAAATAATGAAGCTTTATTGTCTGTTATTTGCCCATAAATATCAGTGCCTACGTGCTCATCTTGATGTTTGTGGATTACTATATCCAGAAAGTTAGTTGCTTGTTTCCAAGTATTGTTTCAATTTATCCAGTAGCTCTAGGGATCCTTGCCATACTATGAATGCATTGTCAATATAATGCTGCCAGAGTTCAATTAACTCAAAAGAATGGATTAGCAAGTTGGTCATATTGCCTTTATTCTCTTCCCAGAGCCAGAAATAAAGATTGGTGAATTTGGGAGCAAAGTTGCCCCCATCGCCATCTCACTGGTTTGGAAAAAACATTTCTTCTTGAAATGTAAAACAATTACATTGCAAGGAAATGGCAGTGTGACCGTACCTAGGACACTGGTGGTTCCTGGCAAGTAATACAAATTTAGAGCAATATCTTGTGAGTTGGCACCCACTATAGGCCTGGAGGCAGTTTCTTCCAGTTTAAAGTCCTTCCCTTTTGAACCCTGTATAGTCGTGGATGTCCTTCAATGGTACAAAAAGGTTATCTTTATTAATCCACCTTTTTGCACTAATTGAAGGGCGTCCAGTGTATTGTTCAAAGGAAGGACTGGAACAGAAAAACTGTCTCCAGACCTATGGTATAATGGTAGGTGCCAGCTCACAGGGTACTATACTAAAAACTACATTCCAGTTTAAATCTGGATAACTGGATAAGGAACTCAGTTGGTGTTTTTTCTTGTGGTTCCCTTGTATCCAGGTAATGTGCCGGGGTATGCAGACCTGAATCATGTGGTATGACAGTATACAGTAGACAGTATACACAGACTTGACATTAAGGGTCACAAGACTGTAACTGTCCTCTATGTGGATATCCTTGAGAACTTGAAGCACGTCACTAGTATCCTGTATTTAGGAACTAAGTGACTGCACAAATGGTTTAATGAACTAATCCATATATGTGGAAAGGGTCTCTGTCAGTGAACGGATCAAAGATATTCTGGGCCTTCCTGTATGGCCTTAAAGTTCAGCAAGCCCACCTTAAAGAGAACCCTCCAACTGACTGGCAGCCAGTGCAGTTCAGGCAGCACCCGAGTGATATGACAGTACTTAGACTGCCCTGTCAGCAATCTAGCTGCTGCATTCTGAAGCAGCTGCAACCGGCGGAGGGTACCTCCACATACCCTGAGATAGAGTGCATTACAGTAGTCAAGCCTAGATGTCAGAAAGGCGTGAACCAAGGTGGGGAGGTCTGGGGGGGGAACTAGGGGCTTTATCCTGGCAATATTTCTCAGATGGTAAAAACTGGTACAAACAACGGATGACACCTGAAACTCAAGCATCAGTCCACTGTTGAGAATAACACCAGGACTCCGCACCCTAGAAGATGCCTTCAATGGTACAGGCCCAAGAAAAAGCCCCGTTTCTGCACCAGAGGCCAACCTATCACACCCTCTGTTCAACACCACCACCAGCACCTCCGTCTTATCAGGGTTCAGTCGCAACCAGCTGGTGGCCATCCAGTCATTGATCTCAGCAAGGCAGATGTTTAGCACTTCCACAGCATTGGGTGTCCCCAGGGCAAAGGAAAGATACAGTTGGGAATCATCAGCATACCAATGAAAACCAAAACTGTACTTCCTAATGAGCTCTCCCAGGCACAGCATGTACATGGCAAACAACATCGGCGACAAGATCGAACCCAGGGGAACTCCACATGAAAGGAGGCTAGGGGAGGAGGACAAATTCCCCATCACAACCTTTTGCCTCCTGATGGTGAGAAAAGATTCAAACCAGCAGATGACAGTGCCAGCGAGTCCACAGACTTACCTTAGGCAGTCAAGTAACACATAATGGTCCACTGTGTCAAATGCTGAGGAGAGATAAAAAAGAATGAGAATTGTCCCCTTTTCTCAATCTCTCACCCTGAGACGGTCATTGTGCACCTGAACTAATGCAGTTTCTGTGCTATGCCTCGCATGAAACCCAGACTGGAGAGGCTCATATAGATCATGGGCCATGAGGTGTTCCTCAAGCTGAAGCACCACCACCTTCTCCTCAATCTTACCCAAAAATGGAAGGTTGAAGATAGGATGGTAATTTGCCTTGACGTCAGTGTCCAAAGATGATTTCTCCAGAAGGGATCACACCAGTTCCTCCTTCAAGACATCAGGAAAAACACCTTCTGACAAGGAGCACCAGACTATCAAGGCAAACACCAAGCCAATGGAGTCAACACATCCCATTAAGAAATGAGTCCAATTCACAGAAGGTATGCCTCAGCTTGGAAGCAACCTCAATGACCTCTGCCACCTCCACCAGTCTAAACTCGCCCCAATCAGGCAGAGTGCACTATGAATGCCCACAGTGACCACTGTCAGCCAAAGTATGGCTCACTGGTGGAATCTCCTGCTGGATGGCAGACACCCTGACAGAGAAGAACCAAGTGAACTCTTCACATAAAGCATTCAAAGAAGCTTTTCTCAGCTGTAGACAGGAAGGATGAAGAAGCCTGTCCATAGTCTGAAAGAGCATAGTTGGTTGGTTCTTCCAGGCAGCAATCTACCTGGACAGGAATTCTGCCTTCTTACAGTTGATTGCCCCTTGGTATACACCATAGAGTGTATGCAGGGACAGTTTGTCTGCCTCTAGACCAGTCATCCACCAGCAGCGCTCTAATCTCCAGCCCATAATCTTCATCACCTTGAGCTCTCCATCAAACCAAGGGGACCTCAAGTGAGAAGGCTTGGGTCATACACGGACCAGTGTGAGGGAGTTGAGCGCATCAAACATCGCCTTATTATAGGCAGCAACTGCCGCATACATACCGCCAATGCATGTACTGTCCACACTAGATAGATCAGCTACCACCAAAAAATCCTCAGGGGTCAAACTGCTCAAAGGGCGGTAGCTAATCCTCTCAGCTGAGGGAGGGCTCTCGGTTGGGGGGGGCCTTGAACAAAAACTACACCATGCAATGATTGGACCAGATGACTCAATCAGTCCTGAGATTATTTATCTCAAGCCCCAGTGAGAAAACCAGATCCAACATGTAGCCGCCCTGGTGGGTCCCAGAAGAAACGTCCTGCATCAGGCCCAGAGGTGTCATCATCTGGAGAAAGTTGTAACCAAGCCGAGAAGATTTGTTGTCAGCTCAAACATTGAAGTCACCCAGCACTAAACACCTGGGGACCTCCAATGTTTCACCAACGACAAAGTCGGCTACCTCCTGCAGGAATTCACTCGCCACCTCAGAGAGGCGGTAAATCAGGAGAATAAGGTAGCCTGCACCTGGACCACCACGAACAGCCACACACTCAGATAATCCTGATACTCTCAATGGGTGCAGAGTGAAGCCTAGTTTGGATCTAAAACAGAAGGCTACCCTCTGCCCCTGCATTCCGCTCTGGAGCAGTGCACTACAGTGTACCCGCGTGGGTATACCGTAATATCTAGCAAATAGCATATGGACTGCTATCTATTGCAGTGTCCCAGATAGTGCAATCAAGTTAATTTTAAGGAATATTTTGTATTGTGTATTTATTGTACATACCATTTTCTATGTTTCAGTTTTGACACTTTGAGCACATTCATGTTTTACACCCTCTAGGGCTACTTGCACAATACCTGTTTTAGGTGTGTATATATCTGTTTAAGTGCTCTGCATTCATGGTGGCCACTCAGGAGGCTCTCCACCTTTGAAAAAACAAGAGTCCACAGTGCAAAATGTCAAGTTTGGCGTGGAAGCTCCCTCAAAGGTAAAAATTACCTTTTATCTGCAAATTTACTCCCATCACAATAAAGGAGCTTTTTTTCATATTCTATTTATACTCCTCCTTGATGACCGTCCCCCTCCTTATATCGGACCCCCAGCCCCATCATTTGACATGCACCAGTTCACTCACCTCCCAGCTCAGAGGTGTCTAGCTGGCTGGGTGTGGAGCCTGCGGGATACTGATATGCTCCTTGCCAGTTGCCACTGTTTTTCCTGGTTTCCTGCCCTCCCTATTGCTGGGGCATGGCACATCAGTGGTGTATGTGGAGGTGTATGCTTGCTGCAGAGTCCCGCAGCACCCTCTCTTCACTCCTGTCCCTGACCTGTTCTGCCCTGAGGCCTCCACCTGGGGGCATTCATTTGGCAGGACAGCCAGGTAACCCTCCCTGGGAAAGGAGAGCTGTCCTCCAGACACTCAATCCTCTCCCTCCCCAGCCGACCCCCTGTGGCCTGCTCGCACCATGAACATAGGTTGCCAGGGTGGCAGGAGGTAAGGCATCAGTGCCTCAGCCCTCCACACCTCTGGGCCAGCCACAATAAAGGAGCTTTTAAATTTAATAAAACCAACTCACGTTTTTTTTTTAAGTTGTGCAGTGAGTGCTCAATTTCTGTTTGCTGTTTTTATATTGATGCTACTTACTGGCAGCACAGCATGGTCTAGTTGTGACCTTTTTTTCTTATCCCTCCATAGGTGCTACCTTAGACTCCAGGACACAACTGAACAAGATAATCAAGAGAACTACAAATTCCTGCTCCATTTCTCTCAGCACTCTGTGGTGTAACCCATCTGACTCTGAGACTTCTCCACTGTAGGTGCCCTTAGTCCCTTAAGAACCCAATCCGCTAACACCAGTCCAGAGTTCAGTTCCCTCTCTTCCTCCCCTCTCTGTGCCTGCTTACCACAGTCAGGAAGTGGGCCACTGTCTCTGTCATGAACACTGAAAAAATACTCATCAGGATGTTTTTCCTGCTTCCTACATTTTCATTTCGCATACATTTCCTGATTCTAGCCTCACAATACCATCCTTGGTATTCCTCTTCTCTCTGATTTCACTAAGGAAGACCATTTTGGTTGTCATTTACTCCAGCTATCCTCAGTTCTATCTCTGCCTTTGACCTCTTCATAACTGTTTGTCTTGTTAATTTTAGTTAAGTACAGTATGCTTCTCTGTTACTTAGAACATAGAAACATAGAATTTGATGGCAGATAAGGACCACTTGGCTCATCCAGTCAAGCCAGTTTCTCCCAGCCTACACTATTATCACAGATTTGCCTGATCTACAGCTCCTTCTTCTTCCCCCTTCCATTCCACTATGATTCCGTTGTGCTTATTCCGTGCATTCTTGAACCACACCACAGTTTTGCACCAATCACCTCTGCTGGAAGGCTGTTCTAGCAGTCCACCACTCTTTCTGTGATGTGCTTCCTCACATCTCTCCTGAATCTACCCCCCTCCAGCTTCATAGCACATTCCCTTGTTCTTGTGCACCTTTTCTTCTGAAAAGATTTCCCTCCTGTTGCCTATTTACCCCTACCTGGTATTAAAAGGTCTTCATCATATCCCCTCTCTCCCTCCTCTGTTCTAAGTTGTACATATTGAGGTCCTCTCAGAGGACCTGATAGTCTCTCTTTATAGGGCTTTTAATGCAGACCCTGCATCATTTTAGCTTCCCTCCTCTTGACTGTCTCCACGCTGGAGATGTGGGGCTCTATTTTCAAAGGAGATAGAGCACCATAAGCCCCAGCTGCGCTGAACACATGGCACATAGGGCTTGCAGAATTCCCAGGGCTACGATCAGGATTCTCAATCCCGTGTCTTCCATGCACCGCAATAGGTGAGTTAGACCAGCTTTTGATGGTACAACTTCACTGACCTTGTTATGGGTGTATGACAAGTTATTGATGCAAGCCACCGTAAAAAGGGTATAGTGTCACAAAAGTATGCAGCCTATTAGAATTGGGCGCACCATATGCTATAGAGTTCAGGACAACTGTGCCTTTGGTGCAGGGCACGTGTAAGCCCTGCACCAACTTTTGAGAATAGAGCCCATGGTCTCCAGAACTGGACACAGTACTCTAGGTGCGGTATTACCAGCGATCTACACAGAGGCAACACCACCTCCCTCTTTCTGCTGGTGATACTCCTGCCTATACACTCCAGTATTCCACTCACCCTCCCTACTGTCTTGTTGCACTGCCTGGCCATCTTTAGGTCATCCAGAGTGATTACCCCCAGGTCTCTCAGCCGCTTGGTGGTTGTCAATACCAATCCATCCATTTTACACTCCTCTTCTGGGTTCCTGTGCACTAAGTGCATTACTTTGCACTTTTTTTCAGATGCATCCTACTTGTACATTTTTGAATAAAGCAATTTTTTCCTGGACTGCTTCTCTCACTTACCTGGAGAACCAGAGTGGTTTCCTCTGTTTGTTTTTTGCTAAATTGTTTCAGGCAGGTTTTTGTCATCTCCAAAAGAGTACCCTTAGTAATTTCCCACATGTGATCCACTTAGAAACATAGGAACATAGAAACTGGTGGCAGATAAGGACCTCTTAGCCCATCTAGTCTGCCTGATTTTTCCTACCTATTGTGCCACTACAGATCCTACTGGATCTCTGGTCTTCTCTCCTCCTTGCCTTACTTCTAAGGTTCCCTTGTGTCTATCTCATGCATGCTTGCATCCTGTTATCATTTTAGCACTCACCACCTCTGCTAGGAGGCTTTTCCAGGTGTCCACTGCCCTCTCAGTGAAGAAGTATTTCCTCACATTTCCCCTTAGCCCCCCCACTCCAGTTCCATAGCGTGACCCCAGTCCTTGAGCATTTGTTCCTATGGAAAATACTACCTTCCTGTACCTTATTGATACTTGTGAGGTATTTGAACATTTCTTTCATGTTCCCCCTTTCCTTCATTTCCTCTAGTGAGTACATATTTAGTTGCTTGAGTCTTTCCTCATAGGGCTTTTGATGTCGGCCCTGCACCATTTTGGTTGCCTTCTTTGTGCCACTTCCAACAATTATGTCCTTCTGTAGGTAGGGCCTCAGAACTGGAAACAGTACTCGAGATGTGGTCTTACCAGCGATCTATACAGGGGTAATGTTACCTCCCTCTTTCTGCTGGTGATACCCCTCCCTATGCACTCAGGTATCTTGCTAGCTTCCTCCACTGCCTTATCACACTGCCTGGCTACCTTCAGGTCATCAGAAACGATTACCCCCAGTTCCCTTTTCTGTTTTGTGGTTACTAATTCCTCCTCTACCCATTTGGTATGTTGCCCATAGGTTTCTGTGCGCCTTGCATGATTTTGCACTTTTTTGCATTGAACACCCAGCTTCCAAATCCTTGACCATTCTTCCTGCTTTTTCAAATCATCTCTCATTGTCCCCCCCCCGTGTGTCCACTCTGTTGCATATTTTTGTGTCATCTGCAAAGAAGCATACTTTCACTTCCAGATCTTCTGCAATGTCACTAATAAAGACATTGAAGAAGACTGTGCCTAGTACTGACCTCAGTGGCACCCTGTTGGTCACCTTGCCCTCGTCACAGTGGACCCCATTTACCACCATCCTCCCACTCCTATTGCTTAGCCAACCTCTTACCCATTTTACCACTTTTGGATGTACTCCTAGGCTTCCCAGCTTGCTCAACAGTCTTCTATGTGGAACAGTGTCAACGGCCTTGCTGAAATCCAGGTAGACCACATCTACCACTCCCCTGATCAACTTCCCTGGTCACCCAGTCAAAGAACTCAAGTCAGGTTTGTCTGGCAAGACATCCCTCCTGTGAAACCATGCTGCCTTGGATCCTGTAATTTACTGGTTACAAGGTATTCTCCAATCCTTTCCTTCAGTAGTGATTCCATTACTTTACCCTCTACCGAAGTCAGGCTGACAGGTCTGTAACTTCCTGCCTACTCCCTATTTCCACTTTTGTGAAGTGGGACCACATCTGACCCCAGTTCCCTGGAACCTCCCCTCTTTCTAGTGATAATTTGAATGGGGCTGACAGAGGTGCAGCCAGCACCTCCTTGAACTCCCTCAGTATCCTAGGGTGCACCCCATCAGGTCCCATTGCCTTGTCTACTTTTAATTGTGGCAGTTCCTTGAGGACTCTCTCCTTCATAAAAGGATTAGTGTCTACCTTTCTTCCTGCAATGCCCTTGTCCCTTATCTTTGGCCCATCACCCACCCCTACCTCTGTAAATACTGAATAAAAGTATTTGTTCAGTATGTCTGCTTTCTTTTATCCTCTTCCACACAAACCCCTCCTTTCCCTTCTAGCCTTTTAGCCTTACTATCCCTCCTTTGCGACCTATAAGTCGCTTCCCTGTCTCATATCAATGTTTACCACCTGCGGTCACCCTGTGTGGTACCCTTGTATGTATATCCAGCCTGCATCATGTAACGTGTATTTCATGTATATACTGTTATTACCTATCTGTGTTTGTACTTTAAGTGTTTATGTCACAGGACCTCCTTGTGAATGAGCTTGCTCAATGGAGTTTTCCTGCAATAAACTTGAACTTGAACTAACTTGAACCTTTGGTCTTTCTCTTCTCACTTATGTATCCAAAGAATGTTTTATCCCCTTTTTTTACTGAATGAGCAATATTCTCCTCCATTTGTGCCTTAGTGCTCCTAACTGCTTTCCCTGCTTCCCTCTGTTTGTCCTGATAACTCTCCCTATCCTCCTGCTGTGTCTTTTTGTACCTTCTAAATGCATTTTTTTTGCATTTACTTTGTCTGCTACTTCTTTAGAGAACTATAATAGTCTTTTTTTCTCTTGCCCTTGTTAACCTTCCTGACACAGAGATTCATTGCCTTTTCAATGACCCCCCTTTATTTTTGCCCACTGTTCTTGACCCTCCATTTTCACTATCTCAGTTAGGGTGTCCCTGAGGCATTCTCCCATATTCTTAAATCAGCCATCATGAAGTCCAGGACCCTCATCTTAGTGTGGTTGATTCTGGCCCAGTTCTTATAATGCTGAACCAGACCTTACGGTGATCATTGGTCCCCAGGTGGCCACCCAATGTGATGTCACCAACACTGTCCAGGTTTGTCAGTACCAGGTCCAGTATCGCCTCTCTATGAGTGGGTTCTTTAATTGGTTGCCTGAGGAATGCTCCTTGCAGGGAGTCCAATATGTCCCTACTTCTGACTGTTGCCGCAACTGGGAGGCTTCAATCCATGTCCAGTAGACTGAAGTCCCCCATAAGCAACACCTCCTTCTTGTGCGCCATCCTTTGGATTGCTTCCATCATATATTATCCATCTCTCCCCCCTGTGCTGGAGGTCTGTAGATCACTCCTGTGTGAATAGCAGCTTGCTTCCATGTCTCCAGGGCAACCCACATTAGCTCAGCTCCTCCCTGCTCTCCCTGTATTTCAGTACCTTTTATGTTGTTCCTTACATACAGAGCCTTACTCCTCCCCCTTTTCTACCTGCCCTGCCCCATTCTGAACAGAGTATAACCTGGTATGGCTACATCTTAGTCCTGGTTTTCATTGCACCAGGACTCAGTAATTGTGACTATGTCCAGGTTCACTTCTGCCATGGTGGCCTCTAGATATGCCATCTTATTGCCCAGACTCTGAACATTTGCACACATGGCTCTCCATATTGTGCTGCCACCCCCCAACCCATTTTTTCCCATTTGTCCTTTCTTATTTCCTCCACTATTCTTCTTACTATCACTCATTCTTTCCATCACCTGGGTTTCTTTATTATTTTGTCCCTGGTTAGTCCCATTATGGAAAATGATACAAATTCAAGACAGAAATGCCCTTCTGTGCATTATGTTTACCTCCGAAGATGACCACACTATAACCAAAGTAGCTGAATATCTAAAGGCTATTAATAAACATTGTTTAAACATTGATCCTTTGGGCTAGTGATAGCGATCTCTCTCTCTCTCTCTCTCTCTTTATGTCCCCTTTGAGACTGCAGTACTGTGTCTGTTTGTTCTTTGCATCTTGTATTATATATTATGCATTCTACTATTTAACTATTTATGAATTTTGTACTCTGATTCAGGTACTGTTGTATACCTGTTTTTATATATTGAATTTAAAATTGTAATGATCTTTTGACCGAACAATAAAATTGAATTGAAAATTGGTTCCTTTTGGGATTTCACTCCCTCAGGATTTTCATTGCTGACCTCATAAGCCTGTGGGGGGGGGGGAGCAGTTTATGTCTCCCTGCTTTCTTCCACCATGCCCCTCTGCTAGTTTAAATACTTGCCAATAATGAATTTAAACCATTCACTGAGGACCTTGGTCCACCTCCTGGATGAATGCAGGCCATCTCCCCAGTACAGGCCTACGTACCCCCAAGTAGGACCCCAGTCCCCAATGAAGCTGCTCAAAGAAAAGCTCTCTGCACCACTCCTTCAACCATGCATTGATGCTCTTGGTGTGGAGAATTCTGTACTAGCCCCTTTCCTAGACTGGCAACACCTCAGAAAAGGCAGCTGAGTGTTCTGCCTGCCTAAGACCCCTCCCCAACTCCCTGAACTCCTCCTTTACTACCTTAACCTCATCTCTACCCAGGTCTTTTGTCGGGAGGTGAATCATGATGTCTTGTTCTCCCTCCCATCCTGCTGCTCCAGCAATCCACGGGATTCGCTTTCTATCCCTCCGAGCCATGGCACAGAGTAGGCACTTAACCTCCCTCTCCTCCTCCCTTCCTACCCACAAATCTACCCCCCAACGATGGAGTCTCCCACTAGGAGTTACTTACTCCTCCTCTGGGGTCCTCTGCCCTCCCCATCTTTGGATCTCCACCACGGAGGACCCCAACATCCTCCTTGGTCACTACTATGGGTACCTCCATGGGACAGTCCCTCCCCACCAGAGTGGTGTAGAAGTTCTGTACTGGTACCATCTGCAGGATGTTCCTCTGACCAGCCACACTCACCCTTCTCAAGCCCACCATGGTCCAGCTGCCCCTCCTCCTTGGCAGCCTCTGAGTCAGTGGTGGCAGACTAGGCCGTCCCTGGGTGGGGGGAGGAGGACCCCTCAAATCCTTGCCAACTCAGACTGGATTTGAGCAACCTCCACCCTCAGTCCAGGGAAGTACATGCAGATGGGGCAGAACTGCATTCCCTAGAAAGTCTCCTGGATAACTGCTGCACCACTCCCAGCATATCTGAATTCTACCCTGCCTGTATTTAGTTTACCTACTGTTTAACTATTTCTTATCCCTGCCCTAGAAAAGATGGTTTACCTATTACCAGAACTCTGCTTACTTTAAATCCTTTTGGTACTCCTACCCTAGATAGGGTGCTTGGCCTATTACTGACTTTTTGTCTACCCTTAAAGCCTTTTTTTTACTTCTGTCCCAGATAGGGTATTTGGCTCAGTCCCACTTTTTGCTTATTTCTAAATCCCTTTTTACTCCTATTCTAGATAGGGTACTTGGCCTAATCCAACTTTTTTCCTACCTTTAAATCCTCTTTTGCCCCCTACCCTAGATAGGGTGTTAACACTAAGTCACAAACTTTATTAGTGACCTTTACATGCCTTCCTTCTTTTGGGTTGTAAGCTACGGCAGCAGATTAACAGGAATCCTACCTCAGCTGTTCTACCTTCTGGGATGCAGAGTCCCTGACTGCCAGCTGCCTCGTTGGGCTGACTCCAGTGGGCAAACTCCAACATCCAAAGCGCGTTGTTCCTTCACATGGGGTCTGCAGTGCAGGGGCTGCTTGGTAGTTACTTACTTTTATACCACTCAAGGTCTAATGGAAGGTCCTGAGGAATGCCCTGATTGGTTGACCAGAGTGCTAGGGGCATGTTCGCATAGCCAACTGGCTCTGGAGTAAACTCTCCTGCTGCTCTGCTCATTGTCTCCCCTGAAGCAGTTGTCAGCTCTTTTAGGAGGGAGGACAGGCTTCTGGCATTGCAAGACCCTCCTCTTCTCCTCCTCCTCAGTGCCTGCCTCTAGTGTGGCATGTCAGTGATCAGTGGGAGTTGTGAAGCGCCAGTGACCATCTGTTGTATTTAAAAGACAAAGAACCTCTGTGCATAAACACTGAGGCAAGGGTTACCCCAAAGGGCATTTGGCTGGGAAGCCAAGTTTCAAGAAAATACAAAATCACACATGCCCCCACAATGCAGAGCATCATGGGCTGCATATGCAAATCACCACAGAATGTTATACTGGTCCAACTTTAAGCAGAATTGCATGGTGCCGGAAGGCCTCTCACACAGTTGCAAGGGTGCTAACAGAAGACATAGACAGTGTTTAAGTCCTACCAGGACTCATCAGTATGCCTCGTCTGTTTGACACCTCAGTGGAATGGACCAGCTACCATTCCACTGGGGTGTCAAACAGACGAGGCATACTGATGAGTCCTGGTAGGACGAAACACTTGTCTATTTCTTCTGTTAGCACCCTTTGCAAACTGTGTGAGAGGCCTTTCGGCACCATGCAATTCTGCTTAAAGTTGGACCAGTATAACATTCTGTGGTGATTTGCATATGCAGCCCATGATGCTCTGCATTGTGGGGGCATGTGTGATTTTATATTTTTGAAACTTGGCCTCAGCCAAATGCCCTTTGGGGTAACCCTTGCCTCAGTGTTTATGCACAGAGGTTCTTTGTCTTTTAAATAGTTTTTTATTTTAATGGGTTCACCACAATATATCCCAGGCACACTGCCTTAGGGGTAGCTGGTCCATTCCACTGGGGTGTCAAACAGACGAGGCATACTGATGAGTCCTGGTAGGACTAAACACGTGTCTATGTCTTCTGTTAGCACCCTTTGCAAACTGTGTGAGAGGCCTTTCGGCACCATGCAATTCTGCTTAAAGTTGGACCAGTATAACATTCTGTGGTGATTTGCATATGCAGCCCATGATGCTCTGCATTGTGGGGGCATGTGTGATTTTGTATCTGTTGTATGCCCTCTATTGGTTGATCAGAGGGTTGAGGATGTGCTTACATAGTCGATTGGCTCTGGAGTGAACTCCCCCACTGCTCTGCTCACTGTCTCCCCAAAGCAGTTGTCAGCTCTTTTAGGAGAAGGCCGGGCTCCAGGCATTGCAAAAGTCTCCTCTTCTCCTCCTCAGCACCTGCTGCAACCTAATCCACCCCCTCTGTTTGTCTTGGGGTGTATCCCCCATTCCCCAAAAATCTATCCTTCTAAAATCAAAGACCTAGGCTGACCCACCAGTGCAGTGGTAGTGCTACCACTTGCAGCGCCAATGACCCAAGTTCAGAAGTCAGCTTGGGAATCAGACGGTCAGCTGGGAGGGAATCAAGCATCCCAGAGACTGCTCTCCTCCTCCAGGGAGGGGTGGGATCAGTGCCCGGCATCAGCCTAGCCAATACTGGAGGTTGGCACACCAGAACCGCACAAAGGGGGGAGTGGAGCTGGGGCAGACACCCAGCATGCTGCATATGGTAGTGTGCACAATATGGTCATTGGTGTCATTGCATGCCACTCCATCTGTGCTGGGGAGAAAATGGAAAACAGTACTGACTAGCAGGATGACACCGGCCTCCCACAGGCCCTACACCCAGCTATGCATGTCTGTGCAAACCAGATTCTGTTCCCGGTGGGGCTTGAGGGGGGCCCAGCTAACCCCACTGGGGGGGGGGGGCAAGTCTTGGGAGAACATCCAGACAGATAAATCCTGGAGGACACCAGGCTGACAGGGCTGGGGAAATAGTGGATCAGGATCAGTCGGCAGGGCGGAAAACAGATAATACAAAAAATAAATAAAATCAAAGACCTAGACTTTTCCTTCTTTTCATCTGTGGCCAAGGTGAATCAGCCTAATCTGTGGTTACTTGTCCCCAAGGGTTCCCTTACCCAAACCTTTTCCACCATGTTCTGTTTCGACAGAACCAGTCAAGGATGACTTCCACCTTGGTGGGTTCTTTCACCCACAGTACAAAGAAGCCCTCTTGTAATACATCTACAAAGGACTTGCTCCATGCACTCCTAGCTGTTGATGGTTCACAATCCACATCCAGGAAACTTACATTGCTCATTAGTATCATGTAACGCAGGGCGGTAGCTAGGGGTGGGAGAACCTTAAAAGGTTCTAAAGTTCTACAACGTTCTGATGAGCAAAACAAGGTTTGGATGCTTATCCAAACCTTATCCGAAACTTTAATAACCTTATTGTTTTATGATAACTGTATGTGAAAAAATAATTTTAAACAGCTTTTAATCAGCATATCTGTAGGAAAAAACAATTAAACCACTGTTTAGTAGTAATAAACAGCATGATTAGTGGAATGAAATGAGAAGGAGTGAATGATGTGACTGTGGATGTGCCTACTGGGGATGCCAGTGGTATAATATGTTCATACTGAACCTCACAACCAGCACTCACCTGCAAGATGATGATGATTTTGTCAAAAGGCAAGCAAGGCCCAGAACTCTGACCAGCCCTTATAGTTTAACAGTTACAGCACCAGTGTCAGCCATGAGACTCTGACAGCCACCCACCACATTCTGTATGTGGGATTTTGTCAAAAGGCATGCAACTCCCAGAACGCTCTCTAATCACTCTTCTGTTTCTGACATTTAAGAAAGTAGTAGTAATACTGTGTATATAAAGTTATTAACAATAGTGATTTCTATTTCTCAATAGGCACCACTGTGAATGTTTCTTAGTTAAGTAGTGAAGAAGAAGCCAGGAACACAAAAACAGCACCAGAGCAGTGGCCAGTCAGAGAGAGCCAGTCAGCCAGCTACCAAATCCGAAAGTGAACAATTCACCACTCTTACTACCACTACTATTAGCGGGGGAAAACAGAGTTAGCAGCATTTATCAATGTAGTTATTAGGTGTATTTGGCTAAATTATCTCCTTAGAATGAGAAAGTGATTGTGTGAGAACAGGGGCGTCTCTGTCTAAGTTACTACCACTACAACAATGTCAGGTGCTGGCTGCATCTCCCACGTACCCCCAGGATGATGATGATTTGGTCCAAAGGCAGGCAAGTCCCAGATCTCTATTTTTTAACCAGTCTCCTGAGTCTGACTTTTTGTAGAAGGGGATAGTGTGTTTGCTTGCCACTTGGCTCTCAGTATGGAACACAACATGAAGCAATGTGAGAGAAGAGCATCAGCAAGTCCAAAGTGACCCCTTCACCACTGTTATGACCACTACTATCAGGGGGGAAAAACAGAGGTGGAAACATCTATAAATTTGGTCATTATAATTATTATTGGGTGCAATTAGCTAAATGATCTCCTCAGAATGAAAAAGCGACTGTGTGTGTGAGAACAGGGACTTTTCTGCCACAGTTGTTACCAGTACAATCATGTCGTGTACTAGCTGCACCTCCCACTCACCCCCAGGAGGAAGATGATGTGGTCCAAAGGCAGGCAAGTCCAAGATCTCTATTTTTTTAACCAGTCTCCAGAGTTTTACTTTTTGTAGAAGGGGATAGTGTTTGTTTGGCAATTGGCACCACTTTTGTTTAGCAACAGCTCTTGGTACGGAAGGAACACAAGTAATGTGAAGCAACCTGAGAGAAGACAGAGCACCAGGCACCTGCCGCTCACATCCAGGATGACGATGATGTGGTCCAAAGGCAGGCAAGTCCCAGAGCTCTACTTTATTTGAACCATATACAATGATAGGGTGAATTCGCATAAGATGTTGCATCATTGTTGTGGTTCCAAGATGCTCTTTATTTTTCCCCCTACTAACACAAGTACTGTATTGCAGTGCACACATATAACTTAGCAAGCATCATTAGGGTTTATGCAGAAATGATTCCAAACAGTAGAGAGTGACTGTCTCTGTCTAGTAACCAACTCAGTAGGGGTCAAGTGGCTGGGTTTAAATGGGGAAGACAGTTCCATGTCATAACAGCGATGGTGGAAAAGCAATCACTGTTAGAGTGAGTGTACATCTCCAAAAATCTATTTCGGTGATGTACACTCCCAGCACACAGCAAAAGGGTTCCGGGGACTAAGGTTTTTCTTTTTTATTACGGGGGCCGTGCCCCCCGCACCCCACTACTAAAGGATTCTCAACTCCAGGGGGGTGCATGTTGGGAGAAAAATAATTTTTGGGCCAGGAGCAACAAAATGTATGTGCCCCCGGATCTGCCCTCGAAACCTTAGCCTACCACCCACCCACCATGCCATGGGGCCAGCTCGGCAGCCCACCGCCGCACTACGCCACACAAACTCCCCTTCCAACTGTCACTCAGCATGCTCGCTCTCCCCCCACGTGTGTGTGTGTGTGTACATATAGCGACATCTTGTCACTATATTTGTGACCCCCCCAATCTGGTCATCCTTCCTCCTTGTTTGCCCTGTGATCAGGTGCCACGATTGTGTCGCCCTTTTTGGAAAGCACCCAATCGTGGTTGCCAATGTCACTGGATTCTGGGGAAGACATATCGGTGGAGGATGCAGGTTCATCGGCTGAGACAATCATAGAATCCTCTGCAGCACCATTGCCATCAGACTTTGTGTGGCTTGTGCCTTGACTTGTTCTTTCTCCCTTTTGACACTCTGATACTGTCATTATCTTGATCCACATTGTCACTGTCAGAACCAGAACGAGACACAGCTAAAGGTAAAGTCACAAGCCCATCATCATCAGGCTCACCATGACCATGGTCATCGTCATCATCATAATTATCAGAGTCAGTAGAGCTAGCTTTTGGAGTTGCAGATTGAGTTATGTGATATGCATGTGTTGCAAGTCGAGCAATTTCACTGTGAGTTGTACCTGTAAGTGCTTTAACTTTATGTATAATCAGAATACTCTTTGTTTTTGCAGTTTTCTCAGACAACTTGCTAGTAGAATGTCTTGGATTCTTTAAAACAGTTTGTTTGATGTACCTAACCCTTCTGACATGGACAGTCTACCCCCACCCCACCCTGCTGAGTTTTCAGTATTTTGAGTGTTACCCAGCACAACGGGCCTTATGCACAAAAAAAGGGGGCTGCCTACCCACCACGTATCTGAGGTGTGTAGGCAACCCTAAGCCGGAATGCCGCACAGTGGAGTTCCTGCGGACCCCCAGCGGCATTCACAGACAGTGTGCCAGCCAGCCAGTGGTGCAGTGGATCCCCTGGCTGTGCAGACAACTACATGTCATGGGCAATCAATGGGAGTGTCAGGGGCGTGCCTGCACTATACACCATTCACTAAGGTGCATAGTTCCAGGCACAGGGGGCTCAGGGTACAGCAGTCAGGACTCTGCTGTAACCCAGTGCTCGTCCCCAAGGTAAACACCTGCCGTCCATGGCGGTACATGGAGATGACCCTCCATGTTGCCCCAGCCCACTAGGTTGATGTGGAGAGCCGGGGGCAGCTGTTCGGGTGAGCACCAATACTTTTGTCAAATGTGGAATCTGCACCTTCCCATGCACCCTTGTTCCAAGAGTGCAAAGGATCCACTCTGGGACCCGGGTCAGGCACCCGACTGGATGCCTCTGGTCCACCCCTCTGCACCTGACCACCCCCCTCAACCTGCACACCGGGGGGGGACAGGGCTGTGGACAGGTGTCCTGTGGGCACTTGTGGTCATTCATACTGCACACCCTGCACCTGTCCGGGCCACCGTTGGCACGTGTCTTACAATTAGTGCATAGGCACCATTGATAGTAGTAGCATTTAGTTCAGCCCCTTCAGCAGACTGTGGTGCTTGTATTATACATTTTGGGCCACTTCTGTCTGGGCTCTTGAATAAACTTTTACATTTACTTCCTTTGCCCTCGGCTTTTGCTTTACAATTTGAATATTTTGGAGCACTCAGTCTGTAGCTTGTTCAGGGTCAAAAATGCAAGTGGTGGTGACTGTCGGATGAATTCACACACAGGTCTGTCACACTCACACACACAGTAGTTCACACACTGGACCTAGGGTATAAGGGCTGGCACTGCAGCTGCTACCCACAGAGATTCAGGGACATGGCCAATCATCTGTGACACAGTACTTTATTTTTTCTTCAAGGATTATTTATTTTTTTAATTTTATTTATTCCAGATGACTGAATGCCCACTGAGCCAAAACTTGTAGATTTACCTCACGGACCACAGGAAGGAGATGAGATCTGACTGACTTGTTCGGGGTGGGGGGGGGGCACATAGACTGTATGCAAGAAGTGGCACTGGTGGTTGGCAGTCAGATTTTATTTCACACACATGTCTGTCACACACAAGTTTACACTCTGGACCTAGGCTATAAAGGATGATGCTGCAGTCACTGCTATCCACAAAGATTCAGGGACCTGGACTAACCTTCACTGCTATCCACAAAGATTCAGGGACCTGGACTAACCTTCTATGACACAGTATTACTTTACTTTTCCTTCAAGGATTATTCATTTTTTATTTATTCCATGTGATGGAATGCCCACTGAGCCAAAGCTTGTAGATTTACCTCACGGAGCACAGGGAGGAGGAGGAGATGAGAGCTGACTGATTTATTTGGGGGAGGTCACAGAGACAGTATGCAAGAAGTGGCACTGGTGGCTGGCTGTCAGATTAATGTACACATAAGTCTGTCACACTCACACACACAGTAGTTCATACACTGGATCTAGGGTATAAGGGCTGGTGCTGCAGCTGCTACCCACAGAGATTTAGGGACCTGACCTAACCCTCTCTAACACAGTAATTTACTTTTCCTTCATGGATTATTTAGTTTTATCATTTATTCCACATGGTGGAATACCCACTGAGCCAAAGCTTATAGATTTACCCCATGGAGCACAGGGAGAAGATGAGAGCTGACTGACTTGTTTGGGGGGATCACAGTATGCAAGAAATGGCACTGGTGGCTGGTTGGGAACTTCAAACAAATTATATTTTTCTGACACAGCTATTCAACCCCAAACTTATAGTTTTTTGCCTTATACTTTACTGTGTTTTTTCTTGGGGGGGGGGGGTTTGTGCACAAAAAGTAAGTGCACTGCAGGAGAGAAAAATAAAAATAACTGTTTCTCCTCCTGAGTCCTTTCTTCAAAGTATGTTCTTCACTGACTGTGCTGCCTGCTGCCAATTCAATGGTTTACACAGCCAGTATAGTGTAATGCTTGTGCAGCTGTGTTACTTAGGTTTTTGGCCATTCACACTCTCTATTCCAGAGGAATTACCACCCTATAGGGGTACCAAAGGCAAGAAAGCCTCAAAGAGGGTTCCACCCCTTGAAGTGCCGAAGGTTGGTTCCCTTGGCTTAAGGTACCTTAGGAAGGATCCCCAGGAGAGAGGTGCAGCCACAGGAGGAGGAGGGGAGGATGGTGGGGCAAAGAAAAAGTGCTTCAGAAGGAGGCTGAGAGGAACTGCTTATGTAGGTCAGGAATTCTAGCTGGCTGCTTGTCCACTGAACTACAGGCCCAGCCTTCCAATTCAATGGCTTACGCAGCCAGTATAGTGTTATGCTTATACAACTATGTTACTTAGGGTTTTGGCCTTTTACATTCTATTCCAGAAGAATTACCACCCTGTAGGGGTACCGAAGGCAAGGAACCCTCAAAGAGGGTTCTACCCCTAGAGGTGTTGTGGGTCAATTCTCTTGGCTAAAGGTACCTTAGGAAGGATCCCCAAAAGGAAACGTAGTACTATGAAGCATGTAAGCAATCAGTAGCTGTGAGTCATAATAGTAGATAAGGCATCAGGCAGCTTGATATCGTAATGAGATGCAAAGGTTAGCAAAGGCATGAGTACAATGAGTTGCACTGGAGATTGTAGGTGCCTCCTAAGGAGAGAGGGAATGGCATGTAGGGACACCATCCACCTCCATCCAACAGTGGAACCTACCTAAAGTAACTAGGGAACACTAACTATGGCTAACTAATGGTTATGACCTGAGGCACGGAGGACAGAAGAAAAAAAAAAGCCTTGTAGAGGAAATCTCTGGGGATCCAAGGCCTAGGTCACCTTCCCTCCAGGCTTGGGATGTTTATTTGGTGATGGCTCTGCTGCTGCTGCAATTTAGAAACCCAATAAAAAGGGGTGGAAAATATTCTAATTTAGAGGAACACTCTCACTTGATCCCTCTAATGGGAATGCCGTGGAAGGTTGCAAGAGGGCTCTGCAACATCAAGGGCAACCAAGGTGGAGGAGGAGAGCAACGACTGCTGAGGCACTCACCTGGCCTACTCACCCTAAAAACAAACCAGGTGAACCAGAGGCAGACATAGGGAGAATGCCGTGAAGGTGCCTTGCTAGTAAGAATACTAGAGCCAAAGGATATTGCCGTAACCACCCTTCACAGCTAGTCTTAAATTCTACACCAGGAGCTGCCATCAAGTCTTGAACAGCTAAAGCCAGGCCTGGAGTGAGGACATTTCCAGCTATGGGCCAGGTAAGAAGGACCCCACCCCAAGTCAGGCACAATCAAGATGCAGACTGAGAAATTCAGTTCCAGATCATTGGCTGCAGGGAGACCCTGGGCTAGAATGGTATGGCTGGCATGTCCCAAAACTTAAGAGGAGCTGAATGAGCGTAGACTGCTGGGACCTCATGTAGGTCAGATGGTAGCAGTGAGGTTGAGCTTTAAGCAATGGTTGCATAAGCAAAGAGTGGACCTGCACGTATGTCAGTAAGGCAGAGAAGCAATAGTCGGACTTGTACACAGGTCAGTAAACAGAGTAGCATAGCTGGATCTGCAAGTACATTGGAGGAGCAGCAATATAAATAATGGGGCAAGCCAGCCAGGCATTCAAGAAAGCCAATGAAGGTGACAAATACACTGAGGATTTTTGGTGGCAGAGGTAGGATTTAGAACATAAAGTAAGTAGCCACATGGTGCAACAACTCCCCCAACACCTCCAAGTCCTGCCTTAGGAAAAACAAGAAAATGATAGAAGGTGCCGAGACCCACATGCAGATATTGAAATTAGTTTACAGCATCAGCAGTAGCTTAGCTGACCTCAGAGTATAATAGCAGTGTACAAACATAGAGAGCAGCAGCTATTTGAGTAACTATGAGTTGTAAAGTTCAATAAGCATAGAAAGGAGGAAGGCACAATGCTCCGAAAGCAGCTATCACCAGGCAGTGTAATGAAACTGTGGCAATGAGGCAGGTGGAAAGAGCTGAGAAAGCATGATTGTGCTGCATAACTAGGGTTCAGAGTGAGCCTGAATCAGGTGAAAACAATTAGGTGTGTAGCAGGGACAGCAGCTATGTGGTTTTAGTTGAAACACACAGATAATGATTGCAGTAGCATTGTGAGTAACTGAGGGCAAGTAGCATGAGCTCTGGATTAGCAATATGCTAGGAGCTTAGAAACAAAGCCCCCAAAGAGCAAAACCAAAGACACACAAACGCAGAGAAGGGAACAAACAACAGAAGAAGCAGATGGCCTTAAGCAAAATACAAACCAGATGCAAGAGAACAAACACAGAAGTCCAGCAGACAAGAAGAAGCAGTAGGGCAGGGGGTTGGGGGGCAGGCCCCAGCCAGTTGCAGAGGACAGACCAACCGAGTCTCCGGCCAACAAAGAAAAAGTGCTTCAGAAAGAGGCTGAGAGGAACTGCTTATGTAGGTCAAGAAGTGGGAGTGGCTGGCTGCTTGTCCATTGAACCACAGGCCCAGCCTTCCAAAAAAAAAAAAACTGACTCAAAAGTCACCTGCTCCTACTCCGTCCTCCCCTTCCCAAGTCCCTGACTCACCAGCTCCCCACTCCCCAACTTCCAGTCCACAGTCCCCACCCCCACACTCTGAAGTTTTTCTTTTTCACAAAAGTTTATCTTTTTTAAAGTTTCTGTTGTTAGTTTATTTTTTTTCTTTGCTTGCTGTTGCTGATGACAAGTTGCTTCTAGTCCTGATGACAAAAAGGCACAAGAAGCATGGAGCAGTGTTATAGCTGCTGCTCTTTCTCTGCATCTCTGTTCCTCTGCAGCCAGCTCCTAAGGTGGACCATATGGGTTCCTAGCTGCAAACCCAATCAGGTGCCGCCTTAGGAAGATGGACATGTGCCCATTCAATGAGGAACCAGAATCATGTTTCTGGTCCCTCCTGCACTCTTGTGCTTCTCATGTGCATCATTCCTGTGATGGAGCTGCTCTTCGAACCATTCCAAATAGCTAAAACTATTCAGAAGTGGTTCCCTTCCCTTTACTTTAACTTTTTTGGGACGGTTCAGAGTTTGGTCAAACCAGTTTGCCCACCACTAGTGGAAACCCATTTGATTTTATTCTCCTAGCTCCCAGTCCTTCCCCTCAGACTGGTTTGGTGGCCTGTAGGCTATGCATACATAGCAACGTAGAAGTTGTCAGCAGATAAGAGCCTCCTGGCCCATCCAGTCTGCCCTTTTTTACCCTACCTATAGTGACACTGCAGACCCTCCTTGGTCTCCAGTTCCCCCACCTCCTTACTTCTATGATCTCTTTGTGTTTATACCATGCATTCTTGAATCTTGTAACTGTTTTAGCCACTACCACCTCTGTCAGTAGGCTGTTCCATGGGTCCACCACCCTCTCCATGAAGACATTCTTCCTCACATTTCCTCTGAGCCTCCCCCTTCCATCTTCATAGTGTAACCCCTTGTCTTCAAGCATCTTTTTCTTCAGAAAATGCTTCCTTCCTGTACCTTGTTTTTATGAGGTACTTGAAGGTTTCTATCATATCCCCCCCTTCCTCTTTTCCTCCAGGGAGTACATATTTAATTCCTTAAGCTTTTCCCCACAGGGCTTTGGATGCAAGCCATACACCATTTTGGTTACCCTCCTTTGTACCGCCTCTACCCCATCTATGCCCTTGCGTAGATGGGGCCTCCAGAACTATACACAGTAGTTGAGATGTGGCCTCACCAGTGATCTGTACAGGGATATTATTACCTCCCTCTTTCTGCTAGTTATTCCCCTGCAGCAGCATTCCAAAATCCCCTCAGCCTTCCACACTACCCTGTCACACTGTTCAGCTACCTTCAGGTCATCAGTAATGATCCACTCCAGGTTCCTTTCTTGCTTTGTGACCGTTAATACCTCTCCTTCCAGTTGATATTCTGCCCCTGGGTTTCTGTGCCCCATGTGCATGATTTTGCCCTTTTTTGCATTAAAACCCAGTTGCCAAACCCTTGACCATTCCTCCATTTTTTTTAAATTGTCCCTCATTTTTTCCACCAACCCTGGTGTGTCCATTCTGTTGTAGAGTTTTGTGTCATCTGTGTACAGGCATACTTTCCCTTCCAGCCCTTCTGAAATATCAGTAATATAGACACTGAAGAGGACCGGCCCTAAAACTGATCCCTGTGGCACTCCACTGGTCACTTTGCCTGTATATTCCAGAGTGGATGCCATTTACCACCACCCTCTGACTCCTATTGCTCAGCCAGCTTTCTACCCATTTACTATTTTAGGCCCTACTCCTAGTCTGCCCAGCTTGCTTATCAGTCTTTTATATGGAACGGTGTTGAAAGTCTTGCTGAAATCCGGGTAGGACACATCCACCAGTCCTCCTTGATCAACTTCTTTGGTTACCCAGTCAAAGAACTCTATCAAGTTTGTCTGGCAAGACCTCACCCCTGTAAAACCATGTTGCCTCGGGTCCTGTAGACCATTGGCTACTAGGTATTCCCCAATCCTTTCCTTCAGTGGTGATTCCATTACCTTGCCCACCATTGACGTCAGGCTGACAGGTCTGTAATTCCCTGCCTCCTCCCTATTTCCACTTTTGTGGAATGGGACTACATCTGCCCTCCTCAAGTCCCCCAGTACCTCCCCTGTTTCTAATGATAGGTTGAAAAGGGCCATCAGAGGTGAAGCCATCACCTCTTTCAGTTCCCTCAGTATCCTGGGGTGCACCCGTCTGGCCCCATTGCCTTGTCTATTCTTAACTTTGTTAGTTTATTTAGCGCTCTTTCCTCTGTAAAAGGACTTGTGTCCACCTCTTGTCCCATTGCACCCTTGTTCTTTAGCTTTGGCCCATTTTCTATCCCTCCTCTTTAAATACTGAGCAGAAGTATTTGTCCAATATATCTGCTTTTTGGCAGTCCTCTTCCACACATCCCCCCTTCCCCCTTCAGCCTTACTATCTTTCCCTTTGCTTTTCTTTTTTTACTTATATATCTAAAAAATGTTTCATCCCCTTGACCACTGATTTGGCAATCTTTTGCTTGGTTTGAGACTTTGTGCTCTCAATTGCCTTCCCTGCCTCCCTTCATTTCTCTTGTTTTTCTAAATGCCATCTTTTTTGCTCTTACTTTTTCTGCCACTTTGTTTGAAAACCACAGTGGCCTCCTTTTTCTCTTGCCCATGCTGACCTGCCTTACACAGAGGTTTGTTGCTTGTTCAATACTCCCTTTTATTTTTGCTCACAGTTCCTCGACTTCCTCCAGTTTTCCTATCCCTGTTAGGGCATTTCTGAGACATTCTTCCATTTTCTTAAAGTTGGTCCTCCTGAAGTCCAGCACCCTCACCCTTGTGTGATTTGCTTCTGACCCTAGCTCTTATATCAAACCAGACTGCATGGTGATCACTGGTCCCCTGGTGGTCCCCAACTGTTGCGGCAGTCATACTGTCCCTATTTGTCAGCACTAGGTCCAGTAAAGCCCCCTCCTGACTTGGTTCCAATACTAGTCACCTCAGGAAAACCTCTTGTAAGATGTCCAGGATGTACTCCTCTTGTAAAGTGTCCAGGATATACTCTTAGGAATTTCCTGTTTTTATTTACTGTCCATGCTGTTTATATACCCCACGTCCATTGATTCTATTGCGTTTATATTATCTCTAATATAAAATGCCAACCATCTCCCTGGTCTTTCCCACTGTTATTTCATATACATAGTGAGATCCCAGTCATGGTTCTGCATTGCCCATGTTTCTGTGACTGCTGTTGTCTCTGTTTTGGCTTCTGCCACCACTGTCTGGAGGTTCCCATTTTGTTACTGAGTCTCCTAGTGTTAATTAAAATAGCTTTCTATGAGATCATTTCTGTCTTGACTCGCACCTGCTGCCCTTTCCTTTCCTTTCCACTTCTTCTCTCACTTTCTCTCCATTCCCTCAGGTTTCATGCACCCTCTTAATCTGCCTCCCATGTCTGTCGTTATCAAAGGACAGACACTGATTGTGTGTATAAGGGGAGAGCCGTTGCAGCTCTGAGTGTACAGAAAATAAGTAAGTAATAAGTAAAGATTTGTTTATCTAGCACCCAATCCCAGGGCTCTGGGCTCTTTACATAAAGTGCGACAACAAGACATTTCAATAAATACAATACATTACATCAGAGTCGGCAATGATAATATACAATAAATAATACAAACTCTAAAAACCCCATTAAAATCTTACTACAGATTAAAAGCTTGACTAAACAGGTGTGCTTTAAGGCCAGATTTAAAACTTTCCACAGAGGGTGCTTCCCATAGAGAGTGTGGTAGAGAATTCCACAGGGCCGGCCCAGCGACCTCAAAAGCACAGTCACCATATGTCTTCAGCCACACCCTGGGAAGCACAAGAAAGCCCTCTGTGGAAGAGCGGAGTGGGTGCACCGGGCAGCAGGTGTCAGAAGGTCTGACAGGTAACCAGGACCTGATCTGTATAGGGCCTTATGGTGAGCAAGCCTACTTTGAAGGTAATCTTCCACCTGACCAGCAGCCAGTGCAGATCGTGCAGAACTGGAGTTAAGAGAGCAGGCCTGGGGAGGCCCGTCAACAGTCTTGCCACAGTGTAGTGCACCAGCTGCAGCCTGTGGAGATATGTGTGACTTGAAACCTGTTGTGTGTACTGTTCCCCCAATCTAGTTTAAAAGCTCTCTACTTCCCACATCTAGCTTCTGCTCTTGTGCACCAGGTTGTTTCTCTACACCATCATAATAGGAAACAACAAAATCCATTATTTGCCCACCTTCCTGATGTTTTAGTTAATCAGTCAGCACTTCTTTTACCAGTGTCTAGTCAATAATGTACTGGTATTTAATGTATGTACATCACACTCTGACCTTCTGTGTTGTCTTGTTATGGCTTGTATAGCTCAGCTTCCCTATTTACTGTTTATGTATAGTAAACACTCACTGACAACTTTGGACTAAGGAAGGATTGAACTGATAATCTGTCAAAAAAAAATACTGTAAAAAACCAAAATGCCCAAACATTTTTAGAAAGCTTCACTGTTTGTCACTGTATGCGTGTTTTAATTTTTCCATGGTTGTGTGTGGGCTTTTATTTGTTTGTGATCATTTGATTTGGTTCCCATTGTAAAATCTCTGACTAGCTGACTATGTGTGTGTTTTACTATATAAAATATTTATATTATTGAAATCTTCCTTAATTTGGATTGTAAATGCAAAAGCACACATTTTCAGTTCACATTAACCAAGTGCTTTTAATTACTGGTTACTAATAAAAACACATGTTGCAGAGTAAGTGACAGATTTTAATATTTGTGTACTTCTATTATTAGGGCTAGTGTCCACTTAAGCAATAAGGCATGACAAGGCATGTGCTGTGGGATTTAGACTCGCCTTGTGTGGTGTATCATGAGGTGCAGCCGGGTGACTGAAACCACATAAGAAGTGCCTAAATCCCACAATGACCCATGCAATTATAAAATGGACCCAGCTATGAAAAAGTTCCGGGTGTTAATATCGCCCGTAATATAAAGCGGGACACGATATCGCGGTCCGGACTTCGCGGGCATAGACATCGCATGGCAAATACATCATGGGCATAAATAATGTGAGTCGGCAGCCTGCGGTGTGCTGTCTCGCCCCATGGTGCCCCCACAGACATGAGAAGAGGGATGTGGACACTCAGGGGCACAGCATGGGGAGGGCACAGCAGGAACACGCAAGGAACAGCAGCAGCACAGCTCCCGGTGCCTGCTACCTGTGTCTGGAAGTGCCTCTGGCACCCCTGCACCCCTTCCCATCACAGTTCCACCACCACCATCTATGCATCGCCACCTGTGATGGTGTCAGCGGTGTGGGTCGCTATGCAGCTCCTGTGTCTGTGGTGATGCGCCTATGCCACCTCACTGCCTCTGGGGTTGCTGCTGCAATTGGGCCTGCCCTTACACCTGTTGGGCATTGTGCTGCAGATGGTGGGATGTGCACACAGACCAGACAAAGGTAGGTGTCCTCCTTGGGGCAGGGGCACCATGGCAATGGGCAGCATTGTCCATGGCTAGGTGAGGCAGGCCGTCATTGTGCTGGTGTCAGTGGCTGTGTTTGGGGACCCACAGGGCAGAGGGGGATGCAGTGGAGCCATGGGGTCTGGCAGCACACTGCGGGCTGATGACTTGCAGTATTATAGCCCACAATGTGTTTGCCATGCGATGTCTATGCCCGCAATGTCCTGACCATGATATTGTGCCCTGCTTTATATTGCAGGCAATATTAACACCCGGAACCCTGTGAAAAACACCAAAACACAAAATAAAAAAAATATGTTTTTATTTACAGAGTTTATTTAACCCCTTTAGTGCCCTGTGCCGTACAGTGTACAGCACAGGAAACTAAAGTGTATGGCAATAAAGACGTACAGTACTTTGTACGTCTTAATGGAAATGACACCAGGGCATCAGATCCTATCTGTCCTTTCCAGGTTTGACTCATGGGATCTTGAGAGGAGCCCTTAGTCTCCTGATCCTGTGGGTCTGGAATGCTGCAGACATTGTGCATTTGCAGAAAGCAGTTTCAAACATGTGGTAAGTCTGCTTTCACTTTCTCATGCTCTGAAACTCATGTATTGAGGGGAGACAGTGTAGCAGAGCAGACAGAGGTTGTGAAACTCTGCTATATTTGCTGTTTGGAATGGTTAAAATCATAAAACATCTCAAATCAAAGAACTGTAGTGTCCTTTTGCAAATTTACTGTGGTTTTTGAGCTGTTTGGGTGTTTTAGGCAGGGATGTTTAGTTTGTGCCTTGTATTTTGGCCATTTAATCGTTTATTTTTATTTTTTTGCAGAATGCTGTTGTTTTAGAACTCCTGTTACTTTCCTGATAATTGTTTCAGGTTATGTTAAAATATGTTGTTTATTTATATAGTCCCTTTTATTTTCAGTGATGTTCTCCCATTTACAGTATATTCCTTCCCATTGTTCCCAGGTTGCCCTTGTAGAGGGCCTTGTGCCAAGTGGGCCTTACCTGGTTAGCAAAGAATAATAATAATGAAGAAACAAAAGTAGCATAGAATAACTTGTTAGTTTTGTATATAGCAATACTGTATGTGTCTGTAGCGGGATACAAACCTAGGGCTCTAGGTTCTCACGTGGTTACCAAGGAGGAAATAAAATAAGAAAAAAGCTTAAAAAAAACTGTTTGATAGTACACCCAACCACACTGAAAGTGTCTGCAGTGGGATTCAAATCTAGGCATCTACAGTAGGTTCTCACCTGTGTGCACCAAGCGCTAGGCAGAACATTTAGTGCCTTTTAACTGTAGTATCCCAAAGCACTTTTCAATCCAGAAGAGAGAGGGGAGAAAATACCTCTGCCACTAAGACATACCTTTCATTTGCTGTACTTTACTCTGTATACGCCTGCCAAGTACTCCCAGGTCACACTTGCAAACTGGGTTTGTGCTCAATGGGTCTTACCTGATTACCAAAGAATAATAAAATGAAAATAAAAACATAAAAATAGCAAAGCGAATTTGTCAGTTTAACATCCAGTGTAGGATACAACCCTAGGACTCTGAGTTCTCACCTGGTTACCAAAGAAATAAAACAAAAAAGAGCAGAAAAAATGTGTCAGCTAGTACACGGTGATTACACCCTACCTCACTGTGAATAAGTGTCTGTAGTGGGATTCAAACCTAAGCCTGTAGGTTCTCACCTGTGTGCTCCTAGCACTAGGCAGAACATGTACTACCTTTTAATTGCACTATTCCTAAGTGCATTACAATCCAGGAGAGGGAGGGGCAAGAGAATGTCTCTGTCACTAAGATATGCTGCTTGTTAATCATGTCATGGAAATACAACACAGAGGAGATCTTAAAAGATAACATCAGCTATGAGTCAAAATTGGATGATTTTATTGAGTCTGTGAATGACTACCGCTCAAGCAATATCTGATGATACAATACCAAGTGATGCTGATGAGGATGGTCCAGTGCAATACAGTACAACCTTAAGGCCAAGTCTAAGTCCCCACGTGGACATAAGCAAACATGTGTGCCCAGTAGTGAGTTCCAGCCCAAGCCTAAAATGAGCAAGTTCTGGTCAGAGCCAACACAGCTGCTTCAGAGAAAGTGAGCCTGAGTGAAACAGTACTCGGAGCTCCCACCACAGCTGATGCCATACTTGCAGGGTACTCGTACATGTGCAGTGACCGATAATTGTGCATGTGCGAGAAAGAGCCTGCCATGCCCCAGATGGCCACCTTGACATCAGTACGCATACACTATTAACACAGACTGTGAATACTATGATATTTGCACAAGTGAAATTAGCTCACGGCAGCCATCTTGGGCATGGTGGGCTCTGTTTTTTCACCTGCAACTGTGGAAGTGACTGGCAGAAATAAAATAGTGCTCCCGTGGAGTGAGGGTCTGTGTGCCCATGGAGGGGAGGTGGAAAATCAGTGCTCTGGACTCTGAATGCAGCACTGTGGAAGCACAGAGCAGAGGTATCCAGTAATGTGCTTCCAGAGTCCTTTTTCTCTCTCCTAGCAATACATCTGTGGGGTTCCACCCATGCAGCCATAAAAGGCAGAAACACAAGCATCACTATGATTCACAGCCCAAGCAAGCATCCAAACATAAAAAGCAGAAAAAGTGCATAGATCTACCTAAACTTGTGTAGGTATCAGAACTTAAGATATTGCTCCCAGAAAGAGGCCCCATGTGTGACGTTGACAGAGCTGGAGGTTACAATGCCTGAAAATGAATTATTTTTGAGCCTGCATCTGCAACTAAGTTCAAGCACAAAAAGCACACAAAAAAAGAAAAGCCAAGGAATTACCAGAGCCTGAGATCCTGCCTGAACAAGAATCTCATTTTGATCCTTCACCTCAGGGCACTCATAAAAGACAAAAAACTCAGGCACTGGATCTAGCCTGAGACATTGCTTGAGCCTCAAATGTGACCCAATCAACAGGACCCTAGGAGCCTGCATTTTCTCATGATATAATGGTTGCAATACAGGATGCGGATAGGTGCAAAAAGCACAAAAAAGTGCAAGCATCTGCCTGAGCCCAAATTACAACCCCAGCCTATTGAAGAGCCTAAGCCAAAAAAGTTCAAACGAAATGAAAAGCAGTTGCCTGAGCCCGACACACTACCTGCACCTGAAACTCTGTGCAGAAAAGATACCCTGTCTGAGCATGACTCCCTGGATGGGCCTGATTCTCTGTCTGTGTATTACTCCCTACCTGAGCCGGATCCTCTGCCTGAGTCTGATGTCTTGCCTGAGTCCGACACTCTGCCTGAGCCTGACACTCTGCCTAAGTCTGACACTCTACCTGAGCCTGACACTCTGTCTTAGACTGGCACTCTGCACAAGTCTGCTGTCTTACCCAAGGGAGACACGCAGCTTGAGCATGATGCACTGACTGAGCCTGACACCTTGCTAGAGTATGGGTCCTTATCCATCTGTAGTACCACTTTCTCAAATGAATTTAATCCCTTGTCTGACTCTGAAATGGCTGTCTCACTGCTAGCTACAAGACATGGCAGGCACCACTGTTGTTATACTCCTGTATTCTAATGGAATTCCCCAAATATGGAAAAACCATGTGTTCCCCCATTTACTGGTAATACAGGTGTCCGTGTTGACACAAAGGAGCTTACTCCCATACAACATTTTCAGTAATTTTTTTGCAATGAAATAGTGGCTCATATAGTCCTGCAAACAAATGTATATGCAAATCAGTTTTTGGTTTAGTATAGGGACAAGCTAAAGCCACATGCAAGGGCTCACCAGTGAAGCCCTCCAAACTCAGAGAAAATGAAATGAAATGATTCTAGGCTCTGACACTGGAAATGGGGATAGTGAAAAGAAAACCACCATCAGCACATACTGGTCCACATACTCTTCTTATTCTACCCCTCTGTTTCCAGCTATAATTAGTAGGAACTGGTTTCAGCTTTTGCTGAGGTTTTTGCATTACAGTGACAACAATCAGGCTTTGCCAAGGTACCATCCAGAGAATTACAGACTTTTTAAAATTAAGGCCAATTATTGATCATCTCTTTAAAATGTTTTTGAGATGTATACACCAGCCCAAAGCATTTCAGTGGACGAATCCCTTCTGCTGTTCAAGGGGAGAATAATATTTAAACAATACCTTCCCCTTAAACATGCCCAATGTGAAATAAATTGTACAAGGTACACATACCATAGAAACATAGTAGCTGTCAGCAAAAAAGGACCTCTTAGCCCACCAAGTCTGCCCTAAGGTTTCTACCTGTTATGGTACCATAGCCCCTAAATGATCTCTGGCATTAACTCCCCAGCCCTGTTACTAAGGTCCCCCTGTGTCTATCCCATCCGTGTTTGAAACATGTTACCATTTTGGTACGTACCACCTCTGCAGGGAGGCTGTTCCAGGTGTCCAGAACCCTTTCTGTGAAGAAATATTTCCTCACATCTCTAAGTCTCCCTCTACCAGCTTCATATCATTCCCCCTCATCCTTGAGCATCTCTTTCTGTATAATATGCCATCCTCCTGTACCTTACTGATACCCTTGAGGTTTTTGAATGTTTCTATCATGTCTCCCCTTTCTTTTCCTCCAGTGAGAACATATTTAATTCCCTGAGTCTTTCCTCATAGGAATTCTGATGCAGACCATACACCATTTTGGTTGCCCTTCTCTGTACCGCCTCCACCCAATCTATGTCCTTCCCGAGATGGGACCTCCAGAACTGGACACAGTACTCCAGGTGGGGCCTCACCATTGATCTATGTAGGGGTAACGCTACTTCCTTTTTTCTGCTGGTGTTACCCCTCCCTATGCAACCTAGCAACCTACTAGCCTTTCCTACTGCCTTATCACACTGCTTTGCTACCTTCAGTTCATTTATTTATTCGAAACTTGATTGACACCTCTGAGCTAAGAGCTCTTTTAAACAGGTACCAAATCAGGTTACATAGATGAAGTACAACAAAATTCATATCATGAGGATAAGTGAAAAAAATACATTAAAAGGCAAACAAAGAGATTACTATGGAACAACACAAGCAAATGGTGTAACCGGCATTGGACAATGTATACCTGGTCTAGTGATAGAGTAAATCTAGAGCTAATATAAGGATTTGCAGTCAATATTACTCACTTTCTTTACTGTACATTAGGGGAAACAATGGAGGCATTGTCAAGGTGGGGGACAGAGAGGTGTAGGGCAGAGAGATTAAGGTGAGGAGAAGCAAGAGAGGGAAAGTTGCAGTGTTAAGGTGCAAGGTGGAGGGAAGTCATACAAACATGCATATGAACACATGAAGAAGCCTGCAGAAAAAGGCCATTTGGTCTATCAAGTCTGCTCATATTGCAGGGTCCATAGCTTGAGCTAATGTCCTTGCCCTCCCATCTCACTCCTCCCGTTCTTCCTACCCATAACCCTTATCCTCCCCCATGCCTGTCCCAGCCTCTCTTAAAGCTGCCCACTGTCTTCAATGAGATTACCTCTTCTGGCAGTGCATTCCAAGTGTCCATCACCCTCTCTGTGAGCTTTCCTCAATACAGACAGCTGGTGAGACCCCATCTGGAGTACAGCATGCAGTTCTGGAGACCCAATCTCCGCAAAGACATAGACAGAATGGAAGCTGTCCAGAGGAGGGCAACTAAAATGGTGTAGGGTCTGCACCGGAAGACATATGAAGAGAGACTTAAGGAGCTTAATATGTATAGCCTCGAGGAAAGGAGGGAGAAGGGGGACATGATATAAATGTTCAAGTACCTCAAGGGAATCAACAAAGTCCAAGAGGCAGCATCTTTCAAAAAAAGTGTGCAAGAACAAGGGCACAATTTGAAGATGGGGGGCAGCTCAGAGGTAATTGAAATATTTTTTTCATAGAGAGGATTGTGGATGCATGGGACGGCCTTCCGGATAAGGTTGTGGAGTCAAAAACAGTGGTAGAATTCAAGCATGCATGGGACAGTCAAAAGGCAATTCTAGGGGGTTGGGGTAGGAAGAAGTAGGCTGCTGGTTAACTAGGATCTTCAGCTTATCCATTAGGTAGGGAAATGGGCAGACTGGGTGGGCCAAGCGGTCCTTATCTGCTGTCAGATTCTATGTTTCTATGTTTCTGACCTTCCTCCTAAACCTCCCACCCTCCAGCTTAAGACTGTGTCCCCTCGTGTTATGGTTGCCACTCAGCTTAAATAGACTCTCCTTATTAACCTGATTTATCCCTTTCATGTACTTGAAGGTCCCAATCATGTTCTCTCTTTCTCTCTCTCCCTCTCTCTCTCTCTCTCTCTCTCTCTCTCCTGTCTTCCAGGGAGTACATGTTCAGTGCCCTCAACCTTTCTTCATATGCCTTACCCTGCTGACTGGCTATCATCTTTGTAGCCCTCCTCTGGACCTTCTCCAGCAGGTTAATATCCTTTTTGAGGTGTGTGCACCAGTACTGAACTCCATACTCTAGATGCAATCTTACCAGTGACCTGTACAAGAGCAGTATAACCTCCTCTCTCCTACTACTGATCCCCCTAGATATGCATCCCAGCATCTTGTTTGCCTTTGCTACTGCTTTCTTGCACTGCATGGAGTGCTTAAGGTCAGTAGTGATCTTCACTCCTAGGTCCTTCTCCTCCTCTGATGCAGATACTCAGACTCCATCCAGGTAGTACTCTGTCCTAGGATTCTTGGCTCCAGTATGCATAACTTTGCATTTCTTGGCATTGCAGCAAAGTTGTCATATCCTGGACTACCTCCCCAGCTTTTCCAGATCTTTCTGCAGGTCCTGTATCCCTTTAGCTGTGTCCACTCTCCCACAGAGTTTGGTGTTATCTGCAAATAGGCACATTTTGCTCTTAATGCCATCTCCAATGTCATTGATGAAGACATTTTACAACACCATCCCCAGCACCGAGCCCTGAAGGACCCCACTGGTTACTTGTCTGGTGCCAGATAACTCTCCCCCCACAACCACCCTCTGGGTTCTGTCCTTCAGCCAGTTTTCCACCCATCTGGCCATCTTTTCCCCAACCCTGAGATCCACCAACTTCCTGATCAACCTTTTGTGGGGCACAGAGTCAAAGGTCTTGCTGAAATCAAGATAGAGGATATCTACCACTACAGTAGGCCCCCATCTACTGTCTTAGTGACACAGTCAAAGAAGTAAATCAGATTTGTTTGACACAATCTCCACCCCATGAACCCATACTATCTCGCATCCTGGAGACCATGCTCCTCTAGATATTCCACCAACCTCTTCTTTAGTATGGTCTCCATGACCTTACCCATAATAGATGTCAGATTGACTGGTCTGTAATTCCCTGGATTATCCTTGGGACTGCTTTTGTGGAGCAGTACTACGTGTGCTGTTCTCCAGTCCTGCTGTACTATGCCTGTCTCTAGTGTACTGTTAAATAGGTCTGCCAGTGGTCCTGCCATCTCCTCAGCCAGTTCCTTTATTACCCTTAGATGTATTCCGTCTGGGCCCGGTGATTTGCCCACCTTCAATGCCAGCAGCCTCTCCCTCACTGTATCCTCCTCTATCACTACATCTCTGTTCCCCTTCCTTCCTGCTCCTGTTTTCCCTCCTGAAGGCACTGGTCCATCCTTTTCCTTGGTGAAGATGGAACAGAATTACTCATTTAGTATCTCTGCTTTTGCCCCAGTATCCTCCACCCACTCCACCCCTTTTCTAAGCCCAATAATTCCTTCCTTCTTGTCCCTGTTCTCACTTATATAGTGAAAGAAAGCCTTCTCCCCCTTTTTAATTCCTTCAGCTATCTGCAGCTCCTTCTGTGCCTTTGCTCGCCTGACTTTCTTACTTGCCTCACTATCCAACTTTAGGTAATTTTCCCTATCCACCTCTCTCTTGGTCTTCCTGAATTTTCTATAGGCTAACCTCTTTTCCCTTACTGCCTGGACAACCATAGAACTGAACCAGCTGGGCACTTTGGCCCTTGTGTTCTTCCTCCTGAGCCTAACGCACTCATCTGTGGCAACCCATATTCCTTTCTTAATGATGGACCACCTTTGTTTCACCCTCATATCTGCCCTGATGCTTGCCAGATGACCCCTTAGTACTTTGGCCATTTTCCTGAAGTCCGCCCTCCTGAAATCCAAGATTTTGGTCTTAGTCAGGATGCTTTCCCTGCCAATATCCAACTGGAACCACACTATGCAATGGTCACTTCCACCCAATTACTCCCTGACCAATATTTCAGGTACATGCTTCCCATTTGAGCACCAGATCAGGAACTGCCTCAAATTATTCAAGATTATTAAATTATTAAAATATTATAAAAAATTCAGATTAGATTGAAATGTAGAATGGGAGCAGGAGGGGAGGAGGGGTGAGAGGGAAAAGGGGAGAAGGCTAGAAAAAGGGGAAAAGGGGGACGGTGAACAAAGAGAAGATAGTATGTAGACAGTAGGAGAAATGGGGTGAGGGCAGGATGGGGAGGGGAGAATCATAAGGTGGGAACAGTAGGAAGAAGACATTGGCTGTGGGGAGCAGACCTTCTAAAGGTTTAATTGAAGCAATCACAGGTGACGCTTGCCACAAGGTGCTGCCGCAGTTTACATTTGAAGGGGTCTAGGGTAGCAGAGTTGCTCATATCACAAGGAAGAGAGTTGAACCATTTAGAGGCTCTGACTGCACATGCTCACTGACCTTGGGAAGTATGACAATGTGGCACTTGGAAAGTTAGGTTTTCAGAGCTTCTAGTTCACCGGAAGCTGCAGTAGGGGCTGAAGATCCTCTGAACCCCCGGTGGCATAAGTCCCAGAGAGACTTTCTTTGCTAACAAGCAGGTTTGATAGGAGATTCTACCCTTGGGCTGGAGCCAGTTAGCCTGCTCTTAGATGTCGCAGGTGTGCAAGAGGTGTGCATCCCTGTAAGGAGTCAGCAGTCCTTGTTAAGAGCTAAAGCAATGCAACATATGGCAGTGCTGGTGGCCAATCATAGATAACCAGCCCATAGTCGATGATGGAGACTATAGAGCTTTGGATTGCCAGCTTGAGGGCCTCAGTAGTTAAACAGTGCTTATGTTTGAACAACAGCCTGATACAGATGTTTACAGCTTTGGCAACATTGTCTATGTTAAGGAGGCAGTATAGCGCAGTGGATTAAGGCTCTGAGCTGCCAACCTGGAGACCTGGGTTTGAATCCCACAGCCACCTAGGTGCATACTGTGTGATCCTGAGCAAGTCACTTCCTTGTGCTCCCAAGTCACATCTGGAAACAAGCTTTGGCTTAGTGTGCTACTCCTGGTTAAACAATGTTCCCTTTCCCTATGTGATTATGATAAGATAAGAGTGCTGTCTAAGGTCACTCCTAAGTATTTGAACAGTTGTGTCTTTTCAAGGGCAACACCCGAGTAGTTCCTGACTGGTAGTTGCTGGGCTTTGTGCTTACTGTGTGAGCTGTGGAATAACATTGCCTTTGTTTTCTTGTAGTTTTATATGAGTTTCTGTGCTGTAAGTCAGGCCTCGACATTTGCAATGCTACTCTGTAGTTGGTCCTCCAGAAGTAAGGGATTGGGGGTGCTGGAATAGATTACCACATCATCAGCATATAAAAGGACCTGGCCCTGGCAGGAGGCTGGGAGCTTGTTTAAGAAAATGCTGAAAAGGAGGAGACCCAGAATTGAACCTTGGGGAATGCCTGATTGAACAGGTTGCTTGGTTGAGACGACATCTCCAATCTTCACTTGTTGTGAGCAGTCACAGAGGTAGCTATTAAACCATCTTGTAGTGTCCTTCGATAGCCCTAATTCTAAGTTGTTCAATCAGCAAGGAATGGTTGACAATATCAAAAGCCTTGGTTAGGTCAATATACATGGCACCAACAAGTTGTCCACTGTCCAGTGAATTGTGGATATAGTTCAGAAATTAAAGCAGGACTATGGTGGTACTGTGTCTTTTTCTAAAGCCATGCTGCTGGGGGCATTGCAGATTGTATTTCTCAAGGTAATCCATCAGCTGGTCAGCCACAATTCTTTCAACAGCCTTGGAGTTGGGTGGAAGAATGGTGATAGGCCTATAGTTGCCATGTTGCACTCTGTCTCCGGTTTTATGGACTGGAGTCACCAACGCAATCATATATGAAGACAACCAGATCCTTTTCCTGTTTTGTTGTTGTTAACACCTCCCCCTCAAATTATACGTTACCCTTGGGTTTCTGTTTCCCATGTGCATAATTTTACATTTTATGGCATTTAAGCCCAGTTGCCAAACCTTTGACCACTCTTCCAGTTATTTTAGATCTTCCTTCATCCCCCCCACAGTGTGTCCACCCTGTTGCTAATTTTTGTGTCATCCATGAAAAGGCATACAGTACCTTTCCTTCCAGCCCCTCTGCAATGTCACTAATAAAGACATTGAAGAGGACCGGTTCCAGTATGGACCCCTGTGGCATCCTGCTGGTTACCATTTCAGAATCTTCAGAGGAAAGGATGCTACACAGGATGTTCCAGGTTGCCCTCCATGTCTGAACACAAACGTGAAAATTGTGTGACCTAATTCATCTCTTTCTAAGCTCTGGTTACAACCTCTATGTAGATAACTTCTGCATTGGAATTCCTCTCTTTATTGTATTACAGTATATCAGTCTGATACAGTAGCTTGTGACATGATCAGGTCCAACAGGAAGGGACATAAAAGCTGGTAGCCAGAGAGCAAAAACATGAAGAAACTAGTGCTTTCTGATGTGGTAAATTGTTGGCTGTAAGATTCACAGATAAAAAAGATGTGTACCTCCTCGCTCTGTGCATGGGCCTTTTGCAGGGTCCCCTTACGCAGGGCAAATACCACCGAGGAAAACCTCCTCTTATACGAACATACAAAATTTGCCAGCAGATAAAGGCCTAAAGGTCTATCAAGTCTGCTCAAATGTGCAGCTAGCACCCCTTATTCTGCAGCTGCCCTTCCCTTCCACCCTTCCCCTTCATTGACCCTCCCCCTTGTACTGTCCCATCCCCTTTTGAAGCAGTCCACTGTTCTACTGGATACCACTTCTGCAGGTAACGCATTCCACCCAGCTACCACCCTCTCTGTAGAAAAGTGTCTTCTTATCTTCCTCCCAAACCTTCCTCCCTCCAGTCTCATATCAGGGCCCCTTGTGGCCCTCCCCTCCCTTACTTTGAACAGCCCCTCTGTACCTGTCTTGGTTATTCCTTTCATGTACTTAAAGGTTTCAATCATGTCCCCCCGTCCCTCCTCTCCTCCAGTGAGTACATGTTCAGCTCCCTCAGCCTTCTCTCCTATGATAAGTCCCCCAGCCCCTTGATCATCTTTGTTGCCCTGCACTGCACCCCCTCCAGTAACTTAATGTCTCTCTTCAGAAACCGGCACCAGTGCTGCATGTAGTACTCCAGGTATGGTCTCACTAATGACCTATACAGTGGCAGAATCACCTCCTCCCTCCTCGAAGATATACCCCTTGCAATACAACTCTGTCCACCATGATTTCCTGATCTGTCACCCCCTCCCCCCCCTGTTTCTGCCATTTCTACCCCCCTTGGGTGTCACCCCCCCTCTTCTCTTTAGTAAATACTGAGCAGAAGCACTCATTTAGTGCTTCTGCCTTATCACCCCTGCTTCCACCCAACCTCCCTCCTTCTTAATCCTTACTATGTGGTCCTTACAGCTGCTTTTCTCCCTGATGTACCTAAAGAAGTCCTTCTCCCCCTTCTTAATGCCTTGTGCCAGCCTGAGTTCCATAGATGCCTTGGCTCCCCTTACTGCCCTTGTCTCCTCCTTCGTTTCCATTAAGTACTCCTCCCTGTCCTCCCTCCTCCCTGTTTTCTTATACTTCCTAAAGGCAGCTCTTTTCCTCCTTACCTTTTCCATGACCTCCTTGCTCAACCATCTCGGTTTCTTAGCACTAGCCTTCTTGCTCTGGGCCTTGCAGCAGGTTTTGGTTACCTCCACTATCCCCAGCTTTATGACCTCCCACCTCTGGTTAGTGTCCATACTAGATTGGATTCTGGCCAGGTACCCTTTTACCACTTCCCCCATCCTCCCAAAGTCGGCCCTCCTGAAGTCCAGCACTCTTGTGCCAGATTCCACTCCTTCCTTGCCCATATCCAGTGTGAGCCATACTGAGTGGTGGTCACTCCCCGACAGTGGTTCCTTCACTGTAAGTTCTCTCACAAAGTCCCCATTTGCCAGCGCAAGGTCAAGGGTATTCCCTAACCTGGTTGGTTCACTGACCATTTGCAGCAGGAAGCTGTCCTGGAAGGCATCCAGCAGTACCTGCTCCCTTCTGTTCCTGGTTGTTGAGGTACTCCAGTCCACTCCTGGCATGTTCAAGTCCCCCACAATCACCACACTACCCTTCTCGCAGGTCCTCCTGATCTGTCCCACTAGTTCCCTGTCTAACTCCTCCATCTGAGATGGCGGCCTGCACACCACTCCCATTCTAAGAATCCTATTCCTGGAATCCTCGATTCGCATCCAAAGTGACTCTGTACTACCCTCCTCCCCTTCCTCCCTTGCACACTTCAGTCCTTCTTCCCATATAGTGCCACACCCCCTTCTTTCCCAATCACCCTGTTCCTACGAAATAACCTGTACCCTGGTACAGACAGGTCCCAGTCATTGTATTGGGTGGCCCATGTTCCTGTGATGGCTGCAATGTACACCTCTCCCTCTGCCATGAGCAACTGTAACTGCAGTTTTCCTCCCAAGGCTCCTAGCATTAAGGGCAACAACCTTCCACTCTTTCCCCCTCTCCCATCCTACCCTCCTTTACTAGCATCACCAATAGTACTTAACTGAACTGAATGGTTATCTGAACAGTTATCTAGGTGTAAATCTCAGGTGATTGAAAGGACTTAATAGCTGTGAGGTTTAAATTACTTGTAGAAAGATCTAGTAAGTAGGGGGAGTGGCTTAGCTAGAAGGAAGCTACATTTAAAGACTGCCTTAGAAATATTCTGCTAATAGCTTGGCAGAAGACACCAGGAGAAAGAACTGCTGTGTAATTGAACTTCTCTACTGGGTCTATATTGCCCTCCTTCCCTCCCCTGCACCCCAACCCACCCAAAGCTAGTTCTATTTTTATCGGCACAGGATTTGACTGACAACAGGAACTTCCTGTTTGGGAGCAAGAAGTGAGTGATCACAGAACCACCAAAGACCCACCATCCTAGAAGGGCAAGAGTAGCTCTCCAGCCCCCTCTAGCTGCTGGAGGTCTGCCTCTGAACAAGTAAGGGGTCTACTGAGAAATATAGGATATTCTTGTCTCAGAACAGGACAATCAGGAGCTTAAAGGGCACACAGGCAGAAAGTAAGGAGAGAGAGAAAAAAAACAGAGGAAAGAGTGAGGATTGCAAACAGTTAAGGGGCCAGAAATAAGACATGATTGGATGGGTGCAGTGCAGTGGCTGTGGAGCAGCAATCTTCCAGGAGACGTTCTGGAGGATGCAGTGTTGTCCCATCTGCAGGCACCTCTCTGGGCTGAGGGAGGAGGCTGCTCATCTCCAGGCTGAGTTGGCCAGGATTTGTGGGACCTCCTCTTCCATCCAGGGACCATCAGTGCCACTGCCGTTGCCTCAGAGGTTGCCAAGAAAGAGGAGCGGTTGGACCACAGTGGGCTCAGGGAGGGTGAGGGTGGTGGAACAGAGGTGCATCCCTCCAGTTGTACCAATCCAAAATTTCTATGCCATTCTGGCAAAGTGTGGTTCCTCTATGGAGGCACTCGCAGTGGAGACCAAGGAGGATGCTGGGAACCTCCACAAAGGAGACCCACAGGAGGGTGGCAGGGGACCCTGCAGGGGAAGGAAACAACTCCTGGTGTGGGACTCCATTGTTAGGAAGGTAGAACTGGGGGAGGAAGGGGAGATGGAGGTAAGGTGCCTGCCTGGCACCATGGCTTGGAGGGACAGGGAGCAAATCCTCAGGATTGCCGGAGCAGCTGCACAGGGAGGGCTGGATGTCATTGTCCACCTAGGGACAAATGACCCAGCTAAGAAAGGGATTAGAGAAGTGCAGGAAGTGTTTGTGGAATTGGGGAGGGGCCTTAGTCAAGTAGCACGCACGATAACCTTCTCGGAGGTGCTGCCCATCTATGGCATAGGAGAAGCTAGGGTGTTCCACACCATGGGATTCAATCAGTGGTTGAAAAACTGGTGTGGAGCTCAGGAATTTGGCTTCATTGGGGACTGGGGGTCCACCTGTAGTGATGCAAGCCTATACTGGCATGATGGGCTGCATCCGGGCAGGGAAGGGAACCAGGATCCTAGGTGATAGGTTTAAATGCTTCATTAGCAAGCATTTAAACTAGCCAAGGGGGGAGGCACTGGAAAGGAGCAGGGAAATCCTAGCCCCCTCAAATAATCACGGTAGTAAGTGCTGCAAGCACCAACATAGAGGTGTCAATAGGGAGAAGGGCAGGGGTAAATTGAGAAAGTGACAAAGGCAAGAAGGACAGGGATGAGGCAAAAGGGAGTAAGACCATCAGGAAATGGAGGGTAATGAGTACCAATGCCCATAATCTGGGCAACAAGCTCCCTGAGCTGGTGGCCTTGATGAAAGAGGGATGCCTGGATATCGTAGCAGTCACAGAAACATGGTACACAGAGAACCATGACTGGGATGTTAACATACCAGGGTACATATCCTACAGGAGAGACAGGCAGGGGAGAAGAGGGAGAGGAGTAGCTCTCTACATAAAGGAAGGGATAAAGGCAACTGAACGAAAAAGTAAACAGGGAGGAGAGGAGGCACTGTGGGTCACCTTGGAGACTGGAAAGGACACCACAATCCTCACAGGGGTTGTGTACAGACCCCCATGTCAGGGGAAGGGAATGGACAAGGATATGATAGAAGGCAGTCTTAGAATGGCAGAGAAAGGGGAGATACTGTTGATGGGAGACCTGAATATGCCAGATGTTAACTGGAGCACATTTTCTGCAGCCACATCCAATAGCAGGGCCATTCTTGATGCCCTATGGGTGGCAGGCCTCAGACAGCTAGTTTCAGAACCCACTCGTGAGGGAGCAATCTTAGACCTCATACTCTCAAACGGGAGCAGTGAGAGGATCTCAGATCTAGAAGTGGGTTGCCATCTGGTGACAAGTGACCATCAAACAGTGTGGTTCACATTAAACTCAGCTAAAGAGTCAAGCCATACAAAAGTGAGGGTACTGGACTTTAGGAGGGCTGACTTTGGCAAGATGGGAGAGTGCCTCAGAAAAGCACTAGCAAACAGGCTAGAAGGAGGAGTGCAGCAACAATGGGGAATCAACAAAACTGCCATCACAGAGGCAACAAGCCTTTGTGTGAAGCAAATAAACAAATCAAAATGAAAGAAAAAGCCACTATGGTTCTCAAAAGAGGTGGCTGTGAAAGTCAGGAAGAAAAAGATAGCATTCCAGAAGTATAAGGAAACACAGAAGGAGCAGGACAGACAGCTGTACCAGTTAAGGCAGAAGGAAGCAGGGAGGGAAGTCAGAATAGCAAAGGCCCAAACTGAGAAAAAGATAGTCAACTCAGTTAAGAGGGGGGATAAAACCTTTTATAGGTACATCAGCGAGCGTAGAAAGATGAAGGAAGGGATAGTGAGGCTGAATAGAATGAACGGTGGGTGGACAGAGGGGGACAGTGAAAAATCAGGGATACTGAATGAATATTTCTGCTCAGTATTCACAAAAGAGGAGGGGGAAGTGCCTAATCCAATTAACAGAAGCACTCTTGATAGGGGGGGTCAATCCCAGTCCTTTCACAGAAGAAACGGTTCTGCAAGAACTCCTAAAACTGAAGGTGGACAAAGCAAAGGGTCCTGATGGAATTCACCCCAGAATTCTAAAAGAATTAAGGGAGGAACTAGTGAAACCACTGGCTACTCTTTTTAAGAAATCATTGGAGGATGGTGTGGTACCTGAGGACTGGAGGAAGGCGGATGTGATTCCCCTTCACAAAAGTGGGACCAAGACAGAGGCAGGAAACTACAGACCTGTCAGTCTGACCTCTGTGGTAGGGAAAGTGATGGAGTCACTTCTGAAGGAAAGAATAGTTGAGTACCTAGAGGCCAGTGGGGCACATGACCCAAGGCAGCATGGGTTCCAGCCGGAAAGTCATGTCAGACGAATCTAATAGATTTCTTTGACTGGGTGACCAAAGTAGTAGACCAGGGAAGGGCTGTGGACATGGCCTCACGTAGACTTTAGCAAGGCATTTGACACAGTCCCACACAAAAGATTAATAGTCAAATGAACCAGCCTGGGAGTGGGTCCCAGGGTGGTAGCCTAGTAAAACATTGGCTGCACAACAGGACACAGAAGGTAATTGTAAATGGAGTCCACTCTGAAGAAAGAGGGTTACTAGTGGGGTACCGCAGGGTTCAGTATTGGGTCCAGTCCTTTTTAATGTCTTCATCAGTGACATTGCAGAGGGACTGGAAGGAAAAGTATGCCTTTTTGCAGATGACACAAAGATCTGCAACAAGGGTAGATACACAAGGAGGCGTGGAAAGGATGAAAAGGGACTTGGCAAGGTTGGAGGAATGGTCAGAAGTATGGCAGCTAGGATTCAATGCAAAGAAGTGCAGAATAATGCACCTGGGAAACAAGAACCCAGGGGAAGAATACACAGTGGGTGGGTAGGTAGTAACAACAACAAAAAAGGAAAGAGACCTGGGTGTAATCATATAAGATGACCTTAAGGTTAGCAAGCAACGTGAGAAGGCAGAAGGGAGGGGTGGGGGTATACTGGGATGTATAGGGAGAGGCATCAGCAGCAGAAAACAGGAAGTTGTTATCCCTCTGTACAGACAGTTGGTGAAACCCCATCTGGAGTACTGTGTCCAGTTCTGGAGACCCCATCTCTGCAAGAACATAGACAGGATAGAGGCAGTCCAGAGGAGGGCAACTAAAATGGTGCAGGGTCTGCAAGAGAAGCCGTATGAGGAGAGACTAAAGGAGCTTAATATGTATACCCTTGAGGAAAGAAGGGAGGGGGTGACATGATAGAAACTTTTAAGTACCTCAGTGGAATCAACAAAGTCCAAGAGGGTAGCATCTTTCAGAAAAAGAGACGTGCAAGAACAAGGGGACACAATTTAAAGATAGAAGGAGGGCAGTTTAGGGGCAATGTGAGGAAGTATTATTTCAAAGAGAGGGTAGTGGATGCATGGAACAGCCTTCCTGAGGAGGTTGTGGGGTCTAAAACTGTGGGAGAATTCAAGAATGCATGGGACAGACATAACACAATTCTTGTGGGGGGTAGGAAGAAATAGGCTGTTGGTTAACTAGGATCTGTGGCCTATCCTGTAGGTAGGGAAATGGGCAGACTAGATGGGCCAAGTGGTCCTTATCTGCTGTCAAAGTCTATGTTTCTATGCCTATGTTTCTATGTTGCCATTTGTCCTTTGTCACTGTTATGGGGGGGTTAGCGCATATGGTTTCCCAACCTGTGGTCTCTGCATGTCTCTTGCCCAACTGCCACCCACCACTCCTAGTTTAAATTCCCAACTTCATCTATGTACTCCTCCATCCTCTGTTTCAACACTTTCTTTCCCTCCTCACTCAAGTGTAGTCTGTCCTTGGCATAGATACTACTGTCCTCCCAGCCCCCCCCCAACAGCCCATACCCTTTAGCACAACACCAGGTTCTTAGCCATCCATTAAATTCCTCTATTCTCAGCTTTCTCTGGCCTGTAGAAACCAAGGATAATATGTCATTATATGAAGAGTAATTATTTTATGAATCTTCAGAAAATAACATCCCCATTCAGTGGGTTGCTATCCATAATCATCCTATGAATTATGTACAATTATGTACAATAATATAAATCCCATACAACATGCAGAGGAAACGCTGGACCTCGCCCAACAACTAACACACCAAAATCCGGCCAATGGAAAATCATGTACACAAATGCCCGCAGTCTGGGAAACAAGATCGCAGACCTGCAGGCAACAATGACAAAGGCTAAACTGGACATACAGTAGTAGCCATTAGCGAGACATGGTTCACCAGTAACCACACTTGGGAGACTTCAGTACTCGGCTATGTACTGTTCAGAAGAGACCAAGGTGCAATGGGGGGGGAGTGACCCTTTATGTCAATGAAAATATCAAAGCTACAGAAATTCAGAATACACATAAGGAGCCAGAAGAACTGTGGGTCACCCTGGAATCAGGAAATGGGACAGCCACATGAACTGGGTTTGTCTACAGACCTCTAGACCAGGGGGAGGACATAGAAACATTACTGTTAGAAGAGATACAAAACATGACAGCTAAAGGGGAGGCTCTGATAATGGGAGACTTCAACATGACAGATACAGATTGGTCAATACCAGCAGGAACAGCTGCCAGAACTAGACACATAGTGGATTCCCTGCAGGGGGAGGGCCTCAAACAACTGGTACTACAACCCACAAGACACAGGGCTATCCTAGATCTAGTACTGACTAACAGGGAAAGGCTCACAGATCTCCAGGTAGAAGGTCACCTGGGGGCCAGTGGCCATCACATGGTATGGTTCAATTTGGCCACTAGCACTAAATCATCCCATTCCAAGGCAGAAATATGGGACTTCAGAGGAGCTGACTTTGATAAGATGGCCAACAGAGTTAAACTAGCCCTGGCAAGAAGAAACACAGGTAAGGGGGTACAGGCAAAGTGGGCAAGCATTGAGGATGCAATACTTGAAGCAACATCCCATTGTGTTAGAGAGAAAAGCAAGAGCAAAAGAAGGAGGAAGCCACTTTGGTTCTCAAAAACAGCAGCAGAACAGGTCAGAGCCAAAAGGCTGGCCTTCAGAAAATATAAGGGAACCCAGCAGGATGAAGATTGGGAGGTATACCAAACTTCCCTAAGAGAAGCAGGGAAGGCAGTAAGGCAGGCAAAGTCCCAAACTGAGGAAACACTAGCTCGAACTGTAAAAGAAGGTGACAAGACTTTCTATAGATACGTTAGTGAAAGGAGAAAGTCCAGAGGCGGTATTGCTAAGATCAGAGGGGATAAGGTGGAGCGTGTGGAGGAGGACCAAGGAAAAGCTAAATAGATACTTCTGTTTAGTATTTACTGAGGAGAAGGCAGAGCAGGGCCCACAGCTCAGCACCATGCTCACAGGGGAGAGGGAGGTGTGCACTAGTCCCTTCAAAAAAGAAAGGGTCCTACAAGAGCTCGATAAGCTCAGGGTGGACAAGGCAATAGGACCTGACGGCATACATCCCAGGGTACTAAGGGGGCTAAGGGTGGAACTAGCAGAGCCATTATCAGAATTGTTTAGTGAGTCTCTAAACACAGGAGAGGTCCCAGAAGACTGGTGAAGGGCTCATGTGATCCCGCTCCACAAGAGTGGTAGCAGGGAGGTGGCAGAGAACTACAGACCAGTCTGTCTTACCTCAGTAGTGGGCAAGATTATGGAGGCACTCCGTAAGGAAAGGATAGTGCAACACCTGGAATCTATAGGAGCACAGGATCCAAGACAGCATGGGTTTACAACAGGAAGGTCCTGTCAAACTAATCTCATATATTTCTTTGACTGGGTAACCAGAATGGTGGACCAAGGGGGTGCAGCTGATGTCACTACCTTGACTTCAGCAAAGTTTTCGATACTGTTCCACATAGAAGATTGATTAATAAGCTGGGTAGGCTTGGGGTGGGTCAGAAGTTGATCAGCTGGGTGGCAAACTGGTTGGCAGGCAGAAAACAGAGAGTGGTGGCAAATGGTATACAGTCAGAAGAGATGCAAGTCATAAGTGGGGTACCTCAGGGATCAGTCCCGGGGCCAGTTCTCTTCAATATTTTCATCAGTGACATTGCAGATGGACTGGAGGGTAAGGTTTGTCTGTTTGCAGATGACACCAAGATCTGCAACAGAGCAGATGTTCCAGATGGGGTGGGCAGAATGAAAAAAGATCTGGATAAACTGGCAAAATGGTCAGAAGAGTGGCAACTGGGGTTTAATGCAAAGAAGTGCAAGATCATGCACACAGTGAAGAGAATCCCTGAAGCCATATATAGGCTAGGAAGGGAGTTGCTAGGAGTCACAAGGGAAGAAAGAGACTTGGGCATCATCATCACCGATAACCTGAAATTATCCAAGCAGACCACTAAAGCAGTAGGTAAGGCTAGAGGGATGTTGGGGTGTATTAGTAGGGGTATTTCAAGTCGTAAGAGGGAGGTAATAAACCCACTTTACAAGACACTGGTTAGGCCCCATCTGGAATACTGCGTTCAGTACTGAAGGCTGCACCTGCAAAAGGACATTAACAAAATGGAGGCAGTCCAGAGAAGGGCAACCAAAATGGTGCAGGGACTGCATCAGAAAACATATGAGGGCAGATTAATGGAGCTCATTATGTATACCCTTGAGCAAAGGAGGGAGAGAGGTGATATGATTGAAACATTCAAACATCTTAAGGGCATTAACAAAGGTGAAAGAGTCTAACATGTTTCAATATAAGAAAAATAGCAGGACAAGAGGACACAGCATGAGATTAGAGGGAGGCCGATTAAGGGGTAATGTGAGGAAGTTTTTTTTCATAGAAAGGGTGATGAATGCATGGAATGGCCTACCTCAGGAAGTGGTGGATATGAATACAGTGCAGGGCTTCAAACAGGTATGGGATAGGCATAAGGGAGCAATGCAGATGAGTATGAATAGATAGGTATTAACAGAGTAAAGACCAATGCACATTCATAAGATAAAAAAAAAATGGGCAGACTGGATGGGCCTTGCAGTCCTTATCTGTCATCAACTTCTATGTTTCTATGTTTCTACACAGAAAAATGCAATTTTTACTCATTTTTAACCTATATCTCTGGTAATTTAATTTTGCATTGGCAAAATCCCCCTATTTCTAATTCTGACAGAGTATTCCAGTAACACAATTGCCAAATACATACAGTCTTACCATGGTATTCTGTCCACATATTATTACAATATGCCTATGTAGAAAATGTAGTCATGTGGCACCTTACTGCCCACATTTCCCACCCTCAGAAAACTTCAATGCATTGTGTTACCCAAGGAACAATATATATTGCTTTAAAGTGTACTAATTGAAGATTTCAGTGATGTGTGAGAAAGTCTCCCCACTAAATTATTGCTATCATAATCCTCCATTGAATTAGGCTCCACAGCTAAAAGTAAAGAAACAATGCAATATTTTATCTAACACCTGTTAAACCTAATCATTTGGCGGGCTTATTTTTCAAGTACAAAATCTTCCCATGTTTGGCTTTGTAGGCACCACTAACTTGCACATCCACCAAATGATCCTTGGCATAAAGTGCTACAAACCTATTATCATTCCAAGTATAAGGATTAAAAATATACTCGGCAATATATGGGTTTGGGATTTATTTCTACCAGAATGTGTGGAATATAAGTTTGGTACCATTGTAATCATTTCTCTGGCTGGAATCCAGCAATGGGATGTTCATATACCTGTATCATATTTTACATATTTGGTTATTAAAATGTGGGAATTATGCAGATTTTCATTATTTTTCATTGTCCTACCAAATGTAGAGGACGAGGATTATGGTATCACATATTTGTGTAGAGGGCAATATTGTTTAAGATTAAAACTGCTATTTTATACAGTTTCGGAAAATATATACTTTTCCAGGCCAGCTCCATGGCACCGAGCGATGGGTGTTCTCTCAGCACGCTGGCGACCTGAGTTCACATCACAAGGCCGGACGTAGGGAATGGAATCTGGCAGGGAAGGAATTTAGAGTGTCCTTTGGATGCTTCCCTCCTGGGGGGGTGTCCCGGATCGCTGTTTGTTGGCTCCCGGTGGTGGCTAGTGGTTGGAGTTCTTGGTGACGTGTAGCCTTGATGCCCCACTGAACGTCCTCACCCCCAGGATGCTGCCATGGCTGGACCACTTCGAGGGTGGTGGGTGGGCTGGGAGAAAACTGGAAAACTAGACAGTCAGCTGAATGGATGATGGCGGCCATTCCCTGCTCCCCACAATGCCTGGAAGGGTCTGTGCCAACTTCTGCCATGCCCGGGATACACAGAATGCCTACAGGCAACTCTCCTCTCCTGATTGTCCCCCATGGGGAGGAGCCCTTCCGACAAAGAGATACATCAGGTTACCCAGGTCAAGGCACTTACAGGGGTGGTGGAAGGCAAAGGGACGTGGAGGCGGTAGGCCTAGGGAGTCCGCAGGAGTGGCTAGCTGAGTGCTCGATGGGAGCATAAATAAATAAGACAAAAAAATATATACTTTTCCTATGGTACCATAGTGTCCCAAATGTTTACAGGCCAGACAATCAAGGTTGTTAATTTTCCATTATTGGCCCAAATTTTCCCCTTTACAATACACTTAGCACCGTATATGTTTTGAGCCTATTTCAAACAAACCTTTATGGCAAAGGCACATAAATTTGGCATTGCTGTAACTAGTTGTCTCATCAGAATCTACAAATGTAACATTTGTGTACCTCCAACCTAGGTTACTTAGACATTTGGTTTGCTAAAGTGGGAAAATCATGCACATTTCCATCATTTTTCACAGTTCTACCACATATAAAGGAGGATTATAGATAGCAAATATTTGGATGACAAGCAGTCTTACACATTTCTAAAACTAGCAATGTATGCTGTTTCAGAAAATATATACTTTTCCTATGGTACCATGGTGTCCTGAATGGCTGCAGGCCAGAGAATAATTGCTGTGCATTTTCCATTATAGGCAGACATTTTTCTCTTTTCAAATACACTTAGCAACATATATGTTTCAAACCTATTTCAACCAAAACTGTGTGAGACCTCCTTCTTATGTACAATATTGTAAATGATCTATATTTAATAACTAACCTGGGTTTTCTCTTTAAGGATTTAACTTACAATACTAGGGGACATCCTTTGCAGTTACAATTAAAGAAGTTTAATTTTCTTCCAAGGAAGTTCTTTTATACTGTAAGAATAATCAAGTTATTGAATTCCTTACCAATTGAAGTAATTATCAGTGATTCTAAACCAACATATAAAAGGCGTTTAGACAACCATATTCTTTCAGGTAAAATTCATAGTTATTATTAGAAATAGGAGTATTCTTTGGGCCTTTTTGGCTCTCTTGCTCCTACCCAATCCTAGTATGAATCCTAGTGTGGTTAACGTACATTAATGTTGCATGTTGTAACCAGTACTCTCTGCAAAAACCACAAATGTGTATTTGTATACCTCCAGCCTATGATACGTAGACATTTGGCTTGCTAAAGTGGGAAATTATGCAAATTTCAATCATATTTCATAATGCTACAAAGTGTAAAGGAGGATTCTGGGTAGAAAACAATTGGATATTGGGCAATGTTACCCATTTAAAAAAAACATTTTTGTGCACTGTTTCAGAAAATATATACCTTTCCTTTGATACCATGGCTTCCTAAATAGCTACAGCCTAGAGAATCAATGCTGTGCATTTTCCATTATAGACCCACATTTTCCCCTTTAAATACAGTACAATTAGAACCCTATATAGTTCAAGCCTATTTCAACCAAACCTTTCTGGTAAACAGACATAAATGTGGTGTTGTTGTAACTGGTACTCTTAGCAGAATCCAAAAATGTGGTACTTGTGTACCTCCAACCTATGTTACATAGATGTATGGTTTACTAAAGTGGGAAAATTATGCACATTTCCATAATTTGTCTTAGTTCTACCTAATGTAAGGGAGGATTATGGGTAGGAAACATAAAGATAGTGGGTTGTTTTGCACGTTTTTGAAACCAGTGTTTTGTGCAGTTTCAGAAAATATATACTTTTCATATGGTACCATCGAATTTCTACAGACCAGAGATTTAATGCTGTGAATTTTCCATTATGGGCCCAATTTATCCCCTTAAAACTACACTTAGCACCTATATGTTTTGAACCTATTTCAGCAAAACATTTGTTATAGGTGGACATACATGTGGTGTCGTTGTAACCTGTTTTCTCTGTAGAATCCAAAAATGTTGTATTTGTGTATCTCCAACCTATGTTATCTTGACATTTAGTTTGCTAAAGTGGAAAAATAATGTGTTTTTTTTTCATTATTTTTCATAGTTCTAGCAAATGTAAAGGAAGATTATGGGTAGAATAACAATTGGATAATCGGCAATGTTACATATTTTTAAAACCAGTATTTTGAGTAGTTTCAGAAAATATTTAATTCACTATGGTATCATGCTGTTCTGAATGGTTACAGGCCAGACAATTAATGTTGTGCATTTTCAATTATTGGCTCAAATTTTGCCCTTTAAAATACACAGCACCCTATGGGCCAGGTATTCAAAACTTTGCCCCGGGGCTAAATTAGCACTGCCCGGTGTGCAAAAATTGCCCAGACCAAATAGCCCGCCATATTCAGAAGGAATAACCCAATGCTAATCCTGCTGAATATAGCATGCTAAGGAAGTCGGGCAAACTGGGCTGGGAGAGCAGGGCAAAAATAGTCCAGGAATAAGACAGCACTGAATATAACAAATAAGACAGCACTAAATATAGCAAATAAGACAGCACTAAATATAGCAAACAAGAGACCATTGAATATAGCACACAGGCAGGCAGTGCAAACACATGGTGGAACACAGAGCAGAGGTCAGACAGCCTGGCCCTGGAACCCATGCAAAGAAACACAGGCTGGAAATAAAACCCAAGAGCTGACCACAGTGCAAAACCCAGTATATGACACATACAGGCAGGTGAATGGCAAGCAACAACCAGGACCCATGTGTGAGAACCAAGGAACAGTACACCACGTGAAAACACCAGCAGCAATAAATGACACAGGACACAGCAAACTGGATAAAGTGGAATGTATTAACAAATAAATGCCAAAGCAACAGAACAGTGATGCAATCAGTACACACAACGGTAAAGTAAACAACAGAAAAGCAACAACCAATAGCAATATGTGAAAAAAGAACACTACAACAACTACCACTACAGGAACGACCACAAAAAGAAATAATGGCATATTTACAAACACCAGTAACAGAAATGTCAACCTCCCCCCCAATGAACCCCAATACACAACACAACCAGGAACTACAAGTATAAGAACAAAGACCAACAATTCAGTAACATGCAAAACCTATATACAAATATACAATATTTACAGGATGGCAATGGATAGGGAGGGAAGGGGGATGTGGACACAAACAGGGAGGAAGAAACAGAGGACAGATGCAAAGAACAGTCAGGTCGGGGGGGGAAAGAGCCAACAGAAAAGGAGTGAGGCCTATGGCTGGCTGCTGGACTGCACAGGCAGACGGTCCTCCAAGACTGCAGCCACACGCTGTGTTTCGGCAATTAGGATGGCCTGCTGTTCAATCATGGTGTGCTGCTGTCTGACGATGTGGCGGAGCAGTTTGTCTCCCCTCTCTGCATCCTCTGGGCATGTGGACCACAGGGAACTACTACGTGGACCTACACAAGGAAGGGGGACAAGGTCAGGATGGGACACTGACAAGGCAGCATATTGCACACCCCGGGTGTTAACCCAGGGATGGACAGCATATCCCCACAACCATGCTCATGCGGTGATATGACATGGGATGTAATGCAGAACTGGACATGCACCAGTATGCTGAGGCAAGATGGCACTGGCGCCCCCACCAACCCAACATACAGGGACAGGCGTGTAATGCCACTGTCAACACTGTGACACACTGCACACCACAAAAACCATTGGAGCACACGGTGACCCAGTGCAACCAGACAGCCAGGCCCTGGGACTACATGGACAGGGGGCATGGCACAGCAAATGCATGGGATGACCCACATTGGGACATGCTGCCCAAGGGAACAGAGCGATGAAACAGACAGTACGGTACACCACTGTGTCATGGCATGCAGCCCATTCAGTAACAGAGCAGGGAATGTGGCAGTGCAAACACCCACAACAACAGCACACACAAGGCAGAAGTGCATTGCCAGACACATGCAACAAAGGAACACAGGCCATGGGCCACCAGCAGCGGGACAGCAGTAGTCCATACACATGCCCAGGACAGTGCTGCACATGCTGGCAAGATTTGGCAGGCCGCCCATGGAGGGTGCAACACCAGCTACATGAGCAGACACATGGCACACCATGGTACCGCAACTGCCCAGCCCCTGCACCACCCCTTGCATGACCTGAGCACAGACACAAGGCACTGCACGGACAGGAAAACAACATCCAGTCAAGGAACATGCCCCCCCACCACAGTGGTATGCAACAGGCACACAGGATGTGCAGAGCCACACGTGCCTGTACAACGCTAGGGCCCCAGACTTCTAACCACAGCAGGCACGGTGTATGGCTGCCACCCAACCAGACCAAGGGTCCACCGTGCTATACTGGTGGCTGATATGTACCACCCACACAGTGGCAGGGTGTTGCCGTGTGTATGCTACCTTGCAATGCCATGTAATGTACACTGGCTGAAACACTGGCATGCACTTACAACAAGCCATTCAGTACTGCAGTAACCCAAGACCAGGTGGTCACAGACACACATGCCATGTGAACTGCAAAACAGTGAACCAGGCACCTCATGGGAATGGGAACACATGTTGGCCGGAGCACAATATGCAAGTACAACATATAGGTCCCAGACAGCCCCACTCCAGCCCCTCCTCAGCAGGCACATTGCACGGACACTGACAGATTCACATACCAAGGTACCAACATACTACATGCCAGCAGAGTATGGCTACTGGCCCATCATGTCTGCTCGTGCTGCAGCACCCTTATTGGGAATCATAGCCCTCAATCAGGCCCCTTCCAGTGTTACTGCAGCCCAGAGTGCCACCCCCCCAGGCAAACCAGCCACAGCCGCTCACCATGCCCAAACTCGTCCCACACTCTTTGGGACCTCTCCACCATAGCATCCTGCAACAACACCCCGGGATGCGCAGTCCACATTCCACCTCTCACACAGTGATGTACCTCCCCCTCCCATCCCCCACCTAGGCCCCCCACCCTCTGTCCACCAACAGCATTCTCTGGTGAGTTCACCATCCTGCAACCAAATGATCCCATCTTGGCTCACACAACTAACTCCCCTGGGGTACTAGGACATCCCAACCATGTCCCCCCAGTCAATCCACTCCTCCAGCGAGCCCTGGTTGAGCTCCCCATGTCATATCTCAGAGGACATATCCCCCAGGCACTGGAACATGCTGGTTGCTGTCCTCTGAACCCACTACAGGGGTTGAATGTCCCTCCTGAGGTGTGGCCTCCACGAATGCACACAGTACTCAGCGCGTAGTCTTCCCAGGCCATAGTACTGTGGCAATAGCACCCCCCTGTCCCCTGAGTTATTCCCCCAGCCGTGCATCCCAACAGCTAATATGCTCCCCTTGGCAGCCCTCCTGCAGTGCTCTGATGTATGCATGGCAACATCCACCAAGGTCACAGTCCCCTGCCATGGGCTGCAATCCATCCTCCCCAGGGTGTACACATAGCTGGGGTGTACCCGTACCAGGCATAGCACCTTGCACACGGAGGACATACATACCAAGCCACAGATGCAGGACCACCAATCCAGAGCATCCAGGCCCCCTTGCAGGGCCACGCACCCCTCCTCCCCCCAACTTTGCCACCAGCAGAGTGGCGCAAGCTAAGAGCCTCATGCCACACACAATACCATCCCTGATATCGTAGATGTAGGCATGAAACAGGAGTGGACCCAGGAGTGATCCCTGTAGGACCCCATGCATGACTGCCCTAGGTGACAAGACCTCCCCTCTGACCAGTACCTGCTGAGTGTGACCTGAAAGACAATGTCCAATCCACTGAACCATCAAAGGGCCCACACCCATGTCCCCCAGCATTCCCCATAGGCCAATGTGAGGGACTGATACAAACATCTGGCTGAGGTACAGGAACAGACCAGCCACTGTCCTCCCCTGTCAAGTGCTGCTGTCACCCACTCATAGACCACTGCAAGTTGTGTTTCTCACAAGCTACCCAGCACAGGCTCATGCCGTCGGTCATCCAGATAATCCATCTCCACTAAGAAACCGACCAGCCGTACCATAGGTATGCTCCCCAGTACTGTCACTAACACCAGAGGCAGACTGATGAGTCTATGGTACCTGGCTCATCTCCCAATCCCCCATTATGGATGGCCACAACATGCACCTGCAAACAATACCTTGGCACCCTCCCAGTCCCCATCAACACGTTGTAGTGAACCACCATTAGCGCAGCCAAGACATCCACCATCTCACACAGTACAGTGGGATGGATAGCATCAGGTCCAGGGGATGTATCCTGTGCTAGGAGCCTGAGGACGTCCAACACCCGACCAATGAAATTTCATCATCTGCCCCTCCTTCCGCAGAACCAGCCTGACATCGCAACCCTGGCCTACCTCCCCCAGTAGCTTGTACCACAGCAGGTACCCCAATAGTCAGGTGTGCTGCACCAACTGTGTCCTGCAGCCCCTCTGTTGGAGGTTCCCCTGCCCCTCCCTAGTGAACACTAAGCCAAGGTACACAGACAGTACCTCCGCCTGCTTCCCAACCCCTTCCACCCACCCTCTGGCTGACCTCCAGCCACTGAGCTGCCCCTTGACTGTCACCTCCACACCAATATGCACTAGGCTGTGCACCCCACCCCAAATCCCCTGCACCAGCTCATGCCCTCTTCTAGGCCTTTGCCCCCCTCAGCTCTCCCATGACATCTCTGGGTGCAAGGTGATAGTCCCCCCTAGCCTGCTGTCCCCTCATGTGCCCATTGTAGCCAGCCTTCACCTCATACCGCCTCCTGGACCCCCGTGGTCCACCATCATGGTGTACCAGACCTACTGCCTGTGCGCCTCACCCTTGCACAGTTCCTGATAGCCTCCTGTAGCCACTGCATCATGAATCTCCACCCATACCCCACTTCCAAACTGTGTAACATCACCCTCATATGCCTCCTAATAAGGTACCCTGTCATGGCATCTGTGCCATGGACTGTGGCCACATGCATGCAGAGAGTAGCATGGCACACACACAGCAGTGAAGGTCTGCTGTAGGCCGAGGCACCACCCCTACCGCTTTGCGACGCTGTATTCAGTATGTACAGCTGCACTCAGGCCCTGCCTGCATATATGATCACAGCAGATGCCACTGGGGGCAGGTGTGGTGGGTGTATGCAACACTGTCTGTGGTTTTGGCCATGTACGCACCACAGTGCAACACACAGCAGCCAACACTCCCGCACCACTTGATGCCAGGTAACCTCCACCACTAGCAGCAAGACATCTATGGACACCAGCATAGATGGCATATGTCAAACTGTGACACCCAATCACACCAGCAATGCCCATGGGCCACCTTTGCAGATATGTTTATGCGGCATGAGGTGCATGCACAGGCACATCACCCAACACAGTGACACACCAGACTGACTGCAAGCCCACCCTTCTACCCATCTGGCATGGGCACTGTCCCTTCCTGAACCATGGTCCTGCACCTCTGCAGCAGCTGCCGCTGCCTGCACCTCAGGTCTGCATAGTGATGCCGACACTTCTCCCCACTGCACAGTATTCCCATCCTTGCAGACAGATGGCAGGCAATCGAGGCTCACACCCGGCAATGGGGCTGGTCCCCCTCCCAGACCTCCCCAAACAGACATCAGTAGCGCTGCTGGACAAGCTGCACCAAGTTAGCTGTCTCCACCTCATCCCAACACTAGTCACGGTGCACCACAGCCCTCTGCCTCCATCATTCAGACATGGCCAAACACTCCAGTAGTTCCTGGGACACACCCTGCACCTGCTCCACCAAGTCTGTCTTGCACCGCGCTGCCATGTGCACTAGTGCTGTGCAACCCAGAAGTTTGCGCAATGCGCGACTCTGCTACGACCGCTGGCTGACATAGCGCCATGCGCTGCCATCAGCAGAAATGACTGTAAGTATTATACTATGCCACGCAGTGCTGGGGTGCTTGGCGCGGACCAAGGACTAACCGCATGTGTGCAGATGATGCACAATGTATCATAGCGCTGCACTATTGCAGCAGCACTGCACAAGAACACGGCCAGATAGCCCAGTGCTAACGCTTTGCCTCGTGCTATACGCATTGCCCAGTGCTAACACAGGCCATATTCAAATGGCCTATGTAAATTAGGTTACTTGTGTATGCATGGGGCAAACAGGGTAATTAGCAAATCATTACTGGCTCATTTGCATGCCAAACAGGAATGATTGCCCAGCAGTGCTATTTAAGGGCAAACAGTGCTCCACCTGAGTTGCTGATAGGGAATGTAGTGTTGTGCATGAATTAATTCAGCAGCACAGAACTCAGGATGTGACAGGAGACACAGCAGGGGCAGGCAGGTATGTATTGTATGGGGGCCAGGCTCATTCCTCTCAACTGTCCCTGATTTTCAGGGATGTCCCTCATTTATAATCAAATGTATACTCTGTCACTCCTAATGTTCATGTTTCTGTAGCTCAATAGTTGGGATTGTAAGCACTACATAATGTCAGACATTCAGGTTACAGGCTTGTTGTTCTATATAACATGTATTAACTGTGGTTCAGAGCTGAGTGCTTATGTTACATACTGTAGCTGGATGCTGAAGGTTGTGCTTGGATACAGAAGCCAGACCAGTAAATAGGATAATGCTTGCAAGGCACTAGTAGTATGAAATGATTCGTGCTTAGGCACTTTAGCATAGACATGAGCAAGTCAGTGATTATAGTACATATGAACTGGATAGTATATGCAAGGTGCTTAGATGCTTGAACTGTTGAGTCACTTGTTATGATTTGATAGTTTTGGCCTTTCTCTGTATCCCACTGTAGGAAGGATGCTTAGTCCAGTATTATGAGACCCCCCAAAAAATAAAGATATCAACGATAGTTCTGTATCCGGCTGATGAAGGAGTCGAATAGGATGACACCCCAAGAAAATGAGTAGCACTATGATCACCTCCTCCAGCTCTGGAGAGTGTGACCAGTAGCATGCAGGAGAGGAAAAAAAAACCTTTGGGGGAGAAACCTCTGAGGACCCATGGCTACTGACCTGACCATCCTTCTGGGCATACTAAAGGAGAGTAATCCTAAATATCTAATCGGCTAACCCGAACCACAAAGTTATAAAACCCAAGCCAGAGAAACGGAGAACTGAAGATACATTGAATCATGACATGACAGGTGAACAGAGCAAGCATCCATCTAGTAACTCCAAATTCGAATCCTTGAGCAGGCCGGAATGATAGTAGTAGAATCCATGGCTGATATGAATTTGAAGCGATGAGTCATAGGTGGTAAAACACTCCAGCAGGTGATGATGACTTCTCAAAGGAGAAGCAGGAATCAAAAGGCTCAGTATCCATGTCTTGAAGGAGGACCGTTGGGTCAAGTGCAGCAGGGCGAGCTTAGTAAATGAAGCCATGGTGATGAAGCATAAGAACTGGCATATGCTGTGTGATCAGGAGGATGGAGCAGCAGGAACCTCCAGTCCGAAGAGGGGAAGCAAATGTGAAGCAGGTAGGTATTGTAGTGCGAATAGGTAGACATAATTCAGATGTATGTCCAGCTTACAAGGAGCGAAGTAGGTTTTAAAATGTTGAGTTATTCTTGATGACCTCTAGGCCCTGTAAGAGCGAAGCAGGTAGTATGAGCAAGTAATGTCAAGAAGCAGACAAGTACATAGGTCATTTGTAGTAGTAAGTAAAGCAGCATGATACAGACGTAGTAGCAGGGAAGTAAGATTAGTACAGGGTGGCAGGTAGCCCATCGAAGCTAGCATGCCAGCTAACCACACATAGGTTAACTGATGAGTTAAGTAAAGAGGCAATGGAGCCCCAACAAGGTAAGCCAGGACGGCTGGACCACACGTAGGTCAGCCAAAATGAGGAAGGCAGGCAGGTAATATGAGCAGGTAGTGTAAGTAAGTGGACCTATACGTAGGTCAGTAGAAGTAGTAATTAAATCTGTATGGAACAGACGTAGTAGCAGAGGAGTAAAAAGCATCCCTGAGGAGATGGCAATAGCTTGAAATGGAAGAGCTTAGTCCAATGATCCCAATAGTTGCAAGTGATGTAGATATCTTCGTTTTGAAAGTCAGCATGGCTCAGTGACTAGAATTGACTTGGTGAGAATAGTCTGACAAGTCCAGAAAAGTCGAGTTTATGAATCATAAATGATGATAACTGAAGAGACTAAATCGAATGAAGTAGCACGTCATAAGTTCCAAGAAGCTTCAGAGAGCAATTCAAGATATTGCAATCTTATCCTGGTAGGAGTGTAGTAGTAGTAATTCATATGACTGAAGCAGCAAGGCGAAGCATCCAAAGAATAGGTGATGAATGGCAAAACTAATTCAAGTGTGAGTCCATAGTAAAAGAGCTCCAGGGCTGGCAGACACGTGGCAAGACGTAAGTAGAATATGCAAACCTCCAGGCACTGAGCTGAATGAGGCAGGAGAGGAGTAGAAATAGGTAATCCTCCAGGCCGGAAGGGCGGGGCAGGATGATGGTATCAGGCAAATATGGTGTAGTAAAATAAGTTAAGGGACCTCCGGCTGTAGGGGCACAGGTCTTCGAGTGCAATGCAGTGAACCTCTGGCCCTGCAGGGCGAGGCAGGTTGTAGAGCAGTAGTAGATAGAGTAATAGTAATGTCATGCTGCATGCAATGTAGAAATAGTAGCAACGTAGTAAGGAATAGTTTGTATTGGTTTAGTAATTGGAAGCGTGATCCTGAGCCTATCCCATACAGCGTAGAAATATATTCCGAGGATTGTAGAGCAGTGGAAATAAATATTAATAATGTTGAACTCCTTGCAATGCAGATTTAGTAACAAAGAAGTAGGGAGCAATTTAAATTGCAAATGGTATTGTAAATAGTTGCGTAAATGGCAGCAGAATCCTGGGCCACTTCTGTGTAGCGTTGCAGTAGCACTAATGAAGAGGAATGTCGAAGCCCACAGCATGAGATAGAGGAGCTACAGGAAGGTTTGACTAAGTCCTGGTGGGAGAGATGTTGGAAATCCAGTAACTGAGCGACAAGGTCAAGCATCCAAGGAATTAAGGGAGAAGTCCAAGTAATCCGGATGTAAGTCCATGGAGCAAGGAGCTCACTAAAGGCTGACTGATGAAAATTTCCATGGATAACAAGGAGCAATGAAGCTACTTCAGGCTAAGATCTCGCATGGCCGGCGAATACAGCCTGACCCCACTTAGGCCAGGCAAAGGAGGAATAAGCCAAACTAGGCCCTAACGTAGGCTAGGTGACTAAGGCGCCACTGTGGAGGGTAGCCCGAATATCAAGCATCCCAGGCAGAAAGGGGGTAAACAAGTAAGCAAATGTACTAAGCTAGAAGATCTAGCTGTATAATAGGAATTATCAGGCTCATATGGAATGGTCTGAAGCAGCTGATGGTGCATAGCGGAATGAGCAGTGTCATAGTGCCATGATTGAAAACTAAGTAGATAGGTAGCAGGAAGGTGAATTGAGCAATGGATTAGACTGGAAACTGGGAGGTGCATGAGCAGACTTTCTGAGATCGAACTGAGCATTGAGCGTATAGACCTTGCAAGGTTAATACAAAGTTGAATGCAGGAATCCCAGAGGTTGAATCCAAAGGAAGGGAAGTAAGCATGGGGCACTGGCTTGCATAAACAGGAGCAATGATGGCGGAAGCAAGTGTGGACCTACTTGCAGTTCGGAAAAGACATAATAATAGGTAGCACTTTCAGGGTGACCCATTGCCACATCGGAACAAGTCAAATGTAGAATATAATAGTAGTGATGAATACATGAGGATAGGCCTATCTTTATAGCGACTTCGCTGGAAGAAGGACTATAGTCTGACAAAACTTGTTTGGAATAAGTTGTAAGTTGTTGTGTCCCATGTTGATAGGGAAGTAGCAGTGAGAGAAGCAGGCTTGAGGAGCCAAGCTAATAGCTTGCAGTGTTAGAAAATCTAAAGTTCAAAACTGGAGTGAAGGGATAGTACTAGGAGTGCTTGCATAACGTAGGATCTAGAATTGGGTTGCTACAGTGTGCTATGCAGATGAGGTGATGGACAAGGAGGGAAGCATGTGAGGTGGTGTGCAGCTCTCCACAGCACTGTGTGTTGCGGTGTGCATGCACTGTTGCCACTGCACACAGGGGCGTCATCTGCATGGTGGCCATGTGTCATGCCATGCCCTTTGGATACTGGTACAGCTGTGCACTGTTTGTCCGCCACTGTATGTAACCTGTGCCATGTCCTCTATCCCAAACAGGTGATGCTGCAGGGCAGGAGCAGCTCTGGGCCCACAACTTCTTGGGTGATGAGCTGCAGGCCCCAGTACATGCCATTAAGGAGCAGAAGATGGTCCTGTGGTGCAATAAATCTACTGATGCCACTGTGAAGAAAATGTGAGAGGAGATCACCACAGCGGTGAACGTCGTGGGTGGATGTGGCCATAGCACTGATGCCATATGCAAGAGGTGGAATGACCTGCTCTGCAGGGCCAAGGAGAATAAGGCACAATGTCTGAGGGAATGTCTGCGGACTGGTGGTGGGCCAGAGCCCATGGAGCAGCAGGAGTGGGACCCACTGATGGCGTTGGTAGTCTCTACCCTGAGGCCAGTGGCAGTTGGTGTAGTCGAGGGAGGTGGGTGTGAGACACCTCTCACACCACCCAGGTCAGGTGTGTCTGTAGCATGTGGCTGCCACTCCCTGGCCAACACCAACGGGCTGGGGCACACCTTTTCACTGTCATGGGGCATGCGTGGGGCACGCAAGATTATGTCACATTGTGGTTGTAGTGGTTGTAGTGTGGGAGCTGTACAGTGGTGTGCATGTGTTGGCGGTCCACATGTTGTAGGTGCATGTGTACTGTGGTGCAGTGTGTGTGCATAGGGACATTACTTGCGTTTGCATGGGCTTCACAGTGGGATGTGCACAGGCATGCTGTGGGAAACACACTGTTTGAGGTGCATGTTGTAGTGGTGGTGGTGGTGGGTAGTCGGTCTGTTCACTGTACTGGACACTGACAAAGTCTCTGTTACTTTACAGTGCTGAGTTCCCAGCAGACTATGTCCCAGGTGGTACAGGGGGAAGCAGACAACACAGTGGAGGTGTGCCCTACAACCTCAGGCATGGCTGCCAGGCATGGACCTGCGGTGGGCTTGGATGTGCAGACAGTGTGTGGCCACAGATCACAGGTGGCTGTTGAGTATGCCGGATCATCTGAGGAGGATACAGCTTTCCTGGAGGCCATAGGTGGCTATGAGGACACCCAGGTGGAGGTTCTGAGTGTCAAGCAAGTGGTGATACTGACTGTGACCAGTTACCATGGCTCACAGGAAGCAGTGGATGACACCACCCTGCCAGTGGGAGGGCCTGTCATTGGTGACATTGAGGTGGGGACAGAGGGGGCTGGTCACACAGCTGCATTGGGGGTGTGGGTTTCACAGGCACATGACACTGTGGTGCACACGGCTGTTGGCCTGTGGCCACACAGTGTGCCCTGCTGGACATGTCCCAATGGCAGCAGGTCACAGTGCCAGACCTGCAGCATACACTGGCATCTGCGGTCCCACAGATGCAGCACCAGCCTGACCACCAGCAGCTACCACCACCGGTACACGCATGTCCGCCCCCCCCACCATGCCCAACAGCAGCAGCAGCCTCCACTACCAGGGCAGGCCGCCACCACTCAACCCAGACAGGATAGCCAGGGTACACACCCCATGCTCCAGGAGGCCCTGGCTTCACAGCATGTGGCCCAGAAGGACCAGCAGGACCTCCGCAGGGAGCTGAACCATGAGCTCTCTCAGCTGCGTGAGACAGTGGGCACCACCCTTGCCCATGCTGAGCAGTGGGTGGAGGAGCGGATGACCTGCGTCCTTGCCACCCTTGAACGTGGCTTTGGGGGACTCACTGCCACTGAGCAGGCCCATGCAGAAGTGATGCAGGGGACACTCACGGCGGCCCTACAGGGTGCACCCAGAGCCCAGAACAGCCGTACCTCACGTGTTCATCAGCATGGCACCAGCACACGCAGGGTGGGTGAAACCTCTTCCACACCTGCATCATGGTCTTCCACAGGTCTTCCCCCGCATCATGGGTATCCTCCCTCCACAGCTATGCATGCCTCTCGGCGTGGCTGCAGGCGTACTGCACTCCTTACCTCACCTCAGTCCACCCCGACCATGTCCTCAGCACAGAGCACACCTAGCTCTGTGACATGCACACAGGGGGTGCGTCGTGTGCGGGGTGGTATGCGCCACTGATGGGCACCACCCCATGCATGCTGTGGCAATGTCTCACTCACATGCAAGCCCAGGCACACTCACACATCTCTGATCCCCTGCCTGCACACACATCTCTACAGGCCTTGTTCCCTCACATGCCACCCCACATGCCAACACCTGTACACAATATAGCTGGTCACTCTGCACACCTGCCTGACATGCACTTCACAACACACACACTGCAACACATCACTACATCACTTTGCCAGCTTGTACATCACCAGAGTGGTTCACTGTTTACACTGTAATGGATATTCACAACTATTACATGTGCTGTTCATGGCATGTTTGTTGTCTGTGTTGCGTTTACTCACTGTCCCCTCTGGGATAGTGTCTCGATAATGCTGCTCCTGTACTCAATGGCTCTACGGGACATGCGAGGATCCCGCCTCTTGAGTTGCTCTACTATCCCCCTGACCTCTGGCTCTGGCTCACTGTCGGACTGTTCCTCAGGTTCAGGTGCCCGTATCCTGCAGTTGAATGCCATTTTGTGTAGCATACAACAGGCTAGGATGATACGGCATGCCTTCTGTGGCCTGTACTGTAAGGCACCACCTGACTGGTCTATGCTATGGAACCACATCTTTAGCATCCCAAAGACCCTCTCTATGATGTTCCTGGTCACAGCGTGTGCCTCATTGTACCATTCCTTGGCCACTGTGTCCAGCCTGGGTAGTGTCAGCAGCCAGGGTCGCAGGGGATAGGCACTGTCCCTTGTGGAGAGATGGCACCTGTTAGTGTTGATGTCATGCTGTGTGCCCATTACTTCTATGTATCACTGCCCCCTGCCCCCACCCCTTCCCTGGATACCCATGCCCATCCCTACCTCCCCTATGCTGTTACCCTGTCATGGCTGCCCATACTCACTGACTAGGTGCCCACTGGTTATCCTGCCCTTCTCAAATGCCTGGCACAGCCGGGACTGATGCCATATGAAAGCATCATGGACACTGCTGGGGTACTGTGCAAAGACATTGCTGATGTGCCCTGTCACATCGCACACTGCCTGGCAATTGATAGAGTGGTAGCCCTTCCTGTTTACTTATAGATCACTGCCATCGCCAGGTAGAGCACAGATGGGGACATTTGTGCAGTCAGTGGCACCGAGTATGGTTGGTTGGTGTGCAACTCGATAGAATTGCTGCATGGTTTCCCTGCGCTCTGCTGCTGTGCTGGGGAATACAATGAATTCACCAGCATGTAGCAGGAAAGCATCAAGGAACTGAGTCAGGAGGTGCAAGGTGGTGGACTGCAATACCACAATGGTGTCCCCTGTAAGACGTTGGAATGTCCTGGTGCCTAGGAAGCACATTGCTGCCATCACCTTTTCCTCACCTGACATGGCATGGCTGCGTCTGGTGTTTGGCTGCAGCTGCTCATGCAGAAGTTCACATAATTGCCTCAACATTCACCTATCCATCCTGTACCAGCCGATGATGTACTCACCAGGCAGGGTCTCAAAGGAGACTATGGGCCGGTACCACCTGTGTGCAGCATATCTCCTCCTTGGCCTGCGGTGTGGGCCATGCTGTGCCTACTCCCTTTCCTTCTCCTCCTCCACAACCTTCTCCATGAGGTGCAGCACTACAGCATTACTGAATATCTTCATGCTAGCCAGCTTCTTGTTCTGGCCACTCCCTCCTGTGTGGATTGCTCTGGGATAAGACCTTCCTTTTATAGGCGGTAACTAGTGCTGTGCTACGTGCCATGCAATGGGGCCTTGCACAGCGTTATCCCTCTGAATATCCCGTTGCTTCTCTATGCACGTACCTGCCACCTCACTTTGCCCTTTGCATACATTATAGGTTTGCCCAGAGCTAATGTGTTTTCCGTGTGCTATTTCATCCTTTGAATATGATGGCCCCGCGCTAAACTGGTGCTAATTCTGCACAAACAGTTTGCGCACTGCTCCAAGTTTTGAATATTTGGGCCTCTATGTTTTGAATCTATTTCAACAAAACCATTGTACAGGTACATAAATGTGGTATTGTTGTGATCAGTACTCCATGCAGAATGTACAAATGTGATATTTTTGTATCTCTAGCTTGTGTTACAGTTTGCTAAAGTGGGAAAATTATGTGAATTTCCAAGCTTTTTCATTGTAAAGGATGATTATGGGTAGTAAATGTTTGGATAGCAGGCAATGGTACCCATTTTTTAAAACCAGTATCTTGTGCAGCTTCAGAAAATGTATACTTTCCCTATGGTGCCATGGTGTCCTGAATGCCTAAAGGCCAGAGAATCAATGCTGTGCATTTACCATTAATGACTCAAATTTTTCTCCTTTAAAAAACACTTATCAACCTATATGTTTAGGGCTTATGTCTACCAGACCTCTATGGTAAAGGTACATAAATGTGGTAATGTTGCAGCCAATGCTCTCTATGGAACTGAAAATGGTGTTTTACATACCTGCCACTTATGTTACATTGGCATTTGCTTTGATAAAATGTGAAAATTATGTGAATTTCCATTATTTTTCATAGTTCCAACAAATATAAAGAAGAATAATGGACACCAAACATTTGGGTAGTGGTCTACAGTATGCTACCCATGTTTAAAACTGGTATTTTGTCTAGTTTCAGACAATACATACCTTTCCTATAGTAACATAATATTCTGGATTTGTACACACTTTAGAAGCACTGCTATGCATTTTCCATTATGCTTCCAAACATATCCCCTTCAGCCTAAATTTAGCTCCTTGTGAGTTTAGGGCCTATTTTTTCCAGACATCTGTGGTAAACATACATATGAGTGGTACCTCTGGAGTGGGGACACGTTACAGAATCTAAAAATGCACAGTTGTATATCAGCTCTTCTGTACTTTATTGTATTAGAGCACTATAGCTGCAGAGTATTTGTGACAACAACAGCTGGAATGAAATAAGTAGTTATTTTTTTTCCCCTCATTAGCACTATATTTATTTAGACTGTCCTACACACTGTGGAGTTACATATATTTGTTTAGGTTTAGCAGGGGCGAACTTAGAAATGGAGCATCATTCCTATTTTTTGGTAAATATATGTACAAACTCATACAAGGGATGTAAGGTGGGTAGCCAAAAATGTTGCAAATCAGCCTTGGACACTCATCATTAAGGCAAGGATTATTTTAAACAAATGTACAAATATGTACAGAAGTTAGTCTTAATAGAAAGGCCTGTTGCTCTACGTTTCAAAGATATAAGCTTTTGTATGATCATTTAAAGTGACAGCTTTTTAGCCTGGCCAAAATATCAAACTGCATCCAAAATTAAAACTGTGAAATTAACACAACACAATGTACACCTTGCAAATCTATGTCAGTAGCGAGAATTTACAAACATTTTGCATAATTAGTTAACCGTATGGCAGGAGAATTTAAAAATACATCATTTTTATACATATAGAGGATTGTGTATGAGCAGTCATACACAACAAAGATATTCCTGTATCAAGAAATTTCCATGGTAACAGATGACCTCGAGAGCACAGCCCAAGAGGTGCTCCGTTACCAAGGGAACCTCGAGATACAAGAATATCCATGTTTGTGTATGACTGCTCATACACAATGCTTTATAGTGTATGGACATTCACAGCATAAAAAATGACACAAAACCAGCTAGTGAAGATAATGGAGAACAGAAATGTTAACATTTTTTTTCTTTTTATGTTTGCTTGCATGCATGTGCAAGAAACATAGTGCGGTGATCCAAAATGCAGTGCCATACTGGTGAAAGGCAGAGCACCGCTTCAGTGAGCAGCACTCCCCCCCCCCCCCCACACACACAAGCATGCATATTGCATGCTCATGCACTCCTCTCCCCCCACGCACACACTGTATGGCCGACGGGTTCTCAATCCCGTTGGCTTCATGCCCCAAAAAGCTTTCCTGTTGCCACGCTGAGGCCCACCCCAGTGTAGCAAAAATTGCTACTGCCGACGGGGTGCCCAATTCCCTGTTGGCTCGGGGTCCCCCAAACAGCCTTCCAGCTGCCATGCTGGGAGCCCACCCCAGTGTAACCAAGCGTCCCATGGAGCATGCCCAAACCCTGTCGGCTTCACCCCCTCCCAAAAAAGCTTTCCCTGTTGCCATGCTGAGGCCCACCCGTGGCAAAAATGTTATTGCCAACAGGGGCGCTGAATCCCTGTTGGCTCCAGGCCCCCCAAACAGCCTTCCAGCTGCCCGCTGAGAGTCCACTCTAGCGTGGTAAATGGCGTCCCGTCATCTTCCAAAAAGAAACAAAAACCTGTAAACAGAAAACTGTCCTCATGGTCTCCCTGCCCACCCTCGACCACCCACTGCACACCCTGCCTCCCCACACACACCCCTCACCCCATAATTACCTCCAGAGTCCGGTGCGGCGATCTTCAGTGGACCGGGAACACGTCTGCACTCTTCAAAGCTGACTGCGAACTGAGGAAATACCGGTAAGCTGTATAATGTAATAAATAGGTATTTTTCAACTTTGATGCATATCTCAGGCATTTTGGGGAATTTTGGCACCAAATTTTCAACATGGGGTTTTTGGGACCCCTCCTCATGAATTTTTGAACTGTCATGGCATTAATCGGGCCCGAAGGGTGATTTTATGGTCACTGTGCAAAATCACCTTTTGGGACTGATTAAGGAAACAACAGTGCCAGTGTTCATAAGGTGGACTCTCAAAAAGCCTATGTTGTAAATTTGGTGATAAAATTCCTATAAATGACTGTTTTACGGGCGTGCATTGTGCAGTTCCTACGCACGCTCGTAAGTTCGAAAATTTTTCATATTTGCACTCTGGATTTTCAACATTGCCATTTTACCACACCTGCTTACGAGCAGTACAGCTGTTATTTTTCACATCTCGCCCAAAATGTGTTTCCATGCATGTAGCACACAATGGCGCAGTCGGTGTGCACAATCAATGTTTGGGACAGATTAAGAAAATCACAGTGGCACTGTTCATGAGCAGAGGTCTTAAAATGGCTATGTTGAAAAGTTGATAAAAAAATTCCCAAAAATGACTGTTTTAGGGCGCACATTGCGCAGTTCCTGCGCATGCTCGTAAGTTCGCAAATTTTTAATATTTGCACTCCAGATTTTCAACATTGTCATTTTACCACACTTCCTTATGAGCAGTACAGCTGCCATTTTTCACATCTTGCCCAAAATGTGTTTCTGCACATGTAGCGCACAATGGTGCAGTCGGTGTGTGAAAGCAATGTTTGGCACAGATTAAGAAAATCACAGTGACACTGGTCATGAGCAGAGGTCTTAAAATGGCTATCTTGAAAATTTGTTGACAAAAGTCCATAAAATGACTGTGTTACAACTGAGCATTGCGCAGTTTCCACTCACCCTCATAAGTTAATTTGTAATATTTTCAGTCCAGATTTTCACTAGTGGCATTTTTCCACACTTCCTTATGAAAAGTACAGCTGTCATTTTTTACAACATGGCCAAAATGTGTTTTCACACTTTCAGCACAGAAATGCATGGTCACTGTGGGAAATCATTGTTCGGGACAGATAAAGAAAATCACAGTGACACTGTTCATGATCAGAGGTCCCAAAATGCCTGTGTTGATAATCTGCTGTAAAAAATCCCCAAACTAATTACATTACAGGTGTGCGTTGCACAGTTTCTATGCATGCTCGTGACTTCACAAGTTTTTTAATATTTTCACTGCAGATTTTCAACATTGCCATTTTTTACACCTCCCCATGAACAGTACAGCTGTCATTTTTCACATCCTGTTCGGAATGTGTTTTGCACCTGTAGTGACAAATGCGTTAGTCGTTGTGCAAAAGCAGCTTTCGGTAACAAATTGATATTGCCACTGTTCATGAGGTGGGGGTCACAAAAAAAACATGTTGAAAATTTGGAGTGAAAATACCAATGAATGCCTGAGGTGTTAGGTTTTCCGACCATAACGCCCCACCCTGTAGAGAATGAAAGGCATCAGGGCTGTGACTTGGGATTGTCGCCTGCAATGCTGATACCATTCCACCCCCATCCACACCCTACATCCACTGAGAGGCATCGAGGTGTGCCTTGGAATCTTATGCCCCAAAGTTCACCCCATTCTCCTATACCGCACCCATCTCACCATATTTCCTGATGGAATGGGGTGCGCATAAGAGCCAAAGACCCCAAGGCACACCGTGACACTTGTCAGTGTCTGCAGGGTAGGGTGTGGTGAAATGGCATGGCCGTTATGCCTGACGACCCAAAGGCACAGCCCAGTGCCTGTCAATATCTGCAGGGTGGTGATGGGGTTGGCTTCAGTTCAATATTTCACTGCCATTCCTATTATGCAGCTCTGTAACTCCTACACTACCAATGCCAATGCCAGCAAGCAAACATTCGGCATTGACAAATGCTTGTTTTAACTGACACAGTGTGCTGCAGATGTTTCTGCAAGTTCAAGTTTAAAAAAAAAAAAAACACTTCCAGCTTAACTGTAGAGAGGAAAGCAATTATGTGGCAGCATTCCAAGTTGTTCTGCTGCAGTAGTGACATCACTACTGCAGCAGAACAACATAATGTCACTACTGCAGCAGAACATGAGGATAGTGTATGAACAGTCATACACAACAAGGATATTCTTGTATTGGTGGTTCCCTTGACAGATGACCTCGAGGTGCAGTTCAAGAGGTGCTCTGTTACCAAGGGACCCTCGAGTTACAAGAATATTCTTGTTTGAGTATGACTGCTCATACATAGTCTTTTATAGGGTATGGGCAGTCACAGCACAGAAAATCACACAAAGCCAGCTAATGAAGACAATGGAGAATTGAAATTTTAACATTTTCTTTTTTCTTTTTTTAACTGACGCAGTGTGCTGCAGATTCTGCAAGTTCAAGTTTAAAAAAACAAAACAACTTCCAGCTTAACTGGATAGAGAAAAGCAACTATGTGGCAGCATTCCAAGTTGTTCTGCTGCAGTAGTGATATCATTACTACAGCAGAACAACCTAATGATGTCACTACTGTAGCAGAATAAGCATATTCCAGACATGGAATTCCATGCATAACAGCATTCCACCATATACTATAAGCATATTCCAGGTATGGAATTCCAGGCATAACAGCATTCCACTATACACTATATAGAGGATAATGTATAGGACGCTATCTATAACAAGTTCTGGGGAGTGGCTAACACCCTAACGTCAAGGCATTACCGACGTCTGCCACTCCCCACCCCTTCACTACACTTAGCACTTGCTGTGTCTCCGGCTTCCGCCAGAGGTCAGCCGAGCACCAAACAGGGACCCCTGTCCCTCCCGGGAGAGGAGAGCTGTGCTCTGGACACTCGATCCTCCCCCTTCCCTGCTGACCTCCAGCAACTTGGGCTCATTCCTGAACCAGGATCGCCGGCATGGTGCAAGGTGTGGCGTCCAGCGCCTCAACCCTCAGAGCCACCAGGCCGGCCTGACAAAACATTTTTACCTATAAAAGGGTCAGAGACTGCCAATAATAAGCATTCATGGTTTCTCTATTTTTCCTTGAAGGGAAATATGGATATTTTAATTTTAAATAATATAGTGAAAAAATTAAAAATATTGCCTGGCCCAGGAGTGTAAAAAACTCCTTGCAGTGAAAGGGTTAAAAAGCAATAAGTAATGATGTATTACAGCTGCCAATCAATAAAATAGTTCCAAATTCAATTGCTATGTATATCTGGTAGTAGAGAATTTTTGCCACAGATAGGGAAATGATGTTTTTATTGTTTGGTTCTACCCTTTTCAAATGTATTATGGTCATTTGTCATTTTATTCACTCTTTCCTACCAGACGGAGCAGTCTGTGCTCTTATGAAACTCATCACCACAATCTGGAAGACCTCTATAAATTACTGAAAGTATCCACCCAGATATCTGTCTGCAAAGACCACCCTACCTTGGGAAGTTCTTAACAATTTTAATCATTTTTAAATAAACAAGCCGTGTCTTGCACTCTAATTTCTTTTCATGTGCAAGTTTTTCTTGGGGGTGAAGGGTGTTGTAGATTGTTTCTAAATATGTTCCCCAATTCTTGACTCAAATCCATGTGCTTTCAAGAACTACCATTAAAGCACTTTGGGTGTGCCTCATGAGCCCTTCTTTTTATATTATTTTCCCCTTCTCCACCCTGATTTCATTTCCTATGTCTTTGCCAGTGTTGACTACACAGAACTGTTGTTTACCAAGGAAAAGAAGAATTCAAAATCTTGCACAATTTTTCTGACAGAATGTTCACTTCCCCACACACACACACACACACACACACACACACACACAGTGTTATTTGCCATGGTATACAAGTCAAACTCTGTATTATTCTGCTGGCAGAAATAAGGCATGGCTTAGTGCACCTTTCCTGGTCACTAATTTTTTTTTAAATAACACATTTTTACAACATAAAGATGTAATAGAGGTGTAATAGAGATCCAGGGAATCAATCAATCTGCAGGAGCTTAAGCAGGACAGTGACAGCCCAGCCCCTGACAAAGATTGACTTCTGAGTTGAAGCGCCAGGGTACTGCGCATGTGCTTTATCTCTGCCCAGAATTATTAAACTCGTTCACTTTTGCAAGCTTTGTTGGTTCTTGGATTCTTTTCCATTTAAGGATTCCCTGCGACATATCTCCTGAGGTGTGGCTACCTAACTATATTCTTGTCTGTGTTTTTGCTGAGTTAGCACCTGCCTCTCCTGAGCATGTGGAATCCTACATTGGTTAAGCATGACACCTTTCCCTGGTAATCAGGGAAGGACAGAAAGGGTGTTTATTTTTTCATGCTAAGCAAAGAAACACTGGAAATAAACTACTGGATGAGTAGTACTTCATTTTTCTTATCTGCGTATGTGTGTAGCGAAGGGAAGATGATATTGTTGGAAAACAACATTTAATTGATTTGTTTTGTTTTTATGCTGCACGTGATCATTTCTGCAAATTGCCATCATACAAACTCTTTTGTGCAAGCTTTAAAGACTATTGTTATGTTTAGTGTGTGCGAGTCAGCTGCGGTGAGGAGTGAGTAATGAAATGGCAAGCAGAATGCCCTGTGGCAGTAGCCCCCGCACCACCACACACACCCACACACACACACACACACAGCTTTATATACCCATGATGCTTTGTGCTGGATTTGAGGCTTTTGGTTGCACATGTATTCACAGAAACCACACAGATTGGAAAGTATCTGCCTTCTTGTATCATTTATGCATTCTACATGTTGTTCTTTTTTTCTGAAAAGTAGTTCAGTTTCTTCGTTTCTTTTATAAAGCATTTCTCATTTTTTACAGTAACTACATTCAAATATTTTAGAAAGGCTGCAGCACGTGAAAAACTCTTGTGCAGCCAAGAGGTATTCACATGCTGTAGCTTCTCAGTGTGCCTGGGCAGACTGGGTGGGCCAAGCGGTCCTTATCTGCCATCAAATTCTATGTTTCTATGCCTGTATTCCAAATTCTTAATTCTAAAGTCATTTTAAAACAGCTATCAAACTGAAGGACATTAAAACATTATTTAATTCAGCCTGCCTGCTCATTGACACAGGCAGCAAAAAAATGAAAAACAGCACAAAATTAAAATAATTTAAAATATGAGAAAAAGGGGGCACTTGTATCCGAAAACTCTGTGCTACTTATTCCTATGTTTATTAGGGGCAGAAAAACAGGTCAGAGACTTTCCCTCTTGTTTATGTGGCACTGTCCAACAAATTCCACCTTAATTCCCGCTGAACCATTTCCTCACCCTGTAAAGTCTAAGAAAAGCCCCCATCGGTGTTGGCCTCTCTACTCATCTTTTCTGTCAGCTCTCTCTTGGCTGTGGGGTGATGGGGGTGTTGTGTTAGCCCTTGGGCAGATAGCCCAGCCCCAGTTGGTATGTTTCTTCACTATGCTGAATCCCACAGCACCTGCAGTCCCTCTGCAATACCATCTTTAACACTTATTTATTTGAAGGATTCTTGGGTACAGCACACAAAGCGCTTTGGAAGAGCTTTTCTGGGAAGTGGAAAAAGACAGTTACTGTTAAATTCCCTACCTACTAAATTATTGACCAACAATACTGTCATCTCCGACAGACCATCTATCCTCGATGCTCTCAATAATCATTTTGCCACTGCAGGGCTAGCCTTTGACTCCTCTCCTGCGAATATCCTCTGCCAACAACATAGATTGGATACACAAGAAAAACTCATCCCCAGTCCATCCTTGTCTCTGCAGCCTACCTCCCTGAAAGAAGTCAAAGATCTTCTCCTTCAGTTGGATGCTAGGAAAGGTGCTGGGGTCAACCTCATTGACCAGTACTTCTTAAAGGTCGGCTACCGTGTCCTCGCAGTCCCAATTGCTCATCTCTTCAACTTATTCTTGTCCCAGGGTGACCTACCACCGATTTGGAAAAACGCACTTGTGGTCCCTTTGTTTAAGTCAGAAGATCCTAGTGACCTCAATAACTACAGGCCAATCTCTCTACTTCCAATCCTGTCAAAGATGCTGGAGAAAATAGTGAACTCCCAGCTTCGGGAGTACCTGGAATCAGAAAAATTGCTCAACCCATTACAATCCGGTTTTAGAGCACAGTGCAGTACAATCTTTGCTCTAGCCAAGGTGACAAACGACTGGCAGCTTGAATTAGACAAAAAAAATGTTGTCTGCACAGTTTTCTTGGACCTAAGCAAGGCGTTCGATACCGTTGATCACAGACTGCTTTTGTCGTCCCTCTGGAACATTGGTTTGGATGCCCTATCCCTTAAATGGTTCTCCAACTACCTCTCAGGACGACTTCAACAAGTAAAGGCAGAAAGGGAAGTTTCTCCACCAAAACCCCTATTGAGGGGTGTACCTCAAGGTTCCGTTCTTGGTCCCTTGCTCTTCACCATTTATATTAACAATGTAGATGCTCCCATCAAAGAAGCACAAATACACCTATTCGTGGATGATACGGTACTCTATGCTAGTAGTCCCACACCTGAAGTGGCCTGTAAAGCCCTTCAAAATGAATGGCATCTGCTGCAACATCAGCTTGTAAACCAGAAACTGCTCTTAAATGCAAAAAACAAAACAAAGCAATGTTCCTCTCACCCCTTCAAAATGCAATAAATCCTGCAATTGCTGGGACACTCCTGCAGATCACTACCATTCTAGGTGAGCAGTTGGACTACGTACCAAAGTTCAAGTACCTGGGGGTCTGGTTAGACCAAAGACTTACTTTCACAGATCACTTAGAAGAACTGGCAAAGAAACTTAGACAAAGACTTGGTCTGTTCTTTAGGATTAATAATCTCATCACAAGAGACACTAAACTGAAACTGGTTCAAACTACCTTTCTTTCCCTATTGGATTACACAGACTTTCTATATAGTCAGGGACCTGCAGGTACCCTAGCCAAACACGATACGCTTTATTACAGAGCCATAAGATTTATCATGGGTCTTCCATATTCAGCCCACCACTGTGCATTGTACACGGCAGTGGGATGGTCATCCCTTTCTTACAGATGGCTAAAAAATGCTGCGGTTTGGACATACAAAGCTATCTCAAATAATCTGCCACAGTATATCTCTGTCTGTTTACCTTTGTGCACTCTGGGGAAGTATGCCCTGAGAAGCACCTCATATATCTACCTTTATGTTTACAAAGCAAAATCTCGCATTGGCAGAGCAGCTATCAGCTTTGTGCTCCCTCAACTGTGGAACAAGCTGCAAAAAACTTTGAAATCAACTCATCCCATCAGTCTAGCAGTTTTTAAGTCTCTATATCTACATCATAATAAGGAGTCATGTGCCTGTCTACCCTAAATAGTGACTCCTGTAAGTCCAAGCACACTCTAATTACTACTGTTAAAAGACTGATCACATCTGTAATCGACTCTTCCCTCTCCCCTTTTTTCTACCCCCATATCTGTCCCTTCCACATTCCTTTGACCCTGGTTCCAGCTCTAAATTCTCCATACCGTATCACTATATGTCTTTTTATATTAGCTTTTATTTGTGTTCAGTGCACCTGATATGTATATTTCTTTACTTTTATGAAAAATTGTGTCCTACCCAAAACTAGCTGTATTTTCTATTCCAAACATATACTACTGTCAATGCTACCTGCTGATACTTTGTATATACTGTATTATTGTAGCTCGCTTTATTTGTATTATTACTATTTTCTTCTGTGTTGCATCCTATGTATATTGTCCCTTGTTCCTTGTTAACAAACCCAGGTCCACCTTGAAAATGAGCTTGCTCAATGGTGATGGCCTGGTTAAATAAAGACTTTGATTGTTTGATTGATTGATTGATTGGTTGATGTCTCTTGGGCTAACAAGGAGTGTCTTCTTGTAACTTCTTAGGGTTCCAGAACTGCTCAGCTTTGCTTCACAGTTCTTGAACACTAGGAAATTAATAGATGATACTGTTGATTAGCCAGGAGACATCTTGTAAGACCTGTTCCACGGTGCCAAGCAATGAGAGATCACTCTGGCACGCTGGCAATCCAGGTTCCCACCCTGAGCCCAGGACATCAGGAGCGAAGGTCGGCAGGGAAGATTCAGAGTGTCCAATGCATGTTCTCCTCCTGAGGGTGTGTTGGATGCTACATCACTCTGCAGTGGCTCCTGGTGGAGGCATGTGGTGGTGCCAATGATGGTGCAGGTGAACCTGCGCCATCAGGCACCCTCTCTTCAGGTTGGCCACAGCGTGCACATCCATGTGGCTGGTGGATGAGTTGGAAAAAGGAGGAAAACTACCACACCAATGGCACACTGGATGATGGCCATTTAGTCCCCTCCCATGACAACTGACCCCCAGCACGTCAGTACCATGTCACCCCTCAGCCTCTATCCAATTCATTCGCTCCTCCTCCTCTAGTCAGCAGGGGGACCCTCAGCAGGGACAAGCCAGACAACTGGAGGAAGGCAGGAGGCTCCAAGTGTCTTTCCCCTCCATGATGAACAGAGGAGGCTTCTGGCAGGGACAAGCCAGCCAGCAGGATGGAAAGCTTCTGGAGGGATTTGGTTGTTGCTGAAGATGCAGGGATGAGTCTGGCATGTAGATGGGGAGGCATTGGCAGCCTGAAGGAGAGGGGTGCTGGTAGGCACAGAGGCACAAAAAAGAGACCTCTTGTAAATTCCTTTTACTTAGAGCCACTCACCAAAATAATACAAAGACTTTAATAATATATATATGCTGCTAGGAAGCTCAAGCAACTGTAACTGACCATCCTTATGAGACCCAGCTTAAGCTAATGCTGGAATCCTTGGGGCTGTCTGTAGTTCAGTGTTGCTTTTAATATTAAAAGAATGTAGCCTTTTCTGGAGGCTGATGATGTAAAAACAGTGGTGCAGTGCTATGCTGTTTTAAATTAAGTAGTGCACTTGGTGATATTAGGGGCAGGATTGTCAAAGATGACCATGGACTATGTCGTGTGTCACAACTGGCATAAAAAAAATCACTGCACCAGTAGACATTACAATCTTCAGCTTGAGGTGCACATGTGCAGCAGGTGCAGCTACAGAGGATGTTATACCTGGTCCTACCAGGCATAAATCATGTAGCCAGTCGCAAACCATCTCCAGGTATGAAAATATGGTACATGGGGTAATATCCGCGGGTGCACAAGGGAAGCCCCCCTTGAACACAAATTTTGCCACCTGTATGCAGTTTTCTTGGATTTGAAAATCCAGCCCCAGACATCTCCAGGGTCTATATTTTCAAAGCAGCCAAAAGTCATGCATGGGTGGCAAACCCTGTGTGCAAGGGGGCTTTCCTTCCAAACTTGCAGGTTTTGTTGTGTTTTCTATATTTTCATACATGGTGCCAGTTTACAATTGGCTTCATGATTTATGACAGCTTGTGGCCATTTTCCATGAGCAGTTGTATTGAAATGCAACATCTGGTAGAACTAAGTGTAACATCCTCTGTAGCTGTGCCTGCTACTTGTGTGCACCATGGGCTGATGATGGTAATGTCCACTGATGTGGTGATCTTTTTTCCAGATTGTTAGTTTGCTACATGGGACTTAGCTCCGGGCCATCTTCAGTCCTTTGAAATTCCAGCCCCAGGTGGTGTAGAATGGTGCCACATGTCTCCTCACTCATGCACACTGTAACTTATTCTTGTAGATTTCAGTAGGAAAAAAGTTTTAACATTTTTTAGCCTGTTTACCCTCCCCCCACACTCCAATGCAGATTTGCATATCCATTATGGTTCTGAGGAGTTAGATTATATGAGCGTGTACAGAAACTACACACATTGGAATGTATCTGCCTTCACTTTTGCACAGATTTAACAAATTAATCTTATGGTTAGTGTGTATGAGCCAGTTGTGGGGAGGTCTGAGTAGTGGGATTACAAGTTGAATGCAGTACCATTTGAAACTTTCCTTAGTCAGTTTACTGCATATATATGCATGGATGGACAAACTCATAATGCTTTGTGCTGGGTTTGAGGTTTTTGATTCCATGTGTGTTTACAAAAAGCACACAGATTAAAAATATCTACCTTCGGGGGCAGTGGCTTAGCCAGCAAGCAAAATGGAGCCTTAATCATTTTGTGCCTCTAATCCAGAGCTTAAAACCCGACTAATCTCCATCCTAAGGAAGAGCTAGATGCCGAACTTCAGATAGGAAGCTGTGGGAAGACTTACTTTTTCTGCTGTCTCACTCCTGGAACACATAACGATCAAATTAACTTAACTTAACTTAACTTAACTTAACTTAACTTTGGGAGGCAGTATAGCACAGTGGTCTAAGGCTCTGAGCTGCAAATCTGGTGACATCCAGCAGACCAGACCTGGGTTTGAATCCCACAGCTTCCACTTGCATACTGTGTGACCCTGAGCAAATCACTTAACCTCCTTGTGCTCCCAGGTCGCTCCTGTAAAAAAGCTTTCAGCTTAGTGTGCTATACCTGGTTAAACAACTAAAAAAATAAATAAAAAAAATTTGTGGGCAATCCCCTGAGACAGGGCTGACAGACCCGAGACCGCAAGGAAGGTGGACAGCCTTCCATCAGGGACATGTTTGCCTCAATAATACAGTAGATATATGCCTTTATATTGGCCACCAACATTGCTATGGGCACAATTCAACAACTGGATGCCAGAAAGAGAAGTGCTGAGCACAAAGTGGAGGGGCACAACATGACTTTGCAAGAACACTGCACCACGATGCAGAAGCAGGCGGCACAAATTACAGTTACAAGACAAAATGGATGATCTTGAAAATTAGAGCCGATGTAATAATCTCAGGCTCCTGGGCTTCCTTGAGGGCTACAAGGAGGGCAGAGCTGTAAATTTCCTACAGCAGGAACCCTTTCGGAGCGCCTGCGACTGCCACCTACCACCCGAATAGTAATCGAGCATGCTCACAGATCCCTCCAACAGAAGCCTGATGCTGGTGACAGACCCAGGCCCATTCTAGCCCAAATCCTCAACTTTGTGGAGAAGGAAGCAATTCAAGCACGAGCCCAGGAACTCGGCACCCTGACTTGGAAGGGGCACTGAGTAATGATTTTCCAGGACTATTCGTGTGACCTGGCCGCTAGAAGGAAGGCCTACACCAAGGTGCGGCATTGCCTCCACGACCAGCAAGTCCTATTTTCTCTATGGTACCCAGTGACCCTAAAAATCTCACGTAATGGTGCCTCTTATCACTTCTTTACCCCTGAGTTGGCAGCGGACTTTATCAGCGCAACCTGGCCTCCTTCTAACAACTGGAGCTGTAGCCCTGAGATGAACATGTCAGAATTCCCGCAAGCCTCCTACCTTGACTGCCGATCCCCCTTGAAAAAGGACCAACACCCCACCACTGAGAGAGAGCTGAGTGATCCACTGAGCCCCAGAGAGAGCTGGAACCTCGCCACCCCAAGGGCTGCAAATGACTTCCCTTTGTCTCCCATGCTAAACAGGACCACTCACTGGGCAGAGACAAGGCTGGAGGTGTCACGGAGCTGATTGAGACGCCGACCCACTGTGAGGAGTTCTCAAAGCCAGTGTATACAAGCCCCTATTTCTCCTGGAATTGTTTCACTCCATTAGACCCGCAGGATCAAAGCTCTTCAGCTGAGCTCCTTACCGAGATGGAACTTTCTGCACTGGACCCAGACAACCACAAGGCGGATGAGGTACAGAACTCCTGGGCTGCCACCACGAACATTGTGCTGCTGCTGGGACCCATGGTAATTTCACCTCAGGACTTTGGCCCAGTCTCAGAAGTGTTGCAGCACCAAGCAGAAAACTCCAAAGAACGGACACCTCACAATGTGCTCCCTGTCTGAGCACTTTTACAGATAAGTGCTTTTAAGGTTTAGTGTCAAAAGGGGAGTAAAAGGTGGTCTGGGGCTAGAGAGGAGAGCTGTGGGATATTCTCTTGGACCCTAGTACTAGGGGCTATTAAGACGGGCAGTGTTGTTCTACCTGCTCCCCCCGTCAGACACTTTTCCTCTGAGGACAATGTAGCCTAAGCTTTATCTGTTATGTTGGTTTACTGCTATATGAAGGGTGGGGGTTTGGAGGGTTACTGGTAGCTGAATCTGTACATATAAATGTGGAACTAATCCGGTATGGAGGGTGAGTGAGTTGGGGGGGCCAGGGACTGGGACCATGGAACAGTAAGATAACCCTCCGACTGACTGTTTTAAGGTCCCCCCATTGCACCATTGTAGCGCTCTTGTGGTAGAATGGCCTACCCCCCCCCCGGCTAGATGCCAGTATAAGATTTAACCCCCTCTCCACTATATACCATTCTTTCCACTTAAGATAACCCCCTCACCAGGGCCACGGGAGTTTCCGCTACCCCCCCAACATACAATGCTGGAAAGAAACTGGTAATAAATCTATCATGTTTTCCCACCCAGAGCTTCTCTCCCTTCCTGAAGCTTTTAGGGGAAACAGTACCCCTTTTGCTCTGGTAGGCAACCACAGTGATAGGTTCTGATACTCCTGTATTTGCCAACAATACCACAGCCTGTGTTCTTAGTTTGGCTCCGGTAGAAAAGCAATTAGCTTGGACAGATTAGCCAGATGGGCTGCCTAGATAGCCACTTACCCACAGGTGAGGCCGCACATGCCATTGGGTGGGGACTCAGCTGGCTAAGTGCAGCCTCAGTCCTCATAAGGGTTTTTATTTTTTGGTTTTGTTCAGCAAGGTACATAGAGTGTATTAAGTTGTTGTACCTTAACTGTTATACTGTTTACACTACTTGTATATACTTGATAGTAGAAAGGGACCTCTCTGACTAGCACATAGCTTCCTATCTGACCCCGGCTCGAAGTTTGGTACCCACGGTGGTCAGGAAGGCCTTACCCCACCCCCCCATTCAGCCTGATCAATTCGGGGCCCCCCTGCATGGCTCGTAGTTGGAGATTCTAATCCTGACCCTGCCCTCCACCTTCCCCTTATAGGGCTCAGAGGGGAGAGAGAGACAGAAGGGGATACCCCCCCCCCACACACATTATGGCTTAGTTGCTTCTCCACACATGGAATGTACAGGGGCTCAACTCTCCCATTAAAAAGGAAAAAGGTCCTCTCACACCTTAAGCGATTGAAAACTAATGTGGCCTTTCTGCAAGAGACTAAATTGACTAATAGTAACCATGCTATGATGTTGAAGGACTGGGTGGGCCAGGTGACCCACTCAAATGCCCCCACAAGAAAGCACGGAGTGATCATCCTTTTACATAAATCCCTTCAATGGACCTTAGCAACTCTGTCACAGATGCCAACGGCAGGTGGATATTGGCTACGTACAGTACCCCAACAAGCACCATTGCACTGTGCAATGTATATGCCCCTAACAGTGATGACCCTCAATTCTTCCATAGTCTGGCCAACTCCATCAACACCTCCCTGCCCCCCAACTGTCCACTAATTCTGGGCGGTGATTTTAATCTAATGCTGGTACCCGCCCAGGATTGAAATGACAACTGTAAGGAGGGCCACGTGAGGGGGGCTCGTACCCTACAATAACTGATGACTGACCATGTCCTTACTGACATAAGGTGGCTTTTCCACCCCAAAACCAGAGACTACACTTTCCACTCTGAATCTAATGCCTTCTACAGCAGGCTGGACTACTGGCTTATGTCCCCGCCTCTCCTACACACTGCCCATGACTTTGCCATCCTTCCACAGATAATTTCAGACCATGCCCCTGTCCAGTTGTTTCTTCAATGGGGCCCTGTGTCCCCCCTGCTCACCACTGGAAGCTGGATCCCCTCCTTATGCAGGATCCAGACTTTATTCCATGGGCCAGGAATGAGGTGTCGCTCTTCCTGGCCCATAACCACCCCCTGCCACTTCGGCAAGGAACACTTGGAAGGTCTTTAAGGCCACCATGAGGGGTAGCATTATGGGATATGCTTCAGCCAAGTGTCGAGAGCAACAGCAGCATCTCCTGGACCTGAAACGGCAGCTGGCCTCTGCAGAAGCTGCCTTCAAGGCGCTCCCCTACCCCCCCCTTCCTCCCTGGTCGGTAAGTCAATTCTTGGCTTACGCCTCGAGATCAACCAGCTCCTTAACAGGAAAGCGGCGGTGGCTATCCTTCGGCTCCACCATACCTTTTGGGAAGGGGAAGATAAAGGAGGGAAGGTGCTGGCCTACCAACTCAGGTGACATCAGGCTAGCAGGCTCATTCCAGACCTCAAGATTTCCCTTGAAAGTGTAGATACCAGCCCTCAAGGCATAAATCAGATAACGGCAGCCTTTTTTGAGAAGTTATATATGCCTCCACACACCCTGCACCTGCTTCAGGCACTCAGCTCTTCCTCCAAAGTCTGAACCTCCCTACGCTCTCCCCACAACAGTCTCTTGCATTAGATGCCCCCTCACCATGGAGGAAGTGGACACTGCTATCAAGGGTCTCTGTTTGGGCAAATCCCCAGGGAGTGATAGATACACTGCAGACTTCTACCAGGCCCTAGCTCCAGTAATCACCCCACTCTTCACAGAGGCATTTCAGGAAGCTGCAGTTCTATGGCCCCTAATTCCCTCTCCTAGAGAGGCTATTATAGTGGTCATTCCAAAGAAAGGGAAGGACCCCATCAGTCCTTGCAACTACCACCTGATCTCACTTATTAATTTTGATAGTAAGCTATATGCCAAGATCCTTGCCTGTAGGTTGAGTCCCCTGCTAACACATCTTATTCACCCCTCCCAGGTGGGATTTGTTCCCAGACATCATAGCACTGACCATCTTCGAACGCTAACCAATCTTATCCATTCAGCTCGGCAGCTGGACACTCCAGCAGCCGCCATGGCAGTGGATTTCGAGAAAGCTTTTGAATGTCTCGAATAGGACTGCTTTTACCTGGTCCTATCCCACCTGGGGGTGGGTGAAGGATTTAAAACTAGAGTGCAGGCTGCCTAAAACAACCCTATGGCCTGAGTTGTCACCAATGCCATAGTTTCCCCACACTTCCCACTTGAACGTGGCACCAGGCATGGGTGCCCCCTATCCCCTGTCCTATTCATCCTTGTGGTTGAACCACTGGCAGTTGAGGCAGTATAGCGCAGTGGTCTAAGGCTCTGAGCTGCAAATCTGGTGACATCCAGCAGACCAGACCTGGGTTTGAATCCCACAGCATCCACTTGCATACTGTGTGACACTGAGCAAGTCACTTAACCTCCTTGTGCTCCCAGGTCGCTCCTGTAAAAAAGCTTTCAGCTTAGTGTGCTATACCTGGTTAAACAACTAAATTAAAAAAAAAAAAAAGTTGCCATAAGGCAGCACCCTGACATCCAAGGGATCAATGCAGGAGCTACAGACTACCCCACTCTTATGTATGCTGATGACTTACTCTTCCCCTGGCTGATGCCCAGCTCTCAGTTCCACATGTACTGGCACTGCTTGACTTATTTATAAGCTACCCTGGCCTGAAGCTTAATCAAACCAAAACTGAACTGTTTCCCTTAATGAACACTGCTCCCAACATATAACACTGACTCACAGACTTCTATGGTCTCCCTCGGGAATCACTTACTGGGCATCAAGATTACCCCCAGACTTGAGAATTTATGGACTGTCAACATACACCCCTTGCTGACTACTACTAAGACTGAGTTTGATAGGTGAAAATGTTAAACCTAACCCTCACAGGTAAGACAGCGGCCATAAAGATGGTATCTGCTACTAGGTTTCCATACCTGCTGGCCCACATACACATTTCACTCCCCAAACAATGGTTCAAGCCCATAGACAAACTAATGGGGACTTCCTTTGGGAAGGCTCCAAGCCCCGCTTCAGCCGCTCCAATCTTCAAGCTTATTGGGCACTGGGAGGGTGGAACCTCTCATGGCTGGAGGGGTACAAATGGGCATTCCAGGTGGCTCAAACCATCCAATGGGTCAAGACTGACTTCTCACACAAGCCACAGTGGGTATGCATTGAACAAGCCATGACCAAAATTGCCTGCCCTTCTTCCCTCCTCTACCCCCCGAAGAGCCTAGTTCTTCACATACTTCACTCTCTCCAAAGGCCACACCCTCACCTACAATAGAGATGTCAAGGAAAACCTGGCACTTTGTGCACGCTGACTATCCCTGGACTCCTTTCCCTGTTCCTGATACCCCTTTGGCAGAATCCGTCTATTACTATTGACCGGAAGAGAGTGTTTTGGAAGGCATGGTATGAGAAGGGCATTCAAAAACTGGGGGACATATGTGATCTAGGTCTCAGCAGGATTGCCACTTTCCAGACCCCTCAAGAGAAATGGGACCTCAACGGTAGGGACTTCTGGACATACCTCCAGATCCGAGCAACACTCAAACCCCTTCTGAGTAGCCACAAACTGTACACTACCCCCCCCCGTCCTACAAGTCTGGATACAACATCCAAAGGGCTTAAGAGGTAGAATATACGCCCAGCTCAGGGACACCCTGCCCTCCCAGTCAGGAGAATCTAAGCTGAAATGGGAAAAAAATGTTTCAGTGTACCATCTCCAACAAATTATGGAGTCAAGCATGGAAAGACACTCATAAATGGTACCAGGACACGTGGTCACGACTGACTCAGAGCAAACTTTCCCATTCCTGGTACAAAACCCCAGCTGTCCTTTGCAAAGCCAAACTTCTTGAATCTGACTATTGCTGGTCCTGCCAGGCCAGGGAAGGAGATTTAGCTCACATACTTTGGACCTGTCCCAGGATACAAAAACTCTGGAGGGAGATCTGTACCCTGGCTGCACAGGTCCTACACAAACACATTCCTCAGGTGCCCCTTTTTTCCCTCCTAGGGATCCAAGCAGAACTCCCACAATTGACTCAGCAGGAATGCAGATGGCTAGCCTTGCTGGCCTTCCAAACCAAGAGAGCCCTGGTGTGTAAATGATGTATGACTACCACCCCCACTCTCCACGAGGTTGAGGCCTCGCTGTCAGCTCTAGCAAAACTTGACAGGTTGTCACACGTGCGCTCCAACCAGATGACTAAATTTCAGTTGTGCTGGGCTCCATACCTGAGATATGCTAACCCACCAGAAGGGGTGGGCTGAGCATTCACCTGGTCAGCTGGTCCCAGCTGTGTTTTCTCCCCCGTATGCTCAGGAAAATGTTTGGGCCACAGCTGATGAATACTCAAGCGGCCCCCTTAGGCCTTGACCCAAGATATTAGGAAATAGAGTCTCAGAGTCATCCAAGGTGCCTGGACCAGTAGGGTTTTGTTTCATATTTCATATGATAGGAATACAATTTTAGGTAATTTGTTGCACTGTCTAGGATACTTACCTGAATGTGCAACTAGGCTCAGTAGGCTCACAGAGAGTACCGGCACATAGATTCTTTGTGTGCTCCTCTTTCTGTTTTAGAGAATGCATTCCCTGGATAATAGAATGAAATCTCATGGCTGGGCTCCTGGGATGAGATACAGATCTTGAACCATGGTAAAGGTAAAGGAGTACCTGGATTTCTGACCCCTTGCCACTGTCACCGTATGAACCCCTGATGGGTGAGTAACCTTCCTTTGTGTATTTCAATGTAACTCCATTTCAGACACCACCTCTTATGCTTATGGGACCCTCTCCCTCAAGGGGGCAGGGCCCCATAATGAGGTCTATAGCAAGGACACTAATAATGACAGCAAAAGTGGAGGTTCTGATAATGGGAGACTTCAACATGCCAGATACAGATTGGTCAATACCAGCAGGAACGTCTGCCAGAACTAGACCAATAGTGGATTCCCCACAGGGGGAAGGCCTCAAACAACTGGTACAACAACCCACAAGAAACAGGGCTATCCTAGATCTAGTACTGACTAACAGGGAAAGGATCACAGATCTCCAGGTAGAAGGTCAGCTGGGGACCAGTGACCATCACATAATATGGTTCAATTTGGCCACTAGAACTAAATCATCCCATTCCAAGGCAAAAATATGGGACTTCAGAGGAGCTGACTTTGATAAGATGGCCAACAGAGTTAAGCTAGCCCTGGCAAGAAGAAATACAGGTGAGGGGGTACAGGCAAAGTGGGCAAGTATTAAGGATGCAATACTTGAAGCAACATCCCATTGTGTTAGAGAGAAAAGGAAATGCAACAGAAGAAGGAAACCACTTTGGTTCTCAAAAACAGTAGCAGAAAAGGTCAGAGCCAAAAGGCTGGCCTTTAGGAAATATAAGGGAATGCAGTGGGATGACGATAGGGAGACATACCCTAAGAGAACCAGGGAAGGCAGTAAGGCAAGCAAAGGCCCAAACTGAGGAAACACTAGCACAAACAGTAAAATAAGCAGACAAGACTTTCTATAGATATGTAACCCCCCTGTTACCCGGGTTCCTAGAATCCCAGTAAGACCGAGTGGTAGGCAGGGAAGGCAGCTTGTGAAACTCCAGTTAAATGGATTTCACACTGTCTCACTCTGTTCTCAGTCTCAGCTGAGATTGAGGGATGACATCACCATAGAACTCTCGCAGCTGCATGAGCCACACTGGATTCTGCAGTTGGAAGTTAAGACAGAATGTTGGGGGATTTTGAACAGAATCTGTGTGCAGTCTTGGAGAGAGGAGCAGCACAGCAGTCTGAGTGCAGGCTCTCAGAGCCTTAAGCTCTGTTTTAGAGCTACTATAAGGGAGGTGTGTGTTTCCACTGAAAGAGGAACACAGTAAGCTGATTGTGAAGTGGTGGAGACCGCTGTTGCGGGTCCATGTGCCCCATCACTGAGGGGATGGGAGTGGAAAGGTTTGCCTGTCTTCCAGGGGCAACCCTCCTGGTTCCGGCTAGGGAAGAAGCTGCCTTATTTCAAGTTATGCTGTGGCACCTGAAGCTGTGGGAAAGAAATTCCTGTGAGGAATCGCCTGTGGGGCACCTGCAATCAAAGGGTGAGTTCGCTCTGACAGAGGGCCTATGTTTTCACCTAAACTGTTGAAACGTGGGGATTGGACTACTTAATTTGTAGGAGGTCTAGTGTAATAGACATTGCTGGTTAATTCAAGTAGGTTCAAGTCCAGCACAAAGAGTAAAGTAAAGTGGGGACTGGACTGCTAAATCAGTGGGGGAGCCCTAGAGCAATAGGCTAAGCCAAGTAAAAGTATGTTCAAGTCAACACAATGGGAAAGCAAGACAAGTAGAGAAATGTGACATACATTTAACCTTAATCTACATTGCCAAGCTTTACAGAATGAGATGTTTAATGTCCAGAGAAATGGCCGGGTATGAATTGTGGAAGTGAGATTGGAGACCCCCATCGGTAGTAACAAATTCACCTATACGGTTTGCTCTGTGGCACTTTTACTCTCTCGGGTGCTTGGCCGGTGCCTGAGGAAAGTACCAGATGTGGATTAAAAGAAAACCCTGATAGAGCTGAGGTGCTCTTAGGTGGTTTAGGAGCCACCAGAAAAGGTTTCCATGACATATGGAAGGTGTCTGAGTGGCCGGCAAGGGAGCCGAGCCTGGGAATCCCAGATAGTGTACAAGTTCAGGCTGTGTACCCAAAGCAGCATGCAAGTCCGGGCTGTGTGCCTGGTGGGTTCAGAGACTGAGGGCTGGAGTGTTGAAGAAGTGTTTCTGAATCTTTTTAATCTGCATTACCAGAAGTGTAGCCCCGTGGGGGTCCGTCTATGCTTTGTTTGTTCTGTTTGGATGTGAATAAAGCCACACTTTAGAATCCCATTCCTGGTATTGGACATTACAGTTATTGCTTCCTGTGTTCAGAGTTACTTGGGTGCCCCTGTGCAGAGCAGCCAAATCTAGCCCTTGTGCAGAGTAACCTATTCCTCCCCGAACCCAGTCCCCACCTGGTAATGCTGTCAGATTCAAACGGCATACCACCTGGGTCGTTACAGATAGATTAGTGAAAGAAGAAATTCCAGAGGGGGTATTGCTAAGATCAAAGGGGATAAGGGGGCATGTGAGGAGGAGGACCATGTAAAAGCATCTATCCTAAATAGATACTTCTGCTGAGTATTTACTGAGGAGAAGGTAGGGCAAGGCCCACAGCTCAGCACCATGGACATAGGGAGGTGTACACTAGTCCCTTCACAAAAGAAAGGGTCCTACAAGAGCTCGATAAGCTCAGGGTGGACAAGGCAATAGGACCTGATGGCATACATTACAGGGTACTAAGGGGGCTAACGGTGGAACTAGCAGAGCCATTATCAGAATTGTTTAGTGAGTCTCTGAACACAGGAGAGGTCCCAGAAGACTGGAGAAGGGCTCATGTGATCCCGCTCCACAAGAGTGGTAGCAGGGAGGAGGCAAAGAACTACAGACCAGTCAGTCTTACCTCAGTAGTGGGCAAGATTATGGAGGCACTCCTTAAGGAAAGGATAGTGCAACACCTGGAATCCATAGGAGCACAGGATTCAAGACAGCATGGGTTTACAACAGGAAAGTCCTGTCAAACTAATCTCGTAGATTTGTTTGACTGGGTAACCAGAGTGGTGGACCGGGGGGAGCAGTTGATGTTGCCTACCTTGACTTCAGTAAAGCTTTTGATACTGTTCCACATAGAAGATTGATTAATAAGCTGGGTTGGCTCAGGGTGGGTCAGAAGTTGGTCAACTGGGTGGCAAACTGGTTGGCGGGCAGAAAACAGGGAGTGGTGGTAAATGGTATGCAGTCAGAAGAGATGCAAATCACAAGTGGGGTACCTTAGGGATCAGTCCTGAGGCCAGTCCTCTTCAATATCTTCATCAGTGACATTGCAGATGGACTGGAGGGTAAGGTTTGTCTGTTTGCAGATGACACCATGATCTGCAACAGAATAGATGATCCAGATGGGGTGGGCAGAATGAGAAGAGATCTGCATAAACTGGCAAAATGATCAGAAGAGTGGTAACTGGGGTTTAATGCAAAGAAGTACAAGATCATGCACATACAGAAGAGAAACCCCGAAGTCACCAATAGGTTGGGAGGGGAGTTGCTGGCAGTCACATGGGAAGAAAGAGACTTGGGCATCATCATCACAGATGACCTGAAATCATTCAATCAGACCACTAAAGCACTAAGGCTAGGGGGATGTTGGGGTGTATTAGTAGGGGTATCACAAGTCATAAGAGGGAGGTAATAATCCCTCTTTACAAGACACTGGTTAGGCCCCATCGGGAGTACTTCGTGCAGTACTGGAGGCCACACCATCATAAGGACATTAACCAACTTGAGGCAGCCCAGAGAAGGGCAACCAAAATGGTGCAGGGACTGCATCAGAAAACATATGAGAACAGATTAATGGAGCTCAATATGTATACCTTAGAGCAAAGGAGGGAAAGAGGTGATATGATTGAAACATTCAAACTCCTTATGGGCATTAACAAGGTGAAAGAGTCTAACGTGTTTCAATATAAGCAAAATAGCAGGACAAGAGTACACAGCATGAGATTATAGGGAGGCCGATTAAGGGGTAATGTGTGGAAGTTCTTTTTCACAGAAAGGGTGGTGGATGCATGGAATGGCCTACCTCAGGAAGTGGTGGATATGAATAAAGTGCAGAGCTTCAAACAGGCATGGGATAGGCATAAGGGAGCAATACAGATAAGTATGAATAGATAGGCCATTGACAGAACAAATGCCGATGGCACATTCATAAGGTAGAAAAAGAAATGAGCAGACTGGATGGACCTTGTGGTCCTTATTAGCCATCAACTTCTATGTTTCTATGTACCAGCGTTATGTGATAGATTAGCTATGGTTATTGACATGGTTTACCACCACTACAATACTATGACCTCCACCTTGTACACATGTATATGTATGTACTTGCTGTCTCTTATTGCTTCCCCCTTAATCCCCTCCCTGAGTCTTCCTACCCCATCCTTCCTTACCTTTCCCTCCCCCTTTTTTGTGACAAGTTATGTACTGTACCATTCCATACTGTCTGTATGATGTTATATTATGGAAAATAAAAGCATTTACAACAAAAAATATCTATCTTCTGTTTTGTGCAGTTGTTAAGCGGCAAGCCTAATGATGCAGTGATTTTTTATGTTTGCTTGCACGCATGTGCAAGAAACATAGTGCCATGAACGGAGATTTCGGAGGTGTGTCACCTCCTCCTCCAATTCAGGCACTGGGCTGGCAGGCGTGGCCCCTGTAAGCCAATGCATTTTGGAGCTGTCTATGACACGCTCCAAAATGCAATGTGCATCTGATTGAAAGGGCTACGGCGAGTGAGCAACAATAAGGGCTGCTCACGTGCAGCTCCCCAGCCGCGGTGTGCGTGCCCCGCGCGTATAACAGCGGGAATTTAATCCCCGTCGGCTGAACTATTGTCTCCCTCCTCCCAAAGTTGCTGCCACGCTGGGCAATCCGTTATATTGCCAGCGGGGTGCCCAATCCCCGTCGGCTGAGCAGCCCCCCTCCCAAAGTCATTGTGCCACGCTAAGGAGCCCACCCCAAGCGTGTGGCAATCCTGCGTTTTTGTTTTGCCGGCGGGGTGCCCAATCCCCGTCGGCTGAGCACCAAAATCCTTGTGCCGCAGCTGGAGCCCACCCCAGTGGCAATGATCAGCGTCTTTTTGTTTTACCTGTAAAAAAAAACTGTCTGGCGTCTTGAGCCCCCTCCCACATCCCGCACTCCACCCACTGCGCACCCAGCCTCCCCACACCCCTCACCCCATACTTACTCCGGACTCTGGCGCGACGATCTTCAGTGGACCGGAACACGTCTGCACTCTTCAAAGCTGACCGCGAACTGAGGAAATGCCGGTAAGCTGTATAATGGGCTAGATAGGAGGGTTCAACTTTATTGCATATCTCCGGGCATTTTGGGAATTTTGCGCAAATTTTCAACATGGGGTTTTGGACCCCTTCTCATGAATGATGTCACTGTCATGGCGTTATTCCAGTTTCGAAGGGTGATTCGGCGCAGTGACTGTGCAGCGACTCGCAATCACCCTTCAGGACTGAATACTACCATGACAGTGACATCATTCATGAGAAGGGGGACCAAAACCCCCATGTTGAAAATTTGGTGCCAAAATTAAAAAAAATGACTGTTTAATGAGCGTGCTTTGCGCAGTTCCTACGCAGGCTCATAAGTTCGTGAAATTTTAATATTTTCACTCCAGATTTTCAACATTGCCATTTCACCACACTGTCTTATGAGTAGTACAGCTGTCATTTTTCACATCTCACCCAAAATGTGTTTCCACCCTTGTAGCGCAGAATGGCGCAGTCGGTGTGCGAAATCAATGTACAGGACAAATTAAGAAAATTGTAGTGACACTGTTCATGAGCAGAGGTCTTGAAATGGCTATGTTGAAAATTTGTGAAAAATTCCTAAAAATGACTGTTTTACGAGCGTGCGTTGCGCAGTTCCTACGCACGCTCATAGGTTTGCGAATTTTCAATATTTCCACTCCAGATTTTCAACATTGCCATTTTTCCACACCTTCTTATGAGTAGTATAGCTGTCATTTTTGACATCTCACCCAAAATGTGTTTCCGCCCATGTAGCGCACAATGGCGCAGTCGTTGTGCGAACTCAGTGTATGGGACATATTAAGAAAATCAGTGTCACTGTTCATGAGCAGAGATCTTAAAATGGCAATGATGAAAATTTGGTGACAGAATTCCTAAAAATGACTGTTTTACGAGTGTGCGTTGCACAGTTCCCACGCACGCTCGTAGGTTTGCGAATTTTCAATATTTCCATTCCAGATTTTCAACATTGCCATTTTTCCACACCTCCTTATGAGTAGTACAGCTTTCATTTTTCACATCCTGCCCAAAACGTGTTTCCGCCCATGTAACGCACAATGGCGCAGTCGGTGTGCAACCTCAATGTATGGGACACATTAACAAAACCACAGTGACACTGTTCATGAGCAGAGGTTATGTTGAAAACTTGGTGAAAAAATGCCTAAAAATGACTTTTACGAGTGTGCGTTGCACAGTTCCTATGCATGCTCGTTAGTTTGCAAATTTAATATTTTCACTCTAGATTTTCAACATGTCCATTTTATTAAACTTCCTTATGAACAAAGTACAGCTGCAATTTTTCATATGTCACCCAATGTGTTATTCGCATTGCCGTAGCGCATAATGGTGCTGTTGGTGTGCGTAGCAATGTTTAGGATAGATTAAGAAAATCACAGTTACACTGTTCATGAGCAGAGGTCTTAAAATGGCTATGTTGAAAATTTGGTGACAAAGTCCATAAAATGACTGTGTTACAGTGAGCATTGTGCAGTTTCCACACATCCTCGTTAGTTCATGACTTTGTAATATTTCCAGTCCAGATTTTCACTAGTGGCATTTTTCAACACTTCCTTATGAACAGTACAGCTGCCATTTGTCACAACATGGCCAAAGTGTGTTTTCACACTTTCAGTGCAGAGATGCGTGGTCGTTATGGGAAATCATTGTTCGGCACAGATAAAGAAAATCACAGTGACACTGTTCATGATCGGAGGCACCAAATTGCCTGAGTTGACAATCTGCTATAAAGTATCCCCAACCTACTTATATAACGGGTGTGCGTTGCACAGTTTCTATGTACGTTTGTGACTTCACCATTTTTTTAAATATTTTTACTACACATTTGCAACATAGCCATTTTTACACCTCCCCATAAAGAGTACAGCTGCCATTTTTTACAGCCTGTTCGGAATATGTTTGCATTTGTGGTGCTAAATCCGTAGTCACTGTGCATAAGCAGCTTGCACACACTGATATTCCCCTGTTCGTGAGGTGGGGTCACAAAACAAACATGTTGAAGATTTGGAGTTAAAATACCAATGAATGCCTGAGGTATTAGACTTTTCAACTAAATCGCCCAACCCTCTATAGAATGACAGGAATCAGGGGTGTGACTTGGGATTCTTGCCTGTGATGCTCATACCATTCCACACCCTGCAGTCACTGAGAGGCATCGAGGTATGCCTTGGACTCTTCGTCCCCAAACTTCACCCCATTCTCCTATATCGCACCCATCTCACCATATTTCCTAATGAAATAGGGTGCGATAAAGGCCAAAGACCCTCAAGGAACACGTGGACACTTTGTCAGTCTCTCTGCAGGAGGGTGGTAGAAATGAAATTATGCCTGACGACCCAAATGCACACCCCAATGCCTGTCACTCTCTGCAGGGTGGTGGTGGGGTTGGCTTCAGTTCAATACTTCACTGCCATTCCTATTACGCAGCTCTGTAACTTCTACACTACCACTGCCAATGCCAGTAAGCAAACATTCGGCATTGACAAATGCTTGTTTTTTTCTACAATGGCAAGTTGCAACAGGGGACTTAGTCCCTGTGCCATCTTAGGCCCTTTGAAACTCCAGCCCCAGGTGGCACAGAATGATGCCACCTGTCTCCTTTCTCAGGCACTCTGCATCTTATTCTTGCGGATTTCAATAAGAAAAAAAGTTTCAATATTTCTTTAGTCAGTGTACCACCCCCCATGCAGATTTGCATATCCATTGTGGTTTTGAGGAGTCTGAGTGTATGAGTGTCTAAAGAAACCACACACATTGGAACTTATCTGTCTTCACTTTAGCACAGATTTAACAAATTAATCTTATGGTTAGTGTGTATGAGCCAGTTGTGGGGAGGTCTGAGTAGTGGGATCACAAGCTGAACGCAATACCATTTGAAACTTTCCTGAGTCAGTTTACCACATATACATGCATGGACGGGCAAACTCATAATGCTTTGTGCAGGGTTTGAGGTTCTTGATTCCATGTGTGTTTACAAAAGCACACAGACTAAAAACATCTGAATTCTGTTTTGTGCAGCTGTTAGGTGGCAAGCTGTGCTTGTATTGTCTCATGTTGTCATGTGCACTTCTCTTGCAGATTTTAAAGATAATTGTTACATTTGATGTGTAGGAGTCAGCTGCATTGAGGTCTGAGTAGCAGCATGACCTGCTGAGAGATATCTTATAAGGCTCACCCCCTCAACAAAATAATTTGAATGCTCGTGATATGTTTCACTTTGTTTGCTTTAGAATACATGCATCTTGTGATGCTCTATGTCAGGTTTCTGTTTGTTTAGTCATGATGTGACACAGTTGCTATGTTGCCCTGAGTGATGACTGGACATAATTATTGGAAACAAACAGCAAGTAAGCCTAACAGCGATGGCGCTTTCCATTCTTACCAGTTCATGTCTGAAGGTGCTGGCTGTCATGACTCATCACGAAGGAACATGGCACTGAGCAGCACTGTATGCACAGGACAGAGTTACAAAAACCAAACAAACTATGCATTATTTGTCTTCCTGTATTGTTACTTCATTGTAATATATGGATAAGCCTTAATAATACCAGCATGACCTATCGTAAAATTTCCTTGTGATACATGACTCCTATAGCCATAATAGAATTGTTCCACCACTGATAATAGATGGTTTCAGACTGGCGATACTATCATTCAGACTTGATTATACATGTGTTTTGCACCGAACGATAGTATTATCAGAAAAGTAGAACAGCGCAAGTTCAGGACTGCCTCCCACACTAACCTGGTTGCCATTGTGCCAAATGCCCTTCCAAGAGAGGCAACATAAACTTTTTTTCAAACTGTGCCTTGTGATTGGCCACTTTTCATATGTGGTCGGGCCAAACACAATTGAAAACATGGTAGCTGTTTCTCGCTTAGCGAGAGGAATTCCCTTCCATCTTACAGTCAGCATTTTTTTTTTATTTTCTGGTTTCGTTTTAAATTTAAATAACTATCTGATTGATCCTGCTTTCATCCAGCTCTACATTCAACACATAACCAAACAAGTTGTTCAGCAAGTGACTCTTCAGTATGTCACTTCTCCAAGTGAATGTTCAGTGCAGTGCTTCTCCCAAGTGAGTGTAGTTGGGCAACTCTTGTTTAGCGAGACTTCACTGAATTGGTCGGGCGCCCATTGTAAAGCAGAGGATTTTTTTTGATGGATCCATATAGTACAAAAAATTAAAGACAAATATGTGTGTATCACAAGGCAGTAAAACCATCTCAAGGTTTTGGGGATTTTGGGAACCTCTTGAACTTCGCTCTTGAGGTTCCAAGTCCCCCAAATCTCTTGATGGTATTACTGCCTTATAATAAACACTTATCTATCATTTATTCTGTTTCTACATACTGTCATTTTGGTAAACTGCCTTTACTTCTCATGCATGCTATACTGACTGCAATGGGTCTGTAATAGATTGGTATGGAGGATTTATACCAAGTGGATACTTTGTAAAACACTGTCTTGGTTCTCAGTGGTTGACAATGATTTTATGAGCTGTTCGTTCACTGTTGTCCTCTGTTGGTAATCAAGCAAATTGCCACACAGTATGGTCCTACAGTCCAGAAGATGATGAGGCAAAATAACAAAGATTATGTGGGCAACACTTGGACCCTTTTGCACTTGGATTACTGGCAGTGTGTGGACTGTAGAATAAATAGCATAGAACTGACATTTTTGTGACACACTTAAAATTCAGTGTAACCCCTGCACAAAGATGTGCATACCCATGATTATTTGCAGTTTGATTTATAGATAGCTAGATAGACAGATAGATAGAGAGATACTTTATTTGCATAGCACCCCTTTCCCAGGACTTGGAGCACTTCACAATTAAAACACAATACAACAACTTTAAAACATTCATAAAAAAAAACAAATTTGGAGCAGACAGCAGTATGCATAAAAACAATCTATATAATAAAATCTAATTCAAACTATTTTTACATTAAAAGCCTGGTTAAATAGAAAAGTTTTTAATCCCTTTTTAAAGGTTTCCACCGAGGGTGCCTCCTGCAACTGTTAGGTAAAGAGTTCCATAGGATAGGTGCTTATGTTTCAGAATACATGCATATGCATTGGAGAGTTATAAAAACTAAACAGACTGGAAATCAGCTGTCTTATATTGTTTATGCATTCTATACACTGCCCTTTTTTGCAAGCTTCTTTAGCTTCTCATGTAGGTCATGCTGACTGTAATAGGTATGTAATAGATACAATAGGTATGGAGGGTTTACACGAACAGAATACAAGAGGTACAGTATACTGCCTTAGTGTTCTATGGCTGGCATTGAGTACATGAGCTGATCAGTTCCTTTTGTCTCATTTTGCTGATGAAGCAAGTTGCCAGTCAGTTTCACCTTGGAAAATGATGTAATGGAGGAACAGTTTGAAAAATGTTTTGAGAAGATTGAATAAATTAGGGCTAAGTGATGTTGCTAGCTTAGCACCTGTCAGTAGTATTGGTACTTTAATGCAATACTTGTAGTATGTGATCTATAGAACAGTATATAATTTACATGTATACATCACTTTTCATATACTGTATGCCAACATGATTTACAAGAAAACAGATTACAGCAGGATAGCATGGTTGAGATGGCACATCTCATTTCTTGTGGAGTATTTTTTTTCTGTTTGGGATAGGTTGCTGCTGCTCAGTACCACTAATAATTTTGTTTATTTTAATGAGGTTTTAGTTTTTTAAGACCTAGTTTGAAGTTTTGTAGTGAGGGGGAAGGATGCTGTTTGAAAGTTTTTAATACGTGAAAGTTAAGAGAAGATGGTATAAAGATTTTATTGACTGGTGCTTTTGTCATGTGTATTTTTGGGATTTACTTATGGGTAAAGACCCAAACTGATTTATCAAATTGCAGGATTCCTCCTTCTCAATTTATAATTGTTAATTCAATTACCTGTGAAACTAATATTGATTACTCTGCATGTGATGATAAAGAGAATAATGTCTGGGTAACAGTGTGTAATGATTTTTTATACACTTGTGGCTAGATATTCAAAACTTTGCCCCAGGGCAAAATTAGCACTGCCAAGAATGCAAAAATTGCTTGGAACCATTTCCAAGCTAAATTCAAAGGAATAGCACAGGGGCTAAATCAGTTGAATATATAGCATGCAAACAAAGGTGCACAAACAGGGCTATGAGTACAGTGCAAAAACAGCCTGGCAAATAAGACAACTCTGAATGTAGCAACCGAGCTGTGCAAACTGCAACAGCAGTCATGTGTACACAGAGGTGAAGTAAGACAGAGTTGAAGTTGGTGGCCAATGTGAGTGATAGCAAAGAAGTGGTGCACAACAACTGCAAATAACATCGCAGGCCAAACACTGCAGAACAGTGCTATGGTTCTTACAGGTTAGCCCGGGGCTAATATGTTTGTCCGGTGCTAACACATTAGCCCGGTGCTAGATTTTGCTATATTCAAACCTCCTATGCAAATGAGCCTACTTAGGCAATCCAAGGGCAAACAGCCACATTTGTATCTCATTATGGCCTGATCTGCATGCTTTGCCTTGTGAATTGCCCAGTGCTATTTTGTGGTGGACACAACTCCACCTGTATGTCAGTCTGGAACTACAGGTCAGGAGCCGCAGGCTGGGGTTGCTCACAGCTCCACCTGACCTGACAACAGTTTGGTAGCTGCAGGCTACGTTTGTAACAGAAGCAGGAACTATTGTGCCCTAGGGGAGTAGCACCACAGGCACTGGTGGTGGTGGTACTGCATGCCATAGACATATTGTTGTTACAGCAACAGTACATAACAGACGCTACAGTAAATAGTGGTTGGTATTCTGAGGGACACAACAATGCCTACAGTGTGTCAGGAAGCAATGACTGCTGCAAGCCACACAGTGACAGATAGATGTGTTCTGACAGTGGACACCACTGTCATGCTGTCCTGTGCCCCCCTACTCTGTGTCAATGGCGTGGTTGTCCCACAGTACCATACACATGGCTGGCCATGTGTGATGTGGTGTCTGTGTAGGTGTGTGGTATGTGTCCCAGGTGGGGTAAACACTTACCATCAGACAGGCACACTTATGTCAGGGGCATTCCCGGCACTGGAACATGTACACTGTGTGGATGGACCCAACTGTGTGGCAGCCCCTACTATGTCTTGCAGCCTTTCCACCTGTACACCCTCCACTCAACACCCTCTGTCCCTCCGGTGCTGCATGTGTACTATTATACACTTTGGATGTAAACTGCGATTGTAGCACATATAAACCTGTTGTCATTTTTTTTACCTCAGTGTGCTGCTGTTTACATTAATTGAGCTTTCTGACTTGCACTCGCTGCTCACATTTTGTTTGTGTTGCACACAAAAAGGAAGTTGCATGTCTTGTTTGTGAGTCTTGATCTGGATTCACATAGATAGAGCACCCTACCTTTGTACAGAGCTCAGGTTTGTCTCACATTGTGGATTTGTGCCTTGTAGCCTGTTATTGCTGTGTCTACGCCACCCATCCTTGGTTTGCCCAGAGTTAAGACTACCTTTTTCTGTGCAGTAATTTGCACCTCACAAAGTGTCACACAAAGTCTCACAAACACACTTTGCGCGGTGCTAATGCACTGAATATAGCATAGCACTCGTATTCATGTACATGTCCCTACTTTTTGCACTGTGCATACATTATCATTTTGCCTGACGCTAATGCAGTTTGCCCATGCTATTTGGTCTTTTGAATATTGGGGACCCGCACAAACACCATGCAGTTTTCGCCCAGTGCAAAGTTCTGAATATCTGGCCCCTGAGACGTATGCTACAGTGCCCCATAAATCATGAGACCACAGGCTGAGTGGCTTGCAACAGTATCGCACACCATGGGTGTATAAATAAAATGTCACTGTTGCCCATTCTTCTTTTCTGTAATTAGAGGTCACAGAATTGTAGTTGACAGCTATTTGCAAAACTGATCAAAAACTAAAGAACATTTGGCTACCATGGTTGTGTGCTCTATGTTGTGAGCAAGCACGAGGCAGTTTTCCATTACGCACACTCATGCGTAATGCAGTGTATGTAACAGAGAATTTTAGGTACTGGTTTTAGGTTTCAGGTTGTAATCCATCCTAACCAATAATTATATACTTGATTGTATGATATTCTTGATGTAAGAATATGTTTATTTTTGAAGAAAGTGAGTGATCATGCCTTTGTGTAGTCTGCATCAAAATGACAAACAATGAACTTGGTCAGAAATCAGTCTTGGGAGAACTTGGTCAAAATCTCTCCTAAAATTCCTTTCAATAGATTATTTGCCACTCAGGTGTTAGCAACCACAAAAGCCGGTGTATAACCAATATGAAAAAACCAAAAACAAAACAGTATCCCTTTAGGATTAAAGATGCTGCACTCCTACAGCACATTTACTAATGGGATCCAGTATATTATTTTATCTGGTCAAATTTGGCTGAACATAATGAAAACATAAACTTTCCACCAGGGAAATACACAACAAAGAGTTGCATCTTTTTACTGAATATAAAGTGTCAAGGCATAACGGTGAAGACTGCAATCATCTGACTGATTCTCCTCATTCACGTGTTTTAGAATTTATTTACTAGGATAGGCATTCATTAAATGTTATTACGTCCACATTACTACAAAGGACTGTGATAAGAAGGGAATATACCCTCTTCTCATGTCTAGATAATTTTTATATGGGTAACACTTTAAGTTTGCTTAGCTACACTGTAACTGCATTTCAAGTGCAATGCAGTGACATGCAGCAAATGTGAAACTACAGAGTAATCACTAACAGTAGCAAGACAGAACAAGCATTTGTCAATGCTGAATGTTGTCGCACTGGCATTGGCTTTGGTAGTGCAGTGCTGGAAAACATTTTGGGCAGGATGTGAAAAATGACAGCTGTACAGTTCATAAGGAGGTGCAAAAAAATGCCAGTGTTGAAAATGTGGCATGTAAATATAACAAATTTGCGAAGTTACAAGGGTGTGTGGGAAATGTGCAACACACGCTTGGAACATAGTCGTTTTATGGGTGTTCGGCACCAGATTTTCAACATAAGCATTTTAGCACCTCTGCTCATGTACAGTATTGCTATTAATTTCCTCAAACTGTCCCAAAAAAGTGATTTCACACAGCAACCGCGCAATTCTATGCTGGAAGTGTGAAAACACATTTTGGGCAGGATATGTGAAATGACAGCTATACTGTTCATCAAGAGGTGTGGAAAAATGCCAATGGTGAAAACCTAGAGTGAAAATATTACAAATGCACAACATTACGAGCGTGCATGCAATGTGCCAATGCATGCTCGTAACACAGTCATTTTATGGAGTATTGTCACCAAATTTTCAACATAGGCATTTTAGGACCTCTGCTCATGAACTGTGTCACTGTCATTTTCATAATCTGGTCCAAACACTGATTTCCCACAGCAACCTCGCTATTGTGTGCTGGAAGTGCGGAAACACATTTTGGGCAGGATGTGGAAAATGACAGCTGCAATGTTCACAAGGAGGTGTACAAAAAATAACAATGCTGAAAATCTGGCATGAAAATATTACAAATTCACGAATTTACGAGCCTGCTTAGCAACTGCACAACGCACGCTCATAAAACAGTCATTTTTTGGATTTTTTCCACCAAATCTGCAACATTGGCTTTTTGAGAGGCCACCTCATGAACACTGGCACTGTCGTTTCATTAATCAGTCCTGAAAGGTGATTCCATGCAGTGACTGCAAAATCACCTTTCCAGACTGATTAACGCCATGACAGTGATATAATTCATGAGGAGGGGTCCCAAAAACCCCATGTTGAAAATTTGGTGCCAAAATTCCAAAAAATGCCCTTGATATGCGGCAAAGTTGAAAAACCCCTATCCATTCCATTATACAGCTACCAGCATTTCCTCAGTTCACGGTCGGCTTTGAAGAGTGCAGAAGTGTTCCTGGTCCACTGAAGATCATCGCACAGGACTCCGGAGGTAAGTATGGGGTGAGGGTGTGTGTAGGGAGGCAAGGTGCACAGTGGGTGGGTGCGGGTTGTGAGAGGGGCCAGGGAGACCACCGAGACCATTTCCTTCTTTACAGGAAAAAAAATACATTGGCACACTGGGGTGGGCTCCCAGCATGCCACCTGTGTGTGTGTGTGGGTGGGTGCTTGGCCGGCGGGGTTGACACCCCGTCAGCAAGGAAAGGGGCCACAGGAGCTGAGGGGATTGGGCACCCCTTGGCAATCAAAAAATGGAAGGGGACCACATTATGCTGACAGGGGTGGGCTCCCCATTGGCAAATTCAAGGGAGGGAGGGATACATGCTGATGGGGATTGGGCATCCCGTCGGCAAGAGAAACTGTTGGGCGCGGTGCGGCGGGGGGATTGGGTACCCCTTGGCAATCAAAAAAGGAGGGGTTACATGATGCCAATGGGGATTAGGCACCCCCATTGGCACACAATAAAGGAAGGGGGGGTTGACAGGCAACAGTGGCAGTCACTGCAGCCATGTTGTCTGCACGTAGGGAGAGGCATGTTGTGGTCATGCTGCAAGAGAGCTTCACTCTCATTGCAGAGGACCTTTTGTCAGATCTCTTCACCTCATTAGCCAGGCAGGGTGTTGGCCCATGCTGCTGGCTGATTGGGGAATGCGGGACGCACCTACTGATGTGTGCCCTGCATTCGCCCAACAGCGACCACACCTCCAAATCTCCACTGCCGCAAAATGCTGGCTGCGAAAGCACGCCAACATAAAAATGCACTCACCCCCGTAAATGAGGATATGAGAAGCACAGTTTCTTTAAAGGCAACTGTCTTGTACTAAAGCACCAGGCGCACTGTTTCACATTCTCTGGTCCTGTGAAAAAAGTGATGCCCTTTTGGGAATCTATCCAGTCATGCTTGGACCCTATGCTTGGGTTGACCAATGCATTTCTCCCTGAGATATGCTTGTTTTTAGGAGAATATGAGAGCAGGCTGATGGGTAACCAACGGCCGCATAAGGCTTTGATTTCAGCCTGTGCCAAAAAAGCTATTCTCCAATGCTGGCTTGATCAGAATGTCGCTCAGTTCACTGAATGGCACAGGGAAATGCTTTTTGCCCTCCAAGCTGAGCGCATTATAGCTAGCATAATGTATATCTTCAGTAGATATATGAATATCTGAGACCCACTGTATGTTTTGCTGACTTCTTAAATCTGTTTTTTCCCTCACTTCCTGTACATTTGGTAGTTTTCTTAGGATGGCATTTTACTCTGTTTAGTTGTAATCTCTGGTGGTGGTGGAGGTTTGGGAGGGGGTAGTGGGGGTTGGTGGAGATTTATATTTAGGTTTTGTATAATACATTCAGAAGCTCAGTGTCATAGTATGGTCTGCTAATCTTTATTTATATCTGTTTGTATATGCACGGTGTAATGCAGACATTTTCTTGATGTTCTTGACATTCAGTATTTTTGTAATATTTAATAAAGTTTGTTCAATTTGAAAAAAAAAGGCAACCGCCTAGTTTATTGCAGCAACAAACGCCTCATATCAGCAATACCAAAACACACTTCTACTGTGTAATCATCACAAACCCACTCCTGAAGGTCAGGTCCACTGAGCTCAAAATGCCCACCCCTAAGTGCAATCCATGACAGGGAGGGGGAACAGGGGAGACCCTTTTCATGTCCTTCTATAGTGCTCACTGAATTCACAACTGAACACTCACCACGAAAAGCCAGGGTCCCTTCTTTACTCTGGAAAAGGGTACAATGCTAGTTTCAAGTCTTGTAGCCAAATATGAACCCTTTGTTGGTAGCTTATGATCATTTACTGATGCTTCCTCAACAACTTTACCGCAACTGACACTACAGCGACAACAGTGCCAGGTCATTGTAGTGTCGGCATGGAACCTGGCACTGCTTTCTGCGGGTATTGCACCCCCTCCCTGAAACAACTCCTACTCAGAGTTGATTATTTAAGTAGCGGGAGTGTGGGGGCAGAGCCCCCCCGCATTGGAGGTTCGGGGGGCCAAACACAGTTAGATGAAACTCCCTTTATGCCAACCACAAATGCGGTCGACATAAAAGAGTCACTGTAAGATTGGTCAAACACAAAATTGTCAACCAACTGTCATAGATCCACTTATGATGGCACCCCTTTAATCAGCTGCCCCCAAGGATTTGACAAGTAATTATCAGCTCCCTGGCAAGCAAGCTGGTTCCTCTCAGATCACAGAAAGGTCAAACATTTTAAAAGAAATCCAGTCTCTTTCACTATCCTATGAGACCTTTCCTTAACACTGGCATTCTTGTGGCATGTACACATTCACAAAATATTACAGAATATAACACCATATATCTGTACATCTGACTAGCAGTGGCATAGCTCACCACAGTAATTATCTCTGTCGCATGTAATTAATGACTACCTACCCTGCAGTTACAATAAAACCTGCACTTAAAGTGTGACCTTTATATGATCTAATAACCTTAAAGTGAGAAAGGGGTAGAACACTTGTACTGACTAAGTTTTGTATTTACAGAGTTTGAGGAAAATTGTAATTCTAGTCACATGAGTGTTATTCGGGGAGAAATGTTCACATTCACACTTGCATTTTGTGAAGTATTTGGTGTACTGTAGTTGAGAAACTTTTTTTATATCCATTATGTTTCAGTTTAACCCAAATGAGTTAATAACACCTGCACTGTGTTTGTCTAAGTGGTTTGTAATGGCAGAGCTTGGAGCCTGAAAACATCTTACTTTCAGGTTTCCTTTTAAAGTTCAGCACTATGGCAACAGAGTTTAAAAACTGCTATATATTTGGAATGGAAAGGGTCTTAATAGATACTGTAATTCTTGTATTCCTGTTAGCTGGGGCACAAAGCTGCATGATTTGTTTACAGAAATCTGCAGTCTATGGGGAAATTACCATCAGACAGCAATAATCTGCATAAATACAGAGTTTGTTTGCCAAAGGTATTGTGGGAAAGGTCTGAGGTAGGATACAGTGGTGCCAGTCAGGATGCAACTCAGTACCTTGTAGTAAATGATATGTCACAAAATACTGCATTGCAAAAGAGCATAGTTGCTATTTATTGCACTGTTCCCTGCAGTACACTGCAGCATTGTGTAGTAATATTATAGGGTATTGTATTGCATACTGGGGGCTCTGCTGCGCAAGGCATTTTTTTCAAGTGAACATATTGAGTAAGCAGACAGAAATAGTCAAGAGATGGACAGAAAAGGGGTTGGAGTTGTAACTATGACAGCTACTTACTCATGAGCAATGGTATATGGAAGGACATTTTTGAAAAATGGACTGAAAGAAAACTGGGGAATGTGAAAAGTGCAGTCTTCAGATACAGGTGTTATGCATTAAAGATGGAGGATAAAAGATTAAGAGAATGACAACAGAGGTGGCCAACAGAGCTAAAATGTGATTATGCAAATTATATCAGGGAGCTTGTGAGCTGCAACACAAGGCCATTCTGGATAGCAGAAGCAGTCCACCCATTAAGCCTGATATGAGAGATTCACTTTAACAGCATATGTTCAGTGTCAGCAATGTCAACAGGTTACAGACTAACCAACCAATCCTACCATATTAATTTTATCAGTTAATCCAAACAAGTAAAGCACTGTATATTTTCACTGATTCTTGGGGTGAAGGAATGGTAAAGACACAATCGAGGACAGGCAGGCCTGATAGAAAGTGCAACCCATGGCTGCAAATACCCTAATCCCAGAGTGGTCTTACTAGCTAAAAGAGGTGACAGAGTGGACTACTACATCAGCTGATGCTGTTAAGGAGACTGCAGATTCTTCAGGGAGATCTGAAACACATTTTCTTCTGTCAGCAAAGATACGTAAAGGACTTAGAAACTGGAGCATAAAACCAAAAAGGAAAACTTTGAGGTTTATGTTTAGTTATTGCTTATTTAGAGGGAAGTATGCTTACTTCTCTAAACTGTTCTGCATCAAACTATGTCATTTATTTATAACATTAATCACAGTAACAGTAAAGGTGCAAATGCCTGACCATGTCACTGTCTGGCTGTAAAACAGTGAGTTTTTTCATTCAGTCATTTCATCATACATCTGCTATGTGTCTTTTATGCTAGATATTTATGTTTAATTAAACAAAAATGTTTGATTCTAATCTTTGGTTTGGAGATTCTTCCTTGTGCCTTCTGTCTGTGGTGCAGACAAAAATTATGCACAGGGTAAATTATTAGTATTGCCCCCTTGTAGCTCAGAACTGGATCAGAAATAAAAAATAATTAAAAAAAATGTGTGCCTGAACTATCAAAACTAGAGTGCAAAGCAGCAACTTAAATGTTAAGCTGGAGCCTCTGAGGTACACAAAGCAATCCAAAGGAAATAAAAGCTATGTTAACAGTTACTGGATATAAAAGAAAAAATCCTTCTGAGATGGGTTTGCTTTAAAATATTAATTTATTAGTCAAAGTTAAAATTGAAGCAGCGGCACTCACCCATGTGAGCCAAGGGATGAGTGCTGCTGTTTCAATTTTAACTTTGACCAGTAAATTATTATTTTAAACTGAACCCATCTCAGAGGGTCCTTTTCCTTTATACTGGCTGTTAGTCTAAATTGTGTTCCCATGTGATTGAACTACCCTGGTTAGGAGATGTTTTTAATAAAGAAGCATCCCTGGTAATGAGTAGTGTGGTTTAGGGTTCATCTTTAAATCATCTGGTACTCCAACAAATGTATTAATCAACATGAATTCTACAATGCTAGGTACTGCAAATGTTGATTCATGTTCTTAAGTGGGGATGAGGAAATTGAATAGCACATAGAAAAATTGTATGGACAAGCTTACACAAATTTATGTTTCCATGGAGGAATTGTGATGACATCATAGGAATGTCAAGACTGATGCTCAAGAGGTCCAGGATGTCATCAAAATCCCCAAGATGGAAACATGGCCCAGTTGGCATGGTTGGCCATACTTTATTGTGTATACTATATGGTTCTTTATACACTACCCTTAATTACTTACCCTGCTACCTAACATGTAAACACACTTCGTGAACCCCCACTACCCTGATGTTTCAGTTTGTGTAGCCATTTTCTTTGTGCAACATGTGCATGGCTCTATAATGTAACTACTGTAGTACAATGAGAAATCATTGTACTACCATAGCTCCGTCACTTCTGTGGTACAGCAGGGTTTGTGAGTGTAATGATTTCCTTACACAATAATCCCTGAACATATACTGTACTATATACATTCTGTGTGGTGTAGCAGTATACAGAATAACTGAGGAAAAGGATCTAAGGGTAACTGTGGATGGTAAGCTAAAGGCAGTAAGGCAATGTTTTACCACAGTCAAGAAGGCAAACACAAGGCTGGGGTATATTAGATGGGGAAAATGGACCAGATCAAGGTAGGTTGTCCTCCTCTTTATAGGACTTTGCTAAGACCACACCAAGAGTACTGTGTCCAGTTCTGATCACTGCAGTACATAAAGGACACAGAATAGATTGAGAGGGTCCAGTACAGGGCCACAAAGATGTTTATCAGCCTAAGGGGCAAGAGCTACAGTATGAGGAGAGACTGGACTTACTCAAAGTATTCAGCATAAAGAAGAGAAGGCTGAGAGGGAATATGATCACAGTTGTCCAAATATGAATGTGGATTGACAGGTTGAAGTATACACAGATGATTGAGCTGGCAAGTGCAAGCAGAACTAAAGGACATGCTCTTAAACTTGGGGATTGGCAATTAGGGAAAACATTAGAAAGTTTTACTTTATAGTCACACAGTGGGTATTTAACAAGTAAAATAACCTAACATGTGTGGTTGTTGCTGCCAGCACTGTTCAGGCTTTTAATGCAGGTCTAAAGAAATACCTCTGGGTGAATACATTAGGGGTTACATAATAGAAGAAAAGGTAGAATTACAGCTGATAACCTTGGATGTGTATCCATATTTACAGCCCCCCTCCCAAAGGATAACTTATGTTGGGCTTCCTTCTGGACCACCTGCTGCCTTATCTCTCCCAAATGTCCCTCTGCATACAAGATTGTCAATTTACTGTCAAGCATAGTCACATATAAAGTATGTAAATATCTGTAGACTCCCTTTAAACATTTCCATCTGTCAGAATTTGTAAGATGTTTTGGATCTCCAAGAAAATTGGTCACTCTTAAAAAAATATAAAAAATATTCCATCTGATCATGAAGCTGCCCAATTAGTAGACAAGCTATATAGTAATCTAGCAATGGTAATCTACAAAACTAACAAATTCTTACTGTAAACAGACCACTACATGGTTCTCTTACAAAGCCAGGGAAGAAAAAAGAAAACTTCAGAAATTAGTTAGATTTACTAAAAAATAACTCAAACAAAACAAAATTTAGCTTTACTAAACAAAGCCAGAAAAAAATACAAGGAGATCCTGGAAGCAGAAAAAAAAAACAATATCATAGCAAATTATGGAACCAAATGGTGACGGTTATAACTACTAAGGATAAGAAAGCCTTCTAGTGCTTAGTTGCCAAAGGTACTTTCACCAATAATTTTCCCCAGGAAACTCATATATCTTATAATACCCAGTTAAGCTATTTTAAAAGTGTGTTTTATGACCCTTTATATCCTGTTGCATTAATTGATATGGAGACTATAATGTCTCATTCTATTACACCTTTAGCTTTTTCTTTTGAAGAGGTGGAAGACACAATCTTAAAATCAAAATCTAACAAAGCTCCATACATTGACAGGATTCCTTTGGACATCTTTAAGATTCATTTAAATATCTGGGTGCCTACACTTACAATTTTTTTCAATAATTGTCTTGAGAATTTTTTTATTCCAGATAGTTGAAAACTGAATATAATTATTGCCCGTTCAAGAAAGGAGAACACAATTCTCTGAATAATTACAAGCCAATAAGCCTCACTTTGGCTACAGCTAAAATGTGTGCTAAAAAAATTACTTAGCAAACTACAAGATTGGATGCTCAAAAAAGATCTCCAGTCTCTTTTACAGGCTGGATTTAGAAGTGATATGTCCACGATTGATCATATATTTACTCTCTCACATTTGATCAAAAAATATGTCCATAAACAGAAAGTAAAGTTGTATGTTGCCTATATCGACTTCACCTCTGCTTTTGACTCTATAGATAGAGGCCTATTGTGGGAAAATAACTAAAAATGGATATCCCCTTAAATTTGCTGATCCCAATTGTTCAGCTATACTCCTTCAATAAGACCTGAATAAGACTAAATACAAAGGGATCCTACTCTGCCCATTTTGATTCTAATAAAGAGGTGAAACAGGGATGTCTGTTAACCCCCTCTCTTTTTAACATCTTCATTAATTAAATATTACTAAATATTGATAATCCTCAATTTCACTTCTCTAATATTAGTGGCACCCCCTGTCCAGTCCATGCATATGCCAACAATATGGTATTATTTGCACTGTCCCAGATTGGCTTACAGTGAAACTGAATAATTTTTCTCAGTTTTGTGAGAATCATAAACTAATGATAAATTATTCTACATCAAAAATCATGATTTTTTTTTGTGGTAGAAAACAAATACATTTTTACATCAATAGGCAAACGTTGGACCTCGTCAGAGAATACTGCTATCTGGGAGTCACATTTACATCAAATGGTCAGTGGCAACTCACATTAAGATACAATCCAAAAAAGTGAAATATAACATGCACGCCATCAAGAGATTTAATTATATTTATGGGGTCAGGACGGTTTACCCAGCCCTAAAGGCCAAAGAGGCCAAATGTAACCCCATTCTACCTTATTGCTCAGAAGTTTGGGGTTATGCATCGACATCAGTTGCTGAAACACTGTTTTCTCTTTTTTATAGGCACTTTCTTAGGATCAGTAGCACATGCCCTGAGCAAATGCTCAGGTCTGAACTGTGGAGGGTTCCTTTAGAATTCATGGCAAAATGAAGAATTTCATGCTACTGGCTATATATTCTTAATCCTCCATACAACCTCTGGCCCAAACTTTGCCTAGAGAAAAGAAATTCCTAGGTGCATTCGCAGAAAGGGTCCAAATGGTTATTTAATCTTCATGAGTCCTTAAGATTGGTAAATGTGGCATCCATGGCAAAACTCTTTGTTGGGCATTATCTCCAATTCATATAAAACCTTTTAAATCTAAATAAATGAATATTGCATTTGCTAATGACTGAAGTGCGCTCAATAATTTGAAAACTATTTATTGGTATAGGCAGTTTAAATTTGGCAAGGGACCTGAGTATTATCTAACATTTCCATTGGTCACTAAAGAACGCAGAATTATTACTTTATGTACAGTAGGTTTGGTCAAATTCCCCTGAAATCTTTAGAATTCAGATATAAGGAATAAACTAATTTGGACAAGAAACGTTTTTATAATACTGGTCTGGAGGAAACTTATTTCATATGATTTTCGAATGTTCCTTATATGACACATGGAGGATGAAATTTTGGGGGAATTTTATCAAACCATACAATGCTGCACTTCAGGACTGTCTGGTTGTCATGTTGAACCCAACAAATATCGAGGATGCCAAAATGTTAATTAAATTTATTAGCATGGCTCTTAGACTTAGAGCTAAAGTGATAGCCATCCTTTGATGTCCGGTACTGTAATTAATGTATCATTTTAATGTGCACTGGTTTTTTTATATCTAAATTATTCATTGTTTTGTTATCATCACAAATTTTTATATATATTGTTTGTATTTAAATTTGAAATGGCTTCGGCTGATTAAATACATTTTTTTGCTACTGCTACTACATCTCCCCCAAACTGTCAGGGAACCTTGCTTCCCTGTGCTCCCTCAGTTCCTACCCAGACTGCTGTAGTAGGACTAGGGGACAGATACTGGAAATGGCATTGCTTTCTTCAGCACAAACAACACCCGAAAGCTTTGTGGCTGAAACTTCACACCATTTCTGTGTTCTCCTGGTCCTCACAAACAGAGGCAGTGAAGTGGGAGTGCAGCAGATACTGCAGCTCTTCCCAGTGCTCAGAGCACCCACAGATCAGTGGCTAGAGCATCATAAAACTGTGCAGCTGACACCATGGACTGGTATTCTGGTTGGGAGCATAGGGAAAGCTGGTACCTTTTCATCAGCAGTTCTCAAATCCACACATGGCCACACCATGGAATCAAAGATTGCTCTGAACTGAAGCACATACAGAAGCACTCTAAAGCCATGACGACAGCCCAGATACCCCCAGATTTCAGCAGAGATCTGTAGGTAATGATCACAGAAATTTCAAAGCCACACTGAGAGATAGAGAAAACTTAAAGCATGTATAATAAAGACTACATGGAGCAACCATGCATGTTGTCACTCCTGTCCTTGGATTACTGGGAAGGTGTCAGAGGATGCACAGCCAGCCTGGAAAAATCAACTAATTCTGAGCTCAGCTTTGCAGAGCATGCAAGCTACATGCTAGCCTAGATTTCAGTGCATACTTTCTCCTTGAAACTTACAACAAATCAAAGAACAAAGATTAGAATATACTACCCAGTGATACTGTTCATCCAGTTATCACAGAGTCCCCAGATCTTGGCTCAGGAATGATTCAGCCATGTGACTTTAGATATGTTGGAGAGTGTGAAGGAGAGAGATGTATTTAATTTGCTGTAAGACTTTTGGTTGAGCGGGGGGGGGGGTCTGAACTCCTGATGCCACCACCCTTAAAGATAAGTGTAATATAGACAGATGCAGAGGAGATTCTATAACACCAGTAAACTGTGTACAACAAAAAGTAGAGCTCAAGTCCACTGTATATGCCAATTTAAAATTATTTTTCCAGAATTAATATGCAACCAATAACACTCACCAACATTTCATGGTTGCCCCTCTTTTTCACGGATTGTGGTAGTCATGTCTAGAAGTAGATAACAAAGAGCCAGTTCAATGGCATAGAGGGTTGAGACACTGCACACACCTTACCTTTTCCCATGCTGGTGACCTGGTTTCAGGAATGGACTTGGGTCACTGGGGGTCAGCCAGTGTGGGACAGGATTGACCATCTGAAGGACTGCTTTCCTCCCCCAGTGGAGGGTGGATGTCAACTCCACTGTGTGACTGCCACCAAGGAGGCCTGGTGGCGGGATGGGAAAGTGAGCAACACAGGCGGTGGATGCTGCAGGACATCTGTGGAGCATGCATGCTTCCATATGCATGCTCCGACATGCAAGCAACAATGTCATGGAGGCAAGAAAATGGAAAATGAGAGGATGGGCTACACGAAGCCCTGCCCATCTCTCTGTAGCACGTTGTGCCAGCTGAGGATCAGAGACCTCTAGATGTGTGTGTCTGGAGGGAAGGACTGCCCTCATCTCCTGGTACCACCACAGGGGGAAATCCACAGGAGAACATGTACTGGGAACTTGGAGGAGGTGGAAAGCCAGGTGCAGGACACGGAGACAGGGCTAAACAGCCACCTGTCCAACCACAGATAGAAAAACCTTTATGGGAAAAAAATAAATAAATAACAAAGAATCAGATATGGACAACTGTGGGTGTCCACAAGGTAAAATGTTATACTAGATATTAGGGATGTGAACATTATCTGATTCTTTGCTATTTATTTCTAGACATGAATACTGAAATCCATGAAAAAGTAAGGCAACCACAAAAGGTTGGTGCTTGTTTATTAGTAACACATTGGACCTGGAAAATGCATTTTGAGTTGGCGTATAAGGAGCTGAGCTCTACATTTTGGTGCACAACCTTTTGGCTTGAAGCAGAAACTGCTGAAATCATTGCATAGGGATTTCTCCAAGAGCCATCAGTGCCAAAGTGACTCCGTAGGGGGTTGCCTTGCTTATGATCCAGTATTTCTTGAGTCAAGGGTTTACCTTGCTTATGCTGCAGTAATTCTGAAATAAAGGGGTTGCTTTGCTGTTACTTCAGAGCTGAGAGTCTAGTAAGCCACTGCTCTCTCAGATTGCTGTCAGAACATGTCCTGGCAGGAGGCCTAGCTTCTCTGGTCCTGCATGACTTTCTACCTTTTGGGGTAGATGAAGGAAAGCCCCCCTGCAGGGTGAAGAGAAACCAGACTCATCAGATCCCTCACGACTCACACCTCTCACCACAAGGAGTGTGGTGGGCCCCTTACACCTTTACACAGCCTGTATCTGCCTGTCCAGAGGGAGACATTTCTAAGAAGCCAGCATCTCTGAAGTGACTGGAGATTGCAAGTACTGGGTCAGAGCCAGCCTAATTTTGTTAAGTTAGTTAAAGATAGATACATCTTGGGCTTCCAGTGCAACCACAGTACAAAGCCTAAAAAACAGACTATGAAAGCCAGGAGCAACTACAAATTATGTTCAGCTGTTTCATGCTAAAGCATTTACTACAGTCCTCAGCTACTTGCTCTAACAGTACTGCACTGAGGTCTGGCTCACCAGGCCTGCAACAATCAGATGGTGTGCATTCGTTAACTGTTTGGGAGCTCCCTGAGGGGCTTTGGGGTTAACTGGTGCACCAGTGTGGGGAGTTACATGGCTGTGACTGCTCTCCAGAGGAGGTGGGATACAACCTGGGGCTTGTGAGAACCATACTGTGTTGCAGTTAACCTTTTACTTCCCAAGTCCAGGTCCTATTTCTGTCCCACAGTGTATTCCTTTATTTGACTGCTTTTACTTTGCACATGACCATTATTGCATAGTGCTTAGTTGTATGCTTAGATTGGTACGTGGGGAGAGGATTTATTATTGGGTTCCCTGTCACAGAGGGTGGGCCTTGTACAAACTTTCTGGGGGAAAGCCCCCCTCAGGGCCAGTCTTAACCATTCTAGGCCCCTGTGCAGCCCCCTCCACCACTCCATTCCCTGCGCCCCCCCCACATCCAACATTTACACCTAACTAACCCTCCTGTCCTGTATTAATAAAGCAGTACCAAGTCTGCTAATTTAACCAGCATCTTTTAATTAGTGCCAGTGACTGCATTGAATTTTTTTACTTCACCATTGGAAATGAATCTGACTGAGCCTGGAGCAAGAACTTAAGTACTACTACCGTATTCATTTCTGTGAGGACAGGGACATCATCACTGGACACTCACACTTCTGATACTCTGATTTGCAAACAAGTTAAACAACTTAACTTTTCTGGAGCTGTGAGTAAGAGAGAATAGAGAGGACCATCATGGGACACCAGTAAAGTTGCCTTCTGTCGGTTTTTTTTTTACCTGGTGATCAGGTTTTCAGGGTCCCTATCAGGAAATCCAGTTTTGCTCTGTGCTGGTCAGGTTTTTGAGCCATTTTTAGTGCTCACATACTTTTGAAACAGATGTTGTCATATTCATTGTTTCAGCTACATGTTCAGGTTTCAAACAAGTTATCTTAACAATATAGCCCTTTGTGAAAGCAGTCAACCTGGGAGGTGTAAAGTATGGCCATTAACACCATTAGCACTTACTTAACCTAATCTTGTCCACTGCAGCAAAGCTGACCCCACCTTTTGTAACAGAGCCAGTTGTCTTCCACTTTCATTTGCTGGTAAACATTTTCATCTCTAACAAAATTTAGGCATAAAGTATGGGCCCCCAAGGTGCAAGGGCACAGTTTGCACCTAGCTATGGCTGGCCCTGGCCCCCCTGGCAGCATTCAGTTTAAATTATCCCACTAAATGGAGGCTCAGAGCCACTTTCTAAGTTCCTACTTTACCCTGGACCCAGGTGTCATTCACAGAAAGGCCTAACTGATTTTGCCCAGATACCATCAAGAAGGCTCACACCTCACTGGATGCAGTAGTTACATGGTTTAATTGGGTACAGTCACTGCTGTGTGGCAGGTGGGGCAAACAAGATGAATCCTAAGCCTCTTCTGTCCCCACAATACTGTATTTCTTCCATTCTTTCTATAAACATAGGTTCATAGGAGAGTTACGAGATCGAGGGACTAGCCCATTATAATCTCGCCACCTACCATTGGTGGAATTCAAATTTGGATTTATCCATATAAGTATCTAGATTTTGTTTAAACAAAATTAAGTTGGTACTATGGACAACCTCAGATGGAAGAGAGTTCCATATTGGAATAACTCTCTGGGTAAAATAGTTATTTCTTTTATTGGTCTTATTAGTGATAGCCTTTAATTTAAGGTCATGAGATCTGGTTATACACACCGAACAGTGCCATTCCAAACACAAGGTCTCAAAAAGCATAATATCTTGAGTATACAAAATCACACATGCCCACACAATGCAAAGCATCATGGGCTGCATATGCAAATCACCGTGGAATGTTATGCTGGTTCAACTTTAAGCAGAATTGCATGGTGCTGAAAGGCCTCTCACACAGTTTGCAAAGGGTGCTAACAGATGACATAGACACGTGTTTTGTCCTACCAGGACTCATCAGTATGCCTCATCTGTTTGACACCCCAGTGGAATGAACCAGCTCCCCTAAGACAGTCTGCCTTGCTTATGTTGTGGTGAACCCATTAAAATAAAAACTATTTAAAAGACAAAGAACCTCGGTGCGCAAACACTGAGGCATGGGTTACCCCAAAGGGCATTTTGGCTGGGAAGCCAAGTTTCAAGAAAAGACAAAATCACACATGCCCACACAATGCAAAGCATCGTGGGCTGCATATGTAAATCACCACAGAATGTTATGCTGATTCAACTTTAAGCAGAATTGCATGGTGCCGAAAGGCCTCTCACACAATTTGCAAAGCGTGCTAACAGATGCTTTGCATTGTGTGGGCATGTGTGATGTTTGTATTTTCTTAAACTTGGCTTCCCAGCCAAATGCCCTTTGGGGTAACCCTTGCCTCAGTGTTTGCGCACAGAGGTTCTATATCTTGAGTAGCCTTAAATACTAAACATAAATCACCTCTCAAAGATTGATACTCAAGTGAGTGGAGGTTTAACTTTTTTAATCTATCTTTATATGAAAGACAGCTTATATTCTTAATATGTTTAGTAAATCTTCGTTGTACATTTTCCCTAGATTGTTTGTTTTTTATTAATGTGGGGGAGCAAAAACACGAACAATAGTCAAAATTAGTTCTCACTATGCTGTGGTATAGTGGAAGAAATACCGCTGGCTCTCTACTTTTTATGTTCTTCAAAATACAATTAAACAAACAATTACATTTTTTAACTACATGATTAATATGTTCAGAACATTTTAGATCATTGGTGATAAAGATACCCAGATCCTTCTCTGAACTGACTACATTCAAAAAATTATTATTAATGAGATAAGTAAAGCAGTTGTTATTTTTTCCAAAATGCATTACTTTGCATTTGGGATAATTAAATGTTAATTCAAATTCATTAGCCCTATTAGAGACAAAATTCAAATTAGACTGTAATATTTGAGCAGATTGAAAATCATTAACAATACCTCCTATCTTAACATCATCAGCATATTTACTTAGCCATATTCCATCAGTGGTAATCATTCTACTAATCAAGATGTTAAATAGGATTGGGCCGAGAACTGAACCCTGTGGCACACCACTAGTAACTTTAGTCCAAGGAGATTTATAACCTCTAATGACAACTTGTTGTCTTCTGTTGCATAGCCACTTGGTCATCCAAGTAATTATATACTTATTTAATTCCATTTTTGACAGGCAATCTATTAGGATTTTATGTGACACCAGATCAAAGGCTTTTTTGAAGTCCAGAAAAATGACATCAACTGACAAACCTTGATCCAGTGCTTCACTAATAGGTTCAAAGAAGTTGATCAAATTCGTATGGCAAGATCGTCCTGGTTGAAAACTATGTTGTGTAATATCAGACTGCTCCCTGTCCAATATACGTTTGCAAATTTTGTAGGAAATAAGTTTCTCCATAACTTTGCTCAGACATGATGTCAGGCTAATAGGTCTATAAAGCTTGACAACCTGCCTTGACCCACCTTTTTGAATGAGAATCACATGGGCTTCCTTCCATTCATTAGGGATGACCCCATTAGCCATAGACTCATTATAGAGTAATGTCAAGGGTCCAGCTATTTCATATGAAATTTTTTTCAGAAAAGCAAAAGGAATACAATCCGGTCCAGCAGAAGTAGAAGCTTTGAATGAATTTATGGCAGAATAAGTCTCAGCTACTGTAAAACTGATCACAGGATCCACAGGATCAAAGTTTAATGTCAGTATAGGATCCTTATTTTTGAAAATACTAGCAACGTATTGATTAAATTTGTTTGCCATTAGTTGCTCATCATCACTTAATTCTTTATCTAATTGCAGGGGGCCCACTTTACTTCCAGTTGATTTTAGTGAATCAATATAGTTAAAGAATTTCTTATTATTATCTTTTTAGTAGTTACTAAATTAAATTCCATTGCTATTTTCGCCTTCCTAATGGCATATTTTTTTTTTTTGCTTTAAGTTTAAACTTGTTCCTGTTTTCATTAGTCTTATTTCTATTATATTTGTTGAAGGCCTTCTTTTTAGCCCTAACTAATCGACTAATTGATGTTGTATACCAAAGTGGCAATCTTTTGCTGTTCCTATATTTAATTCTTTCTGGCACCCATTCACAGATACAGAAATCAATTTTGTTTTTAATTTTAGTCCACATCTCTGTCACTGTTGACATACTTAAATCAACATGCCAATCCCAACTCTGTAAATAAGTTTTAATAGTTTCTAAGTTTGCTCTATTATAATTCCTCATTTTAGTAACCCCTCTTAAATTCCTTTTATAATATTCTAAAGTGAATTGAACCAGGTTATGATCACTGCCTCCTAGTGGTGCCATTAAAATTGGTGTATTCATTAAATCCCCAATATTAGTTAAAATCAGATCTAAGATGTTATTCAGTCTGGTTGGTTCATGCACCATTTGATCAAGGCCTAGATGGACTATTGTATCTAAAAATTTGGTTTCTTGTGAATTTGTTCCCTCAAATGTAGACCAATTAATACCTTGATAATTAAAATCACCCATGAGAACAAGATTTTCTAATGGGTTTGTTTGTAAGTAATTACAAAATAAATTGTTTTTATTTAGATCTGTGAATGGTGGTCTATAACAAAGCCCTAATGTAATAGGGTACGAGTCCAGATTAAATTTGACCCAAAGGCTTTCAATTCCAGGAAGTAAGGCAGTATCAGTTTTTACTTCAACACATTCAATTCTTTGCTTCATATACAAAGCCACCCCTCCTCCTCTGGAAGTGGTTCAATTTTTACTAAAAAGTGTGTACCTTTGAACTTCGTGTCCCCATTCTTCATTAGAAAACTAAGTTTCTGTTACTCCACAGATATCAATATTTTCAGATAATAAGATAACTTGGAGTTCATCAATTTTATTCATTAAGCTCCTTGCATTTAGCAATAAGATGTTGAGTTTAGACCCTTTTAATTGATGGGAATTTTTAGGAACTAACGAATTTGGTTCAAGACTTATTTGATTATTTGTGATGCTATATCCTAAGGGTAATCCAGAAATAAGACTTGCTACCCCTCACATCAAGTTTAAAAAATCATCAATCTGATTAATACATTTTTCCTAGAACTTCAGCACCCTTTTTACTCAAATGTAAACCATCCTTTGCATAATAATCAAACTGTTTATCAAATTGTTCCCAAAGTGTGATACACTTTAAATTTTGTTTTATGTACCAGCCATGTAGCCAATTATTTAAACGTTTGATTTTGTTGATTAGGTAATGGTTAGCTTTTGGCACAGGTAAAATCTCAGACAAGACAGTGATGGCACCAATATCAGCTAATGTGTTGGTCAAGCCAACATAAGCCTCTTTAATTTGTTGAATACTCTGATTCCATATATTATTTACACCAACATAAATGATTACCAAGGGGTTCTCCCCACTGTTCCTTAAAATCTGTCTACTCATTCTAGTGATGTCCCGGATTTTTGCGCCCCTAAAAGATGACAAAGTTCGAGTGGCTTTATTAGGTTCACAAATTTTTCTGTCCAAGTAAGAGATCATGGAGTCTCCCAAAACAAATATCTGATGTGTGTAATCTTTATTTACAGCATTACTGCCATTAGGAGGTTGTATCTGTTGCTCATTGACATCACCCAAGAAACTAAGAGGGTTAGACTGCCCATCCAGCTCATTATTGTTTCTCAACTGAGATTCAGTAATGTTTGTGTTATTATCCTGGAGATATGTATTCACTGGAGAAATTGATGCTACCTGATTAGTATTTGAGGAAGGACTGTTACCCATACCATTCTCTTCAAGATTCATCAGCAAGGGGTTAAATTTATTATATAGAAGTATTTGAAAATCATTACTTTCCTTCCTCATTTAGGGGCTGTATTAAATTGGACATTAAACCATTCACCCTCTGAATCAATAAACTCTCCCTCTATTCTAGGTCTTTTCCTAGAAACCATATTACTAGATATTTGCAAAATGGGTGACTGCTGACATTGAGCTTCCATGCTAACAAGCTATAATCTCTTGGAAGTTTCCTATTGACTTTGTTCCAGAATCCTAAGTCTGGAATCAAACAGCTTAATTTCAGCTTCTAGATCCTGAATCTTGATACACTTTTCACAAATATAGGACACAGTATTCATCTCCAAACCCTCAAAGTTAAACATTTTACATTCACTACGCATAATACCCATTCTCCCGTCAGTTACTGATATCGTAGTGGTGATTTTAACAGTGCAAAGCAGTAGCTTACAACAAACCGAAACTTGCCTTTCTTAAATTAAGTTTGTCACACTAGTTTGAAAGCACCTTATGCTTAGCCTCTATGCGAACACATAACCTGGCATGGACGCGCGTGTTTTTGCGCGCGTCTTCACGCCGCAATGACCACACTCACCCTGCTCGGGCTCATCTTGCTCACTGCCGGGCCTCTTAATATAGCCCTTAGGGATCCAGAAGTAACTCAGGAGGTGACACTCGATACCTTCCTAACAACAGAAGTTTAAAATTATCGTTTTATATGCTTTTAAGTTAAAATAAGCACCAACAGTTTTTGATGCAAATCTTCCAAGCGCTGTTAAAATAATTAAGTTTGAGAGTAACTCCCCACAAGGTGTAGTTCAGGAGTGTTGCTCACGGAATTACAACTCCTCTACCTAGCTTAGTTTTGCTTGCTAGGGCTCCAGAGAATACATAAAACTGGCATGCGTAAATGTAATAAATAGGGTAGTCAGTTAGCATAAAAGACATCAAGTTACATCAAATACTAAATAAAACAAGTTCAGATATGGTACATATCAGAGCATCAGTGGCATTGAGTGTGCTCATCACAGGGCCTCTTAATATAGCCCTTAGGGACCCAGAAGTAACTCAGGAGGTGACCCAATACCCTCGTAACAACAGAAGTTTAAAATTATCATTTTATATGCTTTTAAGTTAAAATAAGCACCAACAGTGGCAAGTTTGATGCAAATCTTCCAAGTGCTGTTAAAATAATTAAGTTTCAGAGTAACTCCTCAGGAGGTGTAGTTCCGGAGCGTTGCTCAGGGAACTACAACTCCTCTACCTAGCTTAGTTTTGCTTGCTAGGGCTCCAGAGAATAAATAAAACTGACGTGCCTAAATGTAATAAATAGGGTAGTCAGTTGGCACAAAATACATCAAGTTACATCAAATACTAAATGAAACAAGTTCAGATATGGTACATATCATAGCATCAGTGGCATTGATGGGTTGTGTGACTGTTTTCATTTCACTTTACTTGTGAACCCATGTACCTATAATAGCAGACTACAAATGGGCAGATAGTGTTGGATAGCAGAAACTGAACTTTATTATGGATAATTTTGTTTATGAACTGTGTTTTCAACTGTCAGACATAACCTTCTTTTTCAATGATTGGGAAAACTGTGACTCTCTGGTGTAGGGCTGGTTACACTGTACAGTGTTCTCTGGTGATTTTCTTTCTATGGTTCCTTTCCTATAAGAGTTTTCAAAGCAGAATTAATCCTTGGACAGATGGACAGACAAAGTAGGTGGTGTGATACCATCAACTGTACAAACATACAGGTTTCAGCACACAAACTTTTGGGTATATAGCAGAGGACCTGTCTTATTGCCTATGTCACACTTGTAAACAGGCTTTGTCTCCATGTGCTTTTCCTGGTTATCAATTTTCAAATAAATTTAGTCCTGAAAACTTGTCTATTTGAATGTTGTATAATTGTCCAATAAAGGGTATCTTATCACCTACAGTACTTTGTCAATCTAAAAATCATTAACGCAGTTAGAGCTCCTCTCAAAGGAACAGATATCAAACCAATAGGAATATGATACATCCCATCTTATATTCAGCAAAACTCAAATGGGAAGTTACAACTGTGCAAATCCTTCTGAATATGAAACTCATGTATAAATGGTAGCCATAGTTTTAATCCCTCCAGATATCCGTTAAATGTTTTCTGGCTTTGACATTTGTGAGTAATTGCATCATTTTATCACTAATAAGATAAAATACATATTTCATGGTTTCCTACCAATGCATAATTTTACATGATACAGTTAATTCAAATACCTTGGAAGGGCTTAAGTGTATACAGTCTTCTGTAAAATGGAAAGAATGTGAAGATGTGATATTTGATTGGGCTTATTCCTTTTGAAAAGCCATCCTAATTTGAAAGTTAGTGTGCTTCTAATACAGGAAGCAATTAAATGTCTATACCAGGAACTAAACTGCTTCCACTGCATTTTTTCCATTGTGAATTACCATAACTAATAACACAGAACCTAAGGACAGTGGAGCCAAAAATTTTACTAATAAAATATTATAATCCTCTATGGAAAATTGGCAGAATATGTTAATAGCGTGACCTCTAAAGCCATAGCATTTTCTTTTTTTGTTACTTTTTATTCATGGATTATCATAATAAAATAACAATATGTACACATACTGCAGAGTACACATGCAAAACAATGGACAGAAGGTTAACAGTGTCTGTACAAAGCATTCAAAAATAGAAAAAAAAGCCACTTATTGTAAAGCATGTTTCTCAGGTAAAAATAAATTATTTTTTTTATTTGTGAATAGCTATGAATTTAATATTTTCTACTGGGCTTGGGAAGCACTAACACCAGTGTAATGTTAGCACAGTAGGGGATGAGATTGGGAGAATGGCCCATTGAAACATATTCACAAAGGATTTAATAAAGATAGCAATTACTAAGCTGGCTCATTCATCATCTGAGAAGTCGCCAGGATCTCATTTACAAAGTGCCTGTCTTATGTCTAACCTGCCTGCTTATAATAAGTTGTTAAGTAGAATGGAATTAAGAAACATATTTGCAACAATTATTGTAAGGCTATGTCTAATAATAACATTTTAGATTTTCTTCATTGCAATTTTTCAGTAACAAATGATCCATTGCATGTCCGACATAATATTGTATCAGACAAACAGTGATAGCACTAATCTGTGACTCTAAGTATTATAGATGCAAAATTAATTCATTTTTGTATGTTATTGTACCTCTGGGGCCTAAAACAATAGTTTAATTGTGTGTAAATTAATTTAAATGCACAGCAGCTGCTTTCCCAGTGGTGATATAATTAGAATTTTAAAAGAAAGCCTATAGCTACAAGTCACGAGAGGGGGTACATATTGTGAAGAAAAGACATTTGTCTTGTTTTGATCTTGACACTAAAAATAATTGCTTTGTCAGCTTGCTTTCAGGGAGGCATAGTATCACTCGTCAAAAGAAGCTCATCCTTGGATAGGTAAAATTACTTGGAAAATTAAACAAATGTAATTTAAGAAGTAAGAACAATGCTTCATCTGCTATAGGAACTCAGCTTGTTCTCCAGAGTCAAAAGGCAATTAATGCTTCTGAATGCTGTATACTCAGAATTTCTTCTTCTACTATACTGTACATTTGTATCATTCAGGGACAATTATAGCCAAAAACACCTGAAGAGTTAATATGTTTCTTTCTTGTTTAACAATTTACAACTTCAGACATGTGATACATTAAAAAGTATCTTCAGGATTTAATCAATTGATTCATTGCAGAATAACAAGTACCGTAATATTCTAGGGCCCCTATATTTCGGAAGGTTTGCCCTAAGCTGCATCCTATTTGTACCAGTGCAAATGGCCAGTTGCACTGGAATGCAATATTCAGCCATTAGCACTGTGCCAGGCAGTAATGCTAGAACCTAAGTGAAAACATAATGAATTCAGCACAGAAAAAAGGAAAGGTGATGTGAATATTACGTAGAGTGCAATATTCAGCAGTTTTCCACTGTGCAAATGGCATTTAGCCTGACTTAGAGATGCACAAATTAAGACCTATAAAAAGCAAGTCTTAGCCTGGGGCAAATGCTGGGGATGGGAAGTAGCACTGCAGAACCCCCAAATGGCACACATTGTGTACCTCATGCAGGATGGTCATGGAGGATGAGGAGAGGGCAAATGAACACACTAAGCCCCTGCAGACGTCCTGGAAGTGCTATGCTGCAAACAGACAGTACCATGCACAAGTCACATTCAAAGTCATCAGTGAAAAACAAATCATGAGTCAGTACAGGCTCAACAGTCCAATGTTCATGCAGCTGTGTAAGCTGCTGCATGAGCACCTTGGACAGACACCTACTGCAACCACGCAATGTCTGTAGAACTCAAGGTGACACCAGCTCTGTGCTTCCTGGCCACCATAACCTTCTAGATACCAGTGGTTGACACCACTGGCATTACACAGTCTGCAACCTCATGTCTGTTGGGCCAGGCCCGAGATGCCCTGCTGGCCCATACCGTGGAGTTCATTGTATTCTAGGTTTAGGCGTACCGATACAGAAGAAATCTAACCCCCTCCAAACCAACAACATAAGTGGCAACTGAATCACTTCCAAACAGTTTTAACTATGTGGATCAGTTTGGATACATAGCTTGCATTTATTTTCCTACCACAATAATTGTGTTGTGCTGCAGATTGGCCCTTTTCTTGCCTAGCTCCTGTTTCTTTTTGAATTCAGCTCATTGCAACAAACATCAGGACAGGCTTGACAGACATGCTGCAGATTGTAGACATTTCTCTGTGAGCATGAGCAGTGGGGGAGAGAGCCACTCTCTGTAAAGTGGCCCCAGATTAATGAGGTATGAGGTGTGAAATTCTAAGGGGGCATCAAAGTGGTCTGTCACTGAAGAACCCATGTGGTTCCCAGCACAAGCAGTTGCTTGCAACATATTGCTCTCTGCTCAGTGTGTGGCGGACTTTCAAAGAGCTTAGTTAGGAACTTTGTTCCTCAGTCTGTCTTCAACTGGCTTAGTTAACTAAAACAAAAAACAGACAGAAAACATTGACTTCCAGAGGCTCTCAGCAGCATCCTATAACAACTGTTGGGGGTGGAGGCAAAATCATTCAACTTATTGGGCTCGATTTTCAAAGGATTTTTTTAATTTAGTTGTCTAACCAGGTATAGCACACTAAGCTGAAAGCTTTTTTTACAGGAGCCACCTGGGAGCACAAGGAGGTCAAGTGACTTGCATAGGGTCACACAGTATGCAAGTGGAAGCTGTGGGCTTCAAACCCAGTTGTGGTTTGCTGGATGTCACCAGGTTTGCAGCTCAGAGCCTTAGACCACTGTGCTATACTGCTTGCATCTAGCCCTGCATCACAACCATTTTTTGGTGCAGCTGCATCAAAATCCTTTGCTGCAACTGCACCCGATTCCAGTGCATCAGGCACAGTTGTGACAGTTTCCTTATTTTACGACAGCTTGCACCAAAGATTTGACACAAACCTTGTAAAAACATTTCCCAAATAGCCTAAGTTAGACCAGGGGAATGCTGCTCTAACTTGTGGCATTTGGTGCCGGGGATTGAAAATCCTGATCGCTGACCGGGAGAATGCTGCAAGCCCTGTGCGCCAAAATAATGGTGCACCAGGGGCTTGTGGCATTCTTGGAGCGTATAAAATCAAGCTCTCTGTTTCTGTGAGTCATAGACAGAGGGCGGAGGAGAAGAAGGGAGGAGAAGGAAGTGTGAGGGTGGTAGGCAGAGGCAGGCAGTCTGGCAAATAATTGCCTCATTCAAGAGTCCTTCTGTGCAAATAAATAATTTGGGAGTGTTAGAAAAACACCTTCCGTCTTTCTTTCTTTCTTTCTTTCTTTCTTTCTTTCTTTCTTTCTTTCTTTCTTTCTTTCTTTCTTTCTTTCTTCCTTCCTTCCTTTCTTTCCCAAAACAGAGTGCAGAAGAGGGGAGAGTGAATGAGATCTGCTGCCAAGTGCACTAGTGCTAATAGTTTACAGATGTATTAGCTAGTCAGGTTCTACAGACACATCGGTTAAGGTTAGAGGAACGAGGTGTGAACAAGTTTGATACATCCAGCAGACCAGACCAGAGTTTGATTCTCACAACCCCACTTGCATACTCTGTGACTCTGAGCAAGTCACTTAACTGCCTAGTGCTCCCAGGTCACCCCTGAAAACAGGCACTTGTGCCTAGTGGGCCTTACCTGGTTACCAAAAGACTGAAAAAAAAAAGCTGCTTAAAATGATTTTTTTGTAACATATAGTTACCCTAATACATAAAGGTTCTAAAAGGTTTGGATATGGTTCTGATAACTATTCGAACATTATGTTGCTTATCAGAATCTTTTAGAACCCCAGAACATTTTCAGGTTCTCCCATCTGTATTGCATTCCCCACCCGCCAGCAGCGTGAACAGCCACCATGCAGCAGTTCTACTGGGTTACACATCTAGCAGCCGTATGGGATGCCATTGACATGTTGCCATCTGTGCACACCCAGGGGATGGGGTGGTGGTCTACATAAATAGAAAGGGCTTCCACTTCATCCATTGTTAGGTGGTCTGTGATGCAACAGGGTGCATCATCAACATCCTTGCACTGTACCCCAGCAGCACCTACAGCACCTTTGTCTGGCACAATTCTGTTCTGTGCCAGAGATTTAAAAGCAGGGATATAACCAGTGGGCACCTCACTGGTGAGTATATGCCTAAGGCACCCTCTCCTCCCATAGCTGCCACTGATGTCACTTTTCCCACACAGGGACAGTGCATATCCCTTGCTTCCTTGGCTGCTAACACCTGTCCTATGACCCATATCCATTGCAGAAAACAGGTACAGCATGACACACATCGCTACACACAGTGGGATCAAGTGGGTCTTTGGCATGCTTAAGATTTGGTTCAGATGCCTTGACAGTTTTGGTGGTGCTCTACAATATAGTCCTCAGAAGGCCTGTGCCATATTTCTTGCTTGTTGCATACTACACAACATGGCACTCAACAATGGAATATGCCTGCTGGTCCCAGAGAAAACACTGCAGCAGATTCTGAGCCAGTAGACCAATGGATGTAGGTACAGCTTGATTGGTATGACCCAAGGATGGCCAGGAGGTCCAGGGAGTACAAAACCTTATTGCAGATGTCTATGGACCCATAGGGTGAGTACTGGTCACACAAAGACAGTAATGGGGTGTCAAAACGTATTATTACGTTAACAGAAAGCATGTTGGTAAAATGTGTGTGTAAAAACAAAATAGTTATCCAGGCGGGGGGGGGGTTGCTAACAAAATAAGACTCAACCCAGCTGGGAGGGGAGGTAGTCATACAAAATAGGAGTCATCCAGACAGGGGGAAGGGGGAGTAAAATAAAATAAGAGCCAGCCAGGTGGTGGGGAGGAGGAGTCAAATAATGTAAGTCCCATCCATGTGGCGGGGGGGGGAGTCAAAATAAGGGCAATCCAGGCAGGGGGACGGGGGAGCCAAGTAAAATAAGTGCCATTCAGGTGGGGGATGGAGAGGAAGCCAAACAAAATGCGAGCCATCCAGGCATTGGGGGAGGGGAGATTCAAATAAAGTAACACCCATCCAGGAGGGGGGAGTCAAATAAAATGAGTGCAATGATTCAGGCAGGGAGGAAGAGGGAGCCAAACAAAATAAGAGCCATCCTGGCATGGTGGGAAGGGGAGAGTCAAAGAAAATAAGACCCATTGGTGTGAAGGGATTCAACATAAATATATGTCATCTAGTTAGGCTAGTGGAAAAAGGGGGGATGCAAAGTAAACATTATGGCAGTGGGAGGGGGATACAACATAAATATAGGCCATCGAGGCATGGTGGTGGAAAAAGGGACACAGAAGCAAGGCTTATACATCCCAGTGCAGGCAGTGCAGTTGCTATTGCTGGGTTAGCCCCAGTATCAAACTAAACAAGTATGTTCGCAATGCACTCTAAAATGGACTAATACAACAGCAAAAGACAAATGTCAAGCTGCAAAATGTATTGCGTTTGTAACTCATGTAGGAAAATCAGCAGTACATAGCATGTCTCACCATAAATGCCCCGGCACTTTGCTTGATAGACTTTCATCAGGTCCCCTGACTAAGCTCTATCAAGTGAAGTGCCAGGGCACTTACGGTGAGAGTGCTATGTATTGCTGATTTTCCTGTATGAGTTATAAACGCAATACCTTTTGTAGCTTGGCATTTGTCTTTTGCTGTTGTATTAGCCCACTTTAGTGTGTACCACTAGCATTCTTGTTTTGTGGAAAAAGAGGGATGCAAAATAAGTATAAACCATACAGGTGGGGGGCATGGGAAATATGGTTTGTAGGAAGAGGGTAGGAGGTAGCAAAGTCGGGGTAGGGCACAGGTGTCACATGCACCTTATGTGTGGCCCATACCCCCCACAGACACAGAGCTAGCACATGTGATGTGTCCTGGTTGACAGCAAAGGGACATCACTCATGCAATGGAGGATGAGTGTGAGGATGGCGTGAGCCACCTATAGTCATGTCACCATGGGGTACAAACTCCTCTGGAGAACACGCCATGGCTAGGGGTGTATAGCATCTGGCCACCATGGGCTGATGTGTGAGGTGTGAGGTGTGCTGGGTGTCTTGGGCATCTGTGTGCCCACATCCCAGGGGTTGGCCAGATATTGAGGTATCAGCTACGGGTGCCACTCCCCCACTGCAATGGCCAGTGCTGCAGCTGGCACACACATTACCAAAGAACATGGCCATGGCCTCCAGCACAGTGATGTCCACCTAACCAAAGCTGATTGCAAGAGACTGCTCCAGCTGCCCAAAGCCAGCATCCAAGCTGGCTGACAGTGACTGTTCTTGTCTACTGAACCAGCCTCAAAGGCTGCCAAGTGCTCCACAAGGCAAACCTCTGCATGCTGCTTGAGGTCCTGCATCATGTGCTATATGCAGAGCATCTCAGCCTGAAGGTCCTCCTGAGCCTCCATAGCAGCCTGCAACAGCTGCCTTGTAACTGCCTCCTGCTGCCTGTATGGACAGTCCTGGGAAACAGGGTTAGGCTGCACCCTGGCCAGTTGTGTGGGAGGGGGGCAGCATCATGGTTGATGCTGTACCTAGAATATGGGGCCTAGGAAGCACAGCAGTGGCTGGGCTGGTGGGATTGGCCCTGGGGTGGCACAGTAGTGGCCTGGACCTGTGAAGCACGGTGGTTGCCTGGTCTGGGGCATTGGCCTTCGGCAGCACAGTGATGGCTGGTCTGTTTAGACAGGTGGCTGAGCCCCATTGGCAAGGGGGTCAGCAGGGACAGCCAACTCCTCAGGGTCTAAGCTGGACCCAGAGATTTCCTGGTGCCACCACTCCTCCATACACATCTCCTCATCACTGTCTGGCTCTTGTACCCCAGCAGGAATAAGCTGCAGGAGCAGCAGCTTTCTTGATGTTCCTGGTCATTCGTCCTCCACTTTGTACCTCACTGTGAACTGGGTTGTTGGGAGAAGAGAGTGGCATTACTGAGTAATGCACATACATGTGGATTGATCATGGCAGCATACAAGCTCAGTGTTCTGTGTATAGACACAGATATGCTGCCCATGCAGTGCCCATACACCCCCAGTACTGTATACATCACAAACTTCTCATTACCAATGATCACACAGTATATTGCACCCATGTGGCACAGTAGGAGATTTCCCCACAGACGTCCATGCCACCAGGTTACCTGGATAACACCATACAGCCTACACCAATTGTGTAACCTATTGAACAGGCACACCATTTCTCACAGTACATGCAGCAGTGATGACCCATGTGTGTCGTGTACTGAGGCCATGCAGGATGCATGCGTAAGGCTGCAGTAGGAAGTGTCCACAGAACATATCCGTGCAGTGCATCCTATGCTTGCCCTATGCTTGGCCAGCTGTGGCCAATGTTACCATGGCATGTCCCCCCCAAAAAAGCATGCAAACCCCAACACTACTGGTGCATGTGTACACATGACCTCACTGCAATGGGGCTACTGCAGTCACTCACATGGCTGGGTTGGTCCAACTTGGCTTTCACAGTCACTTCCCAGCATGCTCGTTATTGATACAGGCTGCATAGTGCCAGCCATGACCATCTCTGCAGGGGCTAGGGGCTCTGCATTTCTGGGCCAACAGTATGTGGCCTGGGCTTTTGAAAGGGCCCTGGCTTTGACCTCCTTTGTTCTCCTCTTGAGATTGGTAGCCCTTTTCTTTACCTCTTCCATTGTCCCTCCCCTTCCTCCGATAACATTCACTGTCTCAGTGATCTCATCCCAGGCCTATTTTATTTCCACCTCAGTCCCCTTGCATCAGCCCACCAAGTCCTCCATGGCCACATAAGCATTGTCCAAGACATCACCTCATCCTCTGCAAAGCACCTTTGATGTATTCTCTCCTCCTTCTCCATTATGACACCTGATTGAAAGGGGAGGACAGACAGCACTGAGCATTGTATACACATAGCAGAGCACAGAGCACAGGTACAGTGGCATGCAGGCCCCACTGCCCCCTGGCTGGGACACGTATTTGTCCCTGTAGGGCAAGGTTAAACACATAGTGAGCTGCCTGCCTAGCGCAGACTCGAGGGCATGTGCAGATACAGCTACAGTCACTTCCTGATACAGTATAAACACATTACTATGCCACCCCCTCCTTTCCCTGTTGTAGGCCTTTGCAAACTACACTTACATCTAGTTGCCTGCAGTACCTCTGTGGAATCTATGTGGTACTGTCTGCTCCTTTTATATACTCTTGGTGCAATTAGGCATAAAAATGGCTGAATATATTCCAGTAATGACATGCAAATGTGGATTTAGGGCTTTGATTGTGAATTAGCTCATTTGCATACACTGAATATTGCAGGTTTCTGCATGATGCTATTGCATTTGCATTGTTTTAGCACTAGCACTATCACCAGTGTGGCGTGGACATGAATTCACACATAGTCTGCCAACATCATAGTGCTGCATGGGTGTGGGCAGTAAGACCTTGCTGTGTCATTGTGCAAGTGAAATGTGGTGGTGTGCATGCACACCATGCAGCCAGATATAACACTGCTGCCTATGTGCCGAAAGCCATCCCCCTCCCAGAGACACACATAGTGCTGAGCAATTTGACGGTAGCACAATGCAAACACCATATGTACAGCACTAATGGCCTGCCTACTCTGGAGAGTCTAGTCAGTCCTGGAAGCAACTGGAGGACTGTGACAGACTAGACCTAGCAATACAGAATGATGTCAGACAGACACTTGAGGATCAGCAGTGTATGCTTGAGGGACACCAGGTGGTTGGCCATGGAGCTGGACAACCTAGTTGACCAGTTGGCCAACTGTGAGGAGCTGCTGCTTGGTGGGGAGGGAGGGAGGGAAGCACCAGATAGGCACAAATGTGAGGTGTGGGCATTTTGAGCACTGCCCATACAGGTGGCTAGTGCTGCCACAGATTTAATGACCTGTCCCAGAGAGAGCCATGTCACCTTCAGCAGCTGAGGGTGATGGTGGATAGTGGCACTGTGCCATGCCCAGGTGAGTACAGCCAGTTGTAGGTATGGTTACTGTGGTCTGTGGAGCATAGTAATGTTTCAGTGCTCGAAGACTGCTTTGTTACTTTCTCTAAAACTCCAGGGCGATGCACCTGTGTTTACCTGTTGGGTGCACTATTTCCTGTGTAAATTGTTTTGCTGTATTGTCATATATAGCCAATGCAGGTCTATGGGACCACTGCTCCTGTAGATTTTCCTATTGCCCTTACAATACATGACTTGATGTGGATCGGGGAGCCACACTGCTTACCATAACGCCAATGGTGTGTGATATCACATTAACATATGATGACTGTGTATGTTCATAATTGCTGTGTCTGGTTGTATGAATACTGTATGTCATGTGCCTTGGGGTTTTGATAGCCAGGATATTAGATGTACAGAACAGCATCTTGCACCAGCCACCATCTAGTCCATGTACACTGTACACTGTCCATGGTATGAAGTATGGGTGCAGGTATGTATGAACCAAGTAATGCATGGTTTACAATTGTATTGGTACAGTATGGGTGTGCCAATCTAGGATGTGCCATTGTGTTTTGTTACACTTACAGTATGATGCCCACTCCTACTGTTGTAATGGAATGATTGTTGTGCCCCTGCTGTATGCTGCATGCATCACACTAAGTAATATGAAGTATACATGGCAAGAAGCTGACACGTATAGGTATGTTGGACAGTGCTGGCAAGGACAGCAGGAGAGGGGCACCACATGGGCCTTGCATACACAGTGCTAGGTCATACCTACAACACCGGATGTAGTGTGGAGGGAGGCTGTGCCCAGTCCATGGTCTCAACTGTCTGTGTGCTGTAGCATCACTGTGCATGCGTCTAAGACATATCTCTACATGGTCCTTGTAATGGTGCCCCTTTCCTTGCATTTTTCAGAACCAGTCCAGGACCTGAAACCTTTATTTCTCCTTTCCTTATGTATCTATCCCTGAGTCTGTTGCACAATAGCATTTTTTTTTCTCTTGAACTTTCCTTCCTTTTCCAAGCTTTATGCTACTGTTATTCTCCTATAAATAGCATGTTGGCCACTTGCTATTCTTTTTCCGCTTTAACCCTGTCTTCAGGATCTTTGGTACTGGATGCCTGTGTGAAATACAAGTCCAGAAATGAGATGGGCTAAAATATTAAATCAGACTAAAAGTTCGATTATCAAGTAACCTTGTGCATAGTCATTTTTGTTCCCCATTCAGTTCTGTAAATAAGCGCTTTTAAATGGGTTTCTACAATTAGCGCTTAGTCCTGCAACTGTAGTTGCGAGTAGGGAACTTTAACTCTGTCACTGAGTGAAAATGTAGCCCTTTAAGCCTCGTGTTTTATGATGTATAAAATTTAAATTGTAAAATTGCTTTCATGTACATTTCATAACCTTTCAGGCTAAAATAGCCATCTTCGCCCCTCAGCAGTCAGGAAACTAAAAGTAAATACAGTCCTGAATCCTGACAAAGCTCAGCCAAGCACGCGACTTAAATTAAATGACTTAGCTGGGTGCTGAGCGCTGTTTGTTTTTCCCGCTGAACTTTACACTGGGAAAGGTCTGCCTGCCCTTGAACTATATGGTGGCTTCTCTGAGTGACTGTTTTTATTCATTTTTCTTTAATGTGCTAACTCAGGCTTATGTACAGGTATTTCACAAGGTAATATAAAGACATTTAAATACCTGAGTTTGCTTAAGATAAGCCTTTATGGAGCTCACTCTTCAGTCGTGTGTCTGCTCAGAAGCTTGCCTAGCTTGAGTCTGTATAGGGGATGGGCGGCCCTGAGTATTCCCTTTTTATTTTGTTAGTCAAACTCCCCCATCCCTGCTCTTATGGGCGACGTTTCAGTAATGTAGCCCACATTGTCAGTTTAGGGGTAAAATTAAGTTCTAAAAAGGTCATTGTATAAAAACACAGAAAATGGCATTGATTATTCTTAAAAATGAACCATTATATTGGAAGTATGAAATAAAATATTGTCATTTGTATAAAAATGTATTTTGATATAATTGATGGGCGGGCTCTTCAGCTTATAGGAGGAGCCACAAGCATATTTAAGGTTCTAGATGGGACTCTCAATTCAGATGTTCATGGGGAGAGGACCTGTGTGGTTCTCCCTGGGAGATCTCTGTGAGAGGTCAGGCACAGATAGATGTTGGCAAGATAGCTCTCTATTTTTTAGCCAAGCTGTGCTTTATAGTTTTATTTTGATTTATTTACTCTGTTTGAACAAAAAGTCATTTGTTTGTATTTTTCTTGATTTATTTTTTTTTAATAAAAATCATACCTGTAAAGTATGTTGTACCCAATTTGCTGTTTCTGGTAAAAGTCATTTCTACACCTGACAGTCCTGTCCATCTCCACCATGCATATGTGACTGCAGTGGCACAGTACTTCTATATAGGCGTGTGTACTGTTTAGGTGTACTACTGCATGCTGTTGATTACATGTCACCTCTGTCCCCTCCTCTACAGACAACAGGACCCAGACAAGGCAACCCAAGGCCAGCCAGAAGAAGCAGGTCCAGGAGGATGCCAGATGGAGGGAGGTGGTGCTTGACCATGATGAGGCATGGTGAGAGTTGCAGGAGGCCAGATGGTCCTCAGACATGTTTCCATGTAAGTATCCTGCATTGTGTATTTCACAGTATGGGTTGCATGTCTTCACTATGGCACATGTTTCTTCTGTTGTGGAGGATGTCCACTGTGTGTCTCACCTGGTTGTACGCGTGCCTGGGAGTGCAGTATCCAGGCAGCTATGGTTCTGGCCCCTCACCTGGTCCTTGGTGTCATTGAGGCACAGATCAGGAAGCATAGGAAAACCAGGAGCAGTTTCGAAATTCGCAAATAGCATTTTATTTTTCTCAAAAACAGCAAAATACAAAATAAAAATTATTCAGTATAACTATTTACAGAGGCAGTACAGAGAAAACAGTCCTCCTTCTGAGTATTTCTTCTCAGTTTCAAATCTGTCTGTCTCACTATCTTGCAAAACATTGCTGCTAATCAGTCTTTGCAGGCAGCTCATTAAGGAGACAGTATTTTTTTCACAGAATGTTCTTGTCTGTTTCTAATGTTCTTGCAGGTGCAGTAAAAAGAACATAGTGATCCAGAACTGACATCTTGTTGACAGCTCTGTAAAGTCTGCACATCAGCAGCTCAGTTTAACCCCTTGAGTTCCAAACAGTTTTTTGCAATCATTTCAACAGTATAACTACAGTTTTAAGCAAAGGGATCCCAGTATCAGTGACATTTCCACATAAAGATTCACATACTTTATAACTGCAGATATGCAAGGGGGAAGAAAAAACAGAAATAGCAAGGGAGGACAGAGAGATAGCAAGAGGTGGAGAATTGCAAAACCGTCAGAGTGATAAGTTCCTAGGTCTCCCAAGAAAATTTGGTTGAACAATGAGACAGAGAAGAGACAGAAAAGGAGAGTATAGAACAGACCCTTGTGATTAAACTCTTTCTGCATAACAAATGGGACAGGATCTTATTCAACCATGTCATACTTGGAGCATAGTCCCTGAAGTGACACTGTGATGTATCAGGGGCTGTGCCATCTACTGGTTTGATCATCACTGAGACAGACATGCTGTCATGTGCATGTACTGTGCCCTTGTATGAATTACACTGTGTGGTGGCATGTCCCCTGTGTTGCAGCCCTGGTACACCAGGGCATTGTCAGTAATGCTTACTGCTCCAGATAGTATACCTGTCATTGCTAGTGGGGTCTGTTGTACCACATGGTCGGACCTAGGTATGACTGTCTGGCAGTGGCAGACCCTGGCCACTGTTGTATGGGTAAACCCCTATGACATGTTGTTTGTGGCATACAGCACCCATGACAGTCTGCATGCATCAGTATCATCAGCAGTGATGTATACACTGTGTGCCATGCCACTGCATATCATAAGAGCTAGTCTGATGTAGCATGGGGTCAATGGCAGGGGTAGTCATTGAGGGGCTGTGAATGTACCTTGCCATGTATTTGTTCAACATTCTGATACATAGTTGGTAGTGTCTGCCCCACTCAGCTATGTCCATAGTGTGATCATTCCACAGCTCATGGGCAGTGCCATGCATACATTACAACACAACTGGCTTGTTGCAGGACCAATGAGCTGCAGATCCTCAGTATGCAGGACCTATATAATTTGGATCTGACTGGTGTCCACCAGGACAGAGGGTGCCTATAGGCAGTGCTGCATCTTACACTAGTGTTATGGTGACTGCAGTATAATGTGCTGGGTGCCCATTCACCCACCACACCACTGCACATGCCTGTTACCCTGCCTGCTGCACGTGGTGCTGCATGATGGTCACATTTATATACAGCAGGGAAGTGTGTTTCACTGGTGTCTTTGCCTGGGCCCCACCCTGCTGCTGGTCAGGGTGGCTCATGAATGTCCATTGTTCTACATACCTGTGTGGGTCTGTGTGCTGGATGCTTGGTCTGTAGGCCATTGGGTGCAACTCATAGTTGCCTGGGCTGATACACTGCCTACTGCACACTAGCTTGGTGCTGCTGTGGCATGAGCTGCATTTGCACATCTAGCATACCTTCTGGTGTTGTGTGCCCCTTGCACAGCTTGGTTCTTCTCTGGTGTAGCACAGCAAACTTACTGTATGTGCAGTCCTGTACTGTTCAAGTTCACAGTGCAGTCTCTGGTATGCCACATGCATTCCATTGCGCCTGTGTGACTCCATGCATATGTGCGTGTGCCATGATGGCCCGTGTGTAGTCTGGTTGTAGATCTGTTATGCACATTCTGCCACTCTGGTGTCCCTCATCCTGTGTGCACAAGAGGGGTTGCTGTGATGCAATGCAGCAGGAAGTGCTGTAAGGTCCACCTGCTCCGTATTCTTATTATGAGGGTGGAGAAGAATATAACAGCAACGAGGGACCTGGCCACGGTAGTCCAGAGGTACAGTAGCAGCCTCTACCACCCACATCACAACAATCTACTTCAACCCTTTGAGGGGTGTACTCTTTTCAACCAGGCAGTTGTCCATATTCTTTTGGCCCCTCCCTTTTATATGGGTGTTTGATCATTTTCTTTTTCTTTTTTTTTAACCCTGTATTTATGCTCCTGATTGCTCCCTCTCTCCACTCTCTCAGACTGCCTCATCCTGCATGATCCTCTCTCATCAGGTTCTGCCCCTGTGGTTCCACTAACCTAGGTGCCTGGATAACCCCGGGTAGGTTGAGGAGGCATTCCCCTGCTTACCTCCCCTGAACCTTGCTTGCTGCGAAGTGGATCAATACAGCGGAGTCTGCCTTAATGAGCCTGAGGACGTACAGTAAGGGAGTCGTTGCCTAGGAGAGATGAGGGTGGTTTTCCCCTGTTTGTCCCTGACGTCGGCATGCAATAAGGGCCACTGAGCAAGGAGGCATGCTGAGACGTACCTCCTGCTCAGCCCCCTGCCAATGTCTGCCCTATCCCTATGCTGCTTCTCCCTCCTACTGCACCTTCCACCCGGGCTCCCCTAGATGGCAGTATTGCAGCTGGAGAATTCAGGAACCCCCCACCCCAGAGAAGGAGAGCAGCCACTGGGTGCTCAATCCTTCTCCTCCCCGGCTGACCCCGGTGGCGTGCTGTTCGAACACAGGTTGCCGGCGTGGAGCGAGGTAGGGCGCTCCACTCCTAGCCCTCAGTGCCACCAGGCCGGCTCTATTTTCCTTTGTTTCCTTTATGCTAACAGAAGGTTGCCCTTTTGTTTCCTCCCTTTATTCTGATGAGTGGTGCCCTTTTTCTTTTGTCTCCCCCTTCCTGATACAGGCAGTTGCCCTTGTTTTGTTTCTTTGTATTGTAATTTTGTTTTGTTTATGGGCTGTTGCCCATTTTGAACAAAAACAAAATTATGTTTGATACCTATGCTGCTGTGTTGTGTGTCTTTCCTTGGTACCTGCCTACTCCATTCCCCTACCCTTTGCAGTGCTCACTGTACTACTTGCACTGTGCCTGTGTGCAGTGCTATATTCAGGGCTACACTTCCACCCTGCACTATACTGTTGCACTACTATTGCTAGCATTACACTGTTTTGTTGTGCATGTGCACTACGCTGTGATGCAGTATTCAGAGGTGTTAGCACAGGTGCATAACTTCTAAATATCTCTGTTACCATGCGCAGTTGCTAGCACCTAGTTGACTAGATATGGGGCCCTAGATGTCTAATGTTCCCCACCTACTGTTTCAACTTGGAATTTTGGTTACTTTTTAGTCAATGCTGTTCAGGAGATAGTTTTAGCTCACATTAATCAAATATTGCTAATCCAGCTGTTTTCTAAAAGTTGTTTGTAATGATGCCTTTTTGCCAAAGTAGAAATGGAAAAGTAGACATTTTTTACCCTATTGGGTTTGATTGTGTACTACTACATGTAAACACCAAAGAGAAAACTACTTTTGTTGCTCAGTAATTCCACTGGAAATCCTGGATTTGATTAAAAAGGATGACCTCACTTTATACATGTCAAGTCTCAAGTATGCATCCTGCCTGTTTTCCACCACTTTCGTTTACCACCAGCTGATTTGACAGTACAAATCGCCTGCTTTTTTATTGCCCCTTATTATCCACCACTGTCTATCATCGACAGGTTCCTTCCATATCCCTCACTGTAAATCTACGGAATGCCAGTCTGTTTTCTCTATCTATCATCCAATACAATGCAACAATCTCCCTCTCCCCCGCCATCTCTCATCCTCTCTGCACCCTCTCAAACTACTACTAGTACATTACTCAACAGCATGCATGTGCAGCTATCTAGGTTCCTCCTTTCTTTCTTTTTTTTTTAACTTTCCTTTTTATCCTCCTTGTTCTCTCTCAGGGCCCCCTCCTTCCTTCCTCTCATCCCATTTATTCCACCTCTGAAGGATTTGCCCCTAGAGTGCCTCCCTCTCTCCTCCTGCACGGCAGGGTCTGTCCTTCTCCTTGGTGGTCCGGATGGTATCCGAGAGGCTATCATCTAGGGATACCGAGAGGTATTTCCACTTTTTTCCCCTGGTTTCCCCTGCCCTCTGAGACGTCGTGCGCTAGGACATACGTCCCGAGTGGTGACATGCTGACGCACGTCAACCTCTCATGCGCCGCTGACATCCCCCCTCCCAGGCACCGACAATCGGAGCCGCCTCCATCCCCTTCTATTGCCGGTGCTCCCACCGGCTGCGAAGGGAATGCAGAACACGAAAGCGTTCTTGGTTCCACCCCTGAGGGAGGAAAGCATCCGCTGGGATGCTCAATCCTCCCTCTCCCCTACTGACCCCTGGCCACCCGAGTCCGTCTCCAAACCCGGGTCGCCGGCATAGTGCGAGGTGTGGCATACAGCGCCTCAACCCTCAGCGCCACCGGGCCGGCTTAGGTTCCTCCTTTCTTGAGCATTATAACAACCTCTGCCCTATTCCCTATCTCCATCTTTACCCATTTTGCCACATACCCTACTGTATGTATCTTACAATTCAGTGTACTCTATAATTTTTGTAATTTTCACATCCTGATGGCTTGTTACAAGCATCTTGCTTTGGTAGGCTACACACTCACCTAGCTATCATCCTTGGAACTCCTGAAACTCGAGTTTGTGCATACTTTATACATTGCTTGTTTTCTGAAATGTATTATTTGTACTTTGGATTTAATTGTTATGGTACATGTATTTGTTGTTGTCATTATAATTGGTATTGCTATATCACTCCCTCTTCTGTCCTGCTGTCTGGGTCACACCTGGAAGTGAACTCTGGGTCAGTGTGCCAGTTCTGGTCACCAAATTTTGCATAAATAATTAAACAAATAAATAACCCCTAATTTTCCACCTAATTTTGCCTTGTATGACGTGGATAATCATGGGTGCAAGGGGTGAATAATCGTGGGTGCACTGTATGTAGTTGTCAGTTTGTCTAAAGGTGCTTATTGTTAGGCAGGATTGCAGTACACCCCTCTATTTTTTTTTTATTCTTTCTCAAGCATCCATATCGACTCCATATTGACTCCATCTAGCCCCTCTCCCTTCTTTTTTCCATAAAGGTTTTTTTGCTCCCTGGCAAGCTGTGCACCCATATTAGCCCGTCCTGTGATTACCGACTGGCCCAATCCCCGTTCTACCTCCCTGGACTGGGTGGGTCTTAGTGCTCTCTGGGAGGGCTTCATTAAGCCCAGCCTCTGTATTTTTCCATTGATCCCCCCCCCACCAAGGCCCACGGATGTGCAATGGAAGCTCCAACTCTACGGAGATGGCCCTAGTGTCCTGAACACAGGTTCCCCTTCGGTTTCATGGTGACGCACATGTGCTGCCATTAAGCCATCGCTGGGTGGCAGTCAAGCAGCATGCCACTCTAACCCCCTCCCTGTGGAAGAAGAGCCATCTTGGGATGCTCAATACTTCCATTCCCCACTGGCCCCCAAGCAACCCGAGTCCATTTCTGACCTCAGGTTGCTGGCATGGCAGGAGGTAAGGTGCCCAGTGCCTCAATCCTCCATGCCACTAGACAGGTTCTCCTCCTCCTTCTATGCTGCAGACTTGTGGGTTCAAGTTTGACATTGGGACCAAAGTTCTAACTCATTGCTGGCACCACACAGTGTAGGGAGGGTGATGATAGGGAGACAGTACTGTTTGACTTTCCAAGATTCGAATTGGCCATTAAACTGAGGTCATTGTTGTCCAATCCCAGTATTGGTTCTACTAGTAAAATATAATGATTCTAATACACTATTTGAGATGAGGATTGAGGACATAACAGAAATATCATGGTCAAAAGCATTTCTGAGTGGAACAAGTCGGTCTTACGCGGGAAAATTGTGGTTCTGTGTTCCAGTCAGTATTCGCATTGCACTGTTGGCTGTTTGCTGCTGCTGCCTGGCATTTCCCTTGGAAGTGTAACGCATGTGCTGTGGGGGCTATTACAGCAAAATTGAGGAGTCCCTTTTAACTGATATCAGCTGCTATCTCCGGCTTTATCTGTTGCTATCTCCTGCTTTAACGCTTTTTGGTGCAGGGGAGTGAGCTGCCTGGTGGGAAGTCACAGTGTCTGATCTCTACTTTCTCCTGGATTTTATTTGAAGTGGCTCTGGGGACTGTTTGTCGTTGCTTTGGGCTGCTGGATTTTACATCTGGGATATATGACTGAAGATTGGTGGGTTTTTGGTAAAGAAGTGTTTCCTCAAGGAGAGTGCTGCAAGACTTTTGGAACTTTGATCGGGAAAGACAGCAAATTGACTGAAGTATCATGAGTGTGGGTCTTGATTCATTGATCAGTGTCCCACTTTTTCTGGGATTCTCATTTCTTGTTCTCTGTAAATGCTAATATTATTCAGGGAAGCAGGCCCTTAGCTGTGACCTTGGTAGTGGAAGGTCCCCTCCCCCCTCTTGGTTTATGCCTGGGTGATTGTGAGTTGTGCAGGTTGGGACCGAGCAGGAGCTGTTCCCATTTTCTCCCTAAGGAACTGGGGGTTATTGGGGAGCTCCTAAGCTGCTCCAGAGTCGGCCTGTCAGTCTGGCCTCGGGTGAGCTGTAGCTGCGGGTCCCACTAGCATAGCAGAGCCTGATTAGGCATTGGGGAGGTGTGTGTGGGGGGAGCCCCGATTTCCTGTGGTTTGGCCTGTGGTTATCTTGGCCTTATTTGAGACTGCTTCCATCTTTGGGCCTGCACCGAGTTTACATACTGTCTGAGTTACTGTTAAGTCATCTGATTTTCACTGGATCCTGGTAGCATCTGATATAGGAAAGTGTGAGTGGTGAGAGGGCCTCACTCTCCTTTTTTCTTCGGATTCTGTGCAAGACTATCGTCGGTAGTGAGAGTGCCCTGAATTTTAAATTGACTATTTATATTTGTTTGTTAATGTTGTTTTTTTTTCCTACTGGTAGTGAGAGGACCTTTAGGATAAAACTAGTTTTGAAGTGTATTTTGTTTTTCTTTTCTCCTCAGTGCTGTGAGAAGGTCCTGGGAGGGGAAGTTAATTAATGTTGTTTTGTTTAATTTACTGATTCTGTTATTTTGTTTAGAGTAAGTGTAGCTGTGTGGGTTTTGTTTAATTGGGGCAGTTTATGTATGAGGTAGTTGGGGTTTTACTAAAGTGTCTGGTATTTAGTTCGTTTTTTGCTTGTGATATGTGTTGGCAGATCTACCCGGTCGTGCGTTACTTGTCCTCCGATCTCCGTGCCCTCCACCCTTTCTCCTCTCCTCTTCTCCCATTTTCCATCTACCAGCACTGTCAGGTGCTTGGTATTGTACGTAGGAGGTTTCCTGGTGGACTAAGTGGAGGCCGAGGACAGTGGAGGACAAATGAATGGACCTCTCATATGGGGCTTATTAGGTGCAGAAGATGCCCTGGGGTGAAATGGAGCCTGGAACGTGGAGTTCCATGTCTAGTCCCCATACCCAAGGGCACCATCTCTTTTGATGGGCAAGAAGTTGGGACAGCTCCGGAGCCCTGTCCAACTCGAGTGGTTTGTGCTATGCCACATCTGTTAGAAACAAGTCTGCTATTATTGCTGACTTTGTTGGAACAGCTGATCTGGCTTGCATCACCGAGACCTGGCTGGATCATAATGCTGGTCCCATTTTGGAGGCAGCAGTTCCAGCCGGGTACTCGGTGATTCACCGCCCGAGATTGGATCGCGGGGGGGTGCAGTCAGTTTCAAGACCAGATTGGGGCTCATGAGTGTACCAGTTGAGGAACTCAAATCGTTCGAGTGTACGGCAGTAGCCAGTGTGGGTTGCAGGATTGCAGGATAGACCTCCTCTACCGTCCACCAGGGGATGAGGGACGATTCCTGCAGGAGGAGGCAGACTTTGTCACCGACATGGCATTGGAGTCACCCAGATTGATGGTTCTGGGTGACTTCAATGCCTTGGTCGATGATGAATTCTCAGTTTTTGGTCAGCACTTCCTCCAGCTTATGATATCGCTGGGCTTCACACAGATTGTTTCTTCGGCTACTCACAATCACGGTCACTCCTTGGATTTGATTTTTCTCCTGGGGATTGAGGCCTCTGATTTGGTGGTGGAACCAGTCAGTTGGTCTGATGATTACACCGTGGGCTTCAATTTTTCTGCTCCCCTTCATAGGTCTGCCCCTGTGGAGATGGTTCGATACCGCCCTTTGTGGGATGTGTGCCCTGAAGACCTTATGGCGGTATTAGACCTCTCAGAGTTTCCAGCTGCTAGCAATGGTCCTGAGGTATTGGTTCTGGCTTAAAATCAGGCCATTTCCTCAGCTCTCAATGAATTTGCTCCTGTCCGTGTTCATCCCCTCTCTCTCCGGCCTCGGGCCCCATGGTTTGATGGGTCCTTGAGGGAGCTGCGATGTGTGGGATGACAGTTAGAGCATTGCTGGTGGAAATCTGCCTTAGAAGCCAACCACCTTAGTTTGGTAGGGCATTATCAGCTCTACCAATCAGAGATCTCCCGTAAGAAGGCAGAATTCCTGTCCAGGTAGATTGCTGTTGCTCTGAATCGATCAGCCCAGCTTTTCAGAACTGTGGACAGGTTGTGCAACCCAGCCTGTCTCCAACTCCGTCAAGCCTTTTCACAAGAGAAGTGTGATGAGATCGCTCAATTCTTTGTGAATAAGGTGGCCGACATGAGATCTGAGATCCAACAGACACACTCTATGGGGGATGCTGTTGGTCGGCGCTCGGTCACGGTACCCCAGACTTCCTGGAGTTTCTTTTGAGCAGCCGAAGTGCGAGGATATTATGCAGATTGTCCAGGGGATGCACCCGATGTGCTGTAGTTTAGATCCGGGTCCAATCTCCCTGATTTTGGGGTGTGTTGAGATCGTGAGCCCATTTCTGGCTCAAATAATCTAGTGCTCCTTAGAACTGGGTGAGTTTCCTCACTCCTTGAAAGAAGCGGTGGTTACTCCCGTTTTGAAGAAAACATCCTTGGATCCAGATGTTTTTTGCCAACTACAGACCTATCTCTAACCTTCCCTTTATCGGGAAGGTTATTGAGAAGGTAGTGACAATCCAGCTGGAGGACCATCTGACCATCCATAATATCTATGAACCTCTTCAGTCTGTTTTTTGTAAGAGGCATAGTACTGAGACTGCAGTGGTTTGGGTGCTCAATGATCTCCTGATGATGAGAGATCAGAGACACCATTCTATCCTGGTTCTTGATCTTTCTTCAGCTTTTGACACTGTAGACCATGGGGTTTTGCTTGAACGCCTAAGGACCATCTGCGGACTGGCTGGCACATTGCTCAGATGGTTTTCTTCTTTTTTATCTGGGAGAACACAGAGAGTTGTGTTGGGGATTTTTTCCTCTGACCCTATCTCTCTGCAGTGTGGGGTTCCCCAGGGCTCGACGCTCTCCCCCATGCTGTTTGCAGTGTATATGCTTCCCCTCGGAGACATTGTAAGACGGTATGGGCTGAGGTTTCACTGCTATGCTGATAATACCCAGCTCTACCTGTCTTTTGCACCCAACCAGGATAGTGCTTTCTCAGTATTTAATAACTGCCTCACTGAAATCCATGACTGGATAAATTTGAGCTGGTTGAAGTTGAACTCCGGAAAGACTGAGGTTATGGTGGTGGACCCGGTTCGCAGGATCGAGGGGTTGTGGTCTGATCTGCCTTCTGGTTTATTCCTGGGGGGAAATCAGCTCCTTACCTCTGAATGAGTACGTAACCTGGGAATTGTACTTGATGACGGGCTGACCCTTCATCATCAGGTGTCAGCAGTCACTAAGTCTGCATTTTACCATCTTAGGAACATTGCCAGAGGGAAGCACTTGGTTCTGTCCTGTAATTTACCTGTGTTGGTCCATGCCTTCATGACCTCTTGCCTTGACTACTGCAACTCCCTTTACTTGGGGCTTCCTGGGGTTGATATCCGCTGCTTGCAGCTAGTGCAGAATGCTGCTGCCAGGTTGCTGACAGGGGCATTGAGAAGGATGCATATTACCCCTGTCCTGCACGATCTGCTCTGGCTGCCTATACAGTGGCAGATCACTTTTAAAGTAGGTCTTTTGACCTTCAAAGCCCTGCACGGACTTGACCCTGACTGCTTGAAAGAGCTTCTGATTCCCTACATCCCTGTCCGACAGCTCCGTTCAACTGACAAGGGGTTGCTAGAGGTTCCAAGGTTTATTTTAAAGTCATCTGGGGCTCGGGCTTTTAAGTTTGTTGCCCCAACCCTCTGGAATTCTCTGCCTCGTCAGCTTCGGGAATGTACAACCGTGGAAATTTTCAAGCGCGAACTTAAGACCCATCTTTTGGACTCAAGCTTACATGACTTGAGAGAGCTGTTACTCTGATTTTATATACGTTTGCTGGTTTATATTGTTAATATTTCAGATTGTTGTGATCTGTTTTTATACATGGCTTGTTTTATGCTTATTTTGTACAGTGCCTTGGCATTTGAAAGGCACTTAATAAATAAAGTTTTATTATTATTTTATTATTTATTAAATAGGAAGTAATGCAAGTGTCAATAACTGAAAGTGGCATGTTACTGACAGAAAATGGTTACTGGGTCTGTCTGGAGATAAACACTGCATTACAGGTATCCAGGTTCTGTTATTCAGATAGCTTTACTCTGGGATACCCTTACTAGTGGGAACACATCATTATACTAAAGGTCCCAAGGTGATGGCAAAAGAACAAACAAACATGCAAAGATTCTTATGGATAGGGTAAATGAACATCATTTTCACATTTAGGGTACTGGATTTAAAAATTGCTCTAAGAAACACATTGAAATACAGCATGGATGAAGGGTAATATGTCAGTGCCAACACATTTTTGTTTATATGGATGAAAGGTGATATGTCAGTGCCAACACATTGTTGTTTATATGGATGAAGGGTGATATGTCAGTGCCAACACATTGTTGTTTATATGGATGAAGGGTGATATGTCAGTGCCAACACATTGCTGTTTATATGGATGAAGGGTAATATGTCAGTGCCAACACATTGTTGTTTATATGGATGAAGGGTAATATGTCAGTGCCAACACATTGTTGTTTATATGGATGAATCGCTCACAACTGCCTTTTGCTCCAGAACCAGTAACATACTTGTGTTGACAACTGCTATTCATGGAAATTATACTGAAATAGATGGGATGTGCTACCTTAGTAATGACACAGTTATGGTTATTGGTCTAACTTTTCTAGAATGAAGGTTGGATATTGATCATTCCAGGGTAATCTACCGCACTGCAATTTCTGATTTTATTACAATTAAAATACATAAGCAATGCCCCTTTATCTATTTTCTTAGGTTAACGAGTGCATTCATGATTAAACATTTCTAACAAAACCTGGTTACAAAATGAAGGCTAAAACAAAAAACAAATCATATATTTTAGCATATTTAAACACACATGAATAACAATGATGACAAGTTTTGAGGCTAAGGTAATTGTCATGAACTGACCTGAATACTGTAGGTATTCTCCATGGATATAGCATACTCTTATCAAATATAATAGGAATTTTCACAAATTAATGATACTCTATCAAATGGAATTTGTATTTTATAATCTTCTCCCCCAGATCACACAAGGTTAAGTGGATCTGTTGATCCAGAATCTGCTGGCAGTGACCTGACAAACATTTTTAAATATAAATATGTGACTATCTATGGGCATTTTCTGAAACATTCTTCAATCTCTCTGTCAACTGCTGACACCATCCCTGATCCAGCCAAGGTACCAAACTCACTGTTTAAAATAGGACACAAACCATATCCGTCAGACCATCCCCGGGTCCACTAGTATTGTCAAATGTTAATGCAGATCCTCACCGCATTTTCTTTGTTCTCTAGTCATTCTCTATCTTTATTGTGCCATGCTTGGAATGCTGCAAAAGAGAGAATGGGAAGGGACAGCAACAAACAGAGATAAAATGTGATAGCTGTGAGTAAAAATAATGATCCAGAAGATGTCCTGAAGACTGGGGTTCAGTTTTTAAAACTGAGTCATAGGAGTGCCTGCAGCAGTGTGGGTTTCAGCAGAAGGAAGGGGAATTTGAAGATTTTTCATACTGCTAGGAATGTCAGTTAATGGGAGGGGAAATCGATGAATCTGTATAGAGACAGGAAGGGTGTCAATAGGTATGATGGAAATTAGGCATGTGCATTGGGCCAGTAGGGTAACAGGAGAGTGGAATGAGGGATGGAAATGTGCTTATAAGAACGTAGAGTGTCAGGAGGTGGGGGAATGTTTGCTCTGGTTACCGGAACAGTGAGGGTGACAGCAGTTGGAGATGTTTATACAGGGACATGGAGAAAGTCAGCTGGTCTGAGGGAGATCTTGGATATGCACAGGAGAATGAAGGGTATCAGCAGATGAGAAGAGGCATGCAAATATGTATATGGACAGTGAAGGTATCAGCTGATGGGAGGGGGTTTTGGGGGTGTGCATTAAAGTGTTAGCAGTTGGAAGAAAGATTGGTGATGTGTCCAGGTACAGGAAGTGTGTCAGCAAAAGACTGGGGTGTGGAGATGTGAATATGAGCAGCAGATGATAGAGGCATGGAGATATGCATCAGGGGAAACAGGGTGTTAGCAGGCAGAGGGCTTGAAGGTGTGACTACTTGGGAAAGGAGGAAGTCAGCCTATGGAGGGGATAGTGGATGTTTTTACTGGGACAGAAAAGGTGTCTGCAGATGGTAGGAGGTGATCATGGATGTGATTGCCACAGCAGAGATTGTGTCTTTAGATGACTGGGTGATAAAAGATGTGATTTTTGAGACAGGGAAGGTGCCAGTAGATGGAAATAGCTTGGAGATGTATTTATTGACATAAGGAGACTGTCCTTGCCCACTCCATCATTTAGTTGGTTTGCTTATTAATTATTAAATACTTATCCGCAAAGATTGTGTTAAGCTAGGACTACATAGTTTGGAAACAAGGAGGCAAAGAGGGGATCTACTACTCTATTATGATATCATGAATGACCCATTGTTAATGACTGAATTGAACATTGAATACAAGAATGATTTTCCTGGTGTAAGAGGCCACCCTTTTCGAATAAAAATAGACAGATTTAAAACAATTAAAAGAAAATATTTTTATACTTTGAGCACTGCAAATGTTGTGGAATAGACTACCATTGGAAGTAATATTAAGTTCAAACAAAGAACAATTTAAAAGTAGATTGGACAAATACATCTCCGGAGGGGGGAATATGCAGTATTTTATTCTTTCATAATGGAGCTTTCTTTGGGCCTCTGCCTTTTTCTGCTACTACAACTAAGTGAAACTAAGTGAAACCTTAACCTCAAGATTTGCAAATCCAGTTTTATTACATTTAACCTGAAAACTATCATTAACAGACTTCTCCATGACTCACTCTGGGGTCCAGAAGGGAGAGTGGGACAAGTCTGAGAATTGTAAATATGTGCAGAGTATTAACAGAGTGGACCGTAGAAGGCTATTCACAACCAGTGGAAATACAAATATCTGGGGCAATAGTAAGAAACTGTTGAGAGAGGTTCAAAAGGGACATGAAGAACTATTACCTCACGGAGAGGGTGGCAGAAGTTTGGTACAAGCTACCAGAAACACTAGTCAGTGCAAAACCAATGGAGAGTTTTAAATGGGGTGGGGCAGGCAAAAAGGTTTGTCAAGGGAGCAAGGAGGATAGAGGAGGGGGAGGGTGGTCATAACCCCTTTAGAGGCACGTATAACTAAACGGGGTTGACTGGATAGACCACAAGGCTTTCTGTCTACAGAATCCTGTTCTATGTTCACAAACTGAAGAAATGTGGATTTTTTGCTGTGCACCTAGGAAATGTAATTCTCTGTTTTGAGGACAGTAAAATATTTAATCAGAACTAGGGTCGCACAAAATATGAGTCACAGAATCAGATAAGTCAAATTCCAAGCTTTTTTTTAGAATACAGATTTTCAGAAATGAAGAACGAAACTTCTAGTTTCAAAAAAAGGGTCAGATGTAGAATCAAAATCTGACTCCACAGCCGATGATATGTTTAACCCTCTCCCTACCTGGTACACACAGTAAAAGGCCACTAGCTGACAAAAACTACCTCCCCTTCCTCACCGCTGGCTTCTCCCCTCCCAGGCTTCATTACCTTAAACTGCTGCTGCTGCTGCTGCTGCTGCTTGAGTCCCCTATTCCCGTTTGGCTGTGTTGATATTGGTGGCACTGGAGGACTGAGGCATGATGGCACAGCTTCAAAACAAGTAATGGAATTAGTCCAGGGTACATGCATCATGGTCCAAAGAGAAAACCCCATTTCCAGCAACTAAAAGCACCACCAACCACCTGAGCCGTGGAGTGAAAATACAATGGTGGGGGATGGGGAGGCCTTTTTTTCTCAGCTAGGGGTCCTTTTACTGTTTGCACAGTAGAGTCATCCAGGATGCAATGCTGTTATCCCAGTTCCTACTAATGACATGTTATAGAATTCTACAGAAAAAATAATGTAATCCTATGGCGATTACTTCACTTTGCCATGCAGGAAAATATGACATGCTTGTTACAAGGCGTTACTTCCTGGCTGTATGACTCTGAATCGGAACTTCTGATTCCAGCTCAAATTCCAATGCCTTAACTGGAATAGATTCAGACTCAGGACTGAAATTTCTGATAATTCAACAGATGCAAATGGAATGGATTTTTTATGGATTCCGAGTATCTGTAAAAAGAACTATTGGCCCATTACTCTTTCCGTAATCCACCTCTTTTTATCTCTACTCACCCTTGTTTTCATCTTCTTTTCCTTACTTATTTTGGTATAGCCTTCCTCTATGTTTCCATACACCCCTCTTCCTCTAATTCCCATCTCTGCCTATCCTCCTTGTTTCCATTTCTCTCCCTTATTTTCATCTATGTGCCTTGTTGGCTGGCCTCTCCTCTTTTTGTCTTCCCTATCCACTTGTTTCCTTCCATCTCTTCTTCTCCCCATGTTTTTATTGCTTCTCATTTGTTTTCTTTCAATTTTTATCACTCCCCTCTTATTCCTGATCTTATTTCCCCTTTTACTCATACCTCCAGCACACCTAGAAATGAATTTTGGCACAGTGTGTCTCTCTAGTCATGAAAGCACCACTATATTTAGGGTTGAGTAGGTACTTTCATGTTAAACCCCAATTTTTGCACTTCAATATCTTCACAACCATTCAACAGATTTGTATGAAATTTTGCATGGAAGGTCTGCTGGGCTTGCCAAGTTTTATTCCAGTTGGATGTGTGGATTTCGAGAAGTGGATAGTGAAAAAACATAAAAAGAATCACAATTTTTGCTGTTTTTTTTGCCATCGCATAGTGCCCAGACGGTTTTAATTTTGGTCTGAAATTTTCAGGGTAGAAAGGGCTTGGCTCAGAAGAATTTCCTGTGGTGGACCGGTGAGAAAATATTAATCCACTCTAAAGTTATTAAATTTAAAAAATTCAGGTTCTTAGCATGCTCAGTAAGTACTTCAAAACAGCTGTATGAAGTTTTCACATAAAGGATCCTTTTTCATGAGGGTAAAAATCAGTTTTCATTTGCCACCATTTTGTTGTACATTTTTCCCTTAAAATTCACATTTGGAAAATCACAAAAATGACATTCTGGAGAGTGATCAATGTGACACTCTGCCACCTGCTTATTATTATATGTATAATATTTGTATTCTAGATAAATGTGTATGTGATTGTCTGCCTTGGGCACACCAGTCAGCCAGTGTAAAGAGGCTTGACCTTTGACCTAAAAAGTATCAGAGTGACTGAAGCAGCAGGCTGTCATAAAACTGGCCAGTTGGAACACTAATTAAAGGTCTCCTGTTCTGTCTTAACACATAGGGCTTCCTGCCAAATGCCAGGTGATAAGACATTGTAAAATATTCCTTTTGAAGCTAAAACTAAATAGGAATTTTATGATCCTGAGTGAAGAGACATTTTAGCAGAGTCTTGTGAAAAAGTTAAAACTAAAATAATTCTTGCAAAACAGGAACCCAGCAGAGAGAGCAAAGGAAAGGCATTGATGAAAGAGACTGTCATATTTTAAAAATTGCTAACTGCTGATTTCCACACCTTTTTGGATGTTTGTACTAGGAATTTGGGTTTATGGAAGGATCTAACAGTGACATGTATGCTGTGACATCACCAGGAGGTTGAGAAAACTGACTTTTGAATATTGCCTGCATCTGAGAAGTTAGAGCAGAAGTCCTCTCTGAAAACCAAAGACACACTTAGTCTCTACACTGATAACTAGGCACTTTAGAAAGATATAATTCAGCTGGAACTTTTAAGTATTTTGCAGGTGTTTTGTTTGTCCTGTAATTTCCCAATTATTTTGTTGACTTTAAGTATTGATGTATATGTTCTGTGTTTGGTATTTTATCTATTTTAAATTTTTAGTAAACACCATTTTCCTTGAAATTTTGCCTGTGCCTTCTCAGTTTCTTTTGCATGTGAATGCTGGACAAGTGTTAATATTTCTGACAGCTGTTAAGAGCGCAAAAGGGTGTGTTACTATCTTGCTAAAGGTAAGAATATACCTAGGTCACATATTTTGTCATAAGGGTACGTTTGGGGAACCTGGCTGGGTGCCACTGGATGAAGGATTGTATTGCATTTCCACGAAGAGAATATATGTCTGAGCCTGTTAACTGGGTGTGCTAGCATAAGGTTCACATTTGACCTCCAGGACTAGAGGCTGGTAGGTGATTTGGACCCAAAACAGACAGGAGGGTTACCCTGTTTGTCTCCTATTCACACTATTGCACTTCGAGGTTGGCACTGTGGGAGCAGACGGCTTGACCTGCGGAGTGCGTTTGTGACAATCAACACATGTAGTTTGCTTGTCGGGACCCCCTTAGCTAGTCTCTGCACTTGACTGTTGCAGAAATGCCAAAGAAATGTTTGTATTTTTAAATTTATAAATCTTTCTTTGTGACTCGTAATATGGAAAAGAATCTTTTTTGTATCGCTAGTCACGAAAAAAGAGCCTTTTCGTCAGGGAAAAATATTTTTTGACTTCGCTGCCACCTTTTCCTTGGTGTCTAGTGGCTCCCCCAACCTCCAATGTCCCTATTATAAGACTATACTTCCCTGGTGTCTAGTGATGCCCCCCACACTCCTTCCCATTTATTTTTTTATATTTTATTTTTCTCCCTTGAGTTTAGTGGCTCCCCCACCCTTTGATTGTGTTCCCTCCAATTATTTATTATTTCCCTGATCTCTAGTGACAACCTCCACCCTCTGATCACAAACCCCATAATAATTTATGTATTTTATGTCCCTTGTGTCTAGTGGTGCCCCTTACCCTGCCATCGTGGAAGTTGTGATTTTTTTTTATCCCTTGTGTCCAGTAGCACCCCCACCCTTCCATCGCATTCCCATACTATTTCAGTTTGCCATTGGTGTCCAGTGGCACCCCTCCAATGACTCTCCTCTATACCTGTAATAAAGAAAATGATCCCTCTATGTCTTTTTTATTCCCTAAACCTGTACCAAAAAAGATCCCTCACCAATCTACCCCACCCACACCCCAACTTCCCACTGAACACCCACCACCCCACAACCTTCCACACCCCCCACACACCATCACTGATCTGAATTGGTCCCAGTGTGAAGATCCAGTCTCCGTTTCAAGACACGTCTTGCTGCTGGAACCGCTGACTGCTATATGAAGGGAAGTGCAGCTCAATGTATTTCCATGGGGTTTTCAACTTTGGTGCACAGCTTTGTCATTTTTAAAGATTTTAACACCAACTTTTCAATATACCCTTTCTGAGACCCCTCCTCATGAACAATGTTGGTGACATTTCAAAAATCCTGCCTGAAAGATGATTTCGCAGTTGATTGGTGAATCACCGTTCAGGCTGAATTTCTAAATTTTCTTCATACTTATTCATGAGGTGGGGGTCATAAGAAGGGTATGTTGAAAATTTTGGGTCAAAATATTTTAAAATGGCAAAGTTGTGTGCATCTGTTGAATATTTGCTATGCTCACTCATCACTTTCAGAATTTTCAATATTTTGACCACAGATTTTTAACATACCAATTTCTTGACACCACCTCATGAATATGACAGCTATCATTTTTTGAATCTTGGCCAAAATGTCTTTTCACGCCTGTGGCATGGAATTATGCTGCGGTGGCATGAATGATGTTCTGGCACGCATTTCACAATTTTTGGTACTGGACTCATGAGGTAGGGTAATAAAAAGGCTATGCTGACAATTTGGTTGGTGTTGTCCTACAACTGGAAGCACATGGCCCTCTCATACTGTATATGCATCTATGAAAGGATGAGAGAGCAGGGCCCTTTAGGCTCTGCACTCCATCACACAAATAAGGATATTGATTACACTATCTGAAAAACTATGCATGCATGAAAGCACAGGGTCCAGAGGGCCCTGCACTCCCACAGACAAATAAGAATATGATTATGCTATCTTAAAAAGTAAGGAAATTCTTTGCAAAAACTACATTAATGCAATAGTTATGGTGCAGGCTAAAGAGACAAAAGTAGAGAAATGTGGCTTTAGAGTTTCCAACCCTAAAACCCCAACCCCACGCCTAAAGCAAATCAGGGCAGACTTTGCCTAGGGGTTGTCAACCCTAAAGCTCACCCTATCAGGTGTGTATGTTTCTGAAGTGTATATAATGGGATGAGCTTTAGGATTGACAGCCCCTGATTTCTCTTAGGAGTTGGGGTTGGGGGTTTTAGGGTTGGAAACCCTATAGCCACATTTCCCTACTTTTGTTGATTTAACCTGAACCCTAGATGTTACATTAATGCATTTTATGCAAATAATATTGTAAATGAATGAGAGCAAAGCAGTAATGGTTAATGATGTTTCCAGACACCCAAAGTGGAATTACTTGTCCTTTTACTGATCATTTACAAGCTGTTATTTTTTGTAACATGTGAATTGTGACAAAATGTTTAATGACCTTTTTCTTAACCCTTACTTGAAGTGTGAGGCTTGGTTCCCAGTCTCCGGGGTGGAGGGTCGGAGTTGTAGTTGATTGTTTCTGGAGGGCACAGGTAAAAAGCTCCCTGAAAATGTTGGCCTTGATGGAAGAGGGATGCCTGGATATCATGGCAGTCACAGGAAACATGGTACACAGAAAACCATGACTAGGATGTCAGCATACCAGGGTACACAATCTACAGGAGGGACAGGAAGGGTAGAAGAGGAGAAGGAGTAGCTCTCTTGTAAGGGAAGGGATCAAAGCAAAAGAACTAAAGGGTAAACAGAGAGGAGACCATACACTGTGGGTCTCCCTTGAGACTGGAAATGGCACCACAGTCCTCACAGGGGTTGTATACAGACCCCCATCTCAGGGGGAGGAAATGGACAAGGAAATGATAGAAGGCATGCTTAGGATGGCAGAGAAAGGGGAGATATTGCTGATGGGGGACCTGAATATGCCAGATGTTAACTGGAGCACCTTTGCTGCAGCCACATGCAAAAGCAGGGCCATTCTTGATGCCCTACAGGGGGCTTGCCTCAGACAGTTAGTTTTGGAACCCACTTGGGAGGGAGCAGTCTTAGACCTGGTACTCTCAAATGGGGACAGAGAGAGGATCTCAGATCTAGAAGTGGATAGCCATCTGGGAACAAATGACCACCAAACAGTGTGGTTCAAGCCATACAAAAGTGAAGGTACTGGACTTCAAGAGGGCTGATTTTGTCAAAATGGGAGAGTGCCTCAGAAAAGCACTAGCAAACAGACAAGAAGTTGGGGTGGAGCAACAATGGGGAAACATCAAAACCACCATCACAGAGGCAACAAGCCTTTGTGTAAAGCAAATAAATCAAATTGAAAGAAACACTATGGTTCTCAGAGGAGTCATTTTGACATAAAGGTTGGGGGGGGCAACATCACTCTCAGCTAGCCTCGGATCGCGAGTGCTATGTTACCCAGCAAAAAGTAAATTATCTATGGAAAAACACCACAATTTCTATCAACATACCTTTGAAAGTGAATACATAAATACATTATACAAGCAGGACAACACTAATGTAAAACCTCAAAGGGTACCTGTGCTTTCTCTCACGCTGCCTCGAAGCACTGGAACTCTCTTTCCCTTGCCATCCGTCACTCGCTGACTCGTGCTATATTTAAAAAGGAGCTGCAAAATTTCCTAACCAAATCCGTCCCTTGCTTGTACTTTGATCCTACCTGGTCCTCCTCTATCTAGTCCATTTACTACTGCCCTATCCTTACCCAGATTACCTAACCCATTCTAATTTTGCTTATCTGACATGTCCTCCTATCTTAAACTTTCTGTTGATTTTGACTTTACCAGAATAGTTCCTCTCCCTTTTATACTTCTGCTCATTTTCTTTGCTTGCTCTTACCTGGTACTAAACCACTGTGGGTCTCTGCAATCGTTTGGTTCCCTTACTATTTGAAAATAGTACTCCGCCAGACCCCCACTCATTCCTTATTGTTCATTACTGTGTGCACTTGTCATTGTATTTTTGCTTAGCTGGATATCTTCCCTTTGTTCCCTTCCTCCTATTCGTGCTACTGTTTGGTAATAACTGGTTGCTGTTTTTTTCAATGAGAAGAGCAGGTTATAATTCACCAGTATAACTCGCGAGTTATAACTGTGAACACGCGCCATCAGCTGTTTCTCTTGCCTCGCGCTGCAGCATACCACACTAAAAAAGCTCCTGAAACAACTGTCATTACCTGAACAGCAGCACCAAATAAACGGAGGCAAACCGCAAATATTCCATAACCAAAACTCAGTCCCTTGACATAAACGGCTACTTACCAACATGACTGCTCGATTCCAGGTACAAAATCTAGAAGAAAGAGAAAAATTTGTCAGTGAACAGGAGAGCAGAAACACTTATCTAAAAACACAAAGCGACTTACGGCTCTTCAACACATTCCTCAAACAAACAGGAACAACAGTGAAGTTCACTGAACTGCCACTAGCAGAACTAGACAGTAAGATAGCAAATTTAATTTTCTGTTTGAAACGTCATGATGGTACTGACTATGAACCCAGAACAGTGCGTGGTATAGTGGCCAGCATAGACAGACACTTAGTAAACGTAAAGTATCCCCATACAATCTTTAAAGGTGCTCAAACAGAGTTTATTGAAACAAAACGCTCTTTGGTAGCAAAACAAAAACAGTTAAAAAAAATGGTAAAGGAAACAGACCACAGAAAGCGGAAGCACTAACTGAGGAAGAGATAGATTTACTATACTTGTCAGGCACCTTATCCACAGACAACCCACATCACTGCTAAACTACCTTTTCTTCAATATAGGAGTTCATTTTGCCCTCCAAACAAAAGAACAGTATGTCCTAAAATGGTCAGACATCCAAGAAGGAGCAGATGCTCAATGCAATATTTACACTGAGTACAACGAGCCCCAAACAAAAACTCGACCTGGGGACAACCCTACACACATAAGACCTGTAAAGCCCCGAATATACCAAAATAAAGAAAACCTACTATGTGACACCATACAAGGATACAAGCTCTATAAATCCCACAGGCTTGAACCAATGTTGTTACCCAAAGCACCGTTTTACATCGCCCCCAACAGAAACCATAAAGAAAATGGACTCTGGTACAAAAATATGATGATAGGACTGAATAAACTTCAATACATGATGAAACAAATGAAGTTACAATCCAGTTTACCAGATACAAAGCGCATCATGAACCATTCCACCAGAAAGATGAGCATTCAAAAGTTCATCGATGCCCATGTGCTGCCTACAGAAGTACAATAAATCTCTGGCCACAAAAATCTACAATCCATAAACAATTACTCTGTTTTATCAGAGTCTTGACAAAAAGAAATCAGTGATCTGCTCACCAAGTGCAGCACAGATCAACAGCCATCTACATCATCAGCTGTTCCAGGAATCCAAAACGAAAAACCAGCAAATCTCTCCATAACTGAGCTTGCAGCAACCTCCTCGATGCATACCCTGTTCGGCGCAAACTGTGTCTTCAACAAGGGAGTAATGGTAAACATCTACCATGGACCACCGCCAAAGAAATTCCACAGAGTGCGCCAGATATCATCCTCTAAATCAGATGACTGTAAGTATACTGACCAGTCACCACTCGCTTCACGCTCAACTTTATTAAAAAAAAAAATTTAGTAAAAATGCAAAATTACCACGACAAATGACATAGCCTTTTACAAGAAAATGCAGAACTCCCCTAAGTACTAACTGTCTCTCTCTCTCTCTCTCTCTCACTCTCTCACTCATCTCCATAGGAACCAACTGCATTTGCAAGCATGCAAAATAAAGTCGTGAGAACAACGATCTCTAAATGAAACTAATTGAGAGACTTTCAATGTTAAAAAAAAACACATTTCTACAAGAGACTAACTCATTAATTTCGTCTGTGTTTGAATCATTTTTTTCCCATGCTGTTCAAGGCTCCTGTTCCTCTGACAAAAAACATATCAATACTGCACCAATGTATTTTTGATCTAAAAAAAATTTGCTTCACAGTTAACTTGTTCTACTGACCTAGTTACTGCATAAAATGTTGCAATGTTTCCAGAAATAAATATTTTCTTTCAAATACATCTCAGCTCATTTTCTTCTGGGGAACAAAACAGCAACCAGCAATCATATCATTGGGTCTGATAGTGTGTAATGAGAAATATGCACCCTCAGTGTGGGATGCTCATATAAACTTATGTAGCATCCCACACCTCGGGTGCACATAATTTCTCATTATGTACACCACCCCATGAATTATTGTATATTTTTTACCTTACATTATACCCTTAATGCTACTCTCCAATGTTTTATGTGCCTGCAATTTTTAAGAAATACATTGTATAACTAGGTTAAGACTGTATTTCTTGTTATGTTACTTGTCTCTGCCATCATGGGAAATTGTATTATTTACCTCATTTTTTGTACTCTCTCTGTATTGTATATTCTCTGCTTTGTAACCTCTCAGGTTGTGCCTGCAAAAAGTCATCTCTATGGCTAGTGTGCCTCACCCAGTCAACAAAAACTAAATAAAACTAAATAAAATAAAAAAAAAACAAGATATTGCCTCTCACCTCTACTATCCTGGGAAATGCAGCAGACATCAGAACCCAATTGCAAATGATATATCACAGATTACATCTCATTTGGTCTATTTTGGTTAAATATATACTAAAAATGTGCACAAGCTATCAGGACCCACCAGAACAACAGCAATGCAAGTGGCAAACATTTGGCAGTGACAAATGCTTATTTTTTTATTTTGTACAGCTGTTAATTCATTTTAACACAGAAACATAAAATTTGATGGCAGATAAGGACTGCTTCACTTGTCCTACCCAGTCTGCCCATTTTTCCCTACCTACATTATCATCATGGCCCGTAGACCCAACTTGATCTACAGCTCTTTCTCCCCCCCCTTCCTTTCCAAAATGACTCCTTTGAACCATCCACCCAGACCCACCTGCAGGGTAAGGGTTTGATTTTTTTTATTGACAGTTGAGTACTGGCTGGAGTTCAATGGGCAAAGCAACAAACCACTCCCCCAACCAGGCCTTAAAAGGCTATCCCCCAGGCCAGTCCTCATTCATTTTCTTCGTTGCGGCCAGAGGTGCTGCTCCCCATACCTCTTCTCCTGTTCTCTTGCCTATTCTTTGTTTACTGCATTTTAGCAGTACCTCCGACTGCCAGCTCCTTTCCATTTCCCTGCTGTTCATTCTACTGCTCACTGCCACTGACCTGTGGCTCTCTTTCCTTCCCTCCCACCCGAACTCTGTTCCCCATGTCTCCTCCAGTCCGGTGTTCATTTTCCCTCATTTGCATACCTCCATCCTGTTCCCGTCCTGGTCTGGTATGCTGAGTATCCCCTTTTAACAGTTCTACTTCCCTGCCGTGGCTCTATGCGGGCCCCCCTTCTGTTGCCTGTGCTCCTTCTCCTGTCTCGCTGCTTAGTGGCTGTCTGTGGCTCCTTGGTTCTCCCATCCCTTCTCCTTGCTCTCTTTCCCCTGTACTTTTTTTGTAGTTTAATTTCCCCTTCTCTTTCTCTCTCTCTCTCTCTCCATTTGCTGCTCCTGTCTCTGTCGCCTTCCCTTTTCTGGGCTTATGCTGGTGTTGCCACTGCCCAGCTTTCTCTCATACATTCCCCACTTCTCCTTCTCCGTCGATCAGTCTTTCTTTGCTCTCTCTGTCCCTTTTGCCCACTGTGCTCATCCCCACTGCTACGGAGGATGCCTTGCTCCTCTGCTTTAGTTCTCTCCACAATGACTTCCTGTGCTCTGTGCTGTTGAGCTCCTCATTGGTTCTTGTGAGCTGGGAGACAGCGTTTACTTCGCTCCTCTCAACTTCTGTTCTTCCCTGGTTGATACTCACCTCCTGGCCTCTCATACCTGTTCCAGGACTTCATTTTTTTTTTTTTTACTCCCCCTTCCCTGCGGCCCCTCTCTCTTTGGGAGACACCCAACGGCCTTTTCAGCCCTCACTCACCTGCCTGTGGACCAGAGCAGTCCATCCCCCATGGAGCCTTGGTTATCCCCCCAGGCGGGGTACGGGGTTGGGGCCCATTCACCCGAGACACACTGTGCTTCGGGATGCTGTCTCTGGGCAGGCAGGGGCATTGAGGGTGGGGGCCTAGTGCTGCCCTTCACCGGGAGGCCACAAGGTGCTTTTCCGGTGTTCCTCTTGGCGGCGCCATGTCCTCTGGAAGTCAAGGCGTTGCCGACGCCCGGCACGCCGCCTCCCTTGTCAGTCTTCGGTCTTGTTACACCCGGGTCTCCACCCGGGTCAGACAAGAGCCGAGCTCTGATACCCCTCCCCAGAGAGGACGAGCAGTCCTGAGGACGCTCAAGCTCTCTCCCCCCGGCCGGCCCTCCAGCTTCCCGGGCTCGTTCCCGAACCTGGGTCGCTGGTGTCGCAAGCGGAAATCCAACCGCTGTGCCAGCGGGCCGGCTCAGGACTTCATTTTTGATGGCCTGTCTTGATGTTTGGACCACATCTACTGTTATTGCCCTGTGGTTCGGATCCCGATCTCCCTTATTGGTTCCCGGCCCCTTTTAAAGGGGCAGTTGCTCTCTCTGGGGAGGTCTCCTCTTACTTCCCCTTATACCTCGTTTTCTTCCTGGTACCCCTACCCTTCCTTTCCTCAACCTCAACCCAACCTGTTTGCAACCCATCCTGTTTCACATCATAGGACTATCAATCTGACTGGACTGCACATCTGGCTGGGTGCTCTGCAGCCTTCCTCTGGAATTTGCCATTTGTCCCTGCCCCTGCTCTCCCTGGCCTTTGCCACTCATTGCTCTTGGTTACACCATGATGCGCTTTCTTAATTTCATCCCTGACTGTGCTTCCCTATTGTGGATGCTTGCCCTCCTCCTCCCATTCCCTTCATCCTCCATTCCTCTCTTTCTCTGACCTCTGCCTTCTTTTGGGGGCTTCCCTATCCTGCCATCCCACTATACCACCATATCCTACTCATTCACATTGCTTAATATTCCCTCCAGCATATCACCCTGCCTACTCATCTCCTCCTCCTCCTCCTCCTCCTCCAACCCTATTCCCTTGTTCTAATCAAACCTATTCAGATGTCCTCCTGGTACTACCTACCTCACCTTCGACTGCCGGCTTCGCGTGGCTGCCCTTGCTCCTACCTTCATGCAATTCTATCCATTCCTAATTTGGCTGTCAATGGAACCGGTTGGCATGTACTCCCGTAGTTACCAGTCATGGGTAGCTTCCTCATGACATGAGTCTGGTTTTCCTTCACTCAGTCCGATCTCAGGGTCTACACATTCACATCGATTAATAAAGCATACTTCTCATTGGGGCTTGTGCTACCTCATCAAACTGCTTTTCATTCAGAGACATGTCTTCTGTGTCCATTGTTCCTTGGCTCGGGGCTAACCTGTAGCCAATGGTCTAGCTCTGCACCCACGAAGTCTGCATCTAGAGCATGGAAAGCTCAGAGCAGGGTCCTTCTCCCTGGCCCATAGTGAGAATGTCTTCGCTGTTGGTGGACTTTCAGTCATCCCTCATCTTGGTGACACCTCTGGATGTAGAATTTATGCCATCCAGTTGTGAGGGGTTGGGCTCTCATCATCAGAGCCCCTTTGGCTGCCTAAGTGGGTTCAGAGGTGCCCTCTACACTATTCTCCTTCAGGACCACCTCTAGTTCACCTAGTCTGTTTCGTAGGCTCACATTGGCCAGCTGAGTGCCTTAGCAGTCATCTCTCTCCTCTCTTGCTTTTGACCATCTAGTTGCAGAGACATCGCACGTAACCCTCAACAGTTGTCCATTTAGAAGGACAGAGTGAGAGTTTCCTCTATATTGGAATGGTTTCCTTCTCACTCGATCTTGACTCTAAATTGCAGTAGCTGAACCATCACTAATCAAAGCATCCTTCAGCCTGGAGGGAAGGTGACCTAAGCCTTGGATCCTCAGAGGTTTCCTCCTCAAAGGGTTTTTTTTCCTCTCCTCCTTGCCAATGGTTATAATATTAGATAGGGTTGGAGTTTCCTTAGGTTCCGTAATTTAGTTCTGCTGTTGGATGGAATTGGATGGTGGCCCCGGCTGTTCCCTCTCTCTTTAGGAAGTCTGCCCTTCTGCATCTTGTCTGCTTTCATTTCATTCATCGTCCTCTTCATATCTCATTCTTCTCCTGTCCTTCCCATCTACGTCTATCACCTTAATTTCCAGTCTCGATATATTCTGATTTCTCACCTCTTCGATGCTCAGCATACTTTTGGGCATTCTTTTTGGGCTTCTTCCTAAGTTACCTTTAGCCAAAGGAATTATTCCTGCAGTACCTATGGGGGTGGAATCCTCCTCTATGGTTACTTGCATCGTACCCCTACAGGGTGGTATATCCTTTGGATAGCGAGGCGAACAGCCACAGTGTACCGAAGTCACACAAGCATACATCTCATCCAGTTGAGCAAACCCATTGAAACTGATGGCTGAGGGCTGGTCCAGAGTTCAATGGGCAGAGCAACAAACCTCTTCCCCACAACCAGTCCTTAAAAGGCCCTCTTCCGGGCCAGTCCTCATTTGTTTTCTTTGTTATCCCACCATCCACCCCTCCTCCTCCAGTGACTCATCTCTCTCTTTCTCGTGGGCTTTTTCCTAAACTACCTCTAGCCAAGGAAATTATTCCCATGTCACCTATGGGGGGGAACCCTACTCTAGGGTTCCTTGCATCATACCCCTACAGTATGGTATATCCCATGGATAGAGAGGTGAACAGCCACAATGCATTGAAATCACACAAGCATACATCTCAACCAGTTGTGCAAGCTCATTGAAATGACTTTAACTTTAGTAATACAGAGGAAAACACTGGAGTTGCATGCTAGGCTAACCATATAACCCCCCCCAGCCAGCAGATCCCTGCCCCTACCGAAGCAGGCAACAGTCAGGCTCAGGTGGCACACAGGAGAGACACTAGCCAGCACAGCATTTTAAATCAGACACTGACTGTAGACAGTACAGACACAACCAACACAGCAAAGCAGAACAGACCACCAATAAACATAATTAAATGGAAACATCACCTACCCTTGCCTTTTGTAGACTATTAGAGCTATGTTAGCTCAAGTTGAGCAGTTTTGTGCTGATTTCTGATTGTGTTGGTCACAGTCTACTGGTAGAGCCACTGGCCCACTCCAGACACAACAGTAAAGAGAATGCCTCACAGATTGCAGCAGGCTTCTTTTCTCTGGCACTCCCTGACTCTGACTGGTGCCAAATCAAATGGCCAATAGTGTGTGGCCCCTGCCAGTTTAGAACTGCCCTGCACAAGCTGGAATTCCCTTTCACCACCTCCTCTGCTTGTTTGCCAGTGTCTTGTTTTGCAAATTTGTGCATACAACATTGTGAGTAAATGCCCCTGTGGCATGATGATGTTGCTGGCTCATTGTCCCCCCAATCACTACTCACCCCCACCCACTGCACTGCAGCACCACCAGTCAGTCCTACCTCCCAGGTAGTTGTTGCTTCATCATTGCTTGCAGCAGCCTCCAGCAGTCCATATTCCTCTGTCCTCTGCTTTGCCTTCTAAACTTCCACTGCAGGCTCAGACCAACTGACACCCCAACTGATCAAACCATTTGACCCCCACAGTCACTCACTGGTGCCCACAGCCCTGAACCACTTGATCCCAGGCCATAAAAGCCCATCCTCCCACCCCCCAACTCCCAGGCTGGAAAGCAAAGCAGCAGCTCCTCCACAGGCATCATCGGAGGGCAGATGCGTCAGCAGGAGTTGCAGGACATGACAGTCACAGTCAGGAGGAGAGGGGAAGTGAAGCAGCACCAAGCAGGCAGACACATCGATGGCAGCACCGCAGTTTTTTTCCCTCAATGTGAGCAGTCAGTCTCCCATCCGCTCTTCCCAACTCCTCGCTGTTGAAGGTGGCACGTGCTTATGCTACTTCTGGGTGTGATGTGGTCCATCACTTTCTCCCTCCCTGCTACAGTTCACTCTTCTCCTCCTGGTTCTGGTCCAGCCACTTGCATAGCACTGGTACCTCCTCTGCCATCTAATTGTCTAGCTGCCGTAGTTTGCTGTACTGTCTTGGGGCTCTCACTCCCAGGACCTGACCCAACCCACCAGTAAAATCCAACCCCCACACCCACATAATAGCAGGCTCCTGTGTCCCTCCCAGCTCACCAGCAGGCAGCAACAGCATACGGCCTGAATGTTGGGGGTGACAAATGTGCTCACCTTAAATGTTGAGTGGGACTTGTGCCCCCCATTGCCTCTGATGGTTCTCAAAAGAAGTGGTGGGGAAGGTTAGAGAGAAAAAGATAGCATTCAGAAAGTATAAATAAACACAGAAGTAGCAGCACAGAGAACTGTACCAGTTAAAGAAGAAGGAAGCAGGGAAGGCAGTCAGAATATCAAAGGCCCAAACCGAGGAAAAGGTAGCCAACTCGGTTAAGAAGGGGGATAAAACTTTTTATAGGTACATTAGGGAGCAAAGGAAGACTAAAGCAGGGATACTGAGGCTGAATAAAGAGGAGGGTGGTTGGGCAGAGAGTGACAGTGAAAAAGCAGGGATACTGAACGAATACTTCTGCTCAGTATTTACCATGGAAGAGCAGGGAGAGATACCTAATCCAGTCAATAGAAGCACTCTGGATAGGGGGTTGATATTAGTCCTTTTAACATAAGAAAGGGTTCTGAAAGAACTCCTAAAACTGAAGGTGGATAAAGCAATGGGGCCTGATGGGATGCACCCCAGAATTCTAAAAGAACTAAGGGAAGAACTAGTAACACCACTGACTACCCTTTTTAATAAGTCATGGGAGGATGGTATGGTACCTGAGGACAGGAGAAGGGCAGATGTGATTCCCCTTCACAAAGGGGGAGCAAGACAGAGGCAGAAAACTACAGACCTGTTAGTTTGACCTCAGTGGTAGGGAAAATGATGGAATCACTTCTGAAGGAAAGAATTGTTGAGTACCTAGAGGCCAGCAGGGTACAGGACCCAAGGCAGCATGGATTCATAGCAGAAAGGTCATGTCAGACGAATCTAATTGATTTCTTTGACTGGGTGACCAAAGTAGTAGACCAGGGAGGGGCTGTGGACATGGCCTACCTAGATTTTAGCAAGGCAGTTGACACAGTCCCACACAAAAGATTAATAAACAAATTAGCCAGCTTTGGAGTGGGTCCCAGGGTGGTTGCCTGGGTAAAACATTGGCTGGACAACAGGACACAGAGGGTAATAGTAAATGGAGTCCACAGTGAAGAAAGGGAAGTTACTAGTGGGGTACCACAGGGTTCAGTAGTGGGGCCGGTCTTTTTAATGTCTTTATAAGTGACATTGCAGAGGGACTAGAAGGAAAAGTATGTCTCTCTGCAGATGACATAAAGATCTGCAACAGGGTTGATATACAAAGTGGGATGGAGAGGGACTTGGCAAGGTTGGAGGAATGGTTAAATGTATGGCAGCTTAGATTCAATGCAAAGAAGTGCAAAGTAATGCACTTGGGAAACAAAAACCCAGGGGAAGAGTACACAATGGGGGGGATGAGATGTTGACAACAACAAAAGTGGAAAGGGACCTAGGGGTAGTCATATCAGATGACCTAAAGGTGGGCAAGCAATGTGAGAAGGCAGTAAGGAGGGCTGGGGGATACTGGGATGCATAGGGAGAGGCATCACCAGTAGAAAACAAGGAGTTGTTGTCCCTCTGCACAGACAGTTGGTAAGACCACATCTGGAGTACTTGTACAGTTCTGGAGACCCCATCTCTGCAAAGACATAGACAAGATGGAGGCTGTCCAGAGGAGGGCAACCAAAATGGTGCAGGGTCTGCACCAGAAGACATATGAAGAAAGACTAAAGGAGCTTAAGATGTAGAGTCTCAAGGAAAGGACGGAGAGGGGGTACATGATAGAAACTTTCAAATACCTCAAGGGAATCAACAAAGTCTAAGAGGATAGCATGTTTCAGAAAAGCAGATGTGCAAGAACAAGGGGGCACAATTTGAAGTTAGAGGGGGATGGCTCAGAGGGAATGTGAGGAAGTATTTCTTCACAGAGAGGGTTATAGATGCATGGAACAGCCTTCCTGAGGAGGTCATAGAGTCAAAAACAGTGGGGGAATTCAAGAATGCATGGGACAGACATAAGGTAATTCTAGTGAGGGTAGGAGGAAGTAGGCTGTCAGTTAAGTAGGATCTGCAGCTTATCCGTTAGGTAAGGAAATGGGCAGACTCGGTGGGCCAAGCGGTCCTTATCTGCCATCAGATTCTATGTTTCTATGTTTCTTAGCTGCAGTTTTCTTCTACTTTGGAACAATCTTGTGTTGCAGTTATTCAGATCTCATGTGGGTGGTTCTTGTTTAATAAAAGTTTAAGAACATAAGAACATAAGAATTTGATGGCAGATGGTGACCGAGTGGCCCATCCAGTCTGCCCATGAACCAGCCCCACTCCTCTATATTTTGTTGTATTTGTTTACACCATAGTGCCGGTCCCATGCGTGTTTAAATGCATTCATTCTCTTTGCTGCAACCACCTCTGGGTGCAGACTGTTCCATGTGTCTATTACCCACTCCATAAAAAAGTACATCCTGATATTGCTTTTAAGACTTCCTCTTCTCAAGCGTAAGTTGTGTTCTTTTGTACGTGCCTTTCTGTTTGCATGGAAGAAGTTGTCTACCTGAACTTTGTTCATACCCTTGATGAATTTGAATGTTTCCATCATATCCCCTCTGTCCCTTCTCTGTTTCAGGGAGTAAAGTTTAGGTCTTGGAGTCTAGACTCATATGGCGTGTGGTGGAGGCCCTACACCATCTTTGTGGCCCTTCTCTGGATTGATTCAAAGTGCTCTATGTCATTCTTCAGGTGAGGCCACAAGAACTGGATGCAGTGCTCCAGATATGGCCTCACCAGGGATCTATAGAGTAGAATGATCACTTCTTGTTTCCTGCTAGTTATTCCCTTGCCTATGCATCCAAGTACTGTATACTGTTTGCTTTTCATGCCACTTTTTCACATTGATTCCCTACTTTAAGGTTGCCCGATATGATTATGCCTAAATCCTATTCAGTCCTGAATTCTTCAAGTCAATGCCCATCTAGGAAGTATTGAGTTCTTGGGTTCTGTTTTCCCAGATGCATTACTGTGCATTTTTTAGCATTAAATCTAAGTTGCCAGTTGTTGGACCACTGTTCAAGTTACTTGAGATCCTCCTTCACACTGTACGCTCCCTCCAGATTGTTCACCCTATTACATAGTTTTGTATCATCTGCGAACAGACAGGCTTTACCCTCAAGACCAACAGCAATGTCACTGATGAATATATTGAAGAGGACTGGACCCCGCACTGATCCCTGAGGGACTCTGCTGGTCACAAAATCCTCTTTGAACATGGCACCATTTACTGTGACTTTCTGAGTTCTATCCTGCAGCCAGTGTGCTACCCAGTTTACTATCTTATGACTGACACCTATGTGTTCGAGCTTTTTGATCAGCCTCCTATGTGGGATGGTGTCAAAGGCTTTGCTGAAGTCCAGATACACCACATCCACTGCCACCCCGGTCCACTGCTTTGGTCACCCAATCGAAGAATTAGATCAGGTTAGTCTGACATGATCTACCTGCGGTAAATCTGTGTTGTTTGAGGTCAAGTTTTCCTGCCTCTTCTAGGAAGTCTACTATCCTTTCTTTAAGTAGTGTCTCCATGATTTCACCCACCACCGAGGTCAAGCTGAATGGGTGGTAATTTCCTGTCTCCTCCCTGCTGCCACTTTTATGCAAGGGTACCACAGTAGCCCTTTTTCAGTTAAGTGGCACCTTGCTGCTTTCCAGAGAGTCATTGTATAGCTCAGCTAATGGTGCAGCTATTTCTTCTCAAAGCTCTCTCAGTATTCATGGGTGAATACCATCCGGTCCCATGGCTTTGTCTCTCCTCAATTTTTCTAGTTCTTTCAGCACCCATTACCTTGTGAAGGAGCTTGTGTCTGCCTCCTTTGCAGGGTGCTGTGTTCTGTTTAATGCCGGACTACTACCGTTCTGCTCATTTGTGAAGACTGAGCAAAAGAATGCATTGAGTGCTTCATCTTTATCTTCGTCTTTTCCCACTATTTGACCATTGCTCGTTGACATTCTGACCACCCTCTCTTTGTTTTTCCTCTTTTTGCTGATGTATCAAAAAATGGTTTTATCCCTCTTCTTGCTTCCCAGTGCTATTATTTCCTCCATTTAAGCTTTTACTAGCCTGATAGCCTTTCCAGCCTCCTAGAGCGTCTCATTGTAGAGCTCCCTGTCTCCTTCCCTCTGTAACTTCTTGAATTGCCTAAAGGCTTGTTTCTTTTCTTTAATCTTTAGTGCTACCTCTGTAGTAAACCAGAGGGGGTGTTCTCTTCCTTTTAGATTTAGTTACTAGCTTTGAGCAGTCTGCTCTTATCATGTTTAGTGAGTCTTTTAAGTTTTTCCAGTGAGCTTCAACATCCCCTGCTGATCTGTCTGTCAGCAGTGCTTTAACGCTGGATCTCACTTTCTGGAAGTCTGCTTTTTAGAAGTCGATAACCTTTAGTCTGGTGTGTCCTGGAGCCACCATATTATTGATTTCTAGAGAGACAGACTTATGATCACTGGCTCCCAGATTGATGCTGACATGGACGTTGGATATTCTGAGGCTATTAGTGAGAACTAGGTCCAGGATTGCTCTATACCTGGTGGGTGAGTCCACTAGTTGGTTCAACCCAGCTTCCTTAATAGTGATGAGAAAAAAGCACAATTTAAAGCATATTTTAATAAATTCTTTAGACTATACAAGAAAATAGCTTATTTTCCTTTTCATTTACATACCTCCTATTCTTCATGGAAAGTCACCTTGAGCAAGCAGGCATTGGTCAGAGTGATTAAGGACTCTAAAGAAACATTTTGAATGTAAATACAGTGGTGCCTCAGCGTTTGCATGCACACCAGTTCACAATGGACACCCACTGTAACTGCAGCCAACCCACAACATCACAAGTAGTTTAAGTAATGGGCTGTTTGTTAAGAGCAAGACTCAGGATTAAAAAGGCCAGGTGCACAAGTCAAACTGGTCCAAAGAAATTAATAGTCTCTTATAAAAGCAAATGGGCGATTCTGTGAGAGTTATCTACAATTTTCTAGTAGGAAGTGGGCTGAACCCTATGAGTGAAGTGACAGGCTGGCCCTGGAGAGTATATCCATCTGAGATTTAGCATAGCAGTCACATTTGGAACCTATACATAATTCCAGATGTCCACCATCAAAAAGGGCAGTACTAGCATCTTATGTCTCTGTCTGTATTGCAAAGATATCTGTCATTTCTTTAGAAGGCTTGTGGTTTAAGAAAGTTTAAGTTAATGTTGGTCTTTTCTCTTAGTAATTCTTTCTATTTAAAATGGTTTATTTCCTAAATTCCCCTGTGTTGTTGTATTTCCTTTAATTATCTTTTTTGGGGGGGTTATATTTTGTTCATTTAATTTCAGGAAAATCAGTACACAGCTTCCTGTGTTATGCAACACTGCCAGTGCAGTACACATAAACACCACATCCACTAAGCAATATAAGTATGGTATAATCTGTACACCATAGTAACCACATTAAGGGGGAATTCAAGTGAATGCAATCAGAAAATTATAAAAGAATTGAGCCTACACCACCAAGGAAGTAGATCTTAGCAGTATTATATTAATGTCCAAACCTGAATGTCCTGTACTTCAGTACCATGGAATAAAAAAAATCACGAGGTCTATATAGATACCTGAGACATATTAGAATTAAACAAAGACTTATTGCCCCCACTACAGAGAAACTTAAACAGTTTTTTCAGGATAGTATTTCCACAAGAATAAAGGATCCAAAATCATACCTACTGTACCATTTGGTAGGAAACACAATGGTTGTCTCTTGTGCTGTCAACCTGGTGTCCCAGGGATTTGGTGGTAATGCTCACAGCCCTGCTTGGTATGTCCATCACTGTTTGTTAGGTCTGTTGTGCCACATGGTTGGGACTATGTATGCATATCTATCTGGTGGAGGTAGACATGGGCCACTGTGGTACCAATTCACCACTGTGACATGCAATGTGCATCATACAGCATCCAAGGCAGTCTGCCAGCATCAGTGCCATCTCCAGTTCCATATACACTGGGTGTCATGCCATCACATCTCAACAGAGCTGGGCATATGTGGCATGGGGTCAGTGGCAGGTGGGCATTGGTGGGTGTTGCATGCACCTTGCCATATGTGATTGACAGTGTGATGCATTGTCTGTACTGTCTAACCAACATAATGATGTCCAGAGTATGATAATTCTATTGTACACAGGCAGGGCTATGCATTAAGTCAGACAAAAATGAATCTTCATAGGGCCATTGTCCTGCACTAGCTCCGTATGAGTGGCAACACTGTACCTAGGGTGGGGCCAGTATCTACTGGGATGGGAGATGCCTCCAGGGAGATCTGTATCCCACAACAGTGTTGTGCTGATGAAGTGCAGTGTGTAAGTGGCAGACCCACATAAAACACTGATGCACTTGTGTGTTATCCCAGCTGCTGCACACAGTGCTACATGATGATGCATCTGTATACAGCTGTGCTGTGGGTAGCACATGTATGCCAAGGCCTGCACCAATGGTGGACAAGTGTGGCTCATGAATGTCTGTTGTCCTGCACACCTGTGTTGGACTGTGTACTGGATGGCTGGTGTGCAGGGCACTGGGTGTGTGCAGCTCCAAGCCACTTGGGCCATTACACAGCCTATCATGCTCTGGCTTGGTGTTGCTGTTGCTTGTGCTGTGTTTCCACATCTAGCATGCCTGCTGCTGTTGTATGCCCTTTACACAGCTTGGTCATGCTCCACTGCGACACAGCACACTCATTGTATGTACAGTCCTCTACTGTTCAAGTTCACAGTGCTCTTTCTGGTATGCTACATACATTCCATTGTGGCTGTTCGACCTATGTGTTGCATGGTGGCCCATGTGCTGGCCTGTTTTACTTCTGTTATGCACATTTTGCTACTATTATGTCCCTTGTCTTGTGTGCACAACTGGCTGAGCAGTGAATTTCTTTCTATAGATGCTTGGGGTACTACAGGCAGGGTGCAGAATGCAATCATTTGTGAGGGCCTGGATAATCTGCTGTGCTTATAGCTCTACCTGCTATGACTGCTGGTTCAGAGGGTGGGTGAGCTGCCAGTGACAATCACGAAGGAGCTTTGCACAGCAGCAGCCACCACCACCACCACCTCCTTCTGCCCCTGAATAGGGCCTTGGACTTTGATATTTCTATGTCTTTTTTTATATAGCTTTTTACTCCTGCCATTGAGCTCTTCAGTTCCTGTCCCCACCTCCCCTTAGCCACACCCAAGTCCCCTGGACATATCTGGAGATTGTTCCCCAACAGGCTGACCCCTGTGGTGGGGTGGAGAGAGGAGGGCCATCCTCACCCTCAGTACCCATGTCCAGTTTGACTCTAGGCATCCAGGTGGTGGTGTGGGTCTGGGGAGGAGTGCAGGGCTTCATCCTGCACCAGAATCCCTTTTTCCATTTTCTCCCAAGCCTCTGCTGCAGCATCATGTCAGAAATCTGCACCTGGAGGTACACACACATCCTGTGGAGTTGCTCATTGCCTGCACTGCCACCGAGCTTCCACCTTGTGGCAGTCAAAGGCAAGTATGGTTGCCACTCCTTCCCTTATTATAGAGACTATAAATCAGCATTCTTCTGTAAGAAGGCAGAGTTCCTGTCAAGGAGATTGCTGCAGCAATAAATAGACCATCTCAGTTCTTTTGGACTGTTGACAGATTGTGTAATCCTGCCTGTCTTCAGTCCATGGGAGCTTTTTCACAATGAAAGTGTGATGAGTTTGCTCTCTTTTTTTGATGGTAATATTGCCTCCATCAGATTGGGGATTCAGTCAGCGTCCTCTTTGGGGCTTGCAGTGGTGAGCTGGGGGTCACGGGCACTCTTTCTGTCTGGTCAGATTTCAGTCAGTTGACAGACACAGATGTCATGAAGCTCATCCAGGAGTTGAGGCCACCTACTGTGGTCAGAACGAGTTCAACATGCCTTCTTGTAGGGTGCATTGATTCCATCGGCCTGGTCCTGGCTGGGATAGTTCGGTGTTCTCTAACAAGGGGATCTTCACAAAACCCTTGATGGAGGTGGTGGTGAGACCCCTCTTAAAGAAACCATCATTGGACCCAGTCTGCCTAGCCAATTACAGACCAGTCTCTAACCTTCCTTTGTGGGAAAGATTATTGAGAAGGTGGTTGCTTTTCAACTTGATGAACATTTGTCAACTCATGATATCTATGATCCTCTCCAGTTAGGTTTCAGAAAAAAGGCACAGTACCGAGATTGCCCTGGTTCAGATACTTAATGATCACCTGGTGGCGAGAGATCAAGGTACGAGCTGAGTTTTCACTGCTCTGTAGATTGCAGATGATAGCAGCTGTACCTGTCCTTTGTGCCCAAACAGCAGGATGTTGTCTCGAGTTTCAATCAGTGCCTTACTGAGATCCAGAACTGGATGAGAGTCAACTGGCTGAGGCTGAATCAGGACAAGACAGAGGTACTGGTGGTGGAATCTGGCTGCCTGAGGGTGGGGATACAATCTGAACAGGTCTGTGGTCTTAAGATCGGGGACTCCCAGTTGCCTACCTCGGTTAAGGTGAAAATCTTGGCGTTGTGCTGGACTGCAGCTTGATACTTAAATCTCAGGTGTCAGCTGTGATCCAGAGTGTGTTTTTGCATCTTCACAACATCACTAGGATTAAACACCTGATTCCCTTGGGCAATCTGCCATCACTGGTGCATGCCTTTGTGACCTCGACTACTGCAATGCCATTTACCTTGGGCTATCAGCTAGTGCAGAATGCGACAGCCAGGTTGTTGATGGACCTCTTAAGGTCTTGTCATATTACACCTGCACTCCACTCTCTGCACTGGCTGCTGGTTAGGTGGTGGTTAGGTGGCGGATCACCTTCAAGGTCAGCTTGCTGACCTGTAAGGCCCTACACTGACTGAGGCCCGGATACCTGCAAGACCTTCTGCGGCACTGCTGCCCCTCCCATCCCCTCCAGTCAACTGATGAGGGCCTCCCTGTGATTCCCACAGTATGTTTGCAATCTTCTGGTGCCTGAGCATTCTCATTCATGGCACCAACCCTGTGGAATTCACTTCCTCGATCCATCAGAAAATACCTTCAAGAGGGAGCTAAAGACATTTCTTTTTAGAGGAGCCTTTGCTTCAGTGTATTAATCGAGTCAATATTAGTTGACATTACCTATTTAAACTTTTATTATTTGCTTAGTTTTGATATTACTGTAAGTATTATATCTTGTAACTGTTTCATGTATTCTCACTTGTGCAGTGCCTTGAATTGCAATTAAGAAAGTGCGCTATATCACTAAACTAAACGAATCGAAATTAAACTAAAAGCTCAATTCTCTCCCACCCGTTGACACCCAGCAACGTGTGCTCATTCCCAAACATGGGTCATCAGTGTGGCGGCAGATATGTCATTAGATGCTTCAGCCCTCTGTGCCACTGGGCAGGCTGATATTTCTATGTCTGAACATGTGAGTGCCCTTTCTTTGGTTCTTAACAGGTGGGTGCACTTTTTTTGTTTCTTTATGGGTGGGTGCCCTTTTTGTTGTTTTCTTAATTGATGGGTGCCCTTTTTATTTTGATTCTCCCCCAACCCCATTTATACAGGTGGTTTCTCTTTTTGTTTTGGTTCTCCCCCCATTTTATAAGGGTGGTGGCCCATTTTCTTCTGTTACCCCCCTTTATATGGGCAGGTGCCCATTTTGTTTTGGTTCTCCCCCCATTTATACGTGTGGTAGCCCTTTCTGTTTTGGGTCTCTCCACCCAATTATATGGGCAGTTGTTTTTTTTTTTGGTTCTCCCCCATTTATATAGGTAGTTGCCCTTTTTGTTTTGATGTTAGTATTGTTGTTGTTATTATTATTATTATTATTATTGATGTTCTTGCTGTTTTATGGCCTGTTGCCCTTTTGATGCTGTAAAGTTTATTTTTGATGCAACATTCAGCAAGATACCACATGGCACTCACCAACAGAATCGATTTCTAGTCACTTATTAAAGTGCATAAACATTTTATTTTCCCTTGTACACAAGAAAAGTGCAAATTTCAGCAATAGCACAGTGGTGCAAAAACATGCCCTCAACTTTTCACCCTCAATAGAGCTTAGTCACAGGAGTGTGACCCTGCTGTCCTTAAACCTTATATACTCCCCATAGCACTGTGCAGTTACAACTTTTAAAGAGACAGCTTACCTTATCTGAACAAAGATCATAGTTTCTCAAAAAAAAAAAAAACATAAAGAGAGATTCTTATATCAGCAATCATTTTAAAACAGTATCTCAGAAGCAGCTTATTTACATGTGCATACTTATAAAGCTCAAAATGTAGCTATGCCAAAAATAAGTTTGCCCTTCGAGAGGAGCATGCAATGGAAGGCCAGATTTTGGATATGGAAAAAAGTTGAAGGCAGGAGAACTGAGTGTAAATTTGAAGGAACTAAAATGACTTACTGGAAAACTAAACCAACTCTCCTCATGTTGAATTGAAAGAAATCTCTTCTTGACAAAGGCAAGAACAGACTTTGAGGGGGATAAAGCCAGGAAATGACTTGCGTAGCAAGTTAAGAAAAAATACGTGGATTGGGTGATTGTAACTCTAGAAGCCGAGGAAGGTACTCTGTCCTCTGACCAAACTAAAATAAATGCAACCTTCCAACAGTTTTATAAAACCTTGTATAGTATTAAGGTGCCCCTGAATGCTGACCCTCAGCCATTTTTAAATAATGTCCCACTAACTCCCATGGACCCCTTCCTCAGTGAGGACCTGGACCAGCCGGTGACACCCCAAGAGGTTAAGCGGGCTGTCTGGACCTCTAATTCTGGCAAGGCCCCAGTACCAGATGGAATACTTGTAGAATTTTACAAATCTTTCTGAGCCGACCTCCAGCAGCAATTGTAACTTATGGTGTGGGAGGCTCTGGAGCAGGGAGTTTTGCCTCATTCTCAAACCATAGCAGCCATAACAGTTCTCCCAAAGCCAGGTAAGGACCGTATAAAATGCAGCTCCTATCCCCCTATATCTCTGCTTAATGCAGACTAAAAGATCATATCGAAGATGCTTGCCTCTCATTTGCAAAAAGTCCTTCCAGTCTATATACACCCCTACCAGAGCGGCTTAGTTAAGGGCCAACAGGCAAAACATAATATTCGTTGTACCCTTAATATCATGTACCGTTGGACTTCGTGGGGGAGGTGAAGCAATGGTCAAGGCCTTTTAGCACTGGACATGGAAAAGGCCTTCCACTGCGTCAAATGGTCCTTTATGTTTGCGGTTCTTGAAAAATTCAACCTGGGTTCCCGGATGCATTCCTGGATTGCAACCTTGTATAAATCTCCTTGGGCCCAAATACATACCAATGATACTCTCTCTCCTCCCTTTAGTCTTACAAGGGGTACAAGACAGGGGTGTCCCCTGTCCCCTCTGCTGTATGTGCTGACAATAGAAGTTATAGCCACAGCCATACGTAGCCACCCTGATATTCAAGGTTATGCCCATGTGGGACAAGATCATGTTATTTCTTTATTTGCGGATGATATGCTCCTATTTATTAATAATCCTGACACAGCCTTACCAGCGTTAACAAGCCTTTCTGAAGTGTACGGTCCGCAATCAAGACATAAAATTAATTGGGCAAATCTGAGTGGCTACATCTGGGAAGAGGTGGCAGCCCTACTCATATTAATGGGATAACTATTAATCCTTCTACCACTCTCAGATATTTGGATATTTGCCTCCACAGGAAACTCTCCACATTAGGAGATTTAAACTATAAGCCCTTACTTAAAAAAGTATGTGAGGACTGTGAAAGATGGGTACTCTCTCTTTGACACTTATAGGCAAAGTGAACTTAGTTAAGATGTGTTTATTGCCACAGTGCCTCTATTTGTTTCAGACCCTTCCAGTTAATGTGCCCAACAAATATTTTAAAACTCTTAGAGGTTTGTTCACAACATTACTGTGGCTGGGTTGGAGACCAAGGATTAAGCAAGAGACTTTGTGGCAACTGATGGCTGGGGAGGGGTTGGGGCTCTCTAATTTTCATCTATAATATCTGGCCACCCAGCTGACCTTTCTGACAGATCTTTTATCGGGGGGGGGGTTCTTCAAAGAGGGCTTGGGTGGAGTTGAAGAATTTGCCATAGGAGTCCCACTGTACTACTCCCTCTTTGCAGCTGCCTTGACAAGGAAAGTGGTCAAATATGTCTGCAACCCTTTTACGAGAAACTCAGTCAGGGCATAGCTTACAACTTATGTGATCTTAAAATATTCCACCGGTCCTTGAATGATCCCCTTTGGAGGAGGTTCTATTGGGCAGTGGTACATTGCTGAACTCTAGACCTCTGACTAAGTGTTACAGGGCCCTTTTGGGGGGTCTTCTTGACCTAGTGGTTGCTCTACAGATGAGGTGGGAGGAGGACCTGGACTTGGATACCCTCACGGGGGGAGGCTGGAGTGTTGCACTTAAACATGGAATGACCTGCTCCAGCAGCAGTAGGTAGAGGACAATCCATTATAATGTACTACTCAGGACATATTTCACCCTGGTTGTGGCCAATAAAATAAATCCCCTCAGCCCAAGTGTGTGTCCCAAATGTAAGTCTCAAGAGGGGACCATCTTCCACCTGATTTGGCTGTGCCCAATAATGTACCTTTTTTGGCAAGCTATTACAGTATTGTTACTCAGAGTACTTAACCGTTCGCAACAAGTCGATGCAGGGGATGTACTCTTGGGAATATCTGGGGGCCCGGGGGAGGGAGGGGATGGGTCACCTCCTTTGGCGATTGTTCATAGTTGTGGGAAAACAGGCCCTGGCCCAACATTGGTGGTTAGAATCAGTGCCTACTGTAGCCCAATGGACAACATTACTTTTGCAATGCATGAAACTTGAACACACGCAATACAAAGCTACAGGCCAGGAATTTAAGTACCAGTAGATATGGGGTCCTCTTGAGGCAGCTCTTGCCACTCCATGGTTTCCCACCTTTTGAAAGGGCACTTGCCTGGTGGTCCATTGGCATTCCATATAACTCAAATATCTAAACTATACTAGGATAAGTATAATTACGTGAAAAAACTACCTGAAAGAACTCCTGACTTCTTACTGTCCTTTCTGCTCCCTCCGATCCTCTGGTGAGGGATTGCTGGAGATTCCCAGGGTAACCTTAAAAACATCTGGTGGAAGAACATTTTCCTTTATGGCTCCTACCCTGTGGAACTCTCTACCTTGCCAGATATGCAATAGCCTGACTGTGGAGAGCTTTAAAAAAGCTTTAAAGACCTTCCTTTTTAATCAAGCATTTTTAGTGACATGAATTATGTTGGATTGTGTTTTAAATATAATGTTATTCATAATTATGGTTTTTAATATTGTATGAAGGATATTGTAAAGGTGCCCTGAGCTTTAGAAGGGTGTCTTATAGAAATAAACATTTACTTACTTACTTACATGAGGAATCTAAATGTTATCTGGCACTATACCTCTATGATATAGAATTGCACAGGCATGGTTACATAATACTGTATTTCTCCATTATAAGTTCACATGCTGATTTTTGGTTAACCTTAAGGACTGATCCTGAGGTATAAAAGACCTTAGGGACAATCGATTTATTTATTTATTAAATTCTCAGATTACAAATACCTTTGAGCAGAAACTGCTCGTTTACAAAGGTTCCACGTCAAAGGATGAGGGTCAACATACATACAGAGGTAGTAAAAGAATGTACAATAAACAACCAAAACAACTAAAAGAAAAAATAAAGATACTCAGTTATAACATACTTTGAGATAATATTCATATAACGAGCAGCTTGAGTAGGCAGCTGGCTGCGGTAACTATAAGAGACAGAGGGCACCATAGGCAGTTAGTATTGCAGGCGTGCGACCGGGAGAGGAAGTTGGCAGGCTAATGGGCCACTGTCTGATGGTGGTGGAAAATGTCTTGTACCAGTGGAGATGCAAAGCAGAAAAGGAGTCACAAGGAAGGCCTGGTGCCAGAGGGAATGAGACTGGGAAAGGGCAGGCTGTGAGACATGAGTGAGCTGGGAGGTGTTTAGAGAGATCTCTGTTCAGAGAAGCAGTCACATTGAGTGGTAGAGGTGAGGTAAAGTTTGAGATTCCTTTTGAAGGGTCCAAGTGTAGTAGAGGAAAGTGCTTCTTTATTGAGGGAATTGAACCATTGAGCGGCTCTATAGATAAAGGACCGCTGACCCATGGATGTATGACATCTAGGAACCTGAAAGGTTAGAGATTGGGCACCATGTGTTTGTTGAGTGCCACTGTAGGTAGTAAGGAGTGAGCTAACACCAGGTGGCATGAGACCGAGGAGAATCCTTTTGGTAAGTAAGCAGGTCTGGTATTGTATTCTGCTGAGAAGGGGTAGCCAGCTGGCCTGTGCATAGAGGTCACAGGTGTGAGTTTGTCGGGCCGCACCCATTAGTAGTCTACAGGCTTTGTTGAGAGAAACTGAGGTCCTGCAGAGGGCACTTGTTGAGGCAGAGCCATAGATGGCAAGGCCATAGTCAATGATAGAGGTGACAGAGCTGTAGATGGCTAGTTTAAGGGCATCTGCAGGCATACAGTGCTTGGGTTTGTGTAGTAGTCCAATCCGTATATTAGCAGTCTTGGCAACCGTGTCTATATGCCGGGTGTAGGAGAGGGTACTATCCAGGGTAATACCAAGGTACTTGAACCCTTGACATGTTCGGAGTGGGTTCCCAGCGTGGTTCTTGATGGTGAGGGACAGAGAGTTGTGCCTGCTCCGTCGGTTACAGAAGGACATGGCTTTAGTCTTGCTGTGGTTCAGGACAAGTTTATGAGAATTGAACCAGTCTTTGATGCGCTTGAAGTCGAGCTGCAGCTGGGATTCAAGGATTGTAATATCATGGTGGCTAGAAAACAGGACTGCATCATCTGCGTATAGTAATATTTTTTGGTGGCAGGCACTGGGGAGATTGTTGATGAAGAGGGAGAAGAGTAGAGGGCCCAGAATAGACCCCTGGGGGACTCCAGAGTGGACCAGTTTCTCATCTGAAGAGATCCCTGCAATCCTTACACGTTGGATCCGATTATCAAGGTAGCTGGTGAACCATGGAAGGGCATCGCTGGAGATCCCAATGGAGGACAGTTGCTTGAGCAGTAGGGGGTGGTTAACTGAGTCGAATGCCTTGGTAAGGTCTATAAATACTGCCCCTCCACAATTCCCTTTGTCAAGCGTGGTATGGATGAAGGTTGTAAATTCCAGTAGTGCAGTGGTGGTGCTGTGCCTTTTTCTGAAGCCATGCTGCTCTGGGCACTGTACATTGGACTTATCCAGGAATTCAACTAGTTGGTCCAACACTATTCGCTCCAGCGCTTTAGATAGTGGGGGGAGGAGTGAGATAGGTCTGTAATTGGTGTGGAGCATCCTATCTCCACTTTTGTGAACTGGTGTGACAGTGGCTTTCTTCCAGAGAGAGGGGAAATGGCCCAATCTAAGCGAGAGATTGAAGATCTTTGTAAGTGGTTCTAAGATTTCATCGAGGACTTGTGCCAGCAGTTTCAGGTCAAGGGAGTCACCACTGTACCCTTGTTTGCCCATGTCCTTTTGAATGTATTTTCTAGCTACTTGTGGTGGGACCTCCTTAAAAAAAACTTCGGGGTTGTATGTTCTAGTTGGGGGTAACTAGATTTAATACTACATTACATTGCATTAATGCACATTTATAAGTCCCCGCATGTGTCTGTTTCCTGTAGTGAATCAGGAATCTTTTATAATAGACCAGTACGTCCAACTTCATCGATGGACTCTCTGGATCTGAAATTATTTTAATCATGCAGTGTAGCGCAGTGGTTTAGGGCTCTGAGCTAAAAACCTGGAGACCTGGGTGTGAATCCCATGTTCCCCACTTGCATACTGTGTGACCCTGAGCAAGTCACTTAACTTCCTTGTGTTCACAGGTTGCACCTGTAAACAAGCTTTCAGCTTAGTGTGCCTCTCCTGGTAAAAAGAAAAAAGAACACTCTCTGTTCTGTATTTACTGTGTATGGATATGTTTCTGTATGCTTGCTGTACTATGTTGGCTTGCTGATGTTTTAAATAAAGTTTACAAAACAATGTAGCACTGCTACCCTATTTAAGAATAGAAAAATACACAAATAGCCCTACTACAATCTAGATGGTGCATAGTACACACTGTCCCCAGAAAATAGGTGCAGGGCCAATGACTTCCTGAATGGGGTACCAGACTCCATTGTCCGTGTGTAAGAGCAGCGCCCAGAATTTCATAGACAAGGACTCAAGTGGAGAGAAAGAGAAAATACAAAATTTATGAGAACATGGAAAAACAGAATCAGAATCATATAAGAAAACATACTTACCTATTCCCACATACAAAAATGCATACAGTATGTCCACGTATATAGACAGGGATAGAGACTGCTGGCAGAAAGGTAGTACAAAGACTACAGTATAGACTGAGGCAATACTAGAAAAAATGGGACAGAAAGGGGAAGTAAAACTAATGTGCTGGTAAGGTTTTTTTTTTCTCTCTACCGAGATAATAATTAAAACCAAATCCTCAAAAAACTGAAAATGGGGTGGGGTGGAGGACGGTTATATTTCTACAGTTACAAAATGTGTTTTATTTTATTTTAAATGAATTTGTGCATATGCTAAGATACACTTTGCTATCCCCAAAAGAAAAGGGGACAGTTCCTGATGGTAATTTAAACTCAGCCATCTGCAACCTCCCAGCTTGAATACCCAAAAGTTCTCTCTTTTGGATAGATTGAGAGCTCTATCCCCACCTCTGAGACCGATCTTGCAGGTCGTGTGACCTCTGTCTCCCGTTTAGCAAGGGGCAGTGTTTTTATTCTAAAGTTGCTACATCTACTTTATAGGTGTTGTTGCCCTTTAGTGCTCAACAGTAGTTGATTAGACTGCCTTTTTAAAGGCGGCCTATGGCTATAGCTTTTTTGGTCTGTGCTGAAAGGAGTGGAGATTGCTAGGCAACCACATGGGAGAACGAGAGCTCAATATCCACCTGGCTCACTAGTCTGGAGTCTCTGTGAGTGGAGGCAACATGGGCAGAGGCCATCGAAATTGATACCAAGATCAAACAGTTTAGGAAAAACTCATTAGTGGGTCCAGACAAAATATCTGCCAGACTGTTGCAAATTATGAAAGATAAATTGACATTGCAGCTCAAACATCTTTTTGAGAAGTCATTAAGAAGAGGAACAACATGAGATTGGAAGTTAGCCCATAGTGTGCCTCTTTTTACAAGCATTAGTCAATGCTGAATGTTTGCTTGCTGGTATTAGCATTGGAAATGCAGGAGTTAGACAGATGCAGAGCAGGAATGGCTATGAAGTAATGAAATTCACACCAACCCCACCTGCACCCTGCAGAGACGGACAGGTATTGGGTTGTGCATTTGGGTTATCGCCCAAAATGTTCATGCCATTTCATGTCACCCTATCCTGCAGACACAGACAAGTGTTGAGGTGTGCCTTGGGGTGTTCGGCTTTACAGTCACCCCACTCCATAAGGACATATGCTGAAATGGGTGCAATATAGGAGAATGGGGGTGAACTCTGGGGCCAAGGATTCCAAAGCACACCTCGATGCCTGTCACTGGCTGCAAGGTGGGGGGGTTGGGGTGGAATGACATGAGCATTACAGTCGGCAATCCAAAGGCACACCCTGATACCTGTCAGTCTGTACAGGGTGGGACGTTATGGTTAGAAACCCTAATGCACTGGGAGTTTGTTGGTATTTGTTGGTATTTGCACTACACATTTTCAACATGGCCTTTTTGTAAACCCCACCAAAGCATTTGGGACCACTTCTCATGAACAGTGGCACTGTGATTTTGTGAATGTGTCCCAAACTTTGAGTTCCCACAGTGACCATGGCATTGTGCACCAGATATACGAAAACACAGATGGGACAGGATGTGAAGAATGACAGCTGTACCATTTATAAGGAGGTGTGAAGAGATGGCAATGTTGAAAATCTGTAGTGAAAATATTAAAAATGCTCAAACTTCTGAGCGTACGTGGAAACTGCACAACGCATGCGCGTAACACAGTCATTTAGTGGAATGACTTCACCAACTGTTCAACATAGGCATTTTGTGACCTCAATCATGAACACTGTCAGTATAATTTTCTTAATCTGTCCCGAACATTGATTTCCTACAGCAACCGCACTATTCTGCGCCAGATGTGTAAATGCATATTTCAGGCAGGATGTGAAAAATTACAACTACACTGTTCATAAGGAGGCCTGAAAAAATGCCAATGTTGAAAATCCTGAGTGAAAATACTATGCGAAGTTACGAGGGTACATGGAAACTGCACAATGCATGCTTGTAATACAGTCATTTTATGGACGTTTATCACCAAATTTTCAACATAGGCATTTTAGGACCTCTGCTCGTGAACAGAGTCACTGTGATTTTACATACGAACATACATACGAACATACGAATCTATCAGCAGAACAGACCAATCGGTCCATCTAAGTCTGCCCGAGTATGCAGCTAGCAGCCTAGATTGCAGCTGCCCCAGTTTCCTCCCACTCAGTTCCTCCCCCACTTGTCTCAGCCCCTGCCCCCTAACTCTTCCTCTTCCTTTATCCCACTCCTTTGTAAAGCTATTGACTGTCCTACATGTTACCGCCCCCTCTGGCAGTGCATTCCAACTAGACACCATGCTCTCAGTGAAGTAGTGCCTCCTCATTTCCCTCTTGAAACGTCCCCCTTCCAACCTTAGTCTGTGCCCCCTCGTCTCTCTTCAGCTCCTCAGTTTAAACACCCCCTCAGTGCTAGGTTTATTTACCCCCTCAGGTATTTAAATGATACAATCATATCCCCCCATCCCTCCTCTCCTCCAGTGTGTACATGTTCAGCTCCTGCAGCCTAACTTCATATGCCTTTTCTTCTATCCCCTTTAACATTTTTGTTGCCCTTCTTTGCACCCCCTCCAGTAACTTTATCTTTCTCCTCAGGTATGGCCTCCAGTATTGCAGACAGTATTCCAGGTGCAGTCTGACTAATGATCTGTAGAGTGGTAGGATCACATCCCTGTCTCTAGATGAGAACCCTCTTGCAATGCACCCCAGCATCCTGTTTGCCTTTGCTGCTGCTCTCCTGCACTGGGCCAAGTTGTTCATGCTCCCAGTTACCAACACCCCTAGATCCTTCTACTCCTCTGTGATCCCCAACCTCACTCCCTCAACCAGTCCCTCTTCTGGTTCTTAATCCTGAAGTACATCACTTTACACTTCTTTGTGTTGAATCCTAGCTGCCACTCCACTAACCATGTCTCTAGTTTGGTTAGGTCCCCCTGCAGTTTTTCCCATCCATTCTCTTTGTCCACCACCACCCCAAATTTGGTATCATCAGTGAACAGACTAATCCTGCTCCTTACTCCATGTGCTGAATCGGAGGTAAATAGCCCAAATAGCACTGGACCCAGCACTGACCCCTGCGTCACCCCTCTTGTCACTGCTCTGGATGCCAAGAACTCCCCCCACCACCACACTCTGCACCCTCCCCTGTAACCAGTTCTCTATCCATTTAGTCAGCTTTTTTCCCACCCCCACTGCCATCAGCTTCCCCCTAGTCTCCCATGAGACACTGTATCAAAGGCCTTACTGAAGTCCAAGTACAGGACATGTACCATGTGGCCCCTGTCCAACTCTCTTGTCACCCAGTCATAATACTCTATTAGGTTGGTTTGACAAGACCTCCCTGAGATGAACCCATGTTGCCACCCATCTTGGAGGCCATTACTCTCTAGGAATGCCACCAGCCTCTCCTTCAGTATTGCCCCCACTATGGACATAAGACTGACCAGCCGATAATTTCCTGGCTCCTCCCTAGGCCCACTCTTGTGTATGGGCACCACATGGGCCACCATCCAGTCCTGGGGCACACACCCCATTTCCAGGTAGGTGTTGAACAGATCTGTCAGCAGCTAAGCCAACAGCTCTGCCATCTCTCTCAGCTCCCTGGGGTGGATGCCATCGGGACCTAGTGCCTTGTCTACCCTTACTGCACTCAGCCCCTCTAGCACCCCACTCCCTGTGATCACTTTGTCCGTCACCTCCTCCCCTCCTTTCCCCAACCCCCAGCTCATGTTGGTAGTGGACCATATCTTTTCTTTGAGAAAACGGAGCAGAAGTACTCATTTAGAATTTCTGCTTGCTCCTCCCCCTTTTCCACCCAATCCCCTCCCAGCTTTTTCCTCACAATATGTTCCTTGCACTTCCTCTTTTCCCTGACATACCTAAAAAAGTCCTTTCCCCCTCCATTTATGCCCTGTGCTAACCTTAATTCCCTGGAGGCCTTAGCTTTTTTCATCCTCCTGGCCATCTCCCTTGACCAGCTCCCTTAATTCTCCTTATCCTCTCCTTTCCCTGTTTCCTTGTACTGGCAGTATGCAGCCCTCTTTGTCCTCACCCCTTGTAGCACTTTCTTGTGCAGCCAGCATGGTTTATTGGCTCTGCTCTTCTTACTCCTGACCCTGGTGCAGGCTACTGTGGCCTTTGTTAGCCCAGTTTTTATGACTCCCCACTTTTGTTCTGCATCCATCCCCATCCTTATATCCTGGAGTCTCCCTTACAGTATTGCTCCCATCCTTCCAAAGTCCACCCTACTAAAGTCCACCACCTTGGTTGCCCATTCCTCCTGTCACGCTGACCAGCGTGAGAATGAGCCACACTGTTTGGTGTTCGCTACCTGCTAGTGGGTCCTCCACCCTTACCTCCCAGACCACCTCCCCATTTGCCATTACTAGGTCCAGAATGCTACCAAGCCTTGTAGGCCCACTTACCAATTATGTGAGAAGGCTATCCTGGAATGCATCAAGGAGCACCTGCTCCCTGGTACTGCTAGTGGCCGGGGTGCTCCAGTCACCCCTTGGTAGGTTAAAATCCCCCACTATTACCACACTTCCCCTTCTACACACCCTCCTTATCTTCTCTACAAACTCCCCATCCAGTTCCACGGATTGGGCTGGTGGTCTGCAAACCACTCCCAGCCTCAGCTTTCTGCCCTTGGAGTCCAGAAGCTGCACCCAATGCGCCTCTGTCCTCTCCTCTCCTCTCCTCTTCTCCCTTATCCCTTATGCATTTGATCCCATCCCTCACATAGAGTGCAACCCCACACCCTTCCAACCCCCCAGTCCCTTCTGTATATCCTGTATCCCAGGATTGCAAAGTCGCAATCATGGTACTCTGTGGCCCAAGTCTCTGTCAATGCAGCAATGTCCACCTTCCTCTCTGAAAGGAGCACCTGACGCTCTGCAGTTTTGTTCCCCAGGCTTCTTGCATTGAGAGAGACCACCTTCCACCCATACCCCTCCTTCTCCTCACTCTTCTCCTTGGCCAGTGTCCCTCCTCCAGGTAGTCCACACCCTTTCTCCTCCTTATTCTTACTGGGTGGTGGTGCCTTCTGTATTACACTCAGACCAGTCTGCCTGCCCCCTCCCGGGGTTATTATGCCTCCGCCTTTACCTATATCTAGGGGGGATGAGCTCATTAGTACCCCCTGTCCAGGCCTTTCTACCAACCACAGTCTTTTGGCCACCCCCCCCACTAGATTACACCCACCTTAGTAGAGATATACCTCTCTAATCCAGCCTTAATACTCCCCCTTTGCTCAAGTGTAGCCTGTCCCCCGTGTACAAGTCATTATTCCCCCAGACCCTACCCCACTTAGTCACTAACCCATAATTTTTGGTGTGGCATAAATCCCTCAGCCACTCGTTGAAATCCTCAATCCTACCCGTCCTCCCCGTGCTTGCACATGGTATCGGGAGTACTTCCGAGAATGCCACTGACTCCCACCCCTTCACACTGCCTGTCCAACTTCTCAAAACTCCTCCTCACTACTTCCACAGTCTCCCTCGCCAAGTCATTTCTACCCACATGCAACACTAAATGAGGCTTCTACCTGCCCATCACTGCATACTTGAGCAGTGTCTGCCCTGCCCCTCCTGCAGTCAACCCAGGGATAGCTTCAACCTAAATACGGCTGTGCCTTTCTCCCCTCCACCCCATCTCAACCCTTTCAGTATAGAATCTCCAGAGCAAGTACCCCCCAGTCCCTTACCCTTTTTCCCTTCTGATGCCCCTTCCACCACCACAGTATTCATTCTTCCCTGCCCCTTACCCCCGCCAGCTGCACCCTCTGTGACTTCTGTATCTGCACCCCCTACTACCGCCTCACCCCTTTTCTCTGCCTTATTCCTCCCATCCCCTTGAACCCCTTCCCAGCCTGAGTACTTCCTACTGGGCTTCACATGTTGACCTCCCCTCCTCCCCTGCTGATTTCCAACCCCTTTCCTATCCCTGTTGTTGTCAATTTAGAGCCCCCATTCCCTTCGACCCCAATAGTGATGCCCCTCCCATCCTTCCCCTTCCCGTAGCCTTCTCTCCTCCAGTCACCCCCCTTCCTTCCTTACTGGCCCCCTTCTACCCTTTCGTCCTCACTATCTCTTCCCCTATCTGTTGCCATCCCTCTCATGCCCCACTTGTCCTCCCCTCCAGTATGTTCTTGCTCCCTCTCTCTCTCCCGTAGCAGAGGCTTGAATCTATTCCTAGTCGATACTCCTCCTACATCTCCTCCCGCTGTCAATTCCCCTCTCCTACTTGTTCCCCTCCATGCCCCCTGGTCCCAACCCAGGTCCCTCCTTTCCCGTAGCATCTGTTCTCTCCCCTGGTACTCCTCGTTGTCTCTTCCTCCCCCATCAGGAGGCCCCCCCTCACCTCGGGCATCCCCTCCCTTCCCCTCTTTTTCTGCTAGTGCCTCTGATACTGGGGCAGCTTCAGTCCCTAGTTGTTCTTCCCGTCCCCTTGCCATGCCCTATCCCCCCAAGCCAGGATGCCTACCATACTCATCTGCCCTGCCACTTAGACTCCTCCTAAACTCCACAGTTACTCCCTCAAACTAGCCAGTTGTATACAGACCATACACCCCCATCCTGCACGCCCAGTCCAGGATCATGGCGGATCCACACCCTGTACACTCCACCACTCTTCTAAAGATGTCCGCCCTACTGACATATGGCACCTGCCCAGTTTTGGCCCCCATCTTATGCTACGGGCTCTTACTCCCAGTTTGTGTACCGTACTACAACTGTTAGGCCACTATTTACTCAAATTCCTGTTCCCCCCACACTAGTCCCCCTACTGCCCCCTTGCTGACTGAGTTAATTAAGTCTCAAATCTCATCCATTAGATACTGTATTACTGTAGCAGTCCTACAGCCTTCTTGTCCATTTTTCACCCCTCAGCTACCATACTTTTTGTTCTCAGTCCTCATATAGTTTCACAGCCCAGTTAGAAATCCTATTGCACTCCAAGTATTACTCAGCTCAGAGAAATAAATAGAACAAATAAATATGTATTATAACATGGGTTCCTAAAATTCTGTCTTCTTTAGGTCCAAACAGTTCACATGACCATGGATTAATGTCTGATATATCCACAGTTGCATGGTCACATGGCTTTATTTCACTGTTTTTTTGGTAAAACTCAAACAAAACATTGCCCATGTTATAAAAGGATTAACCCACTCCAGGGTATGGGTTTACTGAGCATTAATCCATGCCTGGGTGGCCAAAATCACTCGGCTTTGCCTCATGAGTCCAAAACCCCCCAGGTGTGGATTAATGCTCAGTAAACCCATACCTTATCGTGGGTTAATTCCTTCTTATTACGGCAATCCTAACAGTATAACTCAGTACTTAGCTCAGTTAGAGAAATAAACAGAACAACTAAATCTGTATTATTACAGCAATCCTAAAAGTATTCAGTCATTGCTTTGTCTCCACCCCAGCGACCCTGCCATAATATAGGACCACACAGGACCCTGGGTGGGAGGGTGGACAACTCTAAAGTCCCAACAGAGCTCCGTTGAGCTCACATACTCCCTCTCTCTCACTCACTCATTCTGTTTCTCCTGGTGCTGCAGGCTACCCTTTTGTACTGGGTTCCTGCCTGCGTTGGCGCCTTTTTCTGCCCACAAAGAAATCTGCAGCAGTCCTGACAGAGCTCCATTAAGCTCGCTCACTCCCCCTCTCTCATTCGCTCATTCTGTTTCTCCCGGTGCTGCAGGGTTCCCTTTTGTACTGGGCTCCTGCCTGTGTTGGTGCCTTTTTCTGTCCACAAAGAAATCTGCAGCAGTCCCGACAGAGCTCCGCTGAGCTCACTCACTCCCTCCCCTCTCTTACTCGCTCATTCTGCTTCTCCCAGCGCTGCAGGCTCCCCTTTTGTACTGGGCTCCTGCTTGCATTGGCACCTTCTTCTGCCCACAAAGAAATCCACAGCAGTCCCAACAGAGCTCCGCTGAGCTCCCTCACTCCCCCTCTCTCACTCACTCATTCTTAATCTGTCCCAAACACTGATTTCCCACAGTGACTGCTCTATTTGTGAAAAGATAGTTGTAACAATACTTCATTGAGCAAAGCTCATTTCAAAGGAGGTCCTCAATTTGTACACTCGTCTCAACAGGTCTGTTTGTACACTCATCTCAACAGGTCATTTATACCTAAAACAACAATTAATAAATATAAACATACAATAACCAAACATGTAGTAAAAACTTACAACCAATAAATATGAGACTAAAATCATTATACACATATTCAAGTTAACAAATAATTATAACAGGATTGTGGTTTTGAAACTTTGTCATAGAACCAACTTCTAATTGGGCTTAGTTGTACAACCTGATTAGTCGGTCTAAGATAAATTGACATATTATTCCAGAGGAAGATATCCCGCACCTGAAAGGAATTCTTACCTACTTTTAAATTATGACAGTGTACTTCAAATTCTGATCCCTGTGCTGACCTTAAGTTTACCCTAGGATTTCTCACTAAGAATCCATCTAAAATATAGAAGGGCATCTTACCCTGAGATACTTTATGCTTAAGATTTATAGTATGCCTATCTCTTCTATAGCTCAGACTCATCCACCCCAAGGATCTATACATGTGGCAATGATGGCTTAGCCTTGGAGCATTCAGAATGAAACGAGACATCTTATTCTAAATGATATACAGCTTGTGGAGAAACACTTTCGAGGTACCTACATATAAAAAGTCCCCATAATCTAACACGGGTAATATCATGGCATCTGCAGTATAACTCTAGAGCATACTTCCTGTGATATAAAATATTTAGCCCTATGTAACATTCCTAATTTCCTGCCCAGCTTAAGTAGCAAATTTTCCAGATGTGGAACCCAGCTGAGTCTATAATCCCAAATCATCCCTAGATATGTATGTTGTTCTACCTGTTTTATTTGAATACCCTGAATTGACTGGATATTTAAACTGTTTCCAGCACACCATGATTAAGAAAACGACTGAGTCTTTTTTATATTCAGACAAAGTCTGTGAATCCTAAAGAATTCATATAAATACAAAAAGGCATCTCGTAGATTTTTTCAGATCTCTGGTAAATATTTACCTTCTGCAGAAATGACAGTATCATCTGCATAGATATGATATTTTACAGAGGGATGAATAAATTTCAAGTCTTTAATATAAACATTAAAAAGCAAGGGGCCGAGTATCGACCCCTGAGGGACACCTGTGCCAATCTGTACTGGGGAGGACCTAAAATGTCCTACTTCAACTACAATTTGCAACCCCTCACCCCCATAGAGTAGAGTCTGGACAGGAGAATGCCGTGGTGCAGAGTGTCAAAAGCCTTAGATAAATCAATAAACAAAGCCCCCACTGACATTCTCCTGTCCTGACTCCCCTGTATGTCTCCCACTACCTTTAGCAATGCTGTATTTGTGCTATGTGCAGACCTAAAGCCTGACTGAAAGGTGTTCATCAATTTATTATCTTGTAAGTACTCCTGAAATTGTAGGGCCACTAGGCTCTCAAAAAGTTTTGAAATTATTGGCAGTAATGAGATGGGGCGATAGTTGTTTATGTCATGCCTGGTCCCCCCTTTAAATATGGAGACCACCGTGGAAAGTTTCCAGCCCTCTGGGAATTTACCAGATGTGAAAAAAAAATTAAACAGGTAGGTTAAGGGATGAGCAATACAGGGGGCCGCATATACCAACAGTTTGGATTGAATATTATCCAGACCTATTGCTTTTCTAGTGTTCAATTTAAAAAGAGACTCCATAACTTCCTGCACTCCCATCTTCCTAAATTTAAATCTTAAGTGGGTATCTAGCTCCGAAGGTACCTGATTAACTTATCCCCCTAAAATCAGAATTAAGGTCAGATTGAGTTAACTTTATACCAATTTCATAAAAAAATATGTTAAATGCATTAACCACTTGGTCATTCACTGAGACCAAATATCCATCCAACTCTATTCTTCTCACATGTTCACTGTTTTTATTACCAATTAAATCTGACATTTTCCTCCAAAATAACCTTGGATTTTGAGAAATATTGTTGTCAAATTCTGATCTATAATACGCATGTTTAGTTTGTCTAACTTGATAAGCATATTTATTTATGGCTTGTCTATAAGAAATCCAATCCTCGCTGTTTTCAGTTGATTTAGCAACATATTTTTATCCCTGTCCTTTTGCAATTTGTGAAGTGTAACATTATACCACCTTTGATTATTAGATTTCACTTTCCTTTTATGCACTGGGGCATGTAGATTGCTTATCCTTAAAAATTCATCCTGAAAAATTGCCATGCAGCAGAAACATTAGGTATTAATTCATATCTAGGCCAGGCTATGTTTTCTAAATCTAACATAACATTAACATAATTAAAAATTCCTATAGGTCCTCCAGGTAATTATTTGGTCTGACTTTGTAATCTTAAGCCCTTTTCTTAGCACAAATGTGACTTGATGATCTGAGAAGGCATCGGGTAAGATGCCACTCTAAGAATACAGTAGGGGATGATTGGTAAAAATTTAATCCAATAATGTAGAATTGTGAACATCTTTGGATTTATCCTAGTAGGGTCCATCACTAGTTTAATGAGCTGTAAACAATCTTATTTATTTATTTATTTGCTTTTGATGACCGGTTAAGTACACTAGGCAGTAGTCCTGCCTATTTTCAGGCATGACCCAATCTTGAAAATCAGTCAAACTATTTGTTGGATCAGAACAATTCCAGTGATGCTGCGCATATTCAAACCACACAAAAAGAACCATAAAAGGCAACTTTAAACAAAATGTTGTGTTAAATATTTCTACCTTATGAGAGCCCCTAGCACCTTGGCTTAGTGCCTTCAATGGGAGCCCCTAGTGCCCCCTTGAAGACACTAAGCCGAGGTGCTAGGGGCTCTCATAAGGTGGAAATATTTAATGCAACATTTTGTTTTTTAAAGTTCCCTTTTGTGGTTCTTTTTGTGTGGTTTAAATGTGCGCAGCATCATTGGAACTGTTCAGATTAATGCGTGAGGTAGCAACCCCTCTGCTGCAAACCCCTCATTAGCAGAACGCGGTCTGAGTTTTCTCATTTTATTTGTGGGATCAACCTGGGTCCAATTTACATTAAAATAACCCAAAAGCAATAATTCATGCGTAGCTTTGTATTTTACCATAAAATCATATAGGCTATAGAAAATGCTATTTTCCACTTTTGGAGGTTCATATAGCCCTGTAATTAGTATGGGTTTAATACAAGGAATCTTTAATTCAATCATTATAACCTCTAATCTCTGGTCTATTAGATCACTTTTAATTTCTGTTACTTCCAGTTCTTCCTTAACATATATCAGAATACCCCTCCCCTCCCCTTTTGTTTCTGTCCTTTCTAAAATGTTGGTACCCTTCTATTACAATAGAAGTATCTGATATTTTTTGTGCAACCATGTTTCTGTAATAATTGTAACTTTTGGTCTATAGTGACTTATCCAATCCTTAGTTGTTCCCAGTTTATTCCCTATACTTTGTGCATTAAATTGTACAACATTAAACTCTGTTCCCCTCAAAACCTCCGCATCCATGGAGTAACAGGGCCCTGGGTTGGGGTGAACATCTCTACATGTCATTAAAAATAACAAGACATATTTAGTTAAATCGCCATAACAACTTTGACCATTTCTATTGCATAATTTCTTAGAAAAAAGGTATAACACCTCTGTCATATGTAATGTAGTAGAAGATGAGGGTTTAATCACCCTCCAGAGTCCCAATACACACATACCAATTTTACAAGGTCAATGAGTAAAGAATCTGATAAACGTTTGGGACTTACTTCCCCCAAAACTGGCAAAAATAGCTAATATCCCAGGATAAAGTACTTCCTGGTAACTTAAGCTCCATTTCAGTATAGTTTGCAGTAGGAATAAATCTCTCTGAGCCCCCTACTTGAAGGAGACACAGAAAGAACAAACACAGCCGGGACTGATACACAGTTAAACAGTGCTGATTCCCAGATTCAGTTTAGTACAGGCCCAAAATAACCTACAGATCTTTTACAGATCTAACACAAACAGAACAGCAGAGGAAATAAGTGAGCATACAGTAGCTCACCTGGAACAATAATATTGGTAATTACAATTCCCTAACTCCCATACATTACAAAATACAAAGATAATCTAATGTAAATCCCCTAAACCTTTAATAACGCATATGTAATTGAAGCAATTAACCTAATAAGGCTCAAGTTAAAGTATGAAATTCTTACCAAGTGGCCCAGCCACTGATGCTCACGCCAGAGGGCTCGCGCCTCAGTCAGGCATGATAATTTTATACACCTCAGCTCCTCCCCTTCTTGTCCCAGCCCCAAATCAGCTCACCACCGAGCTCCCTCAACAGCCTTTGTAATGGCAGATGGTATTTAGACATGGGGGAGAACTGGATAACAAAATGACTCAGTAACAGAAGTCAGAGAGTGACTGTAAATGGGCACCCCAGTCTCTGGGGAGGGTAGTATGACAAGTGGGGTCCCACAGGGATCTGTATTGGGACCTGTACTATTCTAACTATTTATATCAGATTTAACATCACACCTAAATAGTTGGGTGTCAAAATATGCGGATGACACCAAAATAGGAGGTCCATCAAAATACTATACAGAAATGGCCTTGATCCAGGAAGATCTGGATAAAATAGCTGCATGGACAGACAAATGGGGGATGAAACTAAATCTAGGTAAATGTAAGGTGATGCATCTGGGGAAGGGCAACATACAGAAAAATTATGATTTAAATGGCTAACTATTATTAAAATCATGTAACGAAAAGGATTTAGCTGTACATGTCACGAATGACATGGGTACCTTTAAGCAAATGTTAGAGGCCATAAAAAAAGCTAAAAAAAACATCTGGGCACTGAAAAGAAACATCACTTCCAGAGATAAAGGTATGATGATGCCTTTATTTTGAGCATACGTCCATCCACACCTTGAGTCTGTATCCCAGTTATGGAATCCATATCAGAAATGTGAGATTACAGTATAGAGAGAGTCCAGAGAAAATTTACAAAATCTATCAATGGAATAGAGGGAAAAACCTACAAAGAATGGTTAAAAATACTGGATTTAATGTTTCTTACAACTAGGTGTACACATGGAGATATGTTATTCATGTATGACATCATGCAAGACCCAGTATTGTTAAATGAACTCAACATAAAATTTCAGGAAGGAATAATGGAGATAATGGACACCATTACAAATTAGGGGACCACAATTTAGAAGTAACAACTGAAAGTATTTTTTTACATCTAGGGTTGTGAATGCCTGGAATACACCACTAATTGAAAATGTTATTAGTAAAACAAAAACAGAATTTAAAAAGAGGCTTGATATATACATAACAGAAGGCAGAAAACTTCGGTATTTTGAATAAGTCCTATAGGAGCCAAAATGGGCACATGCCTTCTAACTCCTGATAAGTCCTTAGTATGATCCTTAGTATGATTCTGACTTGTTCAATCCCAGTGAATTTAATCTGGTGTATCTGTAGCATGCACATGTGTTGCAAGAACATATTCCATAATCCTATTTTAAGTGGTCCTCATGTGGTCCCCAATGTATTTCTTAAACTTCCTTTTTGTCTTGCCCATATTGTATACACCACAGACACACTCAAACACATAAACCACATACATGGTGTCACATGTAATCAAATCCAGGATACCCAGTGTCTTGATTACAACTAGATTGAAAATAGTGGTGCTTACATTTACCATGCCACAGTATTTACAGTGTTTGCATCTCTTACTCTCCATTAGGGGTTGGGCCACCATGTGTTAATCATAGAGGATTGTTGAACTGAGTGGACTACTTCATCTCTTGAGTTCCTAGCCCTTCCTGTACAAAACTCAAGGAGGGTATTCACAACTGATTTGAGTCTGGTATCAGATCTCAGGACACCCTCATTTTTATTAATAATTTCCCTAATCTTGTGTACCCTGATAGGGTAAGGGTGATGAAATTAACCCCATAATTACAACCATCACTCTTTGTTGCCTTTACTACTAATAAATCAACCCTGTTAACAGACTCATATTTCATTCTGACAGCATCATCTGTGGCAGCAGAGTAGCCCCTGATACCAAACCTACTCTGTAAATTCTCAGATTCACTATGAGACTCCCCCTCAGAGCTTCAGTTCCTGTGAGCTCTGCAAATAACATCTTAGGGGTGTTTATGGTGTTGTGGGGCTGGCACAGACTGGCTAACAAGACTGTGTTTCTGTCCTTTGGCTTATTGTGGATGCCTGTCTCTATGATACCAGTGCTGTCCTTTTGTCACAATAATGTCAAAGAATGAAACACTGTGCTTGTCGCTCTTTACTTACAATTTTCTGTTCACATTGGAGCCTATTCACGACAGTCTGGATTGCCTATGCACCACATACAGTATCTGAGGTGCCTAGGCAACTCCACATTGGAATGCCACACAGCAGGGGTCCAGTGGACCCCCAGTGACATTCACTACAAGCCCCTTGCATACAGGATTCCCTAGCCGCCTGTGCAGCTATGAGCTATGGTCAGTTCCGTGAACATGGCAGGGAGTGTACCCTCATTCCAAGTCATTCACTAAGGTGCAGAGTGCTGGACCTGGAGGGTGCGAGAATATGTGAGGGGGGACATTGCCTTATCTTTTACTTGCCCCCTCAATGGAAACTCGCTGGCTGCAGAGAGCCAAGGGAACCCCCTTCATACTGCTGCCCCAGCCCACCGGGCTGCCTGGGAGGGCTGAGGGCAACAATACAAGCTTTCACCTGTCAGAGTAAGCTTGTTGGGGTCTGCACCTTCAGAGGATCCCTTGGACACATGCAGTAGGTGATCCACTTTGGGGCCCAGGATGGGCATTTGATTAGATGCTTGCCTGAGGCCCATAATCTGCTTCTGTGCAGTTACATGCTGGGGGGCAGTGACACAGATGGGTGCCCTGCTGGTGCCTGTGGTACTGAATACTGTTCATCCTGTGCCTGTTCAGGGTCATGTAGCTTTGTGGGCTAGGTACGTACAAATAATGTGTATCTGGTTCTCTTGTGTGTAGGCCCCATTAGTGCCATGAAGGTACTCCAGAAAACTGTCCAACTCATGCTTCATCTCCCACCACACCGTAAACACATCATCTATATAAACCAGTGTCCCAGATAATTTTTGACAACTGTGCTGCTGTGTTGTGCATCTTTCATTGGTGCCATCCTCACACCCACAGCTGCCCCCTGTGTTCAGCGCTATACTAAGTGTTATGTTCAGTGCAGCACAAGTGCACTGCACTGTGCTGGAACTATTTGTGCTGTGTCTATGCAGTGCATTTTGCAGCACATGTACAGCCCTACATTCAAAGGTGCTAGTGCTGGGGCAATTCCTCTGAATAAATCCTGGCACTAGCACTAGCATGGCACCAACGCAAGCACAACACAGGCACTGCTGACTGAATATGTGGTCCATGGTGTAAAATGAAGAGCAGTATCAGTTTCCACATAACACAGACATGGGGATGGTTGTTGTGGGTGGTGTAATGCAACCTGAGGGTCTGAACTGAGATGCAGTGCAGAACTTTGAGTTTATACTGTAAGTTTGTACTGCAATTTCTGCTAGTGTATGGGGGTATTTAGTTCCTTTATTATGGAGGGGAAGATCATCTTAACTTAATTGAAATACAGGATTACAGATCATACACAATGCCACAGTACAGAAATATATACTTTATGGGAGGTCAGTGAAACATGCAAACCGAAACTTGGGTGCATGATAAAATAAATTCAAAAATTACAACACTATGGCTGCAGAAATGACACAAAAAACTAGCTCATCACACAATTAGAGCAGTACAAATATAATACCTAAACCCATTAGAACACAGTGATACTGTCCTGTTATTCCATGATAACCAGACAGTGATGCAAAAATGAGACTGCACGCAATATGTCAATACCTGCATAAAAGAGCAACCACTGTTTGTAGTGTTGTGGTTTTTCGATCTCCCAGCACTCTCCAGTATCAATTTACACCAATGACTTTGCTTACCTGGTCATTTCCAACTGCTGCTAGACAAGACTGCTGTTTGCCTTGCTGTTGGGTCATGACCTCCCTCCTGACTGAAACTGATGCCTGGTCTGCTTTGTCATCAGCCCAGTTCCCAGTAAGCAGAGGGGCTACTGAGGCCAGAGGCAGAGCTGGTGATGTCTCCAGGGGTTGGCGGTAATCACATAAAACAGCAGCGGTGCTAGTGGCTGCCCATTGAGTGCCTGCAAGCGTGACTGGCTCACGCATGAGTGGCATGAGTCACCCAGTGTGAGTCCACCAATGGAAGGCCACCCAGGAGGCTTTACTTTTTTATTATCTTTGCCTTTTTTAATTTATTTTTTTTATTATCTTAGTTTCTAAACAGTTTGAGTACTTAGTGTAATTATGAAATAGCACAGTTGTACTGGGGTATATTATGAAATCCGGAAATTTGGTCTCCCAACCTGCACTACACTACACCGAACTCAGGAGACTGAATTTCAGAATCCGATGGAGTTATGTTGGGGGGCTTGGCCTCTGTACCCCGGATCTCGGAGTTGGTAGTTAGTTACAGGGTGCAAAAAGTTAAAAAGTTCCTCTACCAGAGCAGAGACCCTGTCCCAGAAAATTTGCTGGTCAAGCTGCAGGAGCATTAGTGTTCCACATCATGGAGCAGCTCGGCCAGCTCCTCACTCCATCGCCCTCACAAGGTTACACCAGGCAGAACCATGTTCCACGGGTGTAGCCTAGCATTTTACTGGGTGAAATACAATTTCACTATTGGGCAACACTTTCCGGCATCCCTAATTTCGGGATACTGAAGTCGGGTCCATGAGTTTCGGTACGCTCAGCTTCGGTATCCTGATAGGATATCTTTGTACTGTAGTTGCAGGTGTTTAATTTTATTGCATCTTTTTTGGTTTTTATTGTTTTTATTCAAAGCAGCTCAGTTATATTTTTCTATTTTCCGTTGTTTTTACAGCATGTTTTCTACAATGTCTAGACTACTGCTTGTATCTGTTTTCACAGCTGCTGCCCTTTCCCTTTCCGATACAAACATGACCTATCTAGCTATTTCTTAACAGTCTGATCCAACTAAGGATACTAGAAATGATCTTACTTTTTCACATCTGGTGTTACATCAACTATTATTTAGTTTTTCAAATTTAGTATGCCTTGGGTGTCTTCGTAAATACAGTAGGTTGTAGGGGATTTAGGATTTTGGAGCAAGCCAGTTTTTAATAATCTAAGTAACAGCTCCTCCTATGTCTTTCTGCAGCTTTAACCCCTTTTTGTGTAATTTCTCTTATTATGCCAGGAGACATTGAACTAAATCCAGCCACAGTAATCATGATATGATTCAACCGGAATCCTTTGGAAGGCTGACTGATTAAGACTTGCACAGTTAATTGTGCAAAGTTTTTGCACAAAACAAGAGAGTTGGAAGTCTGGATTTCTCTTTATACACAAACTATTCTAGGTCTGACAGAGTCTAATCTAAACCAAAAAATCCTGATAGTCAATCCCAGATAAAAGGCTATATGCCAGATAAAAGGCTATACATTTATTTGAAGTGATAGTGCTGGCAGTATGAACGGTGGATGTTTTATAATATTTTACAATAACTGCATTAATCTTACCAACAGCAGAGTCACAAACTTAGGCACCGCAGTGTACTGTGCAAAAAAATCTTACTTTATTTCAAAAAGTGCTCCATACACAAGCAGCCGCCCTACAGATTGGAGACACCTTGACTGGTTTCACACATCACGTGCGTCTTCAGGAGGATGTACTCCATCATGCCCACACTCATTAAAAGAGCTACTGCTGAAAGTGACAGTGCAGTTAAAACAACATATATACAGGGGCCCAGATATTCAAACTGCGCCAGGCTGTGACGCAAGCCTGGGCGCAGCGCAACTTGGCTGCGCAGGGGCGTTGACCGGGCGATATTCAACAGAGCTGCACCATGGCTCAGCATCATTGAATATCACACCCTGGCCACCCTGCAGTGTGCATGGTGCAGTGGCACTGCACCAGCGCCAGTGGCCAGAGTGGAGCATGGGGATGCGCTGAGCACAGTTCCATTACGAAAGGTGCAGCAACCCACGATTTTAAAAGTTGACATGCAAATGGGGCCATAATGTATGCAAGGCGCAAATGGGGCCATTTGCATATCATTATGGCCCCATTTGCATGCAGGTGCGCCAATCCCCGACGACTTGTGCCTGGCGCCCTGCCAGGCAGCAGCCGTCGGGGACCGATGCCCCCTGCAGCGCGGCAATGTGCTCCACAGCCCGATCGCGGGCATTAGTACAATAAATAAAACACCCTATATCCTTGGTGGTCCAGTGGACTGCTGTCTGCCCGATCGTAGGATAAAAATATATTTATTGCCGTATCCTATATCCCTGGTGGTCCAGTGGACCGCTGTCTGCCCGATCACGGGATAAAAATATATTTATTGCCAAATCCTATATCCCTGGTGGTCCAGTGAACCGCTGACAGCCCAATCGCGGGCTTAAGTAAAAGAAATCAACCCATATCCCTGGTGGTCCAGTGGACTGCTGACAGCCCAGTCGTGGGCTTAAGTAAAAAATAAAGAAACCCATATCCCTTTGTGGTCCAGGGGACCCCCCCCTCCCCCACTGATCCCCACGCCCCATCCCCGGTCAGAGGCGCAGCAGCACCTCACCTGCCGCCCTGCCGCCCACCGACGACACCGTAGGTAGGGCTGTACCCCATTGGTCCACAGCATGGGCCAATGGGGTCACCTATACTGTACTACATCCAGATATGTAAATGGATCCATTCACATATCTGGATGTATATAATACAGAGCTGCATTCCTTTGGCTCGCGCTGTGGACCAATGGGTGTACAGCCCTTACCTCGGTGTCAGTCAGCAGCGATAGGGCAGCAGGCGGTGAGTGTTGATTCCCACCGCTGACCGGGGGCGAAAGGGTGGCGGAGATCAGTGGTTGGTGGGGGGTCCACTGACCACCAGGATATGGGTTTCTTTATTTTACTTAAGTCCGGATCAGCTGTCAGTGGTCCACTGGAACCACCAGGGACAAGGGTTGATTTCTTTACTTGCTTCCACATTGGCTGTCAGTGGTCCACTGGACCACCAGGGATGTAGTTTGATTTCTTTTACTTCAGCCCGCGATCGGGCTGTCAGCGTTCCACTGGACCACCAGGGATATAGGATTCGGCAATAAATATATTTTTATCCCATGATCAGGCTGACAGCGTTCCACTGGACCACCAGGGATATAGGATTCAGCAATAAATATATTTTTGTCCCGCGATCGGGAAGACAGCGGTCCACTGGACCACCATGGATTTAGGATTAATCTTTTGTTTACTTAAGCCGCGATCGGGTATGGGGGGGCCGCCACAGAAGTTAGGCCGGAGCTTGGGTGGCCATCCACAGGTGGCAGCTGCCATGCTGTGCCCTGCAATATGGCAGCTCACCTGTGGGTGGCCAGCAGTTGCTCCTTTTTTTTTTTTGGATCAACTTTTTGCAGCACAAGTAGGGGTTGTGCATGCATGGCTCAGCACATCCCGGGCCGAATATCAGGCTGTGCAGTGTGTGCATGGGCATGCCCCCCCTACCTGCACCTGCATACATTACTGATGCACTCCGGCACATCAGGATTTGTGCCAGGCACAATTCCCGTTTGAATATCATGCTGGGACGCATCAGTGGGTTGTGCATGGCACAACACTGTTGCGCCACATGCAACCCTTTTGAATATCTGGGCCAGTACATTTAAGACAACATTTAAAAGCAGTAACAGTAAACAAACAGCCCATATAACCTCAGTTGAGTTGCCTCTCTCAGACGGGGATCTAAGCTCAAGAGATGCCAGTGCTTCCTTATTATTCCCTCTATTGCACCTGACTGCCTACAGTAAGTGCTGCCAAAATGCATCCTGTTTGGTGTCATATTCTGACTTCTAGGGGACAAAACCTCTTCTCTACTCGTACTGGATTAATGATTGTGTCCACAGTTGGCTAATGAATATCATATTACCTCCTTTTGGCACAGAATATATTTTATAACCTAGGAGACTAAATAAATTAATTGGTATTAGCCATATCCTGGAGCTGATAGCCATAAGTTGAAATTATGTATTTATTTTGTGCAGATCACTTTATTTAGTATTGCAATATTTATATTGCTTATTTTATTTATTTATTTAAGAGATTTACCAGATAAGCATTCTGAGCGGGGACCACTCGTTTCCAGATGCGACCTGGGGTTACATAGGTCAAGGATACAGTTAAATCACAGTACAGCAGTGTTACATAGGTCTAGAGCAGCAACAGTAGTCGCAGTACAACAGTGTGGGTAGACAGCAGACAGCAGGTGCAAAGGCTTTATTATATATGTCAGCTAAATCTGTGGGTGGCAGTTATACTGAGGTTATGTGGACTGTTCCTTTACTGTTACTGCTTTTAAATGTTGTCTTAAATGTACTGTATATATGTTGTTTTAACTGTACTGTCACCTTAAGCAGTAGCTCTTTTAATGAGTGTGGGAATAGTGGGGTACATCCTCCTGAAGATGCACGTGATGTGCGAAACTGATTGAGGTGTCTCTGATCTGTAGGGCGGCTGCTTGTGTATGGCGCACTCTTTGAAGTAAAGTACAATTTTTTGCACAGTACACCATGATGCCTATGCTTGTGACTCTGCTACTTGTGATTAGGTACTGGAGGGCACGCAAGGTGTGTGAGCTGAAATTTCATTTTGGCATTAACCTCACCAAACCTAATACTATTTATACTCCTAAAACTAATAGTGAGTGACTTGTACTTGAAAATAATTTGGGAAGAGCATACAAATTGCATTTTTGTACAGTATGCAATCCACCAAAAAAAAGGAATTGAGAGCTTAAAAGATGTTGTAAAAATTCTGGGCTTCTGTTAGGGACTTCACAAGTCGTGAAGAAAAAAAATATTGAAGTTATAAAACCTAATGAGCAACTTATATCAGAGTCATCTTAGATTTGTGCAATTTTGTAATACATTTTGGGATATATCTAAGTATAAAGTTGCCCTAAAAGAAACTAACATAAATTTGCCCAGTGATTGTGTTGTTTCTACAGCAAATATAATTCCTACATTTTATTTTTGTGCAAAGTCAATTCAGGTGTAAAAATGCTAAAATACAGTAGTTGTCAACTGACAAAAGTCTAGGTGCAGATGGAATAGATGAAAGGCAGTCTCTGATACCAGCACCTACTTCAGGTACGTTAATTAATGTTGCTCCCCAGAAAGTATAAACTGTGGACCAGGTAGGATTTCCAATTAAACATTTTCTTTTTTAATGAACTTTCTTAAAAAATGTATTTCAAGTATCCATACATAAGCATTGTTGGTACACTAAAATCATCAACTGCTGTGAAGTCCAAATAGTTTCAAACCACCAACTGGTACTTCTGGTCCCATATCCACTCAGGGATAAAGGTGTGCGAAATCACAAAAATTCACTCCGCAGAATATTTTGCTTAGAAGCTCAACCTCGCAAAGTATTCGGCTGGGCAAAGTAGGAATTTCATGGAGAATTTTGTCAGCTTCATGGGCAAAATGACTTTGTACCTCATTAGGTCAAATGCCAAGCGTTGGCATTCGCAAAGTCAACTTTGCTGGCAAATTTTGCTGCAAACAGGAGACGTTCGCTAAGTATTGTTGGGTTGGAGGTCACATGTGGCTGAACAGCCAATAGAAAGCTTAGGGAATCATTTCCCCATACAGTTGCGAGAGAGTGAGAGAGAGAGAGAGAGAGAGAGAGAGAGAGACAGAAGAGAGAGGAGCTGCTTCTCAATCAGCAGTTTGTGGATAATTTTCCTAAATATTGACTTTTAATACATTTTAAATCTCATCTATTGAGTGCAGGATTACAATCTGGAGGGTTTTCTAGTGTGAGTGTTGATTTTGACTGTGTCTGTGACAGTGTGAGTGAGTGTGTGTGTGTGTGTGTGTGTGCTTTGATTTGAATGCTACTGGGCCCTGCCTCCCCACCCCTTTGTGTTTTACAGTCTCCCTCCCCTTCCTTTTTTTAATTCATTGAGCTTTAAAATAATATAAAAAGCTGTCTATCATTTATTGCTTTGCCTTGTAGCTGCCCTCCCCACACACGTTTTGAATAGCATAGCAGCAGTTGTATCCTTCCCAGCTTGTGTCTGCTTTAGTTGAAATCCATCTTTTCACTCTGGTAGGCTGTGGTAGCGTGTCCGACCAGTTGTTGTACCCCCCCCGTTGTGTGGTGTTAGACATAGCGTCCAAACTTAACAGTGTTCCAGATGGATTTTTGCAGAATTTCACTGAATTATCCCGTTATTGAGAACACCAGTGGTATCCCTCCCCCAGACTGTGTTACTGCTCTGTTAGCAAAGTACATCCCAGCTTTATAAATCCATCTAATAATCACTCAGGTATCCTACCCGACCTGTTGTTGTACCCCTCGTTGTGTGGTGTGAGATATAGTGTCCAAACTTAACAATGTTCCAGACTGATTTTTGCAGGATTTCACTGAATTTTCCCCCTGTCATTGAGAAAACCAGTGGTATCCTTCCCAGATTGTGTTACTGCTTTGTTGGCAAAGTACGTCCCAGCTTTATAAATCCATCTAATAATCACTCAGGTACTCTATCCGACCTGTTGTTGTAGCCCAGTGTGCTGCTATGAGAAATAGTGCCCAAAAGTAACAGTTTTCAGACTGATTTTTGCAGGATTTCACTGAATTTTTCCGTTATTGAGAACACCAGTGGTATCCCTCCCCCACACTATGTTACTGCTCTGTTGACAAAGTAAGTCCCAGCTTTATAAATCAGTTTAATAGTCACTCAGCTACCCTACCAGACCTGTTGTTGTACCCCCATTGTGTGGTGTGAGACACAGCATCCAGACTTAACAGTGTTCCAGACTGATTTTTTTAGGATTTCATTGAATTTTCCCCTGTTATTGAAAACACCAGTGGTATACTTCCCAGACTGTGTTAATGCTCTTTTGGCAAAGTACGTCCCAGTATTATAAATGCATCTAATAATTATTTGGGTACCCTACCCCTACCTATTGTTGTACTCCTATGTGCTGCTGTGAGAAATAGTGCCCAAAAGTAATAGTTTTTCAGACCAATTTTTGTAGGATTTCACTGAATTTTCCCCTGTTATTGAGAACACCAGTGGAATCCCTCCTCCAGATTGTGTTATTGCCCTGTTGGCAAAGTACATCCCAGCTTTTGAAATCCATCTAATGATTCGGGTTGCCGGGCACCCTACCCAGCCTGTTGTTGTACCCCCATGTGCTATGAAAAATAGTGCCCAAAAGTAACAGTTTAATCTCTGTGTTGCTAAGCCTTAAAGAGTCACCGACGCCTCAAGAAGAACTTTGAAAATATAATATTTAGACACAAAGCACCTTATATTTCTCATTAGCTCTGTATTTCTTATACCCATTATTTATTACTGAAGTCATATGCAAGAAAACAGGAGAGTTGTTCCCTGAGGGTTCATCAGCTCCTTTTGTGTCTTCACAATCTGATATCATAATACTCTGTTTGTGACATCATAGTTATTCCCATGACAACAGACTATGATGTCCCAACAGAGCATTATAATTTCAAGTGGGGAATAAGCCACAGAGGCAGATAAACTCTGAGGGATAAAAACTTGTTTTTTGTGGAAATGTCTTCAGTAATAAGTACTGGAGGGTAGAAATCTGTAAAATATATATACATATACAGTATATAAAATACAAGCTGAATTGTGGCTAAATATTGTTTTCCAAAGTTTTTCCAAAGGTGTCAGCTGCTCTTTAGAAAATAAGAATGCCAGCAAAGAGAAACAAGAAAGGGAGAGGAGCGAGTTACATAGGCAAGACTTTAAAATCATTTGTGAAAAGTTGTGCAACTGAAATGGTGAAATAAGGAGAGTCTTCTGATGTGGAGTTGCCATCAACAAGTTTTACATTCTCTGGAATGGGTGCTGTTAGCAGTAGTGCTATTAGTGTTTACATTTTGTAGGATGCCCTACTAGTAGATGGACTCTTATTGTTGTCCTCACAAGCCACTTGCAGCTAGTCCAGTAGCTATGATCTCAAAGCACACACTGTACCATTTTTTTTTTACTTTTCTCTTTATGCTGCCTACCGACCTCATCATTCCACTCATTCAGAGCCCCTACAAGCCTCGCCACCTTGGCTTCCCGACACAGGAGTCTACCCCTAGAGTGGTCACCCCCTCAGTAGCCCTGAATACCCCCGGATAACCCCCTGGGTGGGGTGAGGACAGGTCCCCTCTTACCTTCTCCCCGGATAACGGTGGAGCGGTGATACATAGTGGAATCTGCTCTCTCATTGTCGGTCACCGACACATTTGTTGCTAGAGGAGTCATCACCTAGGAGTGACGGACCATTTTTCCTTGTTCTGTTCCCCGAAGATGTCAGCGCTCTAGAAGATCCAATTGGGAGGTATGCGTAATGACGCAACTCCTCCCAGGATTCCCGGCTAATGCTGCCCCCTTTCCCTTGCGTGACCCGACCTGCACTGCCAACCCCGGGTTCACCTGAGAGAGGGCAGTAGAGCAGCGGGACAGGCACAGAACCTCTCCCCAGAGAAGGAGAGCCGCTGCTGGGTGCTCAATCCCTCTCTCCACTGCCGCCCCCCAATGGTCCAAGCTCGTCAACAAACCTGGGTCGATGGTGTGGAGCGAGGTGTGGCGTCCAGCACCTCAACCCTCAGTGCCACCGGGCCGACACAATATTGTACCATTCTGAGTCAGGCAATACATGGAAGTATAGCCGTAGGTATTTCAGATTTTCAATGGCAACTGTTTGTGGAAGCTCAGTTCCATCCAATTTCTGCTGCTCCGAGAAGAACTGCCAGTGCCAACTTCATGACTCACGTTACATCATGATGAATCATGTTTATGGTCATCACGAATCACATCACTTCAACTTTTTTTGGTTCAACCCTGTTTTTTCTTTTTTGTTAATCCTCGGTTTCATCATGAATCAGGACACCCACTTATATCATGTCGCTCACAAGCCTTGGTTCAGTTTGATGCTTCTGTTAGTGTTCAGCTTCTGCAGGATGCCCTACCTATTGTGTTCCACACTGAGAGCCATTGCTGAACATCATTGGTGACATACATTACACACACATTGTTCCCTTCTACAAAAAGTCAGACTCGGGAGGCTGGTTTAGAAAAAGGCAGACACTGCTTAATGTGCAGTGAACAGCTGAGGCAGGAGGTGACAGTGACACTTTGGCTTTGATGCAGCACATGCTCGACTTGTTGGACTCCAACCTTCATATTGTTGGATTTCTGCAGTCTGATGACTTTGGCATTGCCACCATGCTTGACTCACATTATAAGCATGGCCTGGAGTCTGTACTAGAAGGTGGGCATCAGAGGGTAGAAAACCTTACTAACATTCTGGTCAGAAAGGTTAGAGGGGAATAGATGCTCAAGACACATAGGGCATCAAGAGTTTCTGCTACCACCACCACCACCACCACAGCACTGTCAGCATCACATGCCACGACTATTTCAACAGACAGACAAAAACCAAAAGCCATCAATCCCATTTGGGAGGTTTTAAGCAAAGTTGGTGTTGCACTGATGGAAGAGCATAATGAGAAGGAGCAGGATGATTGACTGGAATCAGAGCAGCACGTCACATGGTTGACTGTTTCATGGCTGAAGAAAAACACCTTGCAATTGATGATGAGCCATTATTGTACTGGATGAGCAAGATAACTGAATGGCCTGCACTTGTTTGTTGTTGTTTAAAATTTTATTCAGATTTCATGAATTAGAAAAGTTGTTACATACTCCATTGAGCAAAGCTCATTTCAAAGGAGGTCCATTTTTCAAAAAAAAAAGAGAAAAGGACAAACTGTTACACATGCAACATTATAAAAGAAACATTAAATACATCATACAAAATCATTATTACACATACATATTATTAAAATTTAGACACAGAATACGAAAACAGTCACTAAACAATATGTGGCATGGTCGCTGCTAGATAAGTACACCCACACAACAAGTTAATATTGCATCTGATTTGGTTTTATACCACTGTTTTGTAATACCCAAATTGATTGCCTGATTGTTTTGACATAAAAAATGAGTAATAGATTCCATACTGCAGGCCCCTTTGCCCAAATAGCAGATTTGCCCATGTTAGAATTACATCTAGGAACATCAAATTCCATGCCAGAGGCAGACCTCAGGTTAAATTTGATTTCCCTGATAGAAAATAGATCTAATAAATACTGTGGTAAGTTAAGTTTATATACCTTATGCATAAGTGTAAGAAGGTGCCATTCTCTTCTATCATTCAATCTTAGCCACTGCTAAGATCTATATAAGCTGCAGTAGTGAGTCTCTCTAGGTACCTCAGGTATAAAACGAGCCAACCTGTTATTGTATAGATTGTCCAATCCAGCAAGTACTCCCCCTGCTGCCCCCGCATAAAAAATATCCCCATAGTCTAAAACAGTGAGTAACATAGTATTTACCACCCTTAATCTAATATCTGGAGACAAGTACTGCCTTATTTTATATAGTGCTCCCAGTTTATTACCTAAATTCTTCTTCAAAATTTCAATGTGTGGTTTCCAAGTTAGCTTAGCATCCAAAGTCAATCCTAAGTATTGATAATTGTCTACTCATTGAATGGTAATACCATCCATGGCTTTGATTTCAAGATTATTTGTTTCAGCAAGCCTAGAAAATAGAATCCAATTAGTTTTTTTTCACATTTAGGCACAAATAGTGTTCCTGAAAAAAACCCTGCAAATTGTCAAAAGCTATTTGGAATTTTGTTTGGCTACTTTCAGGATCCTTTCCTTCAGTATATACAACTGTGTCATCTGCGTATATATGGTAGTGCGTTTCTCGATCACTGAACTCTAGATTGTTAATGTAAAGATTGAAAAGTAATGGACCTAATACTGACCCTTGTAGAACTCCCTTTTTAATTTTGATTTGTTCTGACTTAAAAGAACCTATCTCAACCAACTGTTCCCTATTCAACAAGTAGGAAGCGAACCAGGTCAGCCCTTTTTCTTGTACCCCAATGCCGTGTAGTCTGGACAGGAGAATGCCATGGTGCAGAGTGTCAAAAGCTTTAGATAAATCTACAAATAGTGCACCCACAGACATTCTCCTGTCCAGACTACTCTGCAAGTCACCTACCTCCTTTGCCAAAGCTGTTTGTGTACTATGAGAGGATCTAAATCCTGATTGATGGGGATTCATCAGTCCATTATCTTCCAAAAACATGTTAATTGAGTAGGCACTAGACTTTCAAACAGTTTGGAGACAATAGACAATAGAGAAATGGGGCAATAATTATTAATCTAATTACAGGATCCACCCTTATAAATAGGTGATATTTTTGCAATCTTCCAATCTTTGGGAAATTATCCTGTAATTAATGAAAAACTGAATAAGTAAGTCAGAGGATGTACAATGAAGGGGGCAGCATATTTCAATAGTCTAGTGTGTAAATTATCCAAGCCTATGGCCTTTTTAGTATCCAATTTTAAAAGCACTTTCATTGTTTCATATTCTTCAATATGTCTAAATTTAAAAAAAATTCCACATCTTCTTATTTAAGTATTCTAGCTGGGTAGTTTCTAAATCACTGTCTACTAAATTATCACCTAAAATCTTTGAGCCAACTTCAGGGAAGAATTTATTAAATTGGTTTACTATTAAATTGCCCAGTGGAACCAAATGACCCTCTATATTTATTTTACCAGTCTTTCCCTTGTCTGTTTTACCCATTAATTTAGTTATTGTGTTCCAAAAGAGTCTAGGATTTTGGTTTTGGTTTTGTTCCAAAAAGGACCCGGAAAAAATTGCTTGGTTTTTCTGATTAACTTAAGGTACTTGTTTCTAGTTTGTCTATAAAGAGACCAGTCGATGTTTGAGCCAGAGGATTTGGCCTTATGCCAGAAGGTATCCCTCTCTATTTTAAATTTGTATAGAGTAGCATTATACCACTTATGATTATTTGCCTTTACCTTTCTTCTTTGCAGGGGAGCATGTCTATTGCATATCTGTGTAAATTCTTCCTGAAAATATTTCCATGCATCTGAAGCTGTTGGTATTAATTCTAATTTGTCCCAATCAATCGTTTCAACATCAGTCATGAAATGTACATTGTCACAAACCCACTCAGCAGGTCAGCCCTCTATTCCCAAGGTGCCAACCTCCGAGCACAGTCTTGTGAACAATTAACAGAAACAGGGTAACCCTCCTGCCTGTTTTGTGGGTTCTAATCAACCTTTGGTCTCAGTTCTGGATGGATTCAAACTGTGAACCTCTTGCTAGTGTACCTAATGCACAGGCTCAGATAATTCTGTCTTCAGGGGGCCAGATAACTTTGCCTATGAGCACCTAACCAGGTGTACAAAATGAACCCTTAAAAACTCTAATAAAGACCTCAGATTACTCTTACCTTTTTCTAGTTTGGTATCACCATTCAAGCATATGCACAGTGTCTGTTTTAACCATATTTACTCCATTTGTTAAGAAAAGAAATTCAAAGACAGACCAAGTAGGATCTAAAAACATAGTTTTACTAAAATAGATAAAACAAATTTAAAATATAAATACAGAAATATATATCACAAGAACCATACAATCTTTTAAAAGAACAAGGTTTTAACAGTGCAGTTCCTACCACAGTACTTACACTTCTCTCTCTCTCTCTCTCTCTCTCTCAAATACCTGCTTAAAATGCTCAAAGATGTTTCTTTGTCAGGGTGTAGATAAAAGTGTCCCTGAAGGAAAACAGAAGACTGTTTAAAATAACTGTCTTTGACAACCCCTTTGTGTGAGGTCACCTAGATCCTCCTCTGTTTATCAAAAATCATACACCCAGGAAGTTTTATCATTCTAGAAGGAAAGTTAATTAAGATTACATCAGCAGAAACTCCTTTCCCCATGTGACGTCCCCAATCAAGTTTGTAAATTTCCTTTCATCTATGAGCAGTATCCCCTCTCACACAGGCATCAAAGCATTTATGATCTCGCACCAGTGTGCTAAACCTGGTTTTCCTCCTCAAAACATCATAAAAGGGATACTGATTTCCCTCTTAGCAGTTAAAGCTATTTTTAACTTAGATAAACAGGAGCTTCTTGGTTAAGGCCTGTTCTAGTCTGTAATTAGCATCTGGCCTTCCAGGTAACACCTTGTATCTAAAACCTGGGTGTGTGTGCCTCACATGCTGTCTCAGCATCTCTCATGAGAGACAGTTCATAACACATTTTTATATTACAAAAAAAATCATAGTGTACTCAGAACTAGCTGTGCACGTGTCACAATTCTCCCCACCTAGACTGAATTTGGGGGCTATCCAAGGCATGGGATGAGCTTCCCAAGTCAGTTCACTCCTCATACACGCGAGACAGACCATCTGAGTTCTGGTTTCTGGCTCCAGCTCTATGTACGATTGTCATATCATACCTTTGCAAAGCAAGACTACATCTTAGCAATCTACCATTGTTCTTTCTCATCTGTGTCAGCCAAACCAGGGGGTTGTAATCAGTCTGTACCACAAAATGCTGCCCATACAAGTATGGCTCCAACTTCTTTAGGGCCCACACTATGGCAAGACATTCTTTTTCCACAGTGGAGTATGCCTGCTCCCTGGGAGGTAACTTCCTACTCAGGTACACTACTGGGTGATCCATCTCTTGGCTGGATGTCTGACTCAGTACTGCCTCAATACCCAAGTCTGAGGCATCAGTCAGAACTATAAAGGGTTTGCTATAGTCAGGACTTATCAAAACAGGAGCACTGCACAGTGCCTCCTTTAGTTTGGAAAAGGCTTCCTCACAGGCTGGGACCCAGGTAATTTTCTTGGGCATCCCTTTCTTTGTCAGGTCTGATAGGGGAGCAGCCAGGGCACTGTAATTAGGTACAAATTTTCTGTAGTACCCTGCTGTCCCTAGAAAACTCCTGATCTGCTTCTGCATTTCTGGTCTGGGCCACTCCTGGATTACCTCTATCTTTATATGGTTAGGACAGAGCTGTACCCAGCCTACCACATGCCTGAGGTATGCCACTTCTCCCATGGCCACCTTGCACTTCTCGGCTTTGACAGTGAGCCCGACCCTCTGTATCCTGCCCAGCACTTCCCTAAGGTGGGATAGGTGTTCCTTCCAGCTGGTACTAAAGATGGCAGTGTCATCCAGGTATACCACAGCGTACTCCTCAGCACCATTTAGCACCTGATTCACTGACCTTTGGAAAGTGACCAGGGCGTTCTTCATTCCAAAAGGCATTACTTTAAACTCAAATAAGCCTATTGGAGTGATGAAGGCCGGACCTCTCCCTAGCTCTGTCTGTCAACTCTACCTGCCAATACCCCTTTGTCAGGTCAGTGGTTGTAAGGTAGGTCACCCCTCCCAACTTGTCCAGGAGTTCATCCGTCCAGAGCATTGGGTGCGCATCAGACTTCATGACTACATTCAGTCTACGATAGTCCACACAGAAATGAGTAGAGTCATCTGGTTTAGGCACAAGGACTACGGATGAGGCCCAGGGGCTGTGGGATCTCTGGATTACCCCTAAATCCAGCATCTCCTCCACTTACCTCCTAATGTTCTTTTGGACAACCTCCGACACCCAATATGCTGTCCGCTGTATGGGTGTCTGTGTCCCTGTCTCCACATCGTGAGTCACTAATGGGGTTAGTCCAGGCTTGGTGCTAAACAATGGGCAAAGTCTGCTAAAACCTCCCTTACTTTCTGGATCTGGTCCGGGGTCAGCTGGGGAGAAAATTTAACTGCCTCCACAGATTACTTCCACTTACTTTCTTCCAGCAAGTCATGTTGACATGGTACATCTTTTCTGTCTCTTCAGTCAGGTAACTCCACAATGTAGTTCACGTCATTTACCTTCCTAACCACTTTGTATGGTCCTGACCACTCAGCCTGCAGCTTGTCTTTCCAGACCAGAATAAGGACCATGGCTTCCTGACCAACCATGTATGAGTGAGCTCTGGCTCTGTGGTCGTACCACACTTTTTATTTCTGTTGAGCAGCTGCCAGGTTGCTCTGGGCTGTCCTCATAAGTTCCTTCAGCCTTTCCCTAAACCTAAGGACATAATCCACTATGGGAGTTCCCTGGGTGGTGTACTTGCCTTCCCAGTCCTCCTGGATCAAGTTTAGGGGAACATGTACCCAGCGTCCATGTGAAGGTGTGGTTATAAGGATGACACTGGAGTCTAGAATAAGTCCAGCAATAAGTCTTTATTTACAAAAATAAGAAGCAAACTGAACAACCACTAAAAAAAAAACAGAATAAAAATAAAATAATTCCAAATGACAAAATAACAACACACTAGAAAACAGCTGGTGTAATTCCATCAATGGGATAACAGAGCACTAGTCCCTTCGAGATCTGATCACAGAATGAGAAATGACTCCTTTTATACATACAAGTTATGTGATATTTGGAAGCTTCACCCCTTTTGTAGAAGCTAATTCTTAAACACAGCCAAATAAACATTATATTTGTTTTTTACAACATAAATCTCCTTTTAGGCTTAATTAAAATATCATATTGGTAACCACACAAAATAAAATCCTGCCTAGAGTTATAAAGTAACATTACATAACTATCTAGACCCGCCCCCTTATTTACAAACTATAAATAATGAAACAGAAAGGCTAGCTGGCTCTATAGGAAGGAAGGCAAAACAAATATGGCTTCCCCTAGAGCTACACCCTGGGTTTGGTGAGCACTTTTAAACTTAGCTTTTCTCTTAAAACTTAATTTAACTTAATGTTATCAAGTATGCCTTTCTTTTAATGAAGAAACATGCCAAAAAGAAAGCAGAAGAAATAAACACAACTGTAGAATATATATGTCTGTGTTTTTAGACCCTTTAGTTATATCAGCTTTAAGATTCAGAATTATAGAATTCAGCTTTACTAAATAGAGTTTATAACACTGTTATACTTCTGTAATCTAGCATTACAGCTTTTGTCAAACAAAATGAATAAATCCTCCTTCTGTGATTTAATGCTTTCAACAGTTTTTACTTAAGGTTTTAAACAGTTTTTATTTAGAGTTTCCACCAGTTTTTATTTAGGGGTTTCACTACTTGAATGCAAGTAATTACAGCTTCCTTCTGTGGAAAGGGAAGAAAGAAAACATAAGCATCTGGAGTTATCTCCAGCAGGAATAGTGTCTCCAGAAGAAATCTCTAGCTGCTCGCTTCAGCAGCACACCAAACCCAAGGTAATCCTTCTCGCTTGGGGGGGGGGGGGTACAAAACAAAACAAACACTGCTTTTACTTTATATTTAAACAGTTTCCAAAGAGGCTGGAGAGCAAGAAAGGTGGAAATAAATGAATTTTATCAGGCAACACATAAACTTTATATATTTTAGTACATTACAGCAATATATGCATAGATGGCCAGTCTACACATATAGCTTAAAGGGGCAGTGTATCTAAATACATAATGTCTTAACAAAATAAAATAAGAGACATGCTGTTGCAACAGACTGATCTAAACATATAAAACAAAATAAAATAAGGCAAAAAAAATATAGAAAAGGGGGAGTTAGAGAAAAATTAAAATAAACTATGGATGCCCCTATAAAACAGATATTACCACAGTCCATATACGAGTTTGAAGGGGGAAAATCCTGTTGACACTTGGGGCACCTCCCTGTATGCAAACAACAAGTGGGGAAGGTATTTCTCCCAGTCCCTCCCATGCTGTTCAGCAAACAAATGGAGCATTGACTTCAGGGTACCATTGAATCTTTCCATAAACCCATTGGCTTGTGGGTGATATGGTGTCGTGCATCTCTGCACCACTCCACATTTCTCCCACAAACATTTCATCAGGTCTTACATGAAGGATCCCCTTCAAGCAGTGATAACCTCCTGTGGAAATCCAACATGGGAGAAAATCCCAAGTAAGGCAGCTGCCACTTTGTCTATCCTCAGTGAGGATAGGGCTACTGTCTCTAGGTACCGGGTGGTATAATCCACCACAGTCAGGATGAATCTCTTCTCTAAGGAGCTGGGGGTATTTAAAGGCCCCACAATATCCATTCCCACCTTCTGGAATAGCTCCTCCACTATGGGCAATGGAATCAGGGCAGCTTGGGTTTCCTTGCCCGTCTTCCCTATTTCTTGGCACTGGTAACAAGACCTGCAATACTGCTTCACCTGCTGTGTGAAGTCAAGCCAATAGAAATTCTGGACCAACAGCTGCATAGTGCACGTGATTCCCAGATGACCAGACAAGGGAATATCATATGCAATTTTGAGCAACTGCTCCCTGAGGAATGACAAGTTGCCTGCCTAGTGTCCCTCCCTCTGTCTGTACAGCCTGAGTATACATAAGTCCATTTTCCCAATAAACCTTATGTCTGCCATCACCTCCCTGTGCACCATCAGAGTCTGCTCAATCCCTCAGCTTCTCTGAACCAGGGTCAATTCTCTGAGCAGCTGCAGACCCCTCACACATTCCCAAGGCATGGGACAGGTCCCCTTCAGTCACTAAACTAGGGACCCTAGCACTAGCGTCAGTGCACTCAGGATCACTGTTAATCCCAACCATCTGACAATGAGTCACCCCTCCTTCTTTGGAGTAACCCTCTGTAGCTGTGTGGTTATTTTTTGCTGGGGAAATTTCTACCCCTTTTTATTAGTCTCCCCATCTGGAAACACAGGCTAGGGCACCTCTCAGTGGTTTCCACAATGGTTTCTGTGGGGTTCAAGGAACTACAATTTTCCTTTGCTGCTTGGCTACAGTTAACTGCACATATCATCCCCTGTTTGAGATTGTTGCCCAGGATCACATCCATTGCTAATGTTTTGGCTACTGCCACTTATTGCACAGCTCCCCCTGTTTCACCCCAGTCTAAGAGAACACTAGCGAGGGGCAAAGTTTTTGCCTCACCAGTGAAGTCCTGTACAGTGATGTATTTATTGGGTATAAGCTGACCAGGCTCTACTAGATCCCCCTTTACCAAGGTCAAGGATGCCCCTGTGTCCCTTAACCCTTGCATCTGTACACCATTCAACATGACTGGGTGCATGTGTTCCCTCATGTTCACTGGCATGCTCCCAGGGACACACAAACAACCCACTTCTTTTGTAGTACCATTCTGCGTATTATTGCTCATTCTTTTGGGACACTGTATGGCAATATGCCCAGTTTCTTTACATAACCAACATTCACTTCTCTTTTCAGAGAACTATTTTCTCTGAAACCTGGGGCTAGCTGGTTTCAGTGGAGGCAGTGAGGGTTTTAGCTGCCATGAAGGTGCGCTTTTCCCTTTCTGAGCTGCCACGCCCACCCCATTCGCTCTCAGAGTAGGTCTGCTCTTGGCATAGCGGTCCTAGAGTTCAGCAGCATCTTGCTATGTTTTGGGATCTCGGTCCTCCAGCCAGGTTTTCAGCTCTGCTGGGCATGTCCAATAAAACTGTTCTAACAAAATCACATTTTCAATTTTATCAACAGAGTTTGCCTCTATTCCTTCCCACCAACGATTTAAAAACTGACTTTGTTTCATGGCTAGCTCCTCGTAGCTCATATTAGGGCTTCTTCTGAGCTTATGGAATTTAGCTCTGTATGATTCAGCAGTTAATTAATTTTTTTTAACAGTACAGCTTTAAGTTTGCTGTAATCATCACTGTCCTCATTGTCCATTTGACCCAATGCATCCCAAGCTTTCCCGGTAAGTAGCAGGGATAGCTGGAAGCTCCAGGACTCTCTAGGAATTTTAGCCTGAATACAAACTTTTTCAAAAGAATTTAAAAAGGCATCCCTATCCTCCCCCTCTTTAAATTCAGCTATTAATTTGGAATTCAATTTGTAACCCAGTCCTGTAGTCCCATTTAAACCCAAGCCTTTTACCTGCCCTGGTGCCACTGGTTGGAATCGTAGCTTTTCCAGTTCGTGTTGCCTCTGGCACTCCTGCTCCTCGCGGTCTGCATCTCAGCATTTTCACTCTCTCTTCTCCTCTGCAGCTCATTGTTCATGCTTCTCTTCTCTCTGGAGCTCCAGCTCCATTCTGCACAACTCAATTTGCAGCCTGAGTACTTCTGAATCCAGGATACTGGTGACCTTCCCCTGCTGCTGTGGCCCTTCGCTGACAGTGGCCCTGTTGCCCTCCTCATTGGATCTGGACACTGCACTGTCTGCTAGCCCTGCCAGACTCAAGGTTTGGTCCTTTTCAGTCATGGTCTGTGACTCAGTGCTCTGGGTATCTACTACCATCAGGGCATCCACTAGGTTCTGTTTGCTGGCTTTCACCTCGAATGGGACTCCGCTGTCCCCACACAACTGCCTTAAGTAGTCTACAGTGTGCCTTCTTTAATTGGAAGTCATCTTCTCAAACTACTGCTACTCTGACTTGCACTTTAGGAAAAAAAATAAAACAGTAGGAACTTGACTGTACGCCAAGTGATATAGTTCTATTTCCTTTTTAAAATAAATCACTGCCTTTTTCTTTCTTTGCAAGTGAGCTGACAGTCTCAAGTTGACACACTGTACAATAAAAGCTTGCAATACCAAACTTTTATCCACACCACTGCCAACCAATCTGTCACAAACCCACTCAGCACGTCAGCCCTCTACTCCCAAAGTGCCAGCCTCTGAGCGCAGTTTTGTGAACAGTTAACAGAAACATGGTAACTCTCCTGTCTGTTTTGTAGATTCAGATCAACCTTTGGTCTCAGTTCTGGAGGGATTCAAACTGTGAACCTCTTGCTAGTGTACCCAATGCACAGGTTCAGATAATTCTGTCTTCGAGGGGCCAGATATCTTTGCCTACAGGCACCTAACCAGGTGTAAAAAATGAACCCTTAAAAACTCTACTAAAGACCTCTGATTACTCTTACCTTTTTCCAGTTTGGTATCACCATTCAAGCTTATGCACAGTGTTTGCTTTAACCATATATACTCTACTTGTTAAAGAAAAGAAATTCAAAGACAGACCAAGTAGGCTCTAAAAGTAGAATTTTACTAAAATAGATAACAAATTGTGAAATGTAAATACAGCACTATATATCACAAGAACAATACAATCTTTTAAAAGAACAAGGTTTTAGCAGTGCAGTTCCTACTACAGTACTTACATTTGTCTCTCTCTCTCTCTAAATGCCTGCTTAAAGTGCTCAAAGATGTTTCTTTGTCAGAGTGTAGATAATAGTGTCCCTGAAGGAAAGCAGAAGACTGTTTAAAATAACTGTCTTTGACAACCCCTTTGTGTGAGGTCACCTAACTCCTCCTCTGTTTATTAAAAATCATACACCCAAGAAGTTTTATCATTTTAGAAGGAAAGTTAATTAAGATTACATCAGCAGAAACTCCTTTCCCCATGTGACTTCCCCAATCAAGTTTGTAAATTTCCTTTCATCTATGAGCAGTATCCCCTCTCACACAGACATCAAAGCATTTATGATCTCGCACCAGTGTGCTAAACCTGGTTTTCCTCCTCGAAATGTCATAAAAGGGATATTGATTTCCCTCTTAGCAGTTAAAGCTATTTTTAACTTAGATAAACAGGAGCTTCTTGATTAAGGCCTGTTTTAGTCTGTAATTAACTTCTGGTCTTCCAGGTAACACCTTGGCCCAGATATTCAAAAGGGTTACGCATGGCACAATGATGTTGCACCATGCACAACCCACTGATGCACCCTGGTGCGATATTTAAAAGGGAAAAGTGCACCGCACAAATCCCAATGTGCCGGGGCGCATCAGTAATGTATGCAGGCACAGGTGGGGGGGGCGTGCCATGCATAACCTGCACAGCCAGATATTCATCCCGGGCCATGCAGAGTTATACAGGTGCAATCCCTACCTGCGCCTGCACAAAGTTACACCTAAAAAAAAAAGGAACAGGTTGAGGGCCACCCAAGAGTGAGCTGCCGCATTGCGGGGTGCAACACAGCAGCTACCATCTGTGGGTGGCCATCACCTGTTCCTGCAGCTCCTGGCAGTGCCCACCATGCCCTGATCGTGGGCATCAGTCACCCCCCAAAGTCCAATATCCCTGGTGGTCCAGTGGACCGCGTGGAGCCCGATCACGGGCAGCATTCAGCACCCCCCAGTCCAATATCCCTGGTGATCTAGTGGACCCCCACCCCACCCACCCACTGAGCCCCCACCACCCCGCGACCCCACCTGCCTGCTGCCCACCACCCACCCGACTGACAGCTCAGTAGGGCTGCATGCCCATTGGTTCAGAGCATGAGCTAATGGGTGTACAGCCTATACCGTACTAGTCAGTCCAGATATGTGAATGAATTTTCAGGTATGACCCGGGAGGGTACAAGGATTACAGAAAGACAACAAAACAGTTTAAACAGTACAGTAATAGGCAAAAAAACAGCAGGTACAGGTTCAATACAGTTTTCAGCAAGGTACAATGTATACTAAATCGAACAGTAGATAATAGGAAATAATATAAAAGTAACAACAACAAATAGCAAGTGCCGGTTTCACCCATTTGGGATACAAAAGGGAGACATAGCTGATGGTGTGCAAAGTGCAGTTCAGGTTGGGGGGAGTCAGAAATAGGTGATTTGCTTGGGGACCAAGGGTAGGTCCAAGGAAGGGGGTGGTGGTATAGTGACAGTACAGAGGGAGAAACCTGGCAGAGAAAGGGGGTAATGTACTGTGCTAGGACAGGGGAAAGGAAAAGTAAGGGAGAGAGGGGAGTTTTGGGAGAGAGGGAAAAAGAGGTGGAGGGTGGTGCCATGGAGAGGGTGATGGAAGACTGCGGGGTTGATGGAAGACAGGGGTAGGTAGAAAGGGAGAGGTGAGACACAAGGCAGTAGAGGAAAAGGCAGTAGAAGGCTGTGATGAGGCAGCTAGTGTGGTGGAGGGATGGGATAGTCTAAGGATGGTGAAAACAGGCACATAGGGTTGAACCAAGTAGATGGGCATGGTGCAGTCTCTTTAAGCAGGCATGGGTCAGAGTGAGACAAACTTCTTGGGGAAGACAGTTCCAATACTTTGGTGCTGCATGCGAGAAAGCCCATGTGCCCATTGTAGTTTTGCATCTAGGAATATGGAGAGGTGCTTGGTCAGAGGATCGAAGCCCATAGGAGATGGCTTGTGCATCCAGCATAGAAGCCAGGGAGTGAGGAAGACCTGATCTGGCAATTCTGTCAATGAGAGATCCAAGAGACTGGAGCCAATGGGCCATGGGGGAGGGCCATTTTTGGTCAGCATAGAGCTGACAGTGGTGCTTGTAGTGAGGGGATGCAGAAGCATATCTGCAGATATTATTATAGGTGATATCCCACTTGTGGATAGATGTTTTAGAAGCACCTTGGTAGGTGACTGAGCCATAGGATAGTGCCGGAAGCAGGATGCCTTGTACAACAGCGAGCCTGGCTGAAGGAGTAAAAGCTTATCTAGTTTGATAGGCACTAACAAGTTTAGCATTTACAGACTTGCAGGTGGCAGTGATATGTTGATCAAAGACCAGAGAATCATTGAGTAGGAGGCTCACTGGTACCTGCGCCTACAATTCTACCTGACATAGTTCAATCTCACCCTACACGGACCATGTGCACTGGGCCACAGCACCCACCCCCTGGGTACATCCCTACCACCTACCCAGGCTCCCTTTGGCAGCTAATCATTCTCACCCTCCCAACCTGGCAATCCCTACCCATCCCCTGTTCCCTGAAGGTCCCCTCCCCATCCCCACACACCCATTGGAAGCCTACACACCACCACTCCCTGGCCAGAGCCGTGGTCCTCCTTCTACTCTTAACAGGCAATATACATCCTAACCCAGGCCTCACCCAGACCAGCCCACCAGGTGGGTCCCCCAGTCTGAGCATTGCCTACATGAATATATGCAGCATATTGAAAAAATATGATACCCTCCTATGCTGGGTCATGCTGCACAAACCAGATGTCATTGCACTGGTGGAAACCTGGCAATCAAAGTCCACCCCTGACTCCTTTGTCTCCTTCCCTGGCTACACCCTCTACTGGGAGGATCATGTAGGCAAACATGGGGGTGGCTGTGCAATCTATACCAGGGATACACTTACTGGTCAAGCTCTCCCTGCTCTGGCCCTTGCAAGTGGTGCACAGGCCCTTACCCTTAAACTTACTCCGAACCCCTCCAGGGGGCCCCCTTTATCTCACCACTGCCTACATTCCTCCAAAGAACCAAAACCCAGCACTGTTATCCTTAACTGATTATCTTGCCACCCTCCCTCACAAGGCAGAAAAAGTCCTTGGGGGGGACCTTAACGTGAACTGGCTCAGCGCCGCCTCCTCCACCACCCAGGACTCCTTCATGGCCATTGATCTGACACAACTCATTTCCCAACCCACAAGAGTAAACCCTAAGAGAGGTACCAGCACCCTCCTAGATGTTATCATCACCAACCTCCCCAAAAAAATCCTGGATATCCAAGTCCTCCCTGACTCACTCAGTGACCATTCCCCTATCCTATTCCACTGGGTGACCCCCTCACCCCGACTCACAGCCCAGCCCACACTCCGCTGGCATCTCAGACGAGGTGGGCTAAAAAACCTCAAGCAATTTCTTGCCCAGATAAACTGGTCCCCCATTCACCATGCTCCTGACATAGATACTGCCGTTGCCTTCTTTTCCCAAACCTTTAACAAAGCCTGCAACCTCTTCCCGAACCAAAAAACATAAAGTGCCCTGGATCACTCCTGCCCAATTACAATTGCTCAGGCTTAGGGATAACCTATGGCACCTTGCCACAGAATCAGGCTGGATGGCTGAAAGACAGGCCTACAATGCTGCACGGAATAAGTGCACTTGGGCCATCCGAAAAGCCAAGGCCAACCACTACCAGGCCATGCTCACCTCCTCCTGGGGGTGTGCCTGGACTTTCTGGGATAATGTCAAACAATTAAATGGGAGCGCACGCTCCTCTCCCCCATCCCAGATAACCATTGACGGCACTACCGTTACGGATCCAGCAAACATTGCAAACTACCTTAACACATCCTTTACGGACTTTAGCTCTGTCCTCCCCAGTAATTTCTTTGACCCGCCACCCTCCCTACCTGCCAAAGTCCTACAGCACCCTAGCTTCTACCTACATAGGGTAACTGCCCAGGAAGCCAAACCCCACCTGGTCAGAGCATTAAAGATCAATAGTCCCGGCGACGACTCCCTGGACCCCAGCATTCTTTGTCTGGTACTGGATCAGGTCCTTGCCCCACTCACCAGCCTTCTCAACAAATCCCTCTGCCTAGGGCAATTCCCAACTGCATGGAAAATTGCCATTGTTACTCCCATTCACAAAGGTGGTGACAGGTCCTCTGCCGGGAACTACCGTCCTATCTCCATACTCCCACCCCTCTCCAAAGCCCTAGAAAAGCTGATTGCCATGCAAATTACTGAATATCTGTCCAAACACAACATCCTCTGCCCTGAACAGCACGGTTTCTGTGCAGGACACAGTACTGGCACTGCACTAATTGAATTTTCAACTTTTCTGCACTCCTCACTGGACTCTGGCTCCCTAGCTGTGGCAGTGTTTATCGACCTCTCAAAGGCTTTCGACACTGTCTCCCACCCCCTCCTGCTGAATGCCCTCTGCCACACTGGCTTCTCTGCTGGGCCTCTCGCCTGGTGCACCAGCTACCTATCTGCCCGCTCCCAATGTGTCAGAATAAATGGGACACTTTCCAAAAATTGTCCCATCCGCTCGGGGGTTCCTCAGGGCTCCATCCTCACTCTTCTTATTCTACCTTAACACCCTGCCCAGTGCATGTACAGCAAAAATTTTGCTGTATGCAGATGACGCCGTCATCTTTGCCACCCACCGAAACCCTATCTCCCTCCAGGACTGCCTACAGTTATCCTCTAATGATGCCAAAACCTGGTTTAAAGAGCACAGACTGGTCATTAATCTCAAAAAAGCAAAAACAATGCTCTTTGCCCACCCCCAAAACAAAGCCAGCAACTTCCCACTCCATATCCTCCCCTGCTCCAAACAACCTCTAGAGCAAGTCCACTCCTACAAGTACCTTGGGGTCTCCTTTGACTCAGCCCTCACCTACCACACCCACATAGATGCCCCTGCTTCAGCAACTAATGTGCAGCTTGGTATCTTATACCGCTATAAAAACTGCCCCCCCCGCTGCCCTCTGTCTAGTGGTTACATCCTCTATATTATCCCTTGTTGACTATGGCCTACCAATACATTGTGCTGCTAACACGACCGCCCTCAATAAAATTCTCATCATCCTAAATAAGGCATGCAGGCTAATCACTGGGGCCCCCAGGCTCACGCATTCATGCCAGCTCTATGACATGGCAATACTGCTGAATCTAGACGAACGTCTGTGATACCAAACCTGCCTGATAATAAAAAAACTCTTCTCGGGCTATCCCCACCCGGGCTGACAGCCTCCCTCCACCAAGCCCAACCCTTGGTCTGTACACGGACCTCCAGCAAGGCCACTTTTCTGGTCCTAAGATCTAGGACATCCCTTGGACAGAGGTCCTTCTGCTATAGAGCCCCATTCTGGTATAACTCGCTCCCTGCCCCCGTCTCGGATGCCCCCATGATCTCCAAATTCAAAACTACACTTCGAAGCCAACTACTTAATATGCGTAGCTGCACCTGTTTATAATTGAGGCATAGCTCTCTGTGCCCCGACAATGCCCGCTGGGCTACATCCACACCATTCCTCTTTTAATCCTTACCCATTGCTGATTAAACTACTATTACCCATCTGCTTGCTTCCACCATAGTGCAAGAATGTAACTGTGTAACTAAACTGGCTTATCTGTTTAACTGTTGTAATCACATATGCTTGCTATGTAACCCATTTGTTGTAACCAAAGTTTGTTATTTATTTGTCCTCAATGTGACGAGGTACCTTTGGAAATGAGCCTCTGGCTCAAAGGTTGTAAACTGATGTACAAATAAATAAAATAAATAAATTGTCTGTGCTGGAGCCTTTGTCATGAGGTGATGATTGAGATAGTGGAACATCAAAAGCATACTGTATGTAGTCATCCTTTCAGTGCCTCTGTGAGGTGATGTCATCAATGATCTTTCTTTTCTTGATAACAGTGCCTTAACTATCTTGTCCCTTATTCCTCTTACAAGGCAGAGCACAACCTGAACCTTTGTTTTGCTGCTTGATGTGCCAGGGACTGGATCACGTGTAGGGAAAGGGCATGTGCTGGTGTCACTCACAAACTGAGAAGTATTTGTTTTGCAAGTTTTTTTTATCTGTTAGACACAATTTGGCAGTTGTAGTGGGAGGAGGGTGACTAATAGTGCTGCTTATAGCAGAACCATCGAAATGATTTGCTTGTCCTTGTTTGGGCAAACTGTTTTTGCAACTGACCATTATTGTTATTCTTAGTCCCACTGCTTTCCATGTTTTTTTAGAAGAAAAAAGCAGAGTGAGTTGGAAAACACATACTTTTTTAAAATGTTATTTTGTGTACAACTGAGCCCAGTAAGCTTACGGCACGTTAACATAGGGGCTTAGGTTTTGCAGGCTGGTCAGGGTCAGGTCAAGAACAATTTTTTTTAAAACAGCAGAATGATGTGCAAACCAGTAACAATATTTTTTCAAATGGCATTTCTGGACAAAATTGAGTGGCTAACCCAGTAAGCTTATGTCATGTTAGCTAAGGGGCTTCAATTTTCCAGGATTGTCAGGGTTGGGAACATTTTTTTCTTTTAATAGCAGGATGATTGGAGAAATTGGGCAGATAGCCCAGCAGGCTTAGGTCACACTACCAAAGGTCTTCAGTTTTCCAAGGTCAAGAACAAATGATTTTATAACAGCTGAATGATTCAAGAAACTGGGTGGCTAGACCAGTAGGCTTATGGCATGCTAGCCAAGGGACTTTGGCTTTGCAGGACATTCAATGTCTAGAACAAATTTTTTTTGTAACAGCAGGATGACTGAAGAAATTGAGTGGCTAGCCTAGTAGGCTTATGGCATGCTAGCCAAAGGGCTTCGGCTTTGAAGGATGGTCATGACTGACAACAAATTTTTTTTGTAATGGAAGGATGATTGAAGAAATTTGGCAGATAGCCCAGAAAGCTTATGACATGCTAGCTAAAGGGCTTTAGCTTTGCAGGACGGTCAGGGTTGAGAACATTTTTTTAAACAGATGGATGATTTGGAATACAGTAACACACAATATTCTGTTGTAATAAAAAAACATTTTTTAACTTGTCTTGCAGTCATTTTGTTAAATTCAGACTAATTGAGAATAAAACAATTATACAACATGTCATCTAAACATCAAGTGCAATCTGAAATTGCCATATCCCATTGCATTCCCATCTCTCCAATATTTCCTTTTCATCATATCTTATGTCCAATATAAACTTAAACCTGCTTTTTTCTTCTTAATTAACGTGTGTCCCTTATTTTTTTTGAATTTATTTATCCTTTATGCATTATGACAATTCCTGTTGTAGGCTGTTCCACAAGGCTATGAAACTGTTGATGCTGATGCTGACTGTTCTATAATTTATCAACCAGTTCATTATCTTGTCCATAGTTTATCAGATGTTGTACTTCCAAACCTGAGTCCATCTGCACCATGGCTGAACTGTCTAATAATAAACAAAACAAACATGAAACGTTGGGTACCAGTGCTTTGTCTGTCTTCTTTCTACATTGTAATGTGTTACGGTGGCTCCTAATTTATTAAATAACCAACCTTCACATTTTACAACTAATAATTATTCTGTTTGTTCTGTAGCCTATATTGGCTCTGACCTGGAGCCAGATGTATACAGATAGCCCTTCTGAATTTATTTTGTCTTATAACATTTAGATGACTGTTATTCCCTAGCCACATTTTCCTCTTCTCCTTCTGTAGTGTCTTGCATGCCATCTCATTTTGTTATCCACTGTGTCCATCCTCTCCACCTCTCTTTGTGTTTTTCTTCAACTAATTGTAGTCTGGCTATCATCAGTTCTATTTTGTGCACTTTTGCCAGTCTACTTAACCATTCTTCCCTAGTGGATGCAGAATATGTGAGACAATGTGCTGTACAAGACTTTAGGGCTGTCACCAAAGAAATCATGATTATTTTTCTTTTTTTCTGCCTTTAATTTCAGTGTTTTGGGAAGTCGTAAAACCATTCTACATTGCAAGGGTATAAATCTGTCAGTGATTTGATCTGCCACTTTCTGAGCCAACATAGCCCAAAATGACTGTATCTTTGTACACTGCCAGAACATATGCCAGTGACTCCCTACTTCACCACATGCTGTCCAACATGGATCTGAATTGGTCACCTGGAAATGTTTTGTTATTGCCAGTTTCCGGAAATACAGTGTCTTATTAATACTTTTCAATAAAATTCTCTCCTTAGTGGAACTGCTGTTACCTTCCATCCTTTTTATGTTGGCTCGTGCTTGTGCATCAGCCAACATATTGCATTAGTTGCAGATTTGGAGGCACGGTCACTGTTGGGCGAATGCAGGGCACACATCAGTAGGTGCATCCCTCATTCCCCAATAAGCCAACATGCAGGCACCACACCAGGAATACTTAATGTGTGATCACATCTAAGGAAAGGTCTGTTACAATGAGAGCAAAGCTCATCATATGCAGTGGCACCTCCCGACGTGCCTTCCCTGGTGAAACATTAAACATGGTGGCACACTGCCTGCCACAATGCCAACTTCAGGGGTGCCCAATCCCCCTGTTGGCATGCTCTGACCCAGTTAATGTGTCGATGGGGGAGCCTACTCCCCATCAGCATAATGCACCCCCCATTTGTTATGTGCTGAGGGGGTGCCCACCTCTTGACTCTTGCCCCTTTCGTATGTGCAGATTGGGTGGCCAACCCCACTGACTATCCACCATAACATTAGGTGGCATGCTGGGAGCCCACCTCAGCATGCCAAATGCCCCCGTAAAAAAAGTCCCATTATTTATTTATTTTTAACCTGTAAAAGAAGAAAACGTGCCCTCGTAGTCTGTCCAGCTCCCTGCCCCAACCCGCACTCCACCCTCTGTGCACCCTGCCTCCCCACACACCCACCCCATACTTACCTCTGGAGTCCGCGCAATGATCTTTGGTGGACGGAACATGTCTGCACTCTTCAAAGTCAACACGAACTGATGAAATGCCAGTAAGCTGTATAATGGCATAAATAGGGCTTTTTCAACTTTGGTGCCTATCTCAGGCATTTTTTGGATTTTTTCAACATATTTTCAACATGGGGTTATTGGGGCCCCTCCTCATGAATTCAGTCACTGTCATGGTGTTATTCAGTACTGAAAGGTGATTTTGCGGTCACTGCATGGAATCACCTTTCGGGACTAAATAACAAAAGGACAGTTGCACTGTTCATGAGGGGGACTCTCAAAAAGCCTATGTTTGCAAATTTGATGAAAAAAATCCAAAAAATGGCTGTTTTACAAGCGTGTGTTGTGCTGTTTCCACGTACACTCGTAACTTTGTAAATTTGTAATATTTTCACTCCAGATTTTCAAAATTGGCATTTTTCCACACCTCCTTATGAACAGTACAGCTATCATTTTACATATCCTGGCCAAAATGAGTTTTCATATGTCCAGCGCAGAATAGCGCTGTCACTGTGCGAAATCAGTTTTTGAGACAGTTTGAGAAAATGACGGTGACACTGTTCATGAGCAGAGGTCCTAAAATGCCTATGTTGAAAATGTGGTGATGAAAGTCCATAAAATGACTGTGTTAAAAGCGTGCATTGCACAGTTTCTATGCACCTTTGCAACTTCGCAAATTTGCAATATTTTCATGCCATATTTTCAACACTGGCATTTTTTCACACCTCCTTATGAACAGTACAGCTGTCATTTTTTACAGCCTGCCCAAAATGTGTTTCTGCACTTGTGACGCACAATGGCGTGGTCATTGATCTTTAAATCAGTGTTCAGGAGAGATATTGGTCTATATGAACTTGTTTCTGTGGTCTCCTTTCCAGGTTCAGGTAATACTGAAATTTGTACATATCACCATGATTCCAGGATTTTTATTTATTTATTCACTCTTGGATTACAATACCTCTGAGTGCAATGTGCTCATTTACAAAGGTTCCACGTCAGTGGGGAACGGTGAACAAACATACAATGGCAGTAAGAAAAGACAGGTTTCAAGCAAAACAGCAATAATTACGTACTATGTATCTAGAAAACATCTGAAATGGGAGATAAAACAGGGAAATAAGGAGTAAGCAACCAGCTTACCTTGTCGTAAATGTGGAGTAGAAAGAGTGGCTTAGATTCTAGGTGTGGTAGAGTGGCCTGGAGGGTGGAGGTGGGAGGGGAGAAGGATGAGGGTAGGAGGGTAGACTAGAGGTAGGAGATAGTGCTTTGAGGTGGAGGGAAAGAGGAAAAGGGGTTGAATGGTTGAAACACAATGTATGGTAGGCTTAGGTGAAACAGTGGCAGGAATTGTTAGCCGTGAGATGCAAATGGAGCTTATGCTTGTATACTGGAAGCTGCTGTGAGGGCTAAGGAGGTCAATGGTTCCAGGAGGAAGGAGGCCAAGAAATGCTTTTTTAGCTAACAAGTACGTTTGGAACTGTATCCTTCCACTTAGTTTAAGCCATCAATTATGAGCATACAGGTCACAAGTATGGGTGAAGCATTCAGCACCTGAGAGAATTCTGAACGCCTTATTTAAGACAATGGATATTCTATGGAGTGAGGAAGTAGTGGCAGCACCATTGATAACCAGACCATAGTCAACAGTGGGTAGGACAGAGCCAGTAATTGCAGTTCTGATGGCTTTTGGCATTAAACAGTGTTTATGATGGTGGAGCAAACCAGTCTTGATATTGACAGCAAGGGCCACATAATCAGTGTGTTGTGCATAACAGAGTGAGCAGTCCAGAGTAACACCCAGATACTTAAAATGTTGGATTTGTTCGAGACGTACTCCCACGCAGATTCTAATGGAAAGGGGTTGAGATTTATGTTTACTGCAGGGGCCACTGAACATTATGGCCTTTGTTTTTTTTCTAGTTCAGGATCAATTTGCGACAGTTGAACCAGTCTTGTACTTCTTTAACGCTATACTGCAGTTGACGTTCAAGCTTCAGGCGGTCAGGGTCACTAGTAAAGATGACAGCATCATCCATGTACAGGAGAATCTGCTGGTGGTAGGCCCAAGGAAGGTTATTAAGGAAGATGCTGAATAGTAAAGGTCCTAAAATAGAGCCCTGCAGGACACCTGAGCGAACCGGTTGCTTATCTGAGGTTACATTTAAAATTCTCACCTGTTGGGAGCGATCACCCAAATAACTCTTGAACCAATGTATCGTGTCAGTAGAGAGACCAATGAAAGTTAATTTTCTGACCTCCATTTTGTGTCTCCAATATATCCCCTGCAATAAGAGGACCAGTTGTTTAGTGAACTATGTGAAAAACCCAGTGGGTAAGCCATCCAGGCCTGGAGTCTTTCTATTTTTAAGTTTTTTATCATACTGTAAGTAGTATCTCTTGCTCCCCTATTTTTTGTTCCTGTCTGGCTGCCGTCAGACTTGGGAGGGCTACTTCTGAGAAGAAATCCTCCATTCTGTTTTCAATGGAGTTTGTTGGTTCTTATCAGTATAAGTCTTTATAATAATCTACAAATACTTCCAATATATCCCCTAGATTGCCTGTTAATTGTCCTGCCACCCATGGATTATGAATTCTAAGTAGTGCCTTATTACTTTGCTGTTTTTTAAGTGTACAAGCTAATAATTTGCTTGTCTTATTTCCTTCTTCAAAATACTGCTATTTTATTCTGCAATAATTACCTTCCCTTTTATGTATAAGTAGTGTCTGTCACAAATCCACTCCTCGGGGTCAGGCCCATTGAGTTCACAGTTCCCACCCTTAAGTGCAATCCACGATGGGGGGGCAGGGATACCCTCCTCATCCTTTCAGAATGCACGCCGAGGTCATTACTGCACCTCTGCCATGAGGACCCAGGGTGTCCCTCTAGCTCTGGATAAGGGCACAATACCAGTCTCTAGTCTTGTGGCCAAATATGAACCCTTCCTACACAAAGGAGGAAGCCTCAAGCATCACACTCTCTTCGCGGGGTAGCAGTGTAACAGCTGATTTGGAATTCTATCTACAGGACATGCAACAGCCTTTTTCAAAATCCATGCAGACTCATCCCTGAGACTATTCTCACTATCCGTCCAGATCCCTTGCTGACCCTTTTCTCAATTTGGTTGCTTATGGTGGCCCCTCTAAGCAATTAACAATTGTCACAGATTATTAATAAACCTTCTACAGTCATACACAAATATAGAAATTTCATGCAGGCAGAATTACTTTAGAAAAACAAATGTTTTTACTAAAATACTTAAATAAATACAGTTACAACTAAAAAGAACATACACTAATTTGGGTTATAATATATATAAACAAAAATGGAAAAATGTACAGTGAAATGCACTAAAACTGGTAGCTAAAAAGACTACCATATATTTGCAGTAAATTGAAGTCCAGAAAAGTAGACGAATGTTTGAAGTTCCTTTAGTCCTTGTAGCCACCCTGGGTTTCAGCAATTGGGCTTCTCATGTGTGTCAGGTGGGGTCCAGATGAGAAAAGTGTGTCTCTAAATGCTCTGATTTGGGGTTATTTATACCTTTGGTTTCCCCTTGAATAGTGAGTGAAAATCCCACAACGTTTAGGCCATTAGATGGCACTCTTGCTCATCCCCAAAATCTTATTTTCCTGATAACCTTTGATGTGTCAGAGTCCCATAGTTAACTCAGGTTTTACAGTCATAACTCCTGTAAGTGGAATTTCACACAGGTATGCTAGAAGGATGTGGTCTTTTCTATCACCTCACAAAATGAAGTATACTAGTAACAGTTTCCTGGGATCAAAGCATTCTGTTTTTCTTGAAGTGAAAAGGGCTATCTCCTGACATTTTATTACTTCTGTTTCCTTTGGGTAGTTAACTTAGAGGAAGAGTCTTTGGGCAGCTATCCACAAGCTTTAGACAATAACTTGTTATTTTCCTGGCAAGCAAGGCTGGCCTGCAGGTTAAAAGAAGGTCAAACCCTTTTTAAAAATCTATTCTTTTCCCTAGGTGCCTTTGTGCTGAAACTGGCATGTCTTGGCATGTACATATACACAGAATTACATCAAACAAAAATACAACAAAATTATATCTACAACTAAGGGCTGGCAGCTGGGCAGCTCACAACCGCCGTTCCTCGTAGACTGAATTTGTGGGAATCCATCCCTAGGCATGGTATGATTTTCACAAATTCTGTTCACTGCTCTGACTGGGGAGATAGCCCATCTGCATTGGCATTGATTGATCCGGCCCTGTGGGTAATGGTCATATTGTAGCCCTGTAAGGCAATACTCCATCTTAAGAGATGACCATTCATTTTGCCCATCTGTGTTGGCCACACCAGGGGGTTATGATCGGTCTGTACCTCAAAGTGCCTCCCATAGAGGTATGACTCTAATTTCTTCAGGGCCCATACCAGCGCAATGCATTCCTTTTCAACTGTGGAATATTCCTGCCCCCAAGGAAGCAATTGTTTGCTAAGGTACACTATGGGGTGGTCTTTTCCCAGATTAGCGGTCTGACTGAGGACTGCTCTAATCCCCACATCTGAGGCATCTGTCTAGACTACAAATGGCTTACTGTAGTCTGGACTGTCCAACACAAGGGCACTGCACAGTGCCTCCTTTAGCTGTGTGAAGCCTCATTCACAGGTTGGCTCCCACTTTACCCTTTTGGACATTCTTTTCTTTAGCAGGCCAGACAGGGGAGCTGCCAGGGTACTGTAATATTGGTACAGACTTTTGATAGTACAGGGTGGTCCCTAGTAAACTCCGAACCAGCTTCTGGGTTTCATGCCTGGACCATGTCTCTATCACCTCATTCTTGGCTTGATTGGGATGGAGCTGCTCCCACCCTACTACATGTCCTAGATAGGTCACCTCCACCAAGGCCACCTGGTACTTTTCAGCCTTGACAGTGAGCCCTGCCTTCTGTATCCTGCCCAACACTTCCTTCAGGTGGGACAGGTGTTCCTTCCAACTAGCACTGAAGATGGCAATATCATCCAGATATGCCACTGCATACTCTTCAGTACCATGCAACACCTGGTTGACCAACCTTTGGAAGCTGGCAGGGGCGTTCTTTATTCTAAAAGACATTACCCAGAACTTGAATAATCCTATTGGAGTGATGAAGGCCAACCTCTCCCTAGCTCTGGCAGTTAACTCCACCTGCCAATATCCTTTTGTTAAGTCAACGGTGGTAAGGTATGTTGCCCCTACCAACTTGTCCAGTAGTTCGTCCATCCATGATATTGTGGGTGTCAGACTTCATGACTGTATTGAGTCCATGATAGTCCACACAAAAGTGAGTAGAGTCATCCAGCTTTGGAATGAGGACTATGTGTGAGGCCCAGAGACTGTGGTATTTATGGATTACCCCTAAATCCAGCATTTCCTGCACCTCCCTCCTAATGTCCTTTAGGATGGCCTCAGACACATAGTAGACTGTCCACCATATGGGTACTTGTGCCCCCATGTCTACATCATGTGTCACTAATTGGGTTCATCCAGGCTTGGCCATAAACAAAGGGGCAAAGTCCAATAGAATCTCCCTCACTTCCTGGGTCTGTTCAGGGGTCAGCTGAGGCATCAGTTTGATTGCTTCCACAGAGGAGTCCCACTTGCTTTCCTCCAGCAAGTCCAGTAGGGGGTCTTCTTCATCAATCCCCTTCCCAGAACTACACACTGCAAATACCATGTCTGCCCTATTTGCATATGGCTTCATCATGTTGACATGGTACATTCTATGGGTATGTCTCCTGTCAGGCAGTTCTACAATATAGTTCACGTCATTAACCTGTTGGACTACCTTGTATGGTCCTGTGCACTCAGTCTGCAGCTTATCCTTCAGGATCGGGATTAGGACCATGACTTCTTGACCTACACTGTACAAGCTAGCTCTGGCTCTGTGGTCGTACCAGAGTTTTTGCCTTTGTTGGGCGGCTGACAGGTTGCTCTGAGCTGCTCCCATAAGCTCCTTCAGCTTTTCCCTAAACTTTAGAACGTACTGCACTATAGGAGTTCTCTGTGTGTTGTATTTGCCTTCCCAGTCTTCCCAGATCAAGTCTAGGGGCCCACGCACCCTACATCCATATAAGAGTTCAAAGGGGAAAACCCTGTCGACTCTTGAGGTACCTCCCTGTATGCAAACAACAGGTGGGGAAGGTATTTCTCTCAGTACCTCCCACGCTGTTCAGCAAATGCTTGGAGCATCAATTTTAGGGTATCATTAAACATTTCCACAATTCCATTGGCTTATGGGTGATAAGGTGTCATGTGTCTCTGCACCACCCCCCACACTTCTCCCACAAACACTTTATCATGTCCGACATGAAGGTACCCCCTCGATCAGTGATAACCTCCTGCAGAAACCCGACAAGAAAGGAAATCCCTAGCAAGGCATCTGCCACTGTTTGTTCTACATGAGGAGAGGGCAACTGCCTCTGGGTATCAGGTGGCATAATCTACCACTGTCAGGATAAACCTCTTCCCAGAGGAGATTGGGGTACTCAAAAGTTCCACAATATCCATTCCTACCTTCTGGAATGGCTCCTCCACAATAGGCAAGGGAATTAGGGTGGCTTTGGTTTTACTACCTGCATTCCCTATTTGTTGGCACCAGGGACAAAACCTGCAATATTCCTTCATCTGCTGGGTGAAGTTGGACCAATAGAAATTCTGGACCAATCACTGCATGGTGTGCACGATTCCCAGATGTACAGACATGGGGATATCATGAGCAGTCTTGAGCAACCACTCATAGTACCCCTGGGGAATGACAAGCTGCCTGCCCATCATCCCTCCCTCTTTCCTTACATCCTCCATATACAACAGTCCACTGTCCCAAAATACTCTGTGTCTCATGTTACCTCCCTGTGTCCCATCAGATTTAGCACAAGCCCTCAGCCTCTCCAAACTAGGATCAGTCTTCTGAGCAGCTGCAAACTCTTCACACTTTCCCAGGGCATGGGACATGTCCCCTTCAATTTCTAAACTGGGGTCAATAGCTCTAGTGTCAGAGCATTCAGGGTCAATTCCATCACTAACCTTCTGACCACTGGTTACCCCTCCCTCCTCAGAGTAACCTTCTGTAGCTATTTTGTGAACTGCTACATGGGAAAGTCCTATATCCCTTTCACTGCTCTCCATTTCAGGAGACACAGGCTGGGGAACCAGCCTCCCATTGTTTTCCCCAGTGGCTTCTATGGGGTCCAGGGAACTACAATCGGCCTTTGCCATCAGACTGTGGGTAACCACACACACCACATCCTTCTGGAAATTGTTCCCTATAATCACATCCAGGGCGAGGTTGTCTGCCACAGCCACTTTTTGCACCCTCTCTCCTGCTCACCCCAGTCCAGGAGAACACTAGCTAGTGGCAGAATGGTTTCCTCTCCAGTGAATTCCCTTACTGTTACAAACTGATTAGGTATAAGCTGTTCAGGCCCAACCAAATCCCTTTTTACTAAGGTAAGAGATGCCCCCATGTCCCTCAACACATGGGTGTGCACCCCATTTACAATAGCTGGGTGTATTTGCTCCCTCATGTTCATAAGCATGCTTTCAGGGATACACAGCACACCCAACTCTGTTTGAGCACTACTTTGCCCACTCTGTGCCTTTTTAGGATACTGTCTATCAAGATGCCCTGGCTGTTTGCAAAACCAACAATCATCATTTCTTTTATCCGATAAATCCTTTTTTTGTAACCTGGGGCCTCTCCCTTTCTGTGGCAGCAGTGATGGTTTTAGCTGCTCTGGAGGTGCTATTTTCCCCTTCTGTGCTGCCTCACCCACCCCACTCCCTTTCAGAGCAGGCCTGTTCCTGGCATAGAGGTACGAGAGCTCAGCAGCCTTCTGCACTTTTTGGGGTATCGGGTCCTCCAACCAGGTTTTTAGTTCTTCTGGGCAAGCCCAAAAGAATTGCTTCAGAAGTACAACATCCTCAATTTTCTCTTCAGAGTTTGCTACACTCCTTCCCACCAATGTTTTAAAAACTGACGTTGCTTTATGGTGAGTTCCTCATAGCTCATGTTAGGGCTTCTCCAGAGCTTACTGAACTTAACACTGTATGCTTCGGGCATTAATTCATACTTTTTAAGCAATGCAGCTTTATGTTTCTCATAATTACTGCTGTTCTGATTCTCCATCTGGCCTAAGGCCTCATGCCCTTTCCCAGTAAGTAGCAGGGATAGCCAAAAGCTCCAGGACTCCCTGGGTTTTTAGCCTGGATACAGACCTTTTCAAACAAATTCAAAAATGAATCCATGTCCTCCCCCTCTTTATATTCAGCTATTAATTTGGAATTTAACTTGTACCCCAGTCCTAGAGTTACAGGTTCACCCCTGCCACTTACTTCCTCTGGCACTGGTTGTTGCAGTCTTAGCTTTGCCAGTTTGAATTCCCTCTGGTGCTCTTTTTCCTCTCTCTCAGCCTCTCTATGAAGCTGCCTTTCTTTTTTCCTCTGTCTCTCTCCAACGCTGGTTTTCCTTTTCCTCTGCCTCTCTCTCTGATGCTGGTTTTCTTTTTTCTGCATCTCCAGCTCCATCTGGAACTTCCTCTGCTCAAATTCCAGCTCAAGTTTCTTCAACTCTAGCTTCAGCTTGATCCTTTCTGGCTCCAGATTTGTGGTGACTCTCCCCTGGTGCTGTGGCTCTGGGTTCCCTCTTGTCTCACTGTCCTCCTCCCTGGAACTGGACTCTGCGGCTTTCCTTGGCACCCCCACATCCAAGATCTGGTCCCTTTCAGTCACCTGCTGTGACTCAAGGTCCTGGACACTCGCTTGCTCATCACCTGCCACAAGAGCCTCCATGAGGTGCTTTTTGGTTCACCCTTCACACTGGACCCCTCTTTCCTGACCCAACTGCTTTAGGTAGTCTGCAATGTATTCACTGTAGATGGAAGCCATCTTCTTCCCTAACTACTGTACTGCTACAGTAGCTTACACCCAAGAAAAAAGCAAAACAGGTAGGGCACTTTATACTGTAACCAAATAATATATATATTTTTTTTAATTCTTTGTCTTGATTGTGTGTGGACTGTTTACAATTTATCAATCTGATACACTAGGCTCAAATCCAGCTGTTATGCCTGTGCCACCAATATCTCAAATTGCAACAGTATGCAACCAGATCTCTCAGATCCCAACACTGTGCACCAGATCTGTCATGAACCCACTCCTGGGGGTCAGGCCCACTGAGCTCACAGTGCCCACCCTTAAGTGCAATCCATGACAGGAGGAACAGGGATACCATCCTCATCCTTTTAGAATGCATGTCAAGTACATGACTGCACCTCTGCCATGAGGACCCAGGGCATCCCTCTAGCTCTGGATAAGGGTACAACACCAGTCTCAAGTCTTGTGGCCAAATATGAACCCTTCCTTGGCTATTACACAAAGGAGAAAGACATAGATGTCACACTCTCTTTGGGGGGGGTAGCAGCATAACACCTGAATTGGCCTTCTCCCTACAGGACATGCAACAGCCTGGTTCAAATCCTTGCAGACTCATCCCTGAGACTTTGATATTCTCCCTATCCTTCCAGATCCCTTACTGACCCTTTTCTCAATTTGGTTGCTAATGGTGGCCCCTCTAAGCAATTAAAAGTTGTCACAGATTATTAATAAACCTGCTACAGTCATACACAAATATAGAAATCTCACACAGGCAGAATTACTTTAGAAAAACAAACGTTTTTACTAAATACTTAAATAAATACAGTAACAACTAGACAGAACATACACTAATGTGGGTTACAGTATACATAAACAAACATGGAAAAATGTACAGTGAAATGCACTGAAACTGTTAGCTAAAAAGTCTACCTTATATTTTCAGGAAACTGAAGTCCAGAAAAGTAGATGAACGTTTTCAGATGAAATATTTTGGTTCCTTTAGTCCTTGTAGCTACACTAGATTTCAGCAGTTGGGCTTCTCATGTGTGTCAGGTGGAATCCAGATGAGAAAAGTGTGTCTCTAAATGCCTTGAGTTGGGGCTATTTATATCTCTGGTTTCCCCTTGAAATAGTGAATGAAAATCCCACAACTTCTAGGCCAGTAGATGGCCCTCTTGCTCTTCCCAAAAATCTTATCTTCTTGATAACCTTTGAAGGGTCAAATTCCTATAGTTAACCCAGGTTTTACAATCATAACTCCTGTAAGTGGAATTTCACACAGGTATGCTAGAAGGATGTGCTCTTTCCTATTACCTCACAAAATGAAGTATACTAGTAACAATTTCCTGGGATCAAAGCATTCTGTTTTTCTTGAAGTGAAAAGTGCTGTCTCCTGACATTTTATTACTTCTGTTTCTCTTGGGAAGTTAACTTAGAGGAAGACTCTTTGATCAGCTATCTACAAGCTTTTTGACAATAACTTGTCATTTTCCTGGCAAGCAAGGCTGGCCTGCAGGTTAAATCAATCAAGTCAATCAAGCAATCAAAACTTTATTTAACCAGGCATATCACCATTGAGCAAGCTCATTTTCAAAGTGGTCCATCCAAAAGGTAATACACAATAGAAAATAGACATTACAATAATTGTATAACAACTAGACTGTCAGAGAAAGCGAACAGATAAAAAAACTTAGTACATTACAACCAGATTGAGTAATTTCACATAGCCTCTAGTGTGCCCCCTAGTGAAAAACATAGAACAGCCACAATCCAAAACAAATCAGATACCCCCTACAGAAGTAATTGAAGGAAGGAAATAGGAGGCGTATGGGGATAGTTCCCATAGCCTAAAGAGGAAAAGGTAAAGGGAAGACTGAAACATAAAGGAGTTATAGTTAGAGGGAGGTGCTACGGAGTAGTAGTCAAGTTAAAAGAAGGTCAAACCCTTTTTAGAAATTTAGTCTTTTCCCTAAGGTGTGCCAACACTGGCATGTCTCGGCATGCACATATACACAGAATTACGTAAAAAAATACAACAGAATTATATCTACAACTAAGGGCTAGCAGCTGGGCAGCTTGCAACAGTGTCTAGTGTCTCATGTTCCCTTTTGGTCCCCTCCAAATGCTCTTTTAGCTGGGCATCTAATGCAATTGTATGTTGGAGTTATTATTCTCTGATTTTCTAATTCTTGTTGTTTTACCATCACTTGCTTTTTCTTTTGAGATGAGTAGGATATAAGTGTCCCTCTTCGGACAACTTTAAGTGCATCCCATCTTGTTAAATTGGAGGTGACTTCCTCAGGGTTGTTCTGTAAATATTTATGTATAGTTATTTCTAATAATTCACAAAGCTCAGATAAATTGAGGTGTCTCACATTCAGCCTTCAGTTATAATTGCACAACAAGGCTGAACGTTTCATCTGTAAGTGAACTGGGGCATGACAAGACACAGTACGCAACAATAAGTTACAGTTCTCTACTTCCTGCACCCAGTCAGGAGCCAAAAAAAATCATATCAATACATGTATAACATTCATGTTTATCTGACTAGTGGGTGTTGGCCTGCATCTCCTGATTTATATAATGCCAGATTTCCATAAGGCCCAATTCTGTTGCTAATTTAGTGAGCAGTTTACCTACTCTGTTTTCCCCTTGGGAGTCCCCCCTTTTTTATCATTTACCTGACATAACCATATTGAAGTCTCCCCCAATAATATATAATTGAGTGTGGTCAGTGACCTTGTCTAAAAAAATATTTTTCCAAAAAGTCCCATTTTCTGTGTTATTATTTGGTGCATACATATTTAGGAAGGTAAACTTGTTAACCGTATACCTCCCCTGCAACCGGACAGATCTGCTATTTGGATCCAGTTCCTCAGTTTCTATATGTATTGGGTTGTCCTTTCTAATTAATGTGGCTTGGCTCTTTCACTGTAGGTGATCTCCCCAGGAAGCTGTGTATACCTCCACTACCCATTTCATTTTATTTTTCCATGTTTTGGTGGTATGAGGTGTGTTTCTTCTATATACAGTATGCTATTAAAGCCCTGTATTGCCCTGTTTCTTGATGTACTGTTTGGCTAGCTAGACACTTAACATTATAAGTTGTTATGTTTAGATCCATCATTTGTCTGGTGCTTAGAAACATAGAAATTGTCGGAAGACATGGACCACCAGGCCCATCCTGTCTGCTCATAGGCCCTATACATTGTATATTGCCACTGACCCTATGTGATCAATGGCTTTTCAAAGGGCTGTACTTTCCACCTGAATTACTCCCCTCAGCCCAGTTGCTGACCACTTTGTAAATCATTGTCCCATTAATTTGTGAACAGGGTTTTATTTAACTCTAAAAATTGATTAGCGTTTTGCTCATAAAAGTTCTAAAACATTGTGAAAATGCATAGCACTTGCCTCACTGTGTTTAACAAACATAACACTTCTCGAAAACCTATATAAATGCTTTCTGTACAGTTGGTATTGTTCCAAGAAAAAAACTGCTAATCAATTATTTAAAACCCTGGTGAATCTTTTTCTTTAGTGTAAATCTCTGCCACTTGGTTACCCTTACAACCATCAACCAGAATATAAAATGTAATGCCTCACTGACAAAACCATAAACTTGACAGACCGCATTCTGGTCTGTGTATTTCCTCCCCACCTTTTCTTCCATATGTGGCACTCATTCCCACTACCTGCTGGTTTTGTTTTTGCAACATGTGATACAGCTTTTATTTGCTGTACCTTCATGCTGCTGTGTAAACCACAAACAGCAGTTAGTACTGGTCTACCACGCAATGAGAACAGTATCCTTCCTCCCACCCTCCCTCCCTCCCTCCCTCCCCAAATGCTACTTATCTAAATTATTTATTTGTGTTTCACATTTCTATAGATCCCCATATTTTGTTGCATCTTTAGTTCACCCTATTCTCCCCACCGATATGTATACAGATACATTTTCCCTAGGTCATGTTATTCCACATCATCATTTACACAGAACTGTTCTTAATTACATCCTTTTTATGCTGTAGTGAGTCCCTTGCATTTTGCCCCCTTGTCATTCACAGTTCCTTTGGTTTTGATTACAGTCTCCCCCTCCTCCCTGAGTCTTTCTGAAGGAGGCTTACTTTTTATTAGTAGATCTCATACCTCCAATTTTAATTTCAGTGCTTGCTTGGTGTTGACTAAGTGTTGAGGACCACATTTTTCTCTGGAATTCAATCCTTGCTGCTCCCCTGAAGTTACTGAGGTTCCTACTGATTCTTGCTGTCTGCCTTCCTTCTGCTCTGTTGAATTTAGTGTAGGAAAGAGGGTCCCCATGGTTCTTTTCTTGTAAACTGCCACCATCTTGGTCAATGTGCAGTCCCCAAAGGCCATCCCTGCTAGTCCGGTGCTGCTAGTTTTCCTGCCTCTCTGTGATCTTCTCTACTTCCTCCTCCTTTTTTTTTTTACTTTCAGTCCACACTGCCACACCCTCGGTCTTTAATTATCAATCATACCCTCCCTCATTTCAGCCCAACTCCACAAACCTCAGTTCCAGTTTGTAACTTGCTTTCATTCTTTCCTTTCTCTCTCTTAAACTTTCCTTAGATTTTATGTCTTCTTTTCTTATATTTCCTTCTTTTTCTCTTACTTCCTTTTGTTATCACACACACCCCCATCCCTTGAAAATTTTTTGTAACCCAAGCCTAACCCTTACTATTGAAGGTTCCGCACACCTCCCAAACCTCAATTTTAGTTTCTCTTTTAACTTGCTTTAATTCTTTCCCTTCTCTGTCTTTATTAACTTTTTATAGTTCTGTCTTCTTTTCTTGTATTTCCTTATTCCTTTTTTTCTTGTCTTGTCTCTTGTAGTGTAATATCACACCCCCCCCCAATTGTGGTCACACTCTGCAAGGTCACAGCACCCTAGACCCCACGTTCACTTTCTGTTTCAGTCCCTCTATTTTTTTCCATTTAATTCTTTTAGTTCTTTATCTTTTTTCGTAGTTAGTCCAACAGTCCTAACCTAATCCCTCCAAAACTTTAATCCACCCTCTTGTCATCTGTACTCTTGCCTCGAGTCCTCCCAACCCCGACTTTTACTTTTCCTTGGTACCCTCTGGCATCAGCTCAGCTTTTTCTCTTTTTCTGTAAGGCATTTGAGCATGTCAAACTGAGGTATGGGATCGACTGCCAGGGTAGCCTTTTACCTTTCCCCTTAGCTTCAAATGCCACTCACATGACTGGCAGCAGCAAACACACAAAAACCAGTGCACACCTGGTAGAAGGTTTCAGTGGCTGCAAAAGTATTAATTCACAAAATGCTCACATGTAGATGAGACAGTGGTACAGTTACCCTAGAGCTTCACCTCTCTGGCATGAAGCTTCATCAGTGGGCATAGCTACAGGCTCATGTATCCAAATTTAATATCCATTCTTAAAGGTGAACTACTTAAAGCTGAACATATAGTTACAATAACCGAACACCATAGAAAATATACATAAAAATACACCATGTGAGAATCTATTTACAATACTTCAGATGCAAATGCCACTAGCACGTAAGAACTGTACTGCAACAATTTCATTCATAACTATATAACACAACAAATCACTTTTTTTCCCACAGAGGTTTTTATCCTCCTCGCAGGTATGGGCTGCTGGCTCAGCCCTGCCCCATCATCCACAGCTATCCCACGTCTCTTCCAGTCTCAGGGGCTTGTATCCCCATGGATTTCTCCTGATGGTGGAACCAAGAAGGAAGGACTGTCCTCCCCCAACCGGAACACACATACATCCAGATATCCCCAGGAGCTGGCAAGACCAAGCAGGCCATTGGTGGGAGCAGGTGGGGATTCATGAAGCCCATTCTCTATTGTCATCCTTGTTTTCTCCTCATGGGCTCACAGACATGCAATGAGTATGGCATGCAAGCTCCGCCTCTGTGGAGATGCTCCTGGTGCTCTGAATGCACACCCCTACCACTTACTGGGCCTCACTAGCTACCATATGGATTCCTCCAGTTGGAAGTCAAGCAGCCAGGCATGGGTTCTTCCTTCCCTTATGCTCAATCCTCCCTCCCCCAGCTGACCCCTGAGCAACCTAAGTCCTTTCATGAACTCAGGTCACCAGCGCAGGGTGAGGTAAGGTGCTCACAATGTCTCAGCCCTCTGTATCATTAGACCGGCTACAGTAAATCAATTTTATATTTAATGAGCAAAATGTAGTGATGGATTACTGTAGGTTGTGGTGAGGGGGGTACAAAAATCCAGCCCAAGAGGAGATACAAAAAAGAAAATCAGCTCTGTATTACAAAAAGTGTGAGATGAGGAAAGTAGAGAAGGACCGTAAAATGATGGTCCTTTTGTGCTGACATCAATCAGGTTCTCTAAATAGTATAGAAAGAAGTGGGAGAGAAGGAACTAAACAGAGAGTCATAAGTAGAATGAGTGTTCAGTACATAGGTATGCATCAACAGGTAAAAGGGGGAGCAAGGTGTATTCATGTCACAAAAAACACTGACGCTATATACACTGTGGGAAGGAAAGCTGGAAAAATAGAGTCTGCGATCTTGGCAAAAGTAAATCCTCTGATTGGGTTTTGCAAGTTGTTGCTCCACTCCAAAAAAATGTTCCTGCTGAACTGTGAAATCATACATATGAACCATGAAGTGACCGCTTTGTGGAATCACATTCTGCAATCTGCAATTTAATATATCAATTAGCAAAATGTACAATCATTCTTCTGTAGTTTTATTGATAGCAGAGTAGTCAGTTCTACAGAACTCCAGTCCACAATTTAATAAATCAGTCTGCAATGCACACAATAATTTGACTGGGCCTGGTTCAAATCCCAGTGGAGGGAAAACATTTTCCTTTCACATTTCCTTCACTTTTCTAAGTCGGAATTTCACAAAAGTTGCAAATGCACATTTCAACGTGAAATACTGTACTGACTTGTGGTAATTCCACTGGTGGAATATTGTTTTCACACAGCACTACCTGTGAGTGTGTGGGAGAGGGGGGGTTGTTCGACCTTGTGGAAGTGCTCCCAGCTGTAGAGGCACAGCAGCTGGTTCCAACTCCACATTGATTCCTGCAGTGCGCCAAACAGTTTGATCCCCTGCAGGGATCTTTTGTGTACTGCTGAGGACAATAGCTGACTGCACCAGGCACTGTGAAGAGGAGGGACAGCCATACAGAATGCATTATGAAAAAAGATGCTCCCACTGGCATGGTAGTCCATGGAACTCTTGGTCATGGTGCTGCATGGATCCCCACTTGATTCATTGGTGGTAAGAGAGTTGGATGGAGCTGGAAGATCACCTGTGGGGGTAGTGTCCTCAGACCTGAGGACTAAGGACATGACCATGGTAGAGAAAAAACTTGCCAAAAACCAGAAAAGTGCTGCAGTGTTTTAATTTTTTTTTCAGTCCTGAATTTATCCACTTATTATACAATGGGGTCTAAAGAGTAAGTATTTTGATTGGTTGACTGACACGTTATGCCATGGGGTAATTTTTGCATACCCACTGCATAAAGTACCAACCAACCACAGATTAAAAAAAAAAATAAAGAAAATTCACTCCTCACAAAATCCCACAGGACTGCCCTGAAGGGCCCATTGAAAACATTATCGCAGATCCACCATTTTTTCTCCCTTTAATGAAGCCATTCCACGAAATCTAAAGCAGTTTAGGAAAAGAAAAACACTATAAAATGTCAGATCTAAGCTTCAGATTTTGAAGTGGGAGACAACTGAGAGCTAACCGACATGTTTCCAGTTTTAGTCATTGTCTCATCACGCTCAGCTCATTAACCGTGCTGCCAGCTGGGTTTAGGGGCACAAGAGGGCTTTTGCACAGCAACAGCTATCTATTTTGTGTAGAAGAAAGGATATTTTATTCAAATCAGCATTTAAATAATAAAAGAAAGCTTTTCCTTCTCTTTTTTGTGTAATTCTCATGTTTCCTAATTGTATAATCAGAATAATCCACAATAGGATGTGGATTTGGCTGGGATTTACCCATACCTAGCATGGCTGGTCACTTGGCCTGTTGTCTCATGACTGAACAATGCCAGGTGTGGGTAAATCCCAGCCCAACCCAGTCCCTATCATGGATTATTCCTAAATTCACCCATAGCTAGCCCCTATCTGGACCAGTCCCCCAGCCCTGTCACGTGACTTGTCTGGGATTTACCTTATTCCAGTGTGTCCTCTGTCACAGGACTGCCCAAAAGGGCCTGCTCATCATGTGGAGCGGGCAGGGAACCAAATTGTCACTCAGCTTCAGGGGGAAAATGTTCTTCATTTTGTTACTGCCTGGGGCACATGCATGTGCAATTATGCAATGCGTATACTCCCTTTCCTCAGAGACGCCCTCCTGATGTTGAGGCATGGGGTCCCCTTCTCTTGTATGTGTTGTCCCACTGCACTACCACCCAGATTCCTCCAGGTGGCTGCAGACAAGCAAGACTTGATTCTTTCTCTCCGGGGGGGGGGAGCTGTATTAGGTATGCTCAAACCTCCATGGACAACCACTCCATAACCCTTGTCTGTTCCCAAACCCAAGTCACCAGTGTGGCTGGTGGTGTGGTAACCAGTGCCTCAGCCCACCACATCACTGGGTGGGCTAGCAGTGTTTTATTTAAAAGGCAGCCTGTGTAAAGTCTGTGATGTTGCTATGGTACCACTGTAGGGCTTCCAGAGAGAATCTCTGTAGAAACGTTGCTAAATATCTAAAAATACCTGTCCATATCTTGTGCTGCAACTGTAGCACCATCAAATAGTGTGAGCTGTGACTGATACATTTCCTTCAGTACGGAGTAATTATACATTAAGAGCAGAGAGACCTCTGGTGGTGGTAGTCCAGCTTGCATGTATGAAAATCATCAGAGCACAAGTGATTTCACAATTAAGGATACTTTCCTGCAAGCTGAATGGTTAGAGCTGATGCTTTTGGAACTCAGGATTGCATGTTTAATTTCATCTCATGTGGGAAGTGCATCTGATCAAGTAAAAGGAACCCCATTCTCAGATTTCTTGCGCTTCAATAGTTGAGTATTAGGAGATTAACTAATGCTGTGCAAACATAAAATTACCACAAAAGTCAGAATTTTGCTTCTGTGAAATTTCCAAATGTACTTTGGCAACTTTCATAAAATTCCAGCCTAGAATGGTGGAAAGAATCTGAATTTAGATTAATGTATTGAACTTACTTTGCAGAACTGATCACTAAACTATAGAAATGATTGCATGTAGTGAAGACTGCTGTATTATTTCACAGAACTATCATTCTGCAGTTCCTGTGTATCATTCTACAGTTCAGCCAGAAACTTTTGCAGAACAAGGCAAAACTTTGCAAAACACACTCAAAAGATTTGGATTTCACCAAAGTTTGAATTTCAGAAGATTTAGTGAAATGTTGTGAAACTTCTATGAATTTAGAATTAGCAGCTTCCACCCAACACTAAGATTAACACACACATGTACACACATGTGTGCACACACACACACATATCTCTATGTCATCCACAACTGATACATGCCACTTGAATGCTGTGAAAAAATATCAGATGGGATTTTACTGCTTCCGACAAACTCTTTCTGGCAGATCTTACTTTTCCACCTCACAGCAATCACTTAAACATTTTTGTTTTTAATCATTTAGTTCCCTGTGAGAATCTTTACTAGTCCATATCTGAACTTACATCCACTTTGCCACTACCTTGTTGTCAATAATATATAGCAATCTAATAAGTTAAGAAAGTAAGATAGCTAGAATTCAGTTACTTGATCAAAGGGATGCTTCCTCTAGAAAAAGTCTCCAAATGGATTTAAGCATGCCATTTGTGTATGCTTCTGACTCAACAATCCACCAGACGTCAGTCACTGTTATGGGCTTCTGCTTATGTATAACCCACTGTTTTTCATTTTCCTATATCACATACACAGACAATTAAAACCATCCCTTCTGTGTCTGGTTCATCCACATTTTGTATAATATTAACACTGTAATTTGATAAACCTGACATCTGATAATGGGGACATTTATTTGGAGTAATGATTTGGATTCAGGTTATCCATAGCTGTAAAGATTTCTTGCTTTAGTAACACTTATGACAGGGGTGGGCAACGTGCAGCCAGAGAGCCACATGCAGCCCCACAGGGGTTAACCTGCATTCCCGTATCCATCCCATAACATAACTTTTAATGTTGTTTATAACTTTTAAAGCAGTTTCCAATCCTTGAAATAAAGTTTATTGTATTATAACTCATAACTTTTAATGATGTTTCCAGTCCTTTAAATAAAGTTTATTGCATTCTAATGTATAAGTTCTGCTTGACACTGAGGTAGAGGGGTCTTGTGGGATCTTCTGGCCCTCAGGGGTGTTTGAGGGCCGCACCTGCGGCCCTCTGGTTATCTTAGGTTGCCTAACACTGACTTATGATGTCAAGATCATAAGTAAATGAAGTAAAACCAAAGCAATGGCTAAACCACAGGAGTCATAGATCTCACAGAACAGTATCAAGTACATTTGAGAGTCTCAAAAAACCTTCGAATTAAGATGCAGTTAAATACACTTTCAGAGCCCTGCATGATGAATGCCATATTTTCACTCCATACTCAGCTGCTTCGTCAAGTTAGTCCTGATGTTTGAACTTTAGACTCCACATGTAATTTTCAGATTGAGAGTGGTAATTTGTTTCCAACTGTTCCAAGAGAGGTCATTAATAATGTGTCAAAAGAAATAGGCGAGAAGAAAGACAACAGAGATGAATCACTTTCGCTTGTGGTGGCTGCTCAAAGCACCCAGGCTATAGGTTAATGATGTTGAAGTAAGCATCTGTAAATACTGAAATGCCAGTGATTACCCTAATTTGGCTTTGCAACACTGAGGCTCAGTCCATAGGAATGGAACAGTTACACCACCGCTTTGGCTTGGAAATTCTTTACAAGATGCAATCACTCAGTAACTTCCCACAGAATAATACTCTAGGTTTATTACATGGATTTTTTTCTCACTAATATACTATCAAAAGTATGACAAAATGTCTATCTGTGCAGTCTCAACCAGTACTAATTAAACTGCTATTCTTTCGCAAACAGAATTTTGATTTTCAAATAAAATCATTTGTATTTAGGAACTGTATGACAGTACTGTATAATGGATTTGTTAGCACTTTACTGCAACAGTATCATATACCAAATCAACTAACTGCCGGCAAAATGTACACGGTTAGATTTTTTATATGGATCATCACACCAGACTCACTGTGGGCCCTCATATCATATGGACTCTGTGCTAATTCTAACACTCTTCATCTCTCCAAATAAAATGATATGGCCAGTGTTGGAAATGGAACAAAATTCCCTTGGGGGAACTCATCACATTTGATGTAGAATCAAACCTATTAGACAGGGGTCTGGAGACACATTTTGTCATTATATGTTATGTTTTTTACACTTTAGTCAGTCATATGCCTTTTGTGTAGTACATTTTACACAGGAACAGTCCTTCCCCATTTTTCTCCTGGTACAGTTAGACATCTAGTTTCACTCCCAGAACTGAGTTCCACTTGGTTTCCTCCTCATATTCACCACTGGATATTGTGATCAGACCAATCTATATAGTACCTCTGCAACATCAGGTGTCTGAAAACATATTTTGCAGTCCTATTGTACAGCTTTGTAGTCACTATTTGAATTGAAAGGCTGGTATGCAGAGCTGTGCAAAGATAAACTTCCACTGGTGGAATTTCCGCAAAAGTCGGACTTTTGCTTCCGTGAAAGTTCAGATATCAAATTAGTAACTTTCATGGAAATTCCAACTAAGAACAGTGGAATAAGTGTATGAACTGTGGATTAATATATTAAACTGTGGAATCAAATTCTGCAAAACTGATAACTCTCAGAGATCAGTTTTGTGGAATTTCTTTTGGCAGTTTAATGCATTATTCTACAATTCCCCATTCATAGCACAGTTCAGTGAGTCACTGAACTGCAGAATGAAGTTATTAATGGTTCCACTTCATATTAGTGATGACTTATGGTTGATGAGACTAACAGCAAGTGCTAATCGCCGAGAACAAAATCGGTGATTAGCACTACACCGAACACCACAACTGCGACCACAACACCAAAACAAACCAGGCCATCTACCTAATGTTTTATGCGGGAGGCTGTGCTTCCCACCCCCCTTTGTGGGAGGCAACCCCCACACACCCAAATAATTATAATCAACTCTAAGGGGGGTGTGTGGACATTGGGGTAATGAGGGAAATGCTGGAGGGTGCATCTCGGGGAGGGACAACCCGCAGGTGGGGTATGAATCTTGGGGGAATGGAAGGCCATAAATTAATACATAATATACTGTAGCAAAGTGCTAACACTATATAACAAAGACTCACCCACATGCAGTCCCAAACCTAGTACCATATACTTCATGGGCAGTCACCCTAACCAGCACACCAAGCGGCCAGCTCAGTGGTTCCCTGTTCACTTCCTTTCTTTATCATGTACAGTATTCTCTAATCACTTGCTGTTCCTCGCTATTGTGTCCCTCAGAATTGCTATTCCTTCCTTCTCGCTATACTCTGATGATCACTCTGCTGTCAGGCACTCAAATTGAGCCGCTCATTTTGAGTCGCTTAAATTGCATCACCCATATCACTGGATACCACATTAATGTGTATCAACTATGGCTGGCCCTGTAAAGCCCCTATATATATAGATACAGTTTCCAAATAATCCCAGATGTCTAGTGGCACACACCCACCTTCCAATAACTGGCCCCCTATCATTTAATATTTCCCTAGTGTCTAGGGGCATCCCCCCAAACTCCAATCATCAGCACTCTACCATTTAATATTTCCCTGGTGTCTAGTGGAACTCCCTCACCCTCCAGTCACTGGCCCTGTAAAAACATTTATTATCATTGGTGTCCAGTGGTCCTTCCACCCACCCAGTGCCCACCTGGGTGTAAAGACATTTATTATAGGTGTCCAGTGGTCCCTCCCCCACCCAAGTATATATAGGGTATAAATAAGCAGCATACTCCCAGCTTCAGTCAGATGGCAGGAGGCCAAGGTGATGTGTGGAGGGCTGCGTTGTTCACCGTTACTTCACCACGACACTGATGTTTGGGTAAGGGAGACTTTGGGGGTTGGGGTGGGCTGGCTTGTCAGTGCTGCAGGGAGGGGTGGCCCTGAACACCAACAAGAGACAGGCTGGGGGGGTAAAGATCACTGTTCAGGAAAGGGCCTGGGGCTGTGTTGTTGGGAAGGGGACTTACTTGCACCAGGCATCCCGCATGGCAGTGGCGGGCCAGCAATCATTGTGTTGTGCCCTGGTGTTGGCAGTGAACCCAATCACCTTGGCCAACTATAACAATCCAGAAATATGGTTTCCCACTGTCCCCGGCAACAATCCTTCCCTCTTAGCACACATAATGAACATGCACAACTGATCCACTGGAACCAGCCACACATCTGCCCATCTGGCTGCTTTTTGTGCCACAATATAATGTTCAACCCCCCAGCAATTGGCCTCCCTGGTCCATAGTAAAATGGAATTACCTATCCATCTCTAAATCTCCCGGTCACCACCTCTGACAGGAACGCTGGTACAGTTTGTGGCTGCTGTTCCGCTGCTGGAGCCAACTCTTTGAATCTCTGCCACAAAGCATTGGCAAGTCCATTGTCATCACCTGGTATATACACTGTTTCTGAAGGGAATGTTCACCTGCATACATTTCAAAATGAAAATCCACATCAAATCCCCCAGGGGTCCCTTTGGGACTAGCTGGTGGTTAATGGTATGCACCACACCCATGCTGTTGGACCTGAAGTGCATTAACTTATCTCTTAGCCTCGTGCTCCAAATGCAAAGGGCAACCACAACTGTAAAAAATTCTAGCAACGTGATCTCTTTACCAAGCCCAGCTGCCATCCATCAAGGTGGCCACTGTTCTGCATACCACTCACCCTGGAAGTTGGCCCCAAATCCAAGCCCTCCCTTTCCATCGGTATACAACTCCAGAGGCTGGTCAACCTCTGCATCCTGCCACATGGTTACCCCATTGAAGTGATCCAGGAATATCCACCAAACCCAGAGATCCTCCCTAAACTCCTCAGTGATCTGTATCTGGTGGTAAGGTTTTGTGCAGCTCTTGCCCCTCTTTGCCAATCACTTTGCCAATCACCTCATGAATGGTCTCCCCACAGGAATGACCTTACAGGCAAAATTAAGGCGACCAACTAACTGCTGCATGTCCTGCAGTGTAACCTTCTTGGACCACTCTGCCTTGTGCAGTATACCCCATAATAACTCCAATTTGTCAGTGGGCAACCAGCATTGCCATCCCTCTGTATCGATTTTGATGCCCAAGAAGGTCAGCACTGTCCCCGGTGGCTCCAACTTCCTCTGGGCCAGTGGCACTCCAAATTCCTTGCACACCTGCTCAAAGGCCACCAAGGTCATCCTGCAAATCTGGGACCCGGCCAGCCCTACAAACAGGAAGTCATCAAGGAAGTGAACAATGGCCTCATTCTTAGAAATCTGCGGCATCACCCAATGCAAAAAGGTGCTGAATTGTTCAAAAATGGCACATGCCACAGTGCATCCGCATGCAGTTATTGACATAGTACCTCCCCTCGAACTTCATGCCCAAGAGAACTCTGTCCTCTGGATTCACCTGTAGCAATCTAAAGACCGACTTAAAGTCTGCCTTTGCCAGCTGTGCACTAGGGCAGCCGACTGAATTACCTCTATAGCCCTTTTCTCCATTGTTATTAATGACTTGCCCCTTAACTGTAGGGGGATCAATCCTGCTATACGCCGATGATGTCATCCTATACCGACATGGCACAGACATCTCAGCTATCAGGTCTAACCTGGAAACTGACTTTCATCAATTGGAAACCTGGTTCAAAGGAAACCTGCTGATACTGAATACAAAGAAAACCAGATCAATGCTCTTCCACCATACATCCTTTGATCTAACCTCTCAGCCTCCCTTGATCATCAACACATCATTGGGCCAACCTCTTGAAAGGGGAGAATCCTTCAAATACCTGGGTATGATTCTTGATGAACACCTATCCTTCGACACACATGTCAATCAAAACCACAAATCAGAAACTTGGCCTCCCCCACTGTACTTCCACCTACCTTACTCCATGTGCTAGAAAAATCGTTGTCTCAGCCACCCTCCTCCCCGCTTTATTCTATGGCGCACCCATAATTCACTCAGCCAAGATCAAACAGGCCTACCACAGAATAGCTTGTTTCAGTGATGCAGCTCCAGCTCAGGCCTATCACTGCATGGTTCTCAAATCCCTAGGCTGGCCATTATTCGAGCCCAGAATGGACGTCCCTGTACTATGTACTAGGTTCAAACTTACTCACCTTCCTCCCCCGCCCATTCTCTCAGAGCTTCTCACACGAAAATGATTCCTCAGGATCCTTCGACATTACCACATACCATTGCTGAGCCTTCCTAAGGTTCGCCTAGCCATTGGTAGGTGATTGTTCACTTCTCTGCCTCAAAAATGGAATACCCTCCCCATAGTGTACTTTGATGTGTCTCTTCCATGCTTAAAAGCTATATATGAACTTCCAACTTGCTGTGGCAATTGTACTTAACATCCTCTGTTAAACCCTATGCTCCTTACCCGTGTATCTTGTATCTTTCCAAATCTCCCACCTATCCCCTCTCATTAATTTCTAATGCCTCAATGGCTCACCTGTTATTCTACAATAACTCCTTCCCCCCTGCTCCCACCTCTCCCCTCTCGTATATATTGTAATTAGCTTGTGTATATTTTGTAAATATGTAAAATTCCTAGTGTTTGCTCTCATACACTTTATAATGTTGGACATTTACTACTAATGCTGGTTGTATGATGCTATGTCCATTCTGCAAACACCCTGCCTGAGCTCATCGGTCTCAAGTCTCCATCACAGTGGACCTAAGCCCTACCAAAGTCTTATCCACAATGGACGCTTCAGGACCACCATGGAATCATCGGCCAAAAGTGGACAGAACTGACTGCATGTTCAAGAATGAACCTGTAGCTCTATGTATTCAATTCATACATGTATTGCTCTCCTGTCACATACTGTTCTCATTGCTATTTATTGTAGTACCTCTTGCACCCAATTGTATTTGTATCTGCTCTTGGAATTGTCTTATTCCCTGTGTCACCACTGAAAAAGGGACTTGACTGTCTCAGTGGGCTCACCCTGTTATCAAAATTAAAATAAATAAACAAATAAATAGAATGTGAGCAGCATCGTAACCAGCTGAGCATGTGATGAAGTCATTCCTGTCCCAGACTCTCGGATGTGTTTTGGACATGAGTGCTAGTACTCTACTGTACAGCTGTTTAGGAAAAAGTTACAACCAGTACTACCATACAAAAGTAACATTAATTATGGCAAAATAAACATAAAGTACCAAAGATACTAACAGGCTAGCAAGGAGGTGATTTCTTTTTGGAAGGCTGGGTCTGTAGTTCAATGGACAAGCAGACAGGTACTCCCCACTTCCTGACCTATATTAGCAGTTCCTCTCAGCCTCCTTCTGAAGCACTTTTTCTTTGTTGGCCAGAGGCTCTGTTGGTCTGTCCTCTGCAGCTGGCTGGGGCCTACTCCCCCCCCCCCCGTCTTGCTGCTTCTGCTTGTCTGCTGGACTTCTGTGTTTGTTCTCTTGCATCTGGTTTGTATTTTGCCTCCAGCTGTGTGCTTCTTCTGTTGTTTGTTCCCTTTTTTGTGTTTGTGTGTCTTTGGTTTTGCTTTTTTGGGGGCTTTGTTTCTAAGCTCCTAGCATATTGCTAATCCAGAGCTCATGCTACTTTCTCTCAGTTATTCACAATGCTACTGCAATTATTATCTGTGTATTTCAACTAAAACCACATAGCTGCTTTCTCTACTACATACTTAATTGTTTTCACCTGATTCAGGCTCACTCTGAACCCTAGTTATGCAGCTCAATCATGCTTTCTCAACTCATTCTACCTGCCTCATTGCTGCAGTTTCATTGCACTGCCTGGTGATAGCTGTTTCGCGGAGCATTGCGATTCCCTCCATTCTATGTTTATCGAATTTTACAAGTCATAGTTACTCAACATAGATACTGCTCTCTATGTTTGTACACTGATATTATACTCTGAGGTCTGCTAAACTACTGCTGATGCTGTAAACTAGTTTCAATATCAGCATGTGGGTCTCGGCACCTTCCATCACTTTCTTGTTTTTCCTATGGCAGGGACTTGGAGGTGTTGGGGGAGTCATGGCCCCATTTGGCTACTTACTTTATGTTCTAAATCCTTCCGCTGATGCTGAAAATCCTCAGAGTATTTGTCACCTTCATTGGCTTTCTTGAATGCCTGGCTAGCTTGCCCCATTGTTGATATTATTGCTTCTCCGACCTACGTGCAGGTCCAACTATGCTACTCTGCTTACTGACCTACGTGCTTCTCCAAGCTACGTGCAGGTCCAACTATGCTACTCTGCTTACTGACCTACGTGCAGGTCTGACTATTGCTACTTTGCCTACTGACCTACATGCAGGTCCAACTATGTTACTGTGCTTATTGACTTATGTGTAGGTCCGACTATTGCTATTCTGCCCACTGACCTACATGCAGGTCCACTCTTTGCTTACATAACCATTGCTTAAAGCTCAACCTCATTGTTACCATCTGACCTACATGAGGTCCCAGCACTCTATGCTCATTCAGCTCCTCTTCAGTTTTGGGGCATGCCAGCCATACCATTCTGGCACAGGGCCTCCCTGCAGCCGACGGTCTTGCACTGCATTTCTCAGTCTGCATCTTGAGTGTGCCTGACTTGGGGTGGGGTTCTTCTCACCTGGCCCACAGCCAGGAATGTCCTCGCTCCGGGCCTGGCTTTAGCTGTTCGAGACTCAATGGCAGCTCCTGGTGTACAGTATAAGACTGGCTGCGAAGGGTGGTTACAGTGATCTCCTTTGACTCTAGTATTCTTACTAGCAAGGCACCTTCACTGCATTCTCCCTTCGACTGCCTCTGGTTCACCTGGCTTGTTTTTAGGGTGAGTAATCCAGGTGTGTGTGTCTCAGCAGTCATTGCTCTCCTCCTCTGCCTTGGTTGCCCTCGATGTTGCAGAGACCTCTCACAACCTTCCATGGTGTTCCCGTTAGAGGGATCGAGCGACAGCGTTCCTCTAAATTGGAATATTTTTTACACCCTTTTATTGGGTTTCTAAATTGCAGCAGCAGAGCCATCACAAACTAAACATCCCAAGCCTGGAGGAAAATGACCTAGGCCTTGGATCCACAGAGATTTCCTCCTCAAGGGTTTTTTTCTCTCCTCCATGCCTCTGGTCATAACCATTAGTTAGCCATTGTCTCACAGCTACTGTTTGCTAACATGCTTTGTGCTACTATATTTCTTTTTGGGGATCCTTCCTAAGGAACCTTTAGCCAGGGCAATCGACCCACGGCACCTCTAGGGGTGGAACCCTCTTCAAGGGTTCCTTGCCATTGGTTCCCCTACAGGGTGGTAATTCCACTGCAACAGAGAGTGCAAATAGCCAAAAACCTAAGTAACACAGTTGCACAAGCATGACACTATACTGGTTGCATAGGCCATTGAATATATAAATACAATATTTTGACTTGTTTTGTAATTTAAGTAAATGGGACTCAGGAGATATCTCTTGGGTAATCAAGAGTGTCTCCTCATGATTTCTTAGGGTTTGAGAACCAGGCAGCAAAGCTGAATTGTTCTAGAACCCTAAGAAGTTACAGTGGATGAGGGGAATGTTCTTAAGTAGCCAAGAGGCTCATTTATTTTTTTTTAAGTATTTATTTTTCCAACTCAGATTTGATTCAAAAGAGAAATGCTTTGGATTAAAAAGAGAAAAAAGAATGCAAAGTTAGATAACCAAAAGATACACCTGAAGAATAGGATCACGTGTACTGATCACCTCAGTGCCTGAGTTTTATTCTGTGTCAGTGTTTTAGTCATTTTCATTAAGTATGCTATCTTTTGTCTTTGAAAAACATCACATTTTAAATTTCTAGTCATGCTTATTGAACACCCATTCTCACAGTAAGCACTCTTTTACAAGTGGGTGGGGAAAATCCTGTATTCTGATTGGTCAATACCCACACATTCAATCTGTCTAGTGCACGGGTGAAAATAAGTCCTGCCAGCTTGGATATTGTACCTATAACATATTGTGTGCACCTTTCAGAAGCTTCATTTTTTAATTGGCAGCCATGTTTTTCCACTGGCATAGCCACGCAGCACTAAAAAACACATCAGTAGGTGTTCAGCTTAAATCTTTTACCATATTATACCCATTATTTGTTTTTATCCTTGGCTATTTTTTATTTTATCTTTCTTTCTTAAATTGTTGTGACAGCAGCTCTGCCTTGTTCAGTCTCTCTGCTCTGCTCACTCACTATCTCTGCCTCTGTTTTTACTCCCTCACCATTGAATGTACTGCAGTCCATATTCCTGCTCACTTTCTCTATCACTGTATTGAAATTAGACTGCCGCCCCTCAACAGACATGTATTCCTTCAAGTCAAGTGCTTTTCAGGAAATCTTGCTAACAAAATCAGTTATTGCAGATTTATTTCTCTTGAGAGTCCGGATTCCAACCCCATCCTCCCTGCAGTCCTCACACAGCACCCACCAATTAAAGCCACATCTTGACCTGTGCACAATGGAACACATGCTACAGATAAGCAGCTCAAAGAAAGTTGTTTTTTATCACTTACTAGATTGTACTCCATTTCACCACTACTGCTTGAACTCCCAGGACTGCCAACTGCCCCCCCAGTCTTCACATAACATCCTCCAATTCATGTCACAGCTTGACTACTAATATGGTGGAACAGCTGCTGCTAATCGGCAACTTGAAGAAAGTTTTTTTTACATGATTTACCAGTACACATTTAATTTCACAGCTCACATCTCCACTCCAGCACTTATGTCTTTCTTCTAACCTGCTCACTTGTACCACTCAGAACCCAGCATTTTAAAATCTCACAGAGAGGTTCAGAACAGGAGGAACTTTTTGGGGTCAAAATACAGTAACAATTTTGCTATGTTGGTATTTTAAACCTTTAAATGTTAATGTAACCCCCCTACAAATGGGGGTTCCCAAAAAGTCTTCCTTGAGCTTGCCTTAATGCTCACTGCCAGGCTAGTGTCCTGCATTTTAGCAGTTTAAATATGATTGCCAGAGAGTGCCTGTATAGCTTCTGTGCACTGTCTCTTTAAGAGCTGCCTGGATTGCAGTCATAAGTAATCTGAGAGGGAGTTGTGTTGAAAGATGCAACTATTTGCTGAAAATCATTTAGAGTGATAATGATAATGTAGTTTGTCTACCCTGCCCTCCTTGCAGCAAGGACTGTTTTGTTTATCCCCACCATTTTGGCCCGGAACTGCTGAATTGGACCAATCAATCTGGTGGGACCTAAAATGGAGCCAGACTACAGGAGCTGTCTGGAGTCAAAATCTGTAGGAATTGTAGTTTTGGGCTTTTGGCGCCCTTTTGCACCTGAAGGGGGAGCTCCTCTTGCGACTGACAGACAAATAAGCCAACCAAACCTTTTGGATCTGAAGGAAATCCCCAGGCTGCCTGCTGTTTCAGTCAGATCTCAGTTGGGAGCTGAATGAGCAAGAGCTTAAGTCAGTCAACCAGCCGTCTGAGTAGTTTCGTGTGGAGGAACTGTGGAAAGGCCTGAGTTGTGGCCTGCATGTCTGCCTGCTGCCCCTGAGCAGGAGAGAAGATAATTATTTCAGACTAAATCCAAGTTAATGAGAACAAAGTAAGCCACTGATTTTTTATCAGGCTCATACCTGAAGAAGACCGAAGATTTTGTTGAATGCGATTGGCCTATCAGAATTTCCAGCTGCTTTTGAATCCCCAGTTTGTGCAGAGACTTTGCGATCATGACCGGAGAGTGGTTTGCCTGGTACAGTAGAATTTCCTTACATGTAAATGTGCTGTGTATTGAAAGTGGGTCATGATTTGGTTCCCCACTGTGTGAACTGCATTCTGTTTGCTGGTACCGTAGAATCCTTTACATGTAAATGTGCTGTGTATTGAAAGTGGGTCGTGATTTGGTTCCCCACTGTGTGAACTGTGTTCTGCTTGCTGGAAGCTTTATCCAGCCTAATCGGACTGAATCAGCGTTAATCTCCATTTGACCTGGGCCATGCCACATTGGCCCTGCCAGACTACACCACTGCACAGAGAAAGCCACCTACAAGAGACCTGCTTGGGGATCAGCCCCCTGCTCCACGCTTGAACAGGAATGATGCCTCGGCGAATCATGTGGGCCCTGCTTCTCCTGGCACTCCAGATTAACCACCTGCTGTCTCAATTTTCGTCCAGCCTGTGTCCAATCTTGGGTATCATAAGAATCATCAAGGTAGCTCCCTGCAACAACAGCCTAATCTAAAAGTGTGTCATCTGATTGTCTTGTTGTTTTCTTTTCATCAACTGAGCCCTCCGGCTCCGGATTACAAATAGTGTGTGTTGTGCATGTTGTTTTCTTCCGTCACAAGGCCCTAACCAGCTGCAAAGTTCCTGGCTAGCCCACCATTCTCCATCTGGGTACCCAGAGTGTGTGACTGTTGATGGACCCTGAAGTGCATGCATAACTGTTTGATTGATATAGCCTTTAAGCAAATTAACCTGATTATGCCCCTCCCTTGATCAAGTCTCTTAAATAAATCAGATCTAACTCTTTTTTGCAGTTACCCTGACTGTGGTTCCAGTTTGTGCAAGAGTACTGTACTGCTGTTATTTGCTGTGTATAACCTTGTTTTACTGGGGGTCCCAGGGCCGAACCAGAGGAATGCCCTGGTGGTAAGTGCAAACAGTGTGGGTACGTATGTGGTGTATTGGGGTATTGTGAAAGTGATTATTGTGTATTGTTCCATCCACTAGTATGGAAAAAGGGGGGTTACAGTGTCCCAGAGGGCTGTGTCCAGGCTAGCTTGACCACTACCAACTCTGACCTCCAGGTGGAGGCACCATTTCAGAACTCAGGCCCCTTAATCTGCTACTAGCCAAGCAGGCAGGGGTAGTAGCCCTTGGGATAGCGCCACCTAGGGGTTACATTTTGGAGGCACTGCTGGGATTTTGTGCCATTTAGTGGCCAAAAATTATGAATTAGTATTAAAGATTAATGGCTACCCCAGTAGAAATGGCTGTACAGCAGTTGGTGGGGTGGTGTACTGGGGAGGACATCTACCCCCAAAATGCTCTACTTATACTGGATATTCCCCTTGGCACCAGTAAAGACACTGTAGAGGGAGCACTCTCCAAAGTTGAACGTTTAAAAAACCCTGTGGTGGTGAGTCAACAGGCTGATTTGATCGCCCAGACTTTCATAGCCTTGGTAGAGTATAGTAACCTTTTGGACAAAGTGCCACAGACTATTTCCCCAGATGGGGTTTCAGCTGCCTGGAGAGTGATAACAAAAGACAGTAAAGACCCCATTGAGGATGAGCTCCCACCATTATCTGAAACTTTTGAGGAGAAATTTGCTAAGCTGCTGCTGGAGGAAGGGAAACCATAGAGGACTTTAAGGAACTATTCCTGCCACCTGGGGGTGTTCCTTCCCCAACACCCCCTCCCACTCCAGCACCTGTTACTGCCCCACCTTCTGTGGCCATGCCAATGCTGGTCCCTATATCTTTACCTGCCATTAGTCATAACTCCTACCAGAGGCTGAGAATCTTCTCGGGCACCCATCCCACCCCCCAGGGTGAGCATGACTGGGAGACCTGGATAGACTATGTTGCCCCCTTGGTACCCGAGTGGCATTGTGTGGAGGCTGAGAAGCAGAAAAGAATCATAGAACATTTGAGGGGTCCCGCCCTTGAAGCCATTACATTTTTTGAAGTCCACAAACTCTGATGCATTTGCTCAGAAGTTCCTATCTGCACTCGAAGGCAATTTTGGGAGCATTGAGTCAGGGGAAAATTTGACGTGGAACTTTCGAGGTACCAAACAATGGAAAGGGGAAAGTTTGCCTGCATATGTTACTCGTCTAGAAAGAGCTTTGCAGAAAGCTTACCGGAAAGGTGGGGTAGCCACCAGTGACTTGAACCATGTGAGATTGGGGCACATACTGCAACTTGCAAAGCATTCTAAATTATAGATCCTCCAGTTAAGGCTCCATGATAGGAGAGGTAACCCACCTGACTACTGTGACTTGATAAAAGAACTCCAGGAGGCTGAAGGGGAAGAGGGAGATTGTAATTATGGGGTGAGTGCAGCTCAAGTGATCATGGCACCGGAAGGCCCTTATGAAATGGAGACCACTAAGGGTGTCCCGTCATGGGCTAAACAGTGGGGAGAGGAATTTCTGAAGGAAGTCAGAAAGGTACAACCAGATGTTCTCACTGAGGTATCCCCTATTGACAAAGACCCTGGTCCCTGTCAGAACGTGACTGTTATGGGGTGGGGGTGCACCCTCAGGCATCCTCTACGGGGGGTGGCTTCTCAGCTGAACTCAAGGAATTGACTGCCACCCTAAAGGAAATTTTGAGACATGGTACATTACCCGAGGAAGTCAGATCACGATCTCCCATTGATGCTTCAGCATCCCCTGCTATGTTTTCCCCAAGGATGCCCTGAGAGCATGTCATTTGTCACAACTGCAGCAAGGATGGCCATATGAAGAGGGAATGCCAGTCTCAGAAGGACTTAGAGAAAGTGGTGAACCAGCTTCAAGGAGAGCTTCAGAAAATGAATCAGAGGTCAAGGGGTGCACTAAATGACCATAGTAAAAGCTTCTAAGCATCCTAACTCAAACCCCTCTGTGGCTAAATTGTCTGTTCATGCCCCTGCTGTTGTCCCTCCAGACTTGTCCAAGATAGTCAGCCCTTCAATGGAGACTAATGTGGCTGTGAATGGTATTCCTACTTGAGCTGTGCTTGATAGTGGGTCACAAGTGACCATTGTGTTTCAGGACTGGTATGACAAACACTTATCTGATGTGTCCTTACAATCCCTGGAAGGCCTACATGTGTGTGGGCTGAGCAACAAGCCTTATCCATATCAAGGATATGCCCACATTTGGTTGTCTTTTCCTGCAACTGTCACTGGCATAGAGGAGCAAGTAGAGACACTGGCCCTAGTGTGCCCCCCACTGGACTATATGATGAGGTTCCCCTGTTAATTGGAACTAACGCCTATATGTTTGGGAGACTGGTGCAATGCTGTCACGAGAAACAAGGGTGATGGACTGGGAGGACCCTGAGAATTCCAGCTCTGATCAAGAGGGCCTATGATTTGCAACAGAAACCTGAGGAAGTAGACCAGGATGAACCAGTGGGGACTGTATGGAAGTAGGATCCCGATTCAGTGGTACTGGCCCCTAACACACAGTGTACCATTCAAGGGGAGGTCCACCTCCGGAAAGATGTCAAGAACAAAATACTGATGTTGGATGTGCCAGGTGATGGAAAATTGTCAGAAGGATTATTGATCAAGCCCAGCATCTTGCCTGCTCATGCCCATGCCTATGCACGATGAGTGATGGTCCAGATTCAAAATGTGTCAGATCAGGAGATCCAGGTGAACAGAGGGTGCACCCTAGCTATGGTACACTGCACAGACACTGCAGTATTGCCCAGCAACAAGCACACTGGTGAGAAGGAGAGAGTGACCCCAGACTTGTTTGACTTTGGTGACTACCCATTGCCAGCTGAATGGAAGGCTAGAATTAGCAAGAGACTTGCCCGGAGAGACCAAGTGCTTTCATTGAAGGACTGGGATGTGGGATGTGTCCAGGGTGCAGAACATCACATACGCCTGCACGATGAATGGCCATTTCGAGAGAGGTCCTGATGCCTAGCCCCAGCAGACATAGATGATGTGAGAAGACACCTGCAGGAAATGCTCACTGCTGGCATGATACAAGAATCCAGGAGCCCATACGCCTTTCCCATTGTGGTTGTGCATAAGAATAATGGGTTTGTGAGGATGTGTGTTGATTATCGAACCCTGAACCAGTGGACCATCCCAGACCAATACACTATGCCTCGTATACAAGATGCCCTGGACTGCTTGAATGGGAGCAAATGATTCTCAGTGTTAGGTCTTCACAGAGGATACTACCAGATCCCGATGACCCCAGAAGACCGTGAGAAAACAGCCTTCATCTGTTCATTGGATTTCTATGAGTTTTTGAGGATGCCACAGTGGGTATTGGGTGCCCCAGCCACCTTTCAGCGACTGATGGAACGTACGGTGGGAGATATGAATTTGCTGGAATGCCTGGTGTACTTGGACGATGTCATTGTGTTTGGGAGCACCTTAGAGGAACATGAGAACAGACTGTTTAAAGTCCTAGACTGATTGGAAGACTTCGGCCTCAAGCTGTCCATTGACAAGTGCCAGTTTTTCCAAACCTCTGTGAAGAATGTGGGGCACTTAGTATCTACAAAAGGGATAGAGACTGATCCCACTAAGGTTGAAGCACTGACTACTTGGCCCCAGCCCCATAATCTGAAAGAACTACAACATTTTCTGGGGTTCTGTGGCTACTACTGCAGGTTGATAAAAGACTATTCCAAGGTGATTCGCCCACTCTTGAACCTTACCCAGGGTTACTCCCCCAACAATCGGGTCACACCTGGAAATAGGCACTTGGTTGTCTAGTGTGACTTACCTGGTCAACAAAAGCAAATAAATAAATAAATAAATAAATAATCATAAATACAAAAAAGGGTCAGTTAAAGAACCAGAAAAAGTATACTTCCACCCAGGTGAACTCTTTGGGCCCCACTGGATGCCCGACTGTGAAGCAGCCTTCCATGAGATCATATACCAGCTCACCCACACCCCCATCCTTTCCTATGCTGACCCCACAAAACCCTATGTGCTGTATACAGACATTAGTCTGCAGGGTCTAGGAGCGGTGCTGTATCAAGACCATGAGGATGGCCTGAGACCAGTAGCTTTTGCCAGTAGGAGCTTGATCCCATCCAAAAGAAACTACCCTGTGCATAAGTTGGAGTTCCTTGCACCAAAATGGGCCATCGACCAGTTTCATGAATACCTCTATGGGGCAAAGATATTGGTACAGACTGACAATAACCCGTTGACCTATGTACAGACTTCAGCTAAGTTAGATGCCACTGGGCACCAGTGGCTTTCTGCATTATCAACCTGTGATTATGCTGTCGAATACAGACCGGGCCTGAACCATACTGATGTTGATGCCCTATCACGAAGGCCCACTTCCAAGTGTGATTGGGTCAGGCTGTCTAAACCTGACATTCAAGCATTGTGCCAAAAGTTTGATAGAAATGAACAGATGTCTGCTGACACAGTGGACTGTTTAGTAGATTGCTTGGGCCCTTCTGACACCTGCATACCAGCTGCTTATTGCCACTTCCCTGCTCTAGATAGTGCACTACCTCAATTTGACAATGACAGCATTCAGTGGGCTCTATCCCAAGATCCTATGATTCAGCCAGCACCTGATGCCCTTCATGCGGGGAAAGATGTGTCTAAGTTACGTTCCACTGACTTGCTAACTGCTTTATTGTTTAAAGAAGGCCCCAGATTGAAGTTGCTCAATCAGATGTTGTATAGAGAGACAGTAGATCATAGTGGCAAAATAGGCAAGCAACAATTGGTCCTGCCCATGGCCTTTAAAGATTTGGTACTGTGGTCCCTCCACAATCACATGGGGTACCTCGGTATTGACAGAACCCTTGACCTGGTACGATCTTGCTTCTACTGGCCCAAAATGGGGGCCGATGTTGAGCACCATGTAAAGACTTGTAGTCGCTGCCTGCAAAGAAAAGCCCTGCCTCAGAGGGCTGCCCCCCTTGTTAATATTACTATCAGCACCCCCATGGAACTAGTCTGGAATGGAATGGTGATCACCTGGATAAATAAAGATTTGATTGATTGATTGATTGATTGAGTCTGCATAGACTACTTGTGTTTAGAACCTGATCGGTGGAACATTGGAAATGTGTTAGTGGTTACAGATCATTTCACACGGTATGGACAAGCTTTAACCACCAAAGATCAAAATGCATCTACCGTGGCCAAGGTGCTAGTGGAAATTTTCTTTGTTCACTATGGTGCCCCCCAGCAGATTCATTCTGATCAAGGCAGAGACTTTGAGAGTCAGCTAATCAAAGAAATGCTCTCTCTATGGGGATGTGAAAGTCGAGAACCACCCCCTATCACCCGCATGGAGACCCTCAACCAGAATGTTTTAGCCGCACCCTTCTGGACATGCTGGGCACCCTCCATCCAAAAGACAAGCGTAAATGGAGCCAGCAGATTAGCACCTTGGTACATGCAAACAATTGCACGAAAAATGATGCTACTGGGTTCTCCCCCTACTGCCTCATGTGCGGGAGACAGGCCCGGCTGCCAGTTGATGTCTGTTTTGGGGTCTCTCCAGATGGGCTCCAAGCTGAAAACCACTTGCAATATGTACAAAAACTGAAAGCTCAATTGAACCATGCCTATCAACTGGCCCAGACAATGGCCACCAAGAGAAATCTAGCCAACAAAGAGAGGCATGATAAAAAAGTAAAGGCTCAAGAGCTTCAACCTGGAAACCGTGCACTGTTACACAATTTGGGACTGCATGGTAAATACAAAATTGCTGACTGGTGGCACCATCTTCCCCATGTAGTAGTTGGAAAGTTGGATGATTTACCTGTGTACAAGGTGCGCCCAGAGAAGAACTCCAAAGCTGTCCAGACCATGCACCGTAACCACTTGCTACCTATCAGCCAAGTCATGATTGAAGCTAAACCCCCAGAAATTGAGCCCCCTGGGCTGATGACTCATGCTGCTGCAAGAAAGAGACACAGTCATCCTACCCCAGTGGTCACAGATTTAAGGTTTCCTCCACAGCAGGCCCAGAGTGATAGTGACTGTCAGTCCACTTCTGACAAAAGTGAGTGTGACTATGCCTACTACCCCTCTTATGAACTGAGTCAGCTGTTTTGAGATAATCCCATGTTTAATTGTGGGGATGACGCTTGGCCTTCTGGACTGCCTAACCCCCCCAGCTTTGTCCTTGTAGCCAATACTCCCTGAAAGTGAAGTGCAAAGATTCACATCTGTAGATGCTGAGTCTCTGTGTATTGTGGAACAGTATGATTTGCCTAAGGGAGGGGCTGATGGAATACATCTTTCTGGTGACATACCAGAATTTAAAGAACACCATGAGAGCACTGACAATCCCCCTTCAGTGCCTCAAAGTTTGATTGTGCCTGAGCCTTCGCAAAATGAGTCAAGTGTTGTAGAAAGAGAGCCTGCAGAGCAAGGAGCCGACAGTGCCCCAAGTTTAGACGTTCCATCCAGGCAGAGGCACCCCTCACAAGTGACGAGAGTCCCCAGACCAGTGCTGAGAGTACAAAGACTGTAGTTGTTCCCATCAGAAAAACTGGCCCAGCTGTCAAGCCAGTAGTACCCCTCAGTTATGTTTCTCCCGGGAGGCCAGTGGATTTGCCTCTCAATGTGGTGCACAAAGGTGTTTATGTCTCTTTGGCAGTGTCAGTGGCTCAGTAGGTAGCACACTCACCTCTGAGGCCGGGATATCAGAGGACTGTGGGTTCAGTTCCCACATCTGGCACTTGGGTTAATATCCCAGTACTGACACTGTAGTGCAGCATGAGAGGGGTGCTGCACTTCTGAGGTGCCGTCTTTCGGATGAGACGTTAAACCGAGGTCCCATCTGCCTGGATTGGTGGTAGTTCAGTTGGATGTTAAAGACCCCATGGCACTTATTGAAAAGAGTAGGGAAATTTTCCCTGGTGTCCTGGCCAAATTTCTCTCATTCACTCAAAATACCACCAACAGCTTAATCTGGTTCAAGGTCAGTTGGCATTCATCTGTATCCTCCTCCCCCGGGTCGTGCCTGAAAATAGGCAGGATTTGTCTAGTGCACTTACCCGGTCAACAAAAACTAAATAAATAAATGTCTCACCAAGCTCACCGCCCAAACTGAGCTTGACAGCCAATTTCAGGTTACTTGTCTTTCCCTCTCACCATGGTGCCCCTGGCCCCTCTAGGCCCCAAGTTAGCTGATAAGGAAGGACCCCCTCTTGCATTGTTTAAGGTACAAGAAGTTATTACCTGATTCAGTATAGTAATGTTCAATTTACCTGGTGAAATATGCCTAATGTATTGTCAGAATGGACAAAGTATTAGGAAATGTAGTGAATATGTATAGTAAAGTAATACGTTTATGTTAACTGATGCATGATGGTACAGACTTGATGCAGACGCCAAGTTTTCTCCAGGCAAGGAAGGGTGTAACCCCCCTACAAATGGGGGTTCCTGAAAAGTCTTCCTTGAGCTTACCTTAATGCTCACTGCCAGGCTGGTGTCCTGCATTTTAGCAGTTTAAATGTGATTGCCAGAGAGTGCCTGTATAGCCTCTGTGCACTTTCTCTTTAAGAGCTGCCTGGATTGCAGTCATAAGTAATCTGAGAGGGAGCTGTGTTGAAAGATGCAACTATTTGCTGAAAATCATTTAGAGTGATAATGATAATGTAGCTTGTCTAACCTGCCTTCTTTGCAGCAAATACTTATTTGTTTATCCCCACCATTTTGGCCCAGAACTGCAGAATTGGACCAATCATTCTGGTGGGGCCTAAAATGGAGCCAGACTACAGGAGCTGCCTGGAGTCAAAATCTGTAGGAATTGTAGTTTTGGGCTTTTGGTGCCTTTTTGCACCTGAAGGGGAAGCTCCTGTTGTGACTGACAGACAAATCAGCTAACCGAACCTTTTGGATCTGAGGGACATCCCCAAGCTGCCTGCTGTTTCAGTCAGATCTCAGTTGGGAGCTGAATGAGCAAGAACGTGAGACAGTCAAGCAGCCGTCTGAGTAGTTTTGTATGGGAGAACTGTGGAAAGGCCTGAGTTGTGGCCTGCATGTCTGCCTGCTGCCCCTGAGTGGGAGACAAGAGAATTATTTCGGACTAAATCCAAGTTAGTGAGAACCAAGTAAACCACTGATTTTTTACCAGGCTCATACCTGAAGAAGACCGCAGATTTTGCTGAATGCGATCAGCCTGTCATGATTTCCATCTGCTTTTGAATTCCCAGTTTGTACAGAGACTTTGGGAATGTGATCGGAGAGCGGTTTGCCTGGTACAGTAGAGTTTCCTTACATGTAAATGTGTTGTGTATTGAAAGTGGGCCGTGATTTGGTTCCCCACTGTGTGAACTGTGTTCTGCTTGCTGGTACCATAGAATCCTTTACATGTAAAAGTGCTGTGTATTGAAAGTGAGTCATAATTTGGTTCCCCACTGTGTGAACTGTGTTCTGCTTGCTGGAAGCTTTATCCAGCCTAATCGGAATGAATCCGTGTTCATCTCCATTTGGTCTGGGCCATGCCACGCTGGCCCTGCCAGACTAACCCACTGCACAGAGAAAGCCACCAATGAGAGATCTACCTGGGTATCAGCCCCCTGCTCCACGCTTGAACAGGAACAAGGCCTCGGGGAATAGTGTGGGCCCTGCTTCTTCTGGCACTCCAGATTAACCACCTGCTGTCTCAATTTCCGTCCAGCCTGTGTCCAATCTTGGGTATCATGAGTAATCATCAGGGTAGCTCCCTGCAACAACAGCCTAATCTAAAAGTGTGTCATCTGATTGTCTTGTTGTTTTCTTTTCGCAAACTGAGCCCTCCGGCTACGGATTACAAATAGTGTGTGTTGTGCATGTTGTTTTCTTCCATCAAAGGGCCTCAACCAGCTGCAACGTTCCTGGCTAGCCCACCATTCTCCATCTGGGTACCCAGATTGTATGACTGTTTATGGACCCTGAAGTGCATGCATAACTGTTTGATTGATAGAGCCTTTAAGCAAATTAACCTGATTATGCCCCTCCCTTGTTCAAGTCCCTTAAATAAATCAGATCTAACTCTTTTTTGCAGGTACCCAGACTCTGTTTCCAGTTTGTGCAAGAGTACTGTACTGCTGTTATTTGCTGTGTATAATCTTGTTTTACGGGGGTCCCAGGGCCGAGCCAGAGGAAAGCCCTAGTGGTAAGTGCAAACAATGTGGGTACTTGTGTGGTGTATCAGGGCTATTGTGAAAGTGATTATTGTATATTGTTCCATCCACTAGTAAGGAAAGAGGGGGGTTACAGTGTCCCGGATGGCTGTGGCCAGGTTAGCTTGACCACTACCAACCCTGACCTCCGGGTGGAGACACCCATTTCAGAACTCAGGCCCCTTAACCTGCTACTAGCAAAGCAGGTGGGGGTAGTAGCCCTTGGGATAGTGCCACCTAGGGGTTAAATTAATGTTTACAATTTTTTACATGCGTGTAAAATACAAAACTCCATTTTCTAAGCACATTAAGATGTTCCAGGGATATGAATTAGACAGTTCTAAAGCACAACCAGAGGCTGAAGGCACTCAGCCTGCAGCATCATGCCTTACTATTACTATTACTATTACTATTACTATTACTATTACTATTACTATTACCTTTGCTTGTTATGCAGATAATGCCAAGGTTTACCTTTCTTGTGTACCTGATGGGGTGAACACTGCCTCTGTGTTAAATGAGTGTCTGGATGAAATTCAAGAATGGATGGCCTCAGGCTGGTTCCAGCTTAACTCATCAAAGACAGAGATTTTGCTGGTTGAGGCCAGGATATGTAGGGGCAGCAATGACTGGTGTTAGTTTCCTCTTGCCATCATTAAATGGGACTACACTATGAGCTTCAGTTATGGTAAGAAATTTGGACACCATTGTGGACAGTGGACTGACTCTGGAATATCAGGGTTTTGCCAGAAATCTGCAGTGGCTTTTATTAACACATGTTACATCCTATTTAGAGCCCACCAACCTGGCTACACTGGTTCATGTATTTGTTACAGTCCCTCAAGACTGGATTACTGTAATGCTCTGTACCTAGGGCTTGCTGTGAGGTTGGTGCATCACTTGCAGCTCATGCAGAACTCGGCAGCCCAGCTGACTGAAGTGACCTCATGGTCTGGGCATATTACACTGATTTTGCAGGAACTGCACTTGCTGCTGGTGCAGTGGCATATCAACTTCAAGCCAGGTTTGTTAATATACAAAGCTCTGCATTGCTTGAGCCCTGGCTGCCTGAAATACTTTCTGTCTGAATGCACTATCGTCTGCCACCTTCAATTCTCTAAGACAGGGCTCCTTGTGGTTCCACGCTCATGCTTGAAACCACTGGGGATAGAGCTTCCAGTATTGCTGCGCCTATTATGTGGAACTGTCTGCCTGTTTATATTTGTGGAACCTGATCAGCTGACATTTTTAAAAGGATGCTCCAGATCCACCTTTTGGGAACACTTAATTGCTAAACTCTGCTTTTATGTCTGACCTAGCTGCACGCTTGTGACTTGTAATCTGACAAAGTGTGCCATTTCATCTGAATTATTTTAGTTGTTGCTGTTTCTGTACAGTGCCCAGAGCCTTGGGGATGGGCGCCTAATAAATAAACTGCCTTGCCTTACTATTCCCCTGACTATTGCATTAGAACTGTCTCATGCATTTTACGTTGTGTCTTATTGTTTCTGTATTCAGACATGGCTGCTTGAGCTGCAGTATGTGAAATAGCACATGGTCATCTGAGAGATATATTTATAAGACAGCAAGTAGAAATACTGGGCTGTGGTAGCATCGTGCAAAGTGAATAAGCCTAGTTCACCACAGCACCCTGCTGGCAATAGACACCCAGGAGCAAAGGGTGATTGCATGTCCCAAATGGAGTAGTGCCTTTGCCTTTGGATGCCATATTCAGAGGCCTGCATGCTAATAGCCACATATCACTTGCAAAGAGCTAAGGGACAATTTGAATCCCATTATGTGGTCAAAGAAACATAGAAACATAGAAGTTGACAGCAAATAAGGACCGCAAGGCCCATCCAGTCTGCCCATTTCTTTTTCTACCCTATGAATGTGCCATTGGCCTTTACTCTGTCAATGGCCTATCTATTTATACTCATCTGTATTGCTCCCTTATGCCTATCCCATGCCTGTTTGAAGCCCTGTACTGTATTCATATCCACCACTTCCTGAGGTAGGCAATTCCATGCATCCACCACCCTGTCTGTGAAAAAGAACTTCCTCACATTACCCTTTAATTGGCTTCCCTCTAATCTCATGCTGTGTCCTCCTGTTCTGCTATTTTTCTTATATTGAAACATGTTAGACTCTTTCACCTTGTTAATGCCCTTAAGGTGTTTGAATGTTTCAATCACATCACCTCTCTCCCTCCTTTGCTCTAGGGTATACATATTGAGCTCAGTTAATCTGCCCTCATATGTTTTCTGATGCAGTCCCTGCACCATTTTGGTTGTCCTTCTCTGAACTGCTTCAATTTGGTTAATGTCCTTGTGAAGGTGTGGCCTCCAGTACTGCAAGCAGTACTCCAGATGGGGCCTAACCAGTGTCTTGTAAAGAGGGATTATTACCTCCCTCTTCTGACTTGTGATACCCTACTAATACACCCCAACATCCCCCTTGCCTTACTTACTGCTTTAGTGGTCTGCTTGGATGATTTCAGGTCATCGGTGACGATGATGCCCAAGTCTCTTTCTTCCCTTGTGACTGCCAGCAACTCCCCTCCCAGCCAATAGGTGGCTTAAGGGTTTCTCTTCCCTATATTCATGATCTTGCACTTCTTTGCATTAAACCCCAGTTGCCACTCTGCCAACCATTTTGCTAGTTTATCCAGATCTCTTCTCATTCTGCCTGTCACAAACCCACTCAGCAGGTCAGGCCCTCTGCTCCCACAGTGCCAACCTCCGAACACAGTCTTGTGAACAGTTAACTGAAACAGAGTAACCCTCCTGTCTGTTTTGTGGGTTCAAATCAACCTTTGGTCTCAAGTCTTGGAGAGATTCAAACTGTGAACCTCTTGCTAGCGTAGCCAATGTACAGGCTCCGAAAATTCTGCTCTTTGGGGGGGGGCAGATATCTTTTGCCTACGGGCACCTAACCAGGTATACAAAATGAACCCTTAAAACTCTACTAAAGACCTCAGAATAAATTCTTACCTTTTCCCAGTTTGGTAAAACCAGTAAGCTTTGTACAGAGTCAGCTTTAACCATGTATGCTTCATTTGTCAAGAAAAAGAAATGCAAAGACACACCATGTAGTCTCTAAAGTAGAGGTTTACTTCAAAATAGATAAAAAAATGTAAAATGTAAATACAGACCCATATATCACAAAACATACAAATCACTTAAAATAATAAGGTTTTAAAAAGTGCAGATTCCTACCATTAATACACTCAGACTTGTCTGTTCTAAGGTATTCTTATCTCACAGTGCTGTAGATGTTTCTTTTTCAGAGTCCAAATATTTGTGTCTAAATGGAAAACAGAATACTGTTTAAAAACTGGCTTTGCCAGCCTCTTTGCATGAGGTCACCTAGCTCCTCCCTGTCAGAATATAAACAAATATATCTATGCAAAACAGGATGTCTTATCAAAGTATTAAATTCTGTGACCTCAGCACAACTCATGTTCTCATATGACTTTCTTTGATCTTATTAACAGCTTCCCCTTTCCAGGACATCAAAGGACTTGTTATGTCTCTCTGCCAGATCTCATGGAGATGCAACATGCTTTGTATCACCATATGAATATTAACTGTGTTTCCTCTGAATGTCATAAAAGTTTATGACCTATCTTGGCAGTTGGCAAGCTGCAAATAAGCTAGATAAACAGAAGATGCTTCATTTAGTCTCTTCTAACCTGTAATTATCTCTTGGCCTTCCAGGTAACACATTGTTGCTAAAACCTGGGAAGGGGGGTGTCATTCCATAGGCTGATTCAGCATGTATCATGAAAGACACTTAATAACACATTTTTATATTACAAAAATCATAGCTTAATCAGAACCAGCTGTCTGAGTGTCACAACTCCTCTCCACCTAGTCTGGATTTGGGGCATCTATCCCCTGCATGGGATGAGCTTCCCAAATTAGTTCACGCCTCATAGACACAAGACAGCCCATCAGAGTTCTGATTTTTGGCTCCAGCCCTATGTAGAATTGTCATATCATACCCTTGTAAAGCAAGAATCCATCTTAGCAATCTACCATTGTTTTTTCCCATCTGCGTCAGCCAAACCAGGGGGTTGTGGTCAGTCTGCACCACAAAATGCTGCCCATATAAGTATGACTCCAACTTCTTTAGGGCCCACGCTATGGCAAGACATTCTTTTTTCCATGGTAGAGTATGCCTGGTCCCTGGGAAGTAACTTCCTACTCAGGTGCACTACTGGGTGATCTCTCCCTTGGCTGGATGTCTGACTCAGTACTGCCCCAATACCCATGTCTGAGGTGTCAGTCTGAACTATAAGGGGTTTACTATAGTCAGGATTTGTCAAAACAGGAACACTGCACAGTTCCTCCTTTAGTTTGGAAAAGGCTTCCTCACAGACTGGGCTCCAGGTAATTTTCTTGGGCATCCTTTTCTTTGTCAGGTCAGATAGGGGAGCAGCCAGGGCACTGTAATTGGGTACAAATTTCCTGTAGTACCCTGCTGTCCCTAGAAAACTCCTGCCCTCCTGCTGTGTTTCTGGTCTAGGCCATGCCTGGATTACCTCTATTTTTATTTGGTTAGGATGGAGCTGTCTCCAGCCTACCACATGCCTGAGGTATGCCACTTCTCCCATTGCCACCTGGCACTTCCCAGCTTTGACAGTGAGCCCGGCCCTCTGCATCTTGCCCAGTACTTCCCTAAGGTGGGATAGGTGTTCCTCCCAGCTGGCACTAAAGATGGCAATGTCATTCAGGTGCACCATGGTGTACTCCTCAGCACCATTTAACACCTGGTTCACCAACCTTTGGAAAGTGGCCGAGGCGTTCTTCATTCCAAAAGGCATTACTTTATTTTCAAACAAGCCTATCGGAGTGATGAAGGCCGACCTCTCCCTAGCTCTGGCCATCAACTCTACCTGCTAATACCCCTTGGTCAGGTCAATGGTTGCAAGGTAGGTCGCCTCTCCCAACTTGTCCAGGAGTTCATCCTTCTGGGGCATTGGGTGGGCATCTGACTTCATGACTGCATTCAGTCCATGATAGTCTACACAGAAATGAGTAGAGCCATTTGACTTAGTCACAAGGACTACGGGTGAGGCCCAGTGGCTGTGGGATCTCTGGATTACCCCTAAATCCAGCATCTCCTCCACTTCCCTCCTAATGTCCTTTTGGACAGCCTCTGACACCCAATATGCTGTCCGCTGTATGGGCATCTGTGTCCCTGTCTCTACATCATGCGTCACTAAGGGGGTTAGTCCAGGCTTTGTGCTAAACAATGGGGCAAAGTGTGCTAAAACCTCCCTTACTTCCTGGATCTTGACCGGGGTCAGCTGGGGAGACAATTTTACTGCCTCCACAGAGGACTCCCACTTGCTTTCTTCCAGCAAGTACAGATGGGATCTCCTTCATCTGTCCCCTCCCCAGGACTATACACTGCAAACACCATGACAGCCCTATTTGCATATGGCTTCATCATGTTAACATGGTACATCCTTTCTGTCTGTCTTCGGTCAGGTAACTCTATAATGTAGTTCACATCATTTACCTTCCTAACTACTTTGTACGGTCCTGCCCACTCAGCCTGCAGCTTGTCTTTCTGGACCAGAATAAGGATCATGACTTCCTGACCCACCATGTACGAGTGAGCTCTGGCTCTGTGGTCATACCACATTTTTTGTTTCTGTTGGGCAGCTACCAGGTTGCTCTGGGCTGTCCCCATAAACTTCTTCAGCCTTTCCCTAAACCTAAGGACATAATCCACTATGGGATTTCCCTGGGTGGCATGCTTGCCTTCCCAGTCCTCCTGGATCAAGACTAGGGGCCCACGTACCCGGCATCTATATAAGAGTTCGAAGGGGGAAAATCCTGTTGACTCTTGGGGCACCTCCCTGTATGCAAAAAACAGGTGGGGAAGGTATTTCCCCTAGTCCCTCCCATGCTGTTCAGCAAACACCCAGAGCATTGACTTCAGGGTACCATTGAATATTTCCACAAGCCCACTGGCTTGTGGGTGATACTGTATCATGCATCTCTGCACCACCCCACACTTCTCCCATAAACATTTCATCAGGTCTGACATGAAGGAACTCCCTCGATTGGTGATAACCTATTGCGGAAACTCGACACTGGAGAAAATCCCAAGTAAGGCATCTGCCACTTTGTCTGTCCTCAGTGAGGATAGGGCGACTGTCTCTGGGTTCCGGGTGGCATAATCCACCACAGTCAGGATGAATCTCTTCCCTGAAGAGCTGGGGGTATTTAAAGGCCCCACAATATCCATTCCCACCCACTGGAATGGCCCCTCCACTATGAGTTATGGAATCAGGGCAGCTTGGGTTTTCTTGCCCGCCTTCCCTATTTCTTGGCACTGGTGACAAGACCGGCAATACTCCTTCACCTGCTGGGTGAAGTTAGTCCAATAGAAATTTTCGGCCAACCGCTGCGTAATGTGCATGATTCCGAGATGACCAGACAAGGGAATATCTTGTGCAGTCTTGAGCAACTGCTCATGATACCCCTGAGGAACAACAAGCTGCCTGCCTAGCAGCCTTCTCTCTGTCTGCACAGCCAGAGTATAAATAAGTCCATTTTCAAATAAACCTTATGCCTGCCATCACCTCCCTGTGCCCCGTCAGAGTCTGCCCAAGTCCTCAGCTTATCTAGACTAAGGTCACTTCTCTGAGCAGCTGCAAACCCCTCACACATTCCCAAGGCATGGGACAGGTCCCCTTCAGTCACTAAACTAGGGTCCCTAGCACTAGCATCAGGGCACTCAGGATCGCTGTCGGTCCCAACCCTCTGACAATGGGTCACCCCTCCCTCTTTGGAGTAACCCACCGTAGCTGTGTGGTTGACTGCTAGTGGGAACATTTCTACCCCATTTTCATTAGTCTCCCCATTTGGAGACACAGGCTGGGGAACCAGCCTCTCAATGGTTTCCACAATGGTTTCTGTGAGGTTCAGGGAACTACAATTTTCCCTTGCCATTTGGCTACGGGTAACTGCACTCACCATCCCATGTTTTAGATTTTTGCCCAGGATCACATCCACTGCTAAGGTTTTGGTGACAGCCACCTGTTGCACAGTTCCCCCTGTTTCACCCCAATCTAGGAGAACACTACCAAGGGGCAATGTTTTTTCTTCACCAGTGAACCCTTGTACAGTGACGTATTTATTGGGTATAAGCTGACCCGGCTCTACTAGATCCCCTTTTACCAATGTCAGGGATGCCCCTGTGTCCCTTAACCCTTGCGTCTGAACACCATTCACCATGACTGGGTGCATGTGTTCTCTCATGTTCACTGGCAGGCTTCCAGGGACACACAAACAACCCACTTCCGTCCTAGCCCCCTGTTGTGTATTGCTCACCTTTTTGGGACACTGTCTGGTAGTATGCCCAGTTTCTTTACACAACCAACATTCATTTCTTTTTTCACAGAATTTTTTTCTCTGAAATCTGGGGCTAACTGGTTTTGGTGGAGGCAGTGAGGGTTTTAGCTGCCCTGAAGGCACGCTTTTCCCTTTCTGTGCTGCCATGCCCACCCCATTCACTTTTAGAGCAGGTCTGCTCTTGGCATAGTGGACCAAGAGTTCAGCAGCCTCTTGCACTGTTTTGGGATCTCAGTCCTCCAGCCAGGTTTTCAGCTCTGCTGGGCATGCCCAGAAAAACTGTTCTAACAAAATCACATTTTCAGTTTTATCAACAGAGTTTGCTTCAATTCCTTCCCACCAAGTTTTAAAAACCGACGTTGTTTCATGCCAAAAATCTGAGAGGTAGTTATACTGTTTCAAACAGCAAAGCAAAACATGCATTGAAAGTCTCAATTTAGCGTTTTTTAAGGTAAGGATGAATTTCTAGTGGGACATTCAGTTCTGGACTAATACTTGCCCTCAAAGTTAGAATCCAGTAATTCTCCCTACGCGGAACAAGATCATCATAATCTCCTCCCCTAGGGTTATGGCATACTTTGTCAATAGCCATAAATCTAAAGGAATAGGAAAAATTATCACTAACTGTAGCAATATAGGCTGCTGTCGCATAGGTAACATCTTTTCTTTGGGTAGCTCTAATATGTTCCCCCACCCTCACCTTAAAGCTTCTAGTGGTTTTACCCACATAGAAAGCTTGGCATTCATAAGTTGCTAAATAACTAACACCTTCAGTGCTACATGTGATACACTGTCTAACTTCAAACATCTTTTTGTTATTACAACTAGAGAAATGTTTTCTGAAAACAACCCCAAGGCACACCCAGATGGCTACTGATGTGTGGAGGGTGGGGGCTGGGGTAGGGCTGGGAACTCTAATGCCGAATTTTCATACTTTTGTCACTATAATAGGAACCCTAACTGATGCATTAACAGAGATTTTTTTTGCAATGGCTATATATATATATATATATATATATACACATACATACATATATTTATAAAATGGGTAAAAGTAAAAGCTCCATATCCAGTGTTCTGATTGTATAAAACACATCACATGACTGTGCATATATTAAAGCGCAACCGCACACCTGCACTTTTCCCCCCTCCAAAACAATTTTGACATTTTATAAGGTAGATAAACCACTCTGAGGTGTGCGGTCATGTTCTGATACATGCACACCTTGGGTGGTTGACACACTCAGCCTGCAGCCTCATGTGGAAGAATGCACACCAAGACGTGCGTATATCAGAGCGCGACCGCACACCTCAGAGTGGTTTATCTAGTACACACACACACACATATATATATATATGTATGTGTGTGTGTGTGTGTGTGTGCGTGTGGTCTGTATAGTATATTCTTTGCAGAAAAACTTCATTAATGCACTAGTTAGGGTTAACGTGACAAAAGTAGGGAAATGTGCCATTAGAGTTTACAATTCTAACACCCAACCCACCCTGCAGGCAGCAACAGGTGTGAAATTTGCCTTGGGTTAATCCTTCAACACTCACCCCATTCCATGAGGAAATAAGCTGAGATGGGTACAGTATGTGAGAATGGAGTGAGCGTTAGGGTTGACAACCACAAGGCACATTCCATACATGTTGCTGCCTGCAGGGTGGGGGTGGGGTGTTAGGGTTGGAAAGCATAATGCCACATTGCCCTACTTTTGTCACTTTAACCCTAACTAGTGCATTAATGAAGTTTTTTGCAAAGAATTTCCTTACTTTTTAAGATAGCATAATTGTATTTTCATTTGTCTGTGGGAGTTCAGGGGTGTTCTCATCCCTCCTTAGATGCATACATATAACAGCAACAAAACTGTCATGATAGCCTTCTTATTACTCCACAATATGAACCCAGTAATGAACATTTTTAAATCCCTGCCAAAACGTGACTTGTCACCACCATAACGCCACTGTGTGCCACAAGTGCAAAAACACAGTTTGGACTGTGTTTGAAAAATGACAGCTATCACATTCATGAGAAGGTGTAAAAAGATGATTATGTTGAAAAGTTTGTGTCAAAATATTTAAAACAGTTACTAGTGAGTATAGCAAAATCTCAAAGTTTGGGCATAACTTTGCCAATTTTACATATTTTCCCCCAATGTTTCAACATATCCTTCTTTTGACCCCACCTCATAAACAACACTGATAAAAATGTTCAAATCTAGCTGAAAAGGTGATTTCACAAAGCGAACACAAAATGTCTTTCAGGCTTGAATTGCAAAATTCCATTGACAGTGGTCATCAGGTGTGATCCCAAAAAGACCATGTTGAAAATTTGGCATCAAAATCTCAAAAATGACAAAGGTATGCATCAAAGTACAAAACCCCATTGAAATGCATTGAACCACATTTACCTTAGTTTCTAATATTGAAGTTGGTGGTTCCAGCAGCCACACCTGTCTTCAGTCAGAGAGTGGGTCTTTTCCTTGGGACCTGTTCAGGTGAGCCAGGGTGTGGTGGGAGGTGTGAGAGGGGTGCATAGTGGTGGATGCTCAGTGAGAAGACGGGCTGGGGGGTTAGAATGGTGAGTGACTTTTGTTTTTTTCAGGTTCAGAAAAGACATTGAGAGAAGGTTTTCTTTTCCCCAGGGTATTAAAAGATGGGAATATCAATCAGATTGGGGGGGGGGTGCCACTAGACACCCGGGAAATATTATATTAATTATGGGGATGGCAATCAGAGTGGGAGGAGGGGTACCAATTAACACCAAGGAAACATATCTGGATGCCAGGGACGGCAATCAGAAGGGGGTGCTGCTAGACACCAGTGAAATATATATTTTAATTAAAGAGATGGTGATTGAATGGGTGGTGCCACTAGATACCAGGGAATATATATATATGAATGACAGGGAGGGCAATCAGAGGCTGTGGGTTGCCACTAAACACCAGGGAAAAATGTTAATAATCTAGGGACAGCAATCGGAGAGTGGGGGGGGGTGCCACTAGACATCAGGGAACATGAAAGAATACAGTGGAAATGCCCCAAATGGATTTTTGGATGTCTGCAAATGATTAAAAGGATTTTCCCCTCATGAAAAATACTTTTTTTTCATGACTTGTGATATGAAGAAGAATCTTTTTTCATATCATGAGTGATGAAAAAAGATTTATAATCTTAACAAAACAAAATTTTCAAGGGCATTTCTGCAACAGTTAAGTGCAGAATCCACCTTAGGGGGTCCTGATAGCCAAGCTACATGTGCTGGTCACTCTCCAGAAAGTCATTTTTGTGGTTTTCCAAATTTTAACTTTTAGGGGAAAAATGGAAAATAAAATTGTAGCTAACAAAAAAAATTATTATCCTCATGAAAAAAGATTCCCTATACGAAAACTTCACACAACTATTATTTTGACTGTTCATGCTCAGAACCCCAAATTATAAAATGTAATAACTTTGTAATGGATTAATATTTTTCCCCAAACCAACAAAGGAAATCTTTCTGAATCAAGCCCACCCTGAAAATTTCAGACAAAAATTCCAAACTGTCTGGGCACTACGTGATGGCAAAAAAACAGCAATGTTTTATGTTTTTTCACTATGTGCAGCACGAAACCCACATATCTGACCTGGAAGGAACTTGGTACATCAAGAAATGAGCCCCTGAAAACTGTGCATGCAAAATTTTGTGCAAATCCGTTGAACAGTTGCAAAGTTATTAGAGTGCAAAATTTAGGGTTTAACATAGAAAACCCTGCTCAATTCTAACTATGGGGCACTACCGCACCACTGTAATATATATCTTGTAAAAAAAACACTGTCCATCGATGTCTGTTGCTGCTGCTGTAGTTAGTCCACCCACCTGACCCTTCCACTCAGCACCCACCACCCAACACCACCCCCACAAACATAACGCTGACACTGTGAGTGCTAAATCCCCCATTGGTGCCACCTGAAATAAAGAAAACTGGTGCTTGATCCCACCAGAGATCCCACCAGAGACAGGGCAATTCTGGATCTAGTAATGACCAATGGGGATCAAATCGCAGATGTCCAGATAGAAGGGCAACTGGGATCCAGTGATCACAATATTGTGTGGTTCAGCATAGGGACAGAGACTCACTCAAGTCATACTAGGACAAAGCTTTTGGATTTCAAAAATGTTGACTTCGCTGAAATGGGGAAGGGTATCAAAAGAGTCATGGAGAGAACAGGTGCAGGAGGGGGAGTGGAAGAACAGTGGAAGCAGCTAAAGGAAGCCTTACTGGATGTAACAAACTGAAGCACCAGATGGGTATCCAAAGGCGAGAAAAGAAGAAAGCCACTGTGGTTCTTCAGAGAGGTGGCGGCAAAAGTCAGGGCAAAAAGGAAAAGGTTCAAGAAATATAAGGAGATCTAAAGGGAGGATGACTGGGAAGAGTACCTAGAGTGTCTAAGGGAAGTGGGAAAGGCAGTAAGGAGAGCAAAGGCATGGACTGAGGAAGATTTAGCACACTCAGTTAAGAAAGGAGACAAGACATTCTTCAGGTACATCAACGAAAGGAGGAAAAACAAGGAGAGATTGCAAGGCTCAAGGGAGAGGGAGGGGAATACAAGGAGGGTGACATGGAAAAGGCAGAAATACTGAATAAATATTTCTGCTCGGTATTCACAGAAGAGGGGGAGGAACAGGGGCCACAGCAGTACAGCAGTTACCAAGGGGGTGACGAGGTGGACATTCACAGGGGAAAGAGTCCTGCAGGAGCTCACTAAATTGAAGGTGGAAAAAGTGATGGGACTAGATGTCATACACCCAAGGATATTAAGAGAACTGCGAAGGGAGATAGTACAACCTCTGACAGCCATCTTCACCAAGTCATTCAACACAGGGGTGGTTCCAAAGGATTGGAAGAGGGCATATGTGGGCCCTCTACACAAATTTGGCAGCAGGGAGGAGGTGGGGAATGATAGGCCGGTCAGCTTCACCTCAGTAGTGGAGAAGATCATGGAGACATTGCTTAAGAAACAATAGTAGGGCATGTAGAAGTCATTGAAGCCCAGGACCATAGGCAACATGGATTCACAGTGGGGAGGTCATGTCAGACAAAGCTGGTTGATTTCTTTGACTGGGTGACAAAGGAAGTAAATCAAGGTAGGGCAGTGGATGTTAATTACCTTGATTTCAGCAAAGATTTTGACACCATCCCACATAGGAGGCTGATAAACAAGCTGGGTAGGCTGGGCATGGGTGACAGGGTGGCACACTGGGTTAGAAACTGGCTAACAGACAGAAGGCAGAGGGTGGTGGTGCAGTCTGGGGAGAGGGAGGTGACCAGTGAGGGACCTCAGGGATCAGTTCTGGGGCCAGTCCTGTTCAATGTCTTCATTAGCGACATTGCAGAAAGGTTGGAGGGAAAGGTCTGCCTGTTTGCAGATGACAGCAAGATCTGTAACAGAGTGGATACCCCAGAGGGGGTGTAGAGAGTGAGGAGGGACCTGGAAAAGCTTGAAAAATGGTCTGAGGACTGGCATCTGAAGTTTAATTCAAAAAAGTGCAAAATTATGCATCTGGGACACAGAAACCCTGGGGAAAGCTACAGGATGGTGGGGGGAAGGGATTGCTTACAGTCACAAAGGAGGAAAGGGACCTGGGTGGTTATTATTTCAGAGAACCTGAAAATGTCAAAGCAGAGTGCCAAGACAGCTGGGAGGGCCAGTGGCATGCTGGGGTGCATAGGCAGGGGTATCACCAGCAGAAGGAGGGAGGTAGTGATGCCATTATATAAAACCATGGTCAGGCCTCACATGGAATACTGTGTGCAGTTCTGGAGGCTGCCCCTTCATAAGGATATTAGCAGTCTGGAGACAGTCCAGAGAAGGGTGATTAAGATAGTACAGGGCTTGCAACACAAGACTTATGAGGAGAGATCAAGGGACCTCAATATGTACTCGCTGGAAGAGAGGAGGGAAAGAGGGGACATGATAGAAGCATTCAAGTACCTCAAGGGTATAAACAAGGTGTAGGGGGTGACATTTTCCAATACAGGAGGAGCAGAAGAACTAGGGGGCATGACATGAACTTGGAAAGTGGGAGCTTAAAAGGGAATGTGAGGAAGTTCTTCACAGAGAGGGTGGTGGACATATGGAATGGTCTGCTTCAGGAGGTGGTGGGAGTGAGCACAGTGGATGGATTCAAACTTGCTTGGGACAAGCATAGGCGAACCATAGAGGTATGGCAGCGGGTGGGTCAGAAGCAGTACAAGGGCTTACAGGCAGACTAGATGGGCCAGGTGGTCTTTATCTGCTGACAATTTCTATGTTTCTATTGCTATGTTTGTATGTCTCATGAAGACTTTTTTTTACAACATAACCTGTAGAAAAGAAAACCATTCATCAATGTCTGTTGGTGACCCTGCAGTTAGTCCCTCCCCACCTGACCTTCCTACTCAGCACCCACCACCCACACACCCCCAAGCCCCTACTTACCCAATGGGGTCCAATGCCGTAATCCTCTCTGGACCTCAGATATGTATTTACTCTTCAAGGCTGGACTGTGAACTGAGGAAATTAGGTATGCAGTTCAATGTATTTCAATGGGGTTTTGAACTTAGTGATGTAACGTGGTCATTTTTGAATATTTTTGCCCCAAATTTTCAACATTCCCTTTTTGGGATCCCACCTCATGAATAATGGCATTGAAATTATGCAAATCTGTCCAGAAAGGTGATTTCACAGTCACTGCGTGAAATCACCTTTCAGGCAGGAGTTGAAAATAATATATTCTCTGCCCTTGTTCATGAGGTAGGGTCATAAGAAGGCTATGTTGAAAATTTGGAGTAAAAATATTAAAAAAACAACAACAAAGTTATGAGCCTACATTGTAATTTATGAACACAGGCTTGTACCTCTGGTAATTTTCAATATTTTGACCCCAGATTTTCAACATAGCCAATTCTTTACAACACTTTGTGAATGTGACAAGTGTCATTTTTCAAATCCTGGACAAAATGTATTTTCACACTCATGGTGCAAAACCACCTTTTGGGCAGGATTTGAAGATTTTCTTCACCCTTGTTCATTAATTGTGCTCATAAGAAGGCTATGTGGGGTCATAAGAATGCTATATTGAAAATGTGGGTTGAACATATGAGAAAACAATTAAGTTACAGTGTGAGCCTACATTGAAACTTTTCAATGCACACCCATAAATGTGCTAATTTTCAACATTTTGACCCCAACTTTTCAACATAGCCTTTTTTCATACCACCTCATTAATGTGACAGCTGTCATTTCTCAGATCCTACCCAAAATGTGCTTTAATACTTGTGGCCCAAAATGACGTTTCAGCCATTGTTTTATAAATAACACCTGCCATGTTCAGAAAGAGTGGTCATAAAAAGATTATGTTGAAAAGCTGGGGTAAAATGTGAAAAACCATTTAAGTTATGAAGAAACAAATTGTTTCAGCATTTACTCTAAAAAATTTTTTTGCAGATTTTGGCCCATAATGTTCAACATATCCCTTATGTTACCCCAGCTCCTAAAAATGACAGGTGTCATTTTTTAAATCCCCTCAAAAACTTGTTTACACAGTCGCACAGTGAAATCACCTTTCGGATGGGATTTTAAAAATTCCACCTGTCTTGATCATAACACCAGGTCATAAAAAGAGTTTTGGACATTTGGGGTCAAAATGTGGAAGCCCTAGCAAAAGTAGAATATTGCCTCTCAGCTGCCCTATCCTGGGTAGTTACAGTCTAACAATGTGTCAAAGCAGAACACCACTGCAAATGAGATATTGCATCTCATCTGCTCTGTCTTGGGTAAATATATAGTAAATGTGTGTACAAGCAAGACCCAGTACAACAGCAATATAGATGGTGAACTGTAGGGATTGACAAATGCTTACTTTTTTTAGAAACAGTGAACAGGTTGTGTGGGGATGACATGACTGGGGGATAACAGGCAGGGCAGCAGTAGTGGGTGATGCAGTTATTCTGTGTGGGATGATCATGCTGTGGGTGCTGGGGTAGGGCTTGGCTTTTGATCTCTTCTACTATCTCAGTCTCATGCCCCTGCTCTGACAGGCTGACCTCCATATCTCCCTCATTGGCACTGTCCATTGCAACCTGCTTTGGTGGTAATGCTACTGATTTGCTTTCGTAGAATGGTGGCCTTAGTATACCCTGCCCTGCCCTTACTCCCATGAACAACTGTAAGTTTTCCTCTGGGGACAAGATGACAGTAGTGTCCAAGGTGTCCGTGCCAGAGACAGACTCAGTGTTACTTTCCTCATGCAATGACAGAGTGACAGCAGTGGGCTCTGTGGTGTTGCTGTGTATACATGATTTGATAGCTGCAGGGGGCATCATTTAGTGATTCTTAGCAGACTGGCATTGTATCACACACACACACACACACACACACACACACACACACTTGTAGCAGCTGTTGTATTGTTTGTATAAGATAGAGAGAGGGATTGCCTTTACATTTCTAGAGGGATCACTTCTTTCCTGGGTAGGGAAAACAGAACTGGAAACCCTTGAAAGAGGAAGAGGGGAAATCAAGTGTATTTCTGGATTGCTCTGTGATGTGTCATCACCAGATACATGGGACAACTGGCTGGAAAGGGTGGTTGGAGTAGGAGTGAAACCAGTGGACTAAGTGATCGTGGCTTCTTTGGTCATATTATCAGGTGCCCATCCCTCCTAGTCCCACTAACAGCCTAACAATTATGACTCCCATTTTCTGTCCCACTATGTCCTGCTCCTTCTCTACTACCACTTTTTGCAGAACTTGTACTTAGTAGAACAAGCACAGTGGAACCTTTATATACTCCTTTCCACATGCTGTATAACTTTCTTCCCCTATTTTTCCTCACATTTAACATTTCATTGGGGTTTGAAATACACGTTCATACATTATACATCCAGCACTGTTTCCTAGCTGGAAGACCAATGCCCCCCATGAAATTACACTCAAATTCTCCTTTGATGACCCATTGGCCTCAGAGGGTCTCACAATCCATAGCCAGTTTGATATAGAATGTTATCCAGAACCTCTAGCCGCTTCAATTTACACAGAGCTCCCATTCCAACATGTCTAGTTCATCTGCCCTGTCCCCCCTCCACACTATGTCTTCAACTAGTTCCAGGCACTCTGGCTGTAGCCAGCAAGCTAATGAATGTTAACAAGAACAAGAACTGAGCAACCTGAGAATTTTGAGAAGTTCATTGCAGTGATAGCCCATGTATTCCCCAGTATCTGTCTTTGTGAAGATCACCAAAGTCTCCATCCATAAAGGTAGCCTAAAACCTAGAGGAGTATCCAGAGCACACCACTTGTGTGGCCTTTCTACTCACCCAAAGAAGGAACCCATCCCAGGACAAAGACAGCCTCTTTTTCTCTCACAATTTAGCTCATCAGTTCATGGTTTGCTAGCTTATAGAGTCCATCAATCCACTCCCACGGAGTGGGTATCTCTTCAGATCTCCACCTTCTGAGCAGGAGCCTCTTGGCTTCTATTACAGCTGCCATTAACCATCTGACCCATGATGGTCCTCAAACTCCAAGACCGCATGCAGCACAATACTGTCAATTATAGGTCTCATGCTATCTCTGATCCAAAAACTGCTTCAAAGAAGCCAAGTAACTGTTGCCAACATACCTGGATATCTGGGCAGCTACGGAGCACATAAGGTAGGTTCCCTGCCTTTTGTGCACACCTTCAGCACTCATCGTTTGTAAGAAGTCTGAGTCAGGACAGTTTTGCTGGTATGCAATACCAAAGGTGGAGAATCTTCAGCTGTATTAGTTTTGCTCCAGTATCCAGACACACCTCATAGGCTGATTTCCAACTGGCATCCCACTTCTGTTCCATGAACTGCTAACCAAAAAGGCCCATCTAGCTCTCTTATAAGGCTGTGGATATGGGGTTCATCTCTTCAAGAGGGCCCAACAAGGCTGCCCCATTTTGGCAGGCACCCATACATCACACCACCTCCTGCTAGGCCTACCAAATCCTCCTATTCTCTTTTACCTGGCGAGTTGAGTTCTGGGCCCAGATTAAACTCTAGCAGATGTCAGAGCTGAAGAAATCTCCCATGTTGAAAGCGAGGTAACCCCAGCCACTACTGCAGCTGTTAAAAGGACATCATAATCCCCTTGCCAGTCTCAAACAGTTGATAGAACTGTGAAATGCCACCCCTCTGACGGAAACCCAGTTCAAAAAAATCCCCCCCTTTTGCAGCGTGGGAATTTTTCCACATGCACCATTACTTAAGAAGCACTATCAATCTCCACACACACAGACACACACACACACACACACACACACATACACACAGATTTGTATGCACCTCTAAACAGTTCTCCTTCATGTACTCCTGTGGGGGTCATTGAGACCACCCCATCCACTGGAATAGATTCTCCTCCTTATCCAACACAGGTACTACTGTACCAGTCACAATCCAACTACCAAGTAATACTCCTTTCACCACAGAAGACAGAAACCTCCTTTGTGCCACCAACTTTAGGATTTCAAAATGGTGCCTAACTACCCCAATAGGAACTCCTTCACCCCATTCTCCAATCTGCAAAAGATCCTCTGGCCTGCCTTCAAAGGGAGATACCACCACAAATACAAAAGCTGGGGAAGCACCATCATGCTCAGTGCTTGACATTTCCCCCACAATGAAAGGCCCAGTTGTTGCCATCACATCATATTCTCTCAAATGGAACTCTTAACTTCTTCACATTCTTCAGAACCCAATTCCCACAAATGGGATATATTCATATCTCCAGATATTTCAGGACCCCCTCCAACCAGATCAACCGCTCTACCTGTATCCTATTGTACCTTCCATTAAGAGATAAGATCTCTGTATTGAACCAAATATTCCAGAGCCTGAATAGCTATAAAAACAAGAGTCTACCTGTTTTTGTCACAGACAACAATTGAAGAGGCTTTTGTTTTTAAGACTACATTTGAGGGTAAGCTATGGGAAAACTAGTTGAAGCAGTGTTTTAATTATTGTCTGCAGGGTACATTGAAAGCAGCCACAGTAGCATATATTTAAGTGCCATATTAAAGAGCACTGTCTTGTCCTGTAGTTTGGGGCTGGGACAGAACTGTCTAGCCTGGGGCTGTGGGCTAGGTGATAAGTGGCGGAGGGTCTGAGTCACAGATCTGTTTGGAGGTCGGTTTTATCTTGTTACAGTACATAAGGACTCACCCCAGCAGGTTGCTACCTTAAAGAAAAATCTACCCATTTTGGTCACAGATAACAATTGGAGATGCTCCACTCACTAAAGCTCAGGCAGACAATTATCTGTGTGGCCATTACTAGCCCATAAAAAGCAGTTACCACTTGTAGACCCTCGATGCTGTGGCCTTCTGCATGAAGAACTGAGGACAATAGACATCACAGGAGTCTGCCGGGGAGTGAGCCAGAAGACAGCCAGCAGCCAGGAACTCTGCCCGTTGCATCTCTAAAACTATATATGCACAGTTAGCAGCATAGTTTGGGGGAATATCGTGTGAGGTGCAGGCTATAATTTTTTCAGGAGTGTACTACAGGATACTGTAAAGTTTATTTGCAGAACAGTGTGTGTGCTATAGCTAGTGAGCATTCCAAGTGCAGAGTTGTTTTGTGTTAAATCATACAGCTGCACGCTACCTGAGCAAGCACTGCAAGATAGTTTAACTCCAGTTTTCTGTGCCATAGTTAAGCCTACAGTCGCACCCTGTCTGGCTGAGCACTGCAAGGTGGTTTTGTTTTATCCCTGTTTTTACGTTCTGTAGCTGAGCCTTATTGCTAGACTCCATCAGTGCAAGCTCTACAACTAAAAATAGACATCTGCTTAGTATAGATCTTTATGGGTATGGGGTTTGGAGATGAGGCAGTCAGTTGGGATGGCTTCGGGGTGCCCTTCTCTAAGGATATGCTCCGGAGGTAGGGGCACTGCTCCATCTTCAGGACCCTGGTGGAGCTCCAGACTCAGCTCTTGGCAGCAAGGATGGTAATATCTCAGCTGGATCATCAGCTCAGCAGGAGCCCACTGACACACTCGCACTCTCCCAGAGACCCACTGATCCAGGGGGTGGAGAGTTGTGGGGAGGGGGATAGGGAGGCAAAACAGAGTTAGCCACAAGGAGGTTGTCCAGCCACTCACCATCCAGACAGCGAATAGCTTTGCATCCCTACAGGAGGTTCATGCACCTGACTCTGCAGAGGGGTGGTCTTCGAGACAGTTGATGGGCAAGGGCAAGGTAGTCTTTTAGCACCAAGGGGAACACATCCACCAAGAGAGTATTAGCGGTGTGGAATGAAATTATTTGGGCAGTAGAGAGGGGGTTGGGGGCACATAGGAAGAGGATGGTTCAGAGTCTTCCTGGGGCATCTACCATCTGGGATTTAGAAAGGATAGAGAGGATGGTAAGAGGGAGCAGGGGGAGTTTGGGGTGCTGGTACACCTGGGTACCAGTGATCTGGCAAACCAGTTGATGGAGATGGTGAAGCAGGACTTTCGTAGACTGGGGGACAGATTTGAAGCACACTCAGCCTCCCTGGCCTTTTCCAAAGTCCTCCCTGTGTGGTGCAGAGAGGGGAAGCAGGATAGGATAAGGAGGGAGGTAATAGAGAAGTTTAATGGATGGTTTAAGGGATAGTGTAAAAACTGGGGGGATTTCTGGGACAAGAGGCTCTTTAAAGATGAAGGACTTCTCATAACAAGAGATGAGGCCTGCACCCTGTGGCAGAAGTTTGATAGATATATTGGATATTTAAACTAACTTCAGGGAAGAGTGGATCTAGGGGAACCTTAATGTCAGGGCAGAGGAAGGGGATCCTAGCTAGTACTCCCCCACATCTGTGAACTTGTAGTAGCATAGTAGGTACAAAGAAAAATGTGGCCTATGCTGGACTAGGTAATGGGACTTTGGAGAGGGAGAATGCAAAGGGTGCAAGCACCAATTAAAACAAGAGGATGAGAGGACATGCGAAGCACAAGGGTAGTAGCAAAGCAGGATCAGAGGTCAGATGAAATGGGGTATGTCTTAATGCCAAGGGCCTAGGTAATAAAATCAGTGTGCTCCAGGTGTTGATGGCAGACACTGAAGCGGACCTTATGGCCACAACAGAAACATGAGCTTCAAAAATAATGACTGGGAACTTACAGTCCCTGGATACTCAGTGTTTAGAAGGGATAGAGGAACAGGTGGAGGGATAGCCCTTTATGTCATGGTAGACATAGAGGTGATGGAAAATTAGGACATCAGGGGTAGTAATGGGGAGATTGAGTTGCTGTGGGTGCAACTCATGGCAGCCTCAGGCAAGAAACTGCACTTGGGGGTTATGTATAGACTGGCAGGCCAAGGGGAAGAGATGGACAGAGAGCTCTAAGAAGAACTGGAAAGAGGGATAGTTAAGGGGAGATGTAGTGGTGGCAGATGATCTGAACCTGCCGGACATTGATTGGGATGTTCCAGTGGCCAGGAACACCAGAAGCAAGGTCTTGCTGGATGCATTCCAAGATTGTCTACTTACACGGTTAGTTAAGGAGCCCACCAGGCAGATTGCAATTCATGGTGTGGTGCTCACCAACTTTGAGGTGGCAGGAGCTGTGGGAGTAGGGGAGACATTAGTTAACAGCGACCATAACTGTTTGATTCAAGCTGACCCTTGGATCTGGTAAACTGCAATCGAGTGCTGAAGTCTTTAATTTTAGAAAGGCAGATTTCAATAGGATGAAGGAGCTGGTCAGGGATAATTTAGCAGAGGTGAAGAACATGGATGGGGTGGAAGAAAACTGTGGGACAATTAAGGGACTTCTAAGGTATGCATGAGAATGGTAATAAAAAAAAAACAGGTTCAACAGACCACTATGGTTCTCGGCAAATATCAGGGAAGCGATGATGGCCAAGAAAAAGGCCTTGTACAAATTTAAAGAAAAGCAGGGGGAGGAAGAATGAGAAGAATATTTGATGAAAAACAGAGAGGAAAAGAGTAGTTAGGGAGGCAAAAGCAGACACAGAGCTGCATATTGCAGAGGGGGCAAAGAGTGGAGAAAAACAGTTCTTCGGGTGTATTAGTGAAAAAAGGAAGAAATGAAGGGGGTTTGTGAGACTTACAGATGATGATAGGGTGATTGAGGTGGATGGGCAAAAGGTCACCTTTCAAAATGATTACTTTTGCTCAGTTTTCACTAGGGATGATGGTGGGCCCTTGCCAGACAGTGATGTCAAAGCAGCCATTAATTGGGTCCCAAAGATGAAGCAGCCAGCATTTACTAGCAAAAGGGTCCTAAAAGAACTGGCAGCCTTAAAGATTGATAAGGTCTCTGAATCAGATGGGTTGCATCCAATGATACTCAGGGAATTGGAAGCAGAACTGGGTGATCCCTTGGTAGGTCTATTCAGCAGCTTTCTAAGGATAGAGGTGATTCCAAAGGATTGGAGGGTGGTGAACGTAGTTCTTCTCCATATGGAACCTGTCAGTCTCACCTCTATTGTAGGAAAACTGATGGAGTCACTGGACAAAGAGGATCCCATGGACTACTTGGAGAGTACAGTCTCCAGGATAGTAAACAGCACAGATTCATGGCAGGGAGGTCTTGTCAGAGTAACTTGTTACTTTTCTTTGACTCAGAGACTAGGGAACAGAGATGCAACAAAGTTTTAATTCACCAGTGATTTTCCAGCAAAGTCACAAAATCTGCCCCATGAATAATGTCACAAAGTTTTCCTGTTTGATAAGAAATTTGCCACTTTTAATTTTGCCTTGCTTTTGGTTTTTTAAAGTGCAAATTGCAGTTAAAAAATAGCAAGTCGAAGTTAGGAATGATGATGGTCCCCCGATCGCCAGTCCAATCTTTCCCTGGGGTCTAGTTGTCCTCCCCTACATGCCATTCACTGGCCCAACATAGAATAATATTCCTTGTTGTCTAGTGGCCCCCATATTGCTGATCGCCAGCCCAAAGTAAAATTAATTTCCCTGGTATCTAGTGGTACCCCTACCCACCCATGCCATGTTCAATGGTCTCAACCTCCACCCGCACCCATGCCAGATAAAAACACATTCACGGGCATCTAGTGTTCCCACCCCTCACCCGCACCCATGCCCAACATTTCAAAATGTATTCCCTGGTGTCTAGCGGACCCCCAACCCAGCAGGTAGTGCCCTCCAATGCCGCTCCCTCCCACCCTGACCCCAAACAGGTAACTGGTACAGCCCTCCGCTCTCCACCATGGCCGCCGGCCTTACTGAGCTGTGAATGAGTGTGTACTTGTACAAGCATGCACTCATTCATTGACAGGCCAGCTCACACTCATTCATTCTGTCAGTGATGCAGACAAGAGCGGAGGTCTGTTCGGGTCACTTGCCAGGGGTCGGGATGGGGGTAACAGCATTGTGGACCCCCAAAGGGGGTGGAGGGCACAGACAAGAGTGGAGGGATATTTCCCCTTTGGGGGTCCACAATGCTGTTCCCCCCCATCTGACCCCCCCACTGGTGACCGAAACAGCCCTCCACTCTTGTCTGCACTCCTGAAACAGCTGAAAGAGCTCAATGAATGAGCATGAGCTGTCAATGAATGAGTGCATGTTTGTGCAAGTATGTGCTCATTCTCTGAGAGTTCAATCAGGTGGCCAGCAGTGGTGGAGACAAGGGCTGTGCCAGTCACTCACTCAGGGTCTGGTTGGGGGTGAGCAAGGTGGTGGGGCACTAACAGCTTGGGTGGAGTGTCCACTAGACATGAGGGAATGGACAACATTTGGTGATAGGGATGGGGAGGTCTGCTAGACACCAGGGAAATATGATTTTATTCAACACTGGGTGGCTATTGGTGGGGTGGGGACCACTAGACACCAGGGAATGGAAATCTGCTACAAAAGGGAAATATAATTTTATTCTACATCGGGCTGGCGATTGGCAGGGGGGACCACTAGACACCAGGGAAAGAGCATAGGGGATAGAGAGGGAGGTTTGCTGGACACCAGGGAAATATAATTTTATTCAGCATCGGGTAGACATCAGTCGGAGGGATCATTAAGCACCATGGAATGTAATTGTACATCAAGTCAATGGTCATGGGGGGAGGGAACCACTAGATGGATATATTTTGAAATACTGAAACTCAGTATCCTGAACTCTACAAGACCGAGTTTGGTAGACTGAATTTCAAAAGACCACAAGGGTGTTAAATATAATGCATGGGCTCTGCCCCCCACACCTCCCAGAACTAAAATAACCAACTCCGAGGGGGAGCGAGAGCAGACTTTGGAGTAAGAATAAAGTATTATGCGGGGGCGGAATAGCATGGAGCACAATTGTCAGTGTTCGGAAAACAAACTCTGGTCTACGAGGCCATGCTGGCTGAGCTGCCAATGACTCAGGCCTCCACTCCATGGGAGCAGCTTGGCCAGCTTCTGCATTTTGCAGGGAGTTGTGAGGCCTGGCTAGGGCTGGGGTAGCAGTCCATCAAATCTGCTACTGTACCCCTGTCAGCATGGATTTTTTCCTGTTGGGTGTGTAGGTGTCGGGAGACTGAACGTGGTCCCATGAGTTTCGGGATTCTGAGTTTCAGTCTCCAGAATAGATATCCACTAGACACATCAGGGAATTTAATTTTACATCAAGCTGGCAATCGGTGGAGAAGACCACTAGACACCATGGAATTTTATTCTACGGACAGCAATCAGCAGAGGGGGCCACTTGATATTAGAAAAAAAACTTTGCCATCAAAGTTGCGACTTTGCATCTTGGCAGAATTGTCACTTCACTGTGAAGTTCTGACTTCCATAGCGGATTAATTCATGAAATAAGGCGAATTTGTGAATTAATCTGCAAAGCAAATTTTTCAAACTTCACACATCTCTAGTGAAGAAATCCTTCCTGTCATTCCTTATATTTGTGTCAAGTTTTGTTTATTTATGATGAGCTCTTAATGCGATTTCTTTTGTGTGTATTGCAGTCCCTATGTTGTTCATTAGGTTTTCTTCTTCCACAGTCTGGTACAGTTGCAACATGTCTCCCCTCACTCGTCTTTCCTTTAAACTAAACACCCCCCTGTTCGTTTAACCTCTCTTCATAGGATAAGTTTTTAATACTTGATACCATTTTGGTTGCCTTATGTTGAATTCTTTCAATATGGTTAATGACTTTTTCACAGTTTGTACTTCAAATCTATCAGCAATAGTCTGGAAGAGGTCTAAAGTAAGTTTTATATACTGGAATCACACAAAGAGCTGGTCTAGTTATGAATGTTCTTTTTGTTGCCATTGTGTCCTTTTTGCAATGTTTATGAAATTTAAAATCATCACTACAGTAACTATGATACCAAGGTCTTTCTCTGGATCTACTTTTTTCTTTTGTACTTGCTATTTGCCACCTCTCCCTACCCCCTACACTCCGCTTCTTTGGGAGCGCCTGGCATCTGCCTCGGTTCCTTCTGTGCCTGGAGCCCCACAGCGGTCCCCCCATGTAGCCTTGGATTCCCCCCCAGGTGGGGACGAGGTGGGGCCCAAGCACCCCGAACTAACTTCACTTCATCAGGGCAGCTGCGTGGGACAGGCAGGGGACCATTGAGGTCTGTGCTGGCGCTCCATCTACCCGGAGCAATGGAGATGTTTTTTCCCATTTCTCTGGATGTACCATGAGCCCAGATGTCAAGGCAGAGCTCCACTGACGTCTGGCACGCCCAACCCTCCTGGATTGGCCAGGCACTTGCTGAACCCCGGGCCTCCGCCTGGGGTCAGTCAAGCACCGAGCCTTATCTCCCCTCCCTCCCTGGAGAAGGTGAGCAGTCCACGGACACTCAGCCTTCTCCCCCTGGCCAGCTCTCCAGCTCCCTGGGCTCATTCCCGAACCCGGGTCGCCAGCGTCACGAGCGGAAGCGCTACCGCTGCACTGATGGGCCAACTGGCTCTACTTTTTATATAACTTATTAACTTTTGGGCAGCTTGTGCCATCTGCCCTCAATTCATCCTGTAAAGAAATACTTATTTATGATCTTTCTTAAAACTACCCCCCTACCCCAGTTTGTGATTGTGACCTGTAGATGTTTTCTGCTGTTTGGTACTGCCGGAGGAGACTGAAATGTTTGCAATACAATGTTCAAAAAAAACAAGCATTTGTCAATGCCAAAGTTTGTCATTTGGAATTGATGTTGGTATGCACCGATTGGTAGGACTACAGTTCCCAGCAGAAAGAACAAGTTATGCCACCAAGTTCACATTCCTGTTGAAATACAGTGAAGTGCATACCTGTTTCCTCAATTCGTGATCAGGCTTTGAAGAGTGATGATGTGTCTGCGGTTCAGAGAAAATAAGGGCACTGGAGCCCCACCACGGGTTGGAAGGGGGGCATTATGGTTAGAAACCCTAATGCCCCAGGCATTTGTTGGTATTTGCACTACAAATTTTCAACATGGCTTTTTGTGACCCCCACCTCATGAAAGCATTTGGGACCTCTGCTCATGAATAGTGGCACTGTGATTTTGAAAATCTGTCCTGAACAATGATTTCCCACAGCGACTGTACCATTCTGCACCAGATGTGCGAAAACACAGTTCGGGCAGAATGTGAAAAATTACACTTGTACCATTTATAGGGAGGTGTGAGAAGGCAGTGTTGAACATCTGGAGTGAAAATATTAAAAATGCTTGAATGTACGAGCTTACATGGAAATTTCACAACGCACACCTGTAACAGTCATTTAGTGGAATGATTTCACCAAAATTTCAACATAGGCATTTTGTGACCTCTACTCATGAACACTGTCACTATGTTTTTCTTACTCTGTTCTGAACATTGATTTCCCACAGCAACTGTGCCATTGTGCACCAGATGTACGAAAACACATTTCGTGCAGGATGTGAACAATGACAGCTGTACTGTTCATAAGGGGAGGTGCAAACTGACAATGTTGAAACTCAAGAGAAAATATTATACTCGACGTGCTATGAGGTGCGGAAACCGTTAATGGCCACCAAGTGTGGTCATTTTATGGAGATTTGTCACCAGATTTCAATATAGTATTTGTGTTCCCGTAGCTAGTATCACTGTGATTTTCTTAGTATGTCCCAAACACTGATTTGCCACAGTGACCGTGGTTATTCTGTGGTGGAAGTGCAAAACACATTTCATCCAGGATGTGAAAAATGACAGCTGTACTGTTCATAAGGAGGAGTAAAAAAATGCCAGTGTTGAAAATCTGGAGTGAAAATATTACAAATTTGCAAAGTTACAAGTGTGCTTGGAAACTGCGCAACACATGCTCATAAAACAGTCATTTTTGGGATTTTTTCACCAAATTTGCAACATAGGCTTTTTGAGAACCCACCTCATGAACAGTGGCACTATCATTTCATTAATCAGTCCCAAAAAGTGATTCCACACAGTGACCACAAAATCACCTTTCGAGACTGATTAACAAAACAACAGTGGTCTCTCTCAAAAAGCCTAAATTGCAAATTTAGTGAAACAAATCCAAAAACTGCCCAAGATATGCACCAAAGTTGAAAAAACCCTGTTTATGCCATTATACAGCTTAACAGCATTTCTTTAGCTTGCGGTCAGCTTTGAAGAATGCAGACGTGTTCCCAGTCCACCGAAGATCATCGCGCCAGGCTCCGGAGGTAAGTATGGGTGGGGGGGTGTAGGGAAGTGGGTGTGCAGAGGGTGGGTGTGGGTTGGAGGGGCCACCGGACTCACCGAGTGACCATTTTCTATTTTACAGGTTTAAAAAAAAAAACTTAACATAGCAGGAAGGTTTTCTTTTTTTACAGGGACATTTGGCATGCTGGGGTGGGCTCCCAGTGTGCCACCTGAATGTTTGTGGGGAGGGGGCTGTAGCCGACGGGAGATTGGGCACCCCAATCAACACACATCAAATTGGGGGGGGGACAAGAGCCAAGGGGGATTGGGCACCCCAGTCGGTACACAACTAATTGGGGGGGCATTATGCTGACAGAGAGTGGGCTCCTCCATTTGCAAATTAACTGGGAGGAGGCATGCTGACAGGGGTATGGGCACCCCCGTTGGTTTGTGCACAGCCGCACACAACAAATTGTGGGGGGGGACATTATGCCGATGGGGAGTGGACTCCCTCGTCGGCAGGGGGGCATTATACTGATGGGGAGTGGGCTCCCCTGTTGGCAAACAAACTGGGAGGGAGCATGCTGACAGGGGGATTGGGCATCCCGTCGGTTTGTTTGTCATTTTGTTTTTTTTTTAATTGTGAAGGGGAAGTCCTGGGCTCAGCACATTCACACTGCTGTAAGCTACAGCAGTGTGAAGGCGCAACCAGGAGTGCAATGCAGGAAAACAACTTCAAAGGACCGAGATGCGCCACTATTGGTGCAGCTCTGTCTTTTGAGAAGTTGTCCTGCTCAGCCCGAACAGCTGAATGTGAGTCAACGCCAGCCTGCCAAATGATTTGCCTACCACTGACCTTCCCCTACAAATGGAGCTCTCCATTGGGCACTCCCCTGTAAAGCACCTTATAGCAATGAGTTCATCTGCGCCTGCCCGCCATGACAAAGTCAAAAATGGGCAGACTGGGTGGGCCCAATGACCCTAATCTGCTGTTACATTTTATGTTTCCATTTTTCAATGTTAGGTCATAAGAGGAATGAAAATAAAGTTGAAAGTTGCCCTGTTACTAATTAAATAACATGAATTAAATAACTTGAACAGTGTCACCTGGTTAAACAACTAAATAAAAAAATAAATAAATAAATAAATAAATATATAGTAATACCAAAATTCAGAAGTTGAAAAATACTCTTTTATTATTTATTTTTTAAAACTGCCATGTAATTTTATCTATTGATACAAAAAATATTATTGATACTGTCTATCGTTACACAAAAAATAGTAACGACATTATATTTTTTGGGGGGGGCTGTGTATCAGCTAAAAAAACATGTATCAATCATATATTGAAACAGTAGGTTCAAATAGTACTGATAGAGCAGTATTTACCCAAATGTATTTTCCAAGCTAATTCCTTACAGCTAGGCTTCAAGATTTCATTTAAAAAACAAGCATTTGTCAATGCCGAATGTTTGCTTCTTGGCATTGGCATTGGTAGTGTAGGAGTCAGAGAGCTGCATAATAGGAATGGCAGTGAAGTATTGAACTGAAGCCAGCTCCACCACCACCCTGCAGAGACTGACAGGCACTGGGGTGTGCCTTTGGGTTGTCAGGCATAACGGCCACGCCATTTCAGCACACCCTACCCTGCCAACACTGACAAGTGTCATGGTGTGCCTTGGGGTCTTTGGCCCTTATGCGCACCCCATTCCATCAGAAAATACGGTGAAATGGGTCCTGTATAGGAGAATGGGGTGAACTTTGGGGGCGAAGAGTCCAAGGCACACCTCAATGCCTCTTACTGGCTGCAGGGTGTGGAATGCCCAAGTCACACCCCTGATGCCTGTCAATCTCTACAGGCTGGGGCGTTATGGTCAGAAACCCTAATGCCTCAGGCATTCATTGGCATTTTCACTCCAGATTTTCAACATGGGTTTTTTGTGACCCCCACCTTACGAACAGTGGCAATATCAGTTTGTTAGCCAAAAGCTGCTTTTGCACAGTGACTACACCATTTGGCACGACAGGTGCAAAAATACATTTCGAATAGGATGTGAAAAATGACAGCTGTACTGTTCATTGGGAGGTAAAAAAAATGGCAATGTTGAAATTCTGCAGTGAAAATACGCCCCTAATGCAATTAGTTTGGGGATTTTTTACAGCAGATTGTCAACACAGGGATTTTGGAACCTCCGCTCATGAACAGTGTCACTGTGATTTTCTTAATCTGTCCCGAACAGTTATTTCCCACAGCGACCACGCATTTCTGCGCTGGAAGTGCGAAAACACATTTCAGCCACGGTGTGAAAAATAACAGCTGTACTGTTCATAAGGAAGTGTGGAAAAATGCCAGTGGTGAAAATCTGGACTGAAAATATTAGAAATCCATGAAGTTACGAGGGTGCATGGAAAGTGCACAATGGTCACTCGTAACACAGTCATTTTATGGATTTTTTTCACCAAATTTTTAACATAGCCATTTTAACACCTCTGCTCATGAACAGTGCCACTGTGATTTTCTTAATCTGTCCCGAACATTGATTTCGCACACCAACTGTGCCATTTTGCGCTACATGGGCAGAAACATGTTTTGGGCGAGATGTGAAAAATGACAGCTATACTGCTCATAAGGAGGAGTGGTAATATGACAATGCTGAAAATCTGGAGTGAAAATATTGAAAATTCGCAAACTTATGAGTGTGCGTAAGAACAGTGCAACACATGCTCGAAAAACAGTCATTTTTGGGAATTTTTTCACCAAATTTTTAACATAGCCATTTTAACATCTCTGCTCATGAACAGTGTCACTGTGATTTTCTTAATCTATCCCAAACATTGATTTTGCACACCGACTTCGCCATTGTGTGCTACATGAACAGAAACACATTTTGGGTGAGATGTGAGAAAAGACAGCTGTACTGCTCATAAGGAGGTGTGGTAAAATGGCCATGTTGAAAATCTGGATGAACATTTTGAAAATTCGAGAACTTATGAGCGTGTGTAGGAACAGCTTAAAGTATGCTCGTAAAACAATCATTTTTGGGATTTTTCATCATTCTTCAACATAGGATTTTGGGCTTCACTTATGAACTGTGACACTGTCGCTTTAGAATCAGTCCTGAAAGGTGGTTCCATGCAGTAACAGCAAAATCACCTTCAGGGCCGAGTAATGCCAAGACAGTAACAGAATTCATGAGGTGGGGTGCCAAAAACCCTATGTTGAAAATTTGGTGAAAAAATTCCCAAATGCCCAAGATATGCACTAAAGTTGAAAAAACCCTATTTATTACATTATACAGCTTACTGGCATTTCCTCAGTTCGCTGTCGGCTTTGAAGAGTGCAGACGTGTTCCCAGCCCACCAAGATCATCGTGCTTGACTCGGAGGTAAGTATGGGGTGAGGTGGGGTGTGGGAGGTGTATGCACAGAGGGTGGGTGCGGGTGGGGGGTCAAGATCAGGACAGTCAGTGAGGGAAGGTTTTTCTTTCAGGTTTTTTTAATTAGATGACGCGGGACTTGTGCCATGCTGGTGTGAGCTCCCAGCGTAGCAGTTGGAAGGCTGTTTGGGGGGGCAGTGGAGCTGATGGGGGATTGGGCACCCCTGTTGGCCATAGGAACTGTTACCATGCTTGGGTGGGCTTCCAGCGTAGCACCTGGAACTCTGTGGTGGGGCGCAGCACAACCGATGGGGGATTGGGTACCCCCATCAGCTATACAGCATGTGCATGGGTGGGGGAAGCACGAGCATGCAGTGTGCATGCGTGCGTGTGTGTGGGGGGGTGTGCACATGAGCACGCAATATCTTATCGCTGCTCACTGAAGCATAGCTCTCCCTTTCAACTGTACGGCACTGCATTTTCAGATCATGGCACTATGTTTCTTGCACATCTGTGCAAGCAAACATAATGAGTTTCTAGCCTCAATAGTTCCAAAATTAGACCTTTCAAAAGCTCTTTCCTTTAAAATGCGATATCTTTGGAACTGTTATTGCTAGAGACTGAGGGCTGGAAATTCAAAGGTTAGTGCACCCAGTAACAGGGCTTGTGGGTGCACTATCCCAGGTTTGTGCTGGTGCTCCTAGCCATCCAATTGTCAGAGGACCCAGGAGTACCCTACAGACCTAGCAGCACTAAATTGCTACTATAACACTGTGCCTATGCAAATGAGGGGGGCTCCATATATACTTGTGCAGCAGTATATTGAAAGGTTTGCAGCAGTGGTAAACAGCCCCCATAGCAGTGCTGTTTACTGCCACAAAAAAAAAAAACACCTCTTAATGAGGTGCTATGCCTATGCCCCCAGCTCCCAAAGGCAGGGCAGCTGCACTGCAGCTGCCCACCCCCAGTCACTTCATCAAATATAGAAAAACATCCCTGGTAGTCTAGTGTGACCACTCAATCACCTATTCAAACCCAATAATAGAAGCCCTGGTGGTGAAGTGTGACCACCTGCCCATGATCACCTGATCAAATCCCATAATAGAATCCCTGGTGGTCTAGTGTGCTGCCCACCCCCGATAACCCATTCCCACATAGAAAAACATCCCTGTTGCCCAGTGGTGCACCCCCGATCACCCATTCACAAACAGTTAAAGAAACCCTGCTGCCTAGTGGTACCTCCTGGTCACCCATTCAAACTCTGTCAAACAATCCCTGGTGTGTAGTGGTATCCCCTTGATCACCTGTTCAAACTCAGCAACAAAATCCCCTGTTGTCTAGTGGAACCCCCTACCCTCAAGTAGTAAATTCAACTACCCTGCCAAAGGAATTCGAATGCCTTACTCTAAAAGTGCAGCTCACCTGTGCAACTGCCACGCACATTTTTGGATGCTACAGGCCTCCTGCAGCAGATTTAAAATTACTGAACCACCTGAGTGATGTCCTAGACACACTATCTACCAAAGTAATACTACTGGGTGACCTCAACCTGGACTGGTTCTCCGCAGCATCTAAACCCCTAAAAGAGGTATGCGACACCTTTGGTCTTACACAAATAATATCTGAAACCACACAGCCTAATGTTAAAAATCCAGAGAAGAGTACCTTACTCAATATAATACTAGTCATCAAACCTCACGTTTTTACTCATGCATGCACATTTTTCAACAAACGTTAGTGATTATTGTGCAATAGCATGTGTGAGGTCTGCTCCTAGGATGGTGTCAACCTCTAAGTACATCTATAAGAGATGTCAGAGGAATTTTAATCCAGTAGCGTTCTGCTCAGACCTCCAATATGCAGGCTGGCAGGACTTTTATTTGGCTCAAACCATGGATATTGTATTTGAGCGCTTCTATAAAATGTTGTTCTGGGCCCTAGGTAATCATGCCCCTTTGTAAAATTCCGAACCAAAATAAAAACTTGCCCATGGTTCACTGGCGGCTTGAAAGCACCCTAACTGCATAGAGATTCTGTATGGAGGAAAGCAAGCAATACTTAACTCCCAAATGACTGGACAGTCTTCAGGGTAGCCTGGAATAGATGCACTAAGCATACTAGAACTGAAAAAGCCAAGTACTTCCAATCAGAAATTGACAGTGCGTGTAATGACACCAAGAAATTTTGTAAAACTGTAAAAGACATCGAAAGGTACTCCCCTGCTCACTCTCTCCCACATAAAATCATGCAGGGTGATGTAACTACTACTGATAAACATTCAATTATTAAACTTCTAAATAACCATTTTGCAGTAGCAGGTCTAGCTTTTGACACCTCATCGGCCAACGCTTTATGATCTCAGCTATGTGAACAAACTCCTGATTGGTTTAAGCTTAGCATAACAATATCGTGCAACCTTCACCTTCCAACCAGTCACTGTAAAACAAGTTGAGGATCTTCTCTTGACACTAGACACCAGTAAAAGCCCTGGTGCAGATCAAATTGAGCTGTACTACCTAAAGATAGGATATTATGTTCTAGCTGTACCAATAGCTCATCTTTTTAATCTACCTCTTACGCTAGGTTCATTACCAGCATTATGGAAAATTGCACAAGTTATCCCACTCTCCATGTCAGGTAGCTCCAGTGACTTAAATAATTATCACCCAATCTCCTTACTCCCTATCCTGTCAAAAGTGTTGGAAAAAGTAGTGAATACACAGCTTAGGCATCACCTTGAAATGTATAACCTACTCAACGTGGTCCAATCTGGCTTTAGGCCTAGCCACAGCACAATCTCCACACTCGCTAGTCACTAACGACTAGCAATTGGTCTTAGACAACAAAAAGTACGTATTCTCCTTATTCCTGGATCTGAGCAAAGCTTTCGACGTGGTGGATCATGATCTCATCATCATCCTGCATACCGTCGGAGCAGACCCACTGTCAATCAAATAGTTCACCAGCTATCTCACAAGTCATCACCACCAAGCGAAAGTGGATGAAAATCTCTCTACACTAAAGACTGTACAAAGAGGAGTGCTTCAAGTGTCTATTCTAGGTCCACTGCTGTTTGCTGTCTAATCAATAACCTAAATGATGGAGTATCAGATGCTAAAATCCATCTATTTGCAGATGATACCGTGCTATACATAAGACAGGCCTTCAATGGGGCAAGCCTGTAATGACCTTCAGCTTGATTTCAACCATCTGCAGGAAGGTCTGATGTATCTAAAACTATTGCTAAATGCTAAAAAACCAAGGCCATGCTTTTTGCCCCCAACCTAGGTACAAATTAAACTAAGGATCCCTTCACAATCCCTACTATCCAGTCGCTTCTAGGTGAGTCCCTAGAATTTGTATCAAACTTCAAATATTTGGGGTTCTGGGTTGACCACAGGATATCCTTCTCGGTCCATATTGAAAACTTAGCCAAGAGGCTAAGACAAAGACTTGACATCTTCTTTCAGATAAAGCATTTACTAACCAGGGAAGCAAAAATCCACCTAGTGTAAACTACTTTCATATCGCTACTAGACTATGTTGGTATCCTCTATGGACAAGGGACAAATTCAGCACTAGGGAAATTTGACACCCTCTACCATCGGGCAATTAGATTCATTACTAATGCATCATATTCTACACATTACTGTACCCTTTACTCCATGCTTGGTTGGAACTCACTTAGTTACAGACGGCATAAAAACACCATCCTATGGATACTCAGAGCACTATCAAATAAGCTCCCTAATTACATTGCTGACTGTCTGTAGCTCTGCCATCCAGGGATCTACCATCCCAGAAGCCTCACATAAACCTCCCTCACAATTTCTAAGGTAAAATCATGTTTTGGTAAAGTAGCCATGAGTTACTACCTCCCCATCACACGGAATAAAATGCAAAACACACTAAAAATTGTTCTTCCAGTGAAAATACCCTCTTTTAAAAGCATTTTTGCCAGAGCCTTTGAAGAACACTGCAACTGCCTGTGCTAATCTGATTACTATGGAGCCTATCCCCCTTAGTATCCCAGTTTCATCCTTATACTTTTTTTTTCTTTTTTTCTCTATTATTGGGATAACCATGTCTCCAAGGTGACAACGGTACTGTAGGATGTATTTGTCACCTTGAAACCATGTAAATGTGGCATGGACTGTACCACATTAGTAAGACCTTTGTGTTGGGAAAACCGTGGCTTCAACGTGACAACTGTACCAAATGATTGTATTGTTCTCTTGTGTACCATGTAAATGTTGTACTATAACATATTTGTAAGATTGTACCCTTTTTTTTGTACTATGTGTTCTTCTACATTTACTTGTCTGTAATATGCCTGCACCTGACCCAGGTTCACCTTGTAAATGAGATGTCTCAATGGTGTTTCACCTGGATAAATAACAATCGATCGATCGATTGATTGATTGATTGATTGATTTATTGATTGATTCAAGTTACCTATTCAAACACTTACAAGGTAGCAGTGGTGGTCCAGTGTCTCCAACTCAACCCACCCACTCACATAACACTTCCCCATACCCCCTCCTCTTATTCAGGTGGTTAGCAATCATTGAAGCCTGATATGGCAACTGGCACAATCCTCCATTCACCTCTTCGGCTGGCTGCTCTATGAGCTGTCAGCCCCCTTCAGCACTCAGAACACCTGCATTATGATGCAGGGCAATCAGGGTGCCAAATGCAGGATGTGCTCCCCCTCCCCAAGATCTGCCCACCCCTGGAGTTAGAATCTATAAGTTGGGGGATCAAAAAACATGATCAGCAACATTGACGATTGCACCCTAATTGCAGAGCCAGACCGCGGGTGTGTTCCAGTGGTGGAACCATTGTCAGCAAGCATGTATACAGCATATATTGTGGAGGTTCTAAAACTGTGCACAGTACAGCTGGTGCGGTGAGAACATTCACCAATATAGCAGCAAGATAATCTCCTTATTTATTTATTTATTTATTTATTTATGTAAGAATCAGTTTACAACCTTTGAGCCAGAGGCTCGTTTCCAAAGGTACTTCGTCACATAAAGACATACATTGCGTTTCGGTTACATAGCAAAGATTTGCAAAGAATCAATAGGCATTCACCAGAAGTGCCACGTCATATAGTGGTCAGACAAATACAATTGGGTACAGGGTACATGTAATTGATAACAGGTATTACACAAGTCGGTATCAAGTGAGCATTCTGGTAGATAAACATTGAAAACAGCTGGCACTGGCCAGGTTAAACCTAGGCATGGTGTACAGGGAGGTGGTGGAGGGATGGTAGGGTGGAGAGCTGCCTGGGGGCATTGTCAAGAGAAAGAGGTGGAGGCTATGTTCAGAGACAGGAGCAGTTACGAGCTACAAGATGTGGTTCTAAGTGTGGTTTGAATGTGGAGATGGTGATGGCATTGGTGATGGTGGCAGGAGAGAGTTAAACCAGGTTGGGGCTCTATAGCTGAAGGACCTCTGGCCACGGCTGGTTCTAATTCTGGGGACCTTTTAGAGTGGTCTTGTAGGAAGACCGTGTTGCATTGGTGGAGGGCTCTGTGGATGGATGCTGCTACTTCGGGGGAGAGCCCGAGTAGGGTTTTTTTGGTGAGGAGACAGGTCTGGTATCGGAGCCGTTCATCCAGGGTAAGCAGGTTAGCATCGACATATAGCTGACAGGTGTGTGTGAGCCTGGGGGCACCAGTAATTAATCTGCATGCTTTATTCAGGGTTAGGTGAATTTTGTTGAGTGCAGTGGTGTCGGCAGCACCGTATACTGGTAGACCATAGTCTATAAGGGACAGAACGGACGATGTAACAGCTAGCCGGAGAGCATTTGGTGGAAGGCAGGTTTTATGGTGGAATAGGATGCCAAGCCGTGTGTTGGTGGCGGATGTTAGGGCTGTCGATGTGGTTGTGAAATGTGAGGGCTGAATCGAAGGTAACCCCAAGGTATTTGTAGGAGCAGACTTGTTCCAGTGGCTGGTTGGTGCTTGAAGGATATAGAGTGGTGGTTGCTAGCTTTGTTTTGGGGTGTGAAAAGAGCATAGTTTGGTTTCTTAAGATTGATGACGAGTCTGTGCTCCTTAAACCAAGCCTCGCACTGTTGAAAGACTGCTGTAGGGAGTCCTGTAGGGAGATGGGATTACGGTGGGTGGCAAAGGACAGCGTCATCTGCATACAGCAGTATTTTGCCAGAGCATGCACTGGGCAGGTGTCTAGATACAGCGAGAAGAGAAGGGGCCCAGGATGGAGCCTTGGGGACCCCAGAGAGGAATGGGACAGGTGTGGAGAGTGTGCTATTAATCTTGACACACTGGGATCGAGTGTCAAGATAGCTAGCACACCATGCCAGGGGGCCAGCCGAGACCAGTGAGGCAGAGTGCATTCAGCAGCAGTGGATGGGAGACAGTGTCGAAAGCCTTTGAGAGGTCAATGAACACTGCACCAGCTAGTGAGCTGGTATCCAAGGAGGAGTGTAGGAAGTTGGAGAATCTAATAAGGGCAGTGCTGGTACTGTGGACCAAGACGGAAGCCATGTTGCTCTGGGCATAAGATGTTATGCTTAGCCAGATAATCAGTGATTTGAATGGCCACCACTTTCTCCAGAGCTTTAGAGAGGGAGGGAGGATGGAGATTGGCCAGTAGTTGTTGGCCGATGACCTGTCGCCTCCTTATGAATAGGTGTGATAATGGCTGTTTTCCAAGCTGTGGGGAATTGTCCCAGGCAGAGTGACTGGTTAATTAGGCTAGTGAGAGGTGCAAGGACTTCTATCTAGCACCAGCCTGAGGATGCTGGGGTCCAGTGAGTCACTGCCTGGATTGTTGCCATTGAGAGCTTTGATTAGATGGGTCTGGCTTCCCGGGTGGAAATCTTACGCAGGAGGAAGCTGGGGTGCTGGAGGACAGGGGAGTTTGGCTGGGAGGGTCAAAGAAATTACTAGGAGGACTGAGCTAAGGTCAGTGAAAGTGGTGTTGAACCAGTTAGCTATGGTGGCAGGCTCGGTGGAGGTTGTACCATTTCTAGTGAGCTGGGATGGGGCAGGGGAGCAAGCTTTACCATTGAGTTGCTTAATATTATCCCAGAAGGTCCGGGCTGAGCCCCAGGAGGAAGGGAGGCCTGTAATGGTCTGCCTTGGCTTTCCTGATGGCCCATGAGCATTTATTTCCGGCTGCATTGTATGCTTGCCTATCAGACAGATGACCTGTTTCAGTGGCAAGGTGCCAGAGGTTATTCCAGTTTCTAAGTAATTGTAGGAGGGCCGGACTAGCAGGGTGCGTTCTGTGTTTTGGACGGGTTTTGGTTGTGGTGCAAAGAGATCACAGGCCATGTTGAAGGTGTGGGTGAAAAAGGTGAGGGCAGTATCAATGTTGGTTGCCTGCTGAATGGGGGACCAGTCTATCTGGGTGAGGAGTGCCTTAAGTTTCTTCAGCCCACCAGGGTGGAGGCGCCTCCGGAGGGTGGTCTGGGCTTTGGGCTTGGGATTGGGGATAGGATAGGGGAGTGGTCACTCAAGGAGTCCGGGAGAACCTGGATGTTTTGGATTTTATGGGGTCGGTTAGTTATAATAACATCCAGCAGGGTGCTGGTACCACTCTTAGGGTTAAGTCTCGTGGGCTGGGTGACGAGTTGTGTCAGATCTTGGGCAGCAAATGAGTCTCTGGTGGTGGATGAGGAGGTGCTTATTTTGTATATGTGTTTTTCTGGCAGTCTTCCATCATCTCTGGCCAGTGCTCCCTCATGCTCCCCAAGCCATTATTAACCCTTGGCGTTCAGTGGTACTGCTTTCTAGCCCAGTTCTTCAGCTGCCAGTGTTTTAATAGCTAGTGCCTCTACAGATGTTGATCCCTCTCCGACTCCTCCACATGTCAGTTACAGCATTGCAATACCCCCTGCCAACAGATTTGAGTAGTTTACAGGCAGAAAGTGTCACAAAACTGCTACTGACTTGGCTACTGTACGCTATGCTTTCTGTATGGTCCTGTGGCCTATTTGCATGGCAACCACCACTTCTTTTGTTGCATTGTCATTCATCTCTTTGCTATTATGGAGAAAAAGGGACAGGGGTCACCATGGAAGTCGCCACAGTGCTATGGCCAAAGGCTTGCAATACAGTTGTGTCTTGCACACTGGGGCACAAGTTAAAAGACTGACACTAAGTGGTCATTGCAACAACTTAGCAACAATTCTTTGTAACTGTGTATGGGGCATTTGTTTTCAGCAGTAATGTCTGAGCTGATAAAATATATCCTGAAAACACCTACAAAAATGTAAATTCCTTCTCTTACTATGATGTACCTAAACCCTGAAGCCCCAGGTTAATGGTTCTGAGGATAATGGGTAACCATTTCTGAAAAATTCTCAGGCCAACTAGGTACAGGGATTCCTTTATATGCATTACTTGCTCTGTCCCAAGAATGTGAAATTTGGGAGTACAGTATCATGAAAGCTCCATGGAATATTTGAGCATCTCTACTTAAAATACTCTTTATTAAAAACTGTAAATAATTAGTCCATAAGGAATTAAATGTGAAAACATGACAGAGATGTTGCCCAACGCTAAATTAAAAATCAAATTAAAAAATGTCATTTTTAGTGGCACCACTGTTGAAATGCTGTTCTCCTTGTACCTGCTTAGCAGACAGTCTATTGCTTCCAATTTTAGTTTTCTGAAAATCAATTAGTTATTTTTAACTGCACTGTCAGCGTACACAGAAGCATGATCTGCAATGTCAACCATTTTTCCTCAAGCTTTATGTTTGCTTGTATTTACTAATGTTAGAGTAACTGATAGAAAACTATATTTAAGTATCCAAATAGCTGACAGAAAGAGATTGTATCTCACAGTGCCCAGATGACTGTAGGCAATAGTTAAAACAGTTGTATTCTGACATACCAGATCAAAAGAAAGGCATATCAACAGTTAAGGTACATGTGGCTGGATAATCTGCAAAACATATTCAGACAGCTATCAGTGTCTGTCCAAGGACTTACAATTCATAACTCGCTGACTGTTAATAAATTGCTCTTGAATATAACTAAAACACAATCCATGCTCTTTGGCGTGTCCTCTAGATTAAAGCTTTGCCGTCTTTTGTTTCTACTGCCTATCATGATTGCGCTTTAGTCCCCACTGTCAGATCCTTGACCCCTCACTCGACTTCTCATCCCATAGGATGGGTGTCTGCAATGGTGTTAATTCCATGCTGGGTGTCTCATACAAAGTCAGTCATAACCTAATATCCCAAGCTTGTCTTGCCATTGCCCATGGGGTGCTGCTCCCTAAATGTCTTTATGGAGCCCCCATATTTTGGGCTTTTTCTAAATCTACCTTTCATTGGTGAGATGTCACATATAATAACATTTGCTAAATTGCATTGTCATCCCATCTTACACATCACTGCTTCCTGTATACCAGGCTTGGTTGGCTTCCCTATCATCTTTGCATGACTATACATTTGGTGGTGTAATTTACAGTATTTTACACAATCATCTGCCCTCTTGCCTGGTATCACTCCTCAAACCTGCTTATAGTAACTACCCCCTAAGATCTGGTGAGTATGCCCTCTTGACTACCCAAAAACTTAATAGAATGATATGAATGCTGCCTGAAGGTTATGAAACTTAGTCCCTTCTGTACTTCATCAATACTACTCTGTTGCTGCGTTCCACAGCAGGTACCGTGAACATCTGCTTAATGTGGTAAACTGCTCTTGCCTTCTGGTTTTGTTGGTACCATCTTGCAGACAACTGAGATAAAATAAAGACCCTTGTATCTACACTTTTATGTAACCCTTGTGAAATTTATTTGGTATTATAAAATGGGTGCCAAACATCCTGTATTCTGTTTTGCTAAAACAGATTACCTGATCATGGATTAATTCCCTGTAAACCCACAGTTGTCTTGCCACACTACAAAATCTTGAGTGACAGCAATGTAAAGTGACCTTTTCAGATCACTCCATCAGAGAAACATGTAAAAAACTACAACTACAGCATCCCCATTAGGACAAATCCACCTAGTGTAGAACTACAACTATGGCATCCACAGAAGAACAGACCCATTAGGCGGAAGAACTATTTTATTACAAATGCATGTAAACAGTATTTTTTTAATATTTATTTAGGTAAACCTCTAAAATAAAGTTGTCAATTTTAAAAGTAGATTAACCCACTCCAGAGCATGGGTTTACTTAAGCAATAAACCATGACAGGGTGGGGGTTATGCTGGGACTTACCCACGTCTGATGTGGTTTGTTCACGAGGCGTAGTGACCAAACCACACCAGGTGTGGGTAAATCCCAGCATAACCCACACCCTGGAGTGGTTTATTGTGATTGTACAATGCCCACCTTTTTTTAGTGAGGAAAAAAAGTAAAGAAAGAGTTTTTTTTTTTTATTGTTCTTAAGTAATTGATTGCTCCATGACATAAAATAGTTCTGAGTTGTTAGTTGCTGCCGAGCTGGGCACACACACACACACACACACACACACACACACACACACTCACACATACACACACACTCTGTGAAGTGCTGCTTGACCCGCTTAGAAACAAATCAATGTGACTCACTCTCATTTGATAGGCATCATAGTTTTTTTTATTTTAATTTTTTAAAATAAAATGTCCAAACTCAGGTAAACTATGTATTTTCAAACTTTTTCCTCTGTCAGTTGCTGTGGAGATGTTGTGTGAATGAATGGAGCTGAAGGGGGAGACAGCCGACGTCGTGGCGCAGCAGTTCAACGTGTAGTTCTGGTGTCAGAGCGGATGAATTTGAAATGTAGTGCTCATTTAATTTTTTTTTTTTTTACTTATTGGGAGAGAGCCTGTGATTGTGTCTATAAGAGGGTGTATGAGACAGAGCGAACACTGCACTGTCTTTAACCTTTTTGTTCCGGGGTAGTGTAAGGTTCTACGATCAGGAGGAAGGAACGGTTTTCTTTGGTACCCGAGATTTCATTATTTTTTTCAAGGGGGAGTAAATAATTGAAGTAGCAGTGAGGCAGAAGAAGTCAGGAGTTTGAGGACCTGTTATGCACCATAGAATATGGAAAGAGAGGCAACCTACAGGGAAAAACAGACCGTGAGGGAGAGAAAAATAATTTTGACAGATGAGCCAGCTGGGATTAGTTATGGGGGAAGAGTTTTAAAACACTGTTTTTCCTGCAATGCGGGTATTGTCACTATTTTGAGTTACTCAACTTCTTTTAATTGGTGCACTGAGAGTTGTTGATGACCTCGGTTTAGTGGTGAATCGACATGATGGTTTTACAGGTTGATGTCAGGGCATGTATGTGATTTAAACGGGGTGATTCTAATAAGGCTGACTGTGACTGAGCATCTCGCTGACCCGTGTTTGCCAGTTCTGGGTGATGGAGTGATTTCTGCAGGGGTTCCTGCTATGGCTGACTGGTGACTGGCACCTTTTCCCGTTGATATATCGTAGGATTTACCATGGGTAAAAGGTGCCAGTTCACCAATCAGATTCAAGAATTGTCGGCCCCCATTGTATAATTAGCATTAATCCACACCTGGGTGGCTGAAGTCACTCAGCCTGTGGCCTAGTGCTTCACAACCCCCCCCCGGCATGGATTAATGCTCAGTAAACCCATGATCTGTTGTTGGTTAATCCATTCTTATTGTATGTCTTTCCTAATACTGTTTTGTACTGTTATAATGCAATGTACCAACTGTAATTATCTCCTTGTACTTGCTGTGTAATTGCATAATTTTATTGTAGGGCTACAAGTTCAGTTCTATAAAAGAACTAAACACCTTGAACTTCAGGTGTTCAATTCTTTCAAACCGTGGTGAACTTTGGAGGAAATAAGCAGACATTTGGTCTAACTGGTTCACCCTCATCCACATGGTGTAGACCAGGTGAACCAGTCAAACCAAACTGTGAACTGCAATTTGCACCTAAAACAATTGTAACTAGGACACAGTGTGAGTCATAGATTCATTTTGGAGCTAGACTCAGCTCAACCACATGAGCCAGTGTGAAAGCACAATTGTGTGCTTGTCATCAGGCTGTTCAGTAGCTGATGCAAGACTGTGATTTACTTCTGGTTAGATTAGCCTGGAAATACATAACAGCAAAAAAAATCTTAAACAGTTTGACCTACATTAGTCCTGTAACAGCAGGACTGCTAAAGGGGTACATTTAGAAAGAAAAAAAAATGAAAGTGAAAAGGCAGACTGAGCAGCAGGCCTTTGGGATTGGGGCTTGCCTGAGAAATGAGACCTGGGAGACACTGGACTCTGGAGGAGGAGAAGTGTGTTTGGTGTTGCTCAGTGGGCAGATGGGGCACGAGGTGGTGTCTTCCAGTGCCCACTTGTTGCCTAATCTAAGCAGTGCAGCACACATTTTTTTCATTGCAGAACAAGCATTTTAGTAGGACATTACAAATACAGACCGATTTTGACTAAAGCTCCTGCCAGATGCATGAGAATAGATGTGACTTTTGGGGGGCGGTTACTTTTATTTACTAATTTTACTGGGCAGTAAGTGTGTGCTAGCTGGCAGCAGAATAGTGCCTGGCTACTAGCAGTTGCCACCTTGGGGGCCTCGCATAAAAAATATCATTAAGTCTTCATTAGTATTCATGACTTCATGTTTCTTTCTGTGGCAGTTTCAAACTCTTTGCATTCACCTAAGTTGCAGGCTTGCTTGCTGCAGTTACTTCTTCATCCTCCTGTGTCCCGAAGCAGCCTTTTGAAGTGTGCTCTGAGCAGTGGACAGGGCAGCAAGTGTGTGCCAACTGGTGGCATGCTGGTGCCCAGCCCCCTGGTAGTTGGCACCTCATGGGCATTCCATAAAAAATAAAAAAAAATGATTATTTTCTTTTTTTGTGGCACTTTTCAAATTGAAGCTCTCAGTCTTCATGTTCCCCCAAGTTTCTGCACTTCTTTCATCCTGAGTCCTGAAGTAGCCTGTATGTGTGTGTTGTCCTGAGCTGTATTGTTGCCGTGGGATCTGGGCAGTGGGCAACAAGTGTGTGTCAGCTAGTAGTGTGCCAGTGCCTGTCCACTGATAGCTGGCACCTTGGTGGCATCCCATAAACAAATGTAAAAATAAAAACAATTCTCCACATTCCCTGAAGTTGCTGAAGTTCCTTCCTCCTCCTAAGTCAGTCTGTGTGTTTGTGTCATCTTGATCTGTGCTGTTGTAGTGTGATCTGGGCAGCAGGCAGCAACTGTGTTTCGGCTTGTAGCAAATCGGTGTCTTGCTTCTGGTAGTCTTTGGTAGCATCCAACTGATAAAACAAAACTAAAATAAAAAAAAATTAAGTAAAATTAAGTCTTATTCTTCATCATTCGTCACCTAAGTGGCCGAGTTCTGCAGCAAGCATTAGGAAATGGAGAAACAGAGAGGCCAAGGAGATGCAAGCACTGGATCGTCCAATCACATCATAGTAAAACCAAAGCAGAGTGGACTTGGTCTTAAACCCTCTCCTTTAGTGGGAACTTCAAGTTTGGAGGAAGATGACAGTAGTGGTTGAACATTCCACTGAGTATCATTCATTGTAAGAATCTCTCTCAGTGGCACTGCAAGGGTTTCAACTTGAGCAATCATTGTAGAAAAAAGGAATTAGAAAAGAGTGCATTAGGTAGTGACACAGGCAGAGGAGGAGGAGCAAAGTGATTTGGTGGAGCTTGGGGACAGAGATACAGACTATGATTACATATGTGATAAAAGTGATAGCAGCAGTAGCAGTTATGGGGAGGAGGAGGAGGAGGTGGAACAGATGGGATTTTGACTTGAAGCAGGTGCACAAAAAAGATAAAAAAAGGCCAAAAGTTGTGGTAACAAAAAAAAAAAAACAAGCATTTGTCAATGCTGAATGTTGTCTCGCTGGCATTGGCATTGATAGTGCCAGAGTTAGAGACGTATAATAGGAATGGCAGTGAAGTATTAAAATGACACCAACCCCATCCCAACCTGTAGAGACCAACAGGCATTGGGGTGTGCCTTTGGGTCATCAGTTATAACGCTCATGCCATTTCACCTCACCCTATCCTGTGGACACTGACAAGTGTAGTGGTGTGCTTTGGGGTCTTTGGATATTATACTTACCCCATTCCATAAGGAAATATGCTGAGGTGGGTGCAGTATAGGAGAATGAGGTGAACTTTGTAGTGAAACAGTGCAAGGCACACCACGATGCCTGTCACTGGCTGCAGGGTGGGGTGGGGGTGGAATGGCATGAGCATTACAGCCGATGATCCCAAGTCACACCCCTGATGCCTGTCAGTCTCTACAGGGTGGGGTGCCACAGTTGGAAACCCTAACACCATGGGCGTGTGCTGGTATTTTCACTCCAACTTTTCAACATGGCCTTTTTGTGAGCCCACCTCATGAAGAACGGCACTATCAGTTTGTTAGCTGAAAGGTGGTTTTGCACATCGGCTATGCTATCTGGTGACACAGGGATGAAAACACATTTTGGGCAGGATGTGGAAAATGACAACTGTATTGTTCATGAGGAGATGTAAAAAAATGGCAACGTTGAAAATCTGGAGTGAAAATATAAAAAATTGGTGAAGGTACGAGCATTCATAGAAACTGTGCAACACACATCAGTAACCCAATTTTTTTTTTAACCACCTCTTTAACATAGGCATTTTGGGACCTCCCCTCATGAACAGTGGCAGTGTGATTCTGTTAATGTGTCCTAAACGTTGATTTCACACAGTGACCCCACATTGTGTGCCACAGGTGCGAAAACACATTTAGGGCAGGATGTGAAAAATGACAGCTGTACTGTTCATAAGGAGGTGTAAAAAAATGGCAGTGGTGAAAATCTGGCATGAAAATAGTGCAAATTTGCAAATTTACAAGGGTGTGTGGAAACTGCACAATTCATGCTTGTAACACAGTCATTTTATGGAATTTTTGTCACCAAATTTTCAGCATAGGCATTTTAGGACTTCTGCTCATGAACAGTGTCACCATCATTTCCTGAAACTTTCCTGAAAACTGATTTCGCACAGCAACTGCACTATTCTGTGCCAGACGTGTGAAAACATATTTTGGCCAGGATATGTAAAATGGCAGCAATACTGTCCATAAGGAGGTATGGAAAAATGCCAATTCTGAAAATCTGGCATGAATATATTACAAATTCACGAAGTTACAAGCGTGCATGGAAACTGTGTAATGCATGCTCGTAAAACAGTCATTTTGAGGATTTCTTCCACCAAATTTGCAACATAGGCTTTTTGAGACCCCACCCCATGAACACTGGCACTGTCATTTCATTAATCAGTTCCAAAAGGTGATTACACGCAGTGACCACAAAATCTTTTTGGGGCTGATTAATGCCTTGACAGTGCCAGAATACATGAGGAGGGGCACAAAAACCCCATGTTGAAAATTTGGCACCAAAATTCCCAAAAATGGCTGAGATATGCATCAAAGTTGAAAAAAACCTATTTATTCCATTATACAGCTTACTGGCATTTCCTCAGTTCACGGTCAACTTTGAAGAGTGCAGACATGTTCCTGGTCCACCGAAGATCATCGCGCCAGATTCCGGAGGTAAGTTTGGGGTAGGGGGGTGTGGGGAGGCAGATTGCACAGTGGGTGGGTGCAGGTTGCGGGATGGGGGCAGGGAGACTACGAGGGACCATTTTTTTTTTGACAGGGTAAAAAAAAACAACATTGCAGGACTGTTTGGGCTCCCAGCATGCCAACTGACTCTTTTGTGGGGGGGCAGTTGTAGCAGACGGGGGATTGGGCACCCCCATGGCCACACAACAAAAGAGGAGGGTTACATTATGCTGATGGGGATTGGACACCCCGTCGGAACACAACAAAAGCGGGGGTGACAGTATGCCCAGCAGAGTTGGGCACCCGTCGGCACACAACAAAAGTGGCGGGGGCTGTTACACAATGCCGATGGGGAGTGGGCTTCCCCATCAACAACATTACTTGGGCACTGAAGCCAACAGGGATTGGGGTCCCCGTCGGCAAAGGAAAAACTGTTGGGGGGCATGCATGATGCCGAGGGGGCCTGGGCACCCCCTCAGCATACATTGTAAATGGGAAGGGGATTATTATGCTGACAGGGAGTGGGCTTCCTGTCAGCATTCTGACAGGAGGCAGTGGCAGTGTTGCGTGCATGTCGGTGAGGCGTGTTGTGGTCACGCTGCATGACAGCTCCACTCTCATTGCAGTGGACCTTTTGTTCAATCTGGTGGCCACATTCCACATTGCTGATGTGGCCCCTGCATGCTGCCTGATTGGGGAATGAGGGATGCACCTGCTGATGCGTGCCCTGCAACAGTGATCATGCCTCTAAATCTGCTACTACCGCAATATGTTGGCTGCGCATGCATGAGCAACACTGGGTTCCTGCACAGACACCGAGACCACAGAGGGTCATGAGGGTTTGAGAGCCTGCCCTCTCCGGGACCTCCTCAGAAGGACTCGCCCCCCCCACCTTGGAGAGACTAGGGGTTCCTGCACAGTCGCCAAGACCACAGAGGGTCATGAGGGCTCGAGAGACTTCCCTCCCCGGGACCTCCTCAGAAGGACTCACCCCCCCCTTGGAGAGACTAGGTATGCCTGCAGAGTCATTGTGGAGCAGCGCTTGGCTGCCTGTACAGACTGTTCCTTTGTTTGGCAGCTGTGTTTGAATCGGAGCACATTTGGCGCCAAACAGAACCTGAATACTGTTTAATTTGAATCTCTCCATCATGCCTTAACTGTCGGTGCAGCATTATAGATAGTTTTTTCACTGCAATTTTCTGTTCTAGGTGTCAGGGTTTAGCTGAATTCCTAGAAGTACTTTAATTTGTTTGCCTGAATTATAATGCCACTGTTTAGCTGTATTTAAATCCAGAGTGCTCAGTGAGTGAACTAGGGAAGTCAGCCCATTTTCTCTAGTGCTGGGTCCAGTAATTACAAGGAACAGCCCCTCAGTCAAAGCGGGAGTCGAACCCATGTCCCCCGGTAAACTTAAATTAGCCAAATTAACTTTGTGGTACCAGCACAGCCTCTCAGCTCCAGACAGTGTTTTTCCCTGCTGAAACAGGGTGTCCTTGTAACATTCGCTCTTCTGGTGGATAGTGGTTCCTCTATGGAGGCACCTGCAGTGGAGACCAAGGAGGATGCTGGGAACCTTCACAAAGGAGACCCACAGAAGGGTAGCATGGGACCCCACAGGGGAAGGAAACAACTCCTGGTGGGGGACCCAATCATTAGGGGGGTAGAAATGGGGAGGAAGGAGAGGGAGATAAGGTGCCTTCCCTGGTGCCAATGGCTGGAGGCACAGGAAGCGAATCCCCAGGATCGTGGGAGGAGCTGCATGAGGGAGGGAGCTGGATGTCATTGTCCACCTAGGGACAAATGATCTGACTAGGAATGGTATCAGAGCAGTGCAAGAGGAGTTTGTTATTGGGGTATAGAACTGGGGGGAGCAGGGAAAACTGAAGTAAGGTGCCTGCCTGGTGCCATGGCTTGGAGGGACAGGAAGCGCATCCTCAGGATCACAAGAACAGCTGCACTGGAGTCTGAGCTGTACGTCATTGTCCACCTGGAGACAAATGACTTGGCTCATCATGAGATTAGAGCAGTGCAGAAGGACTTTGTAGAATTGGGGAGGGCCCTAAGACAAGTAGCACACACAGTATCCTTCTCTGAGGTGCTGCATGTCAATGGCATGAGTGAGGCGAGGGTACTTTGCACCATGCAGTTTGATGAATGGTTGAAAAATTGGTGTGGAGCACAGGGGTTTGGCTTCATTGGGGACTGGGATTCCACCTGGAGGGACACCAGCCTATACTGGCAGGATGGTCTGCATCTGTCCAGGAAGGGAAAAAGTCTTTTGAGCAATCGGTTTAAATGCTTCATTGGCAAGCTTTTAAACTAGTCAAGGGAGGAGGCACTGATAAGCTGCAGGAAAATCCCAGCCTCTCCCTACAAAACAGGGTACTAAATGAGAAAAAGACGGAGGTAGAAAGGTCAGTGGGGGATGCTGCAAAAGAAGGTAAAGCCATAAAAAAATGGAAAGCAATGAATACCAATGCCCGTAGTCTGAGTAACAAGCTTCCTGAATTAGTGGCCTTGATGGAGGAGGAACATCTGGATATTGTGGCAGTCACAGAAAAATGGTACACACAAAACCATGACTGGGACGTAAACTTACCAGGATACACTATGTACAGGAGGGACAGGGAGGGTAAAAGAGGAGGAGGAGTAGCTCTTTATGTAAGGGAAGGAATCAAAGCAACAGAACAAAAGGGAAAACAGGGAGGAGAGGAAGCACTGTGGATAAATTTGGAGACCGGCAATGGCACCACAATCGGCACAGGAGTTGTATACAGACCCCCTTCTCAGGGGGAGGAAATGGACAAGGAAATGATAGAAAGTATACTTAGAATGGTAGAAAAAGGGGAGATATTGCTGATGGGTGATCTGAATATGCCAGATGTTAACTGGAGTGCAGTTGCAGCAGCCACTTCGAAGAGTGGGGTTATTCTAGATGCTCTACAGGAGGCATGCCTTAGACAACTAGTATTGGAACCCACTCGAGAGGGAGCAGTCTTAGATTTGGTTCTCTCAAATGGAGATGAAGAGAGGATCACAGATGTAGAAGTGGGTAGCCATCTGGGAACTAGCGACCATCGAACAGTATGGTTTACAATAAACACAGCCATACAATCAAGCCATACAAAAGCAAGAGTATTGGACTTTAGGGGGGCTGACTTTGGGAAAATGTGAGAGTGCCTTAGAAAAGCACTAGCAAACAGGCAAGAAGGAGGGGAGGAGGAACAATGGGGAGTAATCAAAACAGCCATCACAGAGGCAACAAGCCTTTGTGTAAAGCAAATCAATAAAACACAATGAAGGAATAAACTGCTATGGTACTCAAAAGAGGTGACAGGGAAGGTTAAGGAGAAAAGGATAGCATTCAGGAAATATAAGGAAACACAGAAGGAGCAGGACAGAGAACTTTGTCAGTTAAAGCAGAAAGAGGCTTGGAAGGCAGTCAGAATAGCAAAGGCCCAAACCGAGGAAAGGATAGCCAATTCTGTTAAGAAGGGGGATAAGACCTTTTATAGGTACATTAGGGAGCGAAGAAAGACCAAAGGCGGGATACTGAGGCTTAATAAAGGGGAGGGAATGTGGGTAGAGGGGACAGTGAAAAAGCAGGGATACTGAACAAATATTTCTGCTGTGTTCACAAAGGAAGAGGAGGGGGAGGTACCTAAACCAAACAAGAGAAACACTCTGAAGACGGGGGTCGATACCAGTCCATTTACAGAAGAAAGGGTTCTGAAAGAACTAATGAAATTGAAGGTGGACAAAGCAATGGGGCCTGATGGGATTCACCCAAGAATTCTAAAAGAACTAAGGGTAGAACTAGTGACACCGCTGACTACTTTCTTTAACAAATCATGGAGGATGGGGTGATATCTGAGGACTGAGGAGGGCAGATGTGATTCCTCTCTACAAAAAGTGGGAGCAGGACAGAGGCAGGAAACTACAGACCAGTTAGTTTGACCTCAGTGGTAGGGAAAATGATGGAATCACTTCTGAAGGAAAGAATTGTTGAGTACCTAGAGGTCAGTGGGGCACAGGACCCAAGGCAGCATAGATTCATGATGGGAAGGACGTGTCAGATGAATCTAATAGATTTCTTTGACTGGGTGACCAAAGTAATAGACCAGGGAGGGGCTGTGGACATGGCCTACCTAGATTTTAGCAAGGCATTTGATACAGTCCCACACAAAAGATTAATACACAAGTTAGCCAGCCTTGGAGTAGGTCCCAAGGTGGTAGCCTGGATAAAAAATTGGCTAGACAACAGGATGCAAAGGGTAGTAGTAAATGGAGTACACAGTGAAGAAAGGAGAGTTACTAGTGGGGTACCGCAGGGTTCATTACTGGGACCGGTCCTTTTTTAATGTCTTTATAAGTGACATTGCAGAGGAACTGGAAGGAAAAGTATGTTTCTTTGCAGATGATATAAAGATCTACAACAGGGTTGATACACAAGATGGAGTGGAAAGGATGAGAAAGGACTTGGCAAGGTTAGAGGAATGGTCAAATGTATGGCAGCTCAGATTCAATGCAAAGAAGTGCAAGGTAATGCACATGGGAAACAAAATCCTAGGGGAAGAGTACACAATGGGGGGTGAGATACTGACAACAGTAAAAATGGATAGGGACCTGGGGGTGATTATATCAGATGACCTAAAGGTGGGCAAGCAATGTGAGAAGGCAGTAAGGAAGGCTGGGGGGATACTGGGATGCATGGGGAGAGGCATCAATAGTAGAAAACAGGAAGTTGTTATCCCTCTGTACAGACAGTTGGTGAGACCCCATCTGGAGTACTGTGTGCAGTTCTGGAGACCCCATCTCCGCAAAGACATAGACAGAGTGGAGGCTGTCCAGAGGAGGGCAACCAAAATGGTGCAGGGTCTGCACCAGAAGACATACGAAGAAAGACTAAAGGAGCTTAATATGTATAACCTTGAGGAAAGAAGGAGACAGGGGACACGATAGAAACTTTCAAGTACCTCAAGGGAATCTACAAAGTCCATGAGGGTAGCATCTTTCAGAAAAAGAGATGTGCAAGAACAAGGGGGCACAATTTGAAGATGGGGGGTGGCTCAGAGGTAATGTGAGGAAGTATTTTTCATGGAGAGGGTTGTGGATGCATGGAACAGCCTCTCTGAGGAGGTCGTGGAGTCAAGAACAGTGGGGGAATTCAGGAATGCATGGGACAGACATAAGGCAGTCCTAGTGGGGGGTAGGAGGAAGTAAGCTGTTGGTTAACTAGGATCTGCAGCTTATCTGTTAGGTAGGAAAATGGGCAGACTAGGTGGGCCAAGCGGTCCTTATCTGCCGTCAAATTCTATGTTTCTATGTTTCTATGAAACAACTCTGCAGACTGTACTGAGCTGAGGGCTGGAACCGAAATTGCACCATAGCCATTTTCTTTTCGTTCTCCCCTCTCACACACCAGCCCTCTAGCAGGACGCCTGAGACAACTCCTGCAACTTGAAAGAGGCTGTTTGCTGCACACAGAAGATTACCAAATTCTTTTTCAGCACTGCACACTTGATGTTAAACGCTGTGCTGTGTAATTTTACTCACCAGACCACGCCTCTAGCCTGTACTTAAATACCCCCATTCTCCTCACTTCCAGGGGTTCCTGCACAGTCGCCGAGACCACAGAGGGTCATGAGGGCTCGAGAGCCTGCCCTTCCTGGGACCTCCTCAGAAGTACTCGCCCCCCCCCTTGAAGAGACTAGGTACGCCCGCAGAGTCATTGTGGAGCAGCGCTTGGCTGCCTGTACAGAGCACTCCTTTGTTTGGCAGCTGTGTTTGAATCGGAGCACATTTGGCACCAAACAGAACCTGAATAGACTTTAATGTTTAATTTGAATCTCTCCATCATACCTTAATTATTGGTGCAGCATTATAGACAGTTTTTTCACTGCAATTTTCTGTGCCAGGAGTCAGGGTTTAGCTGAATTCCTAGAAGTACTTTAATTTGTTTGCCTGAATTATAATGCCACTGTTTAGCTGTATTTAAATCCAGAGTGCTCAACGAGTGAACTAGGGAAGTCAGCCCATTTTCTCTAGTGCTGGGTCCAGTAATTACAAGGAACAGCCCCTCAGTCAAAGCGGGAGTTGAACCCATGTCCCCCGGTAAACTTAAATTAGCGAAATGAACTTTGTGGTACCAGCACAGCCTCTCAGCCTCAGACAGTGTTTTTCCCTGCTGAAACAACTCTGCAGACTGTACTGAGCTGAGGGCTGGAACCGAAATCGCACCATAGCCATTTTCTTTTTGTTCTCCCCTCTCGCACACCAGCCCTCTAGCAGGACACCTGAGAGAACTCCTGCAACTTGAAAGAGGCTGTTTGCTGTGCACAAAAGATTAAAAAATTCTTTTTCAGCACTGCACACTCGATGTTAAGAGCTGTGCTGTGTAATTTTACTCACCAGACCACGCCTCTAGCCTGTACTTAAATACCCCTTTCTTCTCACTTCCAGGGGTTCCTGCAAAGTCACTGAGACCACAGAGGGTTGTGAGGGATCGAGAGCCTGCCCTCCCCGGGACCTCCTCAGAAGGACTCGCCCTCCTCCCCCTTGGAGAGACTAGGTACGCCCACAGAGTCATTGTGGAGCAGCACTTGGCTGCCTGTACAGAGGGCTCCTTTGTTTGGCAGCTGTGTTTGGCCCCACCGGCGCTGCGTGTTGGCTCCCCACCACCCCCACCACCACCCTTGGTCGGCACTCCATTTTATAGCTATAGTCACATATGGTGCCAGAACCAATCAGCCAGCTTTTCCATTTGCAGGCTATATCTTCTCAACACTAGAGGGAGCCTGCTCTCTAAACCAATGTTTACTGCTACAAAACCACACATAAGCATGTTCCTTGCAATGCTATCAATCCTCCTACTACCATACCCACCACCACCTTGGATCCCTATAAATCCCCCACAGACGTGCCCCTGCCCGAACCCCAGCCCTTCCAGACACAGTATCCCCATTATCACTCATATCACAGTCCATCCACCCAACTGCCCATCTCCACTAACCCATCCCATCCCACACACTGGACCAGCACTCTGCCCCCACTCACCCACTGCCAATACACAACCCCCTGTTCCCTGAATACTATCACCGATGGTCACTCTCCTCACTAGCCACGTCTGCATTAATCTCGCTCCCTATCCCATGCACCACCCAACTGAGATCATGGCAACCTCGAAAACATCTCACCCACAACAACCGCAGCCCCATGATGCGTCTAATTACCCTACTTCTCCTGCTCTCAGGAAATGTGCACCCAAACCCTGGGCCGGGCACTACTGCCACTCCACTGCCCAACCCTGGCAAAGGTCTCCGCATTGCATTTATGAATATATGTAGTCTCCCCAAGAAAACTGCAGCACTCCAATGCTGGGTTGCACAACATTCCCCAGACATCTTTATGCTAGTGGAAACCTGGGTCTCCCAGTCTACGCCTGACTCAGCTGTCTCCCTCCCAGGTTTCACCCTGTTCAGGGCTGATCGGGTGGGCAAGCGTGGAGGGGGGTGTGCAATCTACTTCCGCGACTCCATTCTAGGCCATGTGCTGCCAACCCCTGAGCTTGGTCATGGGGCACAAGCTATTACTTTGAAAATCACCCCGCACCCCGGTCGTGGCCCCCTATACCTAACCACCACCTACATACCCTCACGTACGAAAAACATAGCTATCCACTCCCTTATAGACTATCTATCCACCTTGCCACATAAGGCTGAACAACTAATCTTGGGTGGCCTAAACACCAATTGGCTCAGCCCCTCATCAGAAAATATAAAGGACGACCTCGCGGCCCTTGACCTGTCTCAATTGGTCACTCAGACGACCAGACTTAACCAAGAGAAGGGGACCAGCTCCCTCCTAGACATAGTACTCTCTAATCAACCACACAAGTTGAAATCGGTTAACATCCTAGTGGATTCACTCAGTGATCATTCCCCTGTCCTGTGTTTCTGGTCCTCCCCCACACTCAGCCCTGAGTATAACAGCACCCCTCATTGTTGATTTCTCCCCAGGGGCCTTGACAACCTCAAGTGTCACCTTGCACAACTCGACTGGACCCCAATCACCCTTGTACCAAACATAAATACTGCCCTAACCTACCTCACTAGTGCCTTCAGCAATGCTTGTGACCTATTTGCTCCCATCACCATATCCCGTCCAAAAAAATGGGCTGCTTCATGGATATCCTTCGCACTGATCCAGCAACTAAAACAGAGGGACAACCTATGACACATTGCAGTTGACTCCGGCAGAATGGCGAACAGGCAAGCCTATAGAACAGCCCATAACCAATGCACCTGGGCCATCAAACAAGCAAAAGCCAGACACTATCAGGCTGCTTTAACATCCTCCTGGGGCTCAGCCAGAGCTTTCTGGGATAATATAAAAGAACTGAACGGCAAAACCTGCTCCCCCCCTCTCAGATTGTTATCAATGGGGCTGTTTCGACAGAACAAACATGCATTGCAGACTGCCTAAACAAAACTTTCTCGGACCTAAGCGCAGTAATTCCTGCCCAATTCTTTGACCCCATCCCTCCATCAACCACCACCACTACCTCCCGGCCCCTATTCCACTTCTGAACAATCTCAGCCCATGACGCCAAACCTTTTCTCTTAAAAGCCTTCACCTCTCACAACCCGAGTAGTGACCCTCTTGACTCCAGGATACTCCGCCTCTTGCTAGATGTCATGCTAATCCCTCTCACGAATGTCATTAACAGATCCCTATGCCTTGGTCAATTCCCGGATTCATGGAAACAGGCTGAAATCACCCCTATCCATAAGTCCGGGGACCGAACACTACCAAATAACTACAGGCCCATATCCACCCCCAAAGCCCTGGAGAAAATAGTATCCATACACCTCATAGAATACCTATCTAAATATGACATTCTTTGCCCTGAGCTACATGGATTTCACCTGGGCCACAGTACATCCACAGCCCTTCTGGAATTCTCCCACCAAATCCACTCTGCGCTTGATGCTGGGAAACTTGCAGGTGCAGTATTCATCGACCTGTCCAAGGCCTTTGACACTGTGTGTCACCCCCTGCTGATAAACACCCTTAGCCAGCTGGGTTTCTCACCTGGCCCACTGAACCGGTTCTCAAGCTACCTACAAAACAGATCCCAAAGAGTCAAGCTAAATAGGACCCTGTCCATCAACCTCCCAGTATGCTCTGGGGTTCCCCATGGCTCCATCCTTGGGCCCACCCTTTTCAGTCTCTTCCTCAACACCCTCCCAAGCTCCTGCTTGGACAAAATACTTCTTTATGCTGATGATGCAGTCATCATCGCATCTCATTCGGACCCACTCCTGCTCCAAAGCACCCTGCAACGCACCTTCGACCAAGCAGAAAAATGGTTCAACAGCTATCGGCTAGTCCTAAACCTGAAAAAAACGAAATCAATGTTTTTTGCACACCGTCAAAACAGCGCCAGTGACTCCTTCTCATCACCCCCAGCACACTCCACCCACTTGAACAGGTAACAACATACAAGTACCTGGGCATCACCTTTGACTCAGGCTTTACCTTCCACACACATTTAAAAGCTCTGTCATCAGCCATGAGCTCCAGGATTGGTCTCCTCTATCGCCACAAAGACTGCCTCCCTGAATTTGCCTTAAAACTGGCCATCACCTTGTCTGTGTTGTCACTGGCAGACTACGGACTCCCGAGCTATGCAGCTGCAGACCCCACCGCCCTTACTAAAGTCCAGACCTCGATTAACAAAGCCATCAGGCTCCTGACCAGTGCCCATAGCAGAACCCACACATGCCTGCTATACTCTGCCTCACACGTACTCACATTTGAGGAATGGCTGAAATACCACACCTGCTGGCAAAAACGACCCTATCTGGGCTATGCCCCCCTGGGGTCACCACATCTCTGCAACAGGCCACCCGGCCTGTGCTCACCCATAACTCCACTAAAGCCACCTTCCTAGTACCTAGAGCAAGGATCTCTCTTTGCCAAAGATCCTTTCACCATAAAGCACCGGCCTGGTATAACTCTCTGCCAGAGCACATCACAGGCATGCCCAGGATTGGCCAGTTCAAAATAGCCCTTCAAAAAGACATTGTCGATAGTCAGTGCTGTAACTGCCTGTAGTGGAGCTGTCTTCTGTCCATTTAGTCCCTCCCAGACTTTCCTGGGTTCCACGGATGACTAAGCACTGGTTCTACTGCAGAGTATGACTTTTCCTGTATAAGTATAACAAATTGTGTTTGTTTATTGATGTCTGCATTCACCTGTATTGTAACCTCTGTCTAAACATCACTTGCTTGTTGTCCACCCCTCCCTGCGACGAGGTACCTTTGTAAACAAGTCTCTGCCTCAAAGGTTGTAAATCTGATTATTCAAATAAAATAAAAAAAATAAAAAACATAAAAAGACTGCAAAACAACAAACAGAAACACAAAAACAAGCATCTGAAATGACAGCAGATAAAGAAGACACAGGAGGCAAAACTGATAGCCCAGGACACATGGTAAAGAAAGAAGAACCGTTCACCAAACATGAAGAACTGGTGGAGGAAGAGGAGGAGGGTGATAAATTGGAAGCAGCACATAGTAACCTACAAATTAGGTAACAGTCGAGAGTGTCAGGAGGAAAGACCAAGTCAGTGATGTTGGTGGTCTGGGATTTTTTTTGAGCAAAGAATCATGGACAGATGTAGTGTATCTTTTATGGAAAGATAGGCTGAGTCGGGATAAGGAGGGAGTGAGGCTGGGAACATCTACTATGAAAATGCATTTGCTGAAGTCCCACAGATCTCGGTATGAGAAGACATGCCAACCCATGGCATCAGCAGCAGCACAACCAGGCAGTGAAGCAGATAATGATGATGATAATAATGATGGTCAAGTGGAGGAGAACATTAGGAGACCAGGTAGAGAGGAAGAGGATAAAATTATCTCAGGTGGTAGCCAATGTACAACTACATCTTCCATTCATCAGTTCATTAGCCCATTGACTCCCACACCTTGGAAGGGCTGCAAATCTCCAGCCAATTCTACTGCCATGGGTGGAAAAAAAGGAACCAACTGTCATGTCTAGGGGAAAAATAGCACTCAACTCCTACTGGTCCAGACCCTAGAAATAAGCCAGAAAATAAAGCCAACAGACCAGAGGCAAAATAATAACAGCAATTGTGGAAATGCTAGCCGCTGACTTAATGACATTCACCTTTGTGAGCAAAGCAGGTTTTCTATCGCTAGTGTTAAGGTATAAAGTGCCCAACCATACTTACTTTTCTACAGTGGGTCTTCGTGATTTTTATCAGAGTGTCTACAAAACTGTGTCACATGCCCTGAAAGCACCATTTGTTCCATTGTTCACATCACCACTGACATGTGGACTAGTGGTCAGACTCCTGATTACATGGCAGTGACTGTCCATTGTGTCAGTTCTCCTCCTCTGGGTTACGTGTCGGCAGCAGCAGCAGTAGATGCAAGTGACCAGGGCTTCCCAGTCACTGCAAGCATACAGCTTTATGTATTACTAATGTTTACAATGACCACTGTGCAGATAATTTGTTACAGATCCTTCAACAGAAGTTTGATGAGCATCTGACACTACACTCATTAACACCAGGTTTTGAAGTAACAGATAATGCAAAGAACATTGTAAAGGCAGTTGATGATGGCAATTATACACATTCCATGGTTTGCTCATTGTATAAATCTGGAAGTTTAGGGACTCCTAGATGAGTAAGGCCCACTTTGCAGACGTGCTGGTCTGGCCAAAAACATTTGTGGTCATTTTAACCATTCTGTAAAGGCACGGAGGCTGTTAAGAAACATTCAGCAGTGGAACCACCTTCCCCTCCACAACCTGAAACAAGATGAGGCAACAAGACAGAATTTCACCTATTGCACGATGGAATGGGTGCTAAAACAACAGCAGGTTATCCACTACTATGCCACTGAGTATGGTATTGGAAAGGGAGAGCTAAACATCATCCCCAATCAGTGGCACTTAATGCAGACCTTCAAAACTGTGCTGAAGACCTCTGAGGAGGCCACAAGGATGGTAAATGCTGATGCAGCTGGTCTAAGCAAGGTACTCCCCCTTATTGCCTTCATTAACCTGTGACTTCTTTGTATGAAAACTCAATATGAGGAAAAGGAGGATACTACTGCTCTCAGTCTAAAGGAAAGGACAAGATCACATTTATGGAATGACACAGACATTTCAAAAATGCATACAGATGACCACTACATCATGGCCACTCTCTTGGACAATTGGTTCAAAGACACATTTGATACATTCTTTGATAAACAAGACTGCAACACGGATCAGCTGTCCTATAAAGCCTGGCTTATCCATCGGGTCCCAATATGTACTGTATGGCACGAAGCAAGACCAGGACTACAAATGGAGCAGAAGAACAAACCTCATTATCATCTTTTGCAATTGCACTGACAGGCCAGGTGAAGGATTACAATGTGTTTCCACTGCTACTACTGAATGTCACAGGAGTCACTCATTTTTGTCTCCAAGTCAACCTGCTAATACAGCTGCTGCTGCCGCTCCCCACAGAAAGATAGCCATTGATAACAAACCACAATGAGAACAGCTGTCTGACTATGGCTTAATGACAAAGCACAGCAGGTCACTTTCTGTCACAGTGGTGCATGTGATGCCAGCAAACAAAATGGTGCAAGATTATTTGGATGGGAATGTGCCACTAGCAGGAGACAAGCCTCTATTGTACTGGTAGTACACAAAGATGATTTGGCCCTCTTTGACACAGGTAGCTATTGAACACCTCAGCTGCCAACCTGCAAGTACCTACACAAAGAGAATGTTCAATACTATAGGTAATATTATCAACAACACAACATGCTTTGCAACCCAAATGTAGAGATGCTCACTTTTATTTAAATCTGCCCCTTTTTCCAAAGCCCTTTTTGCCACGATTTGTGGATAATGAATCTCCTACACTTCCAGCTGGGCTAAAGGCAGAGGCAGATGATGCGGTGGATGGGAGGACTTCTGTGTCTATTAGTTTTTTTTTAACCAGTAGTCTACGTACACACTGGAATGCTGCACTGTTTCCATCACTCAGTCTTCTTCAGATTAATGTTTTGTGGATTTCCGGCAGGTCTACACAGGACAATTAAATAATTTATGGGGCAATGCTGTCCATAAAACCAGTGTGTACAACACTTTTCCATGGCAAAAAGGGAAGACTTGTCCACCTGTGGCACTGTTCTAATGGGCTCACAATTTTTGGAACCAGTACCCCACACTGAGTGATACTGCACTATTGTCTTTAATCAGCCTCCTTCAGGTTAATGTTTTGTGAATTTTTGGCAGGTCTACACGGGCTGAATAAATAATTTTGGGGGCAACATTGCCTATGAAATCAGTGTGAGAAACAATTATCCGTGGTATAATGGCAAACCTGCCATAGCCTAGCCAGCTGCAGCAGCAAGACTCTCGGTCCACTCTGCTCCCACTGGAGCAAGCACCAGCGTTCCTGCCATAGCCTAGCCAGCTGCAGCAGCGAGACTCTCAGTCCACTCCGCTCCCAAAGGAGCAAGCACCAGCGTTCCTGCCATAGCCTAGCCAGCTGCAGCAGCAAGACTCTCAGTCCACTCCACTCCTACTGGAGCAAACACCAGCGTTCCTGCCATAGCCTAGCCAGCTGCAGCAGCAAGACTCTCAGTCCACTCCACTCCCACTGGAACAAGCACCAGCATTCCTGCCAGAGCCTAGCCAGCTGCAGCAGCGAGACTCTCAGTCCACTCCACTCCTACTGGAACAAGCACCAGCGTTCCTGCCAGAGCCTAGCCAGCTGTAGCAGCAAGGTATAAGATTTGCGGTCTCCTCTGTAGTTTAACTGTACTACCTGTAAACTGATTTAACATGGATTTCATGCTCATTGCCTTACTTGTGTAGGTTGCTTTAAATAAATAAGTTTCGACAGAGTACCAGTAGCTGTTTTTTTTTTTTTTGCCTGCAAGTATTGAATGTTGTCCTTACCTGGGGATCGCCTTCCGTTTCTACTTTAAGTCGATTTACAGCCTGCAACCCCGTTTCTCTGTTCCCTTGTCTCCTTTAGATGCTATTTCCCTACAGAAGGATCCAGACATGCGCAGATCTGCCCCACTGCCCCCCACCCAGCTCTCTGCTATGTTCAATTTTCCCACGTGAGAGTTCTGTGATCTTTTGTCTGTGTAATTCATTCCTCTTTCTGAATTCTCTTCTTTGTCTCCTTCTCAACAGGCTGTCAGTCCACTCTGCTCCCACTGGAGCAAGCACCAATGTTCCTGCCAGAGCATAGCCAGCTGCTGCAGCAAGGTATAAGATTTGTGGTCTCCTCTGTTGTTTAACTGTTCTACCCATAAATTGATTTAACATGGATTTCATGCTCTCTGCCTTACTTGTGTAACTCCCCTCTGGAGGCTTTCCTTTGGTCTTCCTGTTTCTCCCCACATTTCCTGGTTCCCTCACATTCCTCTATCCCCCAGAGTGTTGTTTTCTGCCCTTTAAAGGGCATGATTCCTTGATCGCAAGCTGCCAGAATGCCAAATTCAGGTGGCGCTCACATATGCGCAAGGGGCGCTTTGATATGCTGACCGCCATTGTGTTCCGACAACGTGGAGTTTGTCCATGGTACTGGTGCCCCTCCCATGTTCTTGAGGATCAGAGACCTGAGTGGGATTGGGCAGAAGCCTTGAGCTGGCTAAATTAGCAGTTTAAACAGCGGGCCACTTGGGAGCTTATGAATATTAATGAGCGGCTTCATAAATAATAATGAGTGCTGCCTGCCACTTAGGGGCATGGTGTTGCAGTGGCAGAGACAGTAAAACTGCTGGAGAAAATGTGTGGAGAGTGGGCTTGTTTGACAGGGAACAGTTGGGGCTATTATCCAATTGGGTGCTTGGTCACTGAAGGAAATGTGTTGGGCTGCACCAGACTGGGAAAGGGGAGAGACTACACTGAACTGTATGGGACTCCATGTAAACAAATGGGAGCTGACATGTTGGTGACATTTAGCCCCAGAATTGTAGCCAGTCAGAGCTCTAGGTGCCCAAAGTGGACACAAAAGGGACACCTGGGATAGGGGACTAATTCAGGTGTCTAGATTGTGCCCCAATAGACAAGCAGGGAATATTGATCACTATGGTTATTGATTATTGAAAGGCTTCAACAGCCAATCAGAACTCTGGATATTTGGCTGATATTGTGTGAACCCTCTGGGATGTCTTCAGTGTGTTTCCAGGCTTTGTACAAGTCAGGACTATTCTGTCAAGGTGGACCTTGAACTTTATGGGCTTCGAGGCTCCCATTTGGAGACTTGCCTGTTAGCAGAGGTGGATTGGAAATGGGGAAGAAGGAAGAGAGACCGAGCTGAGATTCTGATTCCCCAGGTACCTGCTGCTGGACTGATTGAGAAGGGGAAAGAGAGAAGGAGACTGAACTGTGGTTCTCCAGGTATGGAGAAGTTGCTCGTTATTGGCGGGAGAAGCAAGATGCTGCAGAAACCCTACACTGGGGAGTTGGACTAACTGAGAAGACTGTGCAGATGGTCAGGAGTGCTACAGTCATTGCTGGGAAGTCATTTGCTTGTGTGGGACTGTATTTGAAATACTGAAGAGACAGAGGGACTCTGGTCATCGGGGTGCTAGCCGGATGCTGTGTGCATCCTGAGCGAACTGGTGAAAGTGGCTGAGAGCTGAGGCCCAGCTGCAGCTGGAAAAAAGATTGTGGACACTGCTGAACTGGAAAGTGTGGACTGGTGTGCAGGGGGTTGTTCTGAGTTCTCCCCTGCCGAATTGCCCTTCTGCTTATCTAAATAGAGGCTAGCACCCACTGAAAGTGGTATTGGACTTTATTGGAGCAACAGCCTGGAAACCTTGTTTGTTAAGAACTCAGCGCAGGGACTAAAGGAGGGCCCCCACCATTTGGGAGTCCTCACCCACAGCCAGGGAAGGAACTAGCTAACCATTCTCAAGTGGGACTCACTGTCTCAGGAGGTCACTGGTGTTTGCTGGTGTGCTAGGGCACCTGCGACCCATTGGGGGAGCTGGGCTATGGAGCCACTCCCAGGTCTGGGCCTTCTGGGGCTGGTGTAGTTCTGCCACAGTGCTCTGCAATGGGCCAGAAGTGACTGAAGGTGACAAGCAGCCAGAACTACAATCAAGATGACCAGCTGCGGGATCCTTGAGCAAGTTCCATCCAGTCAGAGGGATCCTGGCTGGCCTGTTCCATGCTTGCTGCACAACCCAAGGAGTTCCATTTTCACCAGTGCTGAGATTGACAAACCGTGAATACCCAGAACTTGGCTCCTGTGAGGGCAAAGGGGAATTTGTGTGTTTTTCAAAATCTAAAGTTTTCTACAATTTCAAAGCCCCAACTGTTGGCCAACCCGTGGCACCGATCAGGCCTGCACCTAGTGGGTACCCCTAGGGACAGTTCAGGGACACTGGTACCAGTGGGGGAAGGTTTGGCCAGCAGCCCCACATGTTATGCTGTTGCATATCTCACTAACCTTCTTCTTTATTCACAGCTGTCCTACATCCTGATATCCCTTCCCCTAGTCCTTACCCCCTGAATAAAGCTGTGAATTTGTTTGTTGAAACTGCTGGTGTTCGTGAAATTCATTGCATGTGCTTACTGCTGAGAGTTATGGTTTATGGAGGAATGAAGTATTTGGGGACTCAGTGTGCAGAGCGGTTGGTTGGGGGGGGTAGGTACAGTATCCCAGAGGGCTGTACCAAGCTGATGCCTGGCCCACTAATACTTTACTCTGAGTGGAGGCACCACGCTATTATCAATATTTCTGAGAACGAACACCCAGTTGTCACCGTAGCAGGACCCATGCCCCTTGCCTGGTATCAGAGACAGCTGGCAAGGAGGTAGCCAACTGGCATCTGGGATTTAAAATAATCAGTTAAAAAGTAAACAGTGTACACTTGGGCCACTTAGAGCGGTCCTCCATTTAAGAAACATACCATGGGCCACTTAAAGTGGCCCATGCCACTGGCAGGGTTAACATGGATTTCATGCTCTCTGCCTTACTTGTTTAGGTTGTTTTAATTAATTGTCGGCAGAGTACTAGTGACTGTTTCTTGTGACTCTTACCTGGTCCTGGGTATTGCCTCCCATTTGTACTTTAATTCGATCTACAGCTTGCGACCCTGCTTCTCTGTTCCCTTGTCTCCTTTAGATGCTGTTTCCCTACAGGAGGGCCTGCGCATGTGCAGATCTGCCCCCACCCAGCTCTCTACTTTGTTCAGTTTTCCCACCTGAGAGTTCTGCAATCTTTGGTCTGTATAATTCACTCACCTTTCTGAATTCTCTTCTTTGTCCCCTTCTCAACAGGCTCTCAGTCCACTCTGATCCCACTGGATCAAGCACCAATGTTCATGCCACAGCTTAGCCAGCTGCAGAAGCAAGGTATAAGATTTGAGGTCTCCTCTGTTGTTTAACTGTGCTACCTGTAAACAGAATTTTTTTTCCCCCAATTATTTGTCCCTCGGGTCATGGTCTGCGGGGCCTCTCTCAGGCATCCTGCCTGTACCTACCCTGCCTGAAGTCCTCCAACCTGTGCCTCCTCTCTCCCCTCTCCTCCTCCTCATCCCACAGTTGGTACCCCCAGCCCCCCCTTGGGTGCTGTTTTACAGGCAGTCTCCAGCTGTGCATGAGGGACCGGGCGGAGGAACCTGGAAGGCCAGGCAGGATGGACCTGGCCATAGGCATGGGGGCAGGTGCCGTTGCCTACCCCCGCAGACCAGGCTTTTCCCTGTTCTGGTGCTTGCTCCCCCCCCCCATGCATAGTGCACATCCTGATGCAATGGGGCATGGCAACCCTGCCAAGCATCAGCCATGCTAAGTATGTGCTGCCCTGTGTGCTGCAGCGCCCCCGGCCTCCACCAGGAGTCGCTGGCACGCGGGCAATCCCTAGCCCTCCCCGTCCCCTGGGCACTCAATCCTCTACCCACCCCTGCCGACCCCCGGCATCCAAGCTTGCTCCTGAACTCGGGTCGCCGGCATGGCGCGAGGTGTGGCATCCAGCGCCTCAACCCTCAGTGCCACCGGGCCGACTCTCTGCCTTACTTGTGCAGGTTGCTTTAATTAATTGTCGGCAGAGTACCTTGACTGTTTTTTTTTGCCTGCATGTATTGACTGTTTGGATCTCAGACCACTCTAATCCCACTGGAGCTACCTGTAAATTGATATTACATGGATTTCATGCTCTCTGCCTTTGCTTGTGTAGGTTGCTTTAATTAAGTGTTGGCAGAGTACTAGTGACGTGTTTTTTTTTTGTCTGCATGTATTGACTGTGGCGCTTACCTGGGGATTGTCTCCCATTTGTACTCAAACTTGATTTATAGTCTGCAGTCCTGCTTCTCTCTTTCCTTGTCTCTTTTAGATGCTGTTTCCCTAAGAGGGCCTCACATGCCAGATCGACCCCTCTGCCCCCACCCAGCTCTCTGCTTTGTTTAGTTTTCCCGCCCGAGAGTTCTGTGATCTTTTGTCTGTGTAATTCACTCCTCTTTCTGAATTCTCTTCTTTTTCCTCTTCTCAACAAGCTCTCAGTCCACTCTGCTCCCACTGGAGCAAGCACTAGCGCTCCTGCCAGAGCCTAGCCAGCTTCAGCAGCAAGGTATCAGGTTTGAGGTTTCCTCTGTTGTTTAACTGTGCTACCTGTAATTTGATTTAACATGGATTTCATGCTCTCTGCCTTACTTGTGTAGGTTGTTTTAATTAATTGTCGGCAGAGTACTAGTGACTGTTTTTTGTGGCTCTTACCTGGGAATCACCTCCCATTTGTACTTTAATTCGATTTATAGCTTGCAGCCCTGCTCCTCTGTTCCCTTTAGATGCTGTTTCCCTACAGGAGGGTCCACGTATGTGCAGATCTGCCCCCACCCAGCTCTGCTTTGTTCAGTTTTCCCACCCGAGAATTCTGTGATCTTTTGTCTGTGTAATTCACTCCTCTTTCTGAATTCTCTTCTTTGTCCTCTTCTCAACAGGCTCTCAAACCACTCTACTCCACTCCCACTGGAGCAAGCACCAGCATTCCTTCCCAAGCCTAGCCAGCTACAGCAGCACGGTATAAGATTTGCAATCTCCTCTGTTCTTTAACTGTGCTAGCCCATTGCCGTACAAGCACGGCAACTACCCCACCCAACATCTACTGTCTCTATCTTTTCATCTATTGTTCCTGCCTTGCAACTCCATTCAACCATGCTCACCCACGTGAATTCCTATGCGCTATCCCTGGGTTTGAACCCCCAACCCTCTACTCCTGAGGTGGACACCTTACCCACTACACTATCAGGGTAGCTACATTACTCTGTGTTTTTTGCCATCCATTAACTTTTCTACTCTACCCATTCTCTCACACATTAATCACTACCCATTCAATCACACACACATATAAACTAATAGCCTTTTATAACCCCCCAACCTCCTGGTCATTAACATCTAACATCAAGGTCATGCTCACTCTTTTTCTTCTTATTTTGCTGCCTACTTTTACTTGGTCCCCCATACCACAACATATCTGCAATATGCAAACCTTAGAACAACTCCACAGGGCATTGAACACCTGAATACCCCTCAAACCACTGTTACATGACACTTTTCACTCAGCATAACTTGACACATTACCCCATTTTATTAGTGTACCCTTTCCTCCACTCTCTCTCTCCATCGCCAACTACATTTCTTAATTAAAAAACTCATCACTCTGTCAATGGCGTATCTATTCATACTTATCTGTATTGCTCCCTAATGCCTATCCCATGCCTGTATGAAGCCCTGCACTGTATTCATATCCACCACTTTCTTAGGTAGGCCATTCCATGCATCCACCACCCTTTCTGTGAAAAAGAACGTCCTCACATTACCCCTTAATCGGCATCTCTCTAATCTCATGCTGTGTCCTCTTGTTCTGCTATTTTTCTTATATTGAAACATGTTAGACTCTTTCACCTTGTTAATGCCCTTAAGGTGTTTGCATGTTTCAATCATATCACCTCTCTCCCTCCTTTGCTCCAGGGTATACATATTGAGTTCCGTTAATCTGTCCTCATATGTTTTCTGATGCAGTCCCTGCACCATTTTGGTTGCCTTTTTCTGGACTGTCTCAATTTGGTTAATGTCTTTGTGAAGGTGTGGCCTCCAGTACTGCACGCAGTACTCCAGATGGGGCCTAACCAGTGTCTTGTAAAGAGGGCCTATTAACTCCCTATTATGACTTGTGATACCCCTACTAATACACCCCAACATCCTCTTAGCCTTATCTACTGCTTTAGTGGTCTGCTTGGATAATTTCAGGTCATCTGTGATGATGATGCCCAAGTCTCATTCTTCCCTTGTGACTGTCGGCAACTCCCTTCCCAACCTATAGGTGGCTTCAGGGATTCTCTTCCCTATGTGCAAGATCTTGCACTTCTTTGTGTTTAACCCCAGTTGCCACTCTTCTGACCATTTTGCCAGTTTATCCAGATCTCTTCTCATTCTGCCCACCCCATCTGGATCATCTACTCCGTTACAGATCTTGGTGTCATCTGCAAACAGACAAACTTTACCCTCTAGTCCATCTGCAATGTCACTGATAAAGGTATTGAAGAGGACTGGCTCCAGGACTGATCCCTGAGGTACCACACGTGTGACTTGCATCTCTTCTGACTGTATACCATTTACCACCACTCTCTGTTTTCTGCCCGTCAACCAGTTTGCCACCCAGTTGACCAACTTCTGACCCACCCCAAGCCTTCCCAGCTTATTAATCAATCTTCTATGTGGAACAGTATCAAAAACTTTGCTGAAGTCAAGGTAGGCAACATCAGCTGCTCCCCCTTGGTCCACCACTCTGGTTACCCAGTCAAAGAAATCAGATTAGTTTGACAGGACCTTCCAGTTCTAAACTCCTGCTGTCTTGGATTCTGTGCTCCTAAGGATTCCAGGTGTTGCACTATCCTTTCCTTAAGGAGTGCCTCCATAATCTTGCCTACTACTGAGGTAAGACTGACTGGTCTGTAGTTCCCTGCCTCCTCCCTGCTACCACTCTTGTGGAGCGGGATCACATGAGCCCTTCTCCAGTCTTCTGGGACCTCTCCTGTGCTCAGAGACTCACTAAACAATTCTGATAATGGCTCTGCTAGTTCCACCCTTAGCTCCCTTAGTACCCTGGGATGTATGCCATTAGGTCCCATTGCCTTGTCCACCCTGAGATTATCGAGCTCTTGTAGGACCCTTTCTTTTGTGAAGGGACTAGTGCACACCTCCCTCCCCCCTGTGTCCATGGTGCTGAGTTGTGGGCCCTGCCCTACCTTCTCTTCAGTAAATACTGAGCAGACATATCTATTTAGGATAGATGCCTTTACATGGTCCTCCTCCTCACACACACCCTTATCCCTTTTGATCTTTGGTATGCCTCCCTATATTCATCCCGCTGTGTTTCCTTATATTTCCTGAAGGCCATCCTTTTGGCTCTGTCCTTTTCTGCTACTGTTTTTGAGAACCAACGTGGTTTCCTTCTTCTTTTGCACTTCCTTTTCTCTCTAACACAATGGGATGTTGCTTCAAGTATTGCATCCTTAATGGTTGCCCACGTTGCCTGTATCCCCTCACCTGTATTTCTTCTTGCCAGGGCTAGCTTAACTCTGTTGGCCATCTTATCAAAGTCAGCTCCTCTGAAGTCCCATATTTTTGCCTTGGAATAGGATGATTTATTTCTAGTGGCCAAATTGAACCATATCATGTGATGGTCACTGGCCCCCAGGTGACCTTCTACCTGGGGATCTGTGATCCTTTCCCTGTTAGTCAGTACTAGATCTAGGATGTCCCTGTCTCTTGTGGGTTGTTATACCAGTTGTTTGAGGCCCTCCCCCTGCAGGGAATCCACTACATGTCTAGTTCTGGCAGATGTTCCTGCTGGTATTGACCAATCTGTATCTGGCATGTTGAAGTCTCCCATTATCAGAACCTCCCCCTTAGCTGTCATGTTTTGTGCATCTTCTAATAGTAATGTGTCTATGTCCTCCCCCTGCTCTGGAGGCCTGTAGACAACCCCAGTTCATATGGCCATCCCATTTTCTGTTTCCAGGGTGACCCTTAGTTCTTCTGGCTCCTTATGTGCATTCTGAATTTCTGTAGCTTTGATAGTTTCATTGACATAAAGGGCCACTCCACCCCTCCTCTTTGTACCTCAGTCTCTTCTGAACAATACATAGCTGGGTACTGAAGTCTCCCAAGTGTAGTTACTGGTGAACCATGTCTCGCTAATGGCTAATATGTCCAGTGTAGCCTCTGTCATTATTGCCTGCCGGTCTGGGATCTTGTTTCGCAGACTGCGAGCATTTGTGTACATAATTTTCCACTGGCCAGATTTTGGTGTGTTGGTTGTTGGGCGATGTCTGGCGTTTCCCCTGTGTGTCGTATGGGGAGCCGGACCTTTTCCCTTACCTGGTGATGCAAATGAACTACAAACATTCTGAACTCCTGTTTGATCACTAGCTGAGGGGGAAGGGGTGTTCTTCCCATTCAACATATTGGGTGCTGTACCCCGCTCCCCATTTGCTAGTTTAAATATTCTGCAAAGACATCAAACTTCTGCCCCAATGCACTGACTCCCTCCTTAGTCAGATGTAGTCCATCAAATTTAAAGAACTTTTGCTCCCAGAACTGTTGCCAGTTACCTACAAATTTGTATCCTTTTTCCTGGCACCAGCCCTTGAGCCACATGTTTAGCTCCCCCACCTCACTTCTCTGACCTTCCGTCCATCTGACCCCCTCTCCAGACTGGCAGAATCTCAGAGAAGGCGATGCCGGATGAAATGAATGATAGTTTGTCACCCAGCCTGGTCAGGTGTTCCTTGGTCTCCACAACTGACTGGCTGGTGAGATCGTTAGTCCCCATGTGTACCAGGACTTCAATATTTTCTCCTGCTTCCTGTACAATTTTGGCAATGTGGTCAGTGTCTCTCCACGCTGATGTACCTGGGAAACATCTGACCATTACCCCTGACTGGAGATAGGTATCAACTCCCTGAATCATGGTGTCTCCTATGATCAGAAGTGTTTTGGATTTCCTTTTTGCTTTTTTTTGTTTTGTTCCCTTTTTGGGTGAGTTTTGTTGTGCTAGCTCCTGTGCTGCAGTGTCCTGCTCTGCAATGTCCTCTGCCCCTTTATTTGATTTTGTAGATAGAGGCAGATACCTGTTTGTAGTTTTTATATGGTTTGTGGAGGTGATATGTTGGAGAGCACTGAGTGATGGGGCACCCGATTTGCCCCTCTAACCACCTGCCAACCTCCTGGACCGACTACCCTCTCCGGTCGAGGTGCTACTGTTGGATGTTGGGGAAATGGCAGGCAGTTCCTATAATATATTTTCTCCTGAATATGCAATTTGAGGTACGCAATCTCTGCCCATGCTGCCTGGAGCATGTAGGACAGTGTCCTAAATCCTCTATAACTGCCATTTTGAAAAGTGTCCCACAGTACCTGCAGTTAATAATATCCGTTCCAGATACAGTACGTTGCTTGGTTTATAACCTGGCCAGAGTAATTGGAAGGAGGAAAATTAAAGCAAAAGTTTGATTTTGTGTTTTGTTTGTTTTTGTATAACTTGTTATAACAAGTTAAATTACTTGTGCCCCTGTAAATGAAGTCACTGTGTGGACACCCCTCTGATCCACCCCTTCCTGCTTTGCTACAGGATTTGTCATGACTGGGCTACCCTATAACATAAGTGTAGTGTGGGGTACTTGGGGATGAGGGTGGGTGACTGGGCCCTTTCCCTGCTAAAAAGGAAGAACCACAGACAAAAGAAACAAGGATGTAAGAGCAGAAACAATTAGTCAGCAACAAATGCAGTAGCCCTGAAAGCTTAGCCTAATGATAGATTAAACTGTAAAGCCTGTAAAGCATCACCTGTAACAATTTCACAGAAGATATACCCTGTAAGAAACACTTTGCTACAGAGAAAAATAAAGCAGTAACAGAAGATATACCTTGCAAAAGACAATTTGAATCAGAAGATTACAGCAGTAATCTGCAAGCACACACCTGTAAGCACACCCTGTAATAATGCAGCAGAAGGTATGCCCAGTAACAACAATTTGAATCAGAAGATTACAGCAGTAATCTGCAAGCACACACCTGTAAGCACACCCTGTAATAATGCAGCAGAAGGTATGCCCAGCAACAACAATTTGAATCAGAGAAAAATAAAGCAATAAAATGTTAGCAATGAACAGTAACAATCCCTGTGAATATAAAAGAAAATAATAACACACAGTAAATCTGCCTAGCCAAAAGAAACCTTAATCCTTTTCCATGCTCTGGTAAGGTTATTCGCTCTGTCCTTACAAGCAACATAGAAGAAAAGAGCTCAGGTGAAGCTAGGTGCCTTTGCCAGCAAACCTAGTCTTCTCCTCATTCTATCTGTTAGTATTCACTCTAATCCTGGCATGCCACAGCTACCAAATCACTTGAACAGTGAGAATAAATTCCTAAATCTTGCACCCATTAATATTCTAAACCTGTTACCCAAGCTTGATGACTTACAAGTTTTGGCAACACAGCATAAACCCAACATCCTTTCACTAAAAGAAACCTGGCTGTCCCCAGTGTCCTTGACACTGCTATCTCCCTTCCTAGCTATATCCTTTTTAGGCTAGATCAACTTGGTAAAAGGGGAAGGGGATATGCAATATACTGTATGTTAAAGACACCCTAAAAGGTCTAGCCCCCCCCCCAAGTGGCCCCAGTCAACAACTCTCAGGCCCTTGCTATCGAAATATTCCTTGGAAAACATGGTAAATCTCTAATGAAATATCCATTTACATCCCCCCTTGGGACCAGACATCTGGATTTAAAATGGTCCTTGACTATTTGGAATCCCTGCCTCATTGCACCGAGACCACGGTAATGGGCAACTTCAACATTAACTGGCTTGCCCCAGAAGCTGACCTTTATAATGATGCCATAACAGCCCTTGACATTACCCAAATGATCACCACCCTCTGCACAAGTCAACCAAATGACTGATAATAGTTCCCTCTTGGACCTGATCCTCACCACCCCTCCAAATAGAACCACCAGCACACAAACTCTCCCTGACTCATTGAGCGACCACTCCCCAGTAATGTACCTTTGGTCAAATAAGGTGCCCAAACTTCCTTCTAAAATTGTCCACCATTGTGTCCTCAAAAAAGGTAAACTAGCAAATTTCCGAGCATACCTCACTCAGTGTGATTGGTTCCCTCTATGCACATCCAGTAACATGGAACATGCCCTGAACTACTTTATCACCCAGTTCAACAAGGCATGTGACCTGTTTGCCCCTTTCTGCAAAAGTAAAACTAAGGGTCCAGTTAACCTATGGATCACCTCCACCTTACTTAACTTGAAAAATAGGGACATTCTCTAGCACCATGCAGTTGCCACTGGAAAACATGTCAACATGCAGAACTACAGAGCTGCAAGAAACTTGTGCATCTTTGAAGTACGTCGGGCCAAAATTGAACATTATAGGAGTGAACTCACTAACTGATGGGGAAATAACCACAATTTCTGGGAGAAGATTAAATATCTTATGGGTTAACCTAATAAAATATCCCTGACAATGCTTGTGGTAAATGGCGCTCCCACACAAGACCACAAACAGATACCGGATGTTCTCAATTATGTTTTCACCAATCTTAGTGGTGTTCTCCCCCCCAACGTCTTTACTAAACCCAGTAAGTCAGAAAAAGCTCACACACCAGCCCCCTAACTCCCCCTTTCTACTTTTGGAGAGTTACTATTTCTGAGACCAAAAGATACCTCCTATTCTCGGCAAAACCAGGTTTAGCGGTGAGACATTGGACCTTAAACTTCTTAACCTCTCTCTTGATTATATTCTTAAACTCCTTTCCAAACTCCTAAACTTATCTCTGTCCCTTAGGCAATTCCCCCAGAAATGGAAAGTGGCCATTGTCACACCCATCCACAAAAGTGGTGACGGCACAATATAACAAATACCGTCTAATATCCACCCCCCCCCAAAAAAAAAAACCCTTGAGCGTATTGTTTTGGACCAATTAACAAAATACCTATGCAAATATAATATTCAATGACCACAACAACACAGTTTTATAAAAGCACATAGTACAACCACCACCCTTCTTAAATATACTGACCACATTCATAAAACCCTGGACTGTGGCCACATGGGGGGGTCAATTTACATTGACCTAACTAAGGCATTCAACATCGTTAACCACTCCCTGCTCCTTCACTCTCTCCCTGCACTTGGCCTCACACATGAGGTCACCAACTGGTTCAAAAGATACCTTGAGGGTAGAACCCAACAGGTGAAAATTTGTGATACCCTCTCCCATATCCTTCCTGTGCGATCCAGGGTCCCGCAAGGTTCCATTCTTGGACCCTCACTCTTTAGTCTTTTCGCTAATGACTTCCCAAAAGTCTACAAAAACAATATGATCTTATATGCAGATGACACTGTCCTTTTTGCAATTGACTCTGATCCACTCCCTCTGGCCAGTGAACTACAATCTAATGTCAACTCAGTAGAAACCTTGTTAGGTCAACACAAACGTCTCAGGAATTACAAAAAACAAAGGTCATGCTTTTTTCCAACCCCCAAAACAGACATAAATCCACCAGCTTAATCATTCGCAACAACCTTAATCAGCCCCTCAAACAAGTATAGGACTTCAAATACCTTGGCATAACACTTGACACCGCTCTCTCCTACAACCTGCACGTCAGCCAAATTGCTAGGGTTGTATACTCTAGGCTAGGAATCCTCTATAGGCATTGTCACTGTCTAACTTCTGAGGCTCTGACATTAGTGGTAACCAGCTGGATCCTATTGATCATAGATTATGGTACAGTCTTATATGGTGCCACCACCGACACAGCCCTTAAAAGGCTAACAATCACCCTGAACAAGTCCTGCTGACTTGTATTCAGCACTGCTAAATGAACACACTCATGTGAACTCCACAAACATACAAACTAACTTAATTTGAAGAGCAGAATCACTTACCAGACCTGTTTACTTGCCAAAAAGATTAGCCTAGACCTCATTCCTCCTGCCATGGAAACTCTTCTCATGATGGTGCCAAACCTTCGCTGCACTCATAGGACCTCCAAATTGATGCACCTTTTTCCTTTCTGCTGGACTGCACAGGCTCAGCAGACTTTCAGCAACAGAATGCCCACATGCCTCACTGGACTTCCTCCAGACATTGCCGATGAGATTCAGCTTGGCCCCTTCAAATCTAAATGACATCACCACCTCATTGCTCTAAGTAGTTGTGATTGTAATACCTAGGTCTGTGAACCTTCTCTACCTCCCCTCTTCCTCTCCCACTCTCACCCCCCTCACTTAATCGACCCCCCCGCACTTCCTCCTGCCATCTATGTAGCTACTCTGAAATTAGGCTGTCCCAGCTTTTCTCCCTATTTCTTTTTTCTTTAATCCCTCCTCTCAGTAAACTCACCTTCCCTATCCCCATCTACCTTCTCTGATGCATATTTGTTTCAAATCTGTTCCCTTTCCTCTCTTCTCCTTTCTTCTTCCTTCCCACTCTTTCCCTCCCTCTTTTATCTAGCTCTTCTGTACTCTACTTGCACTTATATTGACTAAGTAATTTTTTATGATAACATTCTTTATTGTTTTCCAACAATACAGGCATACAGAGTGGAGGAAACAGCAGATCAAAATCTCATTGGCAATACAGTGTTACAGTACTTAACACCCCAGGGAAACAAGATGGGGAGGGTAAGGGAAGAAAGAGGGGATGGGGGAAACAGATAAGGAAGGGAAACAGGGAAAAGACAAAGGACATGGGGTGACATAACTAGTAGGGATAGCAGAGCTAATTGATACAAGGTTCATGACTAGCAATCTCCTAGAAGAAATTCATTATTGTAAAATACGGGAATATAATTAACTATAGCAGCAGTGACTTCATATCTGACAGGTTGTCATTCCTACCCAAAGGTGTTAACCCCATAAAGTGTATGACTTAGATGGGATCATTTAGAGAGCTGTGATGACCCACCAAACTCCCTCCTAGGCCTCAAGGGGGGACATTAGGCACCTTAAAAGTACTAGAGCCTAATCTGTGTCTTCACAAGGTCATAAGCCCAGCGGAGATTTCCCATGGGAAGGACAACCCACCCAACTTGTATAATATCCTGGGATATATATAGCTATATCAGCTGGAAGTAAAAACCAAAAACAAACAAAAAAATCAGTCAGCCAACACCCTGCTGGGGGGTGTTCGAATTCTGGACCTTCAGAAAATTGAGGTAAAGGGAGCAACATTGATTGAATTTGGACATCTGGTACTTCTGCAGGTGTGAAATCCTATCTGATTTGGCTAAAGAGGAAAGAGATGCTAACACCTCTGTCACTGTAGGCATCAGAGGTGACCTCCATTTGCATAATAGAGCTCTCTTAGTTTGAAGTGAGATCAATGCCAGCCATCTAGTCTCATGAGGGGTCATTTGTGGGAGCTCCCTTCGGATACCCAAGATGTAAAAAAGTGGACTAAATGGGAGCTTCTTCACTAATACTTTGCATGCGATATCATGGATACCTTGCCACAGGGATTTCAATTGTGGACAAGACCACAGTACATGCAGAATATCTGCACCTGAGCCCTGACATCTCCAACAAGAGTCGGACTCCAGAATCTCAGCCGTATACAGCACAGCTGGCGATTTATATCAAGAGTGGGCAATTTTGTTCTGTATTAATCTAGACCTAGCATCAATCAGCCATTTGTGAGTATCTTTCCAGGACTGTTCCCAGGCTATAGAGGAGATAGGGGTCCGAAGCATCTTTTCCCACTTAAGTCTTACACTCTCAGAGTATTGGGGAAGGGTATCTCTTAGTTTAGAATAAATGCTCCCTGCTAAACCTATCAGATGTTGTATCCAAATATGTAGCTCTAAGTTGTGTAGTTGGGGCTTTGAAGTGTGCAGTATATATGTCTGAGTGCTGATCTAAGTTGAAGGTACTTCCAAAAATCTGCACAAGCAAGGTTCCAGATACGCTGAAGGGATTGAAATGTATAGAGGGTCTTAAGAGTGGGGTCTTGCAAGTCTTTTAATATGAGAATACTCTTATCTGCCCAGGATTTCAAATATACTCATTGTGCATCAACAGAAGTATCTGGATTAAACCATAAAGGGGTGTAAGACAAGGGAAGAGGAGTCTGGTTCAGTCTTTTGTGAACACCCAGCCAGTTGGACCTGGCTGCCTCAACAGTTGGAGACGTGTAAGGGGACCTACCTCTGACAGACGGGCTAGTTCTATGAAACCTGTGGGGCATCAGAAGAGATGAAAAATGTACTGACTCAGTGATATCAAGCTCTATACATACCCATTGTGGGGATAATGGTGTTAAGGGGTGCAGCCCTTTAACCATTTGTGCCAAAAGGAATGCCTGCCGATATCCTTCTACCTATGGGAGGCTCCACCCTCCCTTGCTCCAATGAGCTCTCAGTTGGGCATGGCTAAAATGGGGTTTGTTGCCTTCCCATAGGAAATCTCCAATAAGCCTATTCAAAGCCAGATACCGTTGTTTGAGGAGGGGAATAGGGATATGCATTAGCAGATAAAAAAATCTTGGATGCAGAAACCATTTTAATTGCAGCAATTTTGCCTGCCAACGTCATTTGCAGAGGTTTCCATCTGTCAAACTCTGTTTTTAGAGAGTTAAGAAGGGGTTGAATGTTAGTCTGCCAAAGATTATCTAAAGAGGATATAAGCTTAATACCCAGATATGTGATCCCCTTAGGTGCTCCCATTCAGTGGGAGTATCTCTGTCTTGGCCTGATTCAGTTTCAGTCCTGAATATTGGGAAAATAAATCCAAGAGTTCCAATAACGGAGGGGTGGATCTTTGCAGGTCTACCAAAGGGAGAAGCAAATCATCAGCGTACATAAGGGAAGTGCACTCTATATTACCCACTTTAATACCACTAATGCCTGGATGACTACGGAGTGCCAGAGCTAGAGGCTCCACTGCCAATAGAAAAAAGGGGGGACAATGGGCAGCCTTGTCTTGTTCCCCGCTCAAGGGGAATAGGGCCAGAGAGTATGGCATTCGTATTAACTCTTGCTGAGGGAGATGTGTAAATAGCATCAATTCTTGACAGGAATTTTGGGCCGACTCCAAATGATGTCAAGGCCAAATATAAATAGTCCCACTCCATGGAGTCAAAAGCTTTTTCAAAATCCACTGCGACTGCTGCAGCAGAGGTAGGGAGATTTTTTTGCTCTATGCATGAGATTCATTAATGTCCTTAAATGGTCAGAGCTGTGTCGCCCGGGGATAAACCCCACTTGGGATGGATGTATGAGACATGGCAGGAGGGTATTTAGCCTAGTTGCTAAAATTTTGGCATAAAGCTTGCTATCAGTATTAATCAAGGATATCGGTTGATAATTGCTGGGCTTGGTGGGGTCCTTGCCTTTTTTTGGGATGAGTACAATGGTTGCCTCTCTAAGTGAAGGAGGAAGGGTGCCTCTGAGCTCAATATCTTGAAATACTGCTGTTAACAGTGGAGTGAGTGTGGATGCTAGAGCCTGGTAAAAATCTGCAGTCTATCCATCGTTTCTGGGGGATTTGCCTGATTTGAGAGTCTTAATCGCAGTACTAACCTCCTCAGCAGATATTGGGAACTCAAGTGCCTGAGCTTGTTGGTTAGTAAGTTTGGGGAGTCGGCAGGATTGGATGAAGGGCTGTATCTCCTTGTTCAGGTGGGCATGAGTGGAGGTGTATAACTTCTTATAATAGGCTGCCATTGTATCATTTATTGCCTCGGGGGCTGTGGTCAGATTTCCACCTACGTCTGTAAGGCCTGCAATATATGTACTCGCTTCTCATTTACGCAGCTGATACGCAAGTATCTTGCCAGCTTTGTCCCCACCTTCCCAGAAAGAGTGTTATAACCGTAATATGGCTGTTTCAGCCTTTCTATTAAGGAGCTGATTAATCTCAAACCACAGGTTTAGAACAACTTTGCCTATTGGAGAATTCGGGGTGGGGGAGGTTGTAGCCTTAAAAAGGCTTTCCGCCTCTTAATTTCTGTTCTAGAGATGCCAGCTGTAATTCGCTCTCCCTTCTTTTTGCTGCTGCAAATCCCATTATATTGCCATGCATGGTGGCCTTAAAGGCTTCCCACATGTTACCAGCAGTCGTATCGTCTATCGGGTTGTGGGTTAGAAAAAGGGCAGCTTCATTCTGAGCCCATGGGATAAAATCGGGGTCTCTGATTAGTATGGGATCTAACCTCCAGTGACAGGATGGGGGAGGATTAGTGTCTCATTGCATTAAAAGTTGCACTGGGGTGGGGTCTGAAATTACCCTAGGAAGAATAGTAGCATCTAGAGACTTAGCTATAACTGCCGAGGATCCCAACCAAAAGTCCAATCTGCTCTAGGAGGTATTGGGTTTCGAGTGGAAAGTATAATCTCTAGTTCTGAGGTGGAAAAGTCTCCAAATATTTGATAGCCCTTGATCTACAATCATTTGGTGGAGAGCATTTATACATGTGTGTCTCTTTGCTTCCATCATTCCTGTCGAGAGATGGAACTAGTGAGAGGTTAAAATCTCCTCCAAAAAGGAGAGGGCAGGAAGGAGGGGTAAATACCAAAATAGCCTGTGCTATATCATGAAAGAACTGTGTCATATCTTCATTTGGGGTGTAAAGGCTACAGAGATTAATGGGTCCTGAGGGAGTATCATAGGTACCTAAAACCTACCTACCATCAGCACTAGATAGCATCTTAGAGAGGGTCCAGGGCAAAGATTTATGAATTAAAATTATTATTCCGCGTTTTTTAGTAGTGGCATGGGACGATTCTTGTTGTCCAACCCAGTCCTTAATCATGCGAGTGTCATCCTCCCGTGAAAGTTTTGTCTCCTGAAGAAACGCCACCTGAGATTTAAGATGCTTTAAATGGGTTAAAACTTTTTTCTTTTTGACAGGGGCATTTAAGCCCCACACATTCCAATAGGTCTGTCATATTATCCTACTCAGGCATCTAGTTAAAGAGGATAAACTGTGGGGGTTGGGGGTATGAAGATTTAATGGAGAGACTGTACTATGTATGTCCACCAGAGAGTGATAAACCCTTAGGGTACTGAAGGTATAACCCCGAAGGAGTATCTTCCCTCTTAGTGAAAGTTAGAGCACCTAACACACTGTAAGCCTAATGTAGAATTCCACACTGTGTTTCTCTATCTAATCAACTCTGTATACACACACAAAAAAATATATATATATCAAAACTTATCCTATAGTGACATTGGTGAGGGGCTCATCCAGCTGAGAACAGCAAATGAAAAACCCCTCTCACTTCTGTGGGGCCTGTGCCAAAAACCACCAGTTCTAGGCCCAACCCACCAGATACTAGGGTAACTAACAGAAACCTTTAATGTACTGTTAGACTGTAGTCAAGGTACAGATACCGACAGCTATACCTCAGAGCCTAGCTGGAGTTATCCCAGAAGCTTTTATTCAGTTGGGGGGGGGTGCGTATGCCTGGAAAATCGGTGTTTTCCACTGTGCAACTGGCATCCAGCTCAAAAAAGAAAGGGAGCTGTTGCCAAACAGATATGCATAATTAACCAAACAGTAGTGTAAAGATCAGCTTCAACTGTCCATGCTCACAGGTTTTCTGAACTGTAACCCAGGCGATGCAGGTTCAAGTTCAGAGAGGGACCCATAACCTCCATGAAAAAAGCACCAACAAGATGCAATTGTGTCTGAAGACAAACGGCATATTAAACATATTCATTTTATAAACTCCACTATGCTTTAACTTTCGAGCCAACTGGCCCACATACATACATACAGCAGAGTATCCCTGAGGTGAAGTGTCTATCTAAGGGGGGGGGACCCTCAGATAGTCTGACGAGTATAGAAAGCAACCTAGCTTGAGATACTAGGGCCCCAATAGGGGATAACTGTTTAGTAACAGCAGCTCCATTATAGACCCCTTAAATGCTACCCCCTAGTTAGCGATGACATCCTCCCCAATGCCCCCAGACACAAAACCTAGGGTACTTATCTGAGAACCATCTCTTGGATGGCTGTTCAAGTTAAATTAATGTCCTCAGGTGGTTGAACCATGGATTCCAGGCCTGGTGTTGCAGCGGAAGCCACTGGTTTCAGTTCTAAGTCCTGTAGTGAGAAAGCTGCCTCAATGTCCTTGGCCCAAGAGATCTCAGAGCCCACCAGGTCTGATCTTTTACATTCATCAGTGGAAAGTTCCATAGCACTCAGTATGTCCTCCTTCTGATGCAATTCAAGTGGCTCAAATCTGTTCTTTGAAAAGTAGGGGCTGGTATATACAATTCCCTGGCCTTCCACTCTGCTAACACTCAGATCAGTACCAGCCTCATCTCGTCTGCGCCCTTGCAGGTGATCCCTCTTAGAGTGTGGAGATTGTGGAGGCCTCTTCCAAACTTTAGGTTTCCTGGGCTCCAGCTCATTCTTGAAAGACCAGGGGGGACCAGGTCCCGGGGCACCCAGAGAGTCAGGCTTCTGAAGAGGGTTCCTCAGAGCTTGGTCATTAGAGTGATTCAGACCATCAGCATGGGATTCTTAGGGGCCACAGATAGGCCAGGTCACTGAAATATTATCAAGTGCGGCCTCGGGAGTGGCAAATTGATGTGAAACTCCATTCACTGTAATTTTCAATATCGCTGGATACCGGAGAGCAAAGGGTATTTGCAATTTGTGTAATCTATGATGTATCTCTGTAAAGGCTCTTTGTTTGTTTGCCAGTTCCTTTGAAAAGTCCTGAAAGACCATGATACGATGATCTCTCCATTGTAGTGATCCAAGATCCCTAGCACAAACCTGTATATCTTCTTTTTCAGCAAAATGTAATAGTCTTGTGATAATGGGCCTCAGTTTGTCTCCCACTGGTGGCTTAGATTACAGCAACCTGTGCACCATTTCTATCATTATCCTAGTGTTCTGGGGGAGATCCAGTACTTTGCGCAAAGCAGTTTGGAGAAAGTGAATGGTTTTGCCTTCCTCACAACCCTCAGGGATCCCAGGAACTGCAAGTTGTTATGGTGGCCCCTGTTCTCAAGATCATCGATTTTGTCTTGTAGTGTGATAATTTGTGCAGCTTGATTCTGTAGAGGGGCGCAGTGACCTTGGGCCACGTTTTCTTGTGCCAATGCCGTTTGTTCTACTCGGTCTAGTCAGGCACCAATCTGCTGAATTGAGACTGCAGTTGTATTAGAAGTCAGAGTTAGAGCATTGATACTAGTAATAATGGATTTAAACATTTCTCTGACTGACAGGTCCTCAGTCTCCTTTCTTGAGTGCGCCATTAGGCCTGTAGCACAGGCAGCTCAGTGGCAGACAAGCAATAACCACAACTCCCCGACATCTGATCAGGTTCTTGGTCGGTATAGAAGCTGCTCAAGTATTCTAATTACTAAATCTCAAGAGCACCCAGGGATAGATCGACTTCTAGGCAGATTTTTAATAGATCTTGGCTCAGGAGTAGTAGCAGTGAATTTTTAAGTCGCCATCTTGTCTGCAGGTTGGTCACGCCCCTGACTAAGCCATTTTTGGCCGCTATTTAAACCCTTACTTGTTGTTTGTACTGTGCCTCCATTTTGTCAACTCTGCTTGTAACCAATGAGTTAATGTAATGTTAATGACTTTGTAATCTCATAGTGATGCAACCACTGTATTATCAATCTTCCTTTCTATGTTTTGACACGGGACCTTTGTAAAAGAACCCCTGGTTCAAAGGTATTTTGTAATCCTAGCAATTCGATAAATAAATAAATAAACCTTGTGAAATGTTCATGTGTGGAATCGTCCCAATGAGCACTCAATGCTTGGAGCCAATAGCCTACACTGTGGGATTCTGTACTTATATTCTGTGGGCATACATAGGCCTTACAATTGTAACCATTTTTATTTTGAGCATTGTTAGCCACATACTCTTCTTTACTACTAGCATTGTCCATGTTTGGCACAGACTGAACAGATGCAATGTTTGATCTTGTTCCCCTCAATGTTGCCTACTGTATCATCCTGCTGTTTTAGGTGCTTCATCAGCCCAGTGTGCGAAATATTATTTAATTTTATCCCATTTCCTAAATTTTTTAAATGGTCAAACCATTGCAAAGTGGTCCACCATTAAGAGAACTTTGGTGAACTTTATGTGGATCAACAGTTTAAGTTTGTGTGGTCGCCCATTGGGAGATTCCACAGCCCTACTTTATTGTCATTTGCTTTTAATGGAGAACTACGGGGATACGTGAAGCCCTGACTGCTGCACAGACCAGGGCTTCAGTACCCTGATTTCTCCTGCAGGCACAATATTCATCAGTTTGCTGACCTGAATACTCATAGAATTGGTGCAAAGCTCCATACCAGCTGGCATCTTGTAACTCTGCAGTGATAACCACGCGAGATGATGACACACTTTTGCCTCATCCTGGACTGTGCTCTAATGTATGGAGATAATAATCTCCATATCTGCCATGCCCTGTTTTATTTTTACAGACTTTGCCTAAATGCCATGTGTATGCCATGTATGCACATGGCATTTAGGCAAAGTCTGTAGTGTAAACGTTGTTCCTCCCCCCAAAAATGTTACTTTTCTGCTCAGTGTTTTGAATATGGTTAAGGACCAGTAATCTTCCATACTGGGTTTCCATTGATTTGTGGCAACTGAATTTTTGGTCATCAGTGGGCTGCCTGGTCAGTAAAGGAAAAGGGGGGAGTTCCAGGAGGGTCAAAAATGTTGTTGGAGGTATGGCCAATAGGTGGAACATCAACTGCCACCTGGCTGGCTGGTCAGGCCCAGGATGCACGCCAATGGCTGATCCTTTTTCAGCAGGGCCAGTAGTGCCTACATGCAAGTTTTTAAGCACCTGATAGTTTAAGGAGTGATCAAAGTCAGAAAAATCTGTCAATCTCTATCACTAGAGGAGGCTATTTCTGGGCCGGAAGACTTAGTTGTCAGGATTGTTGGTTCTGGCTTTTGCCTGGTGCATTACTAGGCATTTGAAGCTTGCAGAGGAGAAAACACAACCATATTACAAGCATTGGTTCTGGGCTCTCTGGAAAGCTGTTTGATGGTGAACAGGGACACAGGCAGGAATATAGTTTGTTATTTTTACAGGGGGGGGCAAAGTAACAAAAAAGTCCTGATTTTCACGTATCACGACAGTGAGGAGGGTGGGTGGCTTGAGTAATGCAAACAAATCAACCAGCATCAAATAATGCCCAAAAAACATTTAAGACTACAGCTGAATAACTCCTTGGATGGACCAGCCCAGGCCAAGTCAGAGCACTTCCCCACCCCACCAGTTTTACTGCAGCCTGCTCTTGGCCCAACTCCTCCCGAGACCAGAGTCGAAAAACTGACCAAGATCTGTTTTGTATTCAGTTCTTCGTTCTTCTGCCTTGGGAGTGAGGACTTACTTGTAAAGCTGAAAATATGTAAGGAACTTAACTTCCTTCTCAAGAGGATAGGAATTCCCCTCAGCTTCAATTCAAATCAGTCTTGACCTAATTTTGCTCCCACGTGAACCTCCAGGTGGATAGCTCACTAGTCTCTCATCCCCCTTTGCTGCTTACATAACCCTTCCAAGTCCAGCCCTTATAGTGGATCCTGAACTTCTTGAAATGTCTGCTTGAGCTAGCCTCCCCCACCCTTGAGGAGTGCAAAAGCATGTTTCAAGGAAGTGCAGCAAATGGCTGTGCCATCTCAGTATACCTATAAACATGGATGGTATGGGAAACTTCCCAGCATGTGCATCCTCACAGCATGAGCCCTTATTTACAAAGATTACATAAAAAAATGTGATTATACAATGACAAGAATGAATGCTGGCCTCTGATTGGTCAGTCTTGGGCTAGACCCATGATGTTATCCCAGTACATCTGATTCATCACAGGTCTAGTCTCAGCCTCTCCGTGAACCTCTTGATGATTGTTAGCATTAGTGTGTTTTTTCGTATCTTCTCTTAAAAACATTTTTCCACACCAAATAAAACAACTTTAAAATTATTTTTTTTTAAACAACACGCCATTGTATAATAGCAATAATGCTCTCCAGGATGTGTGTCATGGTAGGATAACGTCATGCCTTATGTATTGGATGCACTCGTGCCCAACCACCTGAGGCGTGACGTTATCCCAGCATGATACACGCCCTGTCGGGCATTATTGCTTACTTGCACCCGGTGTTAACACTTTTCTTTGTTATAACCAAGTTAATTCATTAGTCTCCCATCCCATCCCATCCCATATTATTCAATGTCACATGCCTGAATCTGGTTAGGTAAGGCAAGCGAGGAGGATAATGCTCTCCTCAAGCAAGCAAGCACTGCATACATAAGCATGGGACTTGCTGATATCCCTCAGGCGGTGCTCTTAACATACATGCTGATGTACCTTGGACAGTGCAACAGAACAATGTAAATACCCTAATTGTTCAAGATGATCATGGGCATGGTGTGGTCACACCACAACCCCTACCACTCTCCCCCTCATGGGCTCCTAAGGAATATGCATCTCTGTCCATGCCCAGGGATACACAACCCCATCCAAGCAAACACGGACTGCCCTGGCACAAAAGTGGTCGCATCACATAACCTAAGAGAACAGATGCCACAGGAAGTTTGCTGGAACAACGACTCCAGATACCTGTGCACAGCCTCGCAGGACCCACCCTGAAAGGTAACATACTTGGTTGGTGGTTTTTATTAGCATCACCTATGACAGTGTGTGGTGGGCTGGTTGTGATAGCCCAGGTTGCCGTGGATGCTTCTCTCCCCCCACAGACTACTTCAAAATCGTCTCATCTGACAGTTTTGAAGGGCACAAATGAAACATGGTTGCTTCAGTTTGATGTGGTTTAATACAGTTTTTTTGTCCGAGCATGTCTCTATTCTTCTACACACAGACACAGATAGACACACACACCACCAAAAAATGAACATTTTTTATACCATGTTTACATTCAGGATAGAGACAGGGTAAAGCAGGTCCAGGCAGTACAACACAGTAAATGAAAACATGCATTTTACAATGCCCAACAAGCCACCAAAAGACCACAAAACAACGGACCTTCCTCCTGCCTGGGGGGAATGGCTAGGTCACAGATCAGGGTGCTAAATGAGGAGAAGAGACCACAGAACATCTTGTTGAACCACACAGTAAGGTGAAACTACATAAACATGCACAATTTTTATACTGTGGGATTTCATACTTTCCAACAGTTCCTAATTTTGACACTGAAACTTAGTGCTCAGAAGCCCCTTTTACGAGGGAGGTAAGCATGGCATGGACCCAGCAGACTGGCATACATGTTGAAAAAAATATTTCTGTGCCAGTATGCCCATCCACTCCTGCCTCCTCCATCACCAGTGGCCAGAACCATTTTTTTCAGCATGTGTACCAGTCCGCCCTGGTCAGCACAGCAGCACAAAGCTGGCAGGGCAGCAGAAGGCACAGCAAGCAACAGTGAATTAAATGTCCATGCAAAAAGCTACAGCCCACTCTCCCCACCCCAGACCTGCAAGGCTACTATCTCCACCCAGACTGGCCAGCTCAGCTACTCTCTGCACCCTGATGGACTTGCACAGCCACTCTCCACACTCTGTGTCCACCCCACCAGCACAGCCACTCTCCTCACCGCACCAGCACAGCCACTCCCTCCACCCACCCAACCAACACGATTTCCACCTCCATTTATCTGGTATCCTCTCCAGGCATCCAGGTCTGTGCCACACCATCACAGGCACACAAAAATAAATAAAACCACATTTTATACTGCATTTTGTTTATGTTTCTTTCTTTGTCTGGAAAGAGAGATGTTGAGCTACCGGTCAGCACAATTTGCCTGGTATACAATTACAACCCCCACCCCACCAACACAATGCCAGTGCCTCCACCCACCCACACAACAGTGCCCCCACCACACCCACACAATGCCTGTATCCCCAACCCCACCCACACAAATGACCAGTGTCCACAACACCACACACACACACACACACACTCACATATGACCAGCAGTGTCCCCAACCCCACACACACACAATCAGCAGTGTCCCCAGCCACACACACACACACACACACACACACACACACAACCAGCAGTGTCTGCAGCCCCACCCACATGCACGACCAGTGTTCCAACCCTCCCCAAAAAATCATGGTCAGTCAGTAGTCGCTATAACATTAGCCAGGTAGTAGTATAATCATTTCTTTGGGGTGCATGTTTTAGTGCAAGATTTTTTTTGCTAGTCTTGTAGCACTGTATGGGGGAGAACACAAAAAGCTACCCCTTTGGTTGTGTTTGTCAGGCAATGAAGACAGAGACAGCAAGGCCAAGGAATCTGTCTATTTCACCCCTCCACAGTGAACGATCGGAGAAATCAAAAAAAGTGAAAGATTACTTTTACAGCCAGGTAAAGGATGAGGGGGAAATAATGTTTCAACATTTACTAATTTTCATATGCTAGCTGCGGGCACAGGTCAGTGAGATACATCCCTTGACAGGTAAAGGATGAGGTGGAAATTATGTTTTAACATTTACTTATGTTTATATGCTAACACCCAGTCAGTAAGCACAGAATGTCCCCCCTCCTAACCAACACAGACAGTCCACCAGAAACCCAGTCAGAAAATATGGACAGTCCCTTCCTTCACCCCACCTACAAGGACAGTCCCCTCAAACACCCGAACAGTCCTCCCTCCCCACCAGACACCAGGCCAGCGAGCATAGAATGCCCCCCTCAACCGACAAGGACAGTCCCACCAGACACCCAGGCAGCCAGCAAACATGGACGGTCCCCCCATATCCCACCAAGGACAGTCCCCACCCCCTGACACACAGCTAGCAAACACAGAATTTCCCCCGCCCCACCAACATGAACAATCCCCCAAACACCTGGCTAGCAAACACGGAGCATTCTCCTCCCCAACAACATTGATAGTCCGTCCTAGACACCTGATCAGCAATCACCGACATTCACCCCATAAGCCAACATGGAAAGATCCTCCCCAGCCACCCAACCAGCAAATTGCCCTCCCAGCACCAGCAGCCCAATCGGGACCGGATCGCCCACGCCCCCTGAACACACAGGTACGCATAATCGGAGCTGAGGGATTCTGCAGCTCACAGTTGAATTTTGCTCCTTAAACTTGGACTATTTGCTCTGTGCCTACAATTACTATTTTCCACCCATATAGGCTGCTATTTAACCTGGTGTTCTGTTGATATTCATAGTCCTACTGTGTAGCCTTTGCATCGCCATTGCTAAACCATTGAAATCTAAATTTAATGTAAGATTACTGTAACTGAAGCCTGCTGAGACAAAACTGGGATGTAAATCTTGGGAAAGCCTGACTGCATTACTCGTTTGCCTTACCTGGCCGCGCCTCAAAGCAGTATTTAATTCTCTTTCTCTCCCCAGATCGCTCAGTGGGTCGTGAGGGCTAAAGAAGGAGAATGCCCTCCCAGCACCAGCAGCTCAAATCGGGACCCGGATCGCCGGGCCCCGGAACACAGGTACGGGACACCGCGGAGCTGAGGATTCTGCAACTCACAGTTTGAACCCCGCCGGCACTGCGTGCCGGCTCCCCACCGCCAACACCACCACCCTTGGTCGGCTCTCCACTTTATAGGCATTACCACGTGAGGCTGCAGAACCAATCAGCCCACTTTACCATCTGCAGGTTATACTGGCTGAACAGTAGAGGGATCCTGCTCTTCTAAACCCTCCTATCTCTTAAACAGCAACATAACATAATGACTCCTTTAGGTATTAGATTATTCACACTGCTCCTCTTCACCCCAACACTGCTACAAAAAAACACAGCTCTAAACCTCTATGACACTGCGACATATGTTCTTATGCTAGCCTCTTGTCCACCTCCCATTCCCACAAACCCCTCCCTCTACCCTCCTTTCTCCTCCTGCACCCCACACACACTGGCTCACCCAACTGCCTCCTCTCACCCCTCCAACACCCATACCCCACGAGCCTATAATAGCTGGTGGCATCCCCTGCGCCAGCCCTGCCCACCCTTAGCTCCCTGCCCATCCCCTGCAATACCCTCGCAACCCTCCCAACCGCCCAGACATCACCACCATCACAGCTGCAGTCCCTTACTCCGGCTCACCATCTTACCCTCCTGCCTTGGGACGTCCACCCCAACCCTGGCCCAGGACCCGTACACTGCCCTCCACAGGGCATGGCCTCCGCATTGCTTGCATGAATATCTGCAGTCTGCCTAAAAGACTGTTGCACTCCAATGCTGGGCCTCCCAGCATAAGCCCGATGTCCTTGCCATAGTGGAAACTTGGCTCTCACCATTGACCCCGGACTCGACAGTCTCCCTCCCTGGCTTCTCCCTCTTCAGAGAAGATCGTGTGGGTAAGCGTGGCTGTGCTGTCTACCTAAGGAACTCCCTCCTGGGTCATGCCCTGAGTACCCCAAAGCTCGATCATGGGGCTCAAGCTATCACCCTAAAAATCTCTCCTGACCCAGGCCGTGGCCCGCTTTACTTCACAACGACATATGTACCCCCACGTGAACAAAACCAAGCTATCCACTTCCTCACTGAATACCTCACTTCCCTGCCTCACAAGGCAGAACAACTCATAGTGGGTGACCTTAACATCAACTGGTTCAGTACTACCTCAGCTCAAATCAAAGATACCTTCACTACCTTTGATCTATCCCAGCTAGTGACTCAACCCACCAGATTTAACCAATCTAGTGGGACTAGCACGCTGCTTGACATTGTGCTCTCCAACCGCCCTCACAAAATAAAGGATATTAATGTATTGCCCAACTCCCTCAGTGACCACTCACCAATTCTTTGCCACTGGTCCACCCCCACGCTCAAAACCACGTGCCTTGCCACCCTCCGTCGTCGTTTTCACCCTGGAGGTCTACGTAAACTTAAGCGTCACCTTGAGCAACTTGATTGGTCCCCAATCTCCCTTGCACCGGACATAGACGTTGCCCTTGCTTTCCTCACCAATGCTTTCTGCAAGGCCTGTGATGTTTTTGGCCCTGTCACCCGCCTCCATACCAAGAGGCACTCAGCTGCCTGGATTACCACACCCCGATCCAACAGCTGAAGCAACGTGATAATCCATGGCACATTGCTGTCAATACTGGCAAACTAGCTGACAGGCAGGCCTATAATGCAGCACGTAACCAGTGCACCTGGGCCATAAGAAAAGCCAAAGCCAGCTACTACCAAACCACCCTGACATCCACTTGGGGCAATGCCCGCACCTTCTGGAATAACATGAAGGAGTTAAATGGGACGACCTGCTCCACCCCTCCATCTCAGATGATAATAAATGGTGCTGTTAACGCGGACCCTCCCCGTATTGCCAACTGCCTCAATGAAACTTTCACTGACCTAAGCTCAATTCTCCCGGCCCACTTCTTTGACCCCATACTGGTATGTGACAACCCAGCTATTGCTCGCCCCCCACTTCTCTTTAGGACTATCTCCCCACAGGATGCGAAGCCAATCCTCCTAAACGTTCTTTCTTCCCGCAACCCTAGTGAGGACCCCCTTGACTCCTGGATACTCCGCCTAACATTGGATGTCATGTTGTCCCCTCACTGACCTCCTCAATCGATCCCTTGTGTCTCGGCCATTCCTCAAGGCATGGAAGCAGGCCGAAATCATCCCTATACATAAGAATGGAGACCGTACTGTACCAAATAACTACAGACCCATCTCCATCCTCCCCCCCTCTCCAAAGCGCTCGAAAAAATAGTATCCACACAACTCGTAACTTATCTATCCAGCCACAACATACTGTGCCCTGAACAACATGGCTTCCGTCCAGGTCACAGCACCACCACAGCTCTTCTGGAATTCTCCCACCATATACACTCTGCACTAGATGGCAGGGAATTGGCTGGAGCAGTTTTCATTGACCTGTCCAAGGCCTTTGACACTGTGAACCACCCACTATTGCTTGCCACCCTCTGTAAAGTAGGGCTGTCATCTGGCCCGTTAACCTGGTTCTCCAGCTACCTTAATGGTAGGTCTCAAAGCGTCAAGCTAGCTGGTTGCCTATCCTCGGCCCTGCCTGTCCTCTTGGGAGTCCCTCAAGGCTCCATTCTGGGCCCCACATTATTCAGTCTCTTCCTGAACACCCTTCCCAGCTCGTGCTCAGGAAAGCTGCTATTATACGCAGATGATGCAGTCCTGCTCTCCTCGCACCCCAATCCGACCACTCTCCAGAACAGCCTACAAACCTCCTTCAGCTAGCTGAAAATGGTTCCCTGACCACCGCCTGGTCCTGAATCTCAAGAAAACAAAGTCAATGATCTTCACACACCCCAAAGTAGCTCCAAAAATGCCCCTCTCCATACTTCCTAACACCTCCATCCCCTTGAGCAGGTGTCAACTTACAAATATCTGGGGATCACCTTTGACTCGGCCTCTCCTTCCATACCCATATCAGTGCCCTATCCTCTGCCATGAACACCCAGATTGGGCTCCTCTATCGATCACAAAGACTGCCTCCTGGCTTCGCCCTCTCGGTTGGCCATTACTTCCTCCATCCTGTCACTAGTTGACTATGGCCTCCCCATATAAGCAGCTACTGGCCCCTACCCTCACCAAAGTCCAGACCTCCATCAACAAAGCCTGTAGGCTCCTGGCCGGTGCCCCAAGCGGAACCCACACATGCCAGCTCTATGCCACCACGAACATACTCAATCTGGAAGAACGTCTGCAATATCACACTGGTATACTAGCAAAAAAGACTCTTCTAGGTCTGTGTCCCCCTGGTGTCACTGCTCAACTCCAGCCTGCTTCCCACTCAACCGCCACCCGTGCCGCCTGCAAGGCTGCCTTCCAGGTGCCTAGAGCCAGGACCTCCCTTGCCCAAAGGTCCTTTTATTACAGAGCACTGTCCTGGTACAACTCCCTCCCCAAGCACATCTCAAACACCCCTAAAATTGGTCAGTTCAAAACTGCCCTGCGCAACCACCTACTTGGCACTCGGAAGTGTACGTGCCTACGGTAAGGCCATCCACTGCTCTCCAGCCTCGATAGCCTGCCCCACTCCATTTTTTCTCTGGAGTTTGCCTGCATGACCTACCAGGTTTTAACAGTGTTCTCCGCTCTGTACTATGGTAATCTAACTATTCTTTATGCTATGTATAATTTACTCTGTAAAACACCTATGTCTCATGCTGTGTATAATGTATGTACGCACCTGTATTGTTTCACCCTGTCTCGCCGCACTACTTGTTTTCTCCCCTCCCTGTGATGAGGTGCCTTTGTAAATGAGTCTGTGACTCAAAGGTTGTAAATCCGATTTATGAACGAAATAAATAAAAATAAATAAATAGTCCCCCCCCCACAAGACACCCGGCAGGCAAACATGGACAGTCCCCCTTTTCCACCATCATGGACAGTCCCCCCAGACACATGGCCAGCCAAGTCCACCAAACAATGGCTAGTGTCACCACTTCACCATCACAGCCAGTGTCTCCACATCACCATGGTCTGTGTCTCCACCCCACCAGACTCCAGAATAGAAAACAGACTGTCCCCCCAGCCCCAGTAAACACTGACCACCCTCCCAATCCCAAACATTAACCACCCCAGCCCCAAACACTGATCGTCCCCCCAGCCCAGCCAAACACAGGCCCTCCCCCAGCACCAAACACTGACCATCCTCTTAATGAGTCAGCCCCAAAACACACAGACTGTCTCCCCCGACCTCAACCCCACAAAACAGACCATCCCCCCAGCCCCACCAAACACAGACCGTCCAGTGAGTTTCCCCAACAAACCCCACCACACCAGTAGCACAGTAACTGAGTGTCCCCACCCACCAACATGACCAGTGTCCACACCATATCAAACAAATAGGCCCCCACCCACCCCACCAGCATGGACAGCCTCAACAGCCAGAAAATCCCTCCCACCCAAAGAAACACAAGCTGACAGTAAACCTTCCACCCACCCCCAGACACATGGCATATGGCCAAGACAACCCCAAAAGACACATTTCTGGGATGTGAATGGTGTTAATTTCCAACAACCAGCTTGCAGCACAGTTACTCACCAAATCAGTAAAGGCACAGACAGGGCAGCATGCAGCAGGGCACAGCAAGGCCAAGAAGGCAGGTCAGGTAGCCAAATCTCTCCCAACAGTCCCATTCCTCTCCCGATTAATCCCCCGACGAGTCAGTAACTCATTTTTTATGACACCAGATGAATGTGTCGCATTATGGGTCTGCTATAGCCTGCATGACCGCCGGCTTCTTCACTGTTCTGGGCCTGGCTATTCACTGAACTGAATAATCCCTCTCGGTGGACCGTGGAACTGGTGGGCAACAGGCGTGGTGTGGGACTCACCGACAACATGGTAAGTCTTTTTCTGGCCTGCTGGACACAGGAGCTAGGTGTGCAGGCATGCCTGGCTGTGCCTCAGACTCACTGTAATTGTACTACTCGCTCCTCCGCCTGGTTTGTCTGGTGGTAGAGGCCTTGTGGCAGCAGGCCTCCTAGGCTCTCTGGGATGGGAGACTCAGGTGGCAGTGGGAGAGCCCAGAGCACAGCTGGCTGCACTGAGAAACAGAGAGTAGGTAGTCAGAGGACTCGGGTGAGGTATATTTAAACTGGGCTGTTCAGAACAGGAGGATGGTGGGAACACTAGAATGACTGAGACACTGGTGACACCTGACAGACAACCAACGACTGCTGCTCGACATCCTCAAATAGCTATCTCTCCTCAGCCTTATGCTATATGGATGCTGCTGCTGCTCCTTCATGGAAGGCACACAGACAACTAAATGGTGCCACTAACAGAGTACTGCTCACGCGATGGTGCCACCTTGCAGCACTCTCTGATTGGCTGTAACATGCAGGCTACTAAGGTTGCAGGCTTGCAGCCAATTGAAAAAGGGGATAGTTTTTGTTAAGAGACACGGCGCTGCGCCGCCACCCCCCTCCTTCCCCGGAGAGGTGCAGGTAGTCCGGGCATAGCCCTGAGCCCATTCAATATAAAAAAAATAATAATTTATAACCGGAGAACAGTGGCTGGGCTCCTAAAAAAGTCCTGGTCTAATTTCTCAGGGGGGGCAGCTGCCCCTCTGCCCCCCCCCCCCACAATCTATGCCTGTGGACACAGGATTGCTGGTATAGCTGTGGCTGCATTAGCCTCAGGGTAGGCCAGCATGGGTTGACTCCAGTGGTTGGCTAGGTGACGTACAAGGACAGGATGTGTAGCAGTTTTCAGCCAACATGAAGTCTCAGCGGGGGCCAAAAGTGGTGTTAGTAGGTATATGAAGGTGCTGGCAGATCAGTGATTAAATGCATCATTCTTATTGACGGAGGGCAAGGGGCAGGAGGATTGAGTTCCTCAGTTACTTGCAGTTATTGGGAGACTGTGTATGTTGGATCTCTGCCATGGGGGCATTCTTGGGATGCATGAGTCACCCACATAGCAGCCCAGGAAGGTTGCCTAGTGATGGCCGCACACACAGCCTGGCTCCCTGTGTTTTTTTGATCATGCATCATAGCACTGAGTATGCTCCTGCACTCTGGAGAAGGAGAGCGCATCAGACCTAAACTATTGTGACAACGCTCCCATGCTGCTCCAGTGTTCAAAGAAGAAATGAACAGATGCATCACAGGATATTTACCTGGGTGCTCACAACAGGGAAGGCTCATCCCACAGTAGTGTCACAGTCCAAACAAAGATTTTCAGCAATCCAGGTCAGTGAAGAAAGATGGAGCTATCAGAGAGTTTTTATGCAAGCAGGGTTATTTCTCCAGTTGCTCCAGCATGGTGGGATCATTTCTGTGTAATGAGTTATTAGTGTAGGTGGCAGAAAGTACTCCTATTATTATTGTACTGTAAATGGCATTCCAAACCAGTTAACTCACTGATCAATAGTTCTGGGGCCTTGATATTAGTGGTACGGTTAAGGTGATCATGTGTTAACTGCTATATCTATACAGGTCTGCTCTTCCTCTGGGCATTAGGAGGGTCTAGCTCAGTTTTTCTAAGTGGTCCAGTATGGGTGATGGAATAATGAATGAGGTATGGTACAAAATGGCATTTGTAATACAAAATTGCAATTGAAAAATCTTTGTACATCAGTGGGGGAGCAGGCTATGCTCACAGACAGGGTTTTTTGTGCTGCGTTGTGCTTGTCTCATTACAACAGTTGGGGCCAACATGCCGAGCAAGGGAAAGATTAATGGTATGGACTTCAAACATTTGCTAATGGCCCTAGTATGAGGAAAGGGAAAAGGCTGGTGGGAGACTTTGATCCAGCATCCTGATGGCCCTAGCCCAGCAGGCCCTGCCAATCAACTGGAACCATAGCCACAGCTCAAAGACTTTGACAGCACCAGCTCCCAACAATGTGGTAATGGCTCCTTGGCTAACAGAAACTGGACCTGGAAGCCCTGACAAGCACCTCCACAACTGGAGGATCCTCAGCAAGGTAGATCAGACATAGAAAATATATCAGATGAGGAGTTAAGTGAACTATTATGGCAAACTTTCTGGGTCCCTTCTCTGGAGGGAATCCAGTGCTTAAACAGCCACAAAGGCCGGGTGGAGGCACAGATTCTGGCAAGTCCAAGGAGCAATCCACCCCCAGCTAATGGGTCATCCCCGAGACTGGTGCGATCAAGTGCACAGGTACTAGGCCAGGCTCATCCTCTGGTGGCACTGAAGTCTTGCAAGACTTGTACAGAAAGAAAAACAGGGAAACACACATTTCTGTAGGTGTAGCACCCTGAGAATGGCAAGAGGTGAGGGCACAGATGACTGGTGTTTCCCTTCATGGGGCAGTCAGAGGGATAGCCTGTTTAGGCATTTCCTGCATGTTTGCAGCACCTTCTGACATGGGAGGATGCATCAACATGTGGCCCAGAGCCATCCCTCATGCCCTAGTGGCTGGGTACTTCACGGGGTTATAAAATGTAGGTTGAGCAGCATTACATGCCTGGGTCATAATGATGCACTATTCTGGTATCCATATGAATAAATGTAATAGTAATGTATGTGTATTGATACATGCCAATGTACTGTGTAGTAGTGCATTTTGAGACATATGGATACATCATAAGTGTATCAGTATGACCCAAGCATGTAGTGCTGAATTTAAGCTTTCCAATAAAAAAATTGGGTTTGTTGCCCTAACAGTTCCGAAGTTATACAGTGCCTTTTGAAAGATAATTTATTTGGTTAGGGCTGACTTTAAAACAACTAGAAGTAGAAACTTGATTTGATTAAAAAGAATGCTCAAAGACAGCACTACATGAATAAGCCATGTCAGTCCACTTCCCATGCATTATGTCCCTGTATTATGTTCCATGTATGTTGTAAGGTGTACTGGAATGTGTTGATATATACATCGTTATGTATCAACCTATATATTGATATATTGGCAATGCAAAGTATATCAATACGGCATAAGCATGTAGCACTGACATTTATACAGTATATCAATACATTGCAATGCAAAGTGTATCAATACAGCATAAGCATGTAACACTAACTTTGATCATTTATTTAGTTTGTAGCCTAATGGTGCAAAATGTATACCTTTTGAAGTGTGATTTCTTTAATAAGTTCTAATATTGGAGCCGATGGGCTACAAATGTAATTTTCTTTATTAAAGGTTACCGACACTTCTACTGTACATGCCTAAGTCTAGTCAATACATTTTTTCTGGATTGAGGTAAAGAAACCACATCTTGTAATGCTTGCAGAAACTCCAGTAAATTCGTAGACCCACAAGTGTGGCCCCAAACCTTTGTACAATAACATGATGGAGTTGATACACCTTAAAGATTAAAGACCCATTCAACTGGAAAAACCTCATGATTTCTCCAGAGGACATACACCTATCATTTTGGAGTAGATTGCACACTTTAACATTCACAAATTGAGGCAACCAGGCATCAGGAAGGACTTTCTCACCAATTTTAAAATTAAGGTTCCAGAAAATAGGCTGGGAAAGATCCTTTCCATGGCTATAATTCATGAACATACATAACTGGAAATGAACTCTGACAGAGATACCAATTATTAAGTGATGGAGTCCATTGGGTAGGTCTTTGGAAGAGTTATATAATAGAGCCTGAGGAAACAGACCTGCCTGAGCTATCTGATCTTTCTCAAGGGCCAGCCAAATAGGTGAGTAAGTATAGGAACCTGCTATTGGAGACAAGGAGCTCCATTTGAGATATTTGCTGGCATGACTTGCCCAGTAACAGAGACCAAAATGAGGAAGCTGGAGGCCTCCAAATTCTTTAGGGGCAGCTAATTTATTAAAGGCATGGCTAGGAGTCTTACCGGACCAAATGAACTCTGAAATTAAACAATGCACTTTCTTGAACCAGGAAAGGGGAAGCCAAATATTAAGCACATTAAGGGGGTAAAAAAGTCAAGGCAGAACATTCATCCTAACAAGGTTAAGTCTACCCCAGAGAGTCAGGGTAAGTTTTTCCATCTCTTCAAATCTTGTTGAAGAACAAAGACTAGATCAGTGAGATTGAGCTTCTCCTCTTGGGCTTCCCTTCCTGAAAGGAAAATACCCAAATACTTAAGTTGTTTAGGTGACCAGGTCATACTGAGAGCCAGGATATCTGATTTAATAACCCAGGAATATAACGACATGACCATAGTTTTATTCAAATTAAGATTATAATTAGATATGGAGCTAAAATCATGCACAGTGTCTAGAGCTGCAGGGATGGCTGATTTGGGGTTCAATACATGTAGTAAGATGTCATCCGCATAAGCGGAAATTTTCAATTCCCAGGAACCAACCCACACCCCAGTAAGGCTCGAATTGGCCTTAAGATTAAGAATACGAGGCTCCAAATAAAGGTTAAATAGAAGGGGAGACAATGACATACCTGCCTAGTACCCACATATAAAGGAAAGGTGGAAGAAAAAAAACCATGACAATATATTCAGGCACTAGGGGAGGAGTATAAAACTCTAAGCCATCTAAGGAATGAAAGAGGGAAACCAAAGCATTCCAGGGTAGAGAAGAAAAATTGCCAATCAACTCTATCAAAGGCTTTTTCCACATCCAGGGATACCAAAGCAGCTGGAGTAGCTGAGTTCCTGGACCAGAAAACATATGGGCAAGTTTGTGGAGGTGGTCTGTCAAAGAATGAGCAGCCATGAAGCCCACTTGTTTGGGACCAATAAGATCTGACCAAACTTGGCCAATCCTGTAAGCCAGGATTTTTATTAATATTTTAATATCATAATTTAGCAGAGAAATTGGCCTAGAACTAGTGACCTTCTCCAAGGCCTTGTCTGGTTTTGGGAGTAAAATAATCAGGGCTTCCAGGAGGGTTTTATCTGAGGAGCAGGATGTATACATATTTTGATAAAGACATTGCAACCATGGGGCAAACTCTACAGCAAAATTTTATAAAAATTCAGAGGAGAGCCATCAGGACCTGGCACTTTATCCAGTGATAAGGTCCAAATAGCTATGAGAATTTCTGCTTCCGTTAATGGAGCCAATAAAAGAGATTACTGGGCCTCAGTCAAAGTAGGAAGGGGAACAGAGGCTAAATAATCTCTAACCAAATTAATGGCGGGAGCCTGCATAGGAACATAAAGTGATCTATAATAATTTTCAAACTCTGACACAATATCCTTAGGGGAAGTTTTCAGAGTACCAGTCTCAACTGATTGGATAGCAGCTATCAGCCAGGATGCCTCTTGCTTCTTAAGTCATAAAGCCAAAAGGTGGCCTGCCTTTTCACCCTTATCAATATATTTAGCATGAGTTTTAAGAAAGGCATACTCTGCTTTCTCATGCAATAGTTCTGCATACTGGTCCCTGAAAGAAGAAAGTTCCATGAGAAGATTTTTCCAAATTCCTAATCCGAGAAAGCAAAGCCATTGCCTCCTTTTCTCTCTTATGTTTACGAGCAGAAGTGAGATGGATAAACTCTCCCCAGACAAAACATTTTAAAGCACTTCTTTCAAGATCGACCTTCCCTGTAGAACCCTCATTGTTGGATGTGAACAATTCTATTTGTTCCTTAATTCTGCATATTACATAGTCCTCCATCAAAAGCTGGTTATTCAACTTCCATGAGGTTTCATTACAGAGAGAGGGGATCAAAGAGAGATTGCACCACACCAAGGAGTGGTCAGAAATGACACTAGGGGCTATCCCACATTCCAGCACTCAACCCAGCAAAGCCCAACTAATTAAAAAGTAATCAATTCAAGAAAAAGAACCATGGATCAAAGACTGAAAGTTGAACTCCTTGAGATGGGGATTCAAAACCCACCAAGGGTCACAAAGGCCAAGATTGTCGGACATCTCACAGATGGAGCACTGGGTAGGAGATAAGCCAGATCTGGGTCTCTCTCTCTCTCTGTCCTGTCCATATCCTGGGTAAATGAAAGATTCCAATCCCCCCTATTATCATAGGAAGAGAGAGGAAAAGAGCTAACAAAGCTGTCAATTCAGTAAAAAAAAGAAGGGGTATCAGCATTTGGGCCATAGACACAACCCAGTAAGATTTCTGTGTGGTCAAGAATATAAGAATATCTTTAAGAAATAAAAATATGCCCCAGGGATCCCCCAGACAGTGCTCACAGGAAAACTAAACATTCCTGGAAGAAGAGGATAGTGACTCCCCTGCTGTTTGTACTGTCTCCAGCAGAGAAAACCTGGCTGACATATTGTTTCCAAAACAAGTTACCCTCATTCATAAGGAGATGGGTCTCCTGTAGAAAAAGAACATTACATTGACATTGTTGCATATGTTTGAGAATTTGATATCTCTTTATCCTAGAATGGGCTCTGTCAACACTCCATGAGGCATACTTATTTATGGTAGCCATATACCAAAAATGTGGATAAACAAAGACAGGAAATATTGACCCTCAGCTCTAAAAGAGTAAACATAAAACCAGAAATGCCGGGGAGTCACGTGGTGCAGGTTTCATGGCAGCTGCCTGATTGAACTGTTCCAGCCTCCTGCTCCATTACAAGCCTTTTATATACTGCCAAGAAGGAGCTATACCAAGTGTGGTCGCTAATCTGTGTACCTGAACAGTGCCAGAGTACCTTGCAAGGTTTTCAAGCGCCGATGGAAGCAGAGATGAGAAAACTCCCGCCGAAACATACCCCGCCGACGTCCCCGGCCAAGGCCTTGTCGAAAAAAGCCAGAACCTTTCCGCAGGCAGGAGGCATAGAAAGTGAAAGCTGCAATTCAGAAAAGGAGCCCCTGGACGCTGGTGCAATTTCTAGCAGAGTTCAAGCTCTTTGCATCGAAGCTGTGCTTCAGTGACCAAGAACTGAAAGCAGTGACACAGGCTCTGGAGGATTTATCTCGTCGAACGGAGACACGGAAGTCAAGGTCACCTCACTGGAGAAACGGATGGCTAAACAAGAGCCTGAGCTAATTCAACTGAAACAGAAAATTAATAAAATGGAACTGAAAATTGAGGATCTGGAGGGAAGAAGCAGGTGAAACAACATGATTATAATCGGTCTCCCTGAAAAGGAAGAGGGACCCGACGCAATCGCGTTTACCCAAAAGTTCCTCCATCGGATTGCTGGCCCCACGCCCTTCGGTGACAACTACACGATAGAGAGGGCTCATCGGGCATTAAGGGCTATGCCTCCTGCCAGTTCTCCACCTCGTATATTGATATTCGCTTCAAACTTCCAAGAGAGACAGTATGTTCTATCGAAAATTAAAGATCTCAAAGAAGTAAGGTGGGAGGGTACCTTGCTGAGAATCGCCCAGGATCTCCCACTAACTGTGCGCCAAAGGAGAGCAGAATACCATCAGGTTGTCACTAAGTTGATAGCCACAGGCATTCGTTTCCGAATGGGGTACCCAGTGCGATTGCAGGTGGCCCTGTCTGGCCAGTGGTCCAGCTTTGAAAATGCTCATGCTGCGGCAAAAGGGTTGCAGGAAGCCCTTCTGGACCTGTTTAAACAAAAGTAAGGACTGAGTCTATGTCTTATAAATAGTCTCGTCTCGGAGGGCAAAAACGAATAATACACTAGCAAGAAGAGGATAGAATGATGCACCCAGCAGGAAGAGTGCAGGAAGTCGCAGAGATATCTTATTAGATGTCGGATCCCAAAAAAGACAGTTATTTGGGGAGATGCGGCTCTCTCAAAAGTACCTCAAGGTGTACCCCCTATGTATGGCTTTTTGCTTTGTGACTTTTTGAGAAGGAGCAAGAAAGCGGACTCTGGGAGCTGGTTGGGATCTCAGAGTAATATTGGAAGCCGGGATCCAATCGGAAAGTGGCAGTCACTAAAATGCCATGCCTCAAGAAGCTTTAACTATATCACCGGAGCGTTTTGCGGTGACTTGCTCTAATCATCACGCATTCAATGGAAACTTTGGGTCGGTCCTTATCTCGCTCCCAATGACCCCATATCCCATGTCAAAACCTGGCACTTTCTCAGCAAGCGCTTCTTGCTCCTAAGTTGCCAGCGCCTCCCAGCTTGGCAAGTATCCTCGGGACTGTTTCATCTGCTGCTCGGATACATGGGAGAGAGTTTGTGGAGTGTGTTCCTGTTATTGTCAGCAGCATCGCCCGATGGCCTGGAGCCAGGTTGGAGTGGGCTCCGCTCACAGAGTTTCGCAGCTCGTGGCTTTTATGTGCAGTTTACATGGCAGTTAAGCAATGTCATCCTGAACATCAGCCACTAGAGGGAACTCCAGCATTACGTTCACTGTTGAGAGCCCTCTACTAGGGGGCTTTGAAAGTCTAATCGATCCTGCATCCTCTGGTTTTTGCAAGCTGTAATCTTGCTGCTTCTCTCTCCCTTGGTCACATTTTTTCCTTTTTTGTTCTGTTACTTGATCATCCCCAATATAGGGGCCCGGAGAGCAGTTGCGTTGTGTTTGTTTTTTTTTTTCTTTTTTTTGAGAGTCAGACTCTTTGGGGAGCATACAGATTATACCGTGTGTTTTTTCTCCCCATTAGTCTTGCGTATTCAGACTAAACGGACACGATTTTCTGGACAATTTCCACATGGATTCTATTACTTAAGTTGTTGGTGAACTGTGTAATATGTGGGGTTGCTTAAATGATTGTTAAAAATTGCTGAATGACTCGAGGCTCAGCCTTAGGGGAAGTTGTTGAGTGAATGCAGGGTATCTGGGGCAGTGACTTCTTTCCCTAGGTTACAAGGAGGAATTGTCCTTTTTCTTGTTTTGAACTGCCCGGGAAGGTTCAAATTGTTAAATACCTTGCTCTGAAGAGCAACAGACCTTAATATAAAGTTGCCCCAGGAAGAGTCATTCTGGGATGTTGGGTAGTTCTTCCTAGGTGAGGGGCCATGCCTTTTGGCTCAGGGAGTTTAGTTAAAGGGTTTGTAATAGGTTAGGCTTTCTTCTGACAAGAAGTCATTTATGCTGTCAGCGGGAGGGGGAGGCTGGAGGGGAATCAGGAGCTTTGGAACTTACGAATTCATGGGCCGGGAGGCGGTTCTGTTGGTGGGAGGGGAAGGTGGGAATCTTTATCAACCAAAGTTAAGGATTAAGGTAATTGATGTAGGAGGGGACAGGGGGGTTAAGAGAAGTAATTTGGAGGTCAGAGAAGGGGATAGGGAAAATAAGGGGGGTTGGGTTGAAATAGGGTTTAAAGGTAACTGCTCGGAGGGATCTGCTCATAAGGGAAGGCCAGGTGTAGAAGGAAGAACTGGAGTGCAGTCAAATATATGTGGATTTCAAATAGAATTTAGGGACAATGTGTAGTACACATGAATTTATCACATGGAATATTAAAGGGGCTAGGAAGGAATTAAAGCGTTACAAGGCTCTGAGACACTTGCAATTGCAGAAGGCCCAGATAATATGTTTGCAAGAAACACACTTATTGGAGAGGGAATCTAAGGTTCTGAGGCATCAGTTTGTGGGTCAGGTATACGCTGCTGGCGATAGTACCGCCAGTAGGGGGGTAGCCATTTTAATAGCCAGAAATATTCCCTTTGTATGTGAGGAAAAACTGGCAGATCCTGAGGGACGGTATATAATAGTAGTGGGGTGTATAGGAGGCAGTATGGTGCAGTGGGTTAAGGGTCTGAGCTGCAAATCTGGAGACCTGGGTTTGAATCCTACAGCCCCCTAGGTGCATACTGTGTGACCCTGAGCAAGTCACTTAACTTCCTCGTGCTCCCAGGTTGCACCTGCAAACAAGCTTTCAGCTTAGTGTGTCTCACCTGGTAAAATAATTGGTAAAAAAAAAAAAAATCAAACAAGGATTGTGATAGGTAGAATATATGGCCCAAATGGGGACTCACCCTGGTTTTTTACAGATCTACTAAAAGCCTTGTCCCCCTTTCTTCATCTGCCTATGTTGTTAGGTGGCGATTGGAACCTTGCATTTAATGCAGAATTGGATAGGGAAGGCAGGCGAGATAGGGGCCTCTCTCCTGCTCAGAGAGCCATTAGGGATCTCATAGACAACTTGGGCCTGTGCGACCCGTGGAGGGTCTTGTGTCCCTCATAGAGGGAATACACATTCCTATTGGAGGTCCACAAAACCAGGTCTCGAATTGATTACTTTTTGATGAGCCAGAGCATGCTCCCTGGCCTGATAGATTGTAAAATTGCTCCAAGGGTCATCTCGGATCACTCCATGGTCCGCTGCTCCCTTAATCTTGTATTCAACACCCCCAAGCAAACCATCTGGAAATTAAACAACCAGCTTCTCCACGCTCCGGAGATTAGAGATAGTATAAGCCAGAGAATAGTACAATACGAGCAGGAAAACTGCAACACGACGGGTAGGGGCGATATAGAATGGAGTGCGCTGAAATGTGTGTTAAGGGGGGTGCTCATCAAGATAGCTGCAGCAAGGAAGAAAAAGAGAGAGAGTTTGGCTAGACAATTGCTGACCCAGATCAGAGATACAGAGAACATTCTTTCAAAGACCACTCCAACGGTAACTAGGGAAAAGTTGGTCAGGCTCCGGTACCAATATGATGATATTCTGAGAGAAAAGGCAGAGTATGCCATTAATAAAACGAAAGCCCTATATCTAGATCAAGGGGAGAAAGTGGGTCATCTCCTCGCCATGCGACTTAAAGCAGCCGAAACATCCAGAATCATTCAAAGTATATCCTCCCTCACTGACGGGTCCATCAAAACCACCCCCCACGAAATTGTTAAAGAATTTGAGGATTACTACAGGTATTTATATAGCCCTATGCCCAACAGACCAAGTGGTGAGGAAGTCAGGGTTTATCTATCCACATGTAATTTACCTCGGATACTGGAGGATCAGAAGGAGATGCTCTCCTCCCCGATATCAGAGTCTGAAATCCTAAATGCGATTCAGATGCTCCCAGCCGACAAAGCTCCCGGACCGGATGGGTTCTCTCCGAAATTTTATAAATGTTTCAGGAGACAGTTATGCCCAGGGTTAAAAGACTATTTCATAGTATATTTACTTCCGAAACTATTGATAGTCACCTTTTTGAGTCCCTGATAGTGCTTATCCCCAAAGAGGGGAAAGATCGAGATAAGGTCCCAAACTATAGGCCCATAGCCTTAATTAATTGTGATGTAATAATTTTAGCGAAAGTACTAGCAGCCCGCCTAGCTAAGGTCCTTCCTAGGTTAATCCACCAGGCCCAGGTGGGATTCATGAGCGGTAGACTAGCATCAGATCATTTCCGTAAATTATCCCACATTTTCTCAGCATCCAAGGATAGTAAAATCCCATGTGGTTTGATGTCTGTTGATGCTGAGAAAGCATTTGACAGAGTAGATTGGAGGTTTCTGTCTTTGACCATGGAGCATTTTGGCTTCCCAGCTCACTTTATTAACATGGTGTTTGCTCTATATAGATCACCGTCCGCAAAAATATACTGTAACGGGGTATTTTCGGCAAGCCTACCTTTGTTATCGGCACTAACAAGGATGTCCTTTATCCCCTTTGTTCAACTTATACTTAGAGCCACTGTTGTGTAGTATCAGACAGGATCCCAAGATTAAGGGATAAAAATTGGGTCACTGGAACTTAAGATCTCGCATTTATGGACAACATTCTACTCATATTAGCCACCCCGAACCTCAGTGCCAGCGGTGCTCGAAGTCATTGCGTCCTATGGTAAGCTATCCAACTATAAAGTTAACATAGGGAAAACTCAGTTTTTCCCCCTTAATGTGAAAGTTTACAAGTCGGACATTTTGGAACTGGGGATACATTGGACCCCTCTCACCCTGAAATATCTTGGCATTGTTTTAGCCAGTTCAGTGGCCAAAATGGTGAAACTCAATTTGGACGCCCTTAAGGTAACTATAAAACAAGATCTGGAAAGATGGGGCAGACTTCTGCTCTCTCTCTGGGGAAGGATCAACATAATAAAGATGAATGTTTTTCCGAGGATTTTTTACCCTCTAAATATGCTTAACGTATGGTTACCCCTAAAATGGCACAAAGCACTACATTCAATTATCTCGGAGTTTATCTGGGGAAAGAAATCACCTCATAGAGCTTATCATAAACTTGCCACCCCCAAGGAGAAAGCTGGTTTAAGATTGCCGCATTTCGGGTTATATCACTGGGCAAGTAGTCTCTGTAAATATTTACGCTGGCTCCTGCCCCCCAGGGATTTGGAACTATTACCGTATGTTCCTCCCTGGGTTGAACTGGAAACAGAGTTAATAAAGGAGCCTGGTGTAGATCCGAAGGCTCTCCTTTTCATTCCATTAAAATCTCTCCCTCTAATCTAGCAGCCACCCCAAATAAACTTTCCTTACGTACGCACATTCAACTATGCGCTTCCCTTCATTACTCCCTGTGTGCAGATAGATAGCAGCCAATATGTCATAACCCTAATCTGCGGATTGGGGGGAAAATGATAAATGAGTCCTGGCTTCCCTTTCTGAAAGGGTTAAAGGTTGCAGATATCATGCAAGGGGAAAGGTGCCTCTCAGTTGCAGAAGTTCTAGCAAAGTATAATATAGGGCCTAACCAATCTTTTAAAGTACATCAACTCACACACTTGTTGGAGAATTTCAAGACTAAATTAAAAGAGAAGAAGATCAATGGGGCATGGTTTGAACCCCTGGCCCGCTGGGCTTGGGAGCCGCATGCGGTTTCTAAGGTCTACAAAGCACTGTTCGAGCAAGTTTATGCAGACACTGTCAACAGGCCGAGATTCTGGTTGAACCATTTGGGGACCAGGACCGAACTGGGATCTTGTTTCTCGTCACATGTACCATTATATCACCCAGAATAGATTACGTATCATGCAATACCACTTTTAACATTCATTCTGACTCTTCCAAATTATATAAGGTTGACGTAGCCCAGACGCCGTTATGTATTCGATGTCAGCAAGCTGAGGGAGACCTATTTCACATTTTCTGGGAATGTCCATCGGTAAAAGGGTTGTGGGACCAAATTAAGCACAAGGCAGATTCGTTACTGGGCATTGAACATTGCTTTACCCCAGAAATGTGCCTGATAGGTGACTATACTGGTATTGCTGTAAAATCCCAAAGATACTATATGGCCTTGATCTCATCGACGGTCAAGAAAATAGTGTTAAGGCACTGGCTGGATAACACCTCACCTAGTTATGTGGAATGGCTACAAGAATTACTCTTTAACTTAAATATGGAAAAATTTGGAGCTATGAGAAGGGGTTGTTCTTCGAAATTTGATCGAGTTTGGGGCCCCTTCCAAACACTTTATTTGCTCCATTCATAGTCAGCCATTGCAGGACAAGTCAACCCTGGTTCGTTCCCTTATGAGCAGATCTATCTCAACCCTCGTAGCTCGGGGAGGTGGGTATGGGAGGTTAGGTAGGGTAGTCAAATCGGGTGGGGTTAGCACCAGAAAATTGTTGTGTTCATTTTCTAATGGTACATTGTAAATGGCACTGTGCTGTCACAGATTATCTTCTGTAAAGCTTTGTCCTTCATCTGAGTGCCGACAGTATGTCAATAAACTTGAATTTAAAAAAAAAAAAAAACAGAAATGCCACTCTGCTGCCCCCTCCCTACTCACTAGATATAATAGGAAACAGATAAAACAAGGAAGAAACAACCCATTCCAATCCCCAATAAACAGACCCACAAACCCCCAACAAACAAACCCCCCTGCAATCATACAACAGCACACTTCCCCCAAAAAGAAATATAGTCAGATCCCAACAATAATCCTCCCCACAGCAAACAGTACATACACTGACAGGCCCATGGTGAATCCAAACTGACCCCCACCTCCCAACTAGAGATGCAGCGAATTTAAATTTCATTGATGCAGTGCTTGCGAAGTGGGCACTTCGTGTTGTCACTCTGCTATGCAGAGTGGCCAACATGAAAGGCTCACTTCGTCTTGTAATTATTACTTCACGTTGTCATTCCACCTTAACGCAAAGTAAGGTGAAGTGACAACAATACTGGCAGCTCCCCACACACACATTCACCAGAATTAATGTGCATCCCCAAAATGCTACTGTCTTGTGTCTAGAAAACTCCACAGTGCTGACGAAGTAAAATTAGTTCACAACAAGAAATGCAGTCTCCCAGAATTAATGGCACACTTAGTCATGCATGCAGTGGTCACACACAGTCACCAGAATTAATGTGCATCCCCAAAATGCTACTGTCTTGTGTCCAGAAAATTTCCCAGTGCTGACGAAGAGAAATGAGAGCGTAACAAGCAATGCAGTCTCCCAGAATTAATGGTGCACTCAGTCATGTGTGCAGTGTTCACACACAGTCACCAGAATTAATGTGCATCCCCAAAATGCTACTGTCTTGTATCCAGAAAATTCCCCAGTTCTGATGAAGTGAAATGAGAGAGTAACAAGAAATGCAAAGTCTTCCAGAATTATTGGTGCACTGCAAATGCACAGAAAGATTAAAATTATGCTACACACTCTAGAGATGCAGATGCAAATGCACAACACCACCTAACCAGTGCTCACAAGTCACAAATTCAAATTTGGAAAAGAATACCTTTTGCAGGTTGGGGGGGTGGTGCACGGCAGTAACAGTCCACTACCAGTGAAGATACCGCAAAGCAGTGCAAAGAATTCATGCAAGTGTGGTGGATAGCAGGTTCACACTGCTGCAATTACTCTGTGGCACAATAAAAGGTGTCTGATTTAATGGCATGCATCACACACACACTCATGCACACACTACAAGTAATGCTTAGCACATTGAAAACCTTTAGTAATATAACAAAATGTTTTAAACAAATTGAAATTATACACTGCTGCACCACAACAATCAACAAAAAAAGTCAAGAATTACTGAAAATGTTACTGTGTGTACATTAACATAGTTATACAAGAAAAATATAACCAAAACAGAAAGACTGCCTTTTTCTCCCAGTTAATCTACCTACACCACAGACACACCCATCCCCAAAGCACACTTCACAGTACACAGACTGACTGTTCTAAATTAAGATTCAAAATCCACACACAAACAATAAACACTCGATGATATGAGCACAGAAAGGTTTCCTACAAGCGATGTACTAAATTTTGAGCAAACAAAATGACTCAGAAAGGCATTTTTAACAGCTTTTAGAGGTTCTGAATCACAAATCTCTGAGAGCAAACTGTCTCCAGCTACCACTACGCACACACTACCCAGAACTGAGGCTGTGCAGAACAATCTAGAGCCCATGTGACCTGCAATCCCATGAATCACTGCAGAATTCATCTTGGAGCTGAATTACAAGGCGAAGGGATGCGAAGTACATTGATTTCAATGTACTTCGCCTTAAAATTGGAGGAGAAGTGGTTTTGGTAAAGGCAAAATAATGCGAAGTCATTGGTTTCAAGGGACTTCACGTTCCTCATTATGATGCAAAGTACTCCGCTTTGCATTGCGGATTATGTTGCAGATTCCACATTACTCTGCGAATCACTTGTGAACAGGGGCGCTAACCACTTTGCCCCACCACTCACAAACTAGTCCTCTCTCGCCTCCCCAACCAAAACTCCCATGCAAAAGGGTTATATATAATGAAGACGGGAATAACTTACACCTAAAACCAGAGTTTCAATAATTAACAGTATTATCATAATACCCTAATTATAAACAGGTATCAATAAAATAGCAACCCAACAAATATCAATTTAAGCAACCTAATAGTATATCAATAATGAAATGATATCTCCCCTTAATACACAACACCCCTCTGCCCTGCAGCATCCAATATGAAGGTAAAACATGGAAAGGAGGGATAGCTAGGCAACTAACAATCAAACATGTCCCAAAAATAACACACTGATTGCATAGGGCATTGTAAAAATGTGAATACTAAGCTTAAAGTGGTGGTCTGTACAGTTCAGTAGGGTGAGGCCCATAAGGCTGTATGGCTCCTTAACCTAAAAAACCAAAAATCAGGAATGTAGACATCAGCATATCAGATGAAAGGAAAGTCCAAAGTTGCTGTACAAAAACCCCAGGACATCAGTCTCTGCAGTGAAGTCTACACGAGTGAGCACAAGTAGGTTGTTTTTGCCCAGGGGCAACATTACACAACCAAGTTACAACAATCATCTACAAAGAAATGGCCCATAGATATAAACTGGTATGTACAGTTATAGTCTTAGGAATGAATAGGGGCCACAAAATAGAAGTAGAACAATCCTCTCTAAATAAAACTCCACAGTTGAGCCACCAGGAGCCTGGATGTACACTCACATAGCAAGAACGACTACTGTACCTGCCATGAGGACTGATACAGTCTTGAGGATTGCAATAACACTGGCCACTTTTCAAAGAGGATCCCTGTCAGGAAGTAAAATGAGGTAAAGTAAGAACGCCCCTATAACCATTGTTAAGGAGCTGGAATAATCCACAAATGGTGAAAAGGGATCCAGCAGCAAACTACTCTACAATTCCCTCATCAACCAAAACTCCAAGGGCTCCTTCCAATGTGAGCAGACGAATAAGAGCAATGCAGGCTTACAAAGTGCTTCGAACCAGGATTTTGTTTTGAACCAGGAAACAGCTCCAGGGAATGATGTAGATCCAGTTGACTGGTTTTGATAGGAAGCACATACCAGACCACAAGAACAGAACAGAGCAGAGAACACGCTACTGCACAGGCAATAAGTAGATCAGGCAGTTACTATAGTGTTGAGGATAGGATTATTAAAATAATACCATCAGTCCAGCACTGTTGTTCGAATAGGAATCATGACTCAATGTGAACCAAGGGTAGGTCACTGCAAAAAAGCATTGCAATGCAAAATCACAGATCGAACAAGGAAAGCACTATATTTAAGCATTATAGGACTAGTCATAAAAAAGACCCCCATTAGCACAGTTCAAATGGGTCAGTGATCCTTGAAGAGATCAGGTAGGAGAAGTTGAAGATTTTCCAATGCTTTCTCCACAGTTTCAAAATGTTTCCAGGAGTCATTTATTAGGACATGGAGACAGGCAGAGTAGATCATCTTAAATTTAATCCCAGTTGCAATTAATTTACTCATTATGGGGTGGAAGCTAGCCCTACTTTGCCGAACTGTGCCAGGTGGGTCCTGTGCAATCCGTAGCCAAGAGCCTTCCCAGGACACTTCTTTTAAATCCTGGACTTTATTCAGCAAATGCTGCTGGTCTAGCAAACAACAGAGTTACTTACTGCAAACTATAGACTATTATTCTACGGGTTACATACCGTAGCAATGCTTTTCAGAATTCTACAGAATTAAAAAGACATTACGGAAAACATTTTGAAAGCAGAATTGCCTTTCCATATAAATTCCACTGGTTCATTTTTACATTACAGAAAGCTCAAGAGTTCACCAGTTTAGCAAACTACTTTGGCTCCAAATACGGTAACTGTAATAGGGAAAAACAGACCAAAATGGGTAGGGGAGCCTTGAGTCAGCAATAAATATGAATTATTGAAGTGTACTTGTGGCAACTGCTGTTGGCATACATCTGCTGTAGATTATTGTTTCTGATGTTGTGGTCGAGTCAGCAAAAAAAAACCAAAAACTGCCACAACTCAGTTTGAGATACAGTACAATAATAGTTACTATTCATTGTTGACCTCAAGACATATACACATCATAGTCTCCATCTCTTCTTTGTACCTCATGCCAATTACTACATACTTCCCTGCAGCACCATAGCTTCTGCAATGATATGTTTAACTTTATAATAATAATAATTCTTCATTTTTACTGTGTCTTTCCAAAACCATTGAGTTTATGATGGATATGGGTGCTATTAACTGGGAATGCATGCAGCTGATTCCATCAGTTGATGAGACGTGGGAGTTTTTTCTTAGTGAGTTTTTTAAAGTTTGTAACAAACAGGCTCCAGTTAAATCTAAGATTTTGAAACAAAATCATGCGCTGTGGTACTCAAATAAGCCCAGAAAATTAAAATCATTAAGGGACAAGGCATGGTACCAAGCTAAGGTAAAAGGAAATAAACAGAATTGGGATAGTTTTAAAAACCTACAAAGCACATATGTTAGGAAAGTTCGCAGCCAAGGAATTGATGATTTGAAGGTGTTGAATATTGATGGTCATATGTTACCATTGTCTCAACAGGTATTGGATCAGCTGAATGAATATTTTGGTAAAATGGGAGTGCCTGGGTCATTGGAGCCATCTAGCACCAGGGGATTGTGTCAACTATTACAGTTGAGAGACTATGGTCACATTGAACCTTTTGCTTTTAAGGAAATAAAAGTACAGACAGTTATGAGAGAAATATTGGATTTAAACATATCAAAAGCTACAGGATTGGATAATATTCCATCAAAGATGCTTAGATATGCTGCCCCAATTATAGCTTATCCCCTGACCTATTTGTTTAATAATTCACTAAAAACAGGATCATATCCATTAGCTTGGAAACAATCTAAGGTCATACCTATATTTAAGGGTGGTAGTAGGACAGAGATGAATAATTATAGGCCAATTTCCCTTACACCTCAAATATCCAAATTATTAGAAAAAATTGTTGCCGTTCAATTGAGATAGCATTTGGATTCTCTTGGCTTACTTAATAGGATGCAGTCGGGTTTCCAGAAGCTACATAGCACAACTTCTGCACTTGCTAAGGTGGTGGGAGACATTCAGTCAGCCCTGGACAAGAGGACATCTGTGGGGGCCATTTTTGTGGATTTATAAAAGGCTTTTGACTCATTGGACCATGATGTCCTCCTGTCCAGGGCAGCATCACTTGGGATGGTGAGTCAGAGTGGAAAGTGGCTTAGTTCATATTTGAACAATAGGAGTCAGAAAGTTTGTCTGGGTGGATGGGAATCACGTTTTGTGTCTGTTGGATCGAGGGTCCCACAGGGCTCCATCCTGGGGCCTCTGCTGTTTAACATATATGTTAATGGACTGCCTTTTATGGATGCCAAAATAATGTACTATCTTTATGCTGATGATACCATCATATATACATTTGATAAATCTATCGAAGTGATACAAAATAGGCTTCAGTTAGCCTTTGATGAATTTCAGGCTTTCCTGAGGGATAGCAGGCTGGTCTTGAATGTAATGAAAACACAGACCATGGTTTTCCATCGTAAAAATGATATGGTGGATAGTGTGGCCCTGGGATTGGTTTCCTTTTGGGGGACCCTAATCCAACAAGCACATACATACAAGTATTTGGGTCTTTGGATCAATAGTTTGTTGAATTGGGATATTCATATTGATAACTTGGTTAAAAATGTGAATAAGAGGATAGGGACCCTTTATAGGGTCAGATCAGCAATGACTATGGAAATAAAGAAAAGGGTGGTGAATGTGATGATCATTCCCATTATTGAATATGGGGACATATTTTATTCTTGTGGGAGAAAACAAGATCTAAAAAAAATAGAAGTCTGTTATAATAATCTTGCCAGATTTATTTTGGGGGCTCCTAGATTAACTCACAAATGTTAACTATATAATCAATTAGGATGGCCCACCTTATTGGAGCATAATCATGAACATCTATTGGCATTTAGGTATAAGAGTTTGATGGGCAAATACCCAGGGCATGTTAAAAATAAACTGTCCTTTAGAAATAAATTGGTTTCATTAAGATATTGCCAAGTGCCAAGCTTGGAATTGCCAAACTGTAGTTTGGAAATTGGATGACAATCTATATATTATAGAGGGGTGTTGCTATGGAACACTATCCCTGTGACATTACTGTCATCTAATGTAAAAAACCTATGGGCACATATAAAATGCTGGAGTAGGAATAGCTTACGCCAAAAAAGATACTGCTGTGTAGCTAAATAGTGTAAGTTTGATAAAGTGTAGTAAATTGGAAAGTGATTAAGTTTTTAGTAATTTCATTATAACCTTGTGAGAATGATTTAAGTTGTATGTGATTTTTATGTTTAAGTGTGTATGGTTTTTATTTAGTTATAATTATTATAAGGTTTGAGAATTTGTTGCTGACTCACTGTAATGCAATGCATTATGTAACTTATTGTACTGACTTTGTATGGGACCTTGTTGAAAGCTAGCTTTGCTCAACCGAGTCTATCCTTTATTCACACGAAACTCGATGAATAAAAATATTTTACTACTTCTGCTACTTAACAGCAAACTTCACATAAAAACAGTACAATAAACGGAAATACAATAAATACTGAATTCATAAAATACAATAAAATATCATCATCAGGGATATGCCATCAGCCACAAATGGGTCTTTAACACCTGTTTAAATTCCTCCATGGACGTGCATTCCTGAAACGAGTGGGGTAGAAAATTACAAAGGGTTGGGGCCACATACATAAAGGCATGGGCCCCCAAAGATTTGAAAAAAAAAACTTGGAATATCTAGCAACCCCTCGTCCGCTGAGCGGAGTGATCGCCTAGGGCAGTAGGGTACCAGTAGCTCTTTCGAGTAGTCTAAGCCCAGTCTGTGTAGGGCTTTATAAGTCAGAAGACTGACTTTAAAGGTGGTCCACCACTGTATTGACAGCCAGTGCAGTTCGTGCAGCACCGGAGAAATATGACAGGAACGGGAAGTACCCGTCAATAACCTGGCCGCAGTGTTCTGCACAAGCTGCAAATGGCAGATATCAATCCCTGGTAGCCCTAGATACAGGGAGTTGCAATAATTAAGGTGCAAGTTCACAAAGGCATGGACCAATGTAGGCAGGTCACTGGATGGAACTAGGTGCTTAATCCTGGAGATGTTCCTCAGATGGTAAAAGGATGATTTGACAACTGCCGACACCTGTGATCACAGTGTCAGTCTGTCATCAAAAATCATCCCCAGGTTCTGCACTCATTCGGAGGTAGGGAGCTGGGAGCTGCCCAGAAAAAATCCTGAGGGCAAACCAGCTCCCATCCCCTCTATCCGGTGACCCGGGTTCACAACCATCACCTCCGTCTTCTCCGAGTTCGACCTCAGCCAGCTCAGATTCATCCATTTCTGGATTTCAATGAGGCAGTTATTAAATACCGAGAGAGCTCTATCCTGGTCAGGTGCAAAAGATAGGTAGAGCTGGATATCATCAGCATAGCAGTGAAACCTCAGCCCATTCCTTCTTACAATGTCTTTGAGGGGCAGCATGTACATTGCGAACAACATGGGGTACAACACCGAACAATGAGGAACCCCACAAGACAGAGCGACTGGGCCAGAAGAATTAATCCCCGACACCACCCTCTAAGTTTTGCCTGTGAGGAAAGATCTAAACCACCCGAGGACTGTACAAGACAGGCCACAGATTAACCTCAGGCATTTGAGAAGTACCCCATGGTCCACAGTGTCAAATTCTGAGGATAGATTGAGAAGAACCAAGACGAAATGCCTCTTTTGATCTCTTGCCATCAAGAGATCATTGAGCACCCGAACCAGCACAGTCTTGGTACTATGCCTCTTTCAGAAACCAGTCTGGAGTGGTTCATAAATGTCATGGATGGGCAAGTGTTTCTCCAATTGTATGGCCACTACTTTCTCAATCACCTTCCCCACAAAGGGAAGTTTAAAGATTGGTCTGTAGTTGGCATGGCAGTCTGGGTCCAGAGAAGCTTTCTTCAGGAGGGGCATCAACACTGCCTCCATCTAGGAGCTAGGAAACTCACCCGTCTCTAAGGAGCACCAAACTATCCGTGCTAGGACTGGGCCAATAGTGTCACAACAACCCTTTATCAGGGAAGTTGAGCCCGGATCCAAACTACAGCATGTAGGGCACATACCCTGGACAATCTGCATGACATCAATGAACTCTGGCTGGTCAAAGGAACTCCAGGAGAGCCTAGGAACAGTGACCGGGCACTGATCCACAGCTTCTCCCATAGATGATGCAGGATGGAATGCCACCCTGATGTCGGCCACCTTAGCAGCAAAGAGGCGAGCAAGCTCTTTATACTCTACTTGTGAAAAGGTTCTTCGAATCTGCAGGTAGGCTGGGTTGCACAGTCTGTCTACAGTTTGAAAGAGCTGAGCTGGTCAGTTTTGAGCAGCCGCAATCACCCCAGACAGAAACTCTGCCTTCTTATGGGAGATTGCGGAATAATAGACTTGATAATGTTCCATCAGTCTAAGATGGTTGGCATCAAGGGCAGATCTCTGCCAGCAATGGTCTAATCTTCGTCCTTGTCACCGAATCTCCCTCAAAGTCCCATCAAACCATGGGGACTGAGGGCAAAGGGGGAGAGGACGAACACGGACAGGAGCAATGATATCCAGAGCCGAGGAGATGGCTTTATCGTAGGCCAAGACCAAGGCATCTGAGTCATTGCTCACTCCTGAAAGCTCTGATAGGTCAAGCACCACTGCCAGGCCCTCAGAGCTTATGTCTCACAAAGGGTGGCACCTGACCATCTTCACAGGGGTAGGCCTATGAAGGGGGGGAGCAAAAACTGAACCCCACGTGTAATGATCAGATCATCTGACAGGTTCCACCCCCAAATTGAAGGCTTCGATCCCCAGGAGGAAGACTAAGTCAAGGGAGTGACCACCTTTATGAGTGGCAAAGGTAACAACTTGTGTAAGGTCCAAAGATGTCATCAATTGGAGGAAGTATTATCCAAATTGTGAGAGTTCGTCATTGACCCAGGCATTGAAGTCACCCAGGACCATCAGCCTGGGTGACTCAAATGCCATCTCAATGATAAAGTCTGCTACTTCCTGCAGGAACCACTTCTCATCACCTGGTGGGCGGTAAACTAGGGCGATCCTACAACCCACACCTGCCACTATAGTACATTCGAATGACTCAGCCTCCTCAACTGGTACACTCATGAGGCCCAGTTCAGTCTTGAAACAGACCGCAACCCCCCCCCAACAGTCCAACCTCAAACAGTGTAACACCGAATACCTGGCTGGAATAGCAGCCTCTAATATGGGCCTGCATTTTCATCCAGCCAGGTCTTGGTAATGCACGCCAGATCCACTGATCCAGCAAGGTCTGCAATAACTGCAGTCTTATTCTTGCTGGATCTGGCATTACACAACACTGCTCGGGTAGGATGGACTTCTGGAGCTGCTCAGGCTACTTGCCTACCAAAGTTGATGGTGCCCATTGTGATTAATATTTCATATTATACAATGGCAAGAAAGAATCATGGACAGTCATTGGTCAGTCTGGGGCTGAACTCATGATGTTATCCCAGCATAACATCACGATCTAGTCCCTGCACACTAGCTGACCACATCAACTATTAATAAAATGAATCACTTCACGCAGTCCACTTCATGATCCCTGCTTTGCATACTGCTTGCTCGCTTCCCCGATTCCCGCTCGGCAAAAGTGTTCAGTCTCCGGCTCATTTACTGATAAAAAATACACAAAATGACCAAGAAAACCCAACACACCTTACACACTTCCCTCAAAATAACAAAATGTTCCATTTCACATTTCTATTTCATGAATCGTCACCGAGTGACCCCAATGATTAAGCGAGCAAGTATGCGACTCATCAACAGTCACGCGTCTCTGTCTTTAAAAGGCTTGCCTACTCCTAACGTCACTGTGTTGATTTTCCCCAAATGGCAGCACGTAAAACAAATAAAAAAAATTCTCCCTGCAACCTCCTTACCTTCTCTCATCTTTCTTCGTAGAACTCTTCACAGCACACAGTGGCTGGGCAGATAAAGGTGCTGGGGGGGGGGGGCAGACAGATTCCCAACCAGCAGCAGCATTTAAAGCCGATCATGAAAACACAGACAGGGAAACATAAAATCAAAATGTTGTCAAAACACAACTAAAACTACAACACAAATGGGCGTTAACTAAAACTGTCACCACTGACAAATGTGCTATGAGGACAACAGACTCAGAGCCACACAAAAAAAACCCACAGCAGCTCTACCTACTGGCTGAATCAGCACTATTTTTTCATAAAGTAACACTACTCATTCATAAAAATGACAAAAATATATTTTAAAAGTAATTTCTCTTTTTTTCTTGCACCACAAAGAGCCATTGTATAATAGGAATAATGCACTCCAGGTTGAGTCATGCTGGGATAAATTCTGGGCTGATTAGTCGCACTAGGGCAGCCTCTTGCCTAATCACCCCAGGCGTGACGTTATCCAAGCACAACACACACCCTGTCATGCATTATTCCTTTATTATAGCTTCTATTATTTTTATGTTATGTGTTTTATATATAATAAACAAAAAAATAGTAATATAGTAGTATAATATACACATATTTTCATATTTATATAACGAGGCAAAATGATCTGTGATAATGAATGTTTTTGTATAGAACTAGTCAAATTCAATGTTTTTATTTTACTGTATTATTATTAGTACTGTATTATTTGTATTGAATTGAAAGAACTTTACTGTTCAGTCATGGCCCATTACAAAGCAAGAAAGTTTGAATACATGGTACAGCAATATCTGCACATGGCACACTAACATAGAATTATATACAATACAAATTATATCATAGACATACAAAGGTATATATTAAGAACATACACAAATGTTCAGGTAATAAATAGCTTGCACATTTTTACACTAGAATTAATCAGTTAAGAAATAGGCACTTATTTGTGCTTCTTTTGTATGACTGAGATAGCTCTGAAGTAGGCTGCTACTTGCTTAATAATAAATGTGTCTTCTACAGACAGCATTATCTCTAGCATGATCCTTCTATCCCTATTTCCAATTTGGGAACAAGTTATGGGATTAACCAGTGGGTCTGTGGTTTAATGTACAAGGGGCAATCAAATATCACAATATATATCTTCTATATCTTGACAATTGCAACTGCAGCAGTTTGCCTTTGGTTCAATCAGATTCCTATATCTTGCATTTAGCACATTACTTTTGAAGAGTTCCATTCCAAATCTAGTATATACATTTCTCAGGTCTACATCAGTTAACACAGCTAAATAAAATCTGTAAATGTACAAATTGTCTTTTTGAACCAGCCACAGAGCAATTCTTAGCTTTGTTATTGCTTCACAGGTCCTGTCCCTTGAAATAGTTTATAATTTTATTTGTACAATACGATTTATATTTCAAGCTGACTGTGACAACCTTGTTGACATACAGTAGCCATTTAGACACTGAAATTCAGATTTATATGACAGTTTCAAGATGTTTAAGCCAGATTTACTGTGTACATCCCAAGCTGCTCCATTTCTTTTTTTCCAATAAATATTCATAAGGTGACCTGGAAGGATCCATTCTAGTAATAGTAATCCAATATCCTATTAACCTTAAAGTGGACAGGTTTTCATGCTAGGAAGTCCCAGTTCGGCTCTAACCAGGGGAGCAAGTAATGAACCTCCAAGGCCAAGAACTGTATGAAGCATTTTATGAAGTGGGGTTTTAGTTTTTCCACAATCCCGTATTTCACTTAAATAAATGCCTGGGGAATATACTTAGCTTGCACATCTTTTAAGAAAGGAATGACAGTGTTGCCACTGTATTTAAGATTCAATTTAAGGAGTGCATGAGATGTTTGATTAAGTTTTAGAGATTTAACTTTCAAATGTTGTTCCCAGGGCCCATTACTTGAGAAGGTTAGACCTAAATATACATAGGAACTGACTGTCATTAACTGTTTGTTCCCTATTCACCAGAGTTTGGTGAGGTTCTTAGAACCAAACACCATTATCTGGTTTTTATTTTTGTTTATTTGTAGATTATTAGAGCCTGCATATTTGTTTAAAATATTGAGCTTTCTTTGAAGTCCTGATTGTGTTAGGGAAAACAATACCAGATCATCGGCATAGGCCAAGGCTAGACACTGCCCTATGCTGATGCGAGGGGAGTCAGAATGAGACTGTAGAAGTTATACAAGTAATTGATTTATGTATAAACAAGAAAGAACTTGGGCCAAAACACAGCCTTGCCTGACACCTTTGTTTGTCATAATTTTTGTGGAGAGTTGGCCCATTGTTACAGCTCTTATTTGAGCCCAGGTATCAGAGTGTAGATCTTTAATGATGCTAACCAGCTGTGGTTGGAAGCCTTTTTGTAGCATGATTTGCCACAAACTGTCTCTCAAGATATTATCTAATGCGGCACTAAAATCAATAAAGGCCACAGAATTTTTGCTTTCTCAAAAAAACGTACTTCTTAATCAGATGTAATAAAGTAAAACAATTATCTGAAGTGCTATATCCTGCATGGAAGCCTGCTTGGTATTCTGAAATATTCCATTGATTAACTAATTGTTCCAGTAATCTGTTAAGTATGACCATGATGAAAATGTTGCCATTTATATCCAACAGGGATATCGGTCTGCACATTTTGGGGTCAGATATGTCGCCTTTCTTAAAAATGGAAACACCAGCCCGCCGGCGCAGCGGTTGGATTTCCGCTTGTGATGCCAGCGACATGGGTTCAGGAATGGACTCGGGTTGCTGGAGGGCCGGCCGGGGGAGAAGGAAATGAGCGTCTGACGATGGCTTGCCTTCTCCGGGGGGAGGGTGGATACGCGGCTCGGCGCCTGCTGAATCACAGCGGAGGCTGGGAGTATGGCAGGATGTCGGCCCCAATACACTAGGGGAGCAATGGATGTCGGTGTATGCCTTGATGTCAGTGGCACGTCGCTTCTCAGGGGGAGCAAAAAGTGGAAAAATGGTGCCAAGCCGATCGGGTGATGGCCATCCAGAACCCTCACCACTGGGCTCCCAGACCTTCATATGCCATCCCAGCAGCACCCCAGGATCGTTGGTTGGCTGCCAGGGCTGTTCTCCTATGAAGATAAGAGACTCGCCCAGTGAAGGGATATACCGGGGTTACTTAGGGCTGGCTGCGATATGGGGCGGTAGGGGTCAGAGAGTAGCCACGGTGGGAAGTTTGTGTGGGGGCCCAAAGGAGACACTGGCCAGGTATGGGGGCAGGAGTATAAAAAAAAATGGAAACAATGATGGTGCCCCTTCCAAGATGGTGGAATGCAGCTGTTGAATATGAACAAATTGTAAGAGGGGAACCAATATTATGGTCCACAGCACAGGGAGGGGGCACTAAGATAGATCTCTGCCAGGATTAAATCAGGCCAGGGAGCTTTTTTCTTTTTCAAATTAACAATTGCAAGATAAACTTCCTTATACTGTATATCACTGGTCTAAAACAAGACCTGTTTATATCCATTACACATATGGTAAAAAGTATTATTAATTTCAGGGTCAAAAAGAAGATTAGTATAGTGGGTAGTCCATTACTTTAATGTGATATAGGCATCAAACTGTTTTCTGCTATAATTAGTGCCCTTGGCTGTAAGCAGCCAAAAAGATTGCTGGTGATTACTTTCTATTACTGTAAGCATATTTTCCCACTGTTTTAATTGGAAGGCCCTTCCCTTATTTTTCAAAAACTCATTATAAGTGTTTCTTACCTTGTTTAATTATTTGAAAACACTCCTCTTTCTCAAAATGTCTGTTTTTCTGATAAGTTTGGTGAGCAATTATGTTTGTTTGAGGCATTCATTATCAAACCAGGGAGTGCTAGCACTCTTGTCTACATGTTAGATTTGATTTGGACATAGCTATTTTTCTAATGCCTTCCATGCATTTCAATACTATTTTGAGCATTTGATTAATAGTAAGGTCTCCCATGGGAGTGGCCTCCATTTCATTGATAGCATCTTTTATTGATAAGGATATAGCCCTCAGTGTTCTCAAAGTTCCATCTGATATTAGTTTGGTTTCTAATTTCAAAGCTACCTAGTTCCTGTAAATTATCAGCAGGTTTGGGTCCCCAGGTCAAAATCAGAGGGGAGTGATCACTCTCCCCTTTTATGGGAATTGTCAATGAGGACTAGATTTCCATGGAACCATTCTAAAAGAGAAAGTCCAAGGTTGAGGCACCCATGGCATTACAATAGGAAAAATCCCCCTTCAGGTCACCTTTAATTCTACCATTTATAGGGGCAAGATTATGTACTGTAAGTATTTCTATGATCTTTTTACCTGAGGCATTAAGTTTTGGGTCTAAGGAAGATCTACTAAATGTGTACACTTTGTCATATAACCAGCTGTGTATGTCACTATCTGCGTACCCATGAAAACTACCCAGGCATGCATTAAAATTACCACAGACCAAAATACTTTCACAGCCTGTAGTGGCCCAACTATGATGTATCAAAGAACCAAGATCTTTCCACATAGTGGCTGAAAAATATTTAGACTTGATAGGTGGAATGTAAGCATTTAGCAGACAACAGGCAAAATTGAAAGCTTGTAAAAGGAAAGCTTGAGCAAAAGAGGTACTGACTGTAGGATGCCTAGCAAAGTTCTTGTCAATTTTTACCCAAGTTACAAGACCTCCCGATATTCTACCTAATTTTGTTAACTTGTTTCTAGGAACATGGGTACAAGTGTAACCATTCAGAGAGACATCTAGGCCTTCTGAGTGCCAGATCAATTGTTGACAGATAATATGATAATTTTGAACAAAGCTCTTCCAATCTGAATCCACAAATTTATTTGCCAGACCTGAAATATTCAATGAAAGTAGTGCCCAGTCTGAGTTGGCCACCAAACCTTATTTATTTGTGACTTTGATAACTGGGTAGGTGCACTGGTCCAAGGGACTGTCTACAGGCACAATCTTTGCCAGAAGGCATGTGTCAGACATAAATACAGAGTAAAGGTACAAACGAAAAATAACATTGGTAAAACATCAGTGGTCAAAACAGTGGTTGGACATGACAATAAATAATAGCTGTCACAGAAAGGTAAAAATGTTACAAGGAAGCAAGTAGGGAAAACTGGTGGTCAGTGTGCAAACATGGAGTAAAGGCACAAACAGAAAGATAGCATTGGTAAAAACATCAATGGTTAAAACAGTGGAAGGACAGAACAATAAATAATAGTTGAGTACAGAAAGGTAAAATGTTTCAAGAAAGCAAGTAAAAATAATTATTTGTCAGGGTGCAATTTCAAAAACAAGCAGGCAGGAGTAACACAACCCTGGGACACTAGGAACCCACTACCCCCAACTCAGTAATAAGCCCAACCAGACCAAGAGACCCATCAGAAAAAAGAAGAAGGAGAATGAGTGAGCGGGAAGGAACAAAGCTGGGGGAGAGGCGCTACCTGGACAAGCAGTTGTGATGTTAATTAGATGATCTGAGGGTAACAGGAAGTGTATTCCAAAGTGAGGGGGCAGCAACCGATAGGGTGTTGCCACCCATTTTGGTAGAGGTTCTTAGAATCACATGGGGAGGGACAGTAGAGGATTAGAGTATCTTCCGGGTGGTGCGGTGCTCGCAAAGAGAAAAAAGGGGGAAGCAGGGCCTCTATGAATTATAGCATCAGGGAGGCATCCAAGAGTATAATCAAACTGGCCTTGCAATGAGAGCCATCCGAGGGAGCTATATAGGGTGCACTTGGAATAGGGGGCAGACAGGGCACAGCGGCAGATGCTGTTGTAAACAAACAAGTCTGGCCTACAGGGCAGTAGAGATGTGAGTGTAAATTGGCAAGCAGTAGTCCAGGATTGTGAGCACGTTGCCACTAGCTAAGGCAAGATGTGCCTCAGCAGTCAAGTAGGGTTTGACATGATAGGCAGCACTAAGTTTCTGATTTATCCTATGGAATACAAGATTTTATATGGTCAGAGAAGGAGAGGGTAGGATCAGGGGTAACCCACAAGTATTTGAAGGATGGGATGACTTCAAGGGCAGGGCCATCAGGAGGGAGGATATGGAGAGAGGAGTTGGCTTTAAGAGTTTTGGCTAGGTAAGGTTTGGACCAAAACAGCATAGCCTTGTTTTTTTTGTTTTTTTTGCGTTAATCAGCATCAGATTGGAGGAGAGCCAGTTTTGGGCTACACAATAATTTTGGGTGAGGATGGTCGTCTGCATAAAGGAGGGATTCGCAGGAGAGGCAGTCAAAAGAGAGAGTATTAACAAATATCGTAAAGAGCAGGAGGCCCAAGATGGAGCCTTAGTGTATCCTGGAGGATACCAGCATGGCAGGAGATGTGACACAGCCAATACACACTGATTGGGAGAAGTTGGAGAGGTAGCTCTGGAACTAGGTAGTGGTCCCTGCAGAACAGCTGATAGCATGTAGCTTGGAAAGGAGGAGTGGATAATTTACAAGATCGAAGGCTTTAGACAGGTCCACAAAAAACACACCAGTGGCATGCCCCCGGTCCATGTTCATGAGGATGTGGTCGGTAAATAAAGTCAGGGCTGTAGTGGTGCTATGGAGCCTATGGAAGCCATGCTGCTGATTGCATAAGATATTGTAGTTTTCAGTGTACTCAGATAGCTGCTGGTGAACAACCCATTCAAGGAGCTTTCTAAGGTAAAGGAGGATGGATACAGGGTGATAGTTATCTGATGAGAGGGGGTCACTAGATTTGAAAATAGGAACCACCTTGGCTGACTTCCAGGGGAGAGGCATGAACGAGATAGACAGGGCAAGATTAAAGATAAAAGAGAGAGGTTTGACTATCACTGAGGAAACAGGTTTGAGAAAAGCAGGGGAGAGGCCATCAGAGCCCAGACTGCCCAGATTGGGCAGGCCCTTTAGGAGTTTAAAGGTGTCCTTGGGGGAGATGGTCTTGAAGCAGAAAGGGGGAAAATAGGGGTAGCAATCTGGGGGGCAGTGGTGGATAGGGGAGTGGAGCAAAACCCTGGGTTGGGGGACTGACTAGGTGGAGGGTGGGCATAGCGAGGGAAGGGGGGGAGGTAGGAGGAAGCACATGACCACTGGCTAGGGGAACTGCTAGAGGGGAGTTTGCTGAGGAGGACCAACAGGTCAGATAATTTGTGGTTAAGTGCCATGGCTACCTCGGCTGGGTCAGTCAAATGGCCTGCAGGGGAAGTAAGTTGAATATTGGTGCTGCCAGAGCGATGAGTGAGAAGTGAGTTAATAGAGGCCCAGAATTTGCTGGAATTTCCAAAACTCTGCAGGTTGGTGTAATAATTCCATTTCAGGGTTCTGGTCATAATCTTGTATCAGTTGCAAAAATACTGATATTCATTCCACAGGGTGGGGGAAAGGGTCAATTTATGGGCAGACCATTTTCAGTCCCTCTCTTTCGTGAGGGTGAGGAGTTCTTTGGTGATCCAATAGGTGCAGCCACCTCTAACTCTCTGAGTAGTGATAGGGAAGTGGCAGTCCTGGATGTCCATGAAGTGAGTGACAGCAAGAGACACATCTGTAAGAGCATATAAGCCCTGCCAGTTAATAGTCCAAAGATCATCAAGTAGTAGGGAAGTGTCAGGTTGGTTAAAGCTGAGGAAGTTTAGATATTTGGGAGGGGGTAGGGGGCCTTTGAGGACCAAATGACAAAGGTAGGGGAGTGGTAACTCAGGGAGTCAGACAGTGTGCCAGCTTGTATAACACGGTTACTACAGTTGGTAATCACCTAGTCAATTAGGGAGTGAGTAGAGGTACAAGGGTAAGTCGAGTAGGGAGGGTGATGATTTGTGACAGGTTATGCTGTTTAAGCATGTTAGCGTAGTCATTTTCTTGGGTGTCCAATCAGTTGAGGTTGAAATCACCTAGGAGGATAACTTCCCTGACAAGGGAGAGATACCCAAAACCATTGAGTAGGCTTTGGAGGCTGGCCACGCCGATATCCAGTGAACACAGCACCCGTAATTGAATGCATACAAAAATGGTGACTCAATTACGGCACCTGTGTTCAGGGCAACCTGGTAGGTTAGTGCCCAGATACTGGGGTGGGCAAAGTAGGGTGACGGTAAGCTACCCGCATACTCACACGCACATGTGTGAGGGGAGAGGAAGGGGAGGGAAGGTATGAGGGAGGGGGTGTGGCAGGCAACTGCCGAACTGGTCTGCTAGCATGGTGAGGAGGGTGGTGGTTGGGGCGGGGTTCAGGTCCTGCACTTTTTTCTGGCTGCCAGCTTTTTCTTTTCAAAATATTTCACCCCAAACATGCACCCCCCCTGGAGTTGAGAATCCTTTAGTAGGGGGTGTGGGGGTGAAGCCCCCTTCATTAAAAAACACACCCTTGGATCTTGGGCACCCTTTTTCCAGTTGCCATGAATGTGCATCAGCGAAATTCATCTTCTGTGATGTACACTCACCGTAATGGTGATTGCTATTCTGCGATCAATGTTATGTCGTAGAACCGACTGGACACCCATTCAGGGGGTCATAGCAGATGCTTACCCAAAGTTTCTTACTTTCACCCAATGTAACTTCAACAATGAGCCATTCGCTGGGAGAATCATTGTCAGTACAGAGGGAGGTGGTGGCAGAGAGAGGTTCCCTAACAAGGATAGCAATGCCACCACATTTTTTTTTTCACCAGGCCTGTCTTTGTGTAAAATGGTGTAGCCAGAAGGTAGGAACATAAAGTCTGTATGATGTGGCTCAAGCCAGGTTTCTATGAGACAGAGTATGTGGGGTTTATGTAAAGCAAGTCAAGCTTCAAGGTCACTGAACTTTGCAGACCTATCTTGCCTTTCTCCACCGTTACTACATTAAGTCATGAGTCTTGGTCAGACAGTGCTGAAAATCTGTTACCAGTATGTTGAAAATTGGTTGATGCTCTGACACAGTTGGGTGGTCAGCAGGGACCTGACAGCACTTGGTTGTTTATTAGCAATGAAATTGCTACTATCCATAGGACAATTGTCCTCCATGGCTCCCCAGTCTATTACGTGTATGCCTAACCTATCAAATCTATCTGTGCAGGCCAAAAGCGTATTGTAGACATCCCATGTAGTTATGTTGATTGAGGAGGCAGTATAGCGCAGTGGTTTAAGGCTCTGAGCTGCAAACCTAGAGACCTAGGTTTGAATCCCACAGTCCCCACTTGCACAATGTGTGACCCTGAGCAAGTCATTTAACTTCCTTGTGCTCCCAGGCCACACCTTTAAACAAGTTATCAGCTTAGTGTGTCTCTCCTGGTTATAACATAAATAAAAAATTACATGATCATTATCAGCATCATGGCCAATGCATTTTGGAGCAAGTGAATCAACAGTCAACAAAGGTATATTTAATGTATGTTCAAATAAGTCTTTCAGTATAATTCCTTATTTAAAGTCTGTTTCATCTAGAGTTCTGGGTAGACCAAATATATAGAGAGAGTTCTCTTGGGCATTCTGTTAGCTTCTGCATTCAGTTTTATATGGTGGATATCAATAAGGATTTCACTCTCAATTATATGAATGTCCAGATCATCCAAGAATGTTGCCTTTTGTAAAATCACATTGGGCATATTTGCTGTTTGCAATAATAAATCAATTTGTGCATGAGTACTCCTATATGATCTTCTGTGGGCTTTGAGAATCTTCATACTCCCATGGGAGAATCGTAGGAAGTGCACACACAGATTTAAAAGGGTGTTTTTTTTTAGTTTGCCTTCATTTTCTTTTGGCAAGTCCTTAAATCCAATTATACTAATTTGGGAGTTGTCAATCTTTTTAACAGCTGCCAATATATTCTGTTTATCTTTGTTTACATACTCCAAGTGGCAACCAAATTTGCCCAGAGCATCGTTTATCCAAATGTGATTAGCTAGTCGAGGTGACATACAGAATAAAAAGGCAGTCTATGCCTTATTCATCTTTGTCTTTTCAAACTTGTGCAAAATCTTTCTCCAAAATGTGGAACCCAGAGGATGCCTTTAACAGGTGCACAATCTTATCCTTGTTGGTTGCGTCTGACCTGTTAAAGTCCCAAGCATAGCCACAGAGGCATAGGATTGCACAATTATCAATGTCTATTAACTATACTTCATTTGGGGATAGCATGTTTTTGAGTTTTGGAGGGTTCACAGTTGTAAACCATAATGGGGGGGGGGGTCAGAACATTTCCTCATGTCTGATCATATAGTTTTTAATTCTCCTTCTAAGGTATTAAGTGCCTTGCTAATCATGTGTGTGCCAGTGTCTAAACTGTTAACCCATTTTACGTTTTTTTCTGATACAGTTGTGATGTCAAATCCTGTGATTCCCTAGAGCAGTTTGTATCATCTTTTAAATTCACTTGGTTTACAACATCCTCCATTCCCTTTGCCTCTAACTGGGTTCCCTTATTGCTATCCTTACTGACATGTGACACTAGATTTATAGTAGTGTAGACTCTATCAGTCACTTCAGTGGATATTTGCATTTCTTGGGACACAATCTTACTCATAGTTTTGCTCATATTATCTGTGTTAGATTTTTTACACTTTTTCATTTTTTGAATCTCTTTTTTTGCTTTGTTTTATCTGGGCATGAGAGAATTTCTACCAGTGAAAAATCTGGTCTTATAAGCTTGGGGTCTTCCATAGCAAAACAGGGAGAATATAAAGAATCCAGAGCAATTCTATTTAGTTTAACCAGTATGTTTTCTAATCTATAATTATTAATAGTAATATTTTGTTTGATAGTTTCCACCTCATTTTTCAATCCCACCACTTGGTTCAGAATCATTAGGTGAGCAGCATAAGGGTTCTTTATGAAGTCCTTTAGGTCTTCGCTTAATGCAAAAGCACAGTTTGCTATTGCATCAGTAGAAATACTGTTACTTTGATTTTTGATAGCCGAATCATATTTCTTTAGGCCTAAGATGGTGGATTGTAACTCTTCTAACACCACATTCAGGTCTGTGTGTAGGTCAGGTGGCCCAAGGCTCTTGCAGGTTGTTATTGGAGTATAAGTCTCTGGTGTATGCATCTCTGGTGAAAAAGCCAATGAAATGTATTCGCAGAGTTCAGAGCTGGATTGGAGGGACTCCTCATCTCTAAAGGGTATCTGGGGAAATTCCCAAATTCCAGTCTCCTTTGTCCCAGAAAGCTCAATCGCCGTTTGCTGACTTCATGCACTCTTTGGACTATCTAATTTGTTTGCAGCTGATACTGTACTTTCCTGACTACAAAAAAATTAAGTCAGCTGCAGCAAATAATTTGGGTGTGGATGAAAGTCTGGAAAGCTCTGAGAACTCAAAGAATCCTGAAGGATCTGCATTCAGAGACCCGAGTTTAGGTGGTGTCTCTGACTGCCTGTTTAATGTGTTAAAATGTTCACTAATTTTTGTCTCTTTAGTTTGATACATGATAGCTTGCTCAGACTTATTTAACTTTTTTTGGGTGCTTTTATTTCTCTTACTCCTTACTGGACTAGATCTGCTATTGGGCATCAACTTTCTTTGGTTACTTGTATTTCCCTTCAATTCCCCAGACATCTGACTGTTTCCTTCAGTATTTTGTATGGTGCATATATTGAGTTTTTCTGTATCCTTAACCTTATTCCCCTGGGAAGGGGCCTGTTCTAATTCAATTTCCATTTCAGCCTCAGCAGCTTGTTTCCTAGTCAGTACCATATCACACAATCCATATCACTTTGTTAGCAAGAAGCAGGGAACAAGCAGACAATCAATAAATAAATAAGTGAAATGGAAAAAGAGCTTGAATGTAGTACAGGTTATCTCAATAAGCAGACAACTGATAAATAAATGAGTGAGAGATGGAAAAAAAGCTTGATTGTACTACAGGTTAACTCTACTGAGTAGACAAGATAAATCCAACTAGGTCTATCTTTGAAAATCAATCAAAAAGTCAAAAGTCGATAATACGGTTCTTCTTATACTGTGTAAAAGTTAATTATAAAATACATAAATAAATGTGTCACGTATTACTTCATGGCCCAGTTCAAAATGCAAATCCAAAGCTATTCTCCTTAATCCCAGTATAATGGCAGTGACAACAAACCAGGCAGCTTTTACTTTTTTTTGTGTTAGCCTTGCAATTGTAGTTTGAGGCTATGCCAAGTATCCCTGTCTGGTCATCTCTATCAGGAAAACAGGCAAATTTGGAAGGGCTGAGCAGCTTAATGCATTTCTCTAGGTCCGCACAGTAATCACCTCTTGTCTTAGGCCGAAAGCCAGAAAGGGTTTTTAATGTGACATCCTCTAATCATAAAAACATAAAAAGAGGATAACAAATATTTAGTAGATACCCTTTATGCCTATGCCAATACTTGTATCTAAACCCTAGTAACCTAATTCAGCCAGTTCTGGTTTGTGTATTACAGTAACCCAGTCTAATCAATTCTGCTGATTAAATACATTCATATGGATTTAAAAAAACTTAAAAACTTTAAGAAAACTTTGAATGAGCCAGTAACAGGGTGGGTTAAAACATTTAAAGCATTTAATGCGTAAAGGTGTTACTAACATACATCACAACTAGTGCAGAGGTAAGTCTATTCCTTCCACTTTCCACAAGTTTAGCACTATCACTGCCTGGAGAATATGCTGGCAAAGAAAAATATTCAGGCAAAGAATTTAAAGATAGATACGTTTTTATGTACTTGTAACAATACTGTGCTGTGAAATTACATTTGTCGTTGAGATTTAATCATGCGAGGACTCAATACTTCAGGACTTCTCTTCGTCTAGCTCAAGTGAGGTTCAAGCTGACGTTTCATAGATCTGAACCATATCGGTAGCTAGAATATCAAAGCACTATGACAAAACTTACACAGTAATTGTTAAAAAAAAGGCTATGTCAATAAAAGACCTCGGCTACCTTCAGTGACAATGGCATATATGAAAAACAGAATGCCACGCATGAGGTTATGTACTTGTGTCACGTGACCATCTGGCACAAACATTCTAAATGTAAAAGAAGGCCTAAAAGAAAATATTTGGTTTAAATCCTTTGTTCATGTAGCATAAGCAGAAAAAAATAGTTTACATGTAAAGCCTTTTACTACCTGACTCATGTGCTATTCAAAGAGGCTCAAATGAACAAGGAAAAATTAAATACAGGTAAAAAAGAGCTTTCTAAAACCAATGGTTTCCCAGTTCCTTTAGTTGTTCACCACTGAAATGGGTTGGCGGAGGAGACACGTGGAGCTTTTTTCTTTCTCCTTCTTTATTTATTATTCCTCCCCTATGCTGTTTGCTGCCCATCTCACCATATCTTTACGTCACTTCCAGGCACACCATTACAGGTTCGAGCTTTCCCGAAGGGCCCCGCCACATTTTCTTGACCTGCCGCCACAATTGGCTCTCCTCCTAGTGGATACAAGAGAGCACCTGAAATGGAGTGCCTCCAGATGGAAGAGCACAAGACAATCAGGTAAGATTTGCTAAGTTAAAGCAACGGTGGTATACCTCTTATAAGAGAAAAAAGCACTCATAGTAAATCCTGCTAACTCAGCTCTCAGGTCAGCAGTGTGCAGCCTCCATCCGGGACTCCAATGTAGTATTTTTTCTTTTGTATGTACACAGTATTACAAGAAAAATAGTTGTGCAACTGTATAACAGTATGCTTTAATGGGTTGCTGTAGAAGTTCGTAAATAGCGGCATGTGTGGCATTCAAATGGGTCATGGCAAGGACTGCTTATTGTTCTCTTGAGAGGCCTGAGCAATATAGTCACAGAAGCAGAATAAGATTTTCAGTACACACCATGGAATACAGTATCCGGGCCTGGGATGCCTGGACAATGTGAAATGTAATGGAATATTGTGTCTGTGCTTCAGGTCTTCATGCAAGAATCTTTGAAAGCCATTGTCCTCTATAAGGGAGAATGTTTGAAGATCAAGAGCAATCATTGCACCCCAGTGAGATGTGAAATACCAGGACACTGGTTCTTGTGATTCTGCTGGTACTGGCCAAGAGTGCAGTGGAGTGTGACCCCAGTAAACAGCACCATGTAAAGTACCTTAAATAGGAAAAGCAATTATCCACACCCATGGTGCACTGGTGGATCTGCTGGGTTTGCCACTGACAGCTGGTGTTATGTTGTTCAAAAAATAAATATATGACAAGTCATGAAGTTGGTCAGGTAACCATAACATTTGAAGATGTTGCATTTTTTTATCTAAAGAAGAGTGGAGCAATTTAACTGAATCTGAGCGGGCGAGAGATAACATAGAGGATAATGTATGGTCCTCTATCGTTAACCGGTCAGTTAACAGTCGAGAGGTTGCCAGGGCGACCGTGTAAACCTCGAGAGCGAAGCTTGTGAGGTTTATGTTGCCATGGCAACCTTGAGACGGTTAAAATTGACCGGTTGACGATAGAGGGACCATACATTATTTTTTATAGTGTATGGTCCCACCTCAAAAGGCTGCTTACTTTTTCTTTAGTAGTCACCACCACGGCCGTTCGTTCAGTCCTTCCCTAACCGCTGCTGTTCATGCGTCGGTTCCCCATCAAAAAAAAGCGTGCACATGCGCAGACCAATCGCTGTTGTTAACCTATCGATGTGACATAGCATCGATAGGTTAACAACAACATATCTACGTCACATCAATAGGTTAACAACCTTAGGAAATGATGATTTTCTAAGGTTAACAGCGTTCTAACATACATTAGAATCTTACTGTACCTTCTATGTGCAGTGTACTGTACAGGCAGAGGAGAAGGTAGTGTCCCCCATATGACACAGTAACACATGAGGAGAGTAATGTTGTTCATGATGGAGGAAGGAGGATGACAATGATGATGTACTCTTTTCTGCAAGTAGGCAAGGAAAGAAAGCTACTCCATTTCTTCAGATATGGTGCTATAAGCAAAACTGTACCAAATAATAGGAAAATGGAGCTAAGCTCCCATACAGCCAGTACAACCAGTCTGCGCACAAATAAGTGTAAAAAGACATTTATTTTGTAATAATATAATATAAAAAATGTTTTCTGCAGCCAGATTACTTCTATGGTTTAAATTTGAATGTATTCAGTATTAGTAAATATTATTATCATTAAATTTGGCTTAATTTATTTGCCTAGAAAACACGATTTCAGTGGATTTTAAAGTGTCATCTGTAAAAATACTCCCACGCTGCAGAGGATCTACTTGTTTTCAGGTACGATGGACAAATGGTGGAGAGCAGGATATTTTGGGATAGGAATTGGGCCCCTTGGTAGCAATTATGAGATGATTTCTTATTTTTCAGACACTGTGGAATGAGGTGCCTTCAGATGGTATTGGCAGGGCAGAAGATGATATAGAACAGATAATATAATCTGATTTACTGTGAAATGTTACACTGTATGATATTCAAATTCAGATTTTTATTTTACCAGGAAGTACATCATTGAGCGAGCTCATTTACAAGATGGTCCTGGGAGGAGACGATGAGGAATGTACAGTAGGAACAACAATTACAATACAGTGACAAGGCCATTGTGCAAAGAGAACAGTACATGGCATACAATGTGATAAGAAAAAAAAATGAAAATAAAAACTAATACAGAATCTAAGTGCAGGTATAATGCATGGATTACATTGGTAGTAACTAAATGACATAGGAATAAAATGCAGGGTCACAACATGATATGCATTAGGAGTAACTGAAAATATTGTGGCTGGGATATTCAAAGGGTGTGTGCCTGGTGCAACAGAGTTGCGCCGGCACAACACCGCATTGTGCCCCGGCAGGATATTGAGAAGGCTGCCTGGCGCAGCACAAATCCCGATGAGCCAGGGCGCAATATAATTGTATGTGGCGCCGATATGTGTGGCGCATATTCCAGTGTACCCCTGCATTGTGCCACATGGGGGGGCTTAAAGTTGAGCCTGTGAAACAGTGGAACAACTCCTTGCCACCCACAGGTGGGTTGCTGTATTGCAAGGTGCAACACAGCAGCCGCCACCTGTGGGTGGCCTCCCAGCCAGCCAGAACACCGTCTTGAAGCACCGACACAACCCTGGTAGTCTAGTGATACCCCCTCCCTCCCGTGTCCCAGATCAGTGGTAAACATTGTTTAATTAAGCCCTGGTAGTCTAGTGGTACCCCCTCCATCCCATGTCCCTGATCAGCAGTGAACGTTAATTTATTTAAGCCCTGGTAGTCTAGTGGTACCCCCTCCCATTGCTGTGATCCCTCCGTACAACACTTCCCTAGTGATCCAGTGGCACCCCACCCTCCCACCCACCCACACAGAACCCTATGCTCACCCTCACCCCCATCATCGGCGGGTGGCTGCAACTCAGCCGCAGATACACTGCCAACTCACCAATGACAGATACAGTATGGACTGTAAGCCATTAGTCCACAGTGTGACCAATGGGCTTGCAGGACACACTGTACTAGACAGACCCAAATATGTGAGCCCTACAAGCCCATACTGTACCTGTCATTCGGCGGGCAGCCGGGTGGTATGCGGGTGAGTTGCAGCTGCCCGCCGATGATGGGGGGAGAGGGGTGGGCATGGGGTTCTGTGTAGGTGGCAGGGGTTGGGGTGTCAATGGATCACCAGGGAAGTGTTTTCCAGCGTGATCATGGCAATGGGTGGGGAAGGTGCCACTAGACTATGAGGGCTTGAATATATCACCTTTCAAAGCCGATCAGGGACACGGGATGGAGGGGGCGCCACTAGACTACCAAGGCTTAACTATATCAACTTTCACCACTGATCAGGGACACAGGAGGGTGGAGGGTCCACTAGACTACCAGGTAATTGTTGTACTGTGGTTTTACTGTGATCGTGGCTATGGGGGCCGGGATGCCCTGGGAACCCCACTGTGCACAGGTCATTCTGTGTAGGGTGCCAGGCGCAATTCACCGGGCTGCCCAGCGCAAGGCATGCAAATGGGGCCATAATGACATGCACATGGCCCCAGTTGTGCCTTGCATATATTATGGCCTCATTTGCATGCCCTCTGCTGAATATTACCTGTGATGCACCCAGCACAACTGTATTTGCACTGGCGCATCTCCATGCTCCCTATCTGTGGCTTGCACAGGTGCAATGCCACTGCTCCATGCGCAGTATGTGCACTGACCTTGCCATATTTGACGGTGCTCCACCATGGCACATCACCATTGAATATCACCTGGTTCTGGCCACAGTACAGCCCAGTTGCGCTGCACCCAGGCTTGCACCACTGCCCGGTACAGTCTGAATATCTTGGCCCCTCAATTTAGGAGAGGTGGGATGGATACAAAGAAATAGCACCAGTATAAAAGTAGGCATAGTAGATAGGGATCATCCCAAAACAGGTAAAAGTGGTCTGAGAGGTAAGATAGGGTACGGAGAAAGAGATCAGTAGGGGAGAGAGTGCTAGAATGGTAACACCAGTGAAATTGAGGAGGGGTGGATGAGAGGAGGGTGGGAGGAAGAATAGGGGAAAGGGATTCAGAAAGGGCACATAAGGTAGAACCTACTATAGAGAAGCAGCAGTCAGCTAGGTTAGATAATTAAGTGCTGTGAAAGAACGTAGAACAGATTCCCACTTAGTTATGCTTAAACTTAGGAGTGGCAGCTACACAATTCCTTCAGGGATTGTCTTAGCAGATATTTAAAAGATGACATCCCAACTCTGTGGGTATTCCATAGTGTAGCGAGAGTATGACAGAGAGCTGAAGCACTGTGGCGTGTTCTGAGCTTGGGGATATCGAATAGGATAAAGGAGTAACTTCTAAGGCAGTAGACTCCTGTAGTGCATTTGAAGAAATCTGAAATGTACAGTAAGGGGTACGTTTATTTGTTATAGCCCTATAGATCCAAAGGGAGGCATTTCTCCATCTTCTGGTGCTGAGCGAAGGCCAGCCTAGCTGCGTGTAGAGGGAGCAGTGATGGGTGTGAAATGAAATGTTAGTTATTAATCTTAACGCTCTATGGTATAAGGTATCTAGTTTTGTTAAAACTGTTTTTGTGCAGTGACTACAAAGTAAGTCAGCGTAACCAATAAGGGGGAGAAATGTAGTTTGGACTAGTCTTATTTTAGCTTCATGGTTGAGAAGGTGTTTGATGCATTAGAAGAGGCCTAGTCTCTGTCAAAGCTTTTTGGATAATTCATCTGTGTGAATTGTGAAAGAGAGCTCATTAGCCAGCCAGAAACCCAAGTACTTGAATTTGTCCACTTTTTCAATTGGCTTTCTGAGAAGAGTCTGTATCTGCAATTTTGAGCTCATAGAAATGGTAGGCTTCACTAGTAGATGGGGGGAGAAGAACATAACTTTTGTTTTTTGGTTTTTGTGTTAAGTAGCAGTTTCAGCTGTAGTAAGTTTTGTTGTAGGTGATTGAATTCATGCTGTGGCTCTTCACACGTAAGCTCTAATGTGGCCCTAGTAATGTAGGGAACTGTGTCATCCATAAAGAGGTGAACACTTGTAGTACTGATTTGGTAGTTGCTATAGTTGATTTAGATTGCACATAATAAGGGCCTCAGGACTGACCCCTGTGGCACCCCTCTCAACAGGGTTTAGAGGGGAGAGAAGTCACTTTGGGCTTTGACTTTGTTGTCTGCCTGTAAGATAGCAGGAGAATCATTTCATGGTGATGTCATCTAGGCCAAGGTTTTGCAACATACAGCAGTCCATGATCCACAGTATCAAATACCTTGCTTAGGTCCAAGAAGAGTGCACTGACATGTTTCTTAGCATCTAGTGCAGTTAGCCAATCATTCTTTACTTTAGAGAGGGCAGACACCGTGCTGTATAGACGGAAAGCCAGACTGCAGTGGGTCGAGCATGTTGTATGTATCTTAGTAATCTCTCAGTTGTGTATTGACAAGTTTTTCTAGTCATTTTGACAGGATGGGTAGCAGTGAAATATGCTTGTAATTGTTGAGGTTACATGGGTCACCAGATTTGAAAAGAGGGATATTGTGTGCTATTTTCCAGATGTCAGGGAAAGCTCTTAAAGTCAGCGACATGTTGAAGAGATATGTGATGGGAGGTGTTAGATAGTAAAGGCCTAATTTCAGGAAGAAGGTCAAGCAGATCAGCACCAACGCTTTTTTTCATGCCCAGGGAAATCAATAGATCTTCTAACTGTTTGAAAGAGATTGATTTGAAGCTGAACTCAGTTGACTGATGAGGGGCCTTTCTATAAGGGCATGAGGGATCTTTGATGCTGTACTGTTTGAGAAGCTTGCTGGCAGGTGAGATATTGAAAGCTAAGCCAGTGACAGCAAAATGGTTGTTGAGCTGTTCTGGTGTACACGTTTTGCTTTTTATGGTATTGTCACCTACGATAATCTTGGTCGGCAGTGAGGATGGCAAGCTGTGCAGTGGTGGATCCGGGAACTGACAGAAGGGGGAGCACACTTGCCCTTGAACACCAAACCTCTCTAAGGGGCTCTGGGATCATGCTCCCCCAGGAAATTTTGAAAACATAAGGTGTGAAATGGTACATTCTGGTGCATTTTAGACCCAGTTTCACAGGAGCAAACTGTTGATTACCCTTTCTCTAAACTTCTCTTAGCTTCCTGTCCATCAAAGAGCAGCTAAAAACAGTAACGGCAGCCTCACAGGGACATATCAGCATTTATCACAGTCATTGTTAGTAAGTGCCATCAGGCACACTCATTTATGTAGATGATATTAATGCCCGTCAGTGGTACCAGTCCCACTGAATGACTGTTTTACATTAATTAAAATCTATCATATATTTCTTTATTTTAAACTTTTTTATACTATTTATTTTAAACTTTTTTATAAGTGCAATAACACACTCTAGTGCTCTGGTTGGGCTGTGATGACTGCATTTCCAGGGGCTCAATGTACTCAGCACATGATCTCATGCTTCACTATGCCTCTGGGTGATGATTTATTCCAGCACAACCAACACCCTCTTATGTACAAACATACAAAACAGCCACCAGATGCAGGCCATACGATCTATCTTCCTGAATGTCAGAAAGACCTTTGACACTATCCCACAGTGGAAATCAGTTAACAAGCTGACCAGTCTAGAGGTGGGCACAAAAATGGTAACAAGGGTGCAGAACTGACTTAGCAGCAGGAGCCAGTGTGTAGTTGTAAATGGAGTGAGGTCGGAAAAGGGGAAGGTGACAAGTGGGGTACCAAAGGGATCAGTCCTGGGACCACTACTGTTCAATGTCTTCACCAGAGACATTGCAGATGGACTAGAAGGAAAGGAATGTCTTTTTGCAGATGATACAAAGATCTGCAACAGGGTTGACACCCAGGAGGGAGTGGACAGAATGAGGGGAGACAAAAAATGGAGGAATGGTTGAGGGTCTGGCAGTTGGGATTTAATGCATTTCTTCTGACTAATTTCTGGGACCCCCCCTTTTTGTAGCCCTTATCCCACTTATGCTTTCTAGCAAAGGCCCACTGTTCTCCACTGAGAAAACTGAGCAGTAATCAAGTAAGAATGACTGCCTTCTGCATGTCCTCTGCTATTACCATATACCCTCTGCCAGCCTAATAATTCCTCCTCTCATCTTTCTTTTTTCCCTACTATATCTGAACATTGTTTTTCCCTGTCCTTAACCCCCCTTCCCCCATACACAGCTCTGTGTCTACTTTGTACACCTCTGACTGCCATCTTGGCCTCCCTTGATTTTATATGGTACTCACTCAATTCTTCATCACCCTATATCTCCTTGTATCTGATGAAGGCCTTTATCCTTACTCTAACCATCCCTTTGACCTTTTTAGAGAACCTGACTAGTCTCTTGTACCTGTTTTTTTAAACATGATCTTGTTGCCTCAAGAATGTCCCCTTTAATTTCTTCCCACCTGTCCACCACACCCCTGATTCCATCCATGCCTACTATCCTACCCTGAACTAACCATCATAACACTAATATGATCACATTGTTTCAACTGGACCCTTTACTGTATGTGAATGAAAACCAACACATAGGTAGTATAGTAATGCCACATTTAATGGATAGAATACCGGTTACATGAGTCAACTTTGTACCAATAATAGGAACAGAAATGCAGAAATTAAGTTACAGTGTGTTTATCAACAATATAAGAACTTGTTTTTCAAAAAGAAACATATATATATATATGTATATGCTACATGTGACAGACTAAATTTTATATCACTACATTGTTCACCAACCACAGTGTGTGTACAACAGTGGTTACAGTAGTATTAAGCTATAAATTCACATTGTACAACATCCTTCAGAGGGGGAGAGAGAGATGGGTGGGGGGGTCAAACCAAGTCTGGGATGTTTTATGTTGGTGTGTCACTGGTGCTCATGGCAATTTATAAAATGATAAGAAAACATCTAGAAATCTCATTGGCCAAGAGACATCAGCTGACTGTACATTAAATCTCTATATATGCACAGTCATCCTGGTCCTAAACCACATCACACGAAGAGCAAATTAGTCCTCATACAACCAGAACTATCTTCCATCAGTCCCCCTTCAACCAGAACTAATCTTCCATTATAAACATGGCTGCTACCTTTACACTGTAAAAAAAACTTCAGCTGGGCCCTAAAAATAAAACTACCTTAAATAAAAAAGTAAAATAAATTCATTAAATGTTGTTTCCCTGATCATCACACTCCCCTTACACACATAAACAAATTAGAAACATTAAGTGTTGTTTATAGTTTTCATACAACTGTTTGTTTACTAACAGTGAAAAATTCCCCTTCTGTCTTTACTTGCTCATCAGTGAAATCTCTCATGCTTGCCCTGACAGTGATATAATTGAGTCTCTGGCTGTAAAACAGGCATTTGTTGTCTGTGTGTGCAGAATGTCAGGAGAGTAACATTCTACAAGTGGAACAGAGCAGAATTTTGAATCTCTGTATTCCATGGTAAACATTCCATGATAAACATTCTATGTCTTGAATGTGGGGAAAAACAGAAAACAAAAAAACAAGATGAAGAAAGTAAGCAATACAGTAATACTTTATAAACAAAAAGAAAAGGTGGGAAAACACAGTTAAATAGGCAGAGGCATACCCAAAGTGCCCAAATACATTGCTAATATTAATAAAAGCAATCCATAGAGGTAATCGACTGGTGACACGGGCTATCAGTTAACTCAAACATACAATGCGAGTGCAGAGAGGCATTGAAAAAAAAAAAGCCAATCGCTTCATGAGATGGAAGTGCGTGGTGCATGGTGGTAGGCACCAAAAAGTTAAAGAAGTAGCGACCGCTACGATCATGGAGGGAATTTAATATTAAAGGAGGCAGCATACTATAGAGATTGAATGGTCTGTGCTGCAATTCTGGAGACCTGTGTTTGAATCTCACATTTGCTGATGGGGATCCCAATCCCCAGTCAGTTTCACTGCCCCCCCCCAAAAATGTTCGTATGCCATGCTGGGAGCACACCCCAGCGTGGCAAAAACTTCCTTAGCCAACAGGGGTGCCCAATCCTCCATCGGTTTCACTGTCCCCCCCAAGCTGCCTGGTGCCACGCTTGGGAGCCCATCCCAGCATGGCAAAAGCTTAATTTACCAACGGGGGTGCCCAATCCCCCATCAGTTTCACTGCCCCCCCCAAAAAATGTTCGTATGCCACGCTGGGAGCCAACCCCAGCATGGCAAAAACGTTCTTAGCCGACGGGGGTGCCCAATCCTCCGTCGGCTTCGCTGCCCCCCCAAGCCACGCTAGGAGCCCACCCCAAAGTGGCAAAAGTCCCTTGTGTGTAAATAAATTAAAAAAAAAAAACTGAAACAAAAAAAACCTTCCCTCGTTGATTCTTTTGCCCCCCCAACCTGCACCCACCCTGTGCATACCCACCTCCCCACACCCCAACCTCACCCCCACCTCAACCCATACTTACCTCTGGAGCCCAGCGCAACGATCTTCAGTGGACTGGGAACACGTCTGCACTTTTCAAAGCCGACCGCAAACTGAAGAAATGCCGGTAAGCTGTATAATGGAATAAATGGATTTTTTTCAATGTTAGTGCATATCTCAGCCATTTCTGGGAATTTTTTCACCAAATTTTCAACATGGGGTTTTTGGGGCCCCACCTCATGAACTGTACCACTGTTATTTCATTAATCAGTCCTGAAAGGTGGTTCCGCAGTCACTGCGCGGAACCACCTTTCCGGAATGATTAATGAAATGACAGTGTCATAGTTCATGAGGTAGGCTCCCAAAAACCCAATGTTGAAAATTTGGTGAAAATATTCCCCAAAACAACTGTTTTACGAGCATGCGTTGCGCAGTTCCTATGCACGCTCATAACTTTGAGCATTTTTAATATTTTCACTCCAGATTTTCAGTATTTCCATTTTATCACACCTCCTTATGAACAGTACAACTGTCATTTTTCACATCTCACCCAAAATGTGTTTTCGCACATGTAACGTATAATGGCTCAGTTGGTGTGCAAAATCAATGTTCCGGACAGATTAATAAAATCACAGTAACACTGTTCATTAGCAGTGGTCTTAAACTGGCTATGTTGAAAATTTGGTGAAAATATTCCCCAAAGCGACTGTTTTACGAGCGTGCATTGCACAATTCCTACGCACGCTCGTAACTTCGAGTATTTTTAATATTTTCACTCCAGATTTTCAGTATTGCCATTTTACCACACCTCCTTATGAACAGTACAACTGTCATTTTTCACATCTAACACAAAATGTGTTTTCGCACATGTAGCGCACAATGGCGCGGTAGGTGTGTGAAATCGATATTCGGGACAGATTAAGAAAATCACAGTGAAGTAAAGTGCAATTCATAAATTACAACAAGTAGACTGTTGTTTGCTAATGCTGTTAGTAATTGCTATTTTTTACCATTCAAAAAAGTTTACCAAGGGACTATTTTATCTCAATGTTTCAATTAATTCTTTATTCTGTATTTAAATAAATGTTACAAAGTTTTCAAAATATAAACACCTTGTCATTTTCTTTGTTTCCATAGTTATTTCCTATTTTATAAGTGCAATAAGACACTCCAGGGTGGTGGTTGTTATGTGATAACAGCACACCTACGTGCGGAAGGACACTCAGCCTTCGGCCTCATGCCTCACCACGCACCTAGGTGTGCGGTTATCACATAACAACCACCACCCTGTTGTGTCTTATTGCTTACTTATAGTATAAAACACAGTAGACCATATAAGTAAAATATAGTTATGGCAAAAGCAAAGACCCGCAAAGATAGATAGATAGATAGATAGATAGATAGATAGATAGATAGATAGACAGACAGACAGACAGACAGACAGAAAGACAGACAGGTAGATAGATAGATAGATAGATAGATAGATAGATAGATAGATAGACAGACAGACAGACAGATAGATACATAGACAGACAGATAGATAGATAGATAGATAGATAGATAGATAGATAGATAGATAGATAGATAGATAGATAGATAGACAGACAGATACACAAATAGAGAGACAGATAGATAGACAGACAGATACACAGATAGATAGATAGATCGATAGATAGATAGATAGATAGATAGATAGATAGATAGATAGATAGATAGATAGATAGATAGACAGACAGACAGATACACAGATAGATAGATAGATAGACAGACAGATACACAGATAGATAGATATAGATAGATAGATAGATAGATAGATAGATAGATAGATAGATAGATAGATAGATACATACATACATACACACTCTCTCACAGATTTTCTGTTATCAAATTCAACTAAATTTGTCTCGACTGTAAAATGTAAAGCATCAAGTGGACTGAAGTTTCAACTGTATGCAACATTCTTTAGTCACTCTATAGAATCACTGTTGAACTATATATTTTAGGTGGTGGGGAAAATATATATATATATGGAACATAAGATATCAATATCTATAAATATTTTGACAGAAAATTTGTAGTTATTCAATTAATAAAACATAAATATGTATTAACAGTAAGATATGGCAAACATTTAACTTTTAATGTTTAGAGTATGCCTGTTTCAGTATTCAAGATAATTTAGTTATTTAAAATCCATTATGAAAATAACATCATGGGTGTTATATTTTCATCTGAAAATGTTTTTTAAATTAAAATTAAAAATAACTTTCTGAAAAGGATGTTCACATTTTTTTTGCATCTTAACTATTATCACCATGTCATTTAATCATTTAATGGTTTGATTGACAGCAATAAGTTGTTGTTGAATAGAAAATCAATATTAAATGTAACATGTTAATGCCAGTATAAAGATTACATTTATTTCTATAATAATCATAACATACAGTGGAGTCAGCCACGATGAAGCAACAGTAACTTGCAGTAATTACATGACACAAAATCCTGCATGACAAAAGGGCTTAAGTGCAACTGACTTACAATGGCCCTGCAGTAAACTGCAGCATTCTGTGATATTCTGCAGCATTTATGTGCTTCATCCTGGCTGTCACATCTGTATATTAATTTGAAGGATTTAGTGGTAGCATACGCCTTGGATGTCTGTTGGCAAATTTATCAATAATAGCACATTAGTTCAATGAAATATCTCTGTGTATGAAGAGTAATAACAAAGCATTCAAACAATCTTGTCGCATTGTGCTCCACAGGTGTGATTTAATCAACTTTAGGGAAGCATTGGCTCTTTCAATGCTGGCAGATGTTACTGGAGTTATCAAAAGAATATACAACATAAATGCTACATTTGGAAACATATGCATATTTGTATGTGTAAAAGTTTCTTTTTGATCACGTAGCAACAAACCCGAACAGTTGGCTGATACAGATTGCCATTTTCTTTTACATAATCTGATCTCTTGGTGAAAGGATGATTGTGAGGGTAAGCCATCACTAAAGAACAGTTTTAGTTCATTTTCCTTTTTCTCAGATAGACTCTCTAGATTTGATGGGATTAGAGAAAGACCTTTCACAGCTGTAGAAGACACTGTTGTAAACCCACAGGAAAGTTCTGAAATTATGTGGTCAAGAAAGGGACAAAGATTGCCCTCCTCCAGTACACCGCTGGTGTTTCAGCCTCTACATTGCTCCTCTTAGTTTCATGTTTGCAGCAATGAGGAATGGCTAGCTCCTCCATGTTACACATTTTATCTATTTCAGACATGTCTTCCTTTGAACAGGGCTTGGAACTCCTCATGATTTTCCCAAATACTGCTGAACTCAGCAAGGACAAGCTACACTTTTTCATATGCGTAAACTATGTCCTGCGAAGACCCTTGCAGTAATTTGCTTAGGGCTTTAGTAAAACTGAAAAAGTGTTTCATTGACTGAAATGCAACTAGAAAGCTTGGTTTGGTGATAAAGCTGTATAGGCCATTTGCTTCAGCAGCACTATTTGCATCCCACCTTTTTTCGCCATAGTTTGCTATGTCATCCAGACAGTTAATTAACGCTTTGTACCGGTCATGAAAATTGTCCATGGATGCATCTCTCTCTCCATCCATTGTGTCTCACATAAGAATTTAAATTTTTGTTTATTGGCAGGTTTTTCACCTTTTTCAATTCTTTCATCATTTATTCATTTGTTGGATGGCCTTTTCCAGATAACGTTGGTATGTTGGTGAATACCTGAAGAAGATTCTAACTTGCTTTATTGCATTTATCATGCATGTTGTCTCAGGAAGTTGACATGCTTGGAAAGAACAAGGTTTAATTGATGACTTACACAATGATAATATATTGCTTGTAGGGCAACTTTTTGAAATACTGTATGGCAGCACATCTCTTTTCTGCACCAGCCATGTTCCCTGCACCATCCTACCCATGGCCCATGCAGTGTGTGGGATCTCATCCCACCTGTTAAAGAAATAACTGGATTTTGTTGCAGATTTCACTGCCTGTTATAGATTCACATTATATGAATTGTATAATTTTTTCCACTGGTTGGCCATCTTTCATGTAGCTAATCACTGGAGGTGGAAGCAGTATAGTGCAGTTGTTTAAGGATCTGAGCTGCAAATCTGGTGACATCCAGCAGACCAGACCTGGGTTTGAATCTCACAGCTTCCACTTGCATAGCATACTGTGTGACCCTGAGCAAGTCACTTAACTTCCCTGTGCTCCCAGGTCACACCTGTAAAAAATCTTTCAGTTCAGTGTGCTACTCCTGGTTAAACAACCAAAAAAAACCACTATTCCTAGCTGTTCCCAATTACTCACATCAGTAATCTCATCTGCTTGGATGGAATAGAATTCTCCTTGCTGTTGCTGTTTGATATCATTAACAATGTGTTGCTGAATATACTCTTTTATACAGTGTAGAAGATCATTTTGGGCAGTTTTGGAGTATAAGTGGCATTTCTGTTCCATGTTTCTAGACGACTTTTTAATTCTTGTTCACCAGTGTCAATACAGAAATTTAATAGTGCTTTGAAGCTGCCTTGATCGATGTTCATAGATTCTAATGAAGAGTCATCCCTTTGTCTACCAAGTGCAGTTCCTTGTCTCCCACAGTAATCTAAGCACTTTATGACTGATGTCAGAAATACGTGATTTTTTTGCAACTTGTGCTGTGGAGTTTGACAATGATAAATCCACTCTTAGAGAACTTTTTTCAGTTGGGGTACGAAATGCATGTAATTTTTTCTCTGAATTCTTGTGATATTCTAATTCAGAGTGATGATGAATATCATTCTTTGCATGCCTCCAATTACAATAATGCTGCTCAATAAGAAGCTTGGCACATCTTGTCTTCCCAGGTATTGGAAACAGTATACATGCCAGGTAGTACAATCCATTTTCCTTTACTGAATAAGCAATGTAGTCAAAGTGGCCCAGACATGTTCTCTGGCATTGCCTCAGAGAACTACCTGACTTTTTTCTTTTATCAGTAAAACATCTGGTTGGAAACTTAAAACCAATGTCAGGTTTCTGATGTTGGAGTAGCATGCATTTTTCGTTTTCTGTGATATTCAGTTTTGAGACATAATCCCACATGTCTATATGTGAAGTAGCTCTGGTGCTTGTGTTTGGATTGGTGTCTACATTCATTAAGGCTGAATCATTCTCAGATGTGCAGTCATTGACTGTGCAATCTTCAACATGTTCAAATTCCTCAGCTGGTGTGTTATCTTGAAATAAATGTATTAAAAAGGTTATAATTAAAATGACGATTATAACAATATTTATATGTAGTTCAGAGCTCAGTTCTTGTGTTACATACTGCATCTACATAATGTAGGTTTGAGTTTGGATACAGAGGCCAGGCCAGTAAGTAGAATGATGCTTCCAAGGTATAGTTGTATGGATGAATAGTGCTTAGGTACTTATGCATGGACATGAGTAAGTCAGTGATTATAGTACATGATGAGCTGAAGTAAGATAGTGCTAGATACTGGAACAGATAAGTTATTCGTTATGAGTTGATGGTTTGGCTTGCTCTATATCCCACCATAGGAAGGATAGTTAGTTGATTAGGATGTGACACCCCCTCCAAAAACTATGATATCCCACGATTATCTTCTCCAACTCCAGAGAATATGGCTGGCACGACGCAGGAGAGGAAAAAACATTTGGGGAAAACCCTCTGAGGACCCATGGCTACCAACCTGCCCATCCTTCTGGGTATACTAAAGGAGCATAATCCTAATTAATTAAATTAATGGCTAATCCAAGTTGTAGATTACAGATGATCCAGTGGAACAGTTTGTAGTAAGAGATGAACGGTCAGGAACAGGCTTCCAATTCTTGCATGAGCACTGTAGGTAGCTGTATAAACATGTTAAGCATCCATGTAGATTTGCACTGAGGTGAGCATTGTTGGAATACTTCTAACAGATTCAGGATAGGGCTAAAAGTGAGGAGCTCCTAAGGCTAGCAAATGATAGATAGGCGAATGTAGAGTAAATATATCCAGGCTCTGACACTGGCGGGCAGAATGAAAAAGAAGTAGTCCAACCTCCAGGCTTCTGCTGATAGAAGGCTTATAAATTTCATGGAATGGTAGAAGCTTGATATGAAGCTGATGACTGACGAATCCAGTTAAGTTAATATCACAAAGAGGATAGAATTTTATGCTTAAGTCTTGATATAGAAGGCATACGGCAGTAGAGCTGAGCTGAAATCCTGGCAGGATTTGAGGGTAGTAAATCTGAAGTAATACAGTATGAGGTTAGGAAGCATCCAAGGGAGTATAACGGGGCAAGCCCAAATAGGTAAGAATGTGTGGCTGGACCGCGTAGGTTAGGATGAGATAATATGGACCAGGTTGGTCAGTTGATAAGTAGTAGAACATGGCAGCTAGTCCCACAGCTAAGATGCACAGCTAGACCCTCGAGGTCAGCTGGTAAGGTAAATAGAGTGGTGGCTAGCTTCTGGTAAGCTTGTAAGCACAGCCAGACCCTTGTAGGTCTGCTGGTAAGTGAGTAAGTGGCAGCTAGCCCTCATAGGCTAATATGCGCAGTTGGCCCCCAGGTAAGTCAGCTGATGAGTAAATAATAAGTAGTTGGTAAAGTGATGAAGCTAGATGCAAACTATGAGGCTGGGGCAGAGCGGAAGGAACCTCCAGTCCTGATTGGGGCAAAACAGATAGAAATAGATTTGCAATGGAGCTCCATGTATGAGTAGATGTAGAGCTTGAAGACCTCCAGGCCCAGATGGGTGAAGCAGGTTGTGTAAGTATGCGATGCTCTCGATGAACCTACAGATCTTGAGGGTGGAGTGAGTACGAGGTAGGAGTATACGAACCTCCAGACCCAGACTGGGTGAGGTAGGCTGAGAGAATTATGAACCTCCAGGCCCGATGCTGGGCAAGGCAGGCATAGTGCATGAATAGTCAAACCTTGAGGCCCTGAAGGCAAAGCAGGTATGAGGTAGAAGTATACGAACCTCCAGGCCCAGAATGGGAATGGCAGGCTGACAGAAATTATGAACCTCCAGGCCCGATGCTGGGCGAGGCGGGCATAGTGCATGAATAGTCGAACCTCCAGGCTGCGACATGGCGAGGCAGGTGGAATAAGAGAACAATCTTGAAGCAGCTGAATGAGCACTGGGAGCTGATCTGAAAGAGTGTTTGAGTGTGAGGACCTTGCAATTCCGAATCTATATAGTTGGCAGATTCCAGGCAGCCAGTGAAGAGCAGGAGACAGGAATGTGATGAATAGTGTGAGCAATAGGTAATGAGTTGTAAGCAAGGAACCTGCAAGTAGGTAGGTAGTAGTAGTCATTGGATTTGCATGAATTGCAGATGAAGTAGCAAGGAGTAGTACTGAATAAATGCATAAGGTACATAGTAGAGACTGATGAGGAATGTAAATAGCAGGAGAGTAGTCTGACCTTCTTAAACGTTGTTGTTTGGGACCCAACAGTGGAAGTAAGTAAGCACAAATGATGTCCCACATATGCAGACTTGTTCCTCCATAGAAATACATTGTATAATAAGCCCCTTATCTTACCAACATTGTGCAGTGATATCTGCAATACAAGGAGGTGTCTCTGCATTGTTTTATGCTTTGACCCTTATTTGTGAGAAGTCATGACTTTAAGTCATAAGGCAGGAGGTTGAGAGGTATGAAAACTGAAAAACAGATAATTACAATTGTGTTCTTGATAGAGTTTAACGCATGTCTGTATTTATGAGGTAATGCACATGAAGAGTTCAAATTAGTTGTTGGGAGTTGAAATTCCTTAGCTAGCAAGTAGCAACTAAAGAAGGTTCATAGTTGCCAGCAATTAATTCATACCACTGCTATGCGCTGCCATGTAAGCAGATGTAACTGAGCTCATTACCAAATGCGGCCAGCGTCAGTGAGGGGGGTGCTACATGACAGGTCATGTCTGATATCAAATGATTAATGGATTAATGAAAAGTTTCACCTGAAAGGCATACTGAGCAGTATGGCATTGATGTGGCTTCCACATAGCTGCATACGCGGTAAGTAACTTCAGGGAAAACATTACAGTACACAAACGCCGAAACCCCTCAGACGTTAGATTACAACAGGACTACCTGTTGAAAAGCTCCAGATAAGTGTTCTGGATGTGGCTGTAGGAGCAGATGAAGTGAACATGCTGTGAATGAGTGGAGTACTTGATGCAGTGGAATAATAAAATAAAAAAATAACTGGTGAATGTAGTGCAAATGGCAGTGCGGCGTGGGTATGCAACATCTGTATCAGCTGAGGGAGAAGGTGTCTGGTGCTAGAGTAAGCTAGGACAATTGAGTAGGTGTCCAGTGGGAGAATCCAGAATGGAGACGGCAGCGAGGAATGGGCAACTGCTCCTCGGTGCTGGACAGGCTGAGAAGATGAAGGAAGCCTGCCGTGAGGTAATTACAGAGGTGTGGTGAATGAACTAAGGTGCGGCCGGAGGAACCCCAGCAAAAAGAAAACAAAAGGAATGGGAGATGAGCAGCACAGGGAGAAGGGAAAAGGGCAGCAAGGCAACAGCGAGGCAGGGCAGAACAAGGACACGGAGGAAAAGGGGGGGCAGCCGCACCACCGAAGTGAGTGCATCTCGCTCTAAGCAGAGCAGCAGGCTCTGCAGCTTAAGTAGGTTATGGGGATGGAGCTCTTCCCCATATAACCACAGGCACAGCCTTCCAATTAATGCACAACATATGATCATGGGGCAGAGGGTGGTTAACTGGATTAGTAACTGGTTAACGAACAGTAAAAAGAGGGTGGTGGAAAATGAGATCCAATCAGGGGAGAGGGGGGGTGACCATGGGGTATCTCTTGGATTAGTCCTTGGGACAGTCCTGTTAAATGTCTTTATCAGTGACATTTTTTTTAATTTATTTAGAAACCTATTGGAATTACAATCCTTTGAGTCATAAACTCCTTTACAAAGGCTCCACGTCAGATAACAGATAATGACTATATTACAGAGACTTACACAACACAGTGAAGAAACATAAACAAATAATATTACAATAATTTTACATACAGGGTTCAGACTAAATACAGTTGAGCAGTAGGAGGGTAATAAACCAGGTTAAGCAGGATGGAGATCCTCTGTCAAAAATCTGGGTAGTGTTACATAGTTTAAGGAGGATAGAAATCCATTGTCAGGGGCAGTTAGCAAGCCCGGGGGGGGAGGGGGAGTGAGGGGGTGGTGGGTATGTCCATTCACATTTCAAGTGAGGCCATAGGGGAGCTGGAAAGGAGAAGATGGAGTAATATGGAGGGGGGTGGAGACTAGTAACAATTACAGGCGCCAGAGGAACGGATGTGTTCCCTGAGATTGGTTTTGAAAGGACCTAGCTTGCTTTCAGAGGAGATGGCACTGGGCAGTGCATTCATCTAGAGGGTGGCCTATAGAAGAAGGATCTCTGACCCAAAGTTGTTCAGCAGTGTGGAATCAGGAGGGAAGTTTTGGTGGAGCTATGGATGGTTTTCACCACTGCAGAAGGGCTGGAGGAAAAGATCTGCCTATTTGCAGATGACAACATGATCTACAACAAGGTAGATACTCTGAGTGAGGTAGAGAGATGAGGATGGATCTGAGGAAGCTTGAATAATGGTCTGAGGTATGACAACTGAGGTTCAATTCAAAGAAGTGTAATATAATGCACCTGGGATGAAGGAACCCTGGGGAAAGCTACAGGATGGGGCAGGAGTTGTTGACAACCACCAAGGAAGAAAAGGACCCAGGGGGTGATCACTTCAGATGTCATAAAGGTGTCTAAGCAGAGTGCAAAGGCTGCAGGGAAGGTGAGTGTCATGCTGGGGTGCATAGGCAGAGATTTCAGTAGCAGGTGGTGGGAGGTGGTGATGCCATTGTACAAAATACTGGTGAGACTGCACCTAGAGTACTGTGTGCAGTTCTGAAGGCTGTACCTTTGTATGGACATTGACAGGGTAGAGGAGGAAGGAAGGAAGTAATATTACCCCTGTATTGAGCACTGGTAAGATTCCACCTCATGTACTGTGCTCAAATCTTGTGGCCCCATCTCCGGAAGGACATTGATAGGTAAATGCAATACAAAATAGGGACTTCAAAAAGGTGCAGGGTCTCTATCAGGAAACTTATGAGGAGAGACTCAATAAACTAAATAAGTACTCTGTAGAAGAAAGGACAGAAAGGGTGGATATGACAGACACATTCAAATACCAAACAGGTAGTAATAAGATATAGGAAGGCAGCATTTTACATAGAAAAAGAAGCCCAAGGACAAGGAGTCACGCTATTAAGTTGGAGGACAGGAAGGCTCAGAGTGAATGTGAGGAAATACTTTTTCATGTAGAGGGTAGCAGATGCCTGGAACAGCCTGCTAGCTACTGAATGTAGAAAACAAAGAAATAAAAGAGGTTTGGAAAAGATACAGTGGGAAACAATGTCAAGCATGTGAGGAGAAAAGATGAGAATAATAAAATACTAGGACACAAGAAGTAGAGGGCAGCACCAGGCCTGGTAAAGCCACATATTGGTTTCACTAGTGTCACTGGTGAGAAAACGGAAGGAGAAAAGCCACAGGCTGCAGAGATGATGACAGCTAATCTTTGCACTACCAACATGGTACTCCATGCACAAAACAATGGTCCTGTACAAGCGGTGGTTACGTGTAAATCCATGAGAAGATATGAGACAGTGTTGTTGCTTTGGGGTATCATCGGCATCATATGCATGGGTTTAAGTGATCTGTTTTATTTTTTGTTTATGCATATCCCATGGTCTACCCCCCCCCCCCATTATATCTTCCAACAGTAAATGCAAACTAACATAAAGTCTTATCCATTATTACAAGGTAGTCACACACAGGCAATATACTGGTATTCATGGTAAACAGCATTGTATTTCCGGTTTAGAAACAGTAATATACTGGTATTCATGGTATTCCAATGAATTCTGGTTCAATGATAGGAACTATTTTTTCTCAAGTTGCTACATTTTCCTGTTGCTGTTTGATTTATTATACTTACATTGCAAAGTGTAAAAAAATGGCTCCTCATTATTCTCTATTCAAGCAGGCCATTTTATAATCACAATACAGCACTCCAGGGTGGGTGTTGTGATGAGATAATGGCACACCTAGGGTGGCAGAAACACTCCACCCTTGACTTCATGCTACGGCTCACCCTAGGTGTGCCGTTATCCCACCATGACACCCACCCTATTGTATTTTATTGTGTAAATAGCTTATGACAATTTTAAAACTGATTTTTCTTGCATGATGTACATGTTTTCTGAAGACTGTACACTTACCTACACTGCGAGAATCATCTATGGATACATTTTTTTTAAAGATTTAAAGAAAAATGTGTAAATGGATGGTTGCTGTACTGCACTTTTTTGATGTTCCCATTATGATCAATTTATTTTTGTATATATTGGAACGAAACAATAGATGTCTGATCAGGTCTTACACTCTGAGTATTGACTGTATGGCACTGGATAACTTGGAAGACATGGGAAATAAAGTACAATTAAACAATGTACTTAGTTAATACTATTGTCACTAGAGGCAATCATCCTACACATATCAATATGTTTATTTTTTAGGTTTACAGAAAAGGTTGACTTGTCAGTACTATATATGAAGCTTCAGTACAGGGGTGGGGGAATATAACTGCAAATCTATTAAGACTGTACATGATTAAAAAAAAGGTTGGTGGTATTTTTATTGAATACAGTTTCCAGCAACAATTCAAATACCAACTTGATAGTGTACTCTGCTTTCCTGGAGGGTCTCAAGCAGTTCAGATACTTTCCACAAACACAAAAAGCCTGGGGAATAAGATGGTAGACTTAGAAGCAATAATGTGTGGGGAGGGGCTGGATATTGTAGCCATAACAGAGATCTGGAGGCACGAGCACCAGGCCTAAGAAGTAGGTGTCCCTGGGTATAGGTCATTCAGAAAGGATAGGACTGACAGGAAGGGGGGCTTGTGCTGTACATCAGGGAGGATATTAAGGTCACGGAAGGGCAGGAAGAGCCGGATGGAGTAGAAAGCATGTGGGTTACACTTGAGAGAAAGGCTGGGGCCACAATAAGGCTGGAGGTGGTGTACAGATCCCAATGTAGAGTGAGGAAATGGACATGCAAATGCTGCGGGAGGTTCAATGAATGGCATGGAAGGGGGAGATTTTGCTGGTGGATGACCTTGATCTCCCAGATATAGACTGGTATATCCCAGCAGCAAGGTTGGCTAGGAGCAGGGAGATCCTAGGGTCCCTCAAGGGAGCCTACCTGCAGCAGCTGGTCAGGGAGCCCACTGGAGGGGGTAACATACTTGATATGGTCTTCACCAATGCGGATAGTGTAGAGGGAGTGGGGGTGGGGGTTAGCTTAGGAGAAAGTGACCATAACACAGTGGGCTTTAGGGTTAGAGCAGGGTATGAAGTGAGTCACACCAACATGAAAGTCATGGACTTCAGGTGTGCAGATTTCCCCAAAATGAGTGGGGTATTCTGGATTAAAATGAAGGGGATGGAGGTGATAGAAGGGGGGGGTGAGGAACTATGGAATAAGGTCAATGGGGGGCTACTTAAAGTGGTGGTCGGACAGAAAATAACAAGGTGGGTGGAGAACTGGCTGACAGGTAGAAGCCAGAGGGTGGAGATCAATGGGGTGCATTCTTCGGAAGAAGGGGTGATGAGTGGGGTCCCCCAAGGGTCGGTGCTGGGGCCTATTCTGTTTAACATCTACATCAGTGACATAGCAGAGGGGCTACATGGGAAGGTCTGCCTTTTTGTAGATGACATGAAAATCAGCAACAGGGTAGACACCCCAGAGACAGTGGCAGCTATGAAGAAAGATCTAAGGTTGCTGGACGGGTGGTCGGAAACATGGCAGCTGAAATTCAATGCCATAAAATGCACAGTGATGCACTGGGGTGGAATAATACTCAAACCACACACACACTGGGGGAAATGTGGAAATGGTTGCATCTGGGCAGGATAAGCATTTATGAATCATAATCACTAACAACCTTAAGGTAGGGACCCAATGCAGCAAGGAAGTGGGCAAAGCAAACAGAATGCTGGCATGCATAGGGAAGGGGATAGCTAGTAGAAAAAGGGACGTGCTGATGGCACTTTACAGTTCCATGGTGATGCCACACCTGGAGTATGGAGTTCAGTTCTGGAGACCCCACCTATGCAAGGACATAGATTGCATAGAAAGGGTACAGAGAAGAGCCACTAAAATGGTGCATGGGCTAAGTGGGCAGTCATACGAGGAGAGGTTGAGGGTGTTGGATTTGTACCCACTGGAGACCAGAAAGGGGGGACATGATAGAAACATTAAGTGAAGGGGATCAATAAAGTGGGGGAGTGCTCATTCTCGGGAAAGGTAGATGCAAAAAAACTAGAGGGCATGGACTGAGAGTGGAGGGGGTAGGTTTAGGGGAAACATTAGGGGGCATTACTTCACGGAGACGGTGGTGGTGCCCTGGAATGGTCTGCCAGAGAAGGTTGTGGAGGCCAAAACAGAGATGGGATTCAAGAGGGCATGGGACAAACTCAAGAGGTTGACAAGGGGGAGGAGAGTGGAATCTGTGGGGTGGGGGCAAGTAGAGAGGGAGGGACTCAATGGGCCAAGAAGGTCCTTTTCTGCCGACACACATCTATGACTCTAAGACAACAAAAAATGGTGCAGGGTACGAATGAAAAGTGACATAAGGAGAGACTAGAGGATCTTAATATGTTTACCTTCGATGGGGGTCCGATAGAGACCTTCAGATACCTCAAGGTCATAAATAAAGTACAAGAAGGTAGCATCTTTAAGAAGATGTTTCAGAACAAGGAGACATGATTTGAGGCGGGATGGGGGTTGACTCGGGGTAACATGAGGAAATATTTTCTCACAGAAAAGGTGGTGGATGCATGGAACAGCAAGTCCAAACACCCCTCATGCTACCCCCCCTCCCTGTTTAACCTCATCCGTAACAACCAGTTGAATGGTGTTTGTTGTTGTCACTGTTTCTGTGTCTTGTCATATGTACGACTTGCACCTTCTAAAACATTTATAGCATTATTTAATTTTTTTTTACTGGAAACCACAGAAAACATTCCTTTTATAACAGGATCTGACAAGCCTTTCAAGGTTCAGTTTTAACATTTTTCTCTGTTCCTCTGACAAAAAAAGCATCTTAAAAATGAATTTTGCTATGTTATCCCAACCCAGCCTTTCACTAACTTAATTACTAACCAATTTATAGCTGATTTAACAAGATCCAAGATGCATGTGTTAGCTCATTAGGTCAAAAAACAGACAAGTTACAAGTGGGTGAAAACTATGATTTAATGTAGAAATGGTTACTCAGTAGTAAAGTTCCCACAATTAAAATAGCCTTTTTGAGCTGGCCCAGTGGTGTGGAGGGCTGAGGCATCATGTCTTACCTCCTGCCATGCCAGCGACCCAAGTTTGCAGTGCGAGTGGGTCATCGGAGGTCGACCGGGGTGGGAGAGGATTGCGCATCCAGAGGACAGCTCTCCTCTCCCGAGGAGGGAGGGACACGGAGGCCAGCACATCTCTGACACCTAGAGGTGGCTGGGTGTCAGACTGCCTGGGTCCTGTAAGTAAGGATGAGGGTGGAGAAGTCAGCTGGCATGCTGTGGGTGGTAACATACAGCTGGGCCATTGCTAGCACCAACATTGCTTCGCCTCAGGGGGGGTGGGAGGGAGTAAAAACAGTAGGAGAAAATGTCCTGGGTGCAGCTGGATGAATGCCGACCCCCACAGGTGCTACTCCCATGAATGGCTGGCACCTCCCAAACTGGATCCATGTTCTGCAGGTTGAGGGATCCCTGTCACCCCACCACAGGGAGGTAAGCCATGGAGGAAGACAGGAGGTACTCTGTGAGTGGTGGATGGGGCTGGGGGGCCAGCGAGATGGAGGGCTGCCAAGGACAGAGGATAAAAGAAAGTATAAAAAAAATAGCCTTTTTGCATTGACTCTTATGACTACTTTATTCATTTATATATTTATTTGTTAAATTTTGATTTCTGGGTAGGCCCACTGAGCTATGAAGGTCCCCTTTTCAGGGGCAACCTGGAAAGACATTACATGGAGAGATACAGGCAGTGAAAAGGTTACAGAGTACATACAGGTTCAATAGTTAGTTTTTGTCATTGATACAGAGCAATCATGGCATTCCATCCATAATGGTATGGCACAACCCAAGAGCATTGGTGAGCTACCGAGATAAGGGAATAGTTCTGTGTTAAGTTTGTGCAAGTAAGGTGATTAGCATAAGTAGGTAGGAGGGGGGGGTGACTGTCAGGTGCCCTGACATCAGCAAGTGTTGGCCTCTAGTAGGTGCGCCTTGAGCCTGGTATGGAAGTTCATAAGAGAGGGGGGCTTCCTGTACCACAGGTGGAAGTTTGTTCCACAGATAGGGGGCTGTGACTAAGGCAAGTGGTTTGCTGTATTGTCTTGTAAAGTGGTACAGGTGAAGCCCATGGTTTCCAAACTGCTAGAATTGTCCAAAGCTTCTTGGGCCCTAGTAAATGAAATGTTGGAAACACAAATGAGTCCTGGAATCTGATGATTTAACACTTGGAATATATCCTTTTTAACCACTATAGTACAGTGCCCTGCTTATAACAAGATGCACCTAGGTGACCGCTAATTTAAAAAGAAGTGGGAAAATGTAAACATCAGTGTGCCTATAGATAGCCACTGTTTAACAAACAAGCATCCGTTACAAAATCTGAACCAGCCTTTCCCTATCCTTTGGCCCTATAAATCAGAATAGCAAAGAAGGCATTGGGCAACTGACAGCTCAGCTCCTCATTTAACCTTCAGAAAACCATGTGATGGGCCCAGTGGTGCTGATTCACCCTATATAAAGGAAGGCATTTGAGGCAGATGCAGTTTAGAGTAGGGACCCAGCTGATGGGTGGTCTACCTCGATGTTGGTAGCTGGGCGACTTCACAGCAGTGGCCTGAGTTGAATACCGTGAGACCCCCACTCCTTTAGAAATCAAATTAGTAAGTTGCCAATCCAGGCTGAAAAAATATTTTTATTGTTACATTTACCCCTTTTGTGTGTGTGGGGGGGGAGCGGTCAGGGTGTCCACTGTCATCTTGTTTTTGTTTCCACAATTTGAGTCTGCTTTAGTACTTTTTTCATGTTTGAAATAATTAAAAGAGAGCTCCTTTTTATATGGCTCGGACTAGGTTTTCATCTGTATTCTTAGCTGTTTTTGTCCTCAATAGTTTAAATATCACTGCTGTTGTGTCCTTATTGAACAATATACGGTAAAAATAGCTGCAAATACTGACGAAAACCTGGACCAAGCAATATTAAAAGGAACACTCCTTTTATTATTTCAGACGTGAAAAAAGTACAAAAGCAAACTCAAACTGTGGAAAGAAGGGTATCATATAAGTCAGGAGGTAAGTGGCAATCTAAAATAGCATAAAAAAGTATAGGTCAAAATTAGAGAGAGGCAGAACACAGGTGCCAGGTGTTACTTGAGAGGACCCTGCCAGAGAGTTTAGATATAGAATCGGAGGTGTGTTTTTCTTGGGCTTAGCTGGAGGAGGAATCCATATCTGAGCAGGATATTCCATTGCTGCCCTTGTTCCCAGGATGTTGCCTGTCAGAGGTTGGAGATGCAAGTACGGAACTTGAATGTAAGTCCGCAGGTAAGACTGAGCCTAGTGATATTGTGCTGGGCTTGAAGACTCCAAGCAAGCAAGAAGAAGCCTATGAGGCTGAAGGGACTTTTTCTTGTATTGATGCAGCTAAATCTATTAACAGTATTGACTGGGGTATACTGCAGGCTAAAGATGCTAATGTTGCCAAATTGTTACAGTATGTTAAGGTCAAGGGTGTATGTGGCTTAATGGTGGTGTGGGGGCAAAATAATGTTGGTGGTACGAACTGAAGAAGGGTGTTCTGTACCACATGAGGCCCAATCCCCATGCAAACACTAGTTGCCAAAATGGCATGAAGAGACATTAGCAGTATAACCTGTGCTTCTCAAAGGTTGGAAGGTGGTATAAAATCCTGGGGTGGGTTGGTAGAGGGGTACTGTCCTCTCACTGAGAGGCCCTGACCACAAGCTGATAGATAACTAAACAGGCTCAACAAATAGTAAACAAGACTAAACAAGGACCTAGTCTAGGGTGGCTGCAGTATCCCCTATACAACAGCATCCCTCCCGCCCATCCTACTGCACAGATGCATTATAGCAGAAGAATAGCAGGTGCTTTTAAAGGTTCATTGAGGCAAGATGGTTTTAAGATACCACTGAGTCAGCTACTGTAATTTTATGACTCACATTAGGAACTGTCCCTTTTACTCCTAGAATGTGACTTTAAAGAGAGCTAGCTGGGATCACTCCTCCAAACTGTGAGGAGAAAATGCAGTGTACTATGTATATCTTCTTGCATCTAACCTGGGAAAGTCCAATTCCACAGGATGGTCAAAGCAATCTGAAGACAGCACAGCTATCCAGGAGCTAAACAAAAAGTGTGGGTGCCCACAAAGTAGTGCCTGATGCCTACAGACACTAGATGATGGAGGCTGCTCACACCAGTCCCTGTGGGAATCTGAGCCATAAAAGTGTCTTGTCTTGGCTAACACCTTCTTATTACTAGCCTGGTATGTACAGACAGGTGGTGACCTATATTGGGACCTGTCCAGTGTGCAGTGTAGTGGAGGCTCCTGCTGGGAACAAAAGACACCCTTTCAGCAGAGATACTGGTTCATTGGGAGTGGGAAGAGTGTCCCAAAGGGAAGGGGTCATTATGGGGAAGAAATGACACCCTTAGAAAAAGTGAAACCTCCCACACAGGTCACAAGGTACCAGATGGTAAAAGACAGCTGAAAAAAGCACAAATATTTAAAAAAGATTAGAACTTGTGTTGTGGTAACACCGAGTGTCTATCCTAAGATGTCCATACCAGTAGCAAGTGAAATGAATGAATCAAGAGACACAGTGGGTTTATGTAGAGGGGTTGAACCTAGGACTGGGCCCATGCTTAAAAACAACATGTCTGGTTATATACTCTGGCAGCTGCAGTAGCTATAGATTTCGAAAAGGCGTTTGACTACTTGGAGTGGGATTACCTCCATGAGGTGTTGGTAAAACTGAGAATAGGCCCTTGCTTTCAATCACGGGTAACAGCTTTATATACTTCCCCATCGGCCAGATTATTGACTAATTCGACTCTCTCCCCACCTTTCGAGCTGGCCTGTGGCACCAGGCAGGGTTGCCCATTGTCCCCCCTCCTATTTGTGTTGGCTGTCGAACCCTTAGGGACAACTCTTCGGTGTAACAAATTTATCAAGGGGATACCTGTTGGAAGCAAGGAATATACCACCCTTCTATATGCAGATGACCTTCTGGTCCTCGCAGCAGATGCAGTTGAGGTACTACCCTCTATACTTAACACCCTACGCCACTTTAAAGGAATGTCTGGTCTTCAACTTAACTCCACCAAAATGGAAGTCCTCCCTCTTAACCCTAGGTGCCAATCGACAGTACTGGGTGATACGGGTCTGAAATGGGCAGGGGAGAATATCGCATATCTAAGTATTCGATTCTCTGCCGAGCTCTCTAAATTATGGGAATATAATCTTCATCCTCTCCTAGCGGACCTACAAGAGGATATGTCCAGATGGACTAAACTTCATTTAACTTTAGCAGGTAAAATAGCTGCGATCAAGATGATCCTGGCCCCCAAAATTTGTTGTCTTCTAGCACACATCCCCCTTTCTTTACCATGGAGTTGGATCCAGAAGATAGATAAGGCAATAGGTAGTTTTTTATGGGAAGGGAAGCCCCCCAGGTATAGTAGGAACAAACTTAGGGTACATTGGAGTTTGGATGGGTGGTGTCTTCCTTGGTTCGAAGGTTATAAATGGGCCTTTCACCTGGCACAATCACTATGCTGGCTGGGTATAGGAACTACTCCCCATCCTCAAAGGTTATAAGTCAAAAGATCTCCTTGTCACTGCTTGTCTATAACAAACCCCCAACAAACCTTAAAAAACATCCCACGATAGGAGCTTCCTTACAATGTTGGGCAAAAGTAAGGAGGAAGTTGAAGTTGGACTTAACGCCTATCAAATTAACCCCGCTATGGGGGAATGATAACTTGTGTACAGATAAAAGATCTGTGTACTGGAAAGGGTGGGCAGACAAGGGTATTGCCAAGCTGGAGGATATACTTGTCCCATCCTCTATGATAATAGACTCGTTTGCCAACCTGCAGGCCAGATGGTTAATTCCTGCCTCTGACTTTTGGAAATATTTACAAATACGTAGTACATCCCAGAAGTATATGACCCAGGTAGCAAAAAAGGGTACCTTGAAGTCACCCCTTTGGTTAACAAAAAAAAGGGGGCTGGCCAGTTTAATATATAACGCTCTTCGGGAAACACTACCCAGCCAAACCGAAAAGTCTAAGCAGAAGTGGGAGGGGGCTTTGCAACTTGAGATTACAGATCTGCAGTGGAAAGATTGCTGGAAAGGGGCTCAAAAATATTTTACAGACACAAGGAGCAGATTAATACAAAATAAAATTCTCCATTCATGGTACCGTACACCGGTGGTACTACATAAGGCTGGGTAATAAATTCCAATTTATGCTGGAAATGTAACTCCCATCCTGGAGACCTGGTTCATACTCTCTGGTCCTGTCCAATGATACAACCAGTATGGGTTAATATATGTGAGGGGCTAAAGTTCTGAAGAAGTATATTCCTCGCTCCCCTTCCTTACTTCTCCAGGGTATGAAGTCAGAAGCTTCCCATTTAAGAGAGCTAGAATACTGTTGGCTCTCCCTGTGGGCCATGCAGGCCAAGCAGCTTCTTGTTTGTAGATGGAGAACTGCAGTGATACCAAGTGTCCAAGAGCTCCTCACCTCCATGGTTCATATTGCCAGTTTGGACAAACTTTCCCACCTGATAAACAACTCCTTAGTAATTTATGAAAAATGTTGGACCCCCTTTACCAGATATGCCACCCCTAAGATCAGAGTGGGTTGAAAACTGTATAACCAGGATTTCTACTAGGCAATAGGACTATGTAAATGGATCTATCATACTCGGCTACCCAGGATTGTATGTATATGTGGTATTGCAATGCCTCCCTAATCATATATTTAAATGTACTTAGTAATATATAGAATAGTTGTTCTTTGTGTTTGTTTTCTCTTTAGCTAGGGTGTCAGAAGCTTAGACAGCACCCGAAGCCACAAAGAGTTCCACATGGTAGGAAAGTGGAGCATGGAAGCCTTGCTTCTCCATCACTTTAAAAGCAAGAGCCGTATGTATCGGGGTAAGTACATGTTAAATGGTAATATTTAGCCTTCTCTTGCTCTGATGTTGAGTTGTATATGTAACCAACAACTCTTTAACAGTTATCCTGTTTAGAATAAGTGCTTTCATTACTGTAAAAAAAGAAAATGACAATAACAAATTTAACAACAAAAAAAACAACATGTCTGGTGGGGATGGAGCAGGTAATTACTCACCCCAGAGAAAGTTTTTCTGTGATACTGGACTTTAATAGGGACTCTGATATAGAGCTTCTGAAGTTGATGGGTGGAAGCTCCACCCCTTCCTGGGACAGGAAGGTGGTAAGCAGTCTGAAAAAAACTGCTTCCCTCTTAAGGTGGGGGATATGTGACAGGGAGATCCTACCACTCTTGAGGACTGATGTTTTCTTAAATCTGATGCAACAGTTCTTCTGTTTTTTAGCCTAATCTATCCTTTACAATTTTTACTCCATAAGGTTGTCCACCTATGGGCACCCCCTTCCTTTCCTTGGCTTTGCTATAATGTCCTCTTTAATTTTCCTTTTCCCTCTCAAGTCCTTGTACAGGGCGGTTATTGTGGTGACCTCTGACCTGAGGTGTAGTGCTCCAGTGCTTCAAACTACTGTTCTTAATCAGGGGGCAGTGCTCCTGTATTAATGTTTACAACCTGGGTGAGCGGTCATTTCAAGTTCCAGACAGGAGTATGATCTAGGAGTCACCTTTTCAGAGAATCTGAAGGTGGCCACTCAGTGCAATAAGGCAGCAGCAAAGGCTGGTAGGATGCTGGGCTGCTTAGGCTGGGGAATAACCAGCAGGAGGAGGGAGGTGATACTCCCACTGTAGGCCTCACATTGAATACTGCATGCAACTCTAGAGACCCCATCTTCAGGATATAAACAGGGTGAAGGCTGTGCAGAGGAGGGCAACCAAAATGGTGAGTGACCTACATGACAAGCCATATGAGGACAGACTAAGGGAGCTAAATATGTATTCACTTGAGGGGAGGAGAGAAAGAGGGGACATGATTGAAACTTATAAGTACTTCTCAGGGAGGAACAGAGAGCAGGTACTGTAGAATCAATCTTCCAAAGAAAAAAGTACTCTAAGACTAGAGGTCACAACATGAAGCTGGGGGGGTAGGTTCAGGGGAAATTTGAGGAAATACCTTTTCACAGAGAAGGTGGTGGATAAATTGAATGGGCTGCCAGCTGAGGTGGAGAGGGCAAAAATGGTTACAGGCTTCAAGAAGGCATGGGATAGGCACACAGGGAGCTTGAGAGTGCAAAAAGAGTTGCTATTAGGCTAATTAGCTATACACTTGTGCACAAAATTGGTAGGGACAGACCAATCTGTTTTTCTATATCTCACATACCAGATATATGAATAACTAATAACCAGACAGATATCACTGCAATATGGTATACTTTTCTACCAATGAGAGGTTTGACCATGGGGTTTTACTTAAAGAGCTGCTGACTCCTTAAGGAAAATTTTGAAAAACATAATAATTAAATACTATTTAGCTTACATTACATATATAATCTATGTATTTTTCATTCCATTATTTATTTCTGAGTCAGTTTGTATGAATATATGATATTTATGCTGTAGAGTTCCCTTACAGTTCATGTGCCTCTGTAGCTTACTCGCTACTTCAAGTCACAATCTTCTGTTGTGACATCACAGTCTGTTGCCATGAGAGGAAACTGTGATCTCACAAGTAGTGCACTATGACTTCAGAAAGGTAGAAAGCAATAGGAATAGATGAACTGTTCAAGAGCAAATATCCTGTTTTCATGCAGATGACCTCAGTAATAAATAATGGGGAGGAGGAATACAGAACTAATGTGAAATACAAGTTGAACTGTGTCTAAATATTATATTTTGTTAAAGTTCTCCTGAAGGTGTCAGCTCTTTAATATAACATTTTTGCACATACCAGCAAATTCTACATGCAAATCTTTTCACAGTTGTGTTATTTAAAATTTAATGACACCCGTAATGAAACCCTTACTCTGCTGAAATATCCTCATCTTAAAAGTAATGCTAGGTCAGCCTTTGGTTTATGTACTGTACGATTTGTTGAAATAAATTACACTCATTAAGTGATGTTTTCCATCTCTGCCCAAAATAAGAGGGAAAAGCATTTTAGGTGGGGATCCTTTGATCCAAAATACAGAACACAAGACAGTCTTCACAACTGGAAACAATGGTATGGTCTACCCAGCTTTCTGCTATTAACTTAAGAGTAACTACTGATCAAATCTGATGCTGTAATAGCTCATACTGTGTGGAGGCACTGCAGGGTGCTGGAGGTAAGCAGGTAGCTGATGAGGATGGGGAGAGGAAGTTATGTATTTGGGCACTAAAGCTGCGAGGTTAGCAGTTGGCAGGGATAGGTAGAAAAGGGAACAGTAGGAACTCTGATCTTACATGGTAGGGATTGGGATGAATCAGAATGGAAAAGGGAGGTAGGAGGTCTAGTCATGAGGTAACACCATTGCCAGTGGATACCAGCAACAAGTATCAACTTCTTGATGGCCAGGTACAGTGGTGGCCAATGGATGACTTGTTCTCGTCTGGGCAGGACACCCAACCTGCCAAGAAGGAGAAATGAAAAGGCTAGGGAGGGGGTCAGGAAGGTAGTAGCCATTACAGCCTTTCATTATTAGGGCAGTTAGTGAGGGGGGGGTACTTCTGGCCCTGGATGGCAGCTCAGCTGAGGTGGTCTGCCTGCCAGGAGCATGGTCTGAGTACTATTTATGGCCAAGCAATGCAGATGGGTGGGAGGAGAAGCAGCAGATAGCTGCCATCCACATTGGTATGAATGACATAGGAAACAAATTTTCTGAGAAAATAAGGACGTCAGTCATAGAACTAGCAATGTTTGTGTAGGGAATGGTATCCAGGGTGATCTTTTTCCAAGATCCTCCTGGCCTTGGAGCTAGTGAGAAGCAAAGCAGACCATCAGACAGGCTAACCCAGGCTATGATCTGGTGCATGAGAGAGTGTTTTGTTTTCCTGGCCAACTGGAGGACCTTCTGTACAAGGGATGCCTTTATGTTGAGGATGAGGTGTACTTGTGACCAGTGGGAGTGGGGTACTGGCCTGAAGAATAAACTGGACAGTTAGGGGGATTTAATTTAGAGGAAAGGGGGATTAGCTGGTGTGGGGGGGAATGATCATGGGCAGCAGGCAGATACATAAACTCATGCAGTTGTGGAAAGGATAGTAGAGCAGTTGAGCACAAGGGAAAGATACCTCCTAGGGGTCAAGGAAGCATTTGGGGACAACAGTCCTCACTTGCATGTAGGCCAGTATGAGGTGTGCATCTCATGTACTTTGAAGGCCAAGACTTTGTGGCCCTGATGGAGACTTAGGGAGATCACCAGAACTCCAAGATGGAAGGATACAGACTATTATTGAAGGACAGGTCTGATGGAAAGTGGTGGGATGACTCTCTTCATAAGGGAGTAACTGTGGAGAACATAATGATGGGAGGGCAAACTGTGACAGAGTCCATCTGGATCGAGCTAGTGGAAAGGGGGGGGGCAACAGAGTCATCCTGATGGTGTGCTACAGCCGCCAAACAGTTCAGTACAGCATGATGCCCAGCCGGTTTGGGAAATTATGAGTGCAGCCAGATCAAATGCGGTGGTGACCCTGGGAGACCTCCAGTTCCTGGGCATAGACTGGTATTTTAAGAGGCCTGGTGGCAGAGCTGAGACCAAATTTCTGTCCACCTTCAAGGACTGTTTCCTACAGCAGCATGTCCAAGAGGGTACTAGGTTCGAGGTTACCCTCTCAGCAGTGTGGATGCGGTCATCACCATTGAAAAAGTCAAGCAATCAGAGGAAAACAGTCACCATACATGGGTCATGTTCTCACTGGTGACTGGGAAAACTAGCTGAACATTAACAACCAGGATCAGAATCTTCAGAAAGGCAGGCTTTGCCATGACGTAGAACCTGGTGTGCAAGGATCTGGGCATCTGCATGAGGCTGGTTATGCATAGCGCATGTGGTGCTCACTAATGAAAGCACTCAAACAACTACAGAAGTCTGCATTCCTGTAAACAATATGCGCAAATGGGCCAAAAAAGTATTCCTCTGAATTAAGAGGGACTTAAAGCAACTGGTTCTGAACAAGTGACCCAACCCCTTGGTTAGCTAGTAAAATTGACTAGCAAACAAACTGAAGTGGGGACAGCAAGACATTTTATGAATTTACACCTGTGTATCCCCTATTTTCATGCCTATGCAGTAGAAATTTCAGGAGGCCTTAGTACGGACCAAAAAACACTCCTCATTTGAAGGTAAGAGATCTAACCCACTGTAATGGCCACTTTAACAAGGAAGATATCTGATAAAACAAAAATGCATGTGGATTAAAACCCTTGTACTTTAATATCAGCCTTCATCAAAAAATCACAGTTTCCTTGTAGTTCTATGGAAATATTGCAGCTGCAGAGTGATGACCTCTTTTTTTCCTTTCATCACCCAGTTTAAATGGACAGTTTTCCAGATAGTCCTCCACTGTGGTTTCTCTGCACAAATTTCTCTGGAAATGCACTCCTCTTTGATTTAAGTGCAATGTCGGACTTCAGACAGACTAAATCTGCCCACTGAGTAATGCCCAGTGGGCAATAAACCAAGGTGAACAAAGCTGTCCTCCTTTTTTATGATACACCACGAGAGGTTGCCTTGTCCCCATTTTCCTTTGTTTACCTGATTTAGTTCAGTCAGACTACAGTATATCATCTGTTTTATGAAACTGTAGAGATAACAGCACTGTCCAAATGTGACTTACAGTATACATGGTAAACCCACAGAATGCTGCAAGTAGAAATTTTGATTCCCCACAAGATGGAAGCCTGCCATGCTTATCAGCAGTCCTTTTTTTTTTTTTTGGGGGTCTCCTTTGCCTCAGGAATAGATGAACCAACTTCCAGTAGTTTTCTTGAGTAAACACAAATATTTTAAAGTCCATGGCCAAAACAACATCTTATATTGGTGGCCTGCTCCAAACTAACTGCAGTATGCCTTTTTCTTGACATGTCACAAAGGTAAAGCTCCTACATGGAAATAGAGGTGAGTGAAGTTGTCAAAATTCACTCCACATGAAACTTCACGGATTCTGAGTATTCCATGAAGTTTTCCACCCTACAAAGTCCCACTTCGAAGCGTTTGGGGCTGATTTGTGAAATTTCAAAGTCAAAAACTTCAATTCCTGTTACAGTCAATGTGTACCAGCATCCCAGATCCGTGAAGCTTGAAGTTCGCTGGTGAAGTTCAGCAAAATAGTCGAAGTTTTCAATGAACCATGGGATATGAGGTCACATTTTGCTGAACAGCCAAGGAGAAACTAGTTTTCTCATTCTGTGAGTGTAGTGTGTTTGAGAAAGACTTAGAGAGCAGAGCTTGTGCTGCAACTTAGAGTCAAATCTAAAAACATTATATAAAAGAGCATTTTGTTTCTCAGATTGCTTCAGAACTTTTACTGTGAGTACTCTTTGCAAATACAGCGATTTTTTTGTGCTGCTTTTCTCCATCCTGTATTGTTTATTTGCAGTATTTAGTTTTCTGTTAGAAGTTGTGGTTTGGTGGATTGTGTGGGCCGGGGAAGGGTAGTAGCAATTTAGAAGGCACAGTTTTCTTCTGAACAAAATCAATTAGCAAGTGCCCTGTCTTTTCTTAATAAAAAAAAAAAATCACTGTCCTCATCACTGTGATTTAACCCGCGTGATTGTTGTGTCCCTGCGTGCACACCTATATTTAGGAAAAAAATCACTGTTCCCAGACATCGATTTAACCCGAGTGATTCTTGTTTCCCTGCGTGCACACCTGTATTTAGGGGAAAAAAATCACTGTTCTCCAGACAGCAATTTAAGCTGAGTGATTGTTGAGTCCCTGCGTGCACACCTGTATTTAGGAAAAAAATCACTGTTCTCCAGGCAGCGATTTAAGCCGAATGATTGTTGTGTCCCTTCGTGTACTGAAGAATGACTGGGAAGAAAAAGGCAACTAAAGGGAGAGGTCGTGGAGCGGCCACAAAGAATGTTTCCCAATTTGTGGTTCCTAATACTAATCCTAATAGTGGTGCAGGAACCAGAAATGTGTTTGTGAGAGCACAGGGACAGCATTCAGATGACTCTGAGACAGGCAGTAGCAATAGTTGCAAATTATATGGCCCTGGTGTTGGCTTTCCTGCAGTTAAGTTTTTCTCTGCAGAATCTGTGGTAGACATGTTGATGGATGTCTCAATGTCAAGTGACACAGTGAGAGGAAGCAGCAGCACCACCACCTGCAAACAAACAACTGTGGGCTTGAAGGCTGTTTGTGCTGAAGTGAACTTTGAAAGTGGTGCTGTTGGTGATGGTAGGACGGAGGCAGAGTCGGATAATGTGTGTCCATGTCCAGTGAGTGAGGGTGAGGTGGTGGTACATGCGGAGCAACATGAGGACAACAGTCATGAGCAGGAGGTGCATGTTACAGAGCCTGTGGCACTTACTACTGAGGCAGACTGACCTGCTGAGGCTGATGAGACTGCCAGAAGTGCCAGCTTTTTTCCAGACTAGGATGTGGACGATGATGATGATGTGTCAGATGACATGGATCCCTCACTGGAGCCAGAAAAGAAAAGAGTAAAACAGCATGTTGCAGAGTGTGTCTTGCCTGTTGCCTTAGCTGCTGAAACCACCGAGGAGAAGGTCATCCCAACCACTATTTCTCCCATTTTTTATACATTGTTCCAGTCACCCCACAACAGAAAAAAGAGCAAATCTTCTCCTTTGCTATCACAATCACAGTCATCTTGGGACCAAGTAAATACAAGGCCCCATAAATCCCTAGTGTGGGATTTTTATGTACTGGACCCATCTGATGAGACAGTGGCAATTTGCCAATGTGTCAAACCCAAGTAAGTCGAAGTAAGAAGGGTAGGCATCTCGGCACAGGTGGGCAACACACATACCTTAAAAATAGGCACCCAATTCGGTGACATCAACACCAGAATGTAGCCAGCACCAGTGGGTCTGGTACATCCCAATCAGATGCCAATGTAAGCAAAATACACACAGCACCACTACAGGGACATGGAGGTGCAGGTGAGGAGGAGAACACCACTGTTGTACTGGATGAGAAGGATTCTGGCAGTGCTCAAAGTAGTAGTCCTAGCATCCGGAGTACCACCCCAACCCAAAATGTAATTGCTACCTCACTAGTTATAAAAAAACCAAAAGCCGCTGAGGTGTGTCATGCATCGCCACAGTCCAAGAGCACCATTGGCAGTCCCCAGGAAAGAAGCACCCCCTTACTGGCACAATGATGAGGCAAGCTGTTTGGCACATCACCAGGTGCATCACTGATAGCAGCAGTATCAAGAAAAGTTCAGCCGACGCTGACCTCCATTTTGGATAGGCAAACAAAATTCATGCCTAATCATGGTACAGCTTGGGAGTTTAATGCAGCACGTGCAGAAATTATTGCTCTGGAATTGTTGCCATACTCTTTTGTAGAGAATGTGGGATTTAGGCAGTTCGTGGCCTGTGCCTTGCCAAAATGGCAGGCACCACCACGTGCATACTTTTCAAAGCGTGCCATCCCTGAACTCAACAGTACCGTATGTGACATGGTACATCATGCCATGCAGCATTCCTCAGCACAGTATGTCCATCTGAGCATGAACATATGGACCAGTGGGAAAACATCTAGTAGCTCTTACCTGTGCATTACAGCACACTGGACACAGGTACCTGGGGTAGCTGCTGATTGGGGGAGAGGCGAGAATTGCACTAGCATAAACTGTGGTGGTAGCAACATGCCTGGTGTAAGGCAGCATGCAACACTGACCATGAAGAGTATCCCTGCGTCACACACTGGAGAAAAGATGCTGGAAGTTGTACTAACTGAGATTGATTAGTGGCTCCACCCCCATGCACTGAAAGCTGGATTCATCACCAGTGATAATGGGTCAAATGTGCGGAAATGCATCACTGATGGGGGATTTGTCAGGGTGCCATGCTTTGCACATTGCCTTAACCTTGTGGTGCAGGCTTTCCTTAAGCATCAGGATATAAAAGAAGTTTTGACTCTTACCTGATGCATCTTAGCCCACTTTGCACGGTCAGCAAAAGCACATGACCATCTCCATGATCTGCAGGTAAAGAACAAGCTGCCTCAGCACCATTTAAAGTTTGACGTCACCCAGTGAAACTTCACCTTTACATGGTGGAGCATCTATACCAGCAGTACAAGGCTATATCTGAGTGTCTGCTAATTCATGCGAGTCATGACAACAGTGGGGCATCCATGTGTCTCACAACAGAGCAGTGGCACCTAATGGATGGGCTCATCTCAATTCTGAGACCCTTCGAGCATGCAACACAGGCAGTGAGTGGGGACACTGCCTGCATCAGTGAGTCTATTCCTCTGCTATGGGTGCTGAGGCAGACACTGCTGAACATGCAGCAATGGCTGGAGGCAGGTCGTGACAGAGTAATTTGCTCATTAATGGAACACATGCTGTCCACATTAGACTCCAGCACCCACATAATGTATATTATGCAGTCTGAGGAGTTTGGAATTGCATCAGTGCTCGACCCATGTTATATACATGGGCTGGCAGCCATATTACAAGGTGGGCTTCATGAGTTGCAGACACAAACAGAACTACTCACTCAGAGGGTAAGTGGTGCACAGTTGCTACTATGGGCACGGGGGGGCAAAGAAAAATGATAGTACTGCACAGCAATCCAGTGTTACTGCCACCCACTTCTCTTCATCTCAGCCAGGGTGTCAAACTGCAGAAAACCAATGCAAGGTAAAGGAACCCATGCTGAATCCCATTTGGGCTGCCCTCAGTCAGGTGGGAGTCACAGACATGGAGGAAACTGAGGAGGAGGAGGAGGATGATGATCATGCCGTACGTCTTTGACTGGCAAAATGCATTGTAGATGCATATTTTGCAGATACAAAGAACCTCACCATTGGACATGAGCCACTACTGTACTGGGGCACTAAGGTCAATGACTGGCCAGCACTAACAGCGGTTGTTCTGAAATATCTTAGCTGCCCATCCTCCAGTGTCAGCATTGAATGGGTGTTCAGTTCAGTGGGTGCCATTGTGCATGACAGATGCACAAATCTAGCTCCTAAAAATGTTGTCATGCTGACATTTATCACAATGAATGAGGCTCACATACCCTCAAAAAGAGTAATGTCCATGGTAACAGCACCGATTGACAGTGATGATGATGATGAGGAAAGTGCTTTAGGCAGACTGGGATGTACCTCATCATTATCTCACAACATTGAAGTGAATGAAGCAGTGATGGAGAAGGAGTTCCCTTATGGTAACACTTCCAGTATTGAAGACTGCGAAGGATGCTTTATGGAGGACGTGGAAGAATAATGAACTCTATTATTTATTTTCTCCTTCTCCCTCCACTTACCCCTCCCCACCCATCCACAACCATGTACTACTGGATGTCAACTTAATAACAATAATAATGTATCACATTCAGTGCTGAGATATACATCAACAAATAATTAATTAGTGCTGCTTCTTAATTGCATCAAATTGAACAGCTGTAAACAATGCACTATGCCACTTATGAATTACTGAACAGAACACCCACTCTAGCCAGCAAGAAACACCACAGCCGTGCAGCAGTGACCTCAACATCTCACCCTTCTCCTCCTCCTCCTCCTGTTATCTCTTGTGTGCACTGTAGATGCCTTGGATCCTCGTCCAACACAGGTCGAAACAGCATGGCACAGCACTTCCACCACCAGTGGTATCAGTAATCGGTATGTAGTAGGTAGTCGATTGTGATAAGGAGAACCACCTCCTCTGTACTCCCTGGGCTGCTTCAGCTATTTATTTATTTATTTATTTATTTAGTTAAACATCAGTTTAGAAACCTTTGAGCCAGAGGCTCATTTACAAAGGTACCTCGTCACCTATGCTCGTCACCAGCTTTGTCCTCCTCCTCACAATCACATCAAGTAAGAAACAGCATTGACTTGGCTACTACTTCCACCACTGTAGTGACTGATGATTCATTGCCACCAATGTGAAATAGAATCGTCTCCTGTACCTCCTCAAAATTCTCCTCTTGGCAGATTCATCTTGGTCCTCCTCCTCCATCAAGCCACTGACTGATGTCTGCAAGGCATCATCATGCGAGTGTAACCACACTGCATCAAGGACTTTCTTCATCTGCTATTGGTGAGACACCTGCACTGTTTTTCAGACACTGCAGCACTTCTATAAGCCTACTAGAGGCAGAAAATCAGACCATGATTCATGAGATTCAGTCATCGCACCATTAAAATGTTTTTCTGTAATATGTTCTTCATGCAGGTTTTGCTGGTTCTACTACAGAACACAGACACCAAAACAGAATTGCACAGACAGCAGTAGTACTATAACAATAAGTATCATTGTGATTTAATGTTTTTCCTTTGCTTTCATTTCCTCTCCTTTCTTTTGCTTTCTTTTCTTTTAGTTTCCTTTACTTTACTTTTCTTTCCACAACTTTCATTCACAAAAATCCTTCCTTGTTTTCCAGGTGCTCTCTGTGGACTGACATCATTTGCTTGGTGAATCATCAAGCACATTGTTGCAACAAATTCAGACACAAGAAATACCTGTAAAGATAAGGAACACCAGCAAAGTCAGTGATTAAGAAATTAAATTAATTTGTCAGCTATGGTACAGAAACAAGTCGATTTGCCACACCCTAATAAAAAAAAAAATACTTACCTTCGTGGTTGAACAATGTTGTGTATGAGTCAGACAACAGCATCTATGTTGTATCTATCCAGCAGTATGATGTCATATGCACAAATAACTGAAAATCAATGACAGAGAATTACAAATATATTAGACTTCAAACAGTAGCAATAACCTCCCTCCATTACAATGAAAAGAAAACAAAGATAGTTACCTATGCAGTATGTCTATATGCCATCATGAATCCAGGACCACACCGAGCAAGAGGGCGTTTCTCTGACTATGGAACAACAGCAGAATGCAGAAGCATCAAAGCACCCTCTCCATGTGGCAATAGTGTTTCTCTTGCAAGCTTCATGTAACCCCTTGGTGGCGCTATCCCAAGGGCTACTTCCCCTGTCTGCTGAACTACTAACAGGTTGAGGGGCTTAGGTCCAATGGCTGGTGCCTCCACCCAGAGGTCAGGGTTTGCAGTAGTTAAACTAACTTGGTCACAGCCCTCTGGAACACTGTAAGCCCCCCTTGCTTCCCACTAGTGGCCCATACAATGCATTAGGAATATCTTCACAATGTACACTTACCCCCAGGACTGGCTCTGTCGACTGGACTCTGGGGACCCCCTGTAAAACAAGATGATACAGTGCAAAAACCACAGTACAATACTTTAACATAAACAAATACCTCAGTCAGTGTAACTTTGCTGAAAACCAACAGATCTGATTTATTTAAGAAGCTATAACAAGGAAGTGGTAAATCAGGTTAATTAGGTTAAACACATTAATAATCACAGTACTGTGCGCATATTCAGAGTCCCAAATTGTCACTTTCAGTGGGTACCCAGGATGGGGGGGCTAGCCAGGATTGGTGCAGCTGGATGGGGCCCTGTGATGGAAAAAACACTTGCACAATACCCAGTTGTAATCCGGAGCCAGAGGGCTCAGTTCGTGAAGAAATAAAAAAAAAAACAACAATTAGATGACACACTTGCGATTTGATAAACAGATGGCAGGCAGCTACCCTGCTTTGTACTCACAAACTCAAGGCTGGGAACTGGATGGAAGGCTGATTGTCCTGGATTGCCAGGAGGAGCAGACCATGTAGACAAGGTCCTTGTGACTGGACCCCACTGCAGTTTAGAGCAAATGGATGTAGTCTGGATTAAGCTGGGATTTACTTCCAACTTCATGAACTCAATTCACTGTACAGGGGATTTGAAACGCAATTCCCCACAAGCACTACACACATTTATACGTAAAAGGAAAGTACTATACCAGGCAGGCTGCTTCTCAATCCCGATTGCAATTACTGCACAATACCTGGGTGAACACACAGCAGATTCAGTTCCTGACAGACTGAGCGCGATTCAGCAATTTCTCAAGTCTTCTACAGGGTGAGCCTGGTTTCTACTCTTCAGATCTCCTTGATTCTCTTCACAGGTCGGATTCAGTCCGAACAGGTGCTTGCACAAGCTGCAGACCGAAACTTAGGGCCTTTATATGTGCTTACTGTGTGGAACTATACAGTGCAGAAGCTCACAGCTCCTTGACTCTTCACTGGCCCAAACTGATCTGATTTTTCCAGTAGACAGAGCCGGGCATTTCCTTTGAGTTCCTTCCAGTTCAGTTGGCTGGTTTGGCTGTCACTCACAGTAAACTCCCCCTGTTGGTGGAAAAAAGGCACCGAAGTCCAAACTACAATTCTCAGAAGCATTGGCCATACAGTACATAGGTGGCTGGCTCCACAATGAGAGTCCAAGTTCTGATTTGCCAGCAGCAGGCTCCATTTGAAAGGCCCCCCCACACATTGGTCCAGTTCAGCAGTTCAAAACCAGAATGGGGGGACTAGGCAAACACAGTTCTGACTGCAAAGAAAAGCAGGTTAGACAAACTGTATTTTTGTTATTACTCTAAATGATTTCTGGCAAACAGTTACATCTTTGGAAAGTGCTCACTCTGCCCACTTAGTGACGGCAGAAATGGAGTGATTTGGCAGCAGCTCGAGAGGGACTCAAGCAGGGAAACACACAGACCCCCATCCAAATTAATTATGTCTGCAGGCAGACAGCTCTTAAAGAGACAGTACCAGAGGCTCTAAAAGCACTCACAGATAAACGGCTTAGAGGCCGAACACCATCCAGGCTTGGAGCATTCAAGCAAGCTCCTGGAAGACTTTTGGGAACCCCCATTTGCAGGGGGGGTTACATTCACATATGCTTTGCACCGCCTTCTCTGGTGTGTGCGGCAACTTTATTTGACTGAAAATATGTATTTTCTCTCTGGGGACACAACTTCACATTTCTGGCAAAGTGCTGGTGGTGTTGGTGGTGATGGCGGGGTAGCAGGCCCAAAAATGCTTAGTATGATAATTAAATATGTTTATGTTCTATTGCAAGCTTCACATATGCTTTGCATCACCTTCTCTGGTGTGTGCGGCAGCAGTATTTGACTGAAAAGATGTGTTTTCTCTCTGGGGACACAACTTCACATTTCTGGCAAACACAGTAAACATATTAAGTGCTTAAAACAGATTTATGTTTAACTTCTCAGTAGAATAGCTCATGTTTGTGTTATGGTTTGCACTTCTTTGGGTTGTTGGTGGTTGCACACAACACAACTACCAGTTTCGCACCATCACATACCATTTGGACACAATTTATGTAATGTGGCAAATACTTGGCATTTGTGGGTAGAAGGAGTGAATGCACATGATGATTCAGTGACAAAAATAAAAGGAAGGAATGTGGTTCATCATGTGTAAAAAGGATTACAGAAATAAAAGAAATGGAGAAGCAAGGGACATCCACTCGAACGAAACAATACTAAAAAGGAGGATAGAGAAAACAGACCTTAAAACAACAGAGCTCTTTTTTTTCTTTTTATATTTTTGTGGTGTTTTTTTTATTTTTAATCTGGTGGGGACTAGAGAGTGGAGAAATTAAAAACCCAGATGGCAGAATAACTACATATAAACTAAAATAAAACTTGAAACAGAACAACTCAGACCACCCCACCAGCACTGCCAGGAGATGAGCCATGCCCACCACCACCAGCACGCAGCTCAGATAGGAAAGTGACGAACCTCTCATGGCTGGACACGACACTGTCAAACTGATCCATCACCTTCTGCTGGAAGGTGTTCAATTATTGGTGCAGATAATTCACCTCAGCCCACAAAACAACAAGATGGCTGGTGCCATGGTATCATCACTGCCATTGTCATAATGGCGCTGCTGAGATACACCAGGAGTACTGCTGTGGTTCACATCATGCCTGCCACACCATCGCTGACTCGCTGCTGGCATTGCAGCAGCACCACCGACCTCATGCTTCTCCACATTTACCCCAGGGCCATCACCACCATCACAATTATGTGATGCAGCCACATCACACTCCTTGGCCCTCCACTCAGTGAGGCCGCCGGTCCCAAGATGGCTCCCTTTTTGCCACACCTCACACACCACCCACACACCTTGCAGATGGCCACTGTCTCATCTGCAGGGTGCATATCGAAGAAATCCCACACCACAGAGTGCTGTGGGACTGGGGGAGCACCAGAAGAGGAGGCAGCAGGTTCCTGCTGGGGGGAGGAACTTGTGGCTGCTGCTGGTATTGTTCCTGCTCCTGTGGTTTATCTTTTTCTTGTTGCTGCTGCTGGTATTGTTCCTGCTCCTGTGGTTTATCTTTTTCTTGCTGCTGCTGCTGGTATTGTTCCTGCTCCTGTGGTTTATCTTTTCTTGCTGCTGCTGCTGGTATTGTTCCTGCTCCTGTGGTGTATCTTTTTCTTGCTGCTGCTGCTGGTATTGTTCCTGCTCCTGTGGTTTATCTTTTTCTTGCTGCTGCTGCTGGTATTGTTCCTGCTCCTGTGGTTTATCTTTTTCTTGCTGCTGCTGCTGGTATTGTTCCTGCTCCTGTGGTTTATCTTTTTCTTGCTGCTGCTGCTGGTATTGTTCCTGCTCCTGTGGTTTATCTTTTTCTTGCTGCTGCTGGTATTGTCCCTGCTCCTGTGGTTTATCTTTTTCTTGCTGCTGCTGCTGGTATTGTCCCTGCTCCTGTGGTTTATCTTTTTCTTGCTGCTGCTGCTGCTGGTATTGTTTCTGCTCCTGTGGTTTATCTTTTTCTTGCTGCTGCTGCTGGTATTGTTCCTGCTCCTGTGGTTTATCTTTTTCTTGCTGCTGCTGCTGGTATTGTTCCTGCTCCTGTGGTTTATCTTTTTCTTGCTGCTGCTGCTGGTATTGTTCCTGCTCCTGTGGTTTATCTTTTTCTTGCTGCTGCTGCTGGTATTGTTCCTGCTCCTGTGGTTTATCTTTTCTTGCCGCTGCTGCTGGTATTGTTCCTGCTCCTGTGGTTTATCTTTTTCTTGCTGCTGCTGCTGGTATTGTTCCTGCTCCTGTGGTTTATCTTTTTCTTGCTGCTGCTGCTGCTCTGCAGCAGAACTCCCTTCCTGAGCTGGGGGGGGCACAGTCCCTTTTAAAAAACATGTCTGCTAAGGCATAGGTGCCTTACAGGTGCTCCAGCACCACTCGGTCTGGACTCAGCCGAGTCTGGACGCTGTCCCTCCATCACAAACACACTAAAAAAATTTAAAAGATCAGAAAGTGCAAGTACAGTAAAGAAAGATAAGGATTAAAACTAAAAAAGGAGTAAAATTGTGAACTAATTGAATAACTGCATGTAATGTTATCCTCATAACCGTGTAAACCTTTTGTTACCCTGGATCACCTGACTGTATGTATTTTACTGTTTTCTGCTCCCCAGGTCACCCCTGAAAAAGGGACCTACGGGGCCCAGTGGGTCAACCAGGTCATCAAAATTCAATAAATAAATAAGTAATAACTCTCTAAATGAGAATGAGATATATAAAATGCTCTGTCTCCTAGGCTCTGTGAGTCAATCACACTGTCTCCACTTTCCTTCAGCTATACAACTGCCGAAATGAAAGTGCAGCATTCACTTCCTGCCTGTCTAAAGTCTCCCATGTGACATGCAGTAAGTGAATCATGTGACAAGCCCTGTTTTACATTAACTTCGAAGTTACTAACAAAGTTGAAGTTGCCTTCGAAGTTAACCGGTGATGTTTTCGAACCAGATTAAGACAATTACATTTGAAGTTACTGAAAAAAGTCAAAGTTAACCGGCGAAGTTTCCCAGCGAAGTTTTAGCACCAGATAGGTCATTTCTGCAAAGCTTTTCACAGGGCGAATTTGGTGACTTCGTGGGAACTTTGCTGGCTGATTTAAACTTCGGAGCATCTTTACATGGAAACCTGATCTTAGAAACCACTGTCAAGGATCTTGCCTATGAACAGGACTTCACATCCACAGTCTCATATTTTTATTATGTCAAGACTTTTTCACACTAGAAAATCTGAAGCTGTACTTCCATATCGATTCTAGGATGGTTTTCAGAAAACACATTATTTATGCTGCCATAAAAATTCTTACAGGAACCTGACATGCAAAAAGAAAAAAGGGAATTCTTACAGTGGTATGCACAAAGGTATAGATTACTTTCTTCTGAATAGATACCTCAGCAGTATTGACACATCCTTGTATACCTACTTCTTCCCCTTTCTCTGTGAATGACCGCTTTCACCCTAACTGATCTGCTTTATTTCCTGCCTCCTTCCCTGATCCTTCTTTCACCTCACCCCTCTCACCTTCCACCTTCTTTCCACTGTTTATCTTCACTTACCTGAACTTTTGTTCACCCAAATCTGCCTATACCTATTTGACAAAGCACTTTGGGCTGCCTCCTTTTATTAGGTTATTTTTGATTTCCTACTGATTCATAGTTTTAATTTTAGCTGCAATGTTAATGTCGTATTGTCATTTAAAATACTTTCTTGTCAAAATTTTTTGTAATACAATATGCTGTATGTCTGTCACCCTTCCCACTGACGTGGAACTTTTGTAACCTTTGTAAAAGAACTGTTACGTGCTCAAAGGTATTGTAATCTGAGAATGAATAAATAAAATAAGTAAATAAGATATAACAGTTTAAAAGTAAAACTGATGCCCTTCAGGTCTGACAATGTGCAAATAGACAAGCTGCATTATTAATATAGGCAAAAATAATGTATGTTCCTCAATTGTTTTAACTGGGAATAGTTCTATGTGCAAATGCACTGACATGAAATCATTGACGGGGGAATGCTTAGTCCCCTGCTTGGCCACTTTGAGATGAACAACTCACGGTCTTGGCTGCAACAGTGCATTGCCTATCTGTCTTCAGCTTTCTGTCCACAATTACCTCTAGATCCTTATCTTTGGTTGTGCTGCCTACTGTTGCACCTCACTGTGTGTGTACAACCCAGATTCCTTGCACCTAGGTGTAATATCTTGCACTTCCCCACATTAAATTTCAGATCACTCCTCTAGGTCATTAATAACATAGAGAATAATTGATGGGGTGTTGTACATTATGATTTTTTTTTACACACCCAAGGTGTGTAATATAAACATAAGCCATTAGTGGTTTGTGATGGTGTTACACACCAAAGATGTGTAAAAAACAAATAGTGTAACACCCCATACTACATATAATTGCTGGTTGGTTTAGTGCTGTGTGGTAAAAAAAAAAAAAAGAAAGAAAAATGGCAGTTGTCCTTTCTGTTGCATTTCATTTTTGTGAGCACGAGTTGGCATCAGCTTTCAGTCTGGCTGGTTGACACCCTTGCTGTAATAACTGGCCAGTTATTATGGAATGGAACCTGGTTATTACGGCGTACGAAACTAGTGTCAGTCGAGTAAATAAATGGGCTCACCTGTAATTATATGTTAAATAGCAACCGACTCAGCACAGACTCCTCTCCCCCGGGTACTCTACTCAGCACATCCCTCTACTCTGAATAGTGACCATCCACCACTATGCTTGGATTCCTATCAATTTGCTTTCCACCTCCACTACCCTTTGTGGACCCCAGTGTCAAAGGAATTACTGAAGTCCAGATATATGATATCCACCACCAAAGCCCCTATCAAACTCACTAGTGACCTCCTCGCACAAGGCAAACAGGTTGATTTGGCAGGATCTCCCTTTTGTGAAGCCATGTTGCGTGCTAGAGGACAACCCATTCTCTTTCATGTGCTACTGAATCACTGCCTCTATCATGACTGACTCTAGCACTTTGCCAAGCACCAAAGTAAGGCTCACAGGTCAGTAATTACCTAGGTACGACCTTGCCCTCTTCTTCAATATGGGGGGGGGTGTAACATCCTCTGTTTTCCAGTCCTTGGTCAGTATCCCTGTCTATAAGGAGTACTGAAAGGTACAGTATCAGTAAGGGTCCTGGCCAGAATCTTAAGTCCAGTTTTATCCTCAAGTAGATGCCATCTGGATCCTGGGATTTTCGCAGATTCACGCCCTCTAGATACTTACTGTAGCTACTAATTCTGGCATAATCATCATCATCACTGCCTCATGTTTAAAAACCTGTATCTCTCCAACACTTTTCACCCCAGTACTGACAAAAGGTAGTTACAGTATTCAGTGCCAACTATTCTAGTGTATAGGTACAGTATTGGGCAGATTTGAGCAGACGGTGAATTGAATTGGTTTAGTTTGGTAAACCCTAAAGAAGGATTGCAATTCTATAGTTGATAGTTAGAGATTCAGTAATAATAACAATAATTGGAAATTAAGTACTAAGTCATAAACAACAATACATTCAAGGTATGGTTAGGGGGAGGAAACAAACCAACATGCTAGGAAAAAAACTAACAATTGTGCAAAATGCCAGTCCAACAGGCAGTAACATACAGTAAGTATGTTGCCAAGCCAAAAGTCCTCATTAAGCCCTGTTAATTTGGTATCGGGAACAGCAGAGTTTCGGATGGGGGCAGTGAGGTAGAGTGCTGTCATTGTGCATCTCTGAGTTCAGATGCCTGATGTTTTAACAGAAATCCTGCTCAGTGTTCCCCCCTAGAGAGAGAGAACAACAGAGAGAGTCCAGGGTGATGTCATACACTTCGCGACTGGGCTGCCTGCTGACTGTCTGTTATATTAAAATTGAAATATTAGTACTGCACCATGGTACTAATATTTCATTTTCACGCTGTACTGCAGACTCTGTAACTTGGGATTGGGGCTGGGAGCAGGGCTGGCCTTAACCATTCTGGGCCCCTGTGCAGCTCCCTGTCGGGCCCACCACTCCATTCCCTGTTGGGCCTCCGCATATCCAACATTTACACCTCTCTCTGCTTCATTGGCCACTGGTGGAGGGAGGGGGAACTGGGTCATTAACTCCATTTGTTTCCCTGCTATCCTCCCTCCCCCCACACACACTTTTATCTGCTCAGCCAAGGGATCCAAGGGTCTGCAGGTCATCATGCACACTGTGCAACTGAGTGAGTGAGTGAGTGAAAGAAATCTCACAGCAGCCAGCCTTGCCAGCCTCACCCCCTCTCCCGACCTCTTTGGTGATCACTGATCAGGAGTCAGCAGCAGGGACTGTGGGATGTCTAATATATAATGTAGGTGTCTGTCCTGGCTGGCAGCAGTAGCTGATGATACCTTTTTAAAAATAAATCCCTTGGGCTCCAACTTCCTAAGTAATCCTATCCTTTAAAAGAAAACAACCACTTCCTTCCTAATGTAGTGTCCCTGCTGTCCTGTATTAATAAGGCAGTATCACCATGATCAGATCCAGGTGGTCACATGGGCTACTAGTTTTACCAATTACCCCAGAATTTGCTGCACTCTCATCCTTTTTAAAAGACAATATTTATTTGTCTCTCAGTCCGACTCCGTCCTGTCCTGTATTAATGAAGCAGTACTAGGTCTACTAGTTAAACTAGCAGACCTGGTACTGCTTTATTAATATAAGACAGGAGGGACAAGGAGGGAATAGGTCTCATAGGTCTCATACAGCAGGTACATACAGAGGTCTGGAAAGACCTTTAGTCCATTGTAGCTCACCAGAAATTAGACATATCCTTTAATGTTATTAGTCATTAGATGGGTATCTAGGCGGGTCTTGAACTCCGCCATGGTTTTGCTAGCTATTACTTTGACAGGGAGCTCATGCCATAACTTAGTTATTCTAACACTGAACCAGTGTTTCCTTTTGTTAGACTGGTAGGTGGCCCCTTTTAGTTGTAATAGGTGTACTCTTGTACCATAGACCTGTACTCTCAGTTTGAGTCCCAGCTGCTCCCATAATTCATCATCATATAGTGCTTTATAGATCAGGCACATGTCACCCCTAAGTCTTCAGTATTCCAGTGAGTATAGCCCCAAAGATGTCAACCTCTGTTGATAGTCTAACCCACTAATCCCATTTATTGATTTTGTGGCTCTTCTTTGCACCCTCTCAAGTGCTTTTAATTTCTGTTTTGCTGCCTCGGGCCCAGAACTGGGCACAATACTCAACACTGGGGCCAACCGAGGCTGTATAAAGAAGCATAACCTGCTTATCTCTACTTTTAATATGTTTGTTAATGCAGTACAATATACTGCTAGATTTTTTTGTAACTTGATTGCAATGTAGTTTAAAGCTCAGATCATTGCTGACCCTTACAACTAAGTCCCTCTCATCCTGTACTTTCCTGAGCTCTACTCCATCCAGTTTATACTTATGCTGCTTATTAGTTTTGCATAGGTGCATCACAGTACATTTGTCGATGTTAAAATTAGATTTCTTCTGTTTGGCTCATAGTTCTAAATCACTAAAGCTGTCTGTAAGGTATCAGCATCTTCTTGGGTATTCACTACAAACCCTATCCACATGTCATCTGTGAATTTAGATTCCCAGACTGATGTATTCGATCTCATAGATGTAATATAAATGTTGAAAAGGCAGGGGCCCAACACCGATCCCTGGGGTACCCACTGGTCACCTCAGCCCAACTGGAGTTTGAGCCCTTAATGCATAGCCTCTGCTTCCTATTGGATAGCCATGCCTCTATCCAGTAGGAAAGACTCCCATAAAAACCATGCTCAATAAGGGCATCAATTAGTTCCCCATGTGGAACTTTATCAAAAGCTTTGGAATAGTCCAAAAATATTATGTCCACTGAGTTCCTGGGGCTCGATTCTAAAAGAGTTATGCCTGGTGTAACAGCACTAGTGCCAAAAAGAATGGTGCAAGTAGCTAGTTACAGCAGCAGTTGAGATGTGCTAGATTCTACAATGTGGCCTGCTACATGTCACAGGCCACTTGAGCCAAAGAGCAGTTATGCCAGATAGTTGCGCCATAAACCCCCTGCGACATGGCGCTAAGGGGTTTACGGCAGCAGTTGCGCCTATTCTAGTAAGGCAGCAACAAAGTCCCCAATGTTGGGATTCTACAAGAACCCCTGTAGGATAACTGGCAATGTAAGTTACACCAGCATTTAGCTGGCATAACTGTACATACATCCTCCCGGGGTTCTGGAGACCAGCTGCACCCACTCCAGTATTCCCCTCCCATGCCCAGAACACCTCCATCGGTGCCCCACAGGGCAGCCCACAACCCCCCCAGCCCCTGATCCCCCACAGCAGATGTGCCCAGCTGGGCATCTTGCACCCCCAGACCTCAGAACCCCCAAACCCTCAATGCCCTGCAGGGCAGTCCACACATCATGCCCCAGACCCCACCGCTGGTGCCCGTGGGGAACAGCTATATCAACCCCACAGTCCATGCCCTGACCTGATGTGTTGCCAAAATGTTGAAACAATAAAACCCGAAATCCCTGGTAGTCTAGTGGCCCCCCACCCCACCCAGCAGTGCCAGTCTCCCCCAACCATCCCCAGCTGGGGACTAGCACAGCCACCTCTCACTTCCATGGCCAGCCACTGACTGAGCTCATGGCGCTTACAGTATAGACAATCTCAGAAATGAATGGTATTCATTCATTTCTGGCGTTGTCTGATACAGTAAGCACTAAACTCATCGTAGTAAGCAATGGAATGAAAGGTGGGCTGTGCCAGCTCTTCGCTGGGGATGAGTGAGAGAGATCTGAGGGGACTGGTAGTGCTATGTGGGGCAGGTGGGGGCCACTGACTTCAGGGATCTCAGGGATTTAATGTTAAACAGTTGTGGCCCAAAACTGGGTCAGGGACTGGATCAGGGGATCTAACTGCCTGCAGGGCTTTGGTGGCATGTACTCTTGCTGGGGGGGGGCTGCGACTTGTGACATGCCCCTCAGGTATGCCCTTAGGTTGGTGTACCTGTCTGCATGTTGCAAGTTGTGGGACTTAGCCTCAGAGACCCTGCCCCTTCTAAAATAGGGCACAGGGCGCATGTCGTAACGGCGTTTGACGCAAGTTGCCTTTGGCAGCAACTTATGCCAAGCATCTAGAATTATGCCCCTGGTATCTAGGGCTTGGCTGACTTTACCATAAAACTCTAATAGATTAATCTGGCATGATCTGCCCTTTTCAAAACCGTGCTGGTGTGGATGAATATCCCCTGCCAGAATTAATGTGTATGTGATATGGGTTTTGATGATACTCTCCAGGACTTTTCCTAAAATTGATGTCAGGCTTATTGGTCTGTAGTTCCCCACCTCTTCTTTAGTCCTCTTTTTCTGCAGTGGTATCACCTCTGCCTGTCTCCAGGCCTCCAGTACCATGCCACTGTTTATAGATTCCTGAAATAGGAATGTTATTAGTGCTGCCAAGACATCCGCCAGCTCTTTGATTACCCTAGGGTGGAGTCCGTTAGGACCCCAGGCTTTGTTGTGGTCTAATAAAGTAAGCCTATCCCTAACATCTTTAATATCAAGTGTTATTGCATAATTTTTACCCTTGTCATGATCCTTTTGTGTGGCTTGCATTTTGACATTATAAGCTGAAGAAAAATAATTATTATAGTATTCAGCCATCAAAGCATTATCAGTGATTAGTGCCCGGTTGGAGTCTTTCAAAGGACCAATTATTTTATTGCCACCTTTCTTGTTGTTTATATAGGAAAAAAAGACCTGTAATTATTTTTTACTTTAGCTGCCAGTTTAAGCTCATATTTTGCTTCAGCCCGGTGTATGCACTTTTTGCATGACTTTAGGGTTAACTTATATGCTGCCCAACATGTTTCCTGTCCACTTTTTTTGGCCCTACAGTGGGCCTTGTTTTTCTGTTTGATAGTTTTCTTAACTGTTTGTGTTAACCAAAGGGTGTTTTTTTTGGTGCCATTGTATTTCTTTCTGCATGGTGTGAATCTATGTACCAAAGTAGTGATTTTACTACATAATGTATTACACATATGCTGCAGGGGCTGGTTGACAAAGTCAGCTTCCCAATCCCATAATGCTAAGTTTGTTCTCATGCTATGGAAGTCTGCCTTACCATAGTTATATAGTAGCGTGCTACCAACTGATTTGCCCAGATTGCCCTTAAAGCAAAACCCCACCATATAGTGATCGCTGGAACTGAGGGGTTGCAGGACATGACATTCTTGAATATTGCTTTCCATATTGCTAAAGACTAAGTCCAGAATGTGATTGTCCCTAGTGTACTCATTTACAAATTGGTCCAGACCAGTCAAAATAAAAGCCTCCATAAAGTTCTGTTCACTTACAGTATCAGCTTTCAGAAGATCCCAGTTGATCCCTGGGAGATTGAAGTCACCCAATAGTATGATGTTGCCTGCCGAAGCTATTTTGTTGATATAATCCAAAAGTTGTGAATCTTCAGAATGTGAACTGGAGGGTGGCCTATAAACTAATCCTACATTAATTTTGTGATTATGTAGTGAAGATATTTTGATCCATAATATCTCAGCTGAGTCCCACTGAGATGTAGCTACGCTTTCAGTTGTTATATTGTCAGCTATATACAGAGCCACACCACCTCCCCTAGAATGTAATCTATCCTTATTATATAGGACAAAACTAGAAATCTGTTTATCCCATGTGTCCTCCTTTCTCTACCAAGTTTCGGTTATGGCGCAGCTATGAATATTGGACTCATGCAGGGTATACAGACGTTCATCAAATTTATTGTTAAGGCTTCTGGCATTTATTAACAAACAATTCCATTTATCAGGTTGTGTTGGGCTTGGATTTGGTGCTTTGTGTATTGGGCCTCCCACATCCCCCCTTTTGTGAAGTTTAAATGATTTTCAATCTCCAGTCTCAAATTATGTGCCAAAATTTGCCTGCCAGTTTATTTAGATGTAACCCATCCTGTGCAAACAGCCGTGTGTCTTGAAAACTTCCCCAGTTGTCTAAATAGATGTGATCTGCCCTTAGGCGCCATCTTTTCAACCAGCCATCGAGCCCCAAAATATCCCTAAATTTGGTCTGATTAGCTCTAGGGTTAGGGAGGATTCCAGAGATTAGCAGGTCTCACCCTTTGGCTTTGAGGGCTATTTCTACTTGTTCAAAATCCCTCTGGATGTCGACTAGATTTCTTTTTCTGACATCACTTACCCCCACTTGTAGTATTGTCACTGGCTTAAATGTGTTGTTAAGTGGGCCTGGCAGAAGATGCCTAATGTCTGCTATTCCCGGAAGTGTTTATTTACTTTTAAAGGATAGGACAGACACCTATATTATTTATCAGACACCCCACAGTGCCTGCTGCTGACTCCGGATCAGTAATCAGTGATCACCAGAGAGGTCTGGAGAGGGAGCAAAGATGGCGGGGCCGGCTGCCTTAATGTTTCTTTCATTCACTCACTTAGCTATACAGGTAGAGCGATGACCTACAGGCCCTTGGATCCCTTGACTGAGCAGAGACATCATTGCCTTGTAACAGATGACATTACCATTTTGTTTAATAGACTCTAATTCGCATGCCAAAAAAAAAATAATATCATTACTCATCTCAAACTGCATCAAGTCTAGCTTCAATAAGACTAAAGAGAGACACATATTTATGAAAAAACAATGTGTGTGTCCAAGTTATCTGCCAATTAAATTGCACCCATCCATTTCCCATTGTGAGCCTGTAGTGGTGAACACTAGAACAGAAACATAATAGTGGTGATACCCAAATATACAATTCTGTCTTCTCAGGTCTGATTTCATTCATTTTAAAGTTTCTTTCTTACATGTTCTAGGCCAGCAGCAGTGCAAGTTGCAACATGAAGATGCACCAGCCTCACTGTGCAGCGTCACCAAGCATCACATGACATGTACCCCAAGTTTCACTTTCAGACCTCACTTTTACTGAATTACTTTTCAGTCAGCCTCTTCAAGTGATAGACTGCAACTGCCTGCCCTGGAGCCAGAACTGAAGTAAGTATGGTAATACAGTTAAACCTATTGATTTCTGACTAAGGCTATCTGTCAGAGACATCATCACATCACATCACATCACATCACATCACATCACATCACATCACATCACATCACATCACATCATTACAGGAGGACACTCACTCACATCTCTGATAATTCAATTAGGAAACAAGTTAAATAATTTTACTTTTCTGAGGTGTGAGTGAGAGAGAATAGAGTTTGGAGAGCTGATGATCACAGGGCACTTAACTTCTAATGAAAACTTTAACTTAAACAGACTCAGTAAGTAATGAATAATTTGTGGCTATCCTGGTCAATGAACAATCCGATTCACAGGGATTTAGCTCTTTTGTTGTTGGCTGGAAGAAAAAGGAAAAACAAGTTGGGAGTGCCAGATGGAGCAGGAGCACTTAACTTACTTAATTGGACACCCATTCACTCATCAAGGGAGCCAGCCAGCAGGTCAGCATACAATCTTCTCGATTTGTCTCCAATCAAAAATAAAATAAAAGTTTATTACCCAAGAACGAATAAGATTATCAACGGTGGGGGGGGGGGGTGTTGGAGTCCTTATTGGGGAAGGAAAGGAATAATCATGATGACTAAAATATGTGAGGTTAGGACAGTGGCCACTACACACATGCACACTGCTTATATTTAAAAAAATAAAATAAAAACAATGTTGCAGCAGCTTGCTTATTACTGCAGTGCAGCACGGTCAACCATCAGGCAGGTCCCCAATGTGTGGGGCATGGTTGGCACAATGCTAAGGCCTGCCCTGACCGGAAGGGGACATGGGATGGGAGACTAAGAGCTCAGCTGTATCTGTTGCGGTGGCGATTGCAGTGATCATGGATTGAGACTCAGGAGGGACAGGAGTCGTGCAGGGATGGGGCTCAGGGCCTGCAAAATGAAACAAAACAAACAAAAAAATGCTAAACGACCAATAGGAAAAGATGCTGTCTGAGATTTGAATTTAACAAGTGGGGCATGCTTGTCAATCACCCTCAAGACAAAGGTCTGAAACAGATTATAAGCTTCCATGACTGAGGATGTTAAGTAAAAGTCTTGAGGTAGTCAGTGCAGTTAAACTTTCTGAGGCTCCTTTTGAATCTGAAACTAGAGGCGGAGTTAAGTCTAGGTGTAAGCCTTACACACGCTTTGGCCCTGTGATCACTGATGTCATTGTAGAATACCTCGAAGTGACAGATATTGTGAGGTTTGTTGACAAGAATTAAGTCGAGAAGGGTGCTATGGGCAGGATTTTTGGTATTAGGGCTAGTGATGCCAGAGGTAAGCTGAGTGAGGCTGTAAGTGTCGCATAACTCTTTTAAGGGTTTGGAGTAGGCAGAATTTCAATCCAGGTTAAAGTCACCCATGATAATCAATTCTGAGTTAGTATTTTCCAGTAATTTATGGAGATGGGACAATATCCTGAGGCCTCCTACTGGAGGTCTCTAACAGCCTGTAACAAGAATGGACTCCTCAAAAGATAGGGAAACCTTTAGGGTGAGGCTTTAAAACTCTTTAGATACAGAGGAGGAGTCAATGACCAAAACTGAGAATTTGTCATGTACATAAATTGCAACCCCCCGGAGGGTCTGTCAGCCCTGAACACATTATATGTAGGAATGTTAATGCTGTAATCAGGGGTAGATCCTCTTAACCAAGTTTCAGATATAATCAACACATATGGCTTAATGTGATAGACTCAGGCCTGGATCATGTCCTGCTTTTTAAGTAAGCTACAGGCATTTATATGTACAAAACTGATGCCTTTCAGCTGGGTTATGTCAGAGGGTGCTTCAATAGGTATGGGGGAGGCTGGGGTTTAATTTAACATTCCCAGAACAGAGCAACAATAGGATAAATAGTTTCTTAAGCCCAGAGATAAGTACCTTTAGGAGCATTAACTGGCGCTGTTTGGGTAGAATTGGCCTCAAAGGAGATGGGCAAGATATGACATGGTGGTGAATGAGCATAAATGCATAAATTGCCACACAAGCAGATATTGTAGTAGGTGAAAGGATATAAGAGGTTGGCAAGGGATGCCAACAAGGCTCAAAACATCCCAGAAGTGCAGTGCCAAGGGAACAAGGGATCAGTCTGTTATGCAAAAAGCTTACTGAAGGAGGAGGAGTACGGGAGCTAGGTGGGTTGTTGCTGAGACAAATGGTCCATAGTAGGAGGATCACTTAATAAACTTTGGTAATCTGAAAAATTCCTCATTGCTAATGCTGTCCTCTTCAGCATAGGACCTAAAGTAAAGTAGTGGTAGTGAACTTTTGATAAGGGAAGTGTGTAGGGAACAGAATTACCGTGGAAGCATCTGAAGTGAAAAGTGAAAAGGATAGATGAACAGTAGATATGTGAGAGAGTACTGAGGTCCCTCTAGTGCCCGAGTAGTATATGGAGCTAATGGGGAAATGGACACTTAGTATATTTTCAGCCAATCAGCTGCAAGCTGTCATGTGCTCAATAGGAGCTATAAATGTAATGCTCCAGATAGTGCAGGTGGGGAGGTGGCATTCAGCACCAGTGGGAACTACATGGGCTGCTGTGGTTTGAGGAGCTGCCGGGGAAGTGGTTCCCTGGAGAAGCAGAGGCGAGGTGGTACCCAGTTGGGGGAGCTTGGGAAGAAGAGAGAAACAGGTTATTTTAGGAGGCAGCAATTACCTTAACAAAAGGGACATAAGAGCTGGAATTACTGGGCTCAGAAGGAGCGATTGCAAGAGAGTGATGAATCAAGAAAAAAAGCTGCAGTACTATGGGCGGGGGGGGGGTCCTCCTTGGAGGGAGCGTTAGTAGAGAATTGGCAACCAAAGAATAAGTTAAATTTTGTGGGGATGGGGCTCAGAGGGAGCGGCAGCAGGAGAGTGGGAAAAAAGGAAAAACACAAAAGAAAGCTGGAAGTTACTGAGCAGAAAGTTTTAAAGCAGGAGGAGTACAAATCATTCTGTTTGGCTAAAGCAAATTATACAGTGAGAGGCATAACATTCAAAAAAGTATATGGCATGAAATTCACCTAAATTAATTTCAAATACTAAAAAAAGGTTTGCATTACAAGCAGCTTAAGAGAGAATAAGAGCAGTTAATACAGAGCAGAGCGAAGGAGTGTAGCTACGAGTGGCAGTCAATTGGAGAGCAGAGAAGGGGAAGTGCCAAAATTTGAAGAGCTCAGCTTGAGCTGGTGGAACCTATACCTTCCTGGGGAGACAATTCTGCAGCTGGGCTGCTGTGGTTTGAGAAGCTGCTGGGGAAGCGGTTCCCTGGAGCAGCGGAGGCAAGGCGGCGCTCAGTCAGGACTTTAGCCTTCCTGGGGAGATGATTCTGAGGCTAGGCTGCTATGGTTTAAGGAGCTGCAGGGGAAGTGGTTCCATGGAGTGGCAGAGGTGAGGTGGCACCCAGTCAGGGGTCTTAGCTTTCCAGGGGAGATGATTTTGTGGCTGGGCTGTTGTGATTTGAGGAGTCACCAGGGAAGCAGTTCCCTGGAGCAGTGGAGGCAAGGCGGTGCCCAGTCAGGGGATTTAGCCTTCCTGGGGAGATAATTCTGCAGCTGGGCCGCTGTGGTTTGAGGAGCCACCAGTGAAGCAGTTTCCTGGAGTGGTGAAGGTGAGGAGGTGCCTGGTCAGGGGCATATGAAAATATATTCTGATGCAATCTGTTATGATATATGAGAAGATAATATAAATATAAAAAGATTCTATAGTCTAATATAATATGGTTTATAAAATGGGCTAAAGAAATCAAGCATCCCAATTGGCTACTACACCAACTGAGCCGTGTCCTTATCAGATGATATAGTAGCCAACTGGCACTACCCTTCACTCCTCAGCCCCACAACAGCACGGAATCACTGAGCTGTGCCAGCTGAAAACAGAAACACAAGCTGGCGCAGCTCACAACAATAAACAGCACTTCTTCACTAGCACTGTGGCACCAACAAAAAAAAAACATAACAATACTAAAAGAATACTTCCACAGCCCTTTCCTGCACAAGCACAACACTAAACTAGTAATCATAGCATTTAACTTCATTTTTACTTCCTCCCAGTCCGTCTCTTCCCAATAGTTGCAGCTCCAGCAGTCCCGTTCCTCAAGCCCCTGCCTATTACACATGCCTCTCCAATCTCTGTACACAATTTGGGAATTTCCCCTTTCACTTCAAATACCAAAGTCCAGTCCATGAGGATTTTCTGGTTTGCGGTTGTCAAACCGGAACACTCGTGCTGCAAAAATTAAGTTTTGGTATTGGGGTAATTAAAATGAGCTACTTCTATATTATCCAATACCAAAACTTCATTTTTGCAGCACGAGCGTTCCAGTTTGAAAACCGCAAACCAGGAAATCCTCATGTACAGGATTCACTAAGGGACACACTCGCTCCAACTACATGCAGATCTCCTGAAAAAAAAAAACCCAGCCAGAAAAAAAAATGAAAATCTCCAATAACCCAATACCAAAACTTCTTTATTTTCTCACCATGACCATCACAGTTTCTCACCATGACCGGTGCTGTTTCAAAACCACAAAGCAGGAAATCCTCACATACGGCAGCCGCTAACAGACATGCTCGCACCAACTAGATGCAAATTTTCTTAACAAAAGCCCCAGCCCCCAAAAAAATAATAATAAAAAGTCCACAGGAAAAAACATATTGCCTTCAGGAAATAAAGACACACACCAGCTTCCTCTACTTCCTTAATCAAACACCTCCATTCAAACTCAATGACAAGCACTACTTTTTTCTATTTTTCTGCTAAGCACATTTTTTCCTCTTTTTTATATACAATTTCTACCTCCATTTTTTAAATTAATTACTTTACCAAAGAGCCCATTTTATAAGTGCAATAACACACTCCGAGATGTGGTTTATCGCCTGATAAGAGCACTCCCAGTGGCATAAGGCACTTGACGCAAGCGCCTTGTGCCTTAGTACACCCCTGGGCGTGCTCTTATCAGGCGATAAACCACACCTCATTGTGTGTTATTGCTTGCATAAGGTATGATATATAATATACGATATGCTAATCAGATATTATTTAATATTACATACAGTATGAGCAGATATCTAATAGCATACAATATGATATGAGAAAATAATATAATCTGATACAATATTTACTATATGATATAACACATTAAAATATAATACAAATATGAAATATGGTATTTGATGTAATATAATTTAATATATGGTCATTTTTAGAAACATAGAAATATAGAAAATGACAGCAGAAGGGGACTACAAGATCCATCTAGTCTGCCCGATATGGATAACTACCCCCCCCCCATCCTTTCTGTGAAATCATACCTTTGTGTCTGTCCCAGGCATTTTTGAACCCATTTACTATTTTGGCCTCCACCACTTCCTGGGGCAGGCAATTTCATTGGTCAACCACCCTCTCAGTGAAGAAGAACTTCCTAACATTGCTCCTGAATCATCCACCCTTGAGCCTCATATTGTGTCCTCTAGTTCTGATGCTTTTCTTCTCCTGAAGGAGCTCCTGTTCCCCTGCTTTAGTTATACCCTTGATATACTTGAATGCCTCAGTCATGTCCCCCCCTCTCCCTCTTCTGCTCCAGGTAGTACATGTTGAGCTCCCTCAACCTATCCTCATATGCCATTTGATGCAGAGCCTAAATCATTTTTGTGGCTCTCCTCTGTACCTTCTCAATCCTATTGATATCTCTCCTAAGGTGCAGCAGTAAAGCACACCAGAGCCCTATAAAATAGCAGCACCACCTCCCTTCTGCAACTCGTGATTCCCCTCTCTGTGCAGCCCAGCATACCACTGGCCATTAGCACCGCCTTTTCGAACTGCTTCCCCACCTTTAAGTCATCTGATATAATGACTCCTATGTCTTGCTCCTGGTTGATGCATGCCAGCTGCTCCCCTTTCAGGTAGTAGTATCCAACCTTGGGATTTCTCTTGCCTAAGTGCATGACCTTGTACTTTTTGGTGTTGAACTTCAACTGCCAGGCGTCTGACCACTCCTCGAGTTTCCTCAGGTTTGATTCCAAGCTCTTGACTCCTTCTGGGGTGTCCACTCTGTTGCAGATCTTGGTGTCATCTGCAAACAGACACACCTTCACTTCCAATCCATTGCCAATGTCAGCTATGAACACATTGAAGAGTAGGGGCCCCAGCACTGACCCCTGAGGCACTCCACTAGTCACTTCCATCTTTGTCAATACCACTCCATTTACCTGCACCCATTGTGTTCTTCCTTCAGCCAGTTGCTCACCCAACCCACCACTTCCTTACCTATGCCAATGTGGTCCAGCTTCTTTATCAGCCTTCTGTGTGAAACCGAGTTGAAGTCCTTACTAAAGTCTAGATAGACCACATGCACCAGTCTCCCTTGGTCCACTGCATTCTTTACCCAGTCAAAAAAGTCAACCATGTTTGTCTGGCATGACCTTCCAGCCATGAAACCATGCTGTTGTGGGTCCTGTTGCCTGCTGGATTCCAGATGAGCTACTATTCTTTGCTTGGGCAGTATCTCCATCAGTTTTCCTAGCACCGATGTGAAGCTCACTGGACAGTAATTCCCGGCCTCCTCCCTGCTCCCTGATTTGTGAAGTGGAACCACTGTCACCCTCTTTTATTATGTCGTATTTATTAATTTTATTCGTGTGCGAAGAAAATATGACTCATGAAACTGAACACATGATTTTAGGCTAGCCGCTTGACTCTTTTCCCTCGTGCTGATTTCAGAAGCCACTAGTGTCATTCAGAATTGAACAGTAAATGCAAGATGTTTCTTTTTTCAGGAACTAGAATTTAAATTTCAAATGGAGCCCTTCTATCTCAAGTAAGGGAACTGGAAGCACTTAAAGGAGGAAGAGAGAGAACCTTATGTGCCTTTAAACTGCTCAGGATGGTTTCATCACCTGATACACTGGATGACCAGCAGGGAAAGTTGCTTGCACTGCACTGGGAGTGGAACTATTGGATTTCTGGGGACTAATGAAATATGGTTTCTTTTTCTATACTACAATGCTCCCAGCAGCCCTCATCCTCACAGCCCTATGATCAGGACTCCTAGTGCCAGGTCCACCATGGCTAGCTCTAATTTCCACCATCACTGTTTGAAAACTTGCACTTGTTGGATCTAACATGGTTTGAACATTTTTCTGTTCTTTTTTTACCACCTGTATCCCTTTTCCCTAATGTTTTTCTCTTCATGTTTTCCATAAGCAACCACAACACATGCATGATAAATGATAACATGACACAGCCACTGCCAGACCCTAACAATGATGACTCACAATAGTTGTTGAGGATTGTTAGATGCCCATGGGACATGCACAGTCAGAGCACAGACAAGCCATAGTGCCATATGACTCACAAGGTGACAGGGAAGAGTGACACCATCAGGTAAACCCCCATTGACAGACCACGCTCCACTCCACTAAGAGAGCTTAGTCCCAATTTTACTGTAGAAGCTGAACGCAAGACTTGCATCAAGCCCAGGATCCACCACAGTCGTTGACATAGCTACACCAAACAGCTTCCCACAATCTGTGCCAGATTTTGGTACATAGGGTGCATTTGCAGCATTGGCTACCATTTACGGCATCTTGCGCCGAAGGTTTGGTGCAAAACCCGTAAAATGCCCCCCGCCATGGCACAAATGCAGAACAGATGGGAGCTGGTCTAAGTCCTGCATCCGATACGGAGTTGCAGCAAGTGTTTTGTAAAATCAGAATTATGGCACTGATTGCCACAAGTCACCACTTACTGTAAGTCAAGCTCCCTGATGCAAGCCCCTTGTGGTGATCTAACTCTGTCTGAAAATCAGGCTCCTTGTAACATTTTGTTTCACACATCAGTCTATGTTACTTTTCATTCACGGATTTACTGGCAGGCTCACACATATATGCAAAACAATTCTGTGCTTAGCTGCCCCACCTGTAGACAATAAAAACAAATTTGCTAAATAAATCCTTCGAAACCTCTCCTGCACTTTCCCAGTCTGTTAAATTCAATCTGCCCTGCTCCTGCTGCAGGTGAATAAAATAAAGTAAATAAATATGAAACATCGAAACATGCTCGGCAGATAAGGACCATCTAGTCTGTCTTTAAGCCCTGTACTTGATTACAGCTTCTGGCCCTTCCTCTGCTTTACCTCTATGGTTGCACTATGCCTGTCTCATACATGTTTAAATCCAACCACAGTGCTTGGTCCCATCACCTCCGGTGGCAGACCATTACATGCATCCACCAACCTCTCTGTGAAGAAGAACTTCCTTACATTCCCTCTTAACTTGCCACCTTCCAATTTCATGTCATGCCCCCTCTTTCTTATACTCTTCCTGTATTGAAGATGTATTCTCCTTGCACCTTGTTTATGCCCTTGAGGCACTTGAATGTTTCTATCATGTCTCCTCTCTCCCTCCTCTCCTCCAGCGAGTACATATTGAGGTCCCTTAGTCTCTCCTCATAAGTCTTGTGGTGCAAGCCCTGTACCAGCTTATCCACCCTTCTCTGGACTGTCTCCAGCCTATTAATGTCCTTTTGAAGGTGCAGCCTCCAGAACTGCACACAGTACTCCATGTAAGGCCTGACCAGAGTTTTATTTAATGACATCACTACCTCCCGTCTTCTGCTGGTGATACCCCTGCCTATGCACCCCAGCATGTCACTGGTCTTCCTTGCTGCCCTTGTACTCTGCTTTGACATTTTCAGATTATCTGAAATAATACCTCCCGGGTCCCTTTCTTCCTTGGTGACTGTCAGCAACACCCCCCCATTCTGTAGTCCCCTCCAGGGTTTCTATGCCCAGGTGCATAATGTTGCACTTCTTTGAATTAAACCTCAGTTGCCACTCCTCAGACCATTTCTCAAGCTTTTCCAGGTACTTCCTCATTTTCTCCACCCCTTTTTGGAGTATCCACCTTGTTACAGATCTTGTTGTCATCAACAAGCAAGCAGATCTTTCCTTCCAGCCCCTCGGCAATGTCACTAATGAAGACATTGAACAAAACTGGCCCAAGGACTAATCCCTGAGGTACCCCACTAGTCATCCCCTCTACACAGATTGTACCCCAATTACCTCCGCCCTCTGCTTCCTGTCCGAGCCAGTTCCTAACCTAGTTTACCACTTTGTCTCCCAAGCCCAGACTACCTATCTTGTTAACCAGCTTCTTATGTGGGATGGTGTTGAAAGCTTTGCTGAAACTGAAGTAGGCGACGTCCATTCCCCCTTCCCCAATTTACTTCCTTCATCACCCAGTCAAAGAAATCTATCAGAATTGTCTGACATGACCTACTTGCTATAAAACCATGCCGCCTAAGGTCTTGGACACCGATGCCTTCCAGATGTCCCATTATCCTTGCTTTAAGCAGTGTCTCCATGATCTTCCCCACTATTGAGGTGAGGCTGACTGGCCTATAATTTCCCGCCTCCTACCTACTGCTTAATTTGTGTAGAAGGACCACATGTGCCCTCCTCCAATCCTCTAGCACCACTCCAGTGTTGAGTGACTTGGTGAATAAGGTTGCCAGAGGTTCTGCTAGCTCTCTTCACAGCTCCCTTAATATCCTTAGGTGTATGCCATCTGGCCCCATCACTTTATCCATCTTTAGTTTAGTGAGCTGCTGCAGGACTCACTCTCCTGTTGTGAATGGACTGCTGTCCACCTCTCCCACCCCTTGGTATCTGTTGCTTGGCTGTGGTCCCTGTCCTTCCCCCTCTTCTATGAATACTGAACAGAAGTATTTACTCAGTATTTCTGCCTTATCCATGTCTCCCTCCTTACATTCCCATTCCTCCCCTTTGAGCCTAACAATCCCAGCCCCTGGTTTTTCTTCTTTCGCTGATGTACCTGAAGAATGTCTTGTCCCCTTTCTTTACTGTCTGTGCTAATTCTTCCTCAGTCCACACCTTTGCTCTCCTTAACACCTTCTCTGCTTCTCTTAGACGCTCTAGGTACACCTCCCTGTCCTCTTCCCTTTGGGTCTCCTTATATTTCTTGAACCTTTTAGTTCTTACTTTGTCTGCCACCTCTTTCGAGAATAATAGTGGCGTTCTCCTTCTCTTACCTTTTGATACCAGTCTGATACTTTGATTTGTCACTTCCACTATGGCTCCTTTTAGGTGTTCCCACTGCTCTTTCACCCCCCCATCCCCTTTTCTCCAGGGCTATTCTGATCCCCCTTCCCATTTCAGCTGTCTGCCTTTTTGAAATCCAAAACTTCTGACCAAGTGTAACTTGACTGAGTCCCCTTTCCCATGCTGTACCATATTGTGTGGTGATTGCTGGATCCCAGTTGCCCCTCTACCCAGACATCTGTGATTCTATCCCGGTTGGTCATCACTAAATCCAGAATCACTTTGTCCCCGCTGGGATCAAGCACAAGCTGCCTGAGTCCTGCCTCCTGTAAGGAATCTAGGATGCCTCTGCTTCTGGCTGAAGCAGCTACCTGGGTGGTCCAATCCACGTCTGGCATATTGAAATCCCCAATCAACAGAATTTCACCTTTCATCGCCATCTCGTGTCTTTCATCCACTAGCTCCTTGTCCACTTTCTCCCCCTCTCCTGGAGGCCTGTATATCACCCTTGTGCATGTTGATGTGCCATTTCCAGGTCCAAGGGTGATCCACAGTGCCTCAGCCTCCCCCTGCTTACCCTATACCTGTGTCACCTTTATACCCTTTGTGACATACAGGGTGACTCCCCCTCCTTTTTTACCCACCAGATTCCTTCTGAGCAGAGCATAACCCAGTACATTGATTTCTCACCCTTGATTTGCAGTGCGCCCGGTCTTAGTTATTGCTACTATGTCCAGATCTGCTTCTGCTATCAAGGCCTTGAGGTCTGGGAGTTTATTTCCCAGGCTGCAGGCATTAGTTACCATGGCCTTCCATGTTGTGCATTTTAGATTACTCCCTCTGCCCCTGTTACTGCTCTCCTGCTTCCTTCCCTGTCCCCAGTTACCTTTCTTGTGTGGTACCGATTCCACCACTTTGGCCTCCCCTCTGACAACTTCAGCTGTACGTGCCATCAAATTATTTTCCTGCATGTGCTCTTTGGGGGGGTGTTACTAAGCCAGCTGAACCTCCTGGATCCACCCCCTTGGCCAGTTTAAATGCTTGCTGCTGAAGCATTCAAACTTGTCACTCAGGACCATGGTCCCCTTTCTGGATGGATGCGAGCCATCGTCCTTATACAGGCTCAAATTCATCCAGGTTGGGCCCCAGTCCCCCATGAAGTCAAATCCCTTCCTTCCACACCATTCCTTCAACCAAGAGTTACATTTCTGGATGTGGAGTGTCCTAGCCTCCCCCCTGCCATGGACAGATAGAACCTCCAAGAAGGAGATAGAGTTTTCTACCTGCTCCAGGCTTCCCCCCAGCTTCCTGAAATCTTCCTGTATTCTGACTATCTTCACCCTGTCTCCCGCCACATCATTCATCCCCAGGTGGATGATGACATCTAGTTCCTCCCTCCTTGCTATTGCCCTTGCAATCCTATTGATCTGCTTCCCATCCCTCCATGCTATGCTTCCTGGGATGCACTTGATCTCCTTGTCCTTCCTGCTAGGTTCCCCTAAAGTAACTCCCCAGACAATTGAGTCCCCCACTAGTAGAAGCTTCCTCCTTCTCTGTGGTTCTCAACCCCCCTTCCCTAGGGATACATCATGGAGGACTCACTCATCCTCCCTGGTCTCAGCTGCGGGTGCACCTGTAGGGCTATCCTGCTCCTCCAAAGCAGTGTAGGGGTTAGTTATCTGGACCAGTTGGGGGATGTGCCTCAGACCTCCCTCACACACCCTCCCAGAGCCAACCATGATCCCCATGCCCTCTACACCACCAGCACTCCTTAAACAAATAGTGAATAAATTGTATAGAAATCCACCCTGCACCTTTTCCAGTCTGCAAAATAAACTCTGCTCTGCCCTGATCTTGCTGTGGGCAAGAACTGCAACTCCTAGTGTACCAGGCTTTTAGTGTGCACTCTCTCACCTCTCCTCTCCTTTTCAGTAGAATTTCACTAGGCTGAACTACAGTTAATATAGTGATGATTCACAAACTATGGTACTATAATGCATGATTTTCTGATGACTTCTAATGTTTTCTGATCCAGTATAATTCTTCTTCATATAATTTATTTATTATTTATTTATTTAAAAGTTTTACCAGGAGGGCACACTGAGCAGAGTACTGCTCGATTCCAGGTGCATTCTGGGGGAAGGCGGCATGTGAGAACATAACAGATACAATAGAATACAGAGTATAAAAGGCAACAATGATCATATATACACATGGGCAAAGGTACACTAGATACAGAGTGCAATAGTACTGTGCCAAACACTAAACTGTACAGTAGCGGAATAAGTAGTTACATGATAGCTCTAGATGTAGCAACTTGTGAAACAGAACAAGAAAGGTCAAGGACTGGAGCCATATCAAGGGTTGTGTAACCAGGCCAAGGTGAATGAATAACAACTACACCTAGCTGCAGGAACATGTTGAGGAGAAATGGGCATTGATGAGGGAGCATAGACACTGGGGTGAGAGTGTGAGCTGGATGTCTGCAGGGAGGGAGTTCCATAGCTTAGGCATTCAATGTTGGAATGCTACTTGGCCAATCAAAGAGGCCATGTGTGGTATGGCCAAAAGGTGGGTTTCTGAGTTCCTGAGTGAGTTCACAGAAGAGGTAGGTGCAGCTAAAGCAGGGTCAAGATATGGAGGTAGGGACTTGGACCAGTACTTGGAAGTGAGCTTGGTGCAGTGAGACTGCACCAAGCTCATTTCCTCCCACAGGTCCTTTTTCTGTGAAAGAGAGATAGAAATGTCACCAAGATGTGTGCAGCGCATGGAGTTCTCAATATCCACATTGCTAATTGGCTGCTGTAGACCAGGTGGCTTGCAAACAACTTGAACATGCTCAGTGTGCACTCCCTGTAAAATGGGCTGTATCACGATGTTGAAGTGCTGAAATGCCAAAAGGAAACTGAGATCCTTTGGACCTGAGTTAATGGTGTCCAAAATGCCAGATTTCAAGATGTTCACTGAATGCAAATTTGGCTTTAGCTCATGCTTACGGTATGTTTCCCCCACTGTTCCCTTCATGTAGTAGGGTCATCTGGGAGGTTCCCTTTTCCAGTGAGGATACAAACTGATGTGAGTGCAGCAGTGCTCAGGGCCATCATTTGTGGCTGATGATTTCTGCTATTTTTCTCTGATGACCCTTCCCAGGTACCATGTAGTCTCCTGATCAGAATCTCATGTGCATTAAGCATAGTGTTGTGCGTAATTGAAATATTTTGACTGGTGAAATTTTTCAATTAATTCTGCAATTACGCAAAATTTTTCATGTATGCAAAACAAAATGTTGCCTGTTTTCTTGATTTTGCGTAATGGCGACATTTCGCTCACCATGACAATTGTACCCATTGATGATCCAAATTTCACCTTGTGGTGGAATTTTGCAAGCTAATCTTTTGATTTCACTGGTGAAATGTTGGTACAAAGGCAAAATGTGCAATGCATTGTGGGTAAATAGGTCAAAAGTCACATGTAGCTTGTTTCCAGCTCATTCTGCTGCGTGTTGAGTTGGAGAGCAGTGTGTTGTGGTGCATCAGAGCCAATAAAGCCTTTGAAAACATAAGTAAAACTTGTTACTGCAAAATAAAAAGGTTTTTTCCTAGTGCTGCTGTGCTGGTAGTGCCTGGTAATAGGGAACATTTTCTACTTTTGTGAATTTTTGTATAATACTTAGTTTAAATTAGGTTTACTTTTCTCAACTGTCTTTGAAAGAACTGGGTAGGGTAGGAGTGTAAAGCAGTGCAGGCTATTTCTAGCCAAGCAGATTGGTATATTTGCTCACAATTGTGAGTTATCTATTTACTCTTATGTCTTACTAATTTTGTTGTGTTTTGCAATTTATTTTCTCTGAAAAGTTTATCGGTCCTGTTTGAGAGAGTTCCCGCCATTGTTAGCTGTTATATATACCATTCTTCCACTTTTAGTTGTGAATTGATTTTGAATTCTAGAGCTGATCCTTTCTTTTATTTTTTTGTGGTTAGTTCTGTTAGCTGGAGTGTTAATTTGTGCGTTGCTAAAATTGTGAAAATCAACAGTTGTAAAGTACTTCTACTCGATCACTTGAACTTGTCTATTACAGTCGCACTGCATTGTTGAATTGTTCCCTGTATAGTTATTGCTGGAGCTTGACTCTGCACACTGTGTGGTGTTCCTGTTTTAGTTAACTTACATACATTACCCTTTCTCTGTTATAGCATTGTTTGTGTCTCACTTGATGTGCACATTACAAAACAGTATTTCAGTGTGCTTAAACAACTGGATATGATATGATAATGCTTGTGTAACTTGAGTCACTTGAATTTTATGTGGGTTTCCACCTCTCTGTCCATGGGATATGCCTCCTGTAGGGGTACGATGCAAGGAACCCTAGTTAAGGGTTCCCCCTCTACAGGTGCTGGAAATGAATGAGTCGGCTAAAGGTAGGTTAGGAAGAAGCCCCTTGGTAAGAGAGGCTAGCCGTTGGGTGAGGAGGGGTGGATGGTGGGCAACGAAAATGAATCCTTAGGGTGTCCAGTAAAAGTGACATTTTTAAGCTCAATGGGGGAGTGACATTGTTGCTCCGCCCATTGAACCTCGGGCTTAAAGCCCTCCCATTCAATGTGCTTACACAACTGGATATGATATGATAATGCTTGTGTAACTTGAGTAACTTGAATTTTATGTGGCTTTCCATCTCTCTATCCGTGGGATAAACTTCCTGTAGGGGTATGACGCAAGGAACCCTAGTGAGGGTTCCCTCCCCTACAGGTGCCGGAAATGAATGAGTCTGCCGAAGGTAGCTTACGAAGAAGGCCAGAAAGAATACCTGAATTGTCAAGCGTCGAAGAGAGACGTGATTAATGAATTCCGTGAGAAGGGCTAACTTCCTAAGGAGAGAGAGGAAAGCCGGGCCACCATCTGCCTCCTCCAACAGCAGAACCTAACTAGCTAAGAAGAAAATCACTAATTCTAACTAATATTATGACCATTGGCACGGAGAAGAGGAAAAACCCCCTTTGAGAAGGAAACCTCTGGGGATCCAAGGCCTAGGTAGCCTTCCCTCCAGGCTGATGATGTTCGAATTGAGGATGTATATTTTTAGAAAGAAAGGGTTCTGTAACTAGAGGGATACGAGTAGTGAGGATGATGATGAAATGTGGAAGATTCCTAAAAGAGAGCAGATATTGAAGATGGAACATGAGGCTGTGCACAGGTCGAATACGAATATGAGGCAAAATTAATACTGATGATGATGATGATCACTGCAGGAAGTTGGCAGGTCGATGAGGAAGCATAATATCGATAATAGGTATGATTGATTGAGTGAGGTGAGGAAGTAGAAATTGAGGTCAATAAGGCATGATTATGTGATGTGAACAATTAGATCCTGTTGTGTGGTTAATGAGTAGCATCAGAATCAAAGATGGAATGCTCGAGGGAATGATGAAACTAGATAAACCTTGCTGGAATTAAGGAGGGTATGCTCAAGTAGTCAATGTGAGATAGTAGATCTGGAAGCAAGGATAGGAGGGAGTAAATCAATTTGTGAGTCAGAGCAGCAAGGGGTATCCAGATGTGCTCACGAGGATATTCCAGATGAGTCTATGAGGAGACCAATGATATTGCAGACTGGCTAAATGGAGCTATGCGTTTGATGGAGCGACAGAAGTAAGCAGATACCGGGGTTGAAGAGGTGTTCTTGATTATGCGATGTAAGTGATTAGACTCAGAATGATTAGACCTTGAGGTTGTAGTTGATGAGGTGGTATGGTATTCAATGATAGGAATTTTAGAGTAAGCGATGTAAATGGAAGAGCTTTGAAGTAATGCTGAGTGAAAGATGACTGGATTCATGAACTCAATATGACTGGATTTATGAACTCGATGCATTCTGCATAATATCCGCAGCTGATAGATGGCATAGGAATTACGATAGGTATGCCCGAAAGGAATGTTGAGAGCAGGCCAAGAATGGAGGGAGGCCTGCATAGCTGGAAATGAAGAGGAGGATGTGGGAAGGAATCAAAAGAAATCAGCATGAAGGAAGTACACCAATGAGGCGCCTTGAAAGAAGGTAGAGTCTGAGTACGAGAACGGAGATCTGGAACCAGAGGCAACTCATGTGAAGTGATCGAGGATCGAAACTAGACAAAGTACAATGAGGAGTGAGCAAAACTGAGTGAAGAATGATGGACGAGTGAAGCAAAGAGCGGAGGGAAGCTGATAATGACTGAATCCTGAAGAGTAGATATGAAACTGGAAGAAGAGGGAACGGGAACGAACGAAACGAGAACAGAACTTAAATGAAGGTATCAGGCACCAGGGAGTGAGACAGATGATGAAACTCCTTAAAAGGAGACGGGCACTGAGGTCAAGAAAGCGCATCAGGAACCAGAGGATCTGCTAATCAGAGGGCAAGCATGGGATGGCGATCAAGGGAAGTCAAATCTGATGAAGTACGAGGAGGAGAGAAACCAAGAGTGGAAAGAATCCATGACAGGCAGGATGAGAATAATTGTTAGGCTGAGGATAGGAACAGGAATGGATGAGGTACGATGAGAGATAGACACCATGAATGCAGGTACTGTAAAGCGAGGTATGAAATGACGAAGGATGGTAGGGAGGCCAATAGGGTAGCATAGGACACAGCCGAAGCAGGAGGAGAACAGCACTGGGGCGAGTCAAAATACATGATACACGATCCAGGATAGGCATGGCCAGATGGAGCAATGGAACAGCACAGACCTGGTGGCAAACCATGCAAAGGCATGCCTAGAGAGGTAACGAACGAGACGAGCATAGTAAAAGCCAAGCATCTCAAAGTCAAGCAGGATAAGGAAATGGAGTATCATTGATGGTGGACGACGTGGAGCAAGTACACTCCGTGAAGGAGAAATGCCCCTCAAGGGGGCAGGTAAGGCGAACTGGATAAGGTGGCACATATGCCCAGGTCAACCAAAGGTTGGATGGAATCAGCCGTGGAAGGCCAGAGGATATGAACAGCAAAGGAAATGAATAGATATGTCATAGCACAATAAGACAGAAGCCATGACTGGACTGAAACTAGGACGGATAAGTGCACAGAAAGAGCCCAGGTGAGGGAGCAGAACGAGAGACGCCGAAGCAGTAGAAGGCAATTGGGAAAGAGGGGTAGGAAAAATGAAGCTCAGTGTCAATGGAAAGAGATGAGCACAGGACAGACTGCAGCCACCAGTTGGGGCAGTGCAAAACCTGAAGGGGGGAGCAGAAGATTGATTTGAAAGCTGAGCAAGATGAGGAAGGAGACACTAAGGCCAATAAGGCATGAACTGGTGATATGAAGGAGGAGATCAGGATGCTGGGGTGAGGAGAAAACAGAGGATGCCATAGAATGCAAGTAATGAAGCTCCTTGAAAGGAGATAAACTTTGAGGCCAAGAAGGTATGTCTGGGACCAGAGGGTATGCGAACTAGAGGGGAGATATGCTAAATAGAACAACGTGACCACAAAGACTTCTCGAAATGAGGTAGAGTCAGAAATGAATAGAGTGACATGATGATGTAGGCTCCATGAAATGAGGTAGGTTCAAAAATAGATGTGAAAGAAACTGGAATGATAGAGAAGAGCCTCCAGCCAGCCTGTGGTGAGGAGCGATGGACTGGAAGGCATGGCCAGGAATGGAGACAGAGTTGAATCAAGGTGACGGACACTGCAGGCTACAGCACTACCAGAAACCTATGGAGGGAAACACACAACTGTACAGCTGAGAGCAGCCACCCATGGAGCCCGAATAGCATCATTCCTAAAGGCCAGTGAGATGGGTTTGAGACATCCCAGAGGATGCGGAAAATTCCAAACCAGCCAACAGCTGACGTGGAAGCCAGAGGCCACCAAAGAGGCAATACACGATCTGGCACATAAAAGGCAAACAAGAGCACAGAGCAATGAGCAGAAAAATGTCCGATTGTGAAACAGAGAAATATCCCACACACAACAGGAATTGTAGGTGGCACTGGATGCACTCCATGGGCAAAAGAAGTGCACGAGATGAAACGGGCACAGAAACTGCATATAGACAAGTGAACAGAATGGAGATGAATCCTCCGTCCAATGGGCCAAAGAGCAGCCCAGAATGACAACCAGCATAAGGGTGCAGGAGTGTAACAGCGAGAGTGGTAATCATATGCTGTATACCCCGCTGATCATTCGTTGCCTTAATGCAGATATTCCAGTAGAGACATACCTCTCAACCCGTCTTCCCCAAAATGAGTGACAAGATGTGTGACAAATGACCAAAATGTGTGACATATCATCAAACTTGGTACTGCAGGTTTGGAACACTAGTGCTGCAAGTGCGCTGATGTTAATAATGTTCGACGAGAACAGAGCATAGGAGATAAATAGGAATTTCTGCTTTAAAGTGTCAGAGGGAAATATGGAATATCCCCTTCTGCATGTGGGGCAGAGGATTTCTGAGGGGTAATGAATGATGTACCCCATAATGCACAACAGTTGAGAGGTGTGAGTAGACAAAAATGCTAAAGAAAGAATTAATGAAATGGTACCATGGAAGCAGTCCCTGGAATGCAAATTCTCAAGAGCTGGAAGGGCACTGAGCCATGCACCATCGTGAAATGAGAGACAAGGCTAATGCTAGTAAAGGAGAGTCAATCAGTGAACAGTGCCCAACAACTGCGCTGCAAAGACCTGTGGCCACTGATGGACAGTAGCACAATCATGCTGACTGAGCACCGCTCTGATATGCTAGAAAATACACAGCAGAAAGTAGCACCTAACCAGAGAAGGTCAGCAGTGCAGTGCCACAAAGGAGTGGTGGAGCAAGCAAGGTCCAGATGGTAGGCCCCTAGAGATGGCAAAATGGGGACCCGAGCTAGCGAAGAGGAGCAGCACAGGAGCTCCACAGAGGTATGCCAACTATGTGGATTAGAGGAGTGAGGAAGGCGATGGAGGGGTAGCAGAACAAAGGAAACAGGGTGAACCAGGCTGAGCAGGTGACGTCATACCCGAAAATGCAGGCGGAGAGACGGCGAGGGGATAGCCGCTGCAATGAAGAGGAGAGGTAAGGAAGAGGCCAGGCATGGAGGGGGAGGCACATCCAAAGTGCTAGAGGGTGATGGATATGAGGAGTGGGCAGCAAGAAGGCGGAAAGGAGAACCAGGTGCATGACAGGGAAAATTTATATGAGTAAGAAGCGGAGGCAGAGGGGAGCAAAACGGAACACCCAGGTAGAGAAGGGAGACAATGAAGAATAGGGTGACCAGGGGAGCGAAACGAAGGAGATAAGGGAGGAAACAAAAGAGATAAGGAGGGGAAGAAAGCATCGAGCCAGCGGGTAGAGGCACTGCAAAATGCAGCGATGCGGAGAGGAGACAAAATTAATCTGCAGTCGGAGGCAACCACCAGAGCAAAGGATGAGGTAAGCCAGCAGGAGAGGAGCAGCCCCTCCAGCTGAAAATGAAAACGAATCCTGAGTGTGTCCAGTAAAAGTGACGTATTTAAGCTCAATAGGGGAGTGATGTTGTTGCTCCACCCATTGAACCTCGGGCTTAAAGCCCTCCCAATATTAAAATAGTCATTTTCAAGACATTTCTTGTTGATCCCTCCCATCCCTCCCACTAACATATTGTGTAGTACTAATTTCCTTTGTTGCTGTTTTATGGTTGTCTCTGCCCACATATAAAAAACAAATTGTGGTACTGAGTAACATAACACATTATAGTACTTTATTTGTCCAGAGACTGAGAGACACAGGTGATCTGTATTTAAAGTGTGCCACTTGTGCCCTTTTTCCCTGTGTGTGTTTCTCTAATTCCTTCCTGTTTGGGGGAAAAAAGTTACCTTTTCATGTTTTACTACACTAGGCTGCCTACTATATATGGTATTAGTTCTACTGTAAGTGCTGGTACCTGTCCTGATTCTTTTTGGACTTTAAGGAAGTAGGTGTGTGACGTCATCATTCACGTGTGAGGTATTATTCGCACATTTAGTAGTAGTAATACATCCTTTCTTCAAATACTCCCAGAGAAAGCAAAGCTTTGAAGCAGCAGTCACTAAAAATGCCTGGTAAGAAGCGGCCAAGTACAGGGGGGAAACGTGGCAGGGGGGATGAGGGAGCCGAAGAAGTCTGGCCGAAAAAGTGCAATTTCTGTTCTAGTTCCCCATAGCAGTGAAAGCACAGGTATGTCTGCATCATTGTCTTCAAGTTCTGATGTGGGTCCTGGTGGTGTGGCAGGAACCAACAAAGGAGTTGGTGTGTGAACTAGGTCAGGCATACCTGTCTCTTACATTTTTAAAGCTCAGACTGTTGCAGCCATGTTAGTGGAGGATGCTGACAGTGAGAAGAAGGGAGGCACTGACACCAGCACAGGAACAATGGTCCAAGACTCAGAGAAGGGGTGATAATAAGTCTGTCAGTGTGACTGTCCATGTTCCTGCAGGAGTTGGTGATGACAGTGTTCAACAAGAGTCTGATAGTCCTGGAGATAAGGATAGTCAGCCCCCTGAGATAGTTGCAGAGAAAGAAAAATGTGCCATCCTCCAAGAAGACAGTGATAGGGTGGAGGAGGAGGAGGAGGAGGAGGAAGACAAGGACAACATTGCTATTGGTGGTGATGATGATGATGACTGGGATGATCCCACATGGGAGCCTGAGTTAAAAAAGGTCAAGGGTGATGTAGGCCATTTACATGTACAGCCTGTGGTGGGTCAGTCTACCACCAAGCCTATAAACACACCTCCGAGCAGTCAAGTAACCACCCCTTCCAAAAGTAGTGTTATGGAAGTCATGTTAGCAGCTCAAAAAATACACGCTTCCACATCTGTTTCTGAATCATCCCAGTCCCAAAAGCATCTGAAGTCCAGATGTCAAAGGTCCCTAGTTTGGAACTTTTATGTGCTAGATCCTGCTGATGAGACCACAGCAATATGCCAACTTTGTCATGTCCGAGTTAGTCGGGGGGAAAAAGGGAAGCCACATAGGCAGTGGTGGCCAACACATCCACCTGAAAAACAAGCACCCGCTGAGATGGCAGCAACACCAGAAGGATGCCAGAGCTGTTGGTTGCAAGGTGCATGTAGTAGAGCAAGAACATGAGGAGGGAGGGCAGAGTGGGTCAGTGGTGGAGGAGGAGAATGAGCAATCCTTTGCTCTCTCTAGTAGTGGGCACAGCAGTGGCGGTGCGAGTCCCAGTACCATGAGTCTTAAAGGTACACCCCCCACACCCACAAGCAACCAAAATAAGTGGTTCCATGCAGTCTACACTGCCCAGCCAAGAGTCAATTGTTACTACTAAAAGAAAATCATTGCTGCCAAAAGTACAGCATTCTGGTGGGACAGCCCCAAAGATGCAGCCCACTCTGAAGACCATCCTTGAGTAGCAGACAAAGTACCCATCAAATCATGCTGCTGCATGAGTTAAATGCTGACACTGCTGAAATGCTGACCATCAATCTGTTGCCATTCTCATTCATAGAGAATGCTGGTTTCCACAGGTTGATGGCCAGTGCCTATCCCAAATGGCAAGTTCCATCGTGAACCTATTTTAGTAAGTGTGCCATGCCAGAGCTGAACAGTAGAGTTGTTGATTACATTAGACATGCATTGAAGCATAGTGCACCACACTATATCCATCTTAGCATGGATATGTGGACCAGTGGACTAACAGCAGCAAGCTCGTATCTGTGCATAACAGCACACTGGGCACAGTTACCTGGTGCAGTACTTAATTTTGGGCCTGGCAAAACATGCATGAAGCAAAATTGTGGTGGTAGCAACACACCTGGTATTCAGCAGCACGTGACCCTGACTATGACAAGTGTCACAGGTTCACACATGGCTGTGAAAATGCTTAATGTTCTGCTGGATGAGATTGATGGGTGGCTACACACAGTCACTCATAGCAGGATTCATCGCAAGTGATAATGGCTCCAATGTAGTGAAGTGCATTAGCGATGGTGGATTTTTTTCAGAGTGCCCTGCCTAGCACACTGCCTTAATCTTGTTGTTCAGGATTTTCTCAACCATGCGGATATTAAGGAAATGGTTACTGTTGCCCGTCGCATCTGTGTCCACTTTGTCCATTCTGCAAAGACCCATGGTCATCTACGTGAGCTACAGTGCAATAACAATCTGCCTCAGCACTAAATGAAGCTTGATGTTGTCACCAGGTGAAACTCCACACTGTACATGCTTGACCAGCTGTATGAACAGTATTAGGCTGTGTCAGAATACCTGCTGCTGCACGCCACCTGTGACAATGCTGAAGTGTCCATTGCTCTAACAACAGAACAGTGGCTCCAAATTGATGGGCTAATATGCATTCTCCGTCCATTCAAGCATGCTACACAGGCAGTGAGTGGGGACACTGCTTTCGTAAGTCAGTCCATGCCTCTCATACGTGTGCTGAGGCAGACACTAGTGAATGTGTGACACCAGACAGAGGCAAGTGGGGATCATGGCACTTGTGATCTAATGGATCACATGCTCCATGTGCTGGACACAAATACCCATGTATCTGGCATTTTACAGTCAGCTGACTTTGCAGTTCCACCATGCTAGAGCCATGCTACAAACGTGACCTGCCCTCTATAATTGAAGGAGGCTGTCAGCGAGCACAGCAGTTGACAGAGAACCTCATTAGATTGGTACATGCTGCACAAATGAAAACTACATACTCTGCATCAAAAATGGGTGTTGCTACCACCACCAGCACCTCACAGGGAACACAATCAGAGCAAATGGGCAAGGCAGAGTAGAAAACAGCAAGCAATCCCATTTGGGATGTTCTCTTTCAGGTGGGAGTGGAAGATATGGAGGAAAAGGAGGAGGAGACAGATGAGGCAGCTGGACTCCAGGCAGCAGAACGAATGGTGGAGGCCTACATGGGGGACCCAAAGTACCTTGCCATTACTGATGAACCATTGCTGTATTGGAGCAGTAAAATGACTGAATGGCCAGCACTAACATTGGTTGCTGTGAAATACCTGAGTTGCCCACCATCCAGTGTCACTGTGGAACCAGTGCTTAGTGCAGCTGGGGCAATTGTGAGTGATTGTAGGACCAATTTGTCACCCAAGAATGTGTCCATGCTAACATTCATCAAAATGAATGAAAGACACATTCCACACAACACAGTGATGTCAGTGGTGTTGCCACAGGAACTGTGTCTCGATGATGAGGATGATGACAATCCCTTTGATTAAGGCAGCCACTGGCAGCAAGGTGGATGAGGCAGCAATGTTGAAGGAATTCCCACCTGATGAGAACTCCAGTCTTGAAGACTGTGAGGGGTGCTTCTTGGATGATGTGGAATTGGAAGTTGAAAAAAGCTGAGTTTACTCCAAGGCCCCCCTTCAAAACAACAACTTTCAACTCAGTATGGTTGTTGGGATGTGTACGTTACACCTTATTTCTAGCTATGAACTACTGGATTGGTTATGGAAATATGTTATTATTTGCCACAGCCTGCAGTGTGTAAATGTTTCATGTCATCACCCTTTGCCATTACCCATTGATTGGTCATCTCGCCACCTCCACCAGTCCCCCAAGGCCACAAACCTATATAAAGCAGCAGCAATATAATTTCCATAACTGTAAATATTTTGCAATTGCATAATTAATATTTTTCTTCAAAAAATGTATTACTTTTCATGTTGACTGTATCATCACATCATCATCTTACAGCAAGATATGTTGTCTTGATGTCCTTAAAAGTGCCCAGGATGGCAAATTTCACACTGCCCCACCACCCCCTCTCATCACCTGATCTGACCTGACACACTCATGCACTCCATGCCACTGAAAAAAAATGTTTCCGCCACTTAGTATTGGTGACATGCACAAGAACCCTGGCTCCTAGTCAAGTGTACAAGTAAGAACCCTGGCTCCTAGACAAGTGTACAAGTAGCATATGAATGTAACATGCTAATTCAACAGTTAACATCAAGTTGAACACATTTTGAAAAATGGTGAATGGTGGCCATCTTTAATATGTGAGTCATTAATTACAAAAGTAATCAGGAAGAGGCTTAACGACTTACAACATCAAATCCCCCCCAAAAGGCTACTTCTACAGTACCAGGTTGAGGTACACCAAAATCACAATGGTTCCGGGGGGGGGGGGGTGGTGGTGTCAGCTCAGGGCAGGGTGAGTGTCCTGCTGTCCTCATTTTGAATGGATCCAAAATGTTCATTGTTACTGCAGCTATGCAATCCCCAGTGAGCAGACAAGACATTAACCCCCTCCACCTAATTATTTACTAAACCCCATATCAACCATCTGTGTTCACATATAGTTCCACCCTGTATGTGGGTGGCAGTGGTGATTACTCATTAATGGTAATGGTGGTATGGACACCAGTCCAGTGGCCAACATAGCAGTTCAAGCAACGCCCCTGTCTTCAACGATGCAACACAGCTGCTACTCCTGCATGGCCTGGATTGATCATGTGTCATCAAGATACAACATACTGAAACCTCAACAGAGGAAAATGACCTAAGCAACAGCAAAGATAAGAACAAATGTTGGATACTAATCAATCTGCATACCTGCTTTTACCTAACAAGTTGGAAGAAGAAGCAGAGAAAAAATGTATACTTACCATACCCCGTGATGTGATGTCATGCAACTGAGGAGATTCCCCACAGGAACATGCTGTGTGGTGCACATGATTCCAATCCAGACAAGGTCCGACGAACCACAGTAGCACTAGCAGGCATTCCCCTTCCCCTCTCCGCACTGCATACCATGACATAAGAAAAAAATGAAGAACAAATTTTGGTGATTGTTGAAAATTCCCCCCATCACCCGTGACTCTGAGTCTGACCATCCACCCCCTCCCCCACCTCAGAGAACCATAAAAAACGAAGACATACTTACCTCAAGGATTGTGAAAGTGGAACGATCATGCAAGGGCACAATTAAATAAATCCCCCAGACCTGGTTCAGCAGCCAGCAGCAGCAGCAGCATGGAAAAATACTTAACTTCCCCTGAATTCCATGTTGAGAAAAGCAAGAAATAACACAATTACTATCAAGCTCAGACAACCATATGGCAGTAACAGACATACCACACTTGTATGAAAATTTCAATATTTACCATCTGCGTTTGGAAATTGGGAAGATCCATACATTTGACATCTCCATTCCTCATGGCCTGGCATGATGATGTCATCTACAGCACACTGAAAAATAATATAAGAGCAGTACAAGCATATCAGAACTGAAGATACCATAATACCAACCCACCAACACCCTTATCTTGCACAGGAAAAACAATGAAGACAGATACTTACCTGTTCATCAGCAGCAGTATGGACTGTGTGAGGATAATCCACCAGGCATTAACCATCCAGAACAGTAGTTCTTGTGGCACTTTGGAAAGTAGTAGTCATAAACAGCAGCAGTCAGTAAGCTACAGTGCCCCAAGATTTCATTCACTACCCCACCGCCAGGCAAGGTACTACCACAGAGACAGTCAACACAACTAGACAATTAGTACAGCAGCACAGGGATAGGAAAAGGATACGTCTGCATTTTTGTGTCAAACAATTGAAACACAGCAGCAGCAGCAGGAAAGAACTGAAAGTAGCAGCAGCATTTTGCACGAGGAATTCATGTTCTCTGCATGTTGGCACCCCTTTTCAGGTCCCTGAGGTGGTGGGGCACCATAAAACATCAAGACTGACAGCACATTTCAGTCTCAATTTGATGTCACATTTTTGGGTAAACATTTCTGGACTTGTAGGCCCTGTTTGGCACCAGCAGCAGTGAGTTTCAGGAAACAAATATTGGATAAACAGGCCCTAAAACAGCTACTTAATGTTTGGGTGGTGGGGGAGCACCCTAAAACATAATGGCTGAGACCAGATTCCACTTCCAATTTAATGTACCATTTCTTCTGCAACATTTGTGGACATTTGCTGCCTGTGCTGCAGTGGCAGAAACAAGATCGGGCCTAAAGACAATTGTAAAAGTGGACCAAAGACCATTGTTTGGTCCGGGTGGTGGGGTGCCATAAAACATCATGGCTGAGACCTGATTTCACTCTTAATGTACTGTGCAATTTTTTGGCAACATTTCTGGACATGTTTTGAGCAGGCAGCAGTGTTTCAGGCAGTAATTTTGGGTAAACAGGCCCTAAAACAGCTACTTAATGTCTGGGTGCTGGGGGGGGGTACCCTAAAACATAATGGCTGAAACCAGATTCCACTTCCAATTTAGTGTAGCATTTTTTCTTAAACATTTCTGGACATTTCCTGCCTGTGCTACAGTGGCAGAAAAAAGATAGGGCCTACAGACACTTTTAAATGGTGTCTGAAACTGCATTTTCATGTCTGGTTGCTGGTGGGGCATCATTAAACATCAGGACTGACAGAGCATTTCAGTCTCAATTTGATGTCACATTTTTTGTGAAGCATTTCATTACCTGAAGGCCCTGTTTTACATGAGCAGAGCAAAGATTCACTGTCTCATAGCTTTGGAAAATATGTTTGTTCAGAGTAAAGTGCTTATACTTGACATTTGTGGATAGGATAGAAGGAGCAAGGAAGAAGGTTCATAGGCAGTTACAAGTTTGAGGGACAAGCCCATTTAGAACTTGCCACCATATATCCTAATGGTGGAAAAAGAACTTTTGTTCACCCATAGATTGGTCAAGCCTAGATTTAAATTGACTAATGTTGGCACTAGAGACGACAAATGGTGGAAGAGTTCCATAACGTTGGTATCCTTTGAGTATTAAAATTTCTTCTTCTGACAGTTTTATTATGACTAGTCACTAATTTAAATTTGTGTGATCTTGTGTTATTGTGTTCTGTTTTTCGAGACAATATGTTTCAAGCATTGCAGGATCATTATATGCTTTATATGCAAAGTGCAATTCCCATCTCATAGATCTATAATGTAAAGAGTACAACCCAAGTAATTTCAGTCTATCAAAGTAATCCAACTCAGACAAGTTACATACTTTCCTGGTGATTCTCCTCTGAACCCTCTCTACTAAAGCTTTGTCACCAAGCAACGTAGGCGCACAAAAGGGAGAGCAGTATTCTAAGTGAGATCTAACCAAGCTTATATAAAAGGGCATAATAACGTTCTGTTTATGACATTTGATATGTTTTAGAATACAACTGATAATCCCATGACATTTTTTAACTATATTAGCAGTATGTACCCCAAATTTTAGATTATTAGAAATAATTACTCCTAAATCTTCTTCAGTAGTGATTGATTATAAGTACCATTCAGTTTGTAGTCTGCAAGTGAGTTGTTTTTACCTAAATGCATCACCTTGCATTTTCTGATGTTAAAGGTTAAATTATTTTCCTCTACGCACTTAGTCAATCTATCGAGGTTAGTTTGTAAAGCTGCAACTGACTCACTGTTATTTGCAATACAACCAATTTTGCTGTCATCAGCATATTTGTTTATCCATACTCCATCAACAGTCTGCATGAATGCAATCAATAAATTAAACAACAAGGGGCCCAGAACAGAGCCCTGCGACACACCACTGGTCACTGTGGCCCATGATGATACCCTCTAATAACGACTTGCTGTTTTCTATTGTCAAGCCATGATGCAATCCATTTGATTATTTTGTTATGTAGTTTCAGATGTACTACCTGATTAAGTATGATGTAATGAGAAACTGAATCAAATGCTTTGGCATAATCTAAATATGTAACATCTACAGGTACACCTACGTCTATAGCCCTACTAACTGGTTCAAAAACATTAGTTAAGTCACTCTGACAAGATCTGCCTTTAGAAAAACCATGTTGACTAATATCCTGAAAACCAAATTACTTTCAAATGATCTATAATTTTATGCTGGAGTAGACATTCCATTAATTTTCTGAAACAGGAAGTCACGCTTATAGGCCTGAAATTTTCAGTCTTCTGCTTACTACCCCCTTTGTGTAATGGCATTACTAGTGCCACTTTCCAATCAGGTACAACAACTCCCTCAACAATTGAGGTGTTAAATAAATGAAGCAAGATATGGGACAATTCCAAAGCCAATCTTTTAATAAAAACAGGAGGGATTCCATCTGGACCTGTGGAGGAGTTAGATTTCATCATTTTAATAGCATCTAAAATATATTGTGTGGTAAACAAGACAGGGAAATCTTTATGTTCTGTATGATTCTGGGTGAAGTTCTCTTTTGGCTTGAAAACACTTACAAAGTAAGAGTTCAATTCCTCAGTGGTTTTTTTTTTTTTTTTTGCCACCTTCTCACTGCAGTGACTCCTCATCTTAGGGAGACTCCTGTGGCCTTCATGCATCCCTACTCATCTGTTCTGGTCACCGGTGCAATCCATCCCCCCATGGAGCCTTGGTTATATCCCCCAGGTGGGTACGGGATGGGGCTCCCCTCCTCCACCCCGACTTACTTTTATTTTTCGTCAGGGATGTTGTTACCAGCACTGGCAGGGGCATTGGGATCGGGGCCTGGAGCTCCATCTACAGGGATCACCACAGGTTTTTTTCTGTTTTTCCTCAGTCGTCCGGCATGAGGGGTGCGAATGATCCAGTCCCTGCCTACTCTACTCCCTTTCTGGAGTCCTGCTGCACCTCCACCCATGTTCAACTAGGTGGCAGTATAGCAGCAGGACATGAGACCTACCCCACCCCACCCCGGAAGAGGAGAGCAGCCTCTGGGAGCTCAATCCTCCTCCCTTCCCTACAATTTCTCAGCCATTTTATTTTCATTAGTTAATAATTTTTGATCTACCTTTAAAGGACCCACACCACTGGACTTACTTTTTAATGAACCAATATAATTATAGAATCTTTCTTGTTATCTTTGGTTATAGTTGCAAGGTTGACTTCCAAATTTTGCTTTGCACGTCTAATTACATTTTTAGTTTTCTTTGCCATCATTTTAAGTTTTTCCCAGTTACTTTCAGTAGGTTTCTTTTTGTATTTATTGTAGGCTCTCTTCTTTTTCCTTATAATTCTTTTAATATTATTATTCCGCCAAGCCGGTACCGTTTTTTTTTATTGTTGTATTTAGTATGAAAAGGGACCCATTTATTGATACAATATGTAATATTTTTTAATATTACTCTCCACATACTGTTAGCATCTAAGTTTTTAAGTTCGCTTTGCCAGTTCCAGGTACTAAAATACTTTTTTATTTCCCCATAATTGGCTTTGTTGAAATTATGAACTTTAGTTACTCCAGTTGATTCTATCTTTAACCTATTTATTGTTATTAGAAGTTTATTGTGGTCACTGTCTCCCAGTGGTTCCAATATTTTTGGAGATGTTCCAAGATCTTCAATGTTAGTAAATATTAAATCTAATATATTATTTTTCCTTGTTGGTTCCTTTACCAGTTGCTCTAAATCATGCTGTAGGCTAATTTCTGTAAACTTATCTTCCATTGAGCTAGTACCGTCAAATGTAGTCCAGTTTATTTTTGGGAAATTAAAATCGCTCATAAGAATGTAATCATCCTGGACTACCACATTGTCAATACTGTGCATCAATCTTTCATTATATAATGTATCCAAGCTTGGAGTGTGATAAGCTAAACCTACAGTTAAGGGACCTTCTGGAAAAGTAACTTTCACCTAGATGGTTTCATTTTCCTCTGCAGTGTTCTGATTAATGTTTAGCTCACAACAATTCAAGGTATTCCAAATATAAAGAGCAATCCCACCACCTTTAGATGCTGAATGATTCTTAGTGAAATTTATATATCCAGGTATTTCAGTCCCCCAGGCAGAATCATTAAACCACGGTACATTTACGCCACATGTATCAATTTTGTCCGTATAAAGAGTGTATGTTAATTCATCAATTTTATTTCGCAAACTTCTAGCATTTAGTAGCAACAGTCTAACTTCATTTTCAATTATTATGCTATCAGTGCTAGGAACTTTGGTCATATTGATGGTATTATTATCCATTATTAAGGAAAAATGTGCCTTATGGGAGTCAAATAGGGACTGTACAGCTAAGACCCCCCCAGTGCTCAGTTTAAATGTTAATTAATAAAAAAATGAATGTGTTCAGTCAGTAGCATAGAACACATTTTATAAGGGTGAAGACCATCCCTACAAATAAACTCTACTCTATCTGTAAATTATTCCCAGTGAGTAATGCAGCCAATTTGCTGCTTAAAACACCAGAGCTTAAACCAGTTATTGATTTCTTTAATCTTATCCATTTGTGATTTAGTAGCTTTAGGAAAGGGGAGTATTTCAGAGAAAACAATATCGCTATCTAGTTCAGAATGCACATTTGTCAGGCTAATAATTTCTTCCTTTATTGTTTGAACATTTTGACTCATGACACCTAGGGACAAATGACCTGGCTAGGAATGGGATCAGAGCAGTGGAAGAGGAGTTTGTAGAGTTGGGGAGGGGCCTTAGACAAGTAGTGCATACAGTAACCTTCTTGGAGGTGCTGACTGTCTATGGCAAGGGTGATGCTAGGGTACTCCTCACCAGGGAATTCAATGAATGGTTGAAAAACTGGTGTGGAGCTTAAGGTTTTGGCTTCATTGGGGACTGGGGGGCCACCTGGAGGGATGCAGACCCATACTGGTGCGATGGTCTGCATCTGTCTGGGTGGGGAACCAGGATCCTAGGTGAAAGGTTTAAAGGCTTCATTGGCAAGCATTTAAACTAGCCAAGGGAGGAGGCACTGAAAAGGAGCAGGGAAATCCCAGCCTTCCCCACAAACAACAGTAATAAGTGAGGTAAACACCAAGGTAGATAAGTCATTAGGGAGTAGGACAGAAGTAAATGTAAAAAAAGGCAAAGGCAGTAAGGACAGGAATGGGGCTAAAAGGGGTAAGGCCATCAAAAAGTGGAGGGCGATGAGTACCAATGCCCGTAGTCTGTGTAACAAGCTCCCTGAATTAGTGGCCTTGATAGAAGAGGGTTGCCTGGATATTGTGGCAGTCACAGAAACATAGTACACAGATAACCATGACTGGGATGTCAACATACCAGGATACACAATCTACAGGAGGGACAGGGAGGGTAAAAGAGGAGGAGGAGTAGCTCTTTATGTAAAGGAAGAGATCAAAGCAACAGAACTAAAGAGTAAGCAGAGAACAGATGAGACACTCTGTGTCACCCTGGAGACAGGAAATGGCACCACAATCCGCATGGAGGTTGTATACAGACCCCCATCTCAGGGGGAGGAAATGGACAAGGAAATGATAGAAGGCTTCCTTAGAATGGTAGAAAAAGGGGAGATATTGTTGATGGGGAACCTGAATATGCCAGATGTTAATGGAGCACCTTTGCTGCAGGCACATCTAAGAGCAGGGTCATTCTTGATGCCCTACAGGGGGCATGCCTAGACAGCTAGTATTGAAACCCACTCAGGAGGAGCAGTCTTAGACCTGGTACTCTCAAATGGGGACGGAGAAAAGAATCTCAGATTTAGAAGTGGGTAACCATCTGGGAACAAGCGACTCACCAAACAGTGTGGTTCACGATAAACACAGCCATACAATCAAGCCATACAAAAGCAAGAGTATTGGACTTTAGGAGGACTGACTTTGGGAAAAAGAGAGAGTGCCTCAGAAAAGCACTAGCAAGCAGGCAAGAAGGAGGGGTGGAGGAACAATGGGGAGTAATCAAAACAGCCATCACAGAGGCAACAAGCCTTTGTGAAAAGCAAATCAACAAAACACAACGAAGGAAAAAAATGCTATGGTTCTCAAAAGAGGTGGCAGGGAAGGTTAAGAAGAAATGGTTAGCATTCAGGAAATATAAGGAAACACAGAAGGAGAAGGATAGAGAACTTTATCAGTTAAAGCAGAAAGAGGCTGGGAAGGCAGTCAGAATAGCAAAGGCCCAAACCGAGAAAAGGATAGCCAACTCTGTTAAGAAGGGGGATAAGACCTTTTATAGGTACATTAGGGAGCGAAGGAAAACCAAAGGAGGGAATCTGAGGCTTAATAGAGGGGAGGGAATGTGGGCAGAGGGTGACAATGAAAAAGCAGGGATAGTGAACGAATATTTCTGCTCAGTATTCACAAAGGAAGAGGAGGGGGAGGTACCTAAACCAAACAAGAGAAACACTCTGAAGACGGGGGTATACCAGTCCATTTACAGAAGAAAGGGTTCTGAAAGAACTAATAAAATTGAAGATGGACAAAGCAATGGGGCCTGATGGGATTCACCCAAGAATTCTAAAAGAACTAAAGGTAGAACTTATGACACCGCTGACTACTCTCTTTAACAAATCATGGGAGGATGGAGTGGTACCTGAGGACTGGAGGAGGCTGGATGTGATTCCTCTTCACAAAAGTGGGAGCAGGACAGAGGCAGGAAACTACAGACCAGTTAGTTTGACCTCAGTGGTAGGTAAAATGATGGAATCACTTCTGAAGGAAAGAATTGTTGAGTACCTAGATGCCAGTGGGGTACAGGACCCAAGGCAGCATGGATTCATGATGGGAAGGTCGTGTCAGATGAATCTAATAGATTTCTTTGACTGGGTGACCAAAGTAGTAGACCAGGGAGGGGCTGTGGACATGACTTACCTAGATTTTAGCAAGGCATTTGATACAGTCCCACACAAAAGATTAATACACAAGTTAGCCAGCCTTGGAGTGGGTCCCAAGTTGGTAGCCTGGATAAAAAATTGGCTAGACAACAGGATGCAAAAGGTAGTCATTAATGGAGTCCACAGTGAAGAAAGGAGGGTTACTAGTTGGGTACCGCAGGGTTCAGTACTGGGACCGGTCCTTTTTAATGTCTTTATAAGTGACATTGCAGAGGAACTGGAAGGAAAAGTATGTCTCTTTGCAGATGACACAACGATCTGCAACAGGGTTGATACACCAGATGGAGTGGAAAGAATGAGAAGGGACTTGGCAAGGTAGGAGGAATGGTCAAATGTATGGCAGCTCAGATTCAATGCAAAGAAGTGCAAAGTAATGCACCTAGGAAACAAAACCCAGAGCAAGAGTACAAATGGGGGTGAGATACTGACAACAGTAAAAATGGAAAGGGACCTGGAGGTAATTATATCAGATGACCTAAAGGTGGGCAAGCAATGTGAGAAGGCAGTAAGGAAGGCTGGGGAGATACTGGGATGCATAGGGAGAGACATCAATAGTAGAAAACAGGAAGTTGTTATCCCTCTGTACAGACAGTTGGTGAGACCCCATCTGGAGTACTGTGTGCAGTTCTGGAGACACCATCTTCACAAAGACATAAACAGAGTGGAGGCTGTCTAGAGGAGGGCAACCAAAATGGTGCAGGGTCTGCACCAGAAGACATACAAAGAAAGACTAAAGGAGCTTAATATGTATACCCTTGAGGAAAGGAGGGAGAGAGGGGACATGATAGAAACTTTCAAGTACCTCAAGGGAATCATCAAAGTCCAAGAGGGTGGCATCTTTCAGAAATAGAGATGTGCAAGAACAAGGGGGGCATAATCTGAAGATAGAAGGGGGACGGCTCAGAGGTAATGTGAGGAAGTATTTTTTCACAGAGAGGGTTGTGGATGCATGGAACAGCCTCCCTGAGGAGGTCGTGGAGTCAAGAACAGTGGGGGAATTCAAGAATGCATGGGACAGACATAAGGCTGTCCTAGTGGGGGGGGTAGGAGGAAGTAAGCTGTTGGTTAATTAGGATCTGCAGCTTATCTGTTAGGTAGGGAAAATGGGCAGACTTGGTGGTCCTAGTGGTCTTTATCTGCCGTCAAATTCTATGTTTCTATGTTTCTGTTGTTCACCCCTGCATGAATTATAACTAGAGGGCATTTGCCACTACCCTTTAGAATTTGCTTTGACATACCAGTAATGGCAGAGATTCTGGCACCTCTAAAACAGGAAACAGATCTGTTAGATTTATCTTGATCACAAATGGCTTGATCTAAATGTTTAATGATCGAGTGCCCCAGTACAAATATTTGCTTTGGCTCCTGGATCATAATTCATCTGAATCGCAGACTCCATTTGCACACTAGATGTTTCTCCCATGTGGGGGGTGTCAATTAAGATGTTAATATTATTTGGGATAGAGGACTGTGAGACCAGGGGAATAGATAATTCCTGCTGTTCTTCTAGATCTATCAGTGGGTCATACCTGTTCAGTGTAGACAACTGAAAACAATCTGCTTTCCTACCTCTTTTGCTTGTTTTCCTACTCTGAACTAGATACCAGTTCTCATCTGAATCTTCCAGTTCCATTTTATCCCTTATTCTCTTTCTAGTATTTGTATTTAATGAGGTGATATTATCCGCACTCAATAATGGCATGACTGAGGCAGGAATTATGTTTTGAACAGTATCAGAGGGGTTAACTAAAGTGTTAGGAGGAAAAGTATTAAGCAGCCTTCTGGCAGTGTCCTTTTGACACATTTCTAATGCACTTAATCTTGCACTGAAATTAGATATATCTAGTTGTAATTCCTCATTTTGCCTGCATTTCACACATTTAAATGGCTGATCAATGACAAATGTAGAATTAAAGCAATACATAAAACAGGTTCTACATTTAAACCCCAAACTGCCATCCGGTGTTGTAATAACATCTTCCATGATGTAAATTAGCCTGTTTTTACAACTCCTCAGAAATAACTGACAACTTATAATGCAGATTTATGTATTATGTCGGGATAGTCAGAGCAGCACTTACATATACAATAGTTTCTTGTATGTCATATCCTTTCACACAGCCATGCTGAACTCCGCTACACTCCGCTAAACATGTGAAACACACAGAGATGCGCATGTCTGTGCAGGTCTTCAAGTGACGATGCATGCTCGCCCTACACGGGCTCACCCTGCTCACCGCAGGGCAGACTTAAATACCAGCCCTGACCCAGGAAGTGCTCTGAAAAAGTCACAGAGTACTTGTCTGCACAAAATGCTTCAAAGCTGATTTAAAATAGTAAAACACCACAAATGTGGCTTGAAGTGCCTAATAAAAGTCTCTCGAACACCTGCACAAATTGGTTCAATTCCTACATAACTGGCAGATACCAATCCATAAGAATCGGTCATTGTACCTCAGCCCCCCTTACTGTAACCTCCGGAGTCCCCCAAGGCTCGGTACTTGGCCCAATCCTGTTCTCCATTTTTCTGAACGACCTGCCCTCAGTATGTAAATGCACATTCATTCATATATATGCCGATGACAAGGTACTATATGCTGCTGGTCCCTCACCCACTGAAGTAATCACTAGACTACAGAACAACTTCAATGCTGTCCAGCTGTGGTTTCAATCAAACCAGCTTTTCCTCAATCCCCCAAAAATGGTCTCCCTTACCTTCAGTACAAGTCAGAGGCTCACCCGGCTCCCCACAACCCCCACTAATCATACTATCAATGGGACTCCGTTGGAGGCCTGCACCTCCTTCTGGTACCTTGGGGTCTGGCTCACCCAGCAACTTGACTTCTTAGCTCATATTGACTCATTACACAAGAAACTGCACCCCAAGCTGGATGCCTTATACCATAACAAGGGCTGCTTACCCTTGCCAACTCGCAAAGCAATCCTACAACAAATGATTTTCCCTATAACTGACTATGGCGATGCAGTCTACAGTGCCGCCCCCAAGTCCACCCTCACAAGACTTGACCCCCTCTTCCATTCCTTTTGCCACCTTGCCCTGGACTGCACTCCCTCTGTGCACCACTGCGACCTCTACAAGATGCTAGACCTCCCCTCATTACAGGACTGAAGACTTACCCATTGTGTGAAGTTAACTGCTAAATTCTGGTCGCAATCCCTCCCTTCCTACCTAGAGCCTGCCTTTGCAGTTCAACCCCCTCAGCGTATTCTCTAAGGAATACTGACTCTCAGTTACTGCACATTCCTTTAATGACCACAGCCAAAGGCTAGGACACTTTCAGCTACCGCATGCCTAAACTTTGGAACACTCTGCCGGCTGATATCAGGCACACAGACACCACTCAGCAGATAAATCAGCTCTTTAAGTCATCCTTCCCTCTCTCCTGCTCATGCAGTCCTCTCCACAGTAATACCATATATCCCCCCTCCTACACCTAATTCTTTTCCACTTTTGACCCTCACCACCCACCATGTCCCAGGCCCTAGCCCAGAGTCTGGAGAAAATCTGGCCTGTAATGCCCACTAAAACTCGTAAATGTCCTTCCAGCATTTCTTATTCTCACTCAGATTGCTTAGTTGGTTTGTGGGATCACTGGAATTGTTAGTAGTTAGGTACTCTGTTAGCTGTTACCTAGTCTCTGTTTGGCATTGTATAATTGTATAATCCTGTTTGCTTTGTACTGTAAACCAGCTGTAGTGTAATACATTTGTTTCAATTGCTGTACTTGTCATCTCCCCCTTCCCCCAGGACGCATCTGGAATTGAGCGGTACTCTGCTCAGTATGCCTTCCTGGTGAAACTCTTAAATAAATAAAATAATAGCCCCACAGTACTAAAAGCACCAAATTTACACACAGATTCACTGATCTGTAGTTCTGGGGAACGCCACCAACCACTACAGCTCCTCTTAAGCGGCTCCCTATATAGCATTAGTACAGCATGGTGAGATGGTTCAAAGGAACCATGCCCAGACTCTCTTTCAAGAGCCCCCCCATGCTTTCACTGGTACAGATTGACAATTACAGGCCCCAGTACATATTGTAAATAAGCTGGTCTTGGATATAAACAGAAGGCCCTGCACAGAGGCCAAGGTCGGGGGCTGCCTACTCACAGTATTATTGGATACAGGCGCAGCTGTGTCTGTATTACAGGATGACAACATAGACACATCAACTTGATCTATCAGATGCAGGACCAATATGTCTGGGGTAGACAGAACTAGGTTGCCTGCATACCGCTCCCTGCCACTATCTGTGACACTGGGACACCTGAAGGTATATCATATCTTTCAGCTAATGGTACTGCATGATCACCCTAGTATAATCAGAATTGACTTTTTGGCACCACACGGCTGTGTGGTAGATCTGGCCAACATATTACTGATACAAATTCAGGGACAATATCACACCATCATGATCCCTGACTCACAAGTGGTTGCAACAATCTCTGTGAACAACAAAGAGTATGGCATCATAGATTTGTTTAAGAACCATGAGTTTTTTGTAAAGCTCCTCCCCATCCTGCAAAGGCATCTGGAGGCATTTGCCACCAACAAGCACGATTGTGGCAGGATGCACACTGTCATTGAAGTGACAGGCCCAGCACATGACAGGCAATGGCAATACCCCTTCCCACCTGAGGCCTTCTGTTCTCTTAGGGAAACAACTAAATCACTCCTCAAGCAATGTGTAATCAGGACATGTGTTTCCACTGAAAATTCCCCAGTGTGGCCTGTGAAAAAACCCACACGTGTCTGGAGACTTGCTATCGACTACAGGAGACTAAACCAGGTCATCCCCAGTTGTGCCCCAACTGTAGCATCAGCAACAGACGTGCTATGACTATTGACCCCCTGATCAACAATGGCTTAGTGTCCTGGACATCTCCAATGGTTTTTGGTCATTGCCATTGACCCCCAAAAGTCAATATAAGTTTACCTTCACCTTTGACGGCAAGCAGTACACGTGGACTTGCTTAGCAAAGGGGTTCCATAATAGCCCCTCCCTGTTCCATTTGCACATGGTGGACACCCTTGAGGGTTTCTGCACACCCCAGTGTCTCTTGCAGTATGCGGATGACCTATTGTTGGCCACAGCCAAACAGGAACAACATATGGATCTCTTAAACAAACTACTGACCCTCATCCAGAGGGCAGGCCTCAAATGTAACCCAACAAAAGCACAACTATGTCAGAAAGAGGTACACTTTCTGGCCCTGAGAATAACAGATCAAGGCTGAAGCCCTACCTGGAAAAAGATACAAAGATTGCAAGATCTGCCACTTCCCACCAGCATGGCTACCCTTAGAAGGTTTCTAGGTATGGTAAACTATTCTAGAGATTTTATTTGTGATTTTGCTCAGAAGGCCACCCCTCTGTATGAACTACTGAAAAAGGATGTGTCCTGGACTTGGGGGCCCCATTCACACCCAAGCTGTGACATTACTGAAATAGGCCCTGGCCTCAGCTCCAACTTTGGTTAAGCCCAATCCAGCCTTGCCATTCCATCTGGAATCCACTACTTCTGGCATTGCTATGTCTGCAGTGCTGGGCAAGAAGGTCCATGGCATGCTGAGACCCATTGTATATGCATCACAGCTCTTGATCCCAGTGGAACAGAAGTACAGCCTTTGTGAAAGGAACCTTCTGGCCACCTACTGGGCAGTCAAGCATTTTCTGTATATCATTGGGTACTCCCCCCAATCATTAATAACAACCACACCCCAACAACCTTTTTACTGTCAGACAGAGTAAAGGATGGTTCAGTCTTCAACACCAGACTGATACACTGTTCCTTCCTTCTCCAGGATAGAGACATTAAAGTCCACCCAACCAAAATGCCATCCATGCTGGTGCATGGTCTCCTTTTTCCAAGGAGAACCCCATGACTGTACACTGCAGCCACCTGATCTACCAGATCCAGGTCCTTTCCTTCCTGCTACACCACAACTACTTGAGGACACCTCATTGTGTTGTGTCTTCACAGATGGATCAGCTTCCTATTATCAGAGAGAGCAGATAGTAGGAATGAGCATATCAGTAATTTACCCTTTTGGTAACACTGTTAAGATTTCAAAACGTTGCAGTGTGGCATCATCACAGTATGTGAAGATGGCAGCGGTGGCCTGTGCCCTCAAGTTCATCCAACATGGAACCGGGGATACCATCATTTTCATAGACTCTAACTAGGTTTGTTGCTCTCTTACAAAATTCCTTCCTTTCTGGCAGAAGAACTCCTTTATTTCTTCTGATGGCAGCCCAGTGAAACATGAGGAGCTGGTAATATACATTCATTCACTGGCACAGACATTTGCTCACAAACTCTATGTACACAAAGTTAAAGCCCATTCCATTCATGACCCCTACTGTGCCTTCAATGACATGCTGACATCCTTGCCAAGGAAGAGGCCTGAGGAGGGACACCTGGATGATGGATCATCCAGAGGCCAAAGAGGCCATACGTATTGCAGCAGTCATGAAGAAACCTGAACCCTTCTACCCCTTGCACTTGTCAGAAGCCCAGCATGCTGCCTCTGAACTTAAAGATGTGTTCAGATTCCTGGACAAAGGTACGGAGAAGAATTGACCTAACCATAACCCCTACTGAGGCATGAAGGTAAGTTACACCTGTCCTCAGATGACAAGCTCATCCGATACCAACCAGAAGACACCCCCACCAAGTTGTGGGTGGTCCCTCATCATCTCAGGTCTGAATTTCAGCACCAAGTGCATGATATCCCCACTGGTAGACACCAAGGAGTGGAAAACATGCTCCATAGACTCAAGACCACCACATGGTGGCCTGGTGTCACCAAGAATGTCAAACAGTACATAGACAACTACCGTGTTTGTGCATAAAACAACCCCATCCCTACCAAATGAAATGTCAAACTGCTACCACAAAGGCATTCTGGCCCTTGGCATGCCATACAGATTGATTTTATTGGTCCCTTAACCAATGCCAGGATAAACAACAAAAACACCCTTGTGGTCACTGATATCTTCTCTAAGTCGGACAAAGCTTTCCCCACTAGGACGTGTACTGCTAAAACCACTGCCAAAATCCTGGTGGAACAGATTTTCTCCAGGTGTGGTCTACCTCTCAAAGGAACCATTTTTTTTTTGTTTGTTTATTTAGTCATTTAACCAGGAGTTTTACAGATGAATTGATGAAAGAAGCCCTTGAGCTCTTTGGAGTTCATCAGAAGTTCCACATACCACACCACCCACAATCATCAGGTCAAGTAAAGAGGGCCAACAGATGGATTAAGCAAATGCTTTCCAAATTCATTGAGGACAATCCCAAGGACTGGGATTCCCTTCTGCCATTACTCCTTATGGCAATTAAGGGTACACCCTCAGCCACCACCCAGTTGACACCCTTTGAGGTGATGACTGATAGAAACATGAGATTACCTAAACACCTGTTGTTTGACCTGCACACCCCCACTGAAGACCATGTCTCAGTGGACCAATATGTGGGAAAACTCAGACAAGACCTCATACACACTCATATGTATGCTGCTAATTGCATGGGCAAGGCCCAGCAACAGTCCAAAATCTAGTTTGACAAACATGCACAAGAAGTGGATTGGCAAGTTGGGGATCATGTAATGGTTCTCAGATTTGCACATCCAACACATTCCTTCTCCAATAAGTGGGAAGGCCCCTATCCTATTGTCAATAGCATCAGTCCAGCAGTCTATCAGGTTAGACTCATGTAAAACAACAAACTGACTAACAAATGGTTACATGTAAACTAGTTGAAACTGTATAAAGGAGCATAATTACTGTTCCTCACCCCATTGGGTGGAATAGTACTAATTTGCTAATGTCTGATTTTCCTTTTCAGATGCACTGACAAGATGGCTATCTTGTTCCATTTTCTCCTCATCTCAGGAGTTATCCTCTGCATCCAAGGCAAGGTAAAGCTCCTCCTTCCTCACCTTGATTCACCTGCAACTACTCCAAAGGGAGTCTCCATCATACTGTCCAGGAAGGTTCAGATGCCTACCTCACTGCCTCAGTTGTTGCTCCTGATAAATCTACCATTCAAGCTGAGTGGCAAACCAAGTCTTAAGGACAAATACTCCCTGTGGCCAAACTTTCCAAGGGAAATTTCCATGGATGGCACAATGCAAAATTGTCTACAAATGGTACTTTGTCCTTGCACCAGACCTCTCTTAGACATTCTGGTTTATACAATATCACTGCCTTAACTGAGCCCTCATATTGTGATTCACTGTCTAAAGATTCTGCCAGGAAATTTTGTGCTGTACACAACACGGCTTCAGCTGCCATTTATTTTATCTGTATTACCCCCTACTGAGAAACAGCTTTTGGAATGTCCAAAATAACCCCCTGGTCCTTGTAGTAGTCTGACAGCCACTGCTTTACCTGGCTCACTTATTAACAACTTACAATATATGCATATACCTGTTTTGTTTAACTTGACATACTGGAACATGAAAGAATTTGGGATGTATCATACTACTAATATATAATTTTTTTATAGCACTTTGTTACTTGATAGCTTAGTTGCTTTTCAGATTCATAACCAAGACCCTATTGCCGGGGTACACACCACGGAGCACAGAGGCAATTTTAGGAGAAAACCTATAACTGATGATCACAGTCATAACAGAAATACATATGACACATCTGATGTCATTGATGCCACAGGCACCATCACTGGTGTTTTCGGTACAGCAATGTCTATCTGGAATAAAGCCGACATTGTTACTATCAAAGCGATTTCACAGAAGATTCAAACTGGTATGATCAATGACATCATATCCCCATTATTGCATGGTGTGGATGGCCTTAGTAAGGAAGAAAGATACACTGTATATAATATGCATAACATTGCTAAGGTGTTTACAGATTGCCTATCTCTCATATATTATCACTACCACCAACAATCTCTTCTGTGATCTAGAATCCGGAAGAATTCCTGATATCATACATGACAGATGTATCTCCAAGTGGAATTGTCCTCACTGCAAGTCTCCTAACTGTTTTGCCATGTGTATGTCACAATCTCTGACTATTCCAGTGTCAGTGTCAGTGTCAGTGGCTCAGTAGGTAGCACACTAGCCTCTGAGGCCGGGAGAGAAGAGGGCTATGGGTTCAGTTCCCACATCTGGCACTTGGGTTAATATCCCAGTACTGACACTGTAGTGCAGCATGAGAGGGGTGCTGCACTTCTGAGGTGCCATCTTTTGGATTAGACGTTAAACCAAGGTCCCATCTGCCTGGATTGGTGGTAGTTCAGGTGGATGTTCAAGATCCCATGGCACTTACCGAAAAGAGTAGGGGAATTTCCCCGGTGTCCTGGCCAAATTTCTCTCATTCACTAAAAATACCACCAACAACTTCATCTGGTTCATCGTCAGTTGGCATTCATCTGTATTCCCCTCCCCCGGGTCATGCCTGAAAATAGAATGGATTTGTCTAGTGCACTTACCCGGTCAACAAAAATTAAATAAATAAATTCCTATTACTACTGCTATAAATTTAGGTTTTGTTGCCAGGCACCATAATACTGGTCCTTACTTTACTTCTAAGAAATGTTCCATTAAGGATACTATGTTTGTGTCTTTTACTGTTTCTTTACCATGTTTTGATCCTATTACAGCTGTATTTGATAAACTAGCATCCTTTCACTCCATTGGGCATCTTGATTATCACATCTACAGAGAACACTTTGACTTGCCTTCTCAACTGGTTTTCCATCCTCTTCTGGAAGTATGGGTCTCGCTGCACATGGACTGCTGTGTGAAGAAAGGGTATATTTATTTGTATCGCTGTGACATATTTGATGTTATTAAACCTGTATGTGGATATTCCCCAGACAGTATCGATTGGTCCTTTTCCATGAACAATGACATCACCACCAATGGCACAGAACACCAGGACTCAACATCTGCTCCAGACTATTCCAAGTTGTACCAGTCTTATCAAAAGGAGGTTCACAGCCTGTTGACATGGATTTCCAAACAGACTTATACTTGCCCAGTACAGTTATAAAAATGGAGACTGACAACTGTGAAAATGCAATATAATTCGGATGGTGAATTTTGTGTGGTAATAAATTTTAAGACTTTTAAATACGGAGACAAGACATGTTCTATTAATAATTCAAATTTTTGCTTTGTTCCTCACCAGACTACTGTTATAGGGCACACAGTTATTACCCCGTCCCCATTATGGACCCTGATATCATTGATGGTAACCCTGACTATCTGCTTACTCTTTCAGAGTATTTACCCTATTTAAATGTTCACATTGATCCTTTAACTTTGACACTAAAATCACTTTTAGACAGGAAAGACACCCATCTCATCTACATCAGCAATAATATCTCCAAAGCTAACAAAGCAGTCTATGCCCTCATTAATGATGGCAATTTGAATAGTGCACTTACTAACACATGGTTAGAAATTACCTTTAAAGGTTTTGTTATCATACAAGAATTTTTGATATTTTTTCTCATTATTATGCTTTGCTTCCTATGACGCACACTATGCCAACACTGTGAGCAGCTGGAGTTCCTTTACAAGGCTCACGCGACGGGTCTGTAAACAACCCCTGCTCTCTCTTCACTTCCTTACTTTTGCTTGTGTTGCCTCTTGAGAGGCAATGAGGGGGGACTGTTACACAAGGTCCCTGCACCCTGATTGGTACCCCCATAGGTACACTGCAGACAGCTAGCATTTAGGTATATGTTGTACTAACATATAGGGCTAAAGGTATCTACCGTATAAGAGTAGATGTCAGGATATGTATGCACATAATTGCTATGCACTTTACTTCCCAGTATATATATATATATATATATATGTCTTGCTTACAAGATGTTAGGACACCTGTGTCCTTGTAATGATTATGATTTATAAGTCGGCATTGCCATCTTCTGATGATTTGTATTACTACATGGCTATGTACAAACTGTACCTCTGTGTTTCTACAAAGTGATGACTATAACAAAATTGTATAATGTTATCTTGGACTGAGGTGCCACCTCTAATTTAGCCAATAGACCTCATCTCTGTAACTAGAAATGTTTCTGTCTTACAGTAATCATGGTAATTATCTTAGGTATATAATGTAAGACATTACGTCTTCTACCTTGAAAACCCCAGGACACACAGAGATTCCTCAAGGTATGGGGAACGCTTAGCATTGGTTCCCAGTTCCTATTGGCAAGAACTGCTTAGGACAACTGTGATTTTCCTTCTGGCAGTAATAAACAAGCTTTATTACTCTTATGCAATGTGTCTGTGATTCCTTGCATGCCCATTATTGCCAAGAACCTGAGAGTGAGGTTTAGGCCTCCTAACACCTTCCAAACCCTGATTTAATCCAGGCATTGTTCCAACCTCAGTACGGATGTTGCCCTGTCAGGAGTAAAAGACACATACATCTGGGTGTCATCTACATAACAGTGAAAACCCAAGTTGTGTGCCTAATGATTTCTCCAAGGGAAAGCATGTACACTGTGAATAACATGGGTGACAAGACAGAACCTTGAGGAACACTGCAGTCGAGAGCAGTCAGACACAACCAGCAAGAACCAAGTACTACTGACTGCTTCATTCCGCTTTGGAAAGATGGGAACAAATGTAAAACAGACAATGCCACTACTCCTCAAGTCTGTCCAGCTAAATCAAATGATCCAGTGTCAAAGGCCAAATATAGATCTAAAAGGATCATGACAGAGACCTCCCCATGGTCGCTCACTAAAAAGAGATTATTGCAAACCCTAACCAGGGCAGTCTCCATGCTATGCCTACTGTTGAAACCAGATGGAATTGGCTTGAAGAGATTATTTTCCTCCAAGTATACCACTAACTGTGCAGCAATCTGGAAGGTTGGAGACAGGACTAAAATGGGCCAGATTATCAGGATCTAACAATGACTTCTTTAGGATGGATCTCACCACTGCCTTTTTTAGAGGCTCTGTAAGAATCTCTTCCTTCAAAGAGGCATCGACAATACTGCTCAGTACTGGTAACAAAATCCCCCAGCCTGCCTTATGTAAAATGGTAGAGGCTGATCCGGTACACAGGTGGTACAACACAATCTAGTGACAACTCCAAGAGCCTCTTCCTTATCCAAAAGGGTGAACTCCCTCTAAACAACCACTGCTTCTGTTGTATTTGCCTTCCTATTCCTGCTAGCTTATTTATAGGGATGGAGGAGATCTGGTTCCAAATGTCAACAATCCTGGCTTTGAAGAACTCTCTAAAATGTTCACACCTTTCCATGGAGATGTCATCTGTGAGTCATAGACAGTTAAGCTACAAAAACTGTCTGTTACTCTGTAAGGTGCTGCTGGCTGGTTCCTGTCAGCCACTATTAAAATGGTGAAAAAAACATTTTCGCCTCGCTGATAGCTTCCTGGTAATACCTAAGATGTTTCTCCAAGTCTGTTGGCATCAGCCCAAGATCTGCATTTGTATTCTAGTGTCTGGCCCATGATATTAATCTGCCAAAGTTCTATGAAAACCAAGGTGTGCATTGGCACATCATTACCAGGTGGGAACAGGCTGGTGAGAGGGAACCCACCACCTTGGAGAGAACCCTATTATAGGCTTCAGTTGCCACAAGGCATCCCCTGGTAGAAGCCTCAGCCAGAGTTGAAGTGTCCAGCAAACCCAGAAAACTTACTGAATTCAAGTTCCATTTAACACATTTCTGGATCACTTCTAGAGTCAGAGGTGGTATGGCAAGAGCTCCAGCATTGAATAATATGGTGCAGTGGTCTGAACAAATGACTCTCTCCACTCCTGGGTGGTCAGGCAAACTCCTTGACTGTTTGTGAGAATGTAACACCAACCTAGTCTGGGGAATGCTGTTGGTGACAATTGTTCCCCCAAGAGTCACCTATAACCAGCTTCCCAAGGTCATTTCCAAACCTGGGTCTCCATCTTGGCAGTGGCAGTAAAGTGCACTGGGCTGCATTTTCAAAGCCCTTTTGGACATGTCTATGACCATGCATCATGATCACAGCCACCTTGTACTGCTTATGTCATAACAAATAGACCACATAATGTGATTTAACTTCCTGACATTAGTGCTGCAAACTGCACATGGAAAATGATATGTACATCATAAAATTGACAAATGCATCATTTTATTTGTGGTAAAGAGAATAAATTGTTGTAGATGCACCACAATATTTGAAAAGGGAACTCACACCAATGCCCGTAGTCTGGGCAACAAGCTCCCTGAGCTGGTGGCCTTAATGGAAGAGGGGATGCCTGGATATTGTAGCAGTCACAGAAACATGGTACACAGAGAACCATGACTGGGATATTAACATACCAGGGTGCATAACTTACAGGAGAGACAGGCAGGGGAGAAGAGGGGGAGGAGTAGCTCTCTATGTACAGGAAGGGATAAAAGCAACTGAACAAAAGAGTAAACAGGGAGGAGAGGAGGCACTGTGGGTCACCTTGGAGACTGGAAAGGGCACCACAATCTGCACAGGGGTTGTGTACAGACCTCCATGTCAGGGGGAAGGAATGGACAAGGATATGATGGAAGGCATTCTTAGAATGGCAGAGAAAGGGGAGATACTGTTGATGGGAGACCCTGAATATGCCAGATGTTAACTGGAGCACATTTGCTGCAGCCACATCCAAGAGCAGGGCCATTCTTGATGCCCTACAGGTGGCAGGCATTAGACAGCTAGTTTCGGAACCCACTCGTGAGGGAGCAATCTTAGACCTCGCATTTCCTCAAACGGGGTGGAGGATCTCAGATCTAGAAGTGGGTTGCCATCTGGGGACAAGTGACCATCAAACAGTGTGGTTCACGTTAAACTCAGCTACAGAGTCAAACCATACAAAAGTGAGGGTACTGGACTTTAGGAGGGCAGACTTTGGCAAGAAGGGAGAGTGCCTCAGAAAAGCACTAGCAAACAGGCTAGAAGGAGGTGTGGAGCAACAATGGGGAATTATCAAAACTGCCATCACAGAGGCAACAAGCCTTTGTGTGAAGCAAATAAACAAATCAAAACAAAAGAAAAAGCCACTATGGTTCTCAAGAGAGGTGGCTGTGAAAGTCAGGAAGAAAAAGATAGCATTCCGGAAGTATAAGAAAACACAGAAGGAGCAGGACAGAGAGCTGTACCAGCTAAGGCAGAAAGAAGCAGGGAGGGAAGTCAGAATAGCAAAGGCCCAAACTGAGGAAAAGATAGCCAACTCAGTTAAGAAGGGGAATAAAACCTTTTATAGGTACATCAGCGAGCGTAGAAAGACAAAGGAGGGATAGTGAGGCTGAATAGAATGAACGGTGGGTGGGCAGAGGGGGGACAGTGAAAGGAGGAATACTGAACGAATATTTCTGCTCAGTATTCACAAAGAGGAGGGGGAAGTGCCTAATCCAATTAAGATGCACTCTTGATAGGGGGTTCGATCCCAGTCCTTTCACAGAAGAAACGGTTCTGCAAGAACTCCTAAAACTGGATGTGGACAAAGCAATGGGTCCTGATGGAATTCACCCCAGAATTCTAAAAGAATTAAGGAAGCAAAGAGTGAAACCACTGGCTACTCTTTTTAATAAATCATGGGAGGATGGTGTGGTACCCGAGGACTGGAGGAAGGCGGATGTGATTCCCTTCACAAAAGTGGGACCAAGACAGAGGCAGGAAACTACAGACCTGTCAGTCTGACCTCTGTGGTAAGGAAAGTGATGGAGTCACTTCTGAAGGAAAGAACAGTTGAGTACCTAGAGGTCAGTGGAGCACAGGATCCAAGGCAGCATGGGTTCACAGGGAAGGCCATGTCAGACGAATCTAATAGATTTCTTTGACTGGGTGACCAAAGTACCAGGAGGGGCTGTGGACATGGCTCACTCTAGACTTTAGCAAGGCATTTGACACAGTCCCACACAAAAGATTATTAATCAAATTAACCAGCCTGGGAGTGGGTCCCAGGGTGTGGTAGCCTGTAAAACATTGGCTGGACAACAGGACACAGAAGGTAATTGTAAATGGAGTCCACTCTGAAGAAAGGGCGGTCACCAGTGGGGTACCGCAGGGTTCAGTATTGGGTCCAGTCCTTTTTAATGTCTTCATCAGTGACATTGCAGAGGGACCGGAAGGAAAAGTATGCCTTTTTGCAGATGACACAAAGATCTGCAACAGGGTTGATACACAAGGAGGCGTGGAAAGGATGAAAAGGGACTTGGCAAGGTTGGAGGAATGGTCAGACGTAAGGCAGCTAGGATTCAATGCAAAAAGTGAAAATAATGCACCTGGGAAACAAGAACCCGGGGAAGAATACACAAGGGTGGGGAGGTAGTAACAACAAAACAGGAAAGGGACCTGGGGGTAATCATATCAGATGACCTTAAGGTTATCAAGCAATGTGAGAAGACAGTAGGGAGGCCGGGGTATACTGGGATGTATAGGGAGAGGCATCAGCAGCAGAAAACAGGAAGTTGTTATCCTCTGTACAGACAGTTGGTGAGACCCAATCTGGAATACTGTGTCCAGTTCTGGACACCCCATCTCCGCAAGGACATAGGATAGAGGCAGTCCAGAGGAGGGCAACTAAAATGGTGCAGGGTCTGCAAGAGAAGCCGTATGAGGAGAGACTAAAGGAGCTTAATATGTATACCCTGAGGAAAGAAGGAGAGGGGGACATGATAGAAAACTTTCAAGTACCTAAGGGAATCAACAAAGTCCAAGAGGGTAGCATCTTTCAGAAAAGAGACTTGCAGGAACAAGGGACACAATTTAAAGATAGAAGGAGGGCAGTTTAGGGGCAATGTGAGGAAGTATTATTTCACAGAGAGGGTAGTGGATGTATGGAACAGCCTTCCTGAGGAAGTTGTGGGGTCTAAAACTGTGGGAGAATTCAAGAATGCATGGGACAGACATAAGGCAATTCTTGTGGGGGGCAGGAAGATATAGGCTGTTGGTTAACTAGGATCTGCGGCCTATCCTGTAGGTAGGGAAATGGGCAGACTAGATGGGCCTAGCGGTCCTTATCTGCCGTCAAAATCTATGTTTCTATGTTTCACACTTTGTTTCATTTATGGTAATGCAGGCACTGCCAAAAAATTGGGAATTTGGCCTGTATCAAGACCTTTAAAAATTTCACACACTGACTCTAGGCCTTCTGACAGACCTTGAGATTTGAATGGATTACAATCTGATTCACAAGACAATCACCACAGTTCATTTCTGGTCATAAAGAACTGAATCTCTGGAGTGATGTAGTTAGAGCCTTTGGAAAACGATTCCTCGAGCTTCACCACTAAATATGAATCTGTCTGTGTTTGTATTTTCAAGAGATATACTATACAAAGCCAGATGTTCAAGCTCCTTTTCAGAAACTAGGTCATTTGCATTGAAACATCCAGGTCCAGGGTGGTTCCAAATCCAAAACCTCTGCCCAATTCATAAAAGAGTTTATACTATTTTGTGCCTATGGAACAATCTTTTGTGAGCTGAGCCCTGAAATTCTCCATATTTTCCAAGTTCTTCAAAAATGTCTTAGCTCACAAGTGGTACGTTTATTCCCTAAGGACAGAAGATGAAGGTGAAATGAATCTGTCCCAGTACATCCATTCCCCATATCTGCTCCTTGGGATAACCAAAGTCTGTCTTTCAGTCATCAGTATCACTCAAGAACAGATGGTAGGCAACAATGTTTTCCTTCCACGTTAAGACATATCTTGCACTAGCATATTTTAGTGCATGTCATTTTCAGATGATTCAGAATAATGGCATACTTTTGTTTGAAAGAGAGATAACTGAAAAGGAAACATGTCATGCATTCCAAGTTCCAGGCTTAGACGTTTGAGAAAATAACTCAGCCATTTGCTTTTAAAACTACTGTTTTTCTTGATTTGTTTGCATATGAAGACATCCTAAAACTTAAAGATGTATAGGACGTTGCATTAACAGATGAATCAAAAGTGAAAAGGGATAATAGGCATTTTAGATTCGGATCAACAAGGTTGGTATAAAATTGTTTACTATTATCAGTATGAAGCACATTTAGCTCATAAAGCAAACAGTATGGGAAATATGAATCCTAGATTTACACAGTGGGGATAATATATAAAAATGTGTAAGTAATAACACACAATGGGGTGAATACTATGAATTATCACAGCACACCCCAGATGCATTGTGAGGCATAATGCCAAGGGCCAGGTGCCCTCCACCACTGGGGAAATGTGGGAATTACAGCGTAATTCACACCCTGTAGTGTGTTATTGTATTTATTACATTGGTTTTTAAACATAAACTACTTTAAAAGGAACTAAATCCCATTGCATTCATTAAAACTAAGCAATAAGTCATGTCAGGGCATTGGTTGTACTAGGTTTATTGCACACAAAGATGCATTCAGTCTCATGCCTTTTTACACCGAGAAGTGCAGTAAATCTAGTATGACCAACACACACAGGTGTGTCTCTTCTAAGGTGAAAACATGGGTTTTTGATGAAACAATAAAAAAGAGGGGGGGCGTGGCCAGCCATCTAGCTGATCGGACACAATCCCGGAGAGCTCCCGGCACAGCATTTATAAAAGTTTAAAACTCCCAAGACTAAGCAAGTAATTTGACTAATTTCAAAGCTACTGTACTCCCGGTACTGTCCGGATCTTGGTAATCCAAAAAGTGGCCCAAATGGGGAAGAAAAACGTGGATTCTAAGGCTGGCTTCTTTACTCCACGTGGCGGGGCCTCCAGACCATTATCGGCTCGGCAAATCTCTCGCTGACAGCAACAACAAGTAGTGAGTCTAGCCCGGCTACCTTGGATACCCTGCAACAGGCGGTGTTGAACCTTACTAAAACCATACAGCGGATGGACGAAAAAATGGACGGGTACTGCTCCCGATTGCTGCAGGTTGAGCAGAAGCTGGACTGCCTTACTGAAACTACACAGGCTGAAAAATCCTCTGAGGGGCCCAAGCTACTGCTGCTGCTTGTGTGAAGGAACAAATTTGCTCCGTTCTCGCCTGGAGCACCTGGAAAATATATCCCGGGCAGCCAATGTCAGAATCCTAGGGTTACCCGAGGGCAAAGAAGGGAAAGATCTGCATATCTTCTTAAAGTCTTGGATGTCGGAAACCCTTGGATTGGATCTGGGAGATCAGATAGTGCGGGCTTACAGGATTAATGTCCGGAGACAGAGAATCTTGGAAGGGGTCAGGACAGTAATGATGATCACCACCTCTGTGCTGGTAAGAGACCGTATCCTCCGTGAAGTTCGGCAACACCGAAAGATTGAAGTGGATGGATTGAGAGTATTATTTTTTCCCGATTTGTCTTACTCTACATGCATGAAGAGGAAAGCCTTTGACGGGATTAGGAGGCGCTTTAGGGATTTGGAGATTCCAAATAATTTGTTGATGCCGGCTCGACTCCACGTTACGGTGGGGAAGAAGGCCTATATATATGCTGATCCAAAAGAAGCCACGAAACTGCTTGAAAAGCTTGAAGCTGAGAGGACTGTTCAGGAGGGTGACTTTTCCTTAGAATCTGATGTGGAGGACACCTGAACTATTGTAGAACTGGATAAGTTTATCTAAATTTTGTTTTAAGTAAATGTAAAGGAGTTTGGAAGTTTTATCGTGAGAAGGAAGATAAAATTTTATTTGAGGGGCATATCCAACTGTCTGATTTTGATCCACAGAGGATTTGGGCCTTATTTTTTTCTTTTGTTTTTTCTCCTTCCTTACAAAGCCGAACTGTCGAAGGTGCCCTGATTGAATCGTATTTAACCCTATAGAGTTTATTTGGAAAGACCTTGAAAGTACTCTAATTTTACTAATATAAATGTTTATTTTGAATTGTTAAGTGCTACGGGAGCATACTGGGAGGTTAGGTTGGAGCTTTTTTTTTTTTTTTTTTTAAATTAAGAGCATCTGCTATTTAAAGGCATAACTGCCTGTCCTATGTTTTTTTTTTTCCTATTAAATAGATAAGTGTTATTTCGATGTTGATAGCATTGATAGCTTATGGCCATCTGGAATACAAAGAATGTTGAACTTGCTAGTTACTAGCTACTGGGAATTCCCCAAGATCTTGTACCAAATGTTACAGTGGTTCACAAAATCGAATGTCATTTTAATGATGCTTGCCTTAAGGAGCATAACGCTGTACTGCTTTTAGTCATGTAATGTATACGCATAAACTATATTAATAAAAAGATTACACAAAAAAAAAAAAGAGAGAGACACACGAAACTACTGAACAATTATAAAAATGTGCCTACTTTTGGCAAGATAACTCCTGTGTTGGAGGACTGTCACAAGCAGGCACCCCTGTACTGTTAGTACTAGTGAACTGATACTGCTTATCTTCTTGGACTTCTAATTGTCGGGGGAGGGGTAACAGCAGTGAACCTAGAGCCAAATTAAGCAATATTAAGTACTAAATCTATATGAGACTGAAAAAGAAAGAGAACTTTCAGCAAAACTGTCTGATACCTGCTTGGTGATTTTATGTACTGTACTGCTGTTTGTATATTACTCACATTCACAGAGTAACAATAGTAGCCCTTTTCAGTATTAATATGTAAAGATTAATACAATTATTTCTGCCAGTTATGCATGCTAGATGGAAGGGGCTTGTTTTTAGCCACTGTCTGTAGTCTTCCAAGGCCATGTCCAGAAACAGGTTTCGGTTTTCGGTCAGTAAGCATGCACAATTTTCTATACTCATTTTATAAGCAATGCTGTCACAAAGTCATGTGATGAGACACAGCCAGTCATAGCTCTTTATTTTACTGACCAATTTTAGAAACGTCTATCAGAGAGAAGCTAGCATAATTTTTAATACAATACAACATAATTACAAAAAGACTATTGATACAACACAATGTAATTACAAAAGAACTCCTAAAGATAGGAAAATAGTAATGGTCTCCTGGACCATTGTACACTTCTACAATGTAATGAACAGAGAACTGTACTTTGGAAAAAATACATCTGGATTCCAAAATGATGAAAACCTGTCTTAGTGTCAGAGCTTAGGCAGTCCTCAACTGGGAGTTAAATAAAACCTTTTGCACTTCATTTTGGCATCCAGACATATATTTTAACCGAGTTCTCTGTTCTTTGCATTGGGGCTAGCTGACTGTACCTGTACTTCTACACTATCCAGGACATGCTGCGACCTGTTTTTGTCACTTCTACAATGTAAATACTTTGTTCCTTGGTGTGAACCACCAGAATGTGACACCCAGTGCCCATCTTATTAGTTAGTTAGTAAGTTAGCTAGCGTTAGTTAATATTTGTTACCCAGGTAAATGCATCAGACACAAAATGTCTATTTTCAGGAATGGGCTGGGAGCGTACATAAACTATATTTGCAGATAATAGGATTGTATAATGTCTAATGTAAACATGAAAGGTCTGCTATTTTGCTGCTGCCCCCTTCCCTGTGCTATACATGAGATTCTTTAGATCAAAAGATGGGTAAAAGTTTAATATGTAATACATGGTTATCATGTTTTTCCATAGAGACTCAGTAGCCATCAAAAGCTGCAATACCATCAGTCTCATGTCAAGAAGGCATAATACCATTGAACTGATGTCAGATCAATAGTATTAGGATTTTGAATCTTGTAACTTTTGCTTGCACTAAAGATTCAAACTGCTAACCACAAATTGCTGCCACTGTAAATCACAGTCACCAGCTGAATGGAGTTGGGGAAGAACAGTGCAGTCTACATGAACACTAGCCCAAATGACCCAGAGAAACATAGCCAGCAGCATTCAAAAAAAGTCAAACTCTGTACAGAAACAAGGCCATGGGGTTGCCATAGTGATAGTGGAGGTGGTCACATGCATGAATCATGGTGAGCATAACCATAGTGGGAGAACATGGCAAGGGTGATGATCATGATAATTACAAGTGGATGCCAGTAGGGGGTGGTTAGGGGAAATTGACATTGGTGGACTTCTCAGTTAAAATTTTCTAAGATGGTAAGATGGGGTCTGTGCCTGCAAAAGCTTGGAGGAGCATGGCTTTGAGTTAAAAAGATGGCAGCTGGCCAGGGGTTAATGTACGATATTCAGTTAGCTTGGAAAAGATGTGCAGTCTGCAGTTGGGAGGTTGTTCAGAAATGGATGTGTTTAACAAACGGGGAGCCATATATTACAAAAAACAACATATGGCTCCCTATCTGTTACAGGGCTGGTAAAGCCATCTTGGGATTACAATGACATCATAAACCTCTCGAGCTTTGCTCTCGAGGTTAATGATGTAATTGGAATCTCTAAAGCTCCATAACTGAGTGACAGGGAGCCATATGTTATTCAGTTTATAAATAAGGTATCATCAAATGGGCAGGAAAAATCCTGAAATTCAGTTGATCAGTTTGGGTTATTACACGTTGACAAATCTTGCAATGACCCACAGAAAAATGTACCAACCAGTCTAAATATCACTTTTAAATTCTTACACCTACCTCTAGGAACTCTAAACGAAAAAAAAAAAAACAATAAAAAATGTTTCCCCTTATCCTCCCCTAATTATGTCTTTACACTTATTTAAAAATAAAACAAAGTCCTATGCAATGAATTTCTAGTGGTTCTTTGCTTACCATTACATTTTGCGCCTCCTACTCTATCCTAGAAGATTGCCATCATTATGGGCTGCCCTCTGTGAGCTCTGGATGCTGAGAGCTCAGTTATTGTTTTAAAACCTCTTTTTAGGGGTTTAGTTCAAGCAGAATCATGCTATTTTATATTATTTTAGTTAATGTTAGTAGTAGGTTTATACAGTGTAGTTAGTGTTTTTAGTGACACAGAATTGGAAGGTAGGGTTTTTTGATTTTAGAGAAGAAAGTGGTAGTGTGGGCAGCCTGATTGTACAGTTGGGTAACATTGCAGTCAAATGCTGTGTTTGCTGTGATAAAGGATCTTTGGCAGCCACTGAATTTTACCTGGCTTTCAGTTTCGGTTGTGGCAGCTTGTTGAAGTCAAGTTGGTCTTCTTCCCTTCCCCTTCTCTTTCCATCTCCTTCTCCCTTGAGAACCAAACTAAAATAACTAAGCAGGAGTTTCCTGCAATCTGGTCAAGTGGAGATATTGTGTCCCGAGAACTGTATGAGAGCACAAAGTGGAAGTTAGCGATAGGTCTTGGGGGGAGGGGGTGAGTTGCTAGTGTGAGAAGTGTTCTGGATTGGAGACAACATTATGGAGTGCCTGAGACACTATTAAAGAGTGCCTGAGTGCCTGAGATGGCAATCTAGGAGACAAATATATCTGTTTAAAGTGGAGGTTTGGGACCGTGACTTGTGAAAGAGGCCAGGTTAACTTGTGAGAGGGCCTGGTTGGCCTCCAGGGATGAGGGATGCTGCAGGAGAGGCTACCATGTGTCTCGAGCAGAGTTTGTGGATCCAAGTGAGCTCTGTCTCGGATGAAGAGATGATGAGCTATAGATTTCCTTACTGTGCTCCGCACTGCTGTTAACATTGCTGGCATTTTCATCTGTATTCATTGATCTAACTCCATGGGAGGGAGTGGAATCAATAAGACTGGCTTGGGATAGATCTCCATGGTGGGAGTTTGGAGATGAAATGACTTTTCAATTACTATAAATAGTTTTTTAGGGACTTTTTAGCCTCCAGAGAGGGCTTGGTGCTGCTCTAAAGTAAGAGTCTAGAGCAGTACCTTTTAGCATTTAATATCCTCCTGTATAGACTTCTATCCTGAAGATTTCTCTAGCGGAAGACATGTTGTTTAAATTTACAACAGTTCTGCTTGCACAGCAGCCTTTGGATTTATTAACTTTACAATTGTTTTGGTTACAGTTGTGCATTATTTGAGTGAGTTGGGGAGTGAATGGTGGCTAGAATTTGGTTTATAGAGTATGACTCGTACATGTTGGTGTGATTGTATGATTCAGGGAGGAAAAATTGTTGTAATAAGGGGTATAGAGGGAGGAAGGGTGGGTGGAGTGGGTGGGTTTGTTTGGGAGTTAGGGCTAGTTACACTGGCAATGTTTTCTCCAGTGCAGACCCCTAGACTCAGTTACTTCCCATCTATGAACTGGGACTTGTGCCCTTTCTATGCTCCCCTCCTAGTACAGCATATGCTGCTGCAGGGAGGGGGGAATTAGCAGGAGGCAGGAGGGGGGGCAAGAGACTGGAAGAGTACTGACAGTGGGTAATTAGAACTGTGAGGACCAGGAGATGCCCTGGGATGAAATGGAGATTTGGGAAAAGGCGAAATGTGTTTAATCCCCATATCCAATGAATCCACCAGATGGAATGGGCAGGCAGTTGATGGGTCAGCCACCACTACGTGTCCTCTCCAGACAGTGCTTTCCAATGCCAGATTGATGAGGAATAATACTGCTGTTATAGAGGATTTTATATCTCAATCCTTGGTTGATCTGGTATGCATCAAGGCCACCTGGTTTGGTGATAATGCTGGTCTGATTTTGGAGGCAGCCAGAGTTTCTCAGACATGCTCTGCCCAAAAAAGGATAGCTGGGGAGGGGGAGTGTAGGCCATCTGTATTAGATCTTAATTGACCATGGTGGTGCACCCAGTGGCAGATACCTGGTTGTATGAATGTGTGACTCTGAGTGTGTGGGGAGAAGGGGGTTCCAGGTGCAGGTTTCAGGATCATCATCATTTACCAGCCAAAAAACATGAGGGGGATTTTCTGCAGGAAATTGCAGATTTTGTTGCTGACAGGATATTGGAGTTGCCAAGGCAGCTTATTATTGGTGACTTCAATACCTGATTTGATGATGAGTACTCACATTTTAGACAGGATTTCCTCCTGAGAATGGAATCCCTGGATCTTGCAAAAGCTGTTGCTTTTGTGATTCACCAACATACGCATCATTGGCTTTGGTATTCTTCCTGGGGCTTGAGGTGGGAAACCTCAGGATTTATCTGATTACTTGGTCAGATCATTGCACCATCAGGTTCAGTTTCAGGGCACCCCTTTGTAATCTGCCCCCTATGGAGATGGTCTGGTACCAACCCCTTATGAGGACTTAGGCCAGATAGACTTATGACTGTGTTGGAGACCTCAGGTTATGCTGACAGCATGTGTGGAGGGGGGGGCAGAGGAGTCAGTGGCAACTTACAAAAGAACCATTGGTGCAATCAGTCTTGTAGTGACAGTTCATGTGTGCCCGTTGGTTTCAGTCTTTGGTTTGCCATAGTTTGATAGCAGGATGAGGGAGATGAAAGCAAAGGGGAGATGGTTGGATTTTTGTTGAGGAGATCAAGGGACCATGAGGATAAACTTGCTTTGAATATTCACCACGGTGAATATCAACGGGTAATATCCCCTAAAAAGGCAGAATTCCTGTCCTGGTAGATTGCTGCTGGGAGGAACCGACCAGCTCATCTTTTTGGATGGTAGACTTGCTTCTCCATCTTGCCTGTTTGAAATCTGTGAAGGCTGTTTCTTTCTCTAAGGAGCTTGCTCGGTTCTTTTTGGACAAAGTGTCCTCTATTATGGCTGGGATCTCATCAAGTGAGCCATCACAGCTCAATAGTGTTGAGCCAAAGGAATGCAATGGCAGTCAGTGGTCCCGTGGAGAGTTTTTGTCAGTGACAATTGGATAAGGTTGGGGAGGTGAACTTGGAATTGTTGTCAACATTTTGTGAACTGGATCCAGGCCCAACCAGGCTATTGGTGAGCTAGGTCAGGATGCTGGTCCTGATGTTCACTGATATTGTCTGGTGCTCCTTGTCAGAGGGGATTTTCCCATCTGTATTGAAAAATGCACTGGTTATGCCCCTCTTGAAGAAGCTATCATTGGACACGGACACCTTGGTGAATCAGTAACCTGTCTCTAACCTGTCTTTTTTAGGCATGGTTATTGAGAAGGTGGTTGCACTGCAACTTGAGGCACACTTCAAGGACTTTGACATCTGAGCCTCTCCAGACTGGTTTTAGTTTGAGGCACATCACGGAGATTGCATTGGTCAGGGCGCATAATGAGCTGCTCAGGGAGAGATAGAGGAGAGTGGTCAATTCTTGTCCTCCTTGATCTTTCCTCAGCATTTGACATCATGGACCATGGGCTTTTATTGGATCGACTCAGGGATTACTTAGGACTCACTAGCAAAGTCATCTGTTGGTTTGAATCCTACTTTACAGACAGAACAAAGAGTGTAGTTATGAGATGTTTTCCCTCGCTCCCAATGGACCTGCATTGTGGTGTATCCCAGCGGTAAGTCCTTTTGCCATGCTGTTTGCAGCATATATGCTGCCCCTGGCTAGGATCACTAGAATACATGGATTTGGGTTTCATTGCTATGCAGACGGTACTCAGCTCTATCTGTCTTTTACACCTGTGACATATGGTGCAGTGGATGTGCTGAAAAAGTGCCTGGCTAAGATCCAGGGCTGAACATCATAGACCTGGCTGAGACTTAACACAGATAAGTACTGGTGATTGACATGGGTTGGATGAGAGAAGTGGCAGCTGCCGAAAGGAGGACAGGGCTTTGGGTTGGCACCACTAGGCTTTTGGCTGCTGCATAGTTGAGAAACCTGGAAGTCATTCTGGATGAGGGGCTGACATTTAAGGCTCAGGTGTTGGCAGTAGTCCGGAATGGCTTTTATCATCTTAGAAACATCAGCCAGATCAGATCCCTTATCCCCCTGGATGAGTTGCCCTCACTGCTCCACACTTTTATGACCTCTTGGCTGGACTACTGTAATGCTCTACACCATGTGGTCAGTGGAGGTACATTACAGTGCCTGCAGTTGGTGCAGAATGGAGCTAATAGGTTGTTGGTTTCTGGTTAAGTGGTATATCTCCTATAAAGCTGTGTTGCCAACTTACAAGGCTCTACACAACCTGGGCCCCGGCTACCTGAGTGATCTACTGCATTCCCTTACATGCCCACATGCCCCCTCCACTCCATTGAGGAAGGCCTCGTGGTTGTTCACAGGCCCAAGCTTCGAATCTTAAGGGACTGGACCTTCGAGGTTGTGGATCTGGTTCTTTAGAATTCATTCCCAAGGACTCTGATGGTGGTCCCCATAGATGAGGCCCTTAAAAGGGGGCTTAAAACACATCTTTTAGCACAGGAATATGAGGAGTGGAAGTCCCAAAATGTTATCCTAGTATGATTTTAGATAATTGTTGAAATTTGCATTTTACTATATTGATATATTTTTTAAATGTATTATTTATTTAATTGGGATATAGTATTTTATCTGTTCTGTATTTGCTGCTATCTGTATTTCTTGTATTGCTGCCTTGATCCTCCAGGGAAGGGCGCCATAGAGAAATAAAATCTACTACTACTACTATTTACTTGTTTACAAGAGTAATGTCTACTGCTTACCAAGCCACATATATATTAAAGCCAGGGGCTCCATATTAGGTTTCCTGTTGTTAGTATGTAGATGGGGTACATGTTCTGCCAGAAAAAAATATGTAGAATTTAACATTTTTGAATTCCATGTTTAACATTTAATGTATGGGGGCATTGCCCATTCTGCAGAAAAAATGTATAGACATTTAAATTACTGTATTATTATTTATTTATTTAATTTTTGTTGACTCAGTAAGTGCACTAGACAATTCTGCCTATTTTCAGGCACGACCTGGGGGGAGGTGGATACAGATGAATGCCAACTGACTTTGAACCAGATTAAGCTGTTGGTATTTTTAGTGAATGGGAAGGAAATTTGGCCAGGGCACCGTGGAAATTCACCTACTCTCCAGTAGGGGGACCCTTTGGCCGTCTGATGATGGCTGACTCAGTTGCTGTGCTGACAGGCGTGGAGATGGAGGGGCAGCAGGTTGCAGCATCTGTATCCTCCACGATGCCAGATTTGCTTGAATCCAAAATATTTTATGATGCTGCAGTAATTGCTCCTGAGGATGGTTCTATGGCCCTTAGGTTGCCTGAGTCTGGAATTAATATTGTTCACTGACAAGATTCCTCTGACCCGACTTTGGCTAGGTCTCGAACGCGGGACAAGGCACAGTAAACTTTGGAGCAGCTTCTACTATTGGAGGAAAATGAACATCTCTGTAGAAAGCAAGAGCTCTTGGGCCGATTTTGCCGCCGAACTCAGAAGACCGAGGAGTAGCCTGATGCTGACACTGGACCAGTGGGAGCCGGGATTGCTATGGATACCATTCTTGATTCTGTACATGCCATACTGGCTACTGTGTTTGCTACAGACAAAAAAAAGAGTTCAGCCAGTTGTTTTCTCCTTCTCAGCCTCTAAAAACACCCAAAACCCTGATTGTGTTGTTAAGAAGGGACTCCCTTGCAAATTCTGTTGGTCTGGCACTCCTATTCCAGAGGGTGACTCTTGGTTTGTTAACAGCTCCCTAGTGGCAGCTGGCTGGGTGCGTTCCCCCGATATGAGTAGCTGGATTTCGGGCTTTGCTCCTATCAAGATCCCAGGGCTTTCTCTAGCTCCTGCTCCTGTGCCTCCCTTTGTGAGTACTGTTTCATTACCCAAGCTGGATGATACTTTTTCTCCTGTTTCACCTACTCATCCTTCTCCTACTACAGCTACTGTTGTTGTCCCTTCTCCTTCACATTTAATCCTTGCCTTGGACTTAACTCAGAATCCTGTTCTTAACACGTACTCATGGAAGAACCTGCAGACCTTCCACATGACATTCATGGGGATGGCATGAGTGACATTTCTGACTTCACTGATATCCCCAGAAACATTCCTGTGGAGCTTAGGAATGGGCCTGCTGTACAGACTGAGACTTTACCTCCACCCAATAATTCTCGCAACCCCAGGACTTATGCTTTCTTTTTTCAGCAGCATGCTTATCCAGCTAAATGCCACAATGCGGTTCGCATTATTTATAGAGGGGGTTTGGAGGTTTTCCCTGACCGTGTATATGTTGGGAAATCTCTTTTTCAGGAATGTTTACAGTTTACTGTCTCTGAATACATGCTTTGATACATGTGTCCAGGGAAAATATCTTTGACATCAGCTTTAAGCTGGGCAGTGGGCTTGATAAGTTTTGGGTCCGTTACCAGCAAAAGAAAAACACTCCCCTATGGTCACCTTTTTAGGGTGTTCCCTTAACCAGGCCAGCACATAAAACTATCACGGTCTTGTTCCGCAATGAAGAGATTAGTGTTGCTGATCTCTTTTATTGGTTAAAACAATGCTGCATTGTTACTGGTCCTCCTGAGGCCATTTTTGATTCGGAGGGTATTTGGACGGGATGTTGTCGTATCAAGGTTATTTTAAGATCTGATGATACAGGTTTCCAACATTTGCCTAACAGCTTTTTATTAGATAGGGACAGGACAGTCCTGTTCTATCCCGGACAACCCAAGACCTGTTATAAGTGTGGCAAGTTGGACATATTGGTAGTGTATGTGATCACCAAAAATGTTCCTTGTGTAATGACTCTGGTCATACCAGTGCTCATTGCACTAACCTTGTTCGATGTAATCTTTGTGGTACCACTAGTCATACTTATGCCTCCTGCCCTGAAGCTGCCCACCATCAAAGGGCTTCTGCTGTTTCAGAGGAACAAAGGCTTTTGGTAGCCAATGCACAAAGAGTGTATGCTACCACTCTTCCCACTGCTCAGAAACCTGGTCCGCTCCCTTGACGTATTTCTGTCTCTCAGAAGGCCGTTGAGGCTCCCCTGGCAAAGGGAGATAAAGTTATTTCTGATAGTTCAGTCCTGGACACCTCTGTCCCTCCTCCTCTCCCCCCACCCTTTTTGCCCCTGCCCCCTTGTCCTCCTTTTGGATGGTGCTCTCGATGCTCTTTACTCTGTCTCAGGAAACACACAGGACTTGTTGCCTGAGTCTCCCCAGGCAGCTATGCCCCCTCCCCAACCTGTCACGGACTCACTGGGTGGGAGGATGACTACCAGAAAATGTCAGTCTGGATCCCAGCCATTACCTAAGACACACAAGATTGCCCCTATAGTTTCTTCTAACTGATATCAAGTGCTGGAGGATGACTCCATTTATGAAGCTGAGATGCTCGCTTCCTCAGTTGACTCTCACTCCCAAGATGTAGTGGGTAAGGTTATGCCTATTGATGCTTTGGCTTCCACTCCACAACCTACCCCTAAGAGAAGTAGGGTCAAGAAGAAAAAGAAAAGTTGAATGCCCCTTTTCTGACTCTCTTTTTCACCTTTACTTCCCTCTCTGTTTCTTTTGACATCTAATGTCAACAGTATTCAGAGTATCCGGAAACGTGGGCGGTTTATAATTTCCTCCACTCTCAACCCCACTGGTATTTTCTTGTTGCAGGATACCAGGCTCCATATCATTCCTGCTATTGCATGAGTCACTAGAGAATGGAGCTCTGGGGTTTCCTATTGGTCCTTGGGCATGGAAACGTGCTCTGGTATTGGTATTTTGTTTCACCAAATTCAACCCACTGTCCTGAAATTGTTGGGTTTAATACCAGGACGTGCCCTCTTATTGGATTTCCATATCCATGCTGTTTCCTTTAGGATTATTTCTATTTATGCCCCCCAAACAAAGGCTGAATGGACCTCAGTGTTTCACCTAATTAGTCCTCATCTCCGTACGGCTCATCATGTCACATGGGGAGGCGATTTTAATTGTGGGACCAGTAAGCTGGATATAGGGTCTCTGATGATTACTGAGAAAATTTTGGGGGCTATGACTGCTCTTAACTCTATTACTCATTTATCTCGGTTGAAGGATGCTCTTTTGGCCCATACAGGTAAATGGGATAGAACTTTGTATAAGGGATCCTTATCAACTAGGATTGATTTTTTATTTATATCTAAAGCATTACAGATTGATGGGACTACAGTACTGCCAGTGGAATATTCTTTTTTTTTATGTGCCTCCCACACACACCCTGACCGGCCACTCCTTCGGAGTGCCAGCACCATCCTGCCACCCTCCGACCTCCTGCCACCTTCTCCCAGCCCCAATTGCAGCCTACCTTGGGTAGCCCGGTATATCCCTATGCCGTGAGGGTCCCTCTCTTCTGGGGGGGAATTGCCTTGTGGCTGACATCACATCCCAGATGTTGCGGGGCTGGATCTGGGCTGGCTCTTGGGCTTTGGGTAGCAGGGGCCAAGGCACTCATCATCCAGTCAGAACGGGGTGTATTTTTCCATTTTTCTGTGCCCCGACTACTGCAGTTCTCGACCTTGCATAAGCACACAGGGTATTCCTGGGGCGGGGACATGCAGGGGGCATGCCAAGGCAGCATGTCCCCAAGCTCACCACTAATCTGCCCGCAGGTCCCCAGGCAAATCCCACCCCCCCCAGGAGGGAAGTGTCCAATGGATGCTTATGGAACCACTCCCTGCCCGGTCTCCGCTACTTGTACCCGGGCTCGGGGCATGAACCCGAGTGGCCAGCATGCCGTACCACGGAGCCGGCAGCTGCCAGTGGAATATTCTGATCACTGTTCTCTAGCTTTATGTCTGGGTAGTCCTAAGGCTCTGCTTGGCTCTGGTTATTGGAAGCTGAATGCTACGCTTTTAGAACATACCCCCTTTGTTCAATAACTTTTCTGCTTTCTTCGTTGTAAAAAAATGACCTTTGACTTTTTTAGAATCCACTTCTCTGGTGGACGGAGACCAAAGCCGAACTCTGCATACTGCTTTTGAGGATGGGGAAGTATGTTCGGTCATCTGCCTGTATGGAGTATTTGAATGATCATAAGCATTTGCAGCACTTAATTTCCCTCTCTTCTTCCACTGTCCATGACTTCTTGGCCCAGATTTCTCTTATCAAGAAAAAAATGTTAGCCTTTCACGCCTCTCAAAATGCAGGTCTGCACTTTAAACAACGATACTGTACATCTGGGACTCTTCCCGAAGTCTGCCCCCTGCTGCATAATCAGAAACATCTTGGCCACAGATTGATGTCAGCTCTCAGGGACACAGAGGGATCACTCCATACTACTAACCCTCAAGTTCTCCGGCTTGCCACTACTCATGCTGTTTCTTTATTTGATACCCAAATTCAAACCGGTTGGACTTTGAATCCTTTTTTCAGGCTTTTCCGATCCCTGTAACCCCTCCAGACCTTCTTTCGGTTTTATCTGACCCATTATCTCGTTCTGAACTTTTAGTTGCCATTAAATCATTGACCACTAAGAAATCACCTGGTCCTGACGGTCTTCCCTCTGAATTGTATGTACTTTTGGGTCAAGAACTTTCTAAGGGACTCACTGTGGTTTTTAATTTTCTTTTACAATTCCATGACATTCCTCTGGATATGACTACAGGCGTGCTCATTTTTTTGTTTAAAAAAGGGGATAAATGGAGACTGATTAGTTTTCTGAATACCGATTTTAAACTGTTAGCCAAGATTTTGAATAATCGCCTTTTGACAGTTGCCCCATATTTAATTTCCCCTGCCCAGTCTTGTACTGTCCCTGGGGGGTCCATAACAGATCCATTACTTTTATTACATGAAGAGTTTAATAGTAATAATGTCTCACCTCTAGAGGGGGTACTGCTTTCTTTGGACCAGAGACAGGCCTTTGATACTGTCAGTCATTCCTTTTTATGGTTTACTTTAGCTCAATATAGTGTTCCCCCAACTTGTGTTGCATGGCTACAGTTAGTGTATAAATGTGCTATGGTAAAACCTTGTATTAATGGCTATTTAGGAACCTATATCCCCATCCAGAAGAGTGTCTGCCAGGGGTGTCCCCTTAGCCCTTTACTATATGTTTTCTGTATTGACCCTCTTTTGTGTCTTCTTAATTCAACCCAGGACATTCATCCGATCACCTTGCCTAGTCAATCTGTCTCTTATAAGGCCCTCGCCTATGCAGATGATCTCATTATTTTAGTTAAGGATGTTGTTTTGGCAGAAATGGCTGTCCAATGCTTTCAAGACTTTGGTTCTCTTTCTGGGACTCAACTTAATTTAACTAACAGTAAGGGGCGGCTTTTTGGGGTACCCCCCCCCCCCGCTGTGGCTTGCATTTTGCTCACCCTTGAAGCTTTCTGCATTTTAGGAATTGTTTTTGCAATGCCCACATGGATATAGTGAACTGGGATATTAAAATTCAGCTAGGGACTGCTTTGGTTTGCTCTTGGTTCAAACAGAAAATGTTTTTTAGGAAAAAGGTTTATCTTATTAAAACTTTTCTTTTGCCCATTTCCCTTTTTCTCAGTGCTGGTTTTCCAATACCGAAATCCCACAAAGTCACAGTTTATAGTCTTTTCTTTCAATCTTTTTGGGGCAGTCGACTCAATCCCCTCCTTCTAACTGTTCTTTACTTGCCTTTACATGATGGGGGCCAGAATATGGACTGTAGTAGTATGGTACAGTCTGTATGCCCATTGGCCCACGCTGTAGACCAATGGGCATACAGCTTTACCATACACAGTCGGTCGGCAGGGCAGCTGGTGAGTGGGGAGCTGCCACCTGCCGCTAACCGGGGGGGTGGGGTGCTGGAGCTCAGTGGGCAGGTGGGGAGGGGGTACCACTGGACCATCTGGGATGGATTGGTGTGTTCTATTTTGAAACATATGCCCGCTATTGGGCTGGACATGGTCCACTGGACCACCAGGGATATAGGACTTTTTATTTCATTACATATGCCCGCGATCGGACTGGAAGCATTCCACTGGACCACCAGGGATATAGGACTTTTCATTTCATTACATATGCCTGTGATCGGGCTGGGAGCGGTCCACTGGACTACCAGGGATAAAGGACTTTTTATTTCATTACATATGCCCGCGATCGGGCATGGGGGGCCGCTACCACGACGGTGCCGCTGGAGTTCGGGTGGACACCCACTGCTGGCAGCTGCCGTGCTCTGCCCTGCAATACAGCAGCTCACCTGTGGGTGGCCAGCTGTTGCTCCTTTTTTTTCTGGCTCAACTGTGTGCAGCGCAAGTAGGGATTGCGCCTGCATGGGCTCAGCACATCCGGGCTGAATATTGGGATGTGCGGAGTATGCATGGGACGATCCCCCCGCACCACGCACATTACTGATGCGCTCCGACGCATCAGAATTTGTGCCAGGCATTCTCTTTGAATATCATGCCGGGCGATCAGTGGGTTGGGCATGGCGCAACTGTGTTCTGCCATGAGCATCCTTTCTGAATATCTCACCCTAGGACTACAGACACAAATCTAAGCACTCTGCCAACATATGTTTTTGCAAAATTTTGCTTTAGTTCTCCTTTAAAAGGCATTCCTGTAGTTCTCAAAAGAACATATTTTGGAACCTGGGATGGGTGAAACTGTAAGAGGGAAATCTACTCTCCTATCAGCTGCATGTAATGAAACTAGTTTAATTATTGTTGGGTGCATCATATCATGGCTTAAAGCAATTTCAATAAAAATATTTAGCTAAAATTTATTTCAGTGTTTTAGTTATTTTAAAGATGTGTTTTGACTCTCACTTTCAGTACCAGCTCAGCCTTCCTTCACTCTGGTACTATGCACTTTGTGTTTCTCCAATTATCACATGATTTGTATGCTAATTCATTTTTCCTCCATATGCAGAGTGTTCCCATTTTGTTGGTACTGTACTCAACGTATGCTGTTTATATCATTCTTGCTGTACCCACATCACCTGAGTGGCTGTATTTTGTTTGTGATTGTGCTTCTACCCTTCCCTTCCACCTCTCCCAGGTCATGCCATAAAGTAATGTCCTAGTTACCAAAGAAAACAAAGGGAGAGAGGAAGAACGAAAGAAAGAAAGAAAGAAAGAAAGAAAGAAAGAAAGAAAGAAAGAAAGAAAGAAAGAAAGAAAGAAAGAAAGAAAGAAAGAAAGAAAGAAAGAAAGAAAGGTTCATTATATAGTAGCAATGACCTTAGTGTGGCCTTGCTGCCTGTAGAAAATATAACAAAAAGGTATTGGAGTAGTCTGCTCCAAGACCTTGTATATACATCAACAAAGATTGGAGGAAAGACCCAGTCATGGAATATTTTATAAAAATGCTTTATATGTTTTATTAATAATATATACAGAGAAGTAGAAAAAGACCAATGTCCAGTGTTTCATATCTGGCTTGGTCACTTCTTCAGTGGATTGCACTACATTTACAGTACATTACATATCATACAGAGTAGGAAACACTGCCATACATAATCAGAATATGCACTGCAGTGCTGACACTGCCAGGCTTATCCTCTTTACTTTGCTCATGCCACCACTGATGGACATTATTTTGCATTAAGAAGAGTCATACCAAAGGCCTTCCATGTTCTGCTGTTCCATCACTGCAGAATTAACTGTGGAATTCTGTCCCCCCTCACGGTCAGCCATTGAACACCCACAGAACTTACCCTTACAGCAGCTTACTCGTCACACAGTAGTCCCAATACAAAGAGAAGACCTGGGCCAGGATTCACAAAACATCGCAAAGCTCTGCACAAAGGTTTGTGTGGCACCTTGTGACTGCCCCAGTCACAAAACTTGATATTCACAGATGGATAGTGAATGGCATTATCCAGCTGTGAATGGGACTGGATAGAAGCAGCGGTAACACCAGTATTTTTACCTCTAACTCCACTGGTGCAGTCCCGACCCCCACCCGAGTGAATACTATCATAAGCATAGCACCGGTGCATTAAGTTAGTATTCACTAAGCCAGCCATGCAAGTGAGTCCAATGGGCATGCATGGCACTAACTAGTCATTTGCATGCCCATTATGGGCTCATTTGCATGGCCTGTGGCAGGAGGTTAGCATGACTCCCAATGCTGATTGCCATCCAGACAGTGAAGACACATGCCTGGTGGTCTAGTGGTTCTCTCTCCCCTCCCCCAATCCCCATAGAAAAATAAAACATTTACCATAGTGCAGTGGTTCCTCCCCATTCCCTGATCCTTGATCCCCATAGACAAATAAAACATTTACCATAGTGTAGTGGTCCCTCCCCCCTCCCTGATCACTGATCGCCTTCCCCAAATGAACCAGTATCCAGGCACTGGTAATCTAGTGTCCCACCCCCCTCCCCGGTCACCAATCATCATCCTCCTATTACACACATATATTACCTGGTGGTCTAGTGGCCCACCCCACCCCCCACTCTCTCAAGTAATCAGGTAATCACTCACCACCCTGCTCCCCCCCCCCTCAGCATGACTGCCAGTCGGTGAGCAGCACAGCCCTTCTCACAACTCCATGGCCGTCCACCAACTGAACTGTCAATGACAGTGTACAGTATACACTACAAGCCCACTGGTTCATTTGGGGATGGCGATCAATGATTGGGGAGGGGGGAGGGACCACTACACTATGGAAACATGATTTTTAACAGTCAGGTGGGAGACTGGGCACTGGGGTGGGACACTACACTATGGAAAATTTAGTTGTTCACATTGGGTGGGAGATCAGGCACCGGGGAGGGCAGTCAGTGGGGGGGCTGCAGTACCTATGCTGACCACTAGGGTTGCGCAGTACTTTGCTCCATGCAAGGACCTTTACAAAATCCCTTAGTGGAGCAAAACCTTCGTGAATGGGATTGAGGGGATATGTAGTTCCCCTTCCCTTCATTTACATTACGGTCCTCCTCACTACTTTGCCCAGCACAAACCCAGTTTGCAGGGACAAACTAGGGTTTGTAAATACCAACTATTTACAAAACCCAGGCAAAGTTTTGTGAATCTGGCCCCTGGTATCTGCACAATTAAGAGATTTTCATCACAGGATATACAGTAGCAAAATTAATTCCCTTCAGACCTTCTTGCATTGGTAGCAATTGTGTTCTCCAGAGCTGATGACACAGTATCATGAATGAAAGTGCTGTAATTCTGCAACAGCTGCTGCCAGAAGTGCCCCAGCCTGAGCACTCCAGCTAACATTCTCGTGATGTCCCTGATCTTACAGTTACAGATTCTACATTCTTTGAAAAAGCCTTCCTTAAGGTAAAATGTTAGGAGTTTCTGCTCCCTGTTGCTGTGGCTACTTTTTACGCACATCTTGCACTGCTGCAATAAAGAGGGAAGCTGAACATATTATTCTGTGTGGCTCCTCCTTCATTACCTGATGGTGAGTGCCATGGCTTTTGATTTGGGAGGTATTGCATTTGTCATTGGCACCGTGGACTCTGTGTGGCTCTTACTGTTTGTGTGCCTCATATCTCCTTGACTCTGTCACAGCTGTGATTGGACATTTATGGTATGGAACCCACCAACTCTGCCGGCAGACCATTCCATTGCTCAGCTGCTCTTTCTTTTCTTTTTTGGTTTTATGTGTGAATTTTGTGCTAGTGAAAGGTGTAGGATTGACAGCACTGGAACCTGAAGTCCTCTGCTTTTCCACATGACAGATAAAGCATGGGCAATCACAGTGCAAGCTTCTCCACACTGCCTTGCCAGTGTGCCTCAACCCTGCCATGGATGGGCCACCATGTAAGTAAGAGGGTAGTTCAGATTCCATGCCCATTCAATCATTGACCTCTCATGTGAGACTGCCAACAAGGTTGCCTAATTTGTGCTAAATGTGTTGATGGTTTTGTGATGTGGACACCTGCCCACTGGGAACTAGACTGAGACCTCCACAAGTCATTACACATAGGTCACTGAACAGGCCTCAGGTAATAATGGCTTTTGGCCACTCCTGAACTGTGCCGGATTTGAACCCATTACCTAAGCAAACAGTCATTATGTTTATGGAATGTGGAGAAAGTAAGTGAAAAAAAGGAAATGGGTGTTCCTCCCTCCACAGTGGAATCCCTAGCCCCAGCCTCCCTCACAGCTGGTTTAACAATCTGCCAGTGTAGATGTCAAACTTCTGCCCTAATGCACTTGTCCCCCCTCTCTTGTTAGATGAAAGTTATCACCTTTGAAGAGCATTCTATCCCAGAAACCCCTGAGTCACCTATAAAGTGTTGCCCCTGTTCTCAACACTACCCCTTTAACCACTCATTGAACTCCTTGATCTCTACCTCCCTTACTCTGTGCTCCCCATTCTCCCCACCTCAGAGAGGTAGGACCTCAGAAATTGTTAAGGAAGCTGAGTACTTATTCAATCTATCCCCCAACCTATGGAAGTTCCTCTTCACTGAATTCACTGGCCAGTTTTCTAGACCATTGGTATTAAGGTGCATTAGCATTCCATGCACCCCACCTCCTCCACTATCTTTTCTGTCCTATCCCGATCTCAGAGGGCTGATGCTCCAGGTAGGCATCTGACCACTGCCCTTCCCTTACCTCCTTTACCTACCACCCTTTCCACCCCAACTTGTTCAAGACATGAACATCACTAGTCCCCCCACAATGGATGGATCCATCATCCTCTAGGCAGTATTCCCAATGCTTTTCAACTTGCATCATCTCCTAAATTGTCTTCCTCTTCATTCTCCTGTTCATAGCATTCTTCTCCCCTTGGGCACTGTTACACTCCAGTCAATACATGGCCATGACTTGTTGAAGGAAAAAAATAAATATTACACTACTTTGTTTTCTTTTGTCATTTTTCTCATTTTTATTTATTTGTTTATCTACTGTCTCGGATTATAACAGCCTTTGAGCAAGTAGCTCTTTAAAAAGGTTCCACGTCCAGTACAAACAATGAGATATGCAAAGGTTTTTTACTTATGCACACTCAGTTTCAGAGTTGCATAATGTGAGTAACAGTACAATGTAGGCCTATGCAAAATCAAAACAAGTGGCAGCCTGGTTGGCTCTGTCAGTGGGAAGGGGAGGAAATGGCAGCCAAATATAACCTTGTCAAAAGGGGACGAGTAGGGTGATAGGGCATAGGGTGAACCCAGCTTAACCAGTAAGGTTTGATCCTGGTGCACCAAGCATAGATAGGAAAAGATGAAATATTTGGGGGAGGTGCGAGGATGAGTGAGTAAAGGGTATAGGTATTATGGGGCAGAGGAGGACACACAAGAGTAGGCTTTGTTGTAGGAAGAGTAAAGCAGGCTAATTGGTGCACTCACATTTACCATCAGACACAGATGCCAACAGAGCTCCCTTTTGAACTGCCCAATATCCTGGACAGTTGTAAGAGTAGTAGGGAGTCCATTGAGCCACAGAGAGGCCCTGTAGGTGAAGGAGTGCTGGGCTAATGAGGCATTTCTAAAAGGAACCTGGAGGGCATTTCTGGCAGCGCTCCTAGTGACGTGCAGGCAGTGTGAATGCTGGAGGAGCTTCTGTATTTCAGAGGGGAGGGGGAGTAAGTCCTAGGCATGCTTTTTCACCAAGGAGGCATACCTGATACATGATCGTCCCCTGGACTGTGAGCCAATTGGATTGGCCATAGAGGTCACAGGAGTGTGTTAGTTTCCCAGCATCTAGAACCAATCTGCATGGTTTATTCAGTGTCATCTTAACTCTTTTTAAAGCTGTTTTGGAGGCTATGCTGTACACTAATGGACAGTATTGAACTGTTAACAATGAGTCTTATGGCCTCTTGTGTCAGATAGTTTCTATGCCTGTAGAGGGCACCTAGTCTGGCATTTATTGTTTTATCCACTTGGTCAATGTGTGAGGTGAAGGAAAGGGAGTTATCTAGTGTAACTCCAAGGTATTTGAAGGTGCAGAATTGGTCAAGCGGTTAAGCACTGCTGTTCCAAATAACCAGTTGGCTCACTTTGCCCTTATTCTGGGGGTTGCAGAATACAATGATTTTTGTTTTGTTTTTTGTAGTTTAGTAGGAGTTTATTCTGCCTAAAGCACTCTTCTAGTTGTTGGAAGCTAAGTTGGAGCTCCTGATTTAGTAAGCTTATCCAAGGGCTACTGTACAAGCGAAGATGGCAGCATCATTCACATAGAACAGAGTGTTAGATGGGCATGTGTCTGTGAGGGTGTTTATGAAAAGGCGAAAGAGCAGTCATCCAAGTATGGACCCTTGAAGGACAGCGAATGTGACATGTTTGCTATCTGTCAGTATACCATTTATCTTTACTCGTTGGGTTCTCTGGGTAAGGTAGCTTCTGAACCAGCTCACTGTCTCAGAGGCTAGCCCAAATGCCTAAAGTTTTGTGATCAAAAGTTGGTGGTTAACTGTATCAAATGCTTTTGTTAGGTCTATATTGATAGACCCGACAAGTTGGCCTTCGTTCAGCGCCTCATTAATGTAGCTAGTGTATTCTACCAATGCAGGAGTAGTACTGTGAGCTTTTCTTTGCAACATAATACATTTTATTGAAGGTTTTACTGAGCACAATACAGCTATAAACAAGGATGAGCAGTGTAACATAACGGACAATAAAAGAATAGTGCTACAGCACTTAGAAGGAAAATGAAAAAGAACAAATCCTACCCAACCCTTCCCCCAACCTAAATCTATCAACTCCCCCTTCCCTCTTGTGTATTTATCTCAGGATGATCTTAACAGGTTAACCCAGTCAGATGTAAAATTTGTCAACATCCAAGGCTATGAATAGTGTAACAGTTGTATGTAAAAAATATCAATATGTCTCAAGGGTATGAGAGGGCGAATAGGTAAAAAAGGGTATCTCATTGATTAAAAAAGGTCTGAAAATCAGACTGGCAAGCCTGGAACCTACTGTATGTCCACTAGCATTAAAGGCCATGATAGCTTTTTCAGCACTTAATGTAGTCAAACACTGCTGTATCCACGCTGAATAAGGGAAAGGAACATTGTTTAACCAGGAGCAGCACACTAAGCCGAAGCTTGTTTCCAGATGCAACCTGGGAGCACAAGGAGGTTAAATGACTTGCTCAGGATCACAGAGTATGCACCGAGGTGGCTGTGGAACTCAAACTCAGGTCTCCAGATTTGTAGCTCAGAGCCTTAACCCACTGCACTATACTGCCTTCTAAGAATAAGAAGGTGTCCAGTCCCCTTCCCATGAAGAACAATTATTAATCTAGTCACAGAGGCTATAAGGTCAATATGAAATGTATGTTTAGTTATAGGGATGTTTGAATAGTCTCCCAATAAACAAATTTCAGGTGTAAAATAATTAACGTGGTTAAAGAGTATGGGGACTTTTCTCTGGACTAAGGTTCATTATTTTTCAGCCGAGGAACAAATCCACAGCTTGTGGTATAAAGTGTAATTTTCTCCTGGACAGTAATCACAATCACATGATGAGAGTTTCTTTATTCTATGCAGTTTATAAGGGGTATGGTACAGGTGATGTAAAAAGTTATAATAACCTTAAACTGTCTTGTTTAATGAACTTGTAAATATTATTCCATATAGTCTGCCAAGAACGGTTAGGCCAATCTTTCCCTACGGTATTCTGCCAATAATAACCTATTGGTGTAACTAGGCTACAGGCTTGCCTCATAATTTCTTTGTATATGGCAGAAGTTGATCTTCTCTTAGAAGCACAGTTGATGAGAGTTTGGAAACAGGAAACAGAAAAGCTTTGCCAGGGGGAGGGCCTAAAAACTTTTTGCGACATTGGCTAAGCTGCAGATATTTAAAGGAAGTCAAAGAGGGAATAGAAAATTTCTCCCTGATTACCTTGAAAGGGAGAAGATTGTTTTCAGTGATAAAATCTGTTAATTTGGTATTAGATAGCTGAGGCCAATATCTTACTGGAATTGGTTTCCCTGCTATACATAAATTCAAGTTATTGAATAAGGGTTGTTCCAAATCTTTATAACATGAAAGTTTTAAATGCCTGCATAGTTGTGAGTGAACCTTAATGCTCCATCCAATTGGTGAGTCTCGCAATTCCTTTGGCAGAGTAGAATAGGGGAGGTATAATAGAGATAATAGCGAGATACTGTGTTTTCTAGCTAGGAATTGTTCTATAGCAATCCAGTTCACTGAAGGGGCAGCCATCCCAGTTGTAACACCCCATTGAAAGTATCTGGCACCATGAAGGGCCAAATAATAACTGAAAAAAATCAGGGAGCTGTAAACCCAAGTTGTATGATCTACACATCTTCATGTAAGTTCGGCAAGGGGGTCTGTCAAGCCACAAAAATGTAGAGCAGATGGCATGCAGCTTAGTAAACCATCGCTTAGGGAGGAAGATGTTAAGCATACCAAGTGGGTACAGCAACTTTGGTAAAACCGACATTTTCATTAAGTTAGCTGTCCCCCACAATGACAGTTTCAGGTGACATCAGGGTCATTGACTTCTGCTATCTGAGCAAAGGGTACATTTTTAGATATCAATACACCTACACCTCTTTGATGGGAACTGTTGCCAGAGCCATAGGCCTGAGCTACTCAAGATTTCTGGAAGTATCCCATCTGACTATGTTCTATGTGTGTTTCTTGAAGAAAAATGACATGTGGTTGGAATCTGTGTAGATGATATAAAATAACATATTTTTTTTCTGTTGTCTTTCTCCTCTTTATGTTCCATGTAACAATGTTCAGTACATTAGCCATAATGGTTAAAGGTTACTATTGATAGTGATTTATGCTGGGCCTGAAGATGATGCACTAGAGTCTCACCCGACCCCCCCCTAAAAAAAAGGAGAAAAAAAGCATTGCAAAAGTGAAGAAAAAAATATTAATACAGCCAATCAGAACTACTGTATTTACAATGAACACCTCCAGAATAAACCAGGCCTATAGCCCACTCTTAAACTGTGAGGTCCATGAGTGGTGTTGAGTGAGCTAAGGCTCAAGTCAAAGCGCAAAGTGAAAGACAAAGTAAAACTCCTTTCTCCCAATCATTGTCTCTCCTTCCTGACAGAGCATAATCCCTTACTGGAATTTAAATATCAGATCGATCTAAAGAAAGTGCAATTATGTTAAATCCAGGTTAAGATATAAATTAAATTGCCACCAAGACATGTTTCCACAAAAACTGCATCAACTAAGGAAAATTAACAAGATTAGCAAACGACTAGAGCACAGTTCTGCAAGGTCAGGGAAGTATGAGCAATCATCAAAATATTTAAATTTTCTAGCAACAGCAGTAATTATGATAAGTAAAATTTAGGGACAACTCTTAAAAAATACTGTCTGTTATAATTAAGACTCTAAAATGAGATTCTTATCTGACAGACTCCAAGATAGGTATAGCAGTCCGAGAAAGACAGGTAATTAAACAGGACAGCAATTGTCTATTTAAACATGAAATGTCCCAACTTGAGGCTGTATTATTTATAAAAGAGAAAGCTTAACTATAACCATCAGACAAGCCTCAGTAAGAGACACATAACTATTAGTGGTTAAGCAAACTGGAGACCTATAGTACAGAGAGTGGCAATGACAACAACATCATTCTGCATAAAATAAAATAATGAATTAATGTTGTCCATTCAGTTTTGAAGAGATCAACATTTGTGATCTTTTCGGTTGCCTAAGGGAGCAGATGTTAACTTGTCTTTTTCCGTGCCCAACCAGAAAGCACCACTAAATGGATTGGGACTCTGTAATAATGCTCAAACAGACTGCAGTAAGCAGAATAGGTCTAGAATGCTCCACCATAAAAGTAGAAAGGGAATAAGAAAAAGGTTCCAACTTGGTGGGGTAAAATTAAAACTGGTAGAGAATAGCCCGGTCTAAAGTCCCCAATGTGCACAAGCAGAAATTCTAGCTATTCCGTGGCCCCAATCTATAGAATAGAGGGGAACAAAACCACATAGCAGTCATTTATGAAAAGAAAAAGGAAGATGTGTGCCTGATTGGGGGTCACACCAGTAAAGTCGTAGTTGTCTTAGATCGAATGGGTGCAGCAGTTTAACTAAAATGAAGACATTGCACTGCTACCAAATTAACTGGAAGCATTATTCATTTAAGTTCAACACAGATCAACCAATGGCAGACTTGAAAAGATTGAGGTATAACTTAGGTAGCTCCCTACCAGCATGTTCAGCTTTATCAAAGCACTGGTGGCCTGAGGTTGTTAAGATTTCCAAATGGGTTGGGTATAGGAGCCGATGTCTGGTTTGGACCACCTAGAGCTTGCTTAGTATTGGATGGTATGCAGCCCTGGCTTGCCTTGTCTTGAAAGTCATGTCCAGCACAATTCAGAACTTACCACTGGATCATTTGATAGCTGTTAATTTCCTAGACTCCTTAAAAATGTATTCGCGGTCCAAAAAATTGAGCAATTTAAAGATAATAGGACAAGGAGGTTCTCTCAGGGGTGGTTTGGCCCTGAGTGCACAATGTTCTCTTTCAGTAACATAACTCGGGCCATTAGGCAAGGGTCTTTAATGTTAGCTACTAATGAGAACACAGCCTCCTTGATTGCCAATAGTTCCAGGTATATTTTGGCTGGAGATAAATCATCAAGTATTGAGTGAGCCACTGCCTCTTGGGAAGTACTGCATCAAAGGCGATTTGCCTCCATGGCAATCAGTTGCTCTTCTTCCTCCACCAGCAAATCCTCCAACTCTTGCTCCTCTAAGGTAATTATTGCCATTTTGTCTGCAGCCACTGCGATCTTTAGAGGTACCAGTACTTGTCTAAGAGAGTTTAAGAAGTAATACAGTAGATAAGATAGTTTTTTTTTATTGTTAAATCCTGGACCTGAGTGGAGCTCGCAGACTGTGCTGTTAGCTCAACGTCTGCAACACATGACTCCATACTGTGGGCTTTTCTAAATCAGTGCTGTTAGTGGCACTGAATATTGTACTTGTTAAGATAGTCCACAAGTTGATCTGATACAATTCATTTGAGGGCCTTCAATAGGGGAAGCAGAACAGAGATTGGTCTGTCGTTGGAATAGATTGCATGATTTCTGTTTTTATGGACTAATGTTACCAGGGTTGCTTTCCATTGAGTTGGGAAATCAGCCTGTCTGAGGGCTAAGTTAAAGATCTTTGTGAGGAGCAAAGAAATGAGCATCTAAAGGGCACATGAAAGAAATGCACTCTTGTAGCCCTTGGTGCGGATGTATGGCAATGTCATCTGCTGTCCCACCAAACCTCAGGCTAAGCCTCTCAGTGATGTCCCAAAGCAGGAATGGCTGGTGGGTCCACATGCAGGTAGGGAGCAAGGTCCAAATGTTAGGCAGACAAGTTTTGAAGAAGCAAGGTTTAGAGCTGCAAGAGATCATTGGGAGCAAGGAAGAAAGGTCCCAGATGTGTGCAGACTGGCTGCTGCGGAGTGAAGTCCATTTCATTTATTTATTTAGTGATTCAGAAAAGACCTTTTAGCGCAAGCTCTTTTACAAAGGTTCCATGTCATAGACTGCAAAACAAAGTACAATAAGAGAAAGCAAAGGTATATCACAATGAACGATACAGCATGGATTCAGAACTTACAGAATAATTAAAGAGATAGGTACAAATTAAAATAACAAGAAAAACACTTTATGAGGGTGGGGGTGGAGTGGGGGAATAAGCAGCCACAAAGTGCCTTATCAGTAGTTCAGAGGGATGGGGATAGCTGGCAGTGGGGTGAAGAAAGGAGGTATGAGAGAGAGGTAGGTATTGCAGTGGAGGTGAAGGGTGGGGGAAGAAGAGTGATAAGATCTAGGGAGAAATAGGGGGGTGAGGGGAGGCTGAGTGCAGAAGATGTGCTAGAGTAAATGGTGAGGTGTGAGGGGGCATGGTCAGGCAGCTTGCATTAGTAGTGACTGTTAGGGGAAACTCATGGGACTGGACTGGGAGTTGGGGGAGAGGGGAAGGTGGGGTGGTGGGTGCCAAAGGAGCATGACGTGAATTGATTGCTGAGGCAAGTCATGAGAAGGGACAGAGGGAGGTGGTACCTGAGGCCTGCCTAGTGCTTGCTGAGGGGCAGATAGAGCAGGTGTGGCTGGACTTAGTGGCAGGTGCACTTAGAGAGTGTTATTAGATGCTGTTTGAGGTCAGTTTTGAATTGGGTCAGATAATTGGTGGCCAAGAGGTGCACGGGGAGTTCATTCATCCACAGGGGAGCCTGGTAGGCAAATGCACATTGCCCAAGCATGGTGCGATGGAAGGGGATCGCCAAGGCCCTCGACTCATGGTCAGAGGCTTTCTGGGAGCTAGGGAGTAAGGGATCAAAGTAGGAACATCTGCAGGGTCCAGAAGTCAGGTAGTAGGAGCAAGGTCACAGTGGTAGGCAAGCAGGCTTTGGAGGAGTGAGGTCCAGATCTGTAGGAGCTCGCTGGGAGCCAGGGAGCAAGGTCCCAGAGCAGGAATGGCTAAAAGGGTCACAAAAGTCAGGTAGTGGAGCAAGGTCCCAATGCTGGGTAGGCCTGACTTTGGAGAAGCAAGGTCCAGAGTTGTAGGAGCTTGCTGGGAACCAGCTTGCAATTTCCAGGTATTGTGCAGGCTGACTACTACAGCTGAGGTCCGAGAAGTATAGAGCTGGAGTTACTTGCAGTACAATGGCAGGAGGGGTGATGCATACTGAATCCTGAGGGTATTATAAGGGAGAAGCCAGAGAGTAAAGGGGCATGAGCCTGCTGGTAGTGGAGCAAGAGCCCAGTTAGTCGTGGGTAGGAACCGAGTAGTCATAGTGCAGAAAAATATACTGGACCCTTGAGGGGCGATGCAGGTGGGTGCCTAGAGAAGGGTGGGGAAGTCCAAATAAACACAGGAGGCACACCACCACCACAGCCACATCCAGAGAAACCCAGAGGCAGGCAGCATGACCAGACGTAAAGGGCAGCAGACAAGCAGGGTGAAGGAGCCATCCCCAGCACTGTAGCAGAGGAAGGGGGCAGCACACACAGAATGGCCTCTGAGATAGCAGGAGCACAGGCAATGGGGTACAGACAGGGGGGCACAGACAGGGGCAAGCAGCGGAGTGAAGACACCCCTTAGCACAGCCAAGGCAAGTGGAAGTAACAAGCAGTGGGCTGCCAAGAGTTGATCCAAGGATAAGGCCAGCAAGGGCAGAGGGAATGCTGCACTAAGAGGTACAGCAAATGCAGACAGAACCCAGAAGCAACTAGGAAATCAAGGAGCACAGCCTGCAAGGGAAGAAACAGATCAAGAGGCAGCAGGGCAGGCAAGGAAGCAGCCTGAAGATCCAGCAGCGGCAGAATAAACCATAGAAGTGGAGTGCATGAGAATGTCAACAAAAGAGAGGCAACAGAACAGGGAGACTACAGCCATGTGGCAGAGGTAACAGGAGTAAAGGAGAGCAAGCAGGAGCAGGGCCAGTATCAGACATGTGAAAGAGCCATGCTCTTATAGCACTCAATGTGGGTGTGATGGAGTTTCCTGCTGCACCACCAAATCTCAAGCAAAACCTCTCAAAACAAGTGTTGATCATGTATTCTAGGTTTGCAGTGACCATATTGCTGTGACTATACAGTATGGGTACTAGGACAGCTACACATCACAGGATTATCTATTCACAGATGTTTGTAAACATTTCACTTAGATGTTATTAAAATGTATATTTTTATTTTCTCATTCATTCTAAATTTTCTGCAATGCAATGTATATCCTATATGTCATATTTTTTGGTTTTCCATGCCCAGTCATGCTGTTCCTGTGAGTAAGAGTTTGGTCTAAACTGAACTTTCAACAGTTTGAAAATATTTGTAATAGAAAACAAAACATAACTGGTGCTACTACTGGTACAGTCAACATATGAAGCACTGAAGGCTGTGCTACGGAGCCAACAGTTAACACATACGTACCACTCCCATTCTCCAAGTTTTGTGAAAGTATATTACCATACCTTTCAACCTCCTGCCTCATAAATCAGGGAAAAGGCTTAAACAAATCAGGGACAAAGGACCAAAATCAGGGACACATCTTCAAAATTAGAGATATCCACCCAGAAAGCTGGTAGAATATGAGGCTTAGTGCACAATGCATTTTCTAAGGAAGAACAAGTCTGTAACTTTAATGCTTGACATTATTTTGTACTTACAATTTCCACTGTTTAGCCATGGAAACACAAATTTTAGGAGGGACAGAGTAAAATTTTGAGGCAAAATTAGGGACATCCCTAAAAAATCAGTTGGCAGTTGAGAGGTATGTATATTACTCTTCACATACTGAGGTCCAAGTCCTCAACTGCTTTTCATTATTGTATCATTGTGATATGCTTGAAACAGAGGAGGAGAATCTTTCTCGCAGGAGCAAGTGCATACTAGAAATTGTTCTCATAATTAACAAACTGAAAAATATTACATTTTATGACCCTGACAAACTCAGATTGTAGGCACTTTGGCACCATGCATTCTTGCTTAAAAATGAACCAGCCTCAAATTTCATGGTGATTTGCATATACATCCCCATGATGCTTTGCTTTATGGGGGTATGTGTGAATTTGTATTTCTCTGAAACTTGGCTTTACTGTCAATGCCTTTTTGGGGTAACCTTTACTTCAGTGCTTCTGCACTGAGGTTCTTTGTCTTTTAGCTTGTTTTTTTTTGGGGGGGGGGATTCAGCATGACCCAAACTCATAATACTAACTTAGGGCTCGGGTTCATTTCCCTGGGGTGTGACACAGACAAGGCACACTGATGAGTCCTGGGTAGGACAAAACATGTGCCTGTGTCTTCTGTTTGCACCCTTTGCAGAGTGTGTGAGATGCCCTTTGGTACTATGCATTCATGCTTACAGCTGAACCAGTCTAAAATTTCATGGTGATTTGCATATACATTCCATGATGCCCTGCATTATGGAGGCATGTGTGATTTTGTATTTCTTTGAAACTTATATTGTATTTCACTTCCGTTCTAATTAATGCTTCTTTGCTTGATATTACTGTCTGTATCCAGGCAGCACTCACACAACAGTCCATCACACAGCTAAAAAACACTAATAAAAAAATTATTAACCATCACAACAGCAAAAAAGAAGAAACAAATGCACTGACTGCAGGCAGCTCTTTCACAGCCTGACATTGTATATGTTTCTTAAATAACAGCTAATACTGTGTGCAGACTTTCTTCTATCTTCCATGTTGTTGAAACTGCAGTAGAGTCACATATTCATAGCTAAAAAACTGAAATTTTGCACAAAAATAAAAGAAAAATCATCTTGCACCTTTACTACAAAACTGTATTATGCTGATGCAGGAAAAAAAATGTTTTGACCAAGCTCTGGGGTCCATTTTCTGCAGCAAAAGTGCTGCAGTCTACACAACAGCAGAACATACCTTCTAGCCCTTTCCCTACTGCACTCTCTCGCCTCATCAGCATTGCCAAAATCAGTCAGATAACTGACTAAAAAGACATTTTATCCAAAATAGCTAATAAACAATTTCTCTGGCACTTCAGCTGTCAGTCTGTTGTTAAAGATTACTGGAATGAGTATGTGTGTAGCAAGATTTTTAGTCAGTTTTAGTGAGCAAAACTGCTACAACTCCACACAGCAGCAGAGAAAAAGTCCTCTCTTAAATGTCTCACCGTTCTGGAAAACATCAACATGATGTAGATTGATCTGAAAGTCAACCATGTGGGGTCACTAAGCAATCATGGAATACTTCCTCACTGAATTTGAATTCTGCAGAATTTGCATGCATCTTCATGGATTTTAAGTCACTATAAATGCTGAATCTGGTATTGTTTCAAATGAGACTACTGGCCTTCAGGACATCTTTATGGGACTTCTGATGATGTTATGCTCCAAAATGGAGGGGTGAAAGTAGAGCTCCATTCCCACCTTAAGTAAAAGCCGTGCATACAAGGCTTTTTTCATTCAGGTTAGATGATCATTTTAGTGGGTGGCTGTTCCAGACAAATAGAAGGCAAGAAGAAGAAGGTGAAATCAAGTGAGTTTGTATGGGAGATAAGTATATTCAATCCATTGAGTTCCCCTGCCAGGTGGAGTTTGATAATATGGTGGCCACTATGCCTTCAGATTCGGCTCAACCCTCTAATGCCACTATCTTGGATGAGTTGCATGAGTTTTGAGCTGAATTCCAGGCTTTACAACTGGAGCTGAAAACCTCCTTAACTACCCTGGAAACTTGGGTTGGAATTTGGAGCAGACTGTTACCAGCATGGATACTCATGTCCACCCTATAGAGTGGGTGGGTGCTACTTAAATTGTCACAGGACCATCAGGAGCTTACAGACCGGTGTGAAGATCTTGAAAATAAGTCCAGGCATAACAATATTCAGATGAATGCTATCCCCGAGGGGGAGCCGAGTTGGGATGTGGTAACATTCTTGCAAGGGCTCGTAGCTTCATTGTTGGAGATTGATGATCTGTTACCTTTACAGTTTGAATGTGCTCACAGGGCCCTTATAATAAATCTGACCACACCCGGAGATTGTCTCCATTCAATTGTTACCTGCTTTCTTAATTTCGCTGTTAAGCAGGAGGTGCTCATTCTTACGTGGCTTAAAGGGACATTGCTTTATAAGGGTCAATGGATTTAGTGTATGCTGATAATGACTACTCACCGGCTCTGCTAGCAAAACGTCATGCCTATGCCCCTGCTCTGAGACTCTCAAAAGAACACAAGATGAAGTATGCCACCCTCTATCCCACTCACCTATGTATCTATTTTCCTGATTGCACCCACATATTTGATTATCTGGATTCAGCCCTTCAAGAACTTTGACCTAGAAAATATGCGTCCATATTCACAGAGCTTTGTGAACTGCGCAGTGTTTGTGTGCCAGTTGCACAGTTTGTGCTGAACTGCTATTCACAAAAGGCCAGTTTGTGCAGGCAAAAACAATTTGTGTGATTGCAAAAACATAATGTATGCGCAATGCAAATGAATGGGAGTGGCCTTGCATACAGGCGTAATGCCATTCACATAGCATTTGCACAAAACGCCTTGTGCGGCACTTTGAACGGTGCAAATGACCACCTACAAAACATCCTCTTATTCTGGGCAAAGCTTAGAAGCAGAAGCAGGAACTGCAGGAAAGTGCACAATGGCTGACAGGACAGCATCACTTCCAAACATGATGGGAGAGTCCCTCCAGGAAGAGCAGCAACAGGGACATCCAGTATTTGTGCCCATGCCATTGTGCTCTGTATCCCACTGTGCCCAACACATGGGCAGGACTTCCACAGTGGCTGCTATATGGGCAGAACTCCCACAGTGGCTGCTACCCCCCTGGCAGTGCATGGTATCTGTCCAATGTGACCCTCTAGAGCACAGCACATGCTATGGTGGATGGACTGATCCGTTGTCCCACACATGCTATGCAGGTTTCTGAACACACTTCCCCTGTTGACGGTCCCAGCCACCCTTATAATATGGCACAACCTGTATAAATGGGGTATCTACCTGTGTCCTGCCACCATAGGTGATGGTGATACTGAGGAATGCAGTTAGACAGAGAGTCAGAGGCATAGCATGGTATGTTATGGTATGGTGGGTGTAGGGTCATATGGCACTGGACAGCTCAGGACAGGAGGGTTCCCCACAGGACTGTCCCATATAGAAAAGTGCTGCACTAGTAACCCTAACAGATGGAAGTGTGGCCCATGTCACCATGACCCACAACTCCAGTGAAATGTGTAATCAAATATTCTGCTGTTCAATGTCTCTGTGTGAGACTGTCCTGTACTGCACTTGTCTGTGGCAAACATTCCTGTTCCATACTGTCCAGTGCCATATATGCCATGTCCAGGTATAGTATGGGAAAATATCAGTCATATGAACCAGGGGGTGTAGCCAGGACTTTTAAACTTGTACTCAAAACTGATGCACTCTTGCCCCCCCCATTATATAAACATAAACCAAAATATGCGCTTATTGCACTGCCACGCCACACTAACAATAGCCCCCCCTCTCGTTTGCCATGTCTGAATTCAAGCAATCAGGTTCTTCCTGTATTTCTCCTTCCTTTGTTTTTCTGTCTTCCTGGTAAGTTGTACCTGTTTGTGTATTTAGTTGGAGGCATCAGTGCCCCATAGCGAACAACAAAGGCAAAAGGGCTTAGCATGACACAGACACAATGTGACTCACAATGTCCTTGCTTTCCTCTTTTTGTTGCCCCTACCTGATTTGTTGCCCCTTCCTGGTTTTTTTTACTGTACTCTGCTGAGTACAGTGCGTATGCCTGCTGACACCCCTGATATGAACAGAAAGTTGAATTGAGCAAAGTTCAGTCACAATGAGGTCCTTTCTATAATGAATACAATTGCCTAACATTAACATTCAAGAAAATAATATATTTCAGGAGGAGCATGTACCATGCACAGTGCACAGTCTAACAGTGCCATTTACAAAACATGTCACGTACAATACTCACAAAGCTCACAGTAACCAGATTCCCAAGTAAAGCAGCATGCCATAGATTGCAAAGGAGTGGCATACTGTACATAAACGATGACTGTAACTTGACTAGGTGAGCTGCGCAGTCCTTAAGTTGCAATTTGCTGGCATGTAATCATTTCAGTCTGCATAGCTATACATATATCTAGCTGTACAGAAAGTTCCACATAGCTGACTGCAGTTGCTGTCTCTGCTGTTTCCATGGCTTGCACTTCCATAGCCATCTACAGGTGGTGCACTTGTCCCCGTAAATAATGCTGGAGCAAAGTTGTATGCAAATGCATGCAGATATCTCTGTAATGAGATGCAAATTATGAGCTTTGCTCCCTGACTTCCTAATCAGCTCATTTACATGTATCCATTGTGAATAGCATTTTTTTTTGCATTGTGCAATCACATGCTGCATTTCCTCAATAGTAGTGTACTGTGCAACAAGTTAGCGAATTGTTTGGCACGATATAGGAAGACAGTACTACACATGTGCAATGCTCCACTGCCAGTAGTCTATCGTGCATGTGGCAGGGCGAATGCCCTGTTGCACGGCGCTACCCAATATTGTCCAATCGAACACGCAGTACAGCTTACAATACTGCAACAATGTGGCAGACTGTGTGCTAGGCCTTACACTGTTCAACAATGTCTTGGTCCAAGGGTGTGAAGGCATCCCTGCAGAGCAATGGTCTGCAGTGGTGCTGGCCAACCGGTAGACCTTGTGGTCACCAGGAAGTGCCATTTATTCAGGTCGGAGGGCCTTAGTGGGACAGCAGCTGTCAGGCTGCACAGGACTGGAATGGACAGGGGAGCAATGCTGCCACTGTTATAGGGATGTTGTTCAGTGGGAGTGGCTCCCGTGCTTCTGGGAAATGGTGTGGTATGGCACCGTGCCACACCAAGGTATGTACACTTTTGCCATGTGCTCCATGTAGTTGGTTTGCATTTCGGTGGGGTACATCTGAGTGACACTGTCACCTGCATGCCACTTGGCACATGGGGTTCGTTGCCTCACAGCCCCATCATACAGTCCTGTCATGACCCACTGCATACCTGCCAGTTGTGGTTTGCACTGCCATGCCTCACACTGTGGGACAGGTCACTGGTGGGATTGTTTGGTGTGTGGTACTGTGTGGCTGGAGGACAACTCCATGTACCACATGTTCGGGTGTTGGCAATCATGATGTGTCACCCCGGCCTGTTTATACAACAGTTGTACAGTTGTGCCTGGTGTATATTACTGTATACTGCTGGTATCCTAAGCACATGTCCGTATATGTGTCACTGCACTTATTGACTATACCTATCATATTACTGATATGACTGATACTTGACTACTGTGTGACCCCTAGTACATGTGTTGCAGCCCATTCCTGTTTCCCATAGCACCTGTATTGCTGGTTTATGAGTCACATATAGAATAATACATGGGTGGGTGAGAGTACCCAGAGTGTTACACACACCCGAGGTGTGGAATGCTACATGATGGTATGTGACAGCATCCGACAACATGGGTGTGTGTGTACCATTCTGGTTACACATACCAACCTATGTTTTCTTTCTATGACATTACTGGTCATACTTTGTTATGACATTTGGATTTCACACTGACAGTGCTCGATAGTGTCACTTGCTGTTTTCCCAGTACTGTTTCTGTTTTCTGGTGCAGTTGGAAGTCTTGGTGGTTTGCAGGATTTGTCACATCACACCATGAGTCTGTACTTCACACAGTGTCCATGCTACTGCTTGGAGCACATGCTCTGCCTTGCCTCTTGTCGGGGGCTCCCAGACTGTCCTCAGCAGTGATACACCACTGCAGTGCCCACGTGTGTGTTCTCCATGCTGCCAATTCCTATTGGTTGTCTCCTGGTGGCACTGCCAGCAATGCCCCATGTTGGCTGCCATGCTACAGCATCACACATATGCAGCCATCTGCAGGTATCCGTGGGTACTGCCCACTGTTGTGCTTCTCTGTCCTGCAGCACTGTGTATTGCGTGATTGCACAATGCTATTCACAGCAATGCAATTCTGTGCAGTGCTATTCATACACCTGTGCATGTCTTTTCAGTGCTCGATACTGTCCCATTGTGCAGTTTGCTTTGCGATATATTAACCATGTGTTTAGCACCAGAGCTAACCCTCTGTGAATGGGGCTGTTTTGCTGTTGTGCAATCACACTGTATCGTGCAGTGCAAACTTTGAGTGATTGCAATTCTTTGTGAATCTAGCCCCTGATGTATTGGAGGAGCAGATGGATTACGAGGCTATGAGGGAAAAGTGATCATGGCAGAAAGACTGGTGACATAAACTTTCACCTCATAGCAAAAAGTGCCAACAGGTCCAAACCTTAATGGAGTTCAAAGCTCTGCTGCAAACCGTTCAAAGGGAGGACTCCTAGATGAGACCTTTTTCTCATGCCTGGGGTTTTGTTTTAGATTTGGTTTATCCTGCACTTAGTCAGTATAAGATGGAGTTTAAATGTTTGTGAGCAGTGTCTTTGACTTTGGTGGCTCTTCCACTACTCTCCTCACACTTCTTTTTTTATTTATTGCTTTTCTGGCATTTTGTTGTTTTTTCTATTCCGCTATGCTTTTTTCTTATATCTGGTCTTTCTTTCCTTATGTTTTTTTATATACATCTACCAACTAGTGCTTGAAGATACTATTTGGTTTCCCGGTTCACCTGTTTTCTTAGTTCTTTAGACACTGCTTTTACTCCTTTTTTTTTGTTCTGTTGTGTCAACTCTGCCATACATGATGGTACTGCATACTTTTTTTCATTTTCCTTCAGCTCAGCTTCCACCAGAACTGTATTTTCTAACTTTCTTTCTTTCTTTTTTAACCTTCATTGGTTTAGCACCCGGTAGGTCCTGTTGGTTCCTCTGGACCTATTCTTGGATTGTTTGATTGAATTTTCATTAGCTAGGGTGTATGTCCCTAGCATTGAGTGTGCTGCTTTTGTTTTGATTATTGATTTGTTTGTTTTTTTTTCCACTTCCATATCCCTCTTCATCTTGATTTACCAGTTTCCATGTTTGCTTGGGCCTCCTTCTTGCTGTTTGATTTCATTGTTTTCCTGCAAGTTTACCTGCTGGATTTTGATCTTCATCCTATCCATTATTTATGTTCTGTCTAGCTTGTTATGGTCTATGAACAGTCAACTGTAGAGCTAGGTTGCCACCTTGTGGTTCTTTGGTGGTAACTGCTCTTTTGGGTACTTGGGTTATGTGCATATTTGAGGGGGGATCCTTTTTACTTTACTCAAACTCTGTGTTTAATGCAGTGATAATTATCAGCTTTCTCTAGTGATCTCTCTCTCTGGTTGTTGTACTCATCAAGCTGGTATTTAATTAGTTTTGTAGTTTTGTAAGATCTTATGTAATTTCTAGACTTTGTTCATGTTTTTATTTGGATCAGATGTATATTGTTTTTAATCCTTTCTATGATTTTCGCTAGGCAGACAATGGAAGGAGTGTCTGGAAGATTTTTTTTTCTTTTCAGGTTGCTTTATGTAGTGTGGGATGAGTTGGGGGGTAGTTTGTGGTCACATGTGGAGGGCTTAGTATTCTGAAGGGGGAGTATTTGTTTTCTTCTATTGCCTTCTAGTTTTTTTTATTTATGTGTTACACAGACAGGTGGGTTGGAGGAAGGTACCTTCTTCAACGACTTACTGCTATTTTTTTGTGTACTTTTTGGGCTTCTTTTTGAACCCAGGGGGCTAGGTGGGTTTCGTTTGTTATCCTCTGTGACACCTTGGTATTTCCTGGTGTTGCCTAGGAGTGGGGTTTATGACCACACTCCTGACCTAAGAAGTAATTTTCCTTTTTTTTTAGTTACTTTATTGATATGGCTTCATTTGTATTCCCCCATTAGAGTTTACTTTTTTATTTTATCTAGTCATGCTTCTTATGTTGAAGGTTTTGAGGGGGGTCTTCTTCATTTTATATGTAGTTTTAAGTATTAGTTTTAGTTTGCTTGGTAGGATTTTACTTTGGCTTCCAGATTTATCAAGTGGGGTCTCTGAGGGTTTGACTTTAAGAAGTCTTTTTGAGGTTTTATGTATTTACACCTACTGATATTCTTTATTACTTTGCAGGCTTCTGATGCTACCCAGTTAGAGATGCAGCAAAATTTAATTTTGCCGGTGAAATTGTGGTGAAATCAGCAATTTTGCCACGCAAAATGCGGTGGAATTTTGCAGTTTCACCCACAATTTCAAAAGCTCACCAGTCCACCACTAGTAGAGAAATGTCTCCTGCAGGAGGCCAAATTTTGCTCGCAGGTGGCAAAATTTCACCAGGAGTGGCGGAATTTCACCAGAAGTGGTAGAATTTCATCTGTCGTGGTGAAATTTCACCCACAGGTGAAATTCCACCTGCTTTGGGGCAAAATTTCACTCATAGCCATGGGTGAAATTTCTCATTTCGACCAGCAAAATATTTTGTGTAATGCGTTAATTATGTGAAATATTTCACTGGGTGAAATATTCCAATTTCGCACAACACTCTACCCAGTTAAGGTCTTTCCAGGTGGAGTATTTTATTTATTTACTTATTTATTTAGCTTTTGTTGACTGGGTAAGTGCACTAGACAAATCCTGCCTATTTTCAGGCACGACCCGGGGGAAGGGGATACAGATGAATGCCAACTGACCTTGAACCAGATTAGGCTGTTGGTGATATTTTTAGTGAATATTTAGTATCATTTTGTATTAGATACTATTTGGGTAGGGTACCTTGAAATACTGTTATTTAAATCTCATTACTATATATTATGTTGTCTGGGTGCATCTTGTCTTTTTCTTATCGTGTTACTATTTTTGTATTGTTGAAGCACATTTCAAGAATTTTTGAATACAGGATTATGTATAAGGATCGGAGGTAGGAGAGGGACTTCTTTAATTGGAGGAGGCATTTTTATGGTATTTCTCAGAATTGGAATATGGATTTTATTAGATATTGATCCTGATTTTTTTTACTACTATGGCCTCACATACTAAAGTAGTAACATAATGTTAACGGGTTCCATAAACCAGTTAAGCGTGTCCGTCTTCTCCAATATTTTTGACAACAACAAGCAGATATTATTTTTCTACAAGAGGCTCATCTGTTTGCTGATGAACATCTTAAATTCCAGAGCTTGGGTTTTGCTCAGGCTTTTATTTCTTTCTATACGTTAGGTTGTAGGAGGGGTGTCTTAACTTTATATCGTGAGGGCTCCCCTTTGATTTGTTACATAGTATTACTGATGGGGCAGGACATTATATTGTTGTGACAGGTTCACTCTATTGTCGGCCACTTTCATTAAATACATATTTTACCCCTAGTACAAGTACACAAATGCTTTCTTCCTTTTTCTCTACTCTCTTAGATGATATGCATGGTTAATTGATATGGGGAGGGGATTTAAATTTTACTTTGAATCTAGATCTGGATGCATCAAATTCAAAAGCTTTTCATTTTTTCTCGGCTAATAAATATTTTCATAAGACTTTGCAGACTCCTGGTTTGGTTGACATTTAGCAATTAAAGTATTCTTTTACTTGGGAACAGATGCATTACTTGCCTAGGTATGGGAGCCATGCTAGACTTGATTACATGTTTACTACCTTTGAACATAGGAGTCACATGATGCAGCTGAGCTGAGAGGAGCTTGGCTCGCGAGCTCTGCTTCTTACAAATTTAATCTGCAGCAATCCTCCTCAATCTTGCCTTTTTTCTGCATAAATGGCATACCATCCTCTTCCTCCAGAGGTAAGGAAATTAGAGACGGAGGTTTTTAATTATTTAAACCTGCCTAAGAAACCTAAAACTGATGAGCTTTTGAATGATGCAGATCTCTCTGGAGCTAAGATAGTGACCGTTATATTGGAGGCCGACACTCACCCAGTGATGCAGGAATCGGCTGAAATTAAAGCCTTTATGGGTGGCATAACTCACATCTATCCCGCATGACTGTTGCTTTGTATGCGGTCAAGGGCGCTGTTGATAATTTAGGATCCCATATCACAGAGGTGGAAGAGCAGGTGGGCCACCTGGAAGAATGGGCCCACCCAACAGACTGCCGGATTGCAGCCATACAACAGGACCTTCAACTTCTGTCAGACAAGCTTGATGATCAGGAGACCAGGAGCTGCCAGAACAATTTGTGGCTCCTGGGGGTCCCAAAGCTCAGTGAAGGTGCTAACATCATAGATTTTCTTCTATGACTTTTGCTGAAACTTTTGGATCATTTTTGGGATACCCCGATTGAAACTGATAGAGCACATAGAGTCCCGTCTGGTCCACCTCTGACTCCAGCACTCTCCCAGCCTCACCCAATCATTTTTCATCTTTTCAAGTACCAGAATACAGAGATTATTCTCAATAACCCTAAGCAGAAAAAAGATTTCCTTTGGCAGGTCTCCCGGCTCTTACTTCAACTGGACATCCCCAAGAGGGTGATCAATAGAGGTAAGTCATTCAACCTGATTAGAGACTTAGCCAGGAAAAAGTGCTTTAAGTGCTTTCTTAGCCTCCCAGCTACTCTGTGGATCTTTGTTATTGGCTTGGTAGAGACCTTTACCTCTCCTGGAGATGTCCGGCACTTTCTTCTTCAACTGGACTCTAAAGTAGCTCATCTTACTCTTGACAAGGATCTTACTATGAAGAAGAATTCTGCATCGAATAGCAATCCCACTTCGGAGTACAATCCTGCTTTGGCCAAGATCCCATCACCGCAATTGTCTCCCAAGCAGCAGCATAAACCAAAACAGTCTCCCCTCCTTGAACAAGACCTCTACTGCATCCAGTTTGGATCATTCTGCTCTTGAGGATCCATCAGCTTTAAGGGTCGAGCCTTCACTTTTTGCTTCTGTACAGGAGTTGGGCATTATAGATACTACTGCTGCTGCTCTGACTTGGAAGCTAGTGTGGTGGTTGATGCGGCAGATATGGACATTAATACCAGCATTTACTGGTGAGATTATCTTAAGTAGCCTTAGAGAGGGACCATCAGTAATCCCCATGGACTGTCTGTATTTATAGTCTGGGGGGTTGGGGGTATAAGTGCCTTCCTGGGTCTGAAACCAGGGAAGCTTCAGCATGGGTGAAAATGACTGCTATCTTTATTTTTTATTTTTTGCCTACTTGACCACCCCCTAAGTAGGAGATATTACTAATTATACAATGAGGTCTTATAGTCCACCACTCTGATTGGCTAACTGGCACCTTTAAAGCGTTGTAAAATCTAGCATTACCAATGCAAAAAGGTGCCAGCCAGCCGCATCTCAGTAACTGCAAAAAAAAAAAAATTTAAATCATTCCGAGCCGCCATCTTGTTTTCTTCGCTAAATGTCACCTGCTGTGCTACTCCGTTAGCCCATAATTCGTAATAAAAAACAAAAAAAAGTCAATTTTGCCAGAAATAAAAAAAAAGTTACAAAATATTTCCCTCTACATCTTTCTAGCTACAAACCCAGAAGCTAAACAGAAAACCACGATCTCGGACGGCCCACTCACAGCGCTGAAGACACCCTGCTTTCTGCCTGTTTCAGCCTGCCACCTGTTCACAAGACGTTCGCAAAGCTGACAGACACAAACTTTAAAAAAAAACCCTGAAGCCTGAAACCTTGCCTTCTGTGTTTAACTAAGCAGCAAGTAACATTTAATTTCCACACTGTGCTAGAGCGACATGAAGAGGCTAAATTCCCGACACAACCTCTTCGCTCTCGACCATGTTCTTGGCTCGGACCGGCACTGCGGATCGGAATCAATGGCAGAAAGCTGAAAGGCACCCGCGCAATAATTAAAGAAGTCGTTTTGAAATAAAGGGAAAGACTCCCGCGGGTTACAGCAAAACTTAACTCTGAGTTTGACAGCAGTGCCGCCGGCACTCACATTCGTTTTCCCCTTTCTAGTGCGTCTTGTCAGCTGTTGCTAGTGTCAGTGCAGTGAGGCATCCTGGGATATGTAGTCTTTGGAGAGAGGGGCCGCGGCTTCTCTTTCTCTGGGGAGAGAGAGAGAAAGAAAGAAAAGTGACGTGCTTCTCTCAGAGGGTCTTTGTAATGCACTCTTTTTTAAGTACACATCTCTCTTTTAGTACTAGGATATTTTAATGATACAGGCTTTGTAATAAGACCATGCCTCCACCAACCTACACTTTCTTTACACTGCACTATTTTTTGTAGTGTAAGAACAAATTCAGTACAAAGCTATAAAAAATACAAAAATAATTATTTTTCTATTCTTTTTTGAACAAAAATTAAAAGGGACACATTGTATAATTGCAATAAACCACTCAGGGTGTTGGTGATGCTGGTTTTTTTACCCACGCTGGCGAGTTTCACTCCCTCGGCCTGTGGCCTCGTGACCAAACCACGCCAGGCGTGGGTAAAACCAGCATCACCAACACCCTGTCGTGGTTTATTGCTTAAGTTTACGAGGGGCAGGTTTTGTGAGTTTGTTATTTGTTCTATATTGCTGTACTTTTCTTCTTCATGCTTAGAGTGTTTAAAAGTGCCTTGTTTGGAGGGGTATGGGGGGCATGGTTGTGGTGTCTACATCAGGATATTATGCTCTGAGTACTTTGGATGAGCAGTTGGGTCAGTTTGAGTGGAATGATTCTGGGTTGCACCTCCTGGGCACTGTCCAGGTGTTGCAATCTGCCCATTTCATTTTTTATTCATTTTTTTATGTCCCTCCCCAACTCATATGTTCATGGGGCAGTGTTTACTGCACCCCAATTCTGGGGGATGTTTGGAGCATTTGGGGGGTCATAGTCTCTCACCCTTTTGGAGACTAGAACCTCTGGCTTGAGCTGGGCTGCTGTCTCTCAGCAAGGTGTTTAGGCCCTTTACAGGCCGGGTATGATGCCTGCTTGGGGGTGGGGGAGGGTATTGGATTGCTGTTATAACCAAGCAGGGAAAGTGTAATCTCAGACCGGATTCTAGGGGATACAACATTTGAGTGTTGCGGAGGGGGGTATGTATATGGATGTCCTCATAGGCAGAGGCTCCATGGCCACCATATTTCTTTTGTTTTTTCCAGGAAGATTTACCTCATTTATTGTTGTATATAGTTTACTATGTGGGTGTTTATAGTTCATGCTTTTTTTACTACATTTACTATACATAGTTTGATGTGTTTTGATGTGGTAAGAAGGGCAACTTTGATGTCAGATCATTTAGTGGGTGAGGGATGAGGGGAAGGGTTATTGAGGTTCTTTCCCATGTAATGGCATATAAGGCTATTACCTGGAATGTCCGTGGGTGAAACAGTCCCGTCAAGAAGTGGAGGGTTATTATTCATCTGAAGAAGCTAGGAGGTCAGAAACATTTTCTGCAGGAAAGCCATCTTGTAAAAAGGGAGGTTGAGAAGTTGAAATGGTAGTAGAGAGTGCCAATTTATGAGTCTTCTTTCTCTTCTAAAAAGTATGCCACAAGGCAGTTACTTGGGTGGCCGATCAGGTCCACAAAGATAAGGAGGGTTGTTGGGAATTGGTTAGGGGTAGGCTTGATGGGAAGCCTTTGATTGTAGGCTCTCTTTATGGCCCAAACACTGATGACCACTATTGTTTCCACGTAGTTTCCCAGGCATTACTTGATCTGGGCCCCACCGATGTTATTGTGGGCGGAGATGTGAACCAGGTCCTGGAACCTTTGTGTGACAGGAGTGGTACCCCTGTTTCTCTATCTTCTGTGGGTGGTAATGCCTTGAAGCTCCTAATGCAGGAGCACAGTTTACCTAACGTGTGGTGAATGGAACACCAAGCAGGTCGTGACTACACATTTTATTCTTCCCCGCATAACACCTATAGCAGGATCGATATGATCCATGCTTCTGAGTTCACTCTGCAATGGTGCTATACGCTCCACCATAGAACCAATTCTCATTTCAAGTCATTCTCCAGTGACATATACTTTTGACCCTGGTACTCCTATGTAACTGGCTAAAAAGTGACAGTTCCAGCCTCTGTAATGATGTTAAACTTGTGTAGTGGCTGAGGCAGGCAATCTGGGTTTATTTAGATTTTAATTTTCTAGGTGAGACTGCGGCATGTTGGTCATGGGAGGTTCTGAAGGCCTACATATGGGGTGAATTATTGCATATGCTTCTGCCCAGAAAAAGGCCAACCAATCGGATTTTCAGGCTCTTGAAAAGAAATTGACTGACTTACAACAACAGCATAAGACAGGAGACTGATCACTTGAGTTGGTACACTCTATGAGGAATGTTCAATATCAAATAAATGTTTTAAGATCACAAAAGGCAGAACTTTCCCTGTGCTGGGTGTGACATGCCTTTTGGGAGGGAAGAGAAGACGGGCTGCCTTTTAGCGTACCAGGTGAAAAAGTTGTCTGAAGAGTCCAGGATGCCTGTATTCAAGTAGGTACTTCAGTTTCTACAGAACCAGGGGCTATTAATGAAGCCTTTCTTGACTTTTACTGGGGTCTTTATTCATCTAAATTAAAACCTGAAGCTCAGACAGAAGATGCCATCCCCTCTTTTCTACAGTTGATTTCACTCCCTAAATTGTCAGAAGAACATGTGAATGGATTGGATGCCCCCTTTTCTGTTCAGGAAATTGCTGTTGCCATTCACCAGATTTCTAGTGGTAAGGCTCTTGGCTCTGATGTCCTACTCATAGGATTTTATAAGCTCTTCCAAGATTTATTGTGCCCAGTATTGGATGCCACCTTTCAGGAGGCATGGGATTCACATACAGTACATTGCCTGAGTCAATGTGTGTATATTACAGTACTTCCCAAGCAAGGGAGGGACCCCTTCTTATGTCCAGCTACCTCCCCATCTCCCTGTCGAACGTTGATTACAAAATTCTAGCAAAGGCATTGGCCTTGAGATTACAGGGGGCGTTATCCTCTATTTATTCTCTATTGTGCATGCAGACCAGGTTGGTTTTGTGACCGGGAGAGATGGGGCTGATCACATAAGGAGGTTGCTTAACTTGCTTTGGGTTGTGGAATCTTCACCGTGCCCAGTGGCAGCAGTGGCACTGGACATGGAGAAGGCATTCAACTCAATTGAATGGCCGTATTTATTTGCTGCATTTTGAGAGTTTGGCATTGGGGAAAAGTTTATAGGTTGGATGAAGACCTTATACTCAGCCCCAAAGACTTCTGTGGTGACTAATGGAGTAGCCTCTGATTTATTCCCCCTGGGAAGGAGCACTCGGCAGGGGTGCCCTTTATTACCCGCATTGTTTGTTTTAGTCATTGAACCCTAAGCACAAAAAATTTGAAAATGCTCTGACATTGCCAGGTTAACACTTGGTGGAGAGGTGTTTAAACCTATGCTTTCTGCAGATGATATTCTTCTCGCCCTTTGTGACCTGGCACAGTCAGTTCCCACTTTAATTGATCTATTAAATCAATTGCAAGGCTGTCTGGGCTTAAGAACAATTGGAGAAAATGGAAGTCCTGCAGTTAAATGCACCATGTGAATCAATTTCCTTAGAGGGACTGTGGCTTGCCTAGGCGAAACACCTGATTAAGTATTTGGGAATTAGGATCTCTCCTAACTAGAAGGAGCGGGTTCAGTTAAACTTCTCCTCATTGTTGAAATCTTTGTCTGAAGAAATTGTTAGGTGGAGGCATCTGACTTTATGTAGAAAAACTCAAAATCTCCAAATGTTTCATTTTATTTTTTTTTAAATCTGGTAATCAGGAAAGGCACACTGAGCTGAGGCTCATTTTCAGGTGCAACCTGGGGCACAGGGAAGGGAAACTATACAAAGGATACAAGTGATACTTAGGATACATAAGATACAGGAAAACACAGTGATTTACACGTGATACATAAGATACATTAGATACAGGAAAACAGTAATTTACAAAGGTTTGGGGTAAAGAAAATTCAATCTACAGTCAAAGCCAAGTGCATAATTTAGAAATGGTACAGAATGAGGTCACAGTTTTACACTGGTGCAGGAATGGTATTGCCCCAGATTTTACATCTCCTTTGGTATTTGGCTCTATTGCTCCCTGATTCCATTTGGGGCTCATTAGAGAGACTAATTCGATGCTTTCTGTGGGATAGTGGGAAGCCTCAAATTTCTCTGCCTTGCCTGCTGGCCCCTAAAACACAGGGCAGCCTCCGGGTACCCTGGTTTAAGGGCTACTATCTTGCCTCAGGTTTGAGACAGATCTGGATGTGGTTTCATGTCGAGTTGTGTCGGGGGTTCCACCCATTGGCTCACCTTGGAAGAGCAGCTCTCCCCTGTGGTGAAACCTGAAACAATTCTGTGGAATTCCTCTTTGATTAGAGGACATTATCCGTTACATGAGTATGTCCTGGGAATTTGGAGGGGGATTGGTAAATTAACTTTGCACAATTGCAGGTGCCCCTATCACCTTGGCCTTTGTGGAATAACCCTAAGCTCCGAATAGGTGATACACCTATTTGTTAGCCTCAATGGGCAGCTGGTGGACTTGTAAGGGTTGCAGACCTTTTCCATTCTAAGTTGGGTCAAGTTTCAGGATTTTTGAGATATCAATGCTCAGGTCTGACTGCCACAGTTGGATCCATAAAGGGCTCTTGCAGAAATATGTTCCATCAACTCTTGGCCTAAAGTTCCATTGAGAAAAACTGCCTGGTACCTCCCTATCAGAGGAGGAATGGAGCTGTTGCTGTACCAATGTGTTTGAGGCTTGCAGTGACCTCAGAGGAAGGCTGATGCAATGGAAAACATTGCACTTGTGGTATAGAACTGCAGAGCTGTTGTATAAAGTGAACTTCGTCCCTAGTGCTGAATGCTGGAGGTGCCATCAGCAGATTGGCAATCTTTTGTATGTTCTTTGGTCATGTTCCAAACTGGCTGATTGGTGGATTTCCATTTGCGATAGGGCTGCTGCTATATTGACATGTACTATCCCTAAGGAGGCCTCTATTGATCCTAGGCAACACAACTAAACTTCCGGTCCAGCACAAACCTCTATCTTTGTGGTCTATGGCTGCTATTACAAAAGTCAAGCATCTTATTATCCAGAAATGGTGCACAGAAGTAATTTCAACTTTAGCAGAATGGGAGGATAGCCTTTATAAATTGGTGGGCTTAGAGCACCTTTCCTATAGGGCAAAGGGGAAGGCCACACTATTTGATCAAGTTTGGGAACCCTTTCTAAAGACTAGCACTCTTTTTCCCAATGGAGCTGGTGCTCAGTAAGCCAGATCATTTCTTAAACTGCCTCGGCTCTCCTCCTTCATGACTGCTTTGGGTTCTGATTTGGGGTTCCCTCCCTGCACCTGTCACCCTTAACACTTGCAGTTATTACACAGCTTACTGAATGGGGTCTGTCTTGCCACTTCTTGTTTCTTGTTTGCTAATATATTTGTTGTTACTTATTTCTATTTTTTGGGTGGCTTTTCGTCTTCTTTAAGATATTATTTCAGGTTTATCCTGTACTGGCCAGTTGGAGTGTACAATGGGGATATCTACTCAGTTTTAAGTTATTGTCTACTTAATTTAAGGACATGAAAGGGAGCTCTTCTTAAGGTAGGGGTGTCGCTGTTCACCCTTGGGTGATCTCCCAGAACCAGAAAATATATTTTTATGTACTGCTCCTAGAGTTGTACGGCTTCTTATTTGTTCTATTTTTCTTTCATTAGTTTGTAGCCATATTACCACTGGTTTCCTTTTTCTGTGTGTGTGTCATTGGCAAGGCTTACATTTATTTATGATGTATTGGCCGGATGGTTTGTCTTGTATAGATCATTGTATCGTTGTTTCTTGTTAAAGTTCAATAAAGTGTAAATTGAAAACAAAACTATCTTGGAACATTTTGATAAGCATACAAGGTCAAACATGGTCCTATTCATTTATCTGATCATGCTCCAGTTATACCTTTATTGTCCTTAGGAAGGCCACCATGGGGTACCCTGTGGAGACTTCATCCTGGTCTTTTGTGTGACCAGGTCCTTGTAGGCAAGCTACTATGTCAGATCCCACAATTTCTACAAGAAAATTATGCTGAAAATATTTTGCCTAGTAACCTCTGGGATATGCTGAAGGCAGTTCTTTGGGGCAGTATCATAGCACATGCTTTGGCCCTAAATCAAGCCTGAGAGAGCAAAATTCAGGAATTGAAACAAACCTTATGGTCTTTGCAAATGGCACAGGGACGCAGAGATCTAACAGTACCAGGGCAGATATTAGAGACTGAAAGATCTCTCCAAAATCTTTTGAACCAGAAGGTTGAACATGCCTTATTTTAGCTATGTAAGCATTATTACGAGGGGGGCCTTCATGGTGCATGGCATTTGGCCCGGCGTTTTCATCTGTATAAGATAGCTGCTACTGTTACTAAATTGTGTTCTTCTGTTATGGCAACCCCCACTGCTCAGGGAAATAAATTTTCTCTATATTTTGATCTTATTATATGTCACTTTATGCTCCAGATCTTCCTCCTCCTCCAGCTCAGAGTATTCAGTCTTTTCTTGCAGCAGCTTCTTTGCCATCTCTCACTCCTGCACAGGTACAATTCTTACTATTCCCTGTCTCTGAAGCTGAGTTGTATCACAGCATCAAAGCGACAATATTGGGTAAATGTCCAGGAATAGATGGTTTACCAGGAGAATTTTATAAAGTGTCTCCTCTTAAAGAGTTGTTTACTCTTCCTTTGCTTTGCCATTTCCACTATATTCAGGTAGGACACGCTCCACCTCCTTCTTGGCAGTATACTATTATAGTGGTGTTGCCAAAGCCAGTTAAAGATCCTATTTTACCTTTTTCTTATTGTCCTATCTCTATTCTAAACTCTGATTATAAATGTTTTATGTGAATTTGGGCCTCATGGTTGGAGTGCCTTCTCCCCACCTTGCTGGACTGGGACCAGGCTGGGTTTGTGCATAAGAAACAGGCTCACAACAATGTGAGCCATACTCTTCTTTTATTAGAATTTGTACAGCAGTGCTCGATCCACCTGGTCCTGGACAGCTTGGATATGGAGAAGACATTTGATCATGTATCCTGGTCCTTCCTTTGATCTACATTGCAGATGTTTGGTTTTCCTTTTGATTGCATCACAATGCTTCAGCAGTTATACTCTTCACCCCTTGTCCTGGTAAAAGTTAATGGGTTACTTTCCTCCTCATTTCCATTAGGATGGTAAACTCAACAGGCTTGCCCCCTTTCACCTTTGTTGTTTGCACTTTATATTGAACCACTTGCCTCTCATATTTGACATTTGACTACCATACACGATATGCTATTAGGATGTTGGGAGTGTAAGATCACGTTATTTGCTGATGATATTCTATTAACTCTTACCAAACCTACTATTTCTTTGGAAGCAGTATTGGTGGTTTTAACAGCATTTGAAGGTTTAGCAGGTTTTCATTTGAATAAAGATAAGACTAAACTTTTGGCCTGTAACTACTACCCCCATATAGTTAAACAATATCCCATACGCTGGAATAGGAACTTTTTACAATATCTCAGGATTATGATTCCTAGGAATCTGGACCATCTTGATTGGTTAAATTCAGAACCCTTGACCGCCACTATTGCTCAAGATTTTAGCCATTGTTCTCATTTTTCACTGTCCTTTTTTTAGCGTGTGGAGGTTATTTGTTCTAATGTTTTACCCCATATTTTTTTACAGACCCTTTCTTTTCATCCTTCTTCATATTATTCTTGAGATTGGCAGCAGATGATCTTGCATTTTTTATTGAAAGGTAGGAAACCTTGTATCCAGGCTTCAATATCACACCTTTCTCTGGATCAAGGGGGGATAAATTTATCAAATTTCCATCGGTGTGCCACTGCTTGTCAGCTTTGTATAATCTGTCTTTTGATGACTCCTTCTTACCAGGTATACTGGAAGGACATTGTGGTTTACTTTAAATGATCTTCATGATGTGAGTCATATTCTTTATTCTTTCCATCTGAGTTACTTTCCTCTTTCCAATTTCTTCTGTATTATATGGGAGATATTGTATACTTGGCACAGGGTTCAAACTCATTTATTAAAAACTGAGGATTTTGTTATATCTGCCCTGGCATGGAACTGAAAAAAATTCTTTAAATTTATTTGATTCTTTCCTTTGTAGCTTGGATAGGGCAGCTAGAAATATGTTCATCAAGTGATAGATTCTAAAGGGGTTAGACCCTTTGCATATCTTCAGGCTAGGTATGGTATACTGTGTATGGACCATTACCATTATTTGCAACTTCATCATTGTCTTTAGTCCTTGCTTGATTGGAATAGGTATATTTCTGGACCCAACTTGGCTTTGGTTGCTCTAATTGTTTTTTTTTTATCAAAACAGCAAGTTTTGTGAGCATTTGATTGGTGCTCTATGTTCTATCCTTCGTTCTGTTCCTCTTCCATTGGGTCAACAGTTGCTATTTTTCAGCGTTGATTGATCGACTTACAGGAGATCTGTGATCAAGCTCAGTGGGAGAGGTATTTTCTTTCTATTTATAAACTTTTGAACCATTTCTTAGAGAATTTGCTTGAAAATGTAGAATGCACTTTTTAAGACTCCGGTTTCCACTTCTCCTTATTTGGAAAATCATGTTGGTGCTTGTTGGAGACAATGTGGTGAACTGCAGGTGGACCATGTTCATCATATTTTTGGGTCCTGTTCCAGATTACATTTATATTGGTCAGAGATTTCATGAGTGATAGCTCACATTTTTGATGTTTCCTTATCACTAGCCCCTTTGCTGTTTTTATTACATATTCCTACTGTCGATTTTCCAATGCAAGGCCGGGACTTGAAATTATTGTTAATTCTCTTGGTTTGTGCTAAGAAAATTATTACAAGACTATGTCTTAAGACATGTTCTCCACAGGTGTCACAATGGGAAGTTCTCATCGATACTATTTATAGACATGAACAGTGTAGCTATAATTATTTAAACCTTTTGACTGTATTGAATGAGATTTGGGGGCATTGGGTTTCTTATAAAGTTCAATCAAATCCTGCCTTTGTTTCATAAAATAGTCCTTTCTTTCTTTTTGTTCTGTTGGTATTGACTGGTTGTTTCTATTCGATTTGTGTGGTTCCACTCCTTCCTCAGTACCTTTTTTAATTTGAGTATTTATGTGAAGTATCCTGTATGAATTGATGTATTTGTTGTTGCAGGATCAGCTTTTTTTATCTCCACTAGGATTTGTAAGGACACTATTGCTTATGATTACCCAACTACTTATGTTTATGTAACTGTTCATTATTATTTACTTTATCATGTTTTACTAATTAATTACATTTATTTATGTATTTATTTATTTATTTAAGAGTTTTACCAGGAAAGCATACTGAGCAGGGTACCACTCGATTCCAGATGAACCCTGGGGGTATGGGGGAGAGGAGAAATACAGTGGAAATACAGAGAAATTATGTTTATTGTTATGATTGGTTCACTTTTTTGTAAATTATTAATATATGGTTATTTCATGGTTGTATTATTGGAGTTGGTGTTTTATGGGTTGTTTTTCAACTGTTTCAATAAGGTTGTTATTGTAAAAAAAGACATCTTTATGGATCACCTGGTGGGTGTGTCATGGCCATTAGGAAGCAAGTGAGTGCATTTCCATTTCCATTCACCTATCTGATTCCTCAGAAATTGCATGTAATGCTTGCAGAACATCTATCTGTGGAATAATGCAGATTGGATGAATACAGTAATCTGCTGATTGCTTTTGGAATTCCATAGAGTTACACTGAAAATTCTGAACTCCATTCAGCTGGCATAATGGGAATCCCTCATCAGAATTCCAGATTTTGCAGAGCCCTAATTTAAAGAAAAAGGAGACACTCCACTGCTGGTGGATGAAGAAGCTGCCTGTTGGCTAGTCATAATGCATGTATATATTTTGTGTGGTCTTGAACTGGGGACATTGCTGCCACATTGGTCACCTACGAATATGTGCTGCAGGGTGAATAGCTCCATTTTTTTTTACAGTGCCTAACATGGCAGATGCAGGGGACATCACGATTGGAGATAAGCCCCCTCTAGTCTTTACAGTATTTATATTTGATCTCTATGGGTGTCAGTCTCTGTCTCAAACAATTTTTGTTTTCCTAAGTGCCTACTGTGCCACAGCAAGTCCCTCAGCCCCAAAATACCTTTTTTTAAATAAATGTCTCCCACAGCAGTCAAAATCCATTGGCCACACAAATAACTTCATCATGCTGCTCACTGCCCACCCCTGCTACCAGGATCAGTACTAAAGGAATGCTTTTATTTTTGATTGCTGGTTGAGTTTTATCCACTGCTGCTTGTCAGAAGAGTCTCTGCATCCTCCGTAGTTTGGCAATTTGCAGTGTTGCTATGCAGAGGAGTTGTGCTGTGAACACCACCCTTTGGTGAATATACTCTTCCCCTTCCCAGTGCATTACAGCTATCTTTTTACCTTCTAGCCTTACTCTGCTCTCAGCAGCTGTTCTGCCTGCACAGCAGGTCTTCCTGCCCCAAACAGCTTGTTTTTCTAAGTGCCCACTAAAATGTATCTCTCTGCCTTGAAGAGTTTTGTAGCAAAGTGCCCAACATTGGGGAAAGGGATGAGACTGGAAGCTAATGAAGATCACTACATTTAGTTACAGCTCCCAGAATGGCCAATATATTTCTAGCTAAAATCTTAAAAACATTATAAATATTTGACAACAAGTTCTCAGAGAACTTTAAATGAAGTGGAAAAGAAGAAACTTAAACAATTGAAGATTAATTGCCAAATGCAGTGGTGCTCATGTTCATGCTCCTTCTTGTCTAATCATGTCAATCAGCACTTTTGGACATGAACTGGCAAGAATGGACAGAGCCATTGCCGCTAATTGCTTAATTGCCCTGTGTTCCCAATCATTATGTCTAGTCATCACTCAAGGCACAATACAACAGTGACCCAAAATGACTAAACAAGTTGGAACATTACGCTGACCACCACTGTAGCAGAATACCTGATTCAACATGCACTTGGAAGGGCTCAGAGTGCAATGCGTGGTGACTCAACATTAATCTCCAGCTCCAAGCCTGCCAGATGTTCTCATGATATGATACACACACAACTGAAGAAGAAGCTACCCACTCCTGAAGCTGTTAAAACCTGTAAAACAACATGAGCTGCAGTCCTGAAAGTTGTCATAGACTCCCATGATAAACCCCAAAAGGTGCTTCTATGTCTTTGGAGGGAGTCAGTCAGTTGCACTAACTAACAAACAAAATAGAGGTGAATGATATACGGAATACATGATGCAACAAGCATTTGTCAATGCCGAACATTTGATGCAAGGTAAACAATTTGTTTTTTTGCAATTTTGACCCCAAATTGTGAAGATACTTGTTTTAGGATTTGCCTTCTAAACATGACATGTACAATTTATAGTATGTTGGACAAAATGTCATTTCACACCAGAGGTGCAAAAACACATCTAGTCCAGGATTTTAAAAATGACACTTCACGTTTATGAGGTGGTGTGGAAAAATGGTTATGTTGAAAGGCTGGAGTCAAAATACTGAAAATTAGCAAAGTTATGAGTGAATGCTGAAATAATGTAAGGTTCAGTCATAACCTTAGCATTTTGCTGTATTTGTACACCAGATTTTCAGCATAGCCTTCTTATTACCTCACCTAATGAACACAATAGGTGAAAACTTTCAAATTCTCACCAAAACGTCATTCCGCACCACCGAAGTGTCATTCCACACCACAGGTATGAAAACACATTTTGGCCAGGTTATGAAAAATGACAGCTATCACATTCATGAGGTGCTGTGAAGAAATGGCTATGCTGAAAATTTGGGTCAACATTTTGAAAATGACCAAAGTTACATGCCTGCATTTATAAATTTCAATGTAGGCTCATAACTGTGTTATTTTTTGAATATTTTGGTCCCCAAAAATCAACATAGCTTTCTTATGATCCCAGTTCATGATCAAGTGCAGAGAAAATTTTCAACTCCTGCCCAAAAGGTGATTTCACACAGCGACTGCGAAATCAACTTTTGGGGTGCAAAAATGCATTTTGGCCAGGATTGGAAATATGACAGCTGTCACATTCATGAGGTGCTGTAATGAAATGGCTATGTTGAACATTTGGGGTCAAAATATTGAAAATTACCAAAGTTATGAGCCTGCACTTGCAAATTTCAATGTAGGTTCATAACTTTGTTTTTTGTTTATATTTTTACACCAAAATTTCAACATAGCCTTCTTATGTCCCCACCTCATGAACAAGGGCATAGAAATTTTCAGCTCTTGCCCAAAATGTGATTTCACACAGCAACTGCAAAATCACCTTTCTGAACAGATTTACCTAAATTCACTGCAATTGTTCATGAGGTGGTGTCTCAAAAAAGGCCTGTTGAAAATTGGGGCAAACATGATCAAAAATGGCCAATTTATGCCACTAAGTTCAAAATCCCATTGAAATACATTGAATGGCATATCTAATTTCCTCAGGTCGCACTCCATCTTTGAAGAGTGAAGACGTGTCTGCAGTCCAGGGAAAATTATGGCATCAGACCCCTGGTGAGTAAGTAAGGGCTTGGTGGGTGTGGGTGGTGGGTGCTAAGTGTGAGGGATCAGGCAGGGGGAATTAACGGTGCAACAGACATCAATGGACTTTTTTTTTTTTACAGTGTTAAAGAAATAAAAAATGATGAAGGATGGATTTCTGTATTATGACTGATGACACTGGGGAATTGGGCACCCCCAGTGTCAGTGTTATGTTTGGGTGGTGGGGTTGTGGGTGCAGAGAGGGACGGTCATGTGGGGGGGACAGTTACAGGGACCCAGGTGTACCAACAACAAACATTGATGGATGGTTTTCTTTGTTACAGGTTTTTTAAATAATGCGTAAACAAAAACTACATGGTGGTGACACAGAGAGATTAGGCACCCCAGTGTCAGTGTTATGTTTATGGAGGGGTGGGTGGATGCTGAGAGGGAGGGTCAGGTGGGGGGAACAGTTACAGGGGTGCAAGCAAGAGACATCGATGGATGGTTTTCTTTGTTGCAGGCAACATAATAAAAAACTATGAGGTGGACACTGAAGGATTGTGCATTCCAGTGTCAGGTTGTTTTTGTGGGGAGTGTGGGGTGGTGGGTGCTGAGAGGGAGGGTCAGGTGGGAGGAGAGTTACATGGGTGTCAGTGTTAGAGCTTGATACAGCAGCTGCACACTGGTGAGGTTAGTAGGAAACTTCCGGTGTGCAGCTGGTAACAGTTGAGAAAGCCTGTCAGCTGTTTGCTGACAAGGCTTCATACAAATCAAAGGACTGAAGCCATCTCTTATTGGAGAGACTTCGGTCCTTTGAAGAACACACAAAATCAGCCCACAAAGCAGAGAGTTGTGTCACGACCACAACGCGTGGTTATTGGTTTAGACTGACGAGACCCTGATTTTGTGAACTGCAATGGGCTCGGCAGTGACAACCCTCCAAAATCCCCTTGCACTCATCACAAAATGTTTGTTGCATGCGCATCAAATGTAAAAAGTAATATATACAAGGAATTAATACCATCAAGAGGCAGAACTCACATGTTGAGTGGTTTTAGCTCTTCAGCACCCAAGATCATTTCATTTGCTGAGTGCAAAGAAGATTTCATAGGTTCATATGTTAATTTCGACTTCTGTAGACAATTTGCCCTTAATGAACTCGCCACCTAATTACTCTATTGGTGGTACATGAATTTTTTGTTTCCCATATATTTATCTAATTTATATTTGAAACTTCCCATAGGTTCACTTTCAATCAGGTATATGGGTAATTCATTTCAACTTTTTATTACTCTTTGGGTAAAAAAGGCCAAACTTTTTTTATCTTATTTATGTCATCTTTTAATCTACAGTTGTGTGATCTAGTCTTTTTATTTTGTTCTTCACATCTTTTAAGTCCTATGCTTTCCATTAGCATTTGATCTTTGGTGGTTCTAAATACTAGACATAGATCCTTTCTTAGTTGCCTGTAATCAGTTGAGTACAGTCCCAAGTTCTATAGCCTGTTACCATATGGCACATTATGTTGTCCTCTGACATTTTTTGTTATACTTCTTTGTACTCCTTCTCTCAATTTCTGACTTCTTACAGTAGCAGCGGCAGAGAACTGGGAGCAATATTCCAAATGTGGTCATAACAGACTGGTATAAAGTGGGAGAATTACCTCTTTATCTCTACTTTTGATATTTGACAGTATACAGCCCAAAATGTTCTGACATTTTTTAACGTTTTTTTTGAATGCACATCCGTTGATAATGTATCCATTATGAAAATACCTAAATCCCTTTCCTCACATGTTGTTTCTAATATTTGATTATTTAATTTATACACAAAGTTTGTATTCTTGGGACCCAAGTGTATTACTTTTCAGTTAGATATATTACATAATTTTGTTTTTTATAGTCCAATCTAAGAGCTCATCTAAATTATCTTGGAGTTTTTGACCATCTGCAAGATTATGTACCAGAACCCCAAGTTTGCAGTCATCTGCATACTTGCTTATCCAAGTATTATCTGTTGTTTGGAGTGTTCTCACAAGTATATTAAACAGTGTAGGTCCCAGGACTGACCCCTGGGGAATCCCGCTTGTCACTTCCCCCCACTCTGACTGGTATCCCATAACCATCACTCTCTGCTTCCTATCCTTCAACCACGATGTAACCCATATTATTATATTGGTCTCAAGATTAGTCTGATGTAACTGTTCTATTGGTATTCTATGTGATACCTTGTCAAAAGCCTTGGCAAAATCCAGGTGTATCACAACAACTGGTACTCCATTTTCTAAGGCTTCACTCATTGGTTCAAAGAAAGTTATCAAATTAGTGAGGCAAGACCTACTACTAGTGAATCCATGTTGTGAGATATCAACTATCTGCTCCTTTCCCAGATGGTCAAGTATCCTATGTTGAATAACCCTTTCCAGAACTTTACCTATGACGGAAGTCAGACTTATTGTTCTATAGTTCTTAACCTCTGACCTAGCTCCAGATTTATGTATCGGAGTTATATATGCAAGCCCCCATTTGGATAATGTAATTCCATTTATTAATGATATATTAAAAAGATATATGATTGGTCCAGCCAGTTCATTTATCAATTCCTGAAGGAATTTCAGTGTTATACCTTCTGGCCCAGCTGAACTATTTGATTTTAACCCATTGACTATAGTTATGATTTCTTTTTCAGTGATAGGAATATATTAATTTTGCCTAGCTCCTTTAGTTTCTAAAAATATTTTCTTCAGTTCAAACATGCCTAGAAAGTATGTATTTAGTTCTGATGCTATTTCTCTTTCATCTGTAACTGTTTTATTTACTGTAACTATTGGCTCTATCCCCTTTTGATTACCTCTCAGGGCCCCTATATAATTAAAGAATTGTTTTTTATTGTCTCTAGTTTTGTTTACCAGTTTTAATTCTATACTTCACTTAGCTTTCCTAATTGCAAATTTTAACTGTTTATTGCATTTTTTTAGTTTTGTATTTATGACTTCAGATGAGTTCCTCTTCCACTTACTATACAACTGTCTCTTTTTTCCAAGTAATTTTTTTATTGACCTGTTCCACCAAGGAGGATGTCTTTTATTTTTTGATACTTGCTAATCATTGGTACCCATTCTTCTATACAATATTTCAGATAATTTTTGATGTCATTCCAGATCGTATTTAAATCTTTTTTCTGAAATTCCTGTTTCCAATCCTATTTTAATACTCCTTGATTTTATTATCATTTGCTTTTTAAAAATTTCTAATCACTGTTTTTCCTTTTGTTTGTATGTAGTGTGCTTATATGAAAACTCTATAACCCTTTGGTCACTATCTCCTTTCTGCTGTTTGTTTTAGATAATAAATTAGGTAAGGCAAAAAATTATTTGAACTTAAAACATTCTTTTACAAGTATGCATTACTATTTCAGAAGTTTACATTATGGGAAAATAGTTTTTTTTCTAGGGGAAGTTCTAACTTTGTATTATACTAAAACAATAGTGTTTGAACAAAACCTATGCAAAGTTTAAGGTACTGTAATACAGCACTACTGCTCCTTAATTAAATATAGGCCACAAGGCCACCAGTGGCTGGAAATTAATTAGTAAAATGGATACCTGCACAAAGTGGTCTGTGCCACCCCCCCAAGCTGTACTACTGAGTTTAATTTCTTGTCTCACTCTCTCTCTTTCTCTCTCTCTCTCTCTTTCTCTCTATCCCACGTTCTGTTTCCATTCTCCATACTTTAATTTTTCCCCACGTTTTACACTCACGTTTTCTTTCAACTGTACCTTTTACTGTACATTACACTTTACTTCTACTCTCATCCTATAATTTTTATATACTTCTACTACTCTATCTCTCTTCCCACTATCCACCTCTCCTATTATTATAGCCCATTTCTACTTCATTGTCCCAGGTCTGGCCAGACATCAGCCACCTACCTATCAAGTAAGTATCCTTAATATTTGTTTCTAACTTTTTAGTTCCCTCTTCAAGGACCTCAGAAGTTTTTGTCTCCTTATCCTCCATTTATCTCACATTTTAAGGTTCCTAATGGATTCTCCATGTCCTCAGGATTCCTAGTCTCCATGAGATTTGGTAAGATGTTATCTAATTAAGTTCCCCTCCATCACTTACTACGCATAATAATTACATTATTAAAACTTACAATCTAACATTGTTTGCATTGACTAGTGTTTGTTTTATGTATGCATTCACACATATTAACAAGTTCTGGTCAGAACCAATATGACTGTGGAGAACTCTGGGAAGACTTTTACCTATTATTCCTAATTAATTTGCACAATGCAGATCTGCAGAGAGGCAGTTTCAATGTGGTTCTCCTTTTGCACATTTTTGCAATGTAGTTTCCTAGAATATGACTGCTGATTGCTACATATTTAGCCTGGATAGTTCACAGAAGAAATGGCATCTTATTTTCAGGTGGCGGAGCACTGGCAGTAGGATGCTGGAATGTGCCATACATTGGCACGAGCTGTGTGGAAGTGATAATGCCCAGTAGCCTTACACCTCAGGCACTCACATGCAGATCCATCATCCTGGTACTGTTGCACTGCTCAGAGCGGGTGACAGCCAATGCTGTACTCAATCACACAGGTCCCAGAACAGGCATGTTACAGCTGACCTCCCTTTCGTTTGTACAATTGGGGAACTGTGGATGCACTATCCACAGCCTGGAGAGTACACTGCAAATGACATTGCAGGATACCAAACCCCGTGGCACCCAGGATGCCTCAGCAGTCTGGAGGGTGGCATGTTACACAGAGAAATGGGGGAGAGTGTGGTCCTGCAGTGGTGTATGACAGCATGAAGATACAGCATCGACAAGACATGCATTGGAGGTATGTCAATTCCCTCTTACAGTTTGCCAGGGACATACACATGGCTGCATACACTGGTGGGTCTACAGCTTTTGTAATGTCCTAATGCATGGTACAGCCACTTGGATCATTTTGGAGTGCAGGTCCCTGGCCTGGGTCCAGTGCAGTTGGAGGCTGGCCATGGCAGAGTGTGGAGGGCAGTGCCAGTCTCCGCAACAGGTTGGGTATGGGGTAGCGGGGGTGTCTACATACCAAGGTAGTGGGTGGGGTCCTCTATGCTATGGATACAGACCATGGTTTCCTCTGCTGTGATTGGGTCCAGTGGGGGCCCTACACTATGGAGCTCTTTGAGGATGGAGTTGGATCAATCGGGGATGGGAGGGGGTACTTCAAACAACATGAAGTCTTGCTATATTATGACATATGCAGTATAACCCCAGGTTAGAACTGCTCTGGAGGTGAAAGATTTAAGTTTTATGCAGTGCATGGAATCTTGAGCACGAGCTCGGTTGAACACTCTGTCTGTTGTGCTTTAAACCTTAACTGTCAGATTCTTTACTCCGCCTCACTGAACAGTCGCTCCGGAGATTTCTCCTACTGCTCGGTTCATTTTGTCAGTTTTAAAGTGTATTTTCTCAGTTTTTAAACCGCATTTGTTTTAAAATCAAACCGCAACCGGTCGGTTCAAGCTCTGTCTGTGGTATCGTAAGTAAATTAAGGTTTTACATTTATTCTGTGTGGAACTTGTAAACGATATTATCGGTTCAGTTTTGAACTGATCAGGTTGTTGTAAAATTACTTCAAACTTCATTAGAAGTGCGGTTCCCGGTTCTTATCAGTTCTAAAAAAAACGGATTTCATTACGGTTTTTTCCACGACCCGTGACACGGTCTGGAACCTATAAGGGTGTCTTGCTTGGCTAAGGGCCATTAACAGGCAAGTTTTCTGGTTAGGCTGGCATTATGTCTGAGAAACCCAAAAGAAAAACCAGGCACACTGGGTTTCAACACTGTGATGTCTGTGGGGAAGCTTTTGCTAAAGCTGACCCACACACCACATGTGTCTATTGTCTGGGGTTTGACCACCTCAATTCAGACTGCCAGATATGTGTCAATTTCCCTCCAGCTACCTGGGATAAGAGAGTTGGTAGGCTCAGGGAAAAGGAGGATAAGAAGTCCGCTGATCCAGATAGCCAGCCCGGTTCAGTGCCAACCGAACCAGAGGGAGTCCCCCCTAAACAAGGTGAGTCTTCCTCGGGCAAAAGGAGAGCTGACTCGGATGAGTTGGTTCCAGTTAAAAGGACTAGGAAGTCAGCAGGTCTGGAGCCAAAAATCCCTTCTCCAACTGCTGCAGAAATAGCCAAAGCGATCAAAATTGTCCAGTCACTTTCCCTGGTTCCGACTGAACCGTCACCATCAGGCAAACGGTCGGTTCGGTCGGTTCCTCCGGTTCAGGAGTATGATGTAGAGGATTTTTATGTACCGGAGGAGGGGGAAGAAGATTATGAAAAGAGTGAATATGATTTTGACAGTCAGGATGTACCCATTGAACCGGACATTTCTCCAGACAGACCTATAGAAGTTTCTCCCCCTAGGCTTTCTGACTCTCCTTCTCATTTTATTTTCTATAAAAAAGTGGCTGAAACCCTCCAGCTTCCTATGGAAGAAGCTGTGGATGACCAAGAAGAGCCTGACTATGTGGAAATTATGGATATCCCAGAGTCTAGAAGACTGTCTATTCCTATGCACAAATCTTTCAGGAAACAGGCAGTAAAGATTTTAAAACCCCCCCATTCTGTACTTCCTGTGGACAAGAAAATGGACAGAAGGTACACTTTGTCAGGCTCTGACACGGAGTTCCTCTCACAACAATACAGCCATGTTGGGGTAGTGCAGGCGGCAGCCTGTGATAAGACAAATATTCCTTTGGCTTCACACCCCCCGGATAAGGACTCCAGGAGGATTGATGCCATGGCAAATAAACAGTACATGGCAGCATCTTTGGGATTCAGACAGGCAAATTATATGTTTTATGTCGCAAGATATCAGAAATCCAGATGGGAAACTGTTATGGCATTTGCAAAGCAGCTTCCTGAACAACTTGCCAGGGAGCTGGAGCAGGTGGCTGCTGATGGTATTGAGGCATCCAAGGTGCAATTCCATGCTGCAGTGGACTCTAATGATGTATCTTCCAGAGTCATGGCTACATCTGTGGCTTTTCGGAGAATGGCTTGGCTCAGGTGTACTAGCCTGTCACAGGATACCCAGGCTAAGGCCATGGATTTTCCTGTTGTGGATAACTCTCTGTTTGGGGAGCAGACAGAGAATTATATGAAGAAAATGGATGAGTACAGGACTACCTATAGGAGTGCACAGGCCAAGGAAAGGCAGGCCACTCCTCAATGGCAGTTTTCCAGGGGCAGGGGCAGGCCTCTTCACAGGCCTTTTTACCAAGCCCAGGCCTCCTCTTCAGCCTATGCCCAGAGGGGGTTCTTCAGAGGGAGAGGCAGACAGGGTATGAGCAGGCCCGCTCCCACCCCTCAGCCTAAAGCTCCTGCCAAACAGGCACCCTGATGGGTTGGCCAGGGCCGATTCTCCACTACCTGTAGAGGGCAGGCGGGCTTACTTCATCCAGGACTGGATGTCTTTAACATCAGACAAGTGGGTCCTGGAAGTAGTAAGCCAGGGACTGGCTCTCAGCTTCAAAAAATTTCCAAAGATGAGAGCCAGATCCTTTCCACCTGCAAATCCTTTAGAGGCTCTCACCTTGGAAACAGAAGTCTCAACCCTTCTGGCTCTCAGAGCTATGGAGAGGGTTCCTCCCCTACACCAGGGCAAAGGGTTGTATTCCAGGTACTTCCTTACCCCATAAAAAACAGGAGAATGGCGGCCCATCCTGGATCTCAGATACCTAAACAAGCACCTTTTAAAACCAAAATTCAAAATGGTGACTCTGGGAGTTATTTTACCCTCTCTAAGGCCAGGGGACTGGCTAGCATCCCTGGACCTCAAGGATGCCTACTTCCATGTCCTCATCAGAAGCTCCCACCGAAAGTACCTCAGATTCGAACTGCCCTCAGGCCATTACCAGTTCAGAGCAATGCCCTTCGGTCTCACCTCTGCCCCAAGGGTATTCACAAAATGTCTGGCAGTAGCAGTTGCTCATTTAAGAAGGCAAAAGATTGCCATCTTTCCTTACCTGGATGACTGGCTCATAGTGGGCCAGTCTCCAGAACAAGTCAAAGTACACCGTCAAGTCACCCAGCAGCTGCTCACATCTTTAGGTTTCCTTCTTAATCTTCCAAATTCAGTTCTACAGCCTGTTCAACTTCTCACCTTCATAGGTGCAGAACTGAACACACAACAGGCCAGAGCCTTCCTTCCTCTGGAAAGGGCAAAGACCCTGGTTTCTCTGGCCTCCTCCTTCACTCTGCAGGTCTCTCTGCCAGCAAGGCATTTTCTGCAGCTCCTAGGGCACATGGCTGCTTCCACAGCAGTAGTGCAGGGAGCAAGATTTCAAATGAGGGACATTCAGTTCCATTTGAGAGCCTTCTGGTCTCAAAGGAGAGATCCTCTAACCAAGTTGATCCCAGTAACTCGAACCCTGATCCAGGCCCTACAATGGTGGCAGGATCAGACCAACCTGAGACAAGGGGTACCTTTTATCCCGCAGTCTCATTCCTTGACCCTTACTACAGATACATCCCTCTTGGGGTGGGGAGCCCACTTGGGCAACCTCACTACTCAGGGATTGTGGTCCCCTCAGGAATCTCTGCTCCACATCAATCTGTTGGAACTCAGAGCAGTTTTTCTAGCACTTCAAGCTTTTTCCACATCTGTTCAGAACAAAGTGGTACAAGTCAGAACAGACAACACCACTACAATGTGGTACATCAACAAGCAGGGGGGCACTCAGTCTACGGCCTTGTGCACCGAAGCAATGAAGTTGTGGTCTCTGGCTTATTCCCTGAACACCTCCCTTTTGGCAGTTCACCTCCCAGGCAAAGACAATGTCCTGGCAGATGCTCTCAGCAGGATTTCCCAGAGCCATCATGAATGGACTCTGGATCCCCTTATCCTGGAGGTGGTGTTTGCCAGCTGGGGCATTCCTCAGATAGATCTTTTTGCAGCCCCAGACAATCACCAACTTCCTCTTTTCTGTTGCAGGCCCCCAGTGTTGGGCTCAGTCCTCTGGACACCTTCCTCCTCAACTGGGAAGAGAAGTTTTCTATCGCTCCCCTTCCCTCCTGTTCAAGGTGTTAGTCAAGATCAGATCTCAACCTTGCAGGATGATCCTGATTGCTCCAGATTGGGCGAGACAACCCTGGTATCCACTTCTGCTATCCCTAGCAGTCCAACTCCCACTGTGCCTTCCCAGGAATCACAATCTGTTAACCTGTGCACAGGGAGGGTTTGTACCGAATCTCAAATCTCCAATCTCAAGGCCTGGTTCTTGAAGAGTTAGAGTTTGCTGACTTACACCTTTCTCAGGGTGTGCTCAATGTTTTGAAGGCCTCAAGGAAGCCTTCCACCAGAGCTACTTATAACTCTAAATGGAAGAGGTTTTCTATATGGTGCTCTGGCAAGGTTATTTATCCAGAGTCTGCTGGCTTGCCCGCAGTTCTGGATTATATGGTGCATTTAAATGCTTTGGGGCTGAGAACAGCTACCCTAAAAGTGCACCTGGCAGCAGTGTCTGCTTTTTTATCAGCAGGTAAACCCTCTTCTCTTTCAGTTCATCCGGTGTTCTCCAAGTTTTTCAAATGGTTGCTTCACATCAACCCTCCTTTCAGGGATCCTGCTCCGCATGGGATCTTAATATTTGCATTGCCCAGCTTATGCAACCTCCCTTTGAACCCATGTCTTCAGCAGAGCTTAAGTACCTGACTTGGAAGACTGTGTTTTGGTAGCCATCACTTCTGCTAGGCGCATAAGTGAACTACAAGCATTGTCAGTGGAGCCTGATTTTATCTCCTTTCATAGAGATAAAGTGGTCCTCAGGACTAATAGAAAGTTCTTGCCTAAGGTGGTCTCGGACTTTCACCTGAATCAATCTATGTCTCTTCCTGTGTATTTCACTGACCAGTCCTCCTCTGGTGAGAGGAGATTGCACAATCTAGATGTCAAAAGGGCCCTTAGCTACTATATAGAGCATACCAAGGGTCACAGGTTTGATTCCCTCCAACTCTTCCTTACTTACGGTGAGGTAGGTAAAGGGAAACCTGCCACTAAAAGATCCATTGCCAGGTGGATTGTTTCTTGTATCCAATTTTGTTACCAAAAACTGGGTAAGGTTCCCCCTTCAGATCTGAGGGATCATTCTACAAGAGGTACAGCTGCGTCCTTGGCTGCTGCCAGGGACATTCCTATCTTAGAGATATGTCAAGCAGCTACTTGGAAAACAGTTCGCACCTTCACAAAGCATTACTCCCTGGACACCCAGGCTAGGAGTGATGCTCGGTTTGGCACAGCTGTGCTTCAGAGCCTATTTCCTAAGTAGGTTCTGCCCTCCTCCATGGAGGTACTGCCGTGTAGTCTGCATATGTCATAATATAGCAAGACTTCATGTTGTTTGAAGAAAAAATTACTCACCTTAGTTATGTTGTTTCTTCTAATGGAGTCTTGCTATATTATGACCTCCCCCCTACCTGCCCCTCTCAGAACCTCTTCTTGTTTTTTGGGATGTGGGTGGGTAGTGTCCTGTTGGCACCTAGTGTTTGCCATTCTGTTATATTTGATTCTTTGGTCCCCTGACTTGAGTCTTGTTGTTGGGACCATAAAATGTGTTAGTATTTAGTAGCCAGTTGGCTAGTGTAGGTTTACAGCTTCCACATAGAACCTTTAGTGAGTTTTGCTCGTAAAGATCTGACAGTTAAGGTTTAAAGCACAACAGACAGAGTGTTCAACCGAGCTTGTGCTCAAGATTCCATGCACTGCATTAAACTTAACTCTTTCACCTCTGGAGCCGTTCTAACCTGGGGTTATACTGCATATGTTATAACATAGCAAGACTCCATTAGAAGAAACAACATTACTAAGGTGAGTAATTTTTTCTTCTAGTCCACCAGGGCTGCCATGCTGCTGTGCACCTGGGTGCACTTCTGCAGCCCATCTGTGGGTGGCTGGCCAGGTTAGGCCAGCTGCTCATGGCCTAACTGTGGGCTGTGCTGCTCTGGACTGCGAAGGGCACATTCCCACTGAGTATGCCACAGTGCGGCATATGCATGGGAATGCACCCTCGACTTGCACAGCACACTATTTGCGTGCACCCTAGCCCACTCCCTTGCAGCCGGTGCATCCCGCACATTTGAATATCATGCTGCAGCACACTGTTGTAGTTGCGTGGCACATCTCCCTTTTCTGCCAGGATGCACTGCACATCTCCTTTACATATGGGGTCTCTTGACTAGGCTTCCCTGAAGAAATACATTATCAAAATGGTAAAATCATGACCCAACTGAAAACAAGATATTGCATCTAATCTGGAACAGCCTGAGTAAATACAATGCAAAAATGTGTAAATGAAGATCCCTATGACAATGAGATGTAGCATCTCCCCTGTGGCATCCAGGATACAAAATATAGGATAAGAAATATTTAAAGGAAATATACTCTAAACTGAACTTCACTGTGTTCACTGACATAAACAAACAGGGCCCGATTCCAAAACGAATGTCGCAACTCACAGGCATATGCGAGTTGTGACATTCACTGCTATGCCAGGGACCCTGTACCCTATTCCAGAACAGGCAGGGTCCATGGCACTTAAACCCTGTGACTTGCAGAAGCTGCAGGGTTTCACCAAGGGAATGGTGCAAATGGACCTGGGTGCTGCAATCCACCGACCATGGGGAACAGCCCCCTAAGCCCCCCAGCCCTGAAACAAGCCTGCACACCCCTGTTGGCCATGGGGGGGGTCAGCAATGTGGCACAGGCATAAGGGGGCACAGCAAAAAATGGACCTGGGTGCCGTTGGGTGACACCCCGATATTGCGGGGGGGGTTCTCAGTGTTGAGGCGATCCATGGGGCACAGCTGTGTGTGGGTTGTGGCACTGCAAGGGGGGGAAACTGCCATTTGGCCAGGATTGATGCCCCTTAGACCAGCTAACAGCTTGTCTAACCCCACAGCGCCACAGTGTGTCTTGGAATATCATACCTGGGTTACGGCAGCTCCCCTTTCAGAACAGGGCACAGTTGCTGATGTAACCCCCCTTCTGCCATGTCATAGGGGCTGCAGCTGGTGGATGTCCCCTTGGACGTAGGCCACCCATGCCATGATGCAGGCCACCTCCTGGAATCCCGATCGGCGTAACGCATGTTGCAAGGTGCGACTTGGCCATTGGGTTTGCCACAAGTCACCTTGTGACATGCATAACCTGACTTGGGATTGGGCCCACAGTTTCTTTAAGCAATAATGCATGAGAGGGTGTGGATCGTGCTGGGATAACTTCACACCTACAGCCATAAAAACCTTTATACACTACAAAAATGAAGTCTAGAAATTTGATTTGGTAGCAGCTGTGGGGGGCATTTAATCACATACTGATTTTTGACAAAAAAGTACCTGGCTACAGTTTATCTATGTAAAATTAGTACACTGCTTTCTTAGCCATATGCTCAGATTATCCCCTCCCCCTCTCTCTTCCCCCGTGCAGGACTGTACAGAACACAAATGCCATGTGATTCTCAGCAACTCTCCCAGTTCATGAAAATCACATCAAAAAAAATCCCAAAGTATTAAAATTTCTCTTGTTCCTGTCTGCCAAGAAACCTCTATCCAAAAATCTACAGGAATGAAAATCTACCTCACACTACAAGAAACAACTTTTTTCCTTCTTTCATGTCATAAACTACAACCCCTTTAACATCTCTTTCTCTTTCTGTCTCTCTCTTTCATCCACTAAAAATTAAAAAAGTCACAATACTACTCCAGCTGCCACAGTCTACAGAACATGCCCAGAGTAGGCTACAGTAACAATCACTCACCTCCACCTGATCATGGCTTCATTAATATGCCAACTAAAACCCACAAATGTGTAGCTCCATTAAAAAAAAAAAAGAAAACTTCCTGGCTCTATAAATTTCATGACCTCAGGTTTGGGGAAACGGCGTAGCTCCTCAGTTCCATTCAAATTATCTTTTTGTATAACAGTGCCACCTGCAGACACCATGGTAAGGACTACATTTCAGCACATAGATGTACAAAGCACTTTAAAATGTGTTGTTATTGTTTTTTTATCTCCACGCAAAACATGTATTTTACAATAGGAATAATATTCTTCAAGATGTAGTGTATCATGAGATACTGCCAATTCTCAGGTGCATGAGTCACTTAGCATGGGGACCCATGACTCACAATGCATCTAAGGCATGACAATATGTAAGGAATAAGACACTCTGAGATGTGGTTTATGGCATGATGACAGCACACCCCAGGTGCAAAATGAGGCATGAGACACTTGCATTGAGTGTGTTTAACACCTGGGAAGTGCTCTTATCAGGCCATAAACCGCACCTTAGAGTGTCTTATTCCACTTATAAAATGGGTACCCTGTAAAAACATTATATACATCTATTAAAAATGTATTATAAAATTCAGAAACCCACATGAAAAGTGTCACACTGTAAAACCTATCTTAATAGAAAAGTAATCCTTGCCACTAGAGGGTGTTAGTGTTTGTACCCCCCCCCCCCATCAAACATACAAGAACATCCTGAGAATACATTTCTTTGTTTATGCCCCATCCCTATAGAAACACATTCTAAACTGTGTTTCTGTTGAAAATGTTGATGTTTTCAATTTGAGCTGCTTTCTGTGGGAGCAATCGTGTCCCTTACTGGTCACCATAGTTAGTGTTTTTTTTCTGAACACTTTATTTACATCAGCCTGCAATGAGCAACAGGCTGCTAGCTAGCTCACTATGAAAAAAGTGAAACTGGCTGTTAAATTTTACATTTGATACCATCTAACTCACAAATAAGTACTGTTTAGTAGACTTGATGGAGGAGCGGGTTTCTCTTGTCATTTGAAAGCCACGCCACACTGGATCGAGAGCAGCTTTCTGTACAGAAGCAGAACATGTCAGATTTTTATTTTTCAATCAGGGGAAAGGCATGAAAGAGATTTTGTCCAGTGAACCCTATACTGTGGTGCAGTTGCGTAGTGTAAAACGTGGCTGGAGCAATGGACATTGTGTTGCTGGGGGGGGGGCAGCTTAACCACGGAGATCTTCGATGTTGACAACATGATTTTTCTTGTGTGAGTTCTGAGTGGGCGGAAGAGGTATCAGTGGACAGAATATGCACTGATAAGGACACAGCCAAAGGTATCGCTCAGCCAATCAGGACTTAAAAAACTGCAGACCCATTTTATAAAACATACTATCCTGGATTCTTATTGGCTGAGACCATCTTCTAGTCATGCCTTAGGAGAATATAGCCAATGGCTATAAACAAGTCCCTGCTAACCAGGACAAATGACTGGCAAAAATCATTATGCCAGTCTTTACATTTTTTAACTGAAAGCAGTCACTATGATTTATTCTGCTAAAACAAAAAATACATGTTCAAGTTCAAGTTTCAAGTTTATTGAGCGACAAGTGCCTGTACACATGTGACAAAACAGCAAATCCACACCACACAAAAGAATAAATTAATAGTAACATTTGTTTAACAGCATACAGTACAGGGAGGGCAATATATGCCATAAAAATCAATCATTGTCATCATAAACTTTATTACATTAGTTTGAATAACATGAAAGTAGAAACATATTTCAAAATTGCTGAAGAATTTACTACCAATTAAAGTCAAGGAACACTATCCCATCCATTTCACAGAACTTTTCTTCTAGCCATTTATCTTGACGGTTCTGTTTAGTAAGGATAGCAGTAACAAAGTGTCAGGAATAGTGCAACATTTTATATGTAGTTGAACAACAATGTAGGAGGATCAAAATTGCGTAGTTGTAATATTAGACCCAATTGATACAAACATAGGGATAAAGGAATACAATTTCTAGAGCATCATCGTGAGGAGAAATTTTGACATGAATCACAATGCATACAAACAAGTACACCAATTGTAATGGTACTGGAATATTATGATTATTGTTCAGAGAGTCTGGGAGGTTATAACCTTTAGATATCCTGTAAACAGAAGTGAACTGAACTTAGATGGGTTTGGGTCTGATTACCTACACCCCCAAATAAGTATTATTATCCATTACCTCATACCATCTGAAAGACAAACCAAACTGAAAGCCTTTTGGAGGAAAAAGCCTTGACTAGCAAAAATAGGAAGAACCTTGAATACTCTCTGGTCTATATTGATACAATATTGATTAGCTAGAAATATACCATGATTTATAGTTTCAATGGCAGAAGCACACCAGCCAGACTTTTCAAAGTCATAGGATAATATGATTTATATAAGATATAAATTATTTGATCAGAGTTGAGATGGCAACTAGCCAAGACAGGTCCTAAACAAAAAGATCTTTTGTGTTTATATAAAAGACAAAAAAGTGTAGTATGCTTCAAATCATCAACTACTTGGCCACCACATTTTCAAAATTTCAGAATAACACCAGGATGTTTTTGTCTAAAAAGTACAGAATATGCTTTGAAAAGGTCCATTCGAAATCTAGTAATAGCTTTCCTCTCAAGAGGATTAGGTATACATATCAAATAATATTCAAGTTGATGGCAGGTTTTGATTCCTCTATATCAATAGTAACATTTTAAAGATGAAATAATTTTAAGGTCTTGGCTAACAGCAATATCTCTAACCCTGGTCTTAATTTGCATTTTAATTTCAAAGAAAGGCTTAGAGTATATTTCATAAACCAAGTTATTCAGATCCAATGAAAACAGATAATCTGTAATAACTTTGATACATGGACAAACAAATCCTTTTTGTATGTAAGATATCTCTTCTTCGACACATTGTCTAGGTAGTCTCACATCCAGCAAAAGAAAAAGGCCCAATAAAAAATTAATGACCTTTCCTTAGCTAAACTAGAAATAAAAAAGATATAAACAGCAGTATAACCAGCAGTAATTACAAACCCAGGCAGACAGTTTTGCTGAAAAACACATTGTTTTCAATTCTGTACAGCATTTCTGCTCTAAATGTGTACTGAATTCTGGCTTTGTTTGGCAGCAGGCTCAAGCCAGTGCACACCAAAGAAGAAAAGCAACAAAAATGATGCACGGCACCAGACCAACAGTGAAAACACTACACTAGTGTCCCGAAACTGTTCTCCAGAAGAGGGGCTGTGTTACCAGCAATTAAGAATATCGGGCCCTACTTTCAATGGTAACATAGTAACATGGTATGTGATGGCAGATAAGGACTGCTAGGCCCACCCAGTCTGCTTGTATTCCCTGCCTGCATCAGTGGTCGCTAACCATACTTGGTCATTAGTTTAAGCCTTTCTGACCTACCTCTAGGGTTCCCTTGTGCCTATCCCATGCATGGTTGAATACCCAGCACTGTGCTAGCTCCCACTGCTTTATGGAGTAGACTATTCCATGCATCTACCACCTTTTCTGTGAAGAAAAACTTCCTCACATTCCCCTTTATCTTGCCTCCCTGCATACTCATATCATGCCCCGTGTCCTTGTACACCTCCTATACTATACTATACTGAAAGATGTCACATGCTTACACTTTGTTTATGCCCTTAAGATATTTGAAGGTTTCTATCATATCTCCCCATTCCCAGCTCTCTTCCATTCTATACATATTGATGTATTTTAATTACTCCTCATATGTCTCCTGGTGCAAGCCCTGCACCATCTTTGTTGCACTTCTCTGAACTGCCTCCACCCTATCTATGTCCTTATGAAGATCCGGCCCCCAGAACTGTACACCATACTCCAGATTAGGTCTCACCAGCATTTTATACAGTGGCATCACCACCTCCCTTCTTCTGCTAGTGATATCCCATCCTATACACCTCATCATGCTACTGGCCCTCCCCACAGCCTTGTTACACTGTTTGAACACCTTTAGGTCATCCAAGATGATTATTCCTAAATCCCTTTCTTCCCTGTTAATTGTCAGAAACTTTCCCCTTATCCTGTAACTCTTCACAGGGTTTCTGCAGCCCAGGTTCATGAGTTTGCAATTCTTTGCATTACATTTTTAATTGCCATATGTTGGACCAGTTTTCCAGCTTTCTGAGGTCCCTCCTCAATTTCTCGACACCCCCTCCAGAGTGTCTCCCTGTTGTAAAATACCCATGTAGCTGTGCGGCCATGGACTGGTGCAGGGTGCTTGGTATTCAGGACCGCAAGCACCCACAGGATATCTTCCTGTTACCCCACTCCCCCAGTGTGCAGCTGCCCGGGGGGTGGATCACAGCTGTGTGGTGGGGTGGATCACGGGGCACAAGTGGGCTTCCAGTGGGATGCCAGGCCTGGGTCCCATAGTGGATTCCATGCTGCGCATGTGCAGGGGATCCTGAGTAGGGGTGGACCATGGGAATCAGGGACCAAAGGTTGACTGCCTGAATGGCTTCCCCCAGCCCTCTCCAGCAGCCCAGTGGACTGGGGTAGCAGTGTGGCATGGGTCCTGTGCCAATGCTTCTTGTAGGTGACCATTGGGGGGGTGTAACAGTTATGGCTGGTCCCCCATTGTTTAAGTTGCACCCCACTGGCCTGGCACTCTGTGCCACCTCCACATCTTCGTGAATGGTGTGGAGTGTGGGCACACTCCCTGGCATGCCCTGGACCATCCATGATGCATAGCTGCACAGGTGGCCAGTGGTTCTGGTGCACATGGCACTAGCACACCTGTCATGAATGCTGTGGAGTGTCCACCAGGCTCCACTGCATGGCATTCAGTTGTGGGCATGTCTATGCACCACACATACATGGTGCATAGGCATTTGTTAATGGGGCCCATTGTCAGTAGTTTTGTAGATTATATATATATATATATATATATATATATATATATATATATATATATATATATTGTTTTACATTTCCTCAATAAAAAACACTTTAGAAGCTCAGTAAGGTGAGGCATTGGTTTTACTATGTTTACCGTACTTCCAGCAATGAAAAGGCACTAAGGGGGTGTGGCGCTTGCAGTCAATAACTACAGATGTGCCTTAAGAGAGCTCTTCAAAGATCAGTTTTATCTTTTGAAAATTAAACTTAAGGCCCTAAATTTCAAACTTCTTAACTCAGTGTACACATTTTGCTGAGTGCAATTGAAAGATATCATTTTCATTATAAACTTGCAGTGTGTGGCTCTGTCAGCAACCTGGTGAGAAGACTGTGAAAAAGAAACCACAGAGACTGGCAGAGCGACAGGGCAGGACAATGCACAGCAGGAGTTTAGTGGTGTGCCTGGACCAACCAAACACTGCCCCATTACAATCCAGGAGCTAGATCATAAGGTAGAAAGCTTCAACTCCTGGTTGATCACAGTGGAAACAAAACAGGATGTATTTGCCCAGGATGAAAAACTTGCAAATGATTCAGCCATGAAAACAGTTGCGGTTATGTCAGGACCTGTTGTGCCTGAGATTAGAACATTTAGAAAATGACACAAGGCTGTAAAATATATGCCTTTTTGGAATTCCAGGGGAAAGTGAGGGTCTGGAATTGCTCAGCTTTGTAAACAAATACTTTCAAACATTATTAAACTTAAATCTGGCAGAACAGTTTTACCAGGAGTACAGAATAACACCAAAGAGAAGAGCCTCAGAATCAAACCAACCATGCACTATCTTGCTTATGACCCACAGACCGTACATTAGAGATGCAATCCTGCAAGCTGAAAAGGACAATTACACCAACTGGGCAGGCAACAAATTTATTGTTTCCCCAATCTGAGTTATGAGACAAGACAAAGAAGGAAAATCTCTGATGCCGTGAGGCACAGAGTACTGAGGGTACATGGGGTTGCCCATATACTTCAATTCCCAGCCAAAGTGAAACTCAACTATGCTGGTAAAATGTATTTCATTTTGACTCAGCTGATGCCAGTAAGAACTTGAAACATCAAAATGGACTTTGCTGCAAGCCATGATCTTAGCACCACCACCAGCTGCATAAGTGAACAGTACTCAGAGGCTGTATACCTGCAAGCATGAAACACATTTGTTGCTGCTACTTACAGTTTGCACCTAGGCACTACAAAATGTGTTAGCCCATTCCTAGGAAAACTGGAAGGTAAACACTGGAAAAATATTCCAACCAGTTTTGCTCACTGCATCATCAACTAGTGATTTAAATAGTATAGTTGATAAGATCATAGTGCAAATTGTGCAATGTTGATGTTAAAGTGCACAATACAAATACATTAGTGCAAATACGCAGCCCACATAAATATCAGTGCTGACCATAATAATAGAAACATTCACAAAATTAACTTTCAAAATACTCTGAGAATGATATGAGAATAAATATCAAGTTGAAGCATTGCTAGATCAAGTTCAAACAAGCACAAATGATAAAGCATGAAAAGAGACAAGAGAAGCTAAAAAGAAAGAGGGGTAGGAGTAGGACAACCTAAGTGGAGGTGAGATAGCAGATAGTATTGTATGTTTTAATGTTAGGTAAATGTGCTAGCCATGAAAACACCATGCTGGATGGGCCTCAAGGATTTTAAATTGCCAAAAGGACTCCCTTTGTAATAACTTCCTATCCACTCCATCCCCCATGAACAGAATCATATACCCTTTCTACAGCTTGGAAACAAAAAAGTATGATTTTTTTTCCTTATGGATTTTAGAAGAGGGCTTAAACTGAGGGATAGATTAGTACTTAGCACATAAAGAATCTGGGATACAATATTCAAAATTTAGCACTGGGGCAAAATTAGCACTGCCCAGCATGCAAACATAGACCAGAACCACTTGCAAGCTATTTTCAAAGGAATATCCTGGGGTTAAATAAGTTGAATATAGCATTCAAAGGACAACATGCAACAGGACTTTTGAGCGCAGTGCATAAATAGCCTGGCAAATAAGACAGCTCTGAATATAGCAACCATGTAATACAAACCACAACAGCAGCCCAGTACACACAATCATGGAGTAAGGCAAAGATTAACTACATGGCTAGTGTGTGTGTGCTAGCAAAGAAGTGGATTCACAAAGAACTGCAAACAACAGTGCAGGCCACATACTGCAGAACTGTGTTATGGTTCTGACAGGTTTGCACAGGGCAAACTCATTTGCCCGGTGCTAACACATTTGCCCGGGGCAACATTTTTCTACATTCAAAAGTGATATGCAAATGAGCCTACTTAGGCAGTTTGTGGGCAAACAGCCACATTAGCATGTCATTATGGCGTGATTTGCATGCATTACCATGTGGATTGCCCAGCGCTATCACAGGTTGTACACAGCTCCACCTGTAGGTCAGACTGTAACTACAGGTCATTAGCTGCAGGCTAGGTCTGCTCACAGCACCACCTGTATATCAGACTGGATCAACATGTTGGTAGCTGCAGGTTACATTTGTATACAGCAGCAGAGACTGGGACTAGCATCACAGGAATGGGTGGTGGTGCTGCATGCCATGGACATATTGTAGTCCCTGCTACAGTGCATAGCAGATGCTGTAGTAACATAGTGGCTGGTATTTTGAGGGACACGGCAATGCCTACAGTGTGTCAGGCATCAATGACTGCTGCTGTCCACACAATGACAGGCCCAGCTGGCAGGTGTGTTCTGACAGTGGACACCACTGTTATGCTGTCCTGTGACCCACATACGCTGCACCACTGGCATGGGATATTCACAGTAACATACACATGGCTGGCCATGTGTGCTGTGGTGTCTGTACAGAAGTGCAGTATGTGCCCTGGGGTGGGGGGGTGACACATATCATCAGACAGGCACACTAGTGTTGGGATATTCCCAACACTGGAACATGTGCACTGTGTGGATGGCCCCAGCCTTGTTGCAGCATTTACTATGTGGTGCAGCCTGCCCACCTGTGCACACTCCCCTCAGCACCCTCCATTCCCCCAGTGCTGCATGTGTGTGCTGGATTGCATTGGTATACTCCAATGGGGGGAATCAGTGGTGTGTGCTGTATGGACGCACTGTCATGGTGTCTGCTGGGTGCTAGGGCACCCACTAATGCCTGGCAGGGTTGGAACCGGTGCCAGATGATAGCACCATGGGCAGTGACATCTGTGTGCAGCATGTCTCAACCATTTGTTTGTTATTTATCTTTTTATTTATCACTTTGTTAACTGGCTAAGTACACTGGACCAACGCCTATTTTCAGAAATGACCCAGAGCCACTACATGTTCGGCTGAGATGATACAGTGTACAATACATGCATACAATTAACAACAACACACAGTTCACAAATATCAACTTAGCATCACACTAAACACAATTACAAACAGTTTGTTGCTGCACGTGGAGTTTTGGCTCAGTATTATTATTTACATGATTGTTATCTTCTAAGCAATTGTATTCCACAGTTTGGGTGCCTGTGCATATGGACTGGCCCAGGATGGCCGTCCGCCCTCACAGTTTTCTCATTGGCTGCATACAGCCTTGTTCCCTTTTGCTGCTGTGTCCATGCCCCCAGTCCTTGGTTTTGCCCAGAGTTAAGACTACCTTTTCATAGGCAGTAATTTGCACCACAATACATGCTGTGCAAATGCATGTTGCCTGGCTCTACAGTTTTGAATATACCATTGCACCTGTATGCATGTCCCCACCTCTCACTTTGCACCATGCGTACATTATCTTTTAGCATTGGTGCTAACATGTTGCTCCGGCACTGTTTGACCTTTTAAATATAGCAATCCAGCACAAATATGATGCAATCGTGTGCAATTGGTTTGTGCCCAGAGTAAAGTTTTGAATATTTTACCCCTGGTGTCAAAAAAGCAAAACACCTACCTGAAGGAATCAAAGTTGTGGCAATTGTGTTTATTGTGACTACATCTTACAGGTTCAGAAATGAGACTGATCAAGTGTATACAATTTTTGACTTTTTATGTGCAATACAACTAATGTGATGTATTACGCTAGACTGAATGCTTGTTTAGCCTTTTACATTGGAAAAAACAAAGAGAAAATTTAAGGAGAGAATTGGCAAACGTGTTAGGAGCATACCAAAGTTGGATGGTGTTAGCATTTTAGCTCAGCATACTCAAGTTTCCAAGCTATAGAAAGGGTATATGGTTCTGTTCTTGGGGGGATTTGGACAGGAAGTTGTTACAAAGTGAGGCATTTTGGCAGTTTAAAATGAATTGTAATGACCGACCAGGGCTAAATGAATATTTTCAATTGGCCCCATTCTTATGAATCATTTAGATTGCTGCTGTATATATTTATCTGTATAAAAATGTATTTATACACCAGGTTAAATATACCAGAAATTATGTAATAATAATGAAACAAATCTGGTTGTTGTGTTCCCCCTCCCACTTTGCTCATTTTTTTCTACCCCCCTTTTACTTTCCTTTCACTCCTCTTTAATTTTATATTTTAACTGGATTTTTTGGAAAATCCACTTGTAATTTGGTATGGTCATCACTATTTCATATTTATTATCTTTGTGTGTTTTGTATGCATTTTGTATTCATGATACATTGTTACTTTAAATTTGTGCTTTTTAAGGTACAGTATAGCCAAATGCATTGACTTCAGCCCTGAGTAACCAATAGTCAGCACAAAAACAACTGGCCACGAAGAAGGGTGCATATTTTGCTTTCTGCTGTTAGCTTTTGTTGTTATATTTCACTTAAAGGCCCGGATATTCAGAGTAGTTGCGCATGGCGCAACTCAGTTGAATTGGCGCAAGTGCAGAATTGCACCAAGGAGCCATATTCAGTGGGAGCCATTGCACAGTGAAAAATCCATTGTGCCAATGTGCAACTATAATGTATGCAGGTGCAAGTGCAGGGGGCGTTCCCATGAATATCCAGCGCAGCGGCATATTCAACTGTGAAACCATGGCGCAAGTGTGGAGCAAATCAAAGTTGCTCCAACCAGACTGGTTCCTATAAATACAGGGTGCAAACACACAGACATCAGTTGCACCAGGGATGAGAGGGAGAGATAGAAAGAGACAAACAGACAGACAAAAGACCAGACACAGAGGGACAGGGACAGAGAGGTGGCCTGGGAGAGGGAGAGAGGGGCAGAGAGGGAGAGAAAGAGAGACACACACACACACACAATCTGTGTACCAGGGTGGCACACAGCCAGCCCAGGGGAACAGTGGACAGCAGAGGCCATGGACAGTGCCCCCTTCTTGATGGAGGCAGTAATGAGGGATATGAGGGGGCAGGAGGAACAGCTATGTGGCCGATGAAGGGCCCGTTGGTGATATGCCTGACACAGGTGATACCATGCCTGCATCACCTTCGAGAGCTATAGCGACACTGAGATTGTGGTCTAGTACTGCCTGAACAGGACCATTCTGAGGCAGCTCTGTGAGCTATGCAGTGAGGAGATGCAGGCACCCACCAAACAAAGGTGACTGCCGTCATGTGCCTGCTTACCATGGGCATCTTCCAAAGACCAACAGAGGACACCTCAGGCATCACACAGTCAGTCACATCCTGCCTCCTCACACAGTTCCTCAATGCTCTGTTGCCATGTGCTTTGGAATTCATCCATTTCCCCAGCACACAGGCAGAGCATACAGCAACTATGCAGGACTTCTACAGGGTGGCACGCATGCCTGGCATGATTGGGGCCATTTACTGCTCCCACTTGGGCATCTGCATGCCACCTGGCCCTGAGGGAGTGGCATATATAATCAGGAAGGGGAGCCAGAGTATCAACTGCCAGGTGGTGTGCGATGCCATGGGGTGCATCACCAATGTCTACACCACACACCCTGGGAGTGCACATGACACATTCATCTGGCACAGCTCTACACTGTGTCACACATTCGATTGTGGAGACATCCCCACAGGCCACCTAGTGGGTGAGTATGGCACGGGCAAGGTGCAATGGGCAGAGCAGACCTGGGGATGGGGAGTGGGCAGGGGATGCATGGTGGCGGGGGCACTAGGAACAGGCAAGGGGTGGAGCACAGCATAGCAGAGGGCTAACCATGTCATTCTCCACATAGGTGACAGTGCGTATCCACTGAGGCCTTGGCTGCTCACCCCCTACCAGCACCCATCATCCCCAGCAGAGGAACAGTACAACGAGGCACATGCCAGCATGCACAACATCATCGAGCATGTATTTGGCATGCTGAAGGTATGATTCCATTGCCTTGACAGGTCAGGCAGTGCCCTATAGCACAGCACCTCGAAAGCCTGTGGCCTATTCTTGGCCTGCTGCATACTGCACAATATGGCCATTGACCATGGAATAGCTGTCAAGGCTGATGAAGGCAACAGTAGTGGGGATGATGGGGACAATGGGCTAGAGGGTGGTGGACAGCCACGCCCTGGGCAGAGGGACTCTCCGGCTGCTGCAGCAGACTCGATGCCACCACGGCACTGTCGCACAGGAACACTATGGTGAACGCAGGTAGGTGGTGCGGTACACATGCATGGGCCACACATACAGATACAGCACACATGCAGGGATGTGCAAGGGAAGGGGGATGCACACACAGAGGCATGATGCAGGGGTAGGGGAGTCAGTGGCACACAACCACACACAGCACACACACACACACACACACACACACACACACACACACACACACATATGCACCCACTCACCCAGGCATTGGAATGTGGCTTGGATCAGATGCATTGCACCAGTGCACAGGCACAACTGGTGCTAGACTGCCCACATCACGCCCACACCACATGGTCCAGTGGCCGGGCAAGTGCACACACAGGCAGCGTGCAGCACGACACACAGGCACACCGCCAGTGATAAGGCACACACACACTGCCCATGTGCACACAGGGCAGCAGCTGCAGACTGCAGTCAGAGCGACTGCACGGTACCATAACCACCATGGGGGCTGATCAGCAGCCACAGGCTGTGCATCAGCTGGGGAGGTGCAATAGCCCACCAGGAGTGGAAGTGCAGGACCTCAACCGTGTCCTCGCAGGGGGTGTGCAGGTGCCCAAACAGGCCAGCCCTGGGTGTGCCTGGAATGCCTTCATCAGAGCCCAGCATCAACTGATTGACTGTGTTGGGGTCACCCGATGCCAGGTCTGTGGGGTGAACAGCACACTGCAGGGAGGTCACCTGTGCATGGCCACACCCTGTGGCAGCCAGAAACACAAAGTCATCTGTGATTGCACTGGCAATGCAATCCAAGGATGCAGGCATGGCCTCCTGCATGAGTTGCATCCCCACCAGGATCTGTTAGTGCCCCTTTCCTGCTGCTCGGATAACAGGCACACCTCCTTATGCAGTGCACGCACCCCTGTGGCAAGCACCACCTGTTGCTGAATGGATGCCCGCAGTAGTCGGGTGTGCTCTGCCAGATGGTTGGCGTCCTGGAGCTCCTGGGTGGGATGCCATTTCTCTTGTGGTGACTGGCCATGCTGCACAGGCCCCCTCTCCAGTGGATGCTGCACAGTGGGGTCTGCAGGGGTTATGGGCACAGCAGGCACGCCAGCGGTGGACCCTGTTGCTGGCTGCCCAGTGGCAACCACAGCCTGCTGCTGTCACCCATCCAGCTGCTGTACGCTGCCCTGCACCTGTGCTGCCGCACCACCATCACAGGGCACATCCATCGCACCATACACTGGTGCACCCACAGTGATGGGAGGCAGCTGTTCCGCCACTGGCAGAGCACTGGGCACGGGACCTGCCTGTGATGCCAGCAGGGGCAATGCACCCACAATGTTGCCCATGCTGTCCAGGAGCTGTGAGTAGTCATCATCGGTGTTGGACCCACACTGATCTGTGTCTCTTCACACTGGACACCAAGGCTGCCATCCTGCAGGATCACATCCAGGGCCTCATCCAACCCCAGGTCTAGGACATCCACTGGCACCATGGTGTTGAGCTGAAGCCTGTCGGGCCCCCGGATGCCAGTGGATGTGGAAGGTCCATACTCTGGGGCTGTACCAGCAGCCACAGGTGCTGCTGGTGCCCCATCCTCTGCATGGAGGCATGCTGGTGCTGCAAGAGTAGAAAGGTGTGTCAGTGATGCAATGCCCACATGTGCCCCCCATACACTGCCACTGCATGTGTCCTGCAGCATGGCATGTGAGTGGATGTGCACATACCACATGACATGCATGATGGCCACATGCATGCCAGAATGCCTGTGTATGCACCCTCTTGGCCACCAGCTGTGTCTCTGACATACATACCATGCAGTGATGGGCTGCCACCCACACTGAAGCCTCCTCCAGGCACACCCTCCACCATGGTGCGGTGCATGGTGGCTGCCACCAACTCCTCTTTCAGCGTCAGTGTGGGTGCATCTGCTGGCCCTCCCCCAGTGACATTACAGGACACTCAAATGGCAGCCACCTTCTCCTTAATACACTGCCTGTCAGTCCCAACCTTTTTGCGGCACTCCTGGCCAACTGTTGGTGGCTGCCGTGCTGGTTCACATAGGTCACCTGCTCCACCCATGCAGCAGCCCTGGCCTGTGGTGTACCTGTGGCACCACTCAACAGGGCCTCCCTGTCAAGGTAGGCCTCAAATAGGGCATCTGTCTCAGCCTTAGTGAAGTTGGTCCTGTGCTTCCGTGCAGGTCCCTGCTCCTTGGCCTCCTCATGTTCCGACACGTTGCCTCCTGTGGACATTGACAGCAGAGTGTGTCAGTGGCAGCATCTCACTGGTCCATCCCACCCTGCAGTGCTGCCTGCTCCCAGTGTGCTGCAATGGCAACCACTACTTACCTACAAGGTTGCAATACCGGTCCATGGCCTTATGCTGTTCCGTGGCACTTATGAGGCGCAATGCATGCAAATGAGGTTGACCACAACAGTAATGACATGCTAATGCACATCACTGCATCATGCATTGGCTGATGAGCTCATTTGCATGCAGCATCTGAATATTGAGATATTACGCCGTCTGCAATGGTATTATGCCGGAGCAAGTGGCGGCGCAATGCCCATGCATGCACAGTGCTCGGGCCTGCAGTGCGCATGCACAATGTGATGTAATGGTGTAAATCATGCAAGACATGTGAACAGTACAATGTATCGGCACTGTGCAAGCTGTGCATGGCTGGCATTGCGCACTTCGTGCATGATGGCATGTTCCCTATCGCGCTCATGCACACTGTGTGCAAACAACTGACCTCTGACCCCTGGGTCCTCTCCATGACCCTGTGACCCTGCCAACCACACCAACCGCACATGTCTGACACTGCACGATGGGTGGGCACTGCTCAGTCTCCCGCGCATCATGCATCACACATCTAGCACCTGTAGCGAAAATATGCGCCTGATGCTGCCATTTTTGCCGCCGAACATGCTATGGTGCAATGATGCATGCAAGATGGAGACGTGTCCTTAACTGGTTCCAAGGTGAACTGTCCAACCTTGTTGCCTGTGTGGAGTACCACAGCTGTTTGGGCAAGTGCCCTTGCAGGAGGCCAGGGGCTCTGTGTGGCAGGGGATTTCTGCCAGCCTGGAGTGCAGGACTGGGGTGCCCAGAACAGGGGAACAATGCAGGCTCCGGTATGGTGACCTTGTCAGATGGGACTCTGACAGGCTGAAAAGGCTTCAGGCATGCGCCAGGCACGGGGCTGTGCCACAGCCAAGTGAGTCATCCCATGTTGGATGTCTGCCCTGGTGCTGTACTGTGGTGTTGGTCTGGGCATGCCCTGCAGAGGGGTACACTGTCATCATGTGCATCACAGAGTGTCATTGCCAGCTTCCGCTTGCATTGTGATGCAGCCGTGCAGGTATGTGGGACGTGTCGGGCAGGGGCACACCCTGTGCACAGGGGTTGGGGGCAGCTGCTGTGGTTGGTTACTGATGTGCACCTGTCTTCTTTCCATTCCCAGGACTGGAGGACCACAGGCAGGCCAGAGATGTGGCAGCACAGGGCCAAGCAGTGTGCCATGACAGTGGAGGGCTGGCTCCAGCAGGGCCGCAGGGGGCAGATAAGCACTGTCATGGTCCTTCGCACTGTTCTTGGGGGGGTGGCATGCGGGAGTGGGTGCGGGCATGGCTGTCTGTGCCATGTGCCATGGCACCTGTGTGTGTCACAGTGTGCATGGTGCATGCCACTGTGGCACGTCCATTGGACACGTATGCCAGCTGTTGGTGGGGTCGGTGTGCGCCCGGCTGCCACCATTGTTGCTGTGGTGCTGCCTGTGCACTGTGCCATGTGACTGTCATTGCGCAGTCGATGGCCATTGTAGGGTGGGGACCACCTCTGTGCAACTTCGTGGTGTGCCGTGTTGCTTGCTGGCATTGGCCCACCCCCTGTGGGTGGCCATTACAGGCCCTCCAGGGGTGTGCGGTCCTGTTGCCAATTGCTCACTGTGGGTGGGCATGGTTCCTTGGGCCATTGCACTGATCACCTGTCCTGTTCCTTGCTATAGGTGTCCAGCAACCAGTGCGAAGACCACCGCACCAGATGTTGAGCTGGCTGATGCACCAGACCCTGCTCATGATGTTCTTGATCCCAGAGGTGGTGGTGGCCATGTGCCACATGATGGTGGTGAAGAGGAGGGAGGGGAAGAATGCCAGGGCAGCCAGATGGGCCATTGCTGAGGCATCACCTGTTTTCCCATTTCCCCTGTTTAACCTTGCTGCGCAGTGTTGTGTTCCACCGTGGTGGTGTCCATCCCTTGGGTCAGTGGCTGTGCCTTGGAGTGCCCATGGGGCAGCTGTCAGGGGTGTGTGGCTGGTATATGTGTGGTGGTGACACACACGGTCATGGTCATTGGGATCCTCTGCTTGGCATTGTGTGGTCTGACCCATGTGGTCTGCCACGCTGCCTGCAACCCAGCATGTTCAGTGCCCACTGTGTCCTGGGTGTGGCCTGCTATGGTCTGGGGGGGCATGGCCAGTGGCCTACAGGGGGACTCCCTTGGTGGTCCCCCATTGGCACCTCCTGTCACTTGATATCTGTGCCACTGTTGTGTTCTGGGGTCCTGTGTCTGGGTGCCTGAGTATGCCCTGCTGTGCCTTTCTGGTGGTGGCCTCCTGTGGCCTGTCACTATGCTTCCATGGTTCTGTCCATGGGTCTGTTCTCTGTGCCCTGCCCCGCCCCGTTGTTGCTGTGCTGCTCTGCTCCATGGTTGCGCTGGAGCATCTCTGTTTGCACCATGGAGCAACTCTGTTTGTGACATGGTGCAACTCTGTTTGTGCCACGGCGCAACTCTACCATATTCAGCCAGATTGCACTGGTGCAGTTTGGCCTGCACAACCTCTGAATATGGCTCCAGTTGCACCATGGTGCATTGGATTTGTTCTGTGCCAGACTTGCGCCGGCCATTGGCGCATTTCTGAATATCCAGGCCAAAGTGTTTATCTGGCTACCGCAACATTCAGAGTGGCTACTTTTGTGAAGTGGTGTCCTTGGAGCTGAGCCGCCTGCAAATTTGTGAGTACTGTTTACCTTTTGGCTCCGTACCTTGCTGCCTTAGCCGTCTGTTTGTTCTGGATATGCTTTAGGTTTCGGCATGTTTGATGGGACGCCTCTCACTCGAACATTATATTATGATGTCGCAGCAACAAACCACTGTTTCTGGCAGAGTCACCCCTCCTTCCCGATTTTCTCTAGTTTATTTGTTGATTCCTTTTTTTTTTTTTAGGGAAGGAAAAGAGAATCTTTATCTCAGATCTACGAGCAGCAGTGGGACCTCTATGCCTGTCATGACAGATGAGAGAACCCTTAACATTCCCTTAGATATTAAAGAGCTACTGACACCAAAAAGAAAACTTTGAAAAATATAATAATTAGATATAATTCTGCTTGCACTCAATACATATTCTATATATTTATCTTCTTCATTATGTATTATTGAGTAAATGTGCATGAGTACATGATTTTTATCCCTTAGATTTCCCTTAGAGTTTATTTGCCTCTGTAGCTTACTCCTACTTCAAGTCATAATGCTCTGCTGTGACATCACAATCTGCTGCAATGAGAGTAACTGTGATGTCACAAGAAGGGCATTATGACCTCAGGTAAGGAGAAAGCAACAGGAATATAATAACTGCTCTGGAGCAATGATCCTGTTTTCATACAAATGACTTCAGTAATAAATAATGGTGTAGGAGTATACAAAACTACTCTTTAAAATAGTGTTCATACACATGGAGAGAGTCATGCTTAAAGCTAGGAGCTTATATTGGCAAAAAGTTTAATTGTCTGTTTATTTGGCTGTTAATAGAGTTCTGATGGGGCTGAGGTTAATTAAACTACCATCTTTTGGAACTGACAGAGACTGTTTTTGGCAGAATGGCAATTTTTTCTTTTGGAATCAGCAGCTCTTATTAAATATATCTTAAAGAACACTGAGAAGATTGAAAAAATAGGTAAACCTTGAACTACTGGAAAAAGAGGCAGTTGTTAAAACCTTTGCCAGCCACCAGGAGTACAATGTGTTCAGACAACAACTTGATCATAGGAATCATAGGAATGATACTGAGCTAAATGGACTTACGTCCTATATGCTCATCACTATCACCTAATTTCTAATCTGATTCAAATACCTGTCCCATTTAGATTTAAACTCAGTAATAGACTGACTAGCCACAACCTCCAACGGCAATGTATTCCAATCATGCACCACCCTTTGATGTCACCATTAAAACGTGATGAATGCATTAAATGAGTGAAAAAGAATACATTTGAGAGGGACTGAAGGGACTATTGTGAAAGCCATATATTCAACTGGAAAAATCATGATAGACCACAGAAATCCATTAAAAATATCTTCTTCCCCCGCCTAAGTCAAATGCACCCCATGATACATACACTAGTGGTTCTGATTTGGAAAACAGCCTTATTTAGACTCTGGCCAGAAGGACCTTCCCCCATCAGGAAGCATTAGAGCTGTACAAATACAGTCCCCCAACCGATTGCATTACCACAACACAATCTGAGATGAAATCCCAGAATTGCTCGGTTTCGAGAACAAGAGCATGAAGAGGTACAAGGGGAGAGAGGAGGGGGAGTTGGAATGGACAGAAGAGGGTATCGATCCTGGAGCAAGATTTATTGGAAGAATTACAAAAACAGAGGCAGGACGGGGAACAGATTTTGAGAGACAATATCATGGTTGATATTTTTAATTATAGCTTGACAGAAAATGATTATGGCATTTTACTAAATGGCCTCACATTTGTTCCAGCTAACAATTTGGACCATTTTGAAACTGTGCTGGATTTACATGTATTTACAAAGAAGCTCCATCTCAGGGTATTTTTTTTCACAAGGTAATATGGGCCATTCAGATTTATTACCATTTGGGAAACTGTAACATCTCAAAATCCTGATGTGACAACAGAGATTGTACCTGGTGGTGACATATAATGCCTTCAAGCCAAAATCTGCATTTATTCCTCCCCCTAATGCAGCAATATCTATATTTGGAAATGCTTGTTTTCAGGATTTGGAGCAGCTTTTTGAAAACAGAGAATCAGCTAGATCCTCCAATGGTACTGCTGCCAAGAGGAAAGCTATACATGATTTAAGTCAAAATGACAACATTATCATAAAACCTACTGACAAATGAGGCTCGATAGTTGCCTGGGCCAAAGACAAATATGAAGCTGAAATGTTAAAACAATTGTCACATACTATTTATTTATTCATTTATTAGATTTTTGGAATAACACCTTTGAGCACAAGGGCTCTTTTTCAGAGGTCCCATGTCAATTAAAGTTACAATACATGAAAGATACATATACAATACATGAAATGTACATATACTGGCTCAAAGAAAGCACGGTCAACAATACATTCTGTAGGAGAGGAACAAACAGTGGGCCCAGATTGAGCAAGATCAAATTCAGACAATTAGTGCAATTTGGGATGACACCAGTGCAACTGAGCATTTAAGTGGAAAAGTACCAGTACAGTGCTAACCCAAACAGGGCTTGGTCGTTATCAGACTGTAGAGCCAAATGTATTTAGGTTCATCAATTAAGTGGGGTTACTGCCGGGAGGTGGCAGAATTGTGAACCAGCTTCAGTTGACTGTGGATGAATATATGTAACATGGAGAGGTTTGTCAGGTGTAACAACAGCAGGAGGCGTTCTATTCGAGTTCTTTCTTAAGTGTGGACTTAAATTTGGAAATCTTGGGTTAGCCCCATATGGTTTTCAGGAGACCGTTCATTTGGTCAGCAGCTTGGGGTGCAAATGAATGCTTTGCTAGACTGGTTTTACAAAAGGGGACTTCAAGTGAGTGTCTTGACATATCCTAGTCATATAGTTATTTGTAACTGGGCAGAGGAGGTCACTGATTGACCCTGGGGTGAGGCACAACTGAACTTTTTTGCCAAAAGGCAGGTCTGATACTGTAGTCTTTCTCGAAATGGGAGCCATCCTGTTTGGGAGTAATTGTGTGTTAGTCTATCCACCCCACTAACAAATTGGCAAGCTTTGTTGAGGATCAAGTGTATCCTGGACAGTTTCACAGGCTGCATCATAAATGGGGAAACCATAGTCAATGAGTGGGAGTATTGTTCCTGAGACCGCCATGTGTCTTGCATCTGAGGTGAGATTTAGTTTTTGCCTGTAGAGCGCTCCTAATTTTTGATTGGTCTGGTTAGTTATCAACATGGGAGGCAAATGAAAGAGTATTTCCCAGGACTAGTCCTTGACCGGGTGCACCGCCTCCATCCACGGCTGAGGCTAGTACCGCCAGCTGACTACTCCACCTGCTCGGCCCAGTGGCAAAGCTCTCCAGCCCAGGATTAGCCCTTGATGGGGCATGCCACCTCCATCCATGGCCAAGGCTGGTACCTCCAGCTGGCCACTCCACCTGCTTGGCCTGACAGCAAAGCTTTCCAGCCTGGGACTAGCCCATGACTGGGCGTGCCGCCTCCATCCAAGGCTGAAGCTGGTACCTCCAGTCATCCACTCCACCTGCTCAGTCCGAGGGCATAGCACTCAGGCCTGGGACTAGCCCTTGATGGGTGCATCGCCTCCATCCATGCCCGAGGCTGGTACCTCCAGCCAGCCACTCCACCTACTCAGCCCGACTACAAAGTTCTGTAGCCTGAATAAGCAACCAAGGACTCCCTGGGATGGCTGCTTGACTTCCGATTGGCCAAAGCTCAGTCATCTATTCCCTGATTGGCAAAAGCCCTTACAGCTTCTCCAGCCAGGGACTAGCCCTTGACCAGGCATGCCATCTCCATCCACAGCTGAGGCTGGTACCTCCGGCTGGCCACTTCACCTGCTTGGCAGAACGGCAAAGCTCTGTAGCTCTGGTAAACAACCAAGAACTCTCCAGGACCACCGCTTGGCTTCCAATTGGCCAAGGCTTGGCCATCTACTCCCTGTTTAGCCAAAGGTCTTATGGCTTCTGCCATGATTGGCTGAAGCTACTTTTGGACTTGCCAGGCTTATGGCTCCCGCTAAACACTGCTCTATCCTTCTCCTGTTTTTTGGTGAACTGTTGGGGATTGGGGGTAGAATTAACAGTGTTTTGTTTATACCATTTGGGATTGCAAACTGCCTGTTTTACTTGTGCAGAACTGACTATATTGCATTGTTGCCACTCGCTGCCTACTAATTCCCGCTTCCTCTCGGACTACCTGCTTTGAACTAAATCTCTCTCTCTCTCTAACCTCGCCCTTTACTGGTAATAGCTCTCTGGTGAAATGTTCTTTCCCTGCCTGCCCACACTCTGCCATTTTCTCTCTGTCTGCTTAATTCTTGATTACCTTCCTCCTACTCCCCCCCATACAAGGCTTCTAAACTGCTCTGTGGTGCCACAAGCAACTGCCCTCTTTCCCACTGTCTGGCTGCCTGCAATCACCCTCTCCTCCTTGCATAACCATTATCTCCTCTGAATCTTTTGTCCTACCCCACTCCTCCCCCCAATTTAGCCGTCAGGCACAGTCCACCTACTTTATTTAAACTAACCCTCTGCTTTCTCTTCTTCCCAAGACTAGCCCTTGACTGGATGCACCACTTCCATCCATGGCCAAGGCTGGTACCTCCAGCTGGCCACTCCACCTGCTCAGCCCGATGGCAAAGTTCTCTAGCCTGACTAAGCAACCAAGGACTCCCTGGGATTGCTGCTTGACTTCTGATTGGCCAAAGCTCAGTTATCTATTCCCTGATTGGCAAAAGCCCTTACAGCTTCTACCGTGATTGGCTGAAGCTACTTTTGGACTTGCTAGGCTTACGGCTCCTGATAATCACTGCTCTATCCTTCTTCTGGGTTTTTTTGGCCTCCACCTCTCTCCTCCACCCACAGCCTTAATTAAATACACTCTATCCACTCCTCCTATCACCTTCGAGACAGCCCCATTGGTTGCCAGCAGGGACACTCTGTGCCTTAAAGCACTAGGCAGCTAATTCTTCCTCTCACTCCTGACTCAACAAGCTCTACCTGGTGCTGAAAAGAGTCTGCTTCCCCATTGGCATCCTTTACAGCACAGTCACCTAGAATGATCACCCTCCTGAACCACTCCTAAAATAGAGCAGTTTGCTCTCTGTACCCAGCTCCGCCAATCCAGGCAAAGATATAAGCCTCTTCCACTATCTCACTCTTTCAATGACTACACTGTCCCCGTGCTCTAACAATGTCTCCCACTGCCACTAAGATCATACAGTGTCTCCTGGTGTTTACCCTTGTCTCCACATTGGGACTTGGGATAGGACCCATCAATCTTCTCAGTCTACCCTTGATGTTGAGGTACTAAATGTCTATGGCACTGTGACCTCACCCTTCCCTGAGGTGTCTTGCAACTTTCAACAACTGCCCACTTGGAATGCTGGCCTTGCTCACCTAACTAATAATCCCTCTATGGTATCACTCCTCAAAGATTTTGTAACCTACAACAGTAACACAAAACAATGAATGCCCAGTAAAAGACAGTGGCACCTAAATAAAAAACTTACACTGGAACAACTAATTCATCTACTCCTTCTCCTACTCCTGATGTCAGGTAATGTGCACCCCAATCCTGGTCCACCACATGACTCCAGCATTCAGTCTCAAAAATCCTCAGAACTTGTGCTAGCCTCTATAAACATCTGCAGCCTCCTTCCCAAGATGGACAACTTGAAGGTCTGGGTCTCTCGTCACAACCCTGATGTGCTATCAGTTGTGGAGACCTGGTTATCTCTGAAGATACAAGACTACGCCATCGCACTGCCTGGCAACACATTGTTTAGGCAGGACTGCATCTCAGAAAGAATAGGCAGCTGCATCATCTACATTAAAGACCCACACCAGGGACAGGTCTTCTCTCCCCAATGCAGCAGTGACCACCTCCAAGCATTAACTATAAAACTGCTCTTAGGGGTGCACAGTAGAGTGCTTACTCTGATCTCGGTATATATTCCACCAAAAATGGCCATGGCCAGCACTAGCAACCTGTTTGAGTACATTAGTTCTCTGAGCCGAAACACTGAAACTGTACTTCTTGGGGACTTTAATATGAACTGCTTATGCCTATACCAAGGATACCCTATCTGCAATCCATTTCTCCCAAATGGTGGAGTCGCCAGCATGAGTCAACTACAAGACTGGAAACAGCACCCTGCTGGACTGGGTGCTCACCAACCGTCTGCACATGTCACCAATCTCCCTGTCCTTGTTGACTCTTTGAGTGATCATTTCCCTTTCAAATACACCTGGAATAACAATTACTGAAAATCCCCCACCAGAATCATAAAGAACTGCCTGCTCCTAAAAGGCCACCTCCCACATCTAAAACTAGACATAAAACTCTTAGACTGGATGGACCTGTATGACACCAATGATGTGGACATGGCCTTGGATATCTTTGAATAAAATTCAATGCCATCTGCGATAAACACGCACCAGTCACCACAAGAAAAGTCAAAGGGTCATTTAATCCCTGCATCACCCCAGAACTTCTGCAGCAACTTACCTCAAGAGACCATCTCTTGCTTAAAGTTCGAGCTCAGTGCACTGCAGCAAACATTCTGCGATATAAAAAGGCCAGTAATGACTGTATGAAAGCAATCCACCATGCAAAAAGCTCTTATTACAAAAAAACACTCTCTAACTCATGGAACAGCAGCAAGTAATTCTAGGACAACCTAAGTGATATAACAGGAAAAGACTCCAAATCTGCCCCCCATGCTCAATGTTGATGGTACGTCAACAATGGACACTCTGCTGATTGCCAGCTCCCTGAATCATGTATTCCCCGACCTAAGTAGTGTGCTCCCATTGGACTTCTTCAATCCCCCAAACCCAAGGGTCATTCAGTGGATTCCAGCACTGCCCTAGAACCAGCCACTACTCTTCTTCAAAGAGGTATCTGAAACAGATGCTAGGAAATATCTAGAAAAGGTACTCTGCAAATCAAGGTACTCAATGGACCTTAAATTTGTTCACCTGGCACTAAATGAACTCCTGGGACCACTAACCAAATGAATTAATCTGTCCCTTTGCCACTTCTAAAGTTGGAAATCTGCAACAGTTACCCCCGTACACAAAAGTGGGGACCAGACCCTGCATAGCAGTTACAGACCAATTTCCATTCTCCCACCACTCCCCAAGGCTCTTGAATGGATTGTGGCAGACCAGATGGTGGAATACTTCAACCAATACCAACTTCTATGCCCACAGCAACATGGGTTCCGGGGCAGCCACAAAATGCCCTAGACCTTTGCCACCTTGTAGGGGCAGCCTTCATTGACCTATCAAAGGCATTTGAGCTGGTTCTGCAGCTACCTGAGCCACCGTTCTGAGAAAGTCAGGATTGGGGATGTCCTCTCAGACAGCCGGACTGTCAAATCTGGTGTACCACAAAAGTCAATTTTAGGACCTCTCTTGTTCAGAATGTTCCTAAACAATCTCCCAGAATCCTGTCACTGTCTCATGCTCCTTTGTGCTGATGATGGGGTCATCTTTACCAGCAACTCACATCCTGAACTCCTGGAGGCAGATCTGCAAAGAGACGTCATATCTGTGAAAGAGTGGTTCAAAGAACAAAGACTGGTTATGAACTATAAAAAAGCTAAGGCCGTGCTCTACTCCACAGCACAAAACAAGCTCAAAAACTACCCCCTGTCAATAAGGAATGACAGTGGCACCAGTCTTGAACTAGTCCCTCATTTTAAATACCTGGAGATAACAAAAGATTGTGCTCTGTCCTTCTCACAGCATATTGATATCACTGCAAGGGCTATTAACACAAGATTAGCGATCCTCTACCGGCATAGACACTGTCTAACTCACGAAGAACTAAATCTGGCAATCAACAGCTTCATTATCTCCCTCATAGAATATGGTCTGGCTGTCTATGGATTTGCAACAGACACAGCCCTTCATCACATTGCAGTTGCCCTAAACAAATCCTACCGTCTACTCACAGGTACACCGAGACTCACCCACAGCTGTCATCTTTATACTTGGGCTAACTGGCTTCAACTAAAGGACAGAATCCAGTATCAAACCTGCCTCTTAGCCAAAAAAGTCTCTTTAAATCTTCTTCCATCTGAGGTTCAGAACCTGCTGTCCCTCCTTCTGAAGACCAGACTTGCCAGAACATCCACCTCTCGAGCTACGGCACAATGTGCATTCCCACACTGTGCAGCCCTCTTGGTAAACACACTGCCTCCTGACATCTCGGGTGCACCAAAAATTGGATCTTTTAAATTCAGACTGCGCCAGTACCTCTTTGATCCAAGTAACTGTATGTGCCCCAGCTAAATCACTGTTAGCAACAAATCCACCAATAGTACTTTCCCCATTGTCTGTTCTGATCACCCAACCACAGCACTTCTTCTACTTCTACCCCTTATCCTTCCAGGTTCTCACCTTGTCCTACATGCCTGCATCCACAGCCTCCTCCCTCCCTCTGTCTCCACTCTCCTCGTCATCTGTCTCTTATCTTGATGTGATCATACATTGTACAGTGCCTCAGCATACTTTACCAATTTGTCTTTGTTTGAATTTTGTACCTCATATGTATATTGTCCATAGTCTTTGTATATGCTGTCTTATGTAACTGGTGTGGAGCCTTCAAAGAGCATCCACTCACAGGTGTTTTCCAAGATCTCAATAAATAAATACAAAATAAAATATCATCCAGGGTGATAGCCAGCCCAGGTACTTAAAGGGTTCAACCTGTTCCAGGGTAGCACCATGTGCATTCAGGATGACCAGAGGGGGACCCTCTTTTTTGCAATGTTGCCCCACAAGCAGCATTGATTTAGTTTTTTTGTAGTTAAGTACAAGTTTGTTCCTTGTAAACCAATCTTCTAGAGACTTGAAACTGCTTTGGAGATCACTGGTGAGATCAGCCATCTGTGAGCCACTGTTATAGATTACCACATCATTGACATATAGTAGCATTTTAGAATGTGGGCAGGCTTCAGGTAGATTGTTGATAAAGAGACAGAAGAGGACAGGGCCAAGTATTGATCCCTGTGAGACCCCAACTGAGACACTTTTGACTTTCGAGAGCATCCCTTCCATCCTGACCCCTTTGAGATCTCCCTGAAAGGTAGCATCTAAACCAGGAGAGAGTTTCTTTAAAGAGGCCAAGTGTGGATAGTTTGTCCGGTAACAGTTGATGGTTTATGAGAGCGAATGCTTTGGTAAGGTCTACGTAAGTGGCCCCAATCATATGACCCTTGTAGAGCGCCAAGTGTAGATTGTTGGTATATTCCACCAGAGTGATTCTACATGATATTGCCAAATGATCCTACTGCTGTGTGTAAGGGAGAGATTGACATATTTTTGTATGATGCCTTGATTAATATTATTTCAAAAGAGACATATGATTTCTTGAGGGTAGAACATCCTGTGTGTGCTGTTATTTATGACCTTCAAAAAATGCATCAAAATCTTTGGGATCCTCCAGCAAAACCTATAGTGGCCAATACTGGTCCATTTACTGGGCCCTCATCTTAATTTGTGGATGGCCATATTAAAGTGCTGGCACAGAATGCTAGCTCTTAGTTGAGAGATACTACTCATCTGTTTAACATCTTGGGGATGTTAGTGTACATTCTTGCTGGCTTCTGGCTACCTTTAATATCAAGTCCTTGTACACTAATATTGCCCATGAAGGGAGACTTGAAGCATTGTGGGACTAATTGTATGAGGGTACAGATTATACTGACCCCATATAGGGTGTTTGTTAGCCATCACTGAGAAGATCCTTACTGCTTATTATTTAAAGACAAGAGCCCAGATATTCAAAAGAGTTGAGCCATGCACAATAGGGTTGTGCCTGCACAAGTCTGAAAATGCGCCATTCTGCGATATTCAGCAGGAGGCAGTTGCGCCCCCCAAATCACGCTGAGCAACAGCGCAATCATAATGAAGGCATGCACAACTGAAGGGGGAGGAACCATGCATAAATGGCGCAGTGCGATATTCAACAACTTGCGCCATGCGCAATAGTGGAGCAAGTGGACATTGCGCCATAACGGAAATGAGCCAAAATAAAAGGGAGCAAGAGAGAGGTGCAAGAACACTACAGGGAAACCACATATGAGAGCAACACACAGCAGGAAACACTGGGCAGCAGGGACATGCAGGGCCAGGCAGGAAAGGGCACCTGGAAACAATAGCCACTGTGGAAGGTGTGGGGAGACATTGCACAAGGGGGAGGTACACCACACAGCAGTGAGGCAAGCACCGGCAGGTGTTCCCAGTGCAGGGGAAGTAGCAGTGAGGACAGCGGGGGGAATACAGTAACAGCTGTCGGGGGGGTGAACACAAGCCAGGGACATGGCCAGTGCCACCTTCCAGATGGAAGCCGTAATGAGGGGGGTGAGAAGGCGGGCAGCAGGAGGGCGTGGCCATGGAAGGGTTCATCTGCAGTATGCCCCCAACAGGTAGTACCGAGCCTGCACTAGCTTTAAGCTGTACAGTGATACCAAGATTGTGCGCCAGTACTGCCTGAATCGGGCAATTCTGAGGTGGCTCTGTGAGCTGTGCAGTGATTTGATGCAGGCACCCATACGACGGAGCCATGCCCTGTCAGTGGAGACCAAAGTGACAGCTTACATGTGCTTTCTCACCACTGGTACTTTCCAGAGACCAACTGGGGACACCACAGGCATAACCCAGTCAGCCACGTCACACCACCTCACCCAATTCCTCAGCACACTGCTGCCACATGCTGCGGAGTACATCCATTTCCCCAGCACACACCGGCGGAGCGCACAGCAAACATACAGGAGTTCCACAGGGTAGCACATATGCCTGGCATGCTTGGTGCAATAGACTGCACCCATGTGGCCATCCACACACCACCTGACCCTGAGGGGGCTGCATACATCAATTGCAAGGGCTATGCCATCATCAGCTGCCAGGTGGTGTGCAATGCCAGGGGGCGCATAATCCATGTCTGTGCCACGCACCCTGGGGGAGCACACAATGACTTCATCTGGCACCAGTCAGCACTGTGCCACAGATTCGAGAGTGGGGATATCCCCACTGGACACCTAGTGGGTGAGCATGCAAACCACATGGACAATCATAGGACCTGGGGGGGCATGGTCAGAGGTGACACGGGTAGTGGCCTGCATGGCCCGGGGCAGGCTGATGCTGATCACTAAACTAACCTCCACCCTCTACACATAGGTGACAGTGGATACCCACTCCATCCCTGGCTGCTCACACCCTACCGGCGGCCTGTGACCCCATCACAGCAACGCTACAATGAGGCACAAGCCACCACATGTAATGTCATCGAGCAGGTGTTCAGGATGCTGAAGGCATGTTTCCATTGCCTGGACACCTCCGGCGGTGCCCTGCAGTACAGTACAGTCCCTCAAAGCCCTGCGGGCTATTCCTGGCCTGTTGCATCCTGCACAACATGGCCAACGAATGTGGGATAGCCGTACAGGTCGAAGAGGAGGACAGCGATGGGGACGATGAGGACGCCGGTGATGATGGTGATGGGCATCTCCCCTTGGCCGACGGGACCCTCAACTGCTCCAGCTGGCACAGCTGCACCGGGACACCATCACGGAGGAGCACTTCAGCCAACCCAGGTAAGTCATGAGGCCATGCGCAACCACCAGTGGCTAAGGCACAACCCACAACCACGCATGGACAAACACCAGGGGTGCATGCCGTCAAGGGAAGTGGCCGGGCATGGAACCACACACACAACCAGGGATGGGTGAGGTCTAACATGCCACGAGGACAGACACACACACGTGCACACACACACACAATGCACCAAACTTGCACAAAGGGTAGGAGGCACACCGACCCAGAACGCCACCCCTAGCCACACACATGTCCACAGACCACCACGCCCACTGCCTGTCCATGTGCATGTGTCAGATGCTGAGCACCATTGCACATTGGTGTACAACACAATGCAGGCATCATCATGCACACGCAACTGTGGACAGCAGCTGGGAGGGTGTGCAGATGGACTGTGTGTCCGCGTGCAGGGCTGGGTACCCACCCGTGCACTGCCCACTGAAAGACACAATGCACACAGGGCAGCACCAGACAGTAGCCATGTTGGGAGACAGGTCATTCACGTGACACAGTGCCCCAGCCACCATGGATGCATGGCAGCCCTGCCGAGACCTGCCAGCACTGACAGACTGACCACTGGCCTCATGGGGTGGCACCGATGGTCCCCCCAGGGGTTCTACTGTGTGAACGTGACCATGCTTACGCAGGGGTCTGCAGCACACTGAACATGCCTGTGCCAGGTGTGCTTGGGATGCCCACAGCTGAACCCGGTGTCGACAGGGAGGGTGTCGCATGACGCCAGGAATGGGGGTGGACAGTGTACTGCATGGTGTCCTCAACGCATGGGCACATGAATGTGTGCCCATTGTGGCCATGACAGCAGTGAATGCCTGTGCATGCCTGTCAATGGCAGCGGTCACATCTTCCCGCAACTGGTCCATCCCTGTCAGGATCAGAGCAGTGTCTCTGCTGTGATGCGCCTCTGCCCACTCCAGAGCTGCACGCAGTGCATCCACCAATGTTGCAAGCCTCATCTGCTGCTGGACTGATGCTTGCAGTAGCTGGGTGTGCTCATCCAAGAGGTCATCTGCCTCCTCGGCATCCTGTCCCTCAGGGTGTGCGAGGCCCTGATGCTCAGCACCCCGTGAGGGTGGGCGCTGCGCACCAGGACCAGGTCTGGGCATGTCCACAGGTGGTGCACAGATGCCGCCACTGGACCCTGTACCCCAAAGCCCATTGGCCAACCGCTGATGCTGCCCCTCCGGCTGCCGCTCCCCAGGACTCTGTGGTGCCACCGCAGTGGCCGCAACAGTCCCACTGTCCTGAACAAACACCAGTGCTGCCCCACTGGCACTGACAGGCACAGGCTGGGTCTGTGCTGACACGCAGGCCTCCATGGCTGCACCACCCACAGCCATGGCCACGATGTTACCTGATGTGTGGCCATCCCGTGGCACACATGTGTCACTGCCCATGCCATTGGCGACATCATCATCAGTGATGGACTCAGCACCGGCCTGTGTCACAGCATGCTGGCATCTGTGGATGCTGTCATGCTGGGACACGGGCAGGGCTTCCTCCACACCTGTTACAACATCAGTGTGGACAGCCAGGCAGGCCCACTGTCGCACTGAGCCACGTGTACCTGTGGAGGTGGATGGGCCCTCCTCCATCTCCAACTGACTGTCCTCAGTGGACAGGCCTACCACGCTGACCCATGCAGATGCTCAGGATCTGTAAGGGAAAATAAAGTTGCATTACTGCATGTGACCTACCCTGCCCCCCTCCATAGACAGACCATGACTTACCATACAGTGATGGGCCACCACCCATCTGGAAGCCACCACCCAGAACACCCTCAATGGCACTACGCTGCATGCTTCCAGCAATCCTCTCCTCCTGTGGGATCAGGTGTACCACCTCTGGCTGTCTCCCACCTGTCGCAGCTCATGCTGCCCTCATGGCAGCCACCTTCTCCTTTATCTTCCTCCTGTCTGTGCCCATCTTCTTCTTGCACTCCTGCATGGAGCACTGGTGGCCGCCATGCAGGTTCACAGCACATGCTACCTCCTCCCATGCAGCAGCATGGGCTTGAGGTGTTCCCTGACGTCCACTGAGAAGCAGCTCCTGATCCAGGTAGGCCTCAAACAGGGCTTTGGTTTCGGCCTTGGTAAAGTTAGGCCTCCTCCTTCCCCCACTACTGTGTTCCTCCTCTTCCACAACTTGCTCGGTCATTATTTAGCCTGTAAGAATGGCAGTTGTTACCTGTGACTGTGCAGTCCCATGCATGTCCCTAAATCCACAGTCCACACTCCCAAACAGCATGCCACTCACCAATAGACTGCAGTAACCAACTATGGCCACTGCAGCCCAATGTCACACTTTTATAGCGCAACTCATGCAAATGAGGCGAGGCGCAACTTTAAGTGGATGCAAATTGCAGTGCTGCACCATTGCATGGCTGATTAGCTGTTTTGCATATGATGGCTGAATATTGCGCTGTTGCGCTTTGCACAATTGTGTTGAATGTGCTGAGCCAATGGCGCAGTTCTGTGACATGTGTAGTACACACCTCACTGCGCATGCCCGGGTTGCTGATGCAGGCATCTGCTGTGCTGCTGACATGCTGTGCATGGGAAGTAATGCAGGGCACAGCCACCATTGTGCCAGTGGTGCTATAGCGATGTTCACCTACATGGCGCTGTGGCACTGGGCCATCATAGGCGCACTGGGGCAACAGCGCGGTAGGCTGCTACTGGCAGTAGCACACAGGCAGCCAATCATGCTACACGCATTGGGTTCCAATGGTGCTGTGCGTGCCCGTGCACCAGAGACCCTTGACCCTGTGCCTGACCCTTGCCCCCTAGGCGCCATTCATCAGGCATGGGTGCACCATTATCGCGCTGTTCAGTGACAGCGTGATAGAGAATGGCTGGGCTGTACCGCACAGCATCTGCACATGGGGAGCCACACTGCAGAGTGCCATATTTGCAGACTGAGCAGAGAGAATGGCAGGCAGGAGGGCTGCTCAGTGGATGCAGTTGGAACTGGCCAACCTAGTGGCCATAGTGGAGCCACACCATGGACCACTGTTCAGGGAGGCACCCCTGAACAGGTCCAGGATCCAGGTATGGGAGGAGGTGGCCACTGCACTGGAGGAGGCCACTGGATGGGGGAGAAGTGTGGAGCAGTGCCACCATAGGTATGGCAACCTGTGGCGGAGGAAGTCGGAGCTGCTTGCCTGCCTGCGGGGACGTGCCAGGAGGGGCACAGTGCCACAGCCAGGTAGGTGTTACATCAACACTCTTTTATCTTCCATATGGGTATCACGGTTGTATGTGTCCAGCACATGGGGGAGGGAAAATCCGGGGTTGGCTGTGGTGGTGTTATCAGGGTGTGGGGTGGGTGGGTCTGGCTGGGTGGGAGGGCACACACCTGGGGGCATGGGGGCTTTGCTATGGGATTGTACTGATGTTCCTCTCTCCATGTTTGCACCACAGGCCTGAAGGAACAGCACCTGGCCCATGAGCTGCGGCACAATGAGGAGGAGAGGGAGGCCAGGTGGGGCGAGGGTCCACAGCACCCAAGGGACCGGCCTGATGATGGTGAGTGCCATACTGCCATGATTACTATTGCATGCTGTGTAACAGGGTGGGCAGCGAGGCATGGCCACCATCCATCGACACCACTGCCATGCATGCAACTTGTTACAGTCATCACTGTCCAGTGGCAATGCATGTCTGGGAGTGCGTTGATGGTGGTCCATGCGTACACTGGTTACATGGCTGTGCCACTGCCTTTGCACCACATAGCCATGTCACTAAATGGCCACAGTGGTGCTGTGCGTGACTTGGCCAGTGGGTGTGTGCAGCATTCAGCATGGCTGTATGCGCCTGGGTGGGCAGGTCATGTGGACGTGATCAATGTGGGTGGTCACACACCATCACAGAGGTATGTCCCACGGCCGTATGCCATGAACAGTGGGTGGGCTGTATGGGGCTGTGCATTCATACCTATTGACTGTGCTCCCTTGTCCTAGGTACAAGCCAGCTCCAAGACATCAGGGAGGCACTGTGGGAGATCCTGCAGGTGGTGAGGGCATGACTAGATATCCTTCACAGGATAGATGAGACTGGGGTCCTGAGGAGGCACAGGCAGCGAAGCAGCCAAAGCGGGGAGCGGTGCTCCCATTAAGAGTTCCTCTGCCCCTGATATCCCCTACCCCCCTGGACCCACCCTCACACCCCTCCTTTCCTGTCCCATTTGTCCACCTCTGCCCAGTACCCACCCCCACCTTGTTCGTAGCCCTCCCCCCCACCTTGTATATATTGTTGTAAATAGTTAACTTTTATATGTTGTTTTAATACAGTTATTTTGATATGAATACTGTGGTGGTCTCTGATTTGCAGTGGGCTGTAGGTGCTCAGCTGCAGTGGTGTGCATGGTGTCAGGGGTGATGCAGTCATGGGTATGTGTGTGTGTTTGTGTAGAGGTGACTGTGGTGTGGGGGTAGCTATCAGTCAGTGTCTGTGGTGTGTGTGTGTTGTGCCCTGTGCACTGGATGATTGTGTGCAGTGGTCCATGGTGCATGCTCTGTGTCCATGGCACCCCTATCAGCCCATCCATGGCCTGTGCAGCTGACACCCATGCATGTCTGTGACCTGCATGGTCTGCTGGCATGTCAGTGGTGGCAGTCCATCCAAGGCAGCCACTGTACCCATCACACTGCTGGGTTGCCTCCTGTCACTGGTGTGGTGCATGTCTGCCTTGGGTGACACTGTGGTCTCCACAGTTGTTGACCCACCTCTATGCTGTGGCTTGTGTGTGTTGCAGGGGATGTGCACCACTTTCTGTGACTTGTGCTCTGGGAAAATGCTGATGGCGTACAGGTCCACAGTGCCTGCACAGGGTGGCTGGCACTCCAGTGCCATGGAGGACTGTGGGTTGTGTGTACACAGTTTACCTGGGCCCACGTTAGGGGCTTGGTTGCCCCGCCACTGCGTCCCTGTGTTGTTGCGCCCTTGGGTATGGGTGGGTGTCTGTCCATGTACTGTGTGGCATCTGGTGTGGTGCATGCTTCCATGCACCACTGTGGGTGTCTGTGCTGGCTGTTGTGGCCAGTGCTGGGTCAGGGTGTGTCATTAGGAGACTGTGCAGGGTGCTGTACCACTGGTGGTGGTGTCTGGGGCATGCCCTGTCCCTTGTGGGGTACCTTGTGTGCCGACGCATGGTTGGTCTCTCAGCAGTACCTTGGGGGGGCTGTGCATGGTGGCACTGTGTATGCTGTTGTTGCATCACTGTGTGCTGCCACCCACTGATGGGTGCTCATGGTGGGGCTGCCTTGCATAGTTCTGTGGTGCACATGGTTGCAGTGTCACAGTGGGGGTGGTGGCATGCATGGGGTTTCCTGCAGTGGTGGACGTGGCTTCTGGGCAGGGTGTCTAGGGGTTATACAGTGCAGGGTGTGCTCTGCATTGGGGAGATGGTGTGTCATGGGGTGGTCAGCCCTCCTTGTGTGCCAGTCACAGCTTGCCGGGGAGTGTGATGGGGCAACATGGCCCAGCTGTGGGTTGGTTGCTGGTCTCCATGGGCCAGTGGTTATTCCAGCCCTTCCCCAGTTGTGTAGTGCATGGGGTGTGGAGGGACAATGTCTGCTCTGCTGTGTGTTCCTGTGCCCATCTGTGGCATGGGTGGTGGGCCCCTACCTCCCTGGTTGTACAGTTGCATTGCCCTGCTGGTGGGGGACATCCCTGGTTGTGCTATGGCGCCTCTGGACTGCTCAGCTGCACATCCCTTGTTGTGCTATGGCGCATCTGATCTGCTCAGCTTCCCCTCCCTAGTTGCGCTTGGCGCAGGTGGTGTGATATTCAGTCGTCGGCTGTAGGCGCAGTTTGGCCTGCTTACTTTTTGAATATCGCGCCTCTTGCACATGGGCGCAATGGACTTGCTCTTGCTCCTGCTATTGCATACTTTTTGGGCACAGTTTGAATATCTGGACCAAGATGTATTTACAAAAGAAAGGTACTGCCATGGTGCAGCCACGGCTGCAAATTTATCATTATCACCATCATCATCATCACGGTTTATTGTGTCAGTTAAAACACTTTTACAATGTACAAAACACACACAAATAAGTTATAGCTATCTCTAAAAACAAGGGATTTGTTATAAATACAATAAATATAGTCTATACAATATGGATTCTAGCCTTAACTTTCTTAACCGCAAAAAAATATTTATCAAGCCTTTCAATGGACCATACATTCTCCGTATGAAAAAGTATATGCATTAGATCACTCTTATCAAGTAAATACATTTCATTCAGAAAAGGACCCAACCAGTAAACACAGAGTTTTTCATACCAACTACAATCCCACAATATATGCTGAAGGTCTTCTATACCCCCTCTCTCACAATCACAGTTCTCACTTGATATTCCAATTTCCCTGTATCTATAATTCAAAACATTGCTAGGAAACTGTTCAAATTTATAGCAAATAAAGTTAATACAAAGTTCTGGATTAGTTAGCATTTCTAAATACTTCTTAAAACCATGGCTATAATTATTAATAGCGAACCATCTGGAGTACCGAGATCCAGCTATCTCATCCAAATCAACATAATTCCAGTAGTTTACCAATTTCATTTGCATATATTTCTTATATTTGGGACTAATAGTAATTCCTTTGTCCATGGCTTTTTTAAAGTACAACAGCTTATATTTTTCCAGCCTTACCAAGACTGAATTAAATCAAAAGGGGGTTTTATATCCCAGGTTTTGCCAAGATTCTTTCTCAATTAAGCACCTTTTGACAAGTACTGTATATCATCATTTTTACTGGTCACCCTCAACCAAAAGTTTAACTTTCTTGTATCTATTAAGGCGTTGATGTTGATCAGTCCCAGTTCCACCCCAAGATAAGAAGAAGGGCAGGAGTGGCCAAGTGTTAATAGTCTCCTCAATAATTTATACACTGGAACCATTAATTTATTAGGATCTCTAATGTCCCAAACTTCACTACCGTAAAGTAATTGGGCTTCCATCTTAGAGCGAATAACCTGAATCAATGGGCGAATAGTCAATCCACCATATAAATAATTAAATTTATTTAGACCTGTCACTGTTTTTTTTATTTCTGGACAGTCACTTCCTGATATTTAGACCAATTTCCACGTTGTTGTACTGTAACACCCAGATACAAATATTCATTTACCATTTCTATTTGCTCTGTCCCCATGAACCAGTGTCCTGTAAACTTTTTATTTCCAATAACCATTGTTCTTTGTTTTATTCACATTAATCGCTAGTTGAAATATGGTTGATTGTTTATAAATACAATCTATGGCTGCAAATTACATGAATATCTACATGTCACAATGGGAAAACCAGTTTGTTTAAGGGGATGTTAACCCTTTCCTGTCCAAGATAGATCTATACAAGGCATATATAGATTATTTACTATTTGGGAGGGGACAGTTGATGGGTGCAGCAGTTTGTTATGTGTTTAAAACACACCAATGGGAATTCAAAAATGTCTAATGACGTTTGATCTTTTTTTTGTATATAAATGTTTTATTAAGTTTGTGCACAACGAAAACAAATCATAGAGCTATACAAAGAGAACATACAACAGTTAACTCCAAGCCAAAAAAGACATACAGTAATAAGAATTAACAAAGAACATTAATATACCACAAAGATGGATAAGATCCAGTTCAGCACTATACCCAGAAAAAAAGTCTTTAAATTTGATCAGAGATTTTATAACACACAAATGTTATTGAACAGCATAAAACAGAAGGTAACAGGAAAATAATGATGGTGATGAACCATGGCAGCACCTTATCAATGTCTGTTAAACCCATAATAATTAAAGAGACCATAAACGTGATCTACATAGAGAGCCTGCAATGTCTCACCATAAACATGTAGTGAAGAACTAAGAACCCACAGAAGCCGATTAGGGTTTAAATAAACTTAGATACCCCAAGATACCCAAACCAGAGTCCCCATGATGACTGAAAAACTTATCATTTTCTTTTCCTCCAAAATAACATATGTTGGTAAGATGCAGTTTGTGACAAGACCTGTTACCATTTCATAAAATTGGGGATAGAGGTTAACATCTATTTTTGCACAGTTAGCCTCTTAGCTGCTAATGCTGCCAAATACAAAATCAATCTGTACTTCAAAGCTGGTTGGCTAAGCAAATATGAGTCTCCAAGGATCCAGAAACAGGGGGAGTGGGGTAGGGGTATACCAAGAGTACTCTCCATAAAATGTATAATTTTCTCCCAACAGACCCTGAGTAAGGAACAGTCCCATAAAACATGATATATGGTCCCTGGTTCCTCTGCACACCTCCAGCAAATATTAGCATTTCCCAGACCCATCAATACTAGTCAACCGACTATACAAGTATACATGTATAGGACTATACTAGTCCTATACAAGTGACTTAAACCTTTCTTTTGGATAAGCCTTAGTCGTGGTGAGGCCCAATGTGTTTCAACCCAGCAACAGGCCCAATTTTCTTCTGTAATGGGCAACTGCAACTCAGAGGACCACTTAAACCTGTGAATTTCCCAGTTAGGTAAGTACAATACCAGTAAAATCTTTTAGATATATACAGGTATATATATATATATTTATAAAATGGATAGGGAAATTGCTGCTCTTTTATTGGAGCCTGAGCACCACATGACCGTGCGTATATCAGAGCGCGACCGCACACCTGCACTTTTACCCCCCCTCCAAAACAATTTTGACATTTTATAAGATAGATATACCACTCTGAGGTGTGCAGTCGTGCTCTGATATGCACACCCTTGGGCGGTTGACGCACCAAGGCGTGCGATATCACACCACCGCACACCTCAGAGGGGATATCTATTATATATCTATATATATATATATATATATATATATGCATAACATACATACATACAGTATATACATATATATATATATATGTATATATACAATATATATATATATATGTGTATATATATATATATATATATATATATATATATATATATATATATATATATGACTTGTCTAACCCTTAGAGAGCAGAGACCATCTTTGCAGCTGTTTAATCAGGTCTGTTCTGTGTAACATAACATTTTTTGCGAGCCAAGTTTGAAATACATGCCACAACTGCAAGTACCTCCATAAATCTCTTGGGGATAGATCATGCTCCTGCTGTAGAAAATTAAAAACCTTAAGTACTCCTGTTTCTGGATCAAAGAGATCCCCCCAACTTGAATGCCTTTGGAAGCCTATGTAATCCAATGGATCTGAGAGCCTCCAACCTGAATCCTAAGACTGTTCCATAGAGGTTCAAATGGACCCATATAATTAGAATTCCATTTAAAAATCTTCATCAACTTTTTCCAGCACTGTTGTGTAAATGTTATAGAAAGGGTGAGCATATTAGGGCATAAATAAGAGTCTCTAAATAATACTAAGAGTGGTATATCACCTACTAATGCCTGTTCAATATCCACCCATAACGGGGAACATGTAAATGAGGAGGATAACCAATGAATTGCATGTTTCAAACCTAACTGCACATGATAAGCCCAAGGCCAGGGCATATTTCAACTACCTTTCAGGCCAGGGGCCCACAGATTTTCCTAGCAAACCTTGGAACACACCCCTCCCATTTAAAATTAGAAAGCAAGTCATACATTTTGTCCCATAGTCCTGAGGAAATAATCAGGGGTAGACTACTGAAACAGTAGAACAGTTTGGGGAATGCTATTAACTTTATTGCTGCCGCCCTGCCCGGAAGAGTCAAATGTAATTTTGTCCATCTATTAAAGTCCAAAGACATATTGGTTAACACTTCCAGAATATTTTTAAAGGCCATTTCATACACATCCCTTGAAATAAACATACCTTAATACCATCTTCCACCAGGAGACCACTTCAAAGACAGCAAATATATAGAAGCCCATTTGGATCACCTCTGTAGAGGGGTAAAATCTCCATTTTAGCTCAATTTACCTTCAGGCCTGATATGGCACTAAATGAAACAAAAACTTTTCAGGTAATAGATAAGGAGGTTTCAACTTTAGAAAGTAACAAAAGCAAATCATCAACATACAATAATGTAGAAAAAGATCAAGTGCCCACGCTGATACCATGTGATGCCGAATAGCTGCATTTAAGGGTACCATAGCTAATAAAAACAACAAAGGGCTTAGTGGGCATCCCTGCCTAGTGCCATGAAATAAGTTAAAAGGTTCTGATAATATACCATTTGCTAATACTCTGGCCTTTGGGGAGGTGTACAAACAACAGACTCACGATTGAAAGGCTGGACCAATGCCCATCACTGAGAGGGTATAAAATAAATAATTCCATTCAGTGGAATCAAAAGCCTTCTCTGCATCAATTGCTACTATGGCCGCTGACTCAGGACTCCAGTAGCAATCTGAACGAGGTCTATCACTGCCCAGAGGTTATCACTGCCCTGCCTGCCCTTCATAAAACCGGCCTGAGATTTGTGTATTAAAAATGGAAGGGCCATTTCCAACCGAAATGCCAACATTTTTGCTAAAGTTTTACAGTCCACATTAAGCAATGATATAGACCTATAGTTAGTACATAAAGTCAGATTTTTATTGGGCTTAGGCAGGACAGTGATAGTAGCCTCCCGCATGGATGGAGACAAACAGTGGACCGCTCTAATATGTCAAAAAAGTTCAAGAAGGTGGGGTAAGAGTTCCATCTGAAAGGCTTGATAAAAATCTACTGAGACAATACAGTCCTGGAGTGTTACTCGCAGTCAGCCAGTTGAATCTCAGCAAGGAATATGTCCTCATCTAAGGCCAGAGCAGCATCCAATGATAAACATAGCAATTTAAGCCCTGCAAAGAATGAGTCAAATTCACATTGGGAAGGGGAAATAGTGGAGGCATACAGAGTCTGATAGTATTCTTTAAATAGGATTGAAATGTTTTGTGGTCTACTATGTGATCTCTTTCATTCTTTAAAAAGGGGATCTGTGTTTCCATCCATTTTCTCTTCAACCAATGGACCAACAATTTCCCAGTCTTATTCTCTGATTCCCAATAGGACTGCCACATAAAAAAACAAGACCCATGAGGCCTGTTGTTGGTAGATAGTGTTCAACTTATATTAAAGGTCCAAAAGTTCTTGAATCTGCTTGGTTTGTGAACATAGATTGCATGCCATATGCAGTTGACTCGGCCTTCTTCAGCTCTGGCCCCTCTGTAAGTATAATACAAGGACAGCTTCAAGAAGATTATACAAAATTGACTCAGTGGTTAATTCAGAATAAGTTGCAACTGAATGGAAAGAAAACAAAGGTAACATAGAGGTTCGTCAGAGAGGAACTAGAAGGGGGACAGGATCAGATCTACAGTACAGTAGCTTCTTGTTTTACATTGTTTTTCGTGGATTCTACTTGGTAGAATGTTATTTCTTTTCTTTCTTACTACTAAGGGGCTAGCAGGGTATTGTTTGGGGCTGTTGGAATTTTGAAACCTGTTTTGGTAGCTATAAGTGGGCTCATTTGTTTGGTTCACTGTGTGGCAGGCTGCATTTGTAGAGGCCTATTTCTTGTTTTAAACATAATTGGTGTAATTTAACTGGGTCTGTTTCTTTGAATTGAGACCTATATCTTTTAATTCCAAGCCTATTTTGATGTGTTGTTGGTGAAGCTGTTTGAATTGGAGTCCTGTTTCTTTGGGTAGCAAACCTATTTTGGGGGCTTTGAGTAGAATTGTGATTCATTGTTGCTGGCTTCACTAGCTGCAAAGTTTGAGTGCACAGTGGGGGAAGGGTGCTGATGGTCTGACCAGAGGCCTCAGCTACCTGATTGTTTCTGGAAGACTTGGGCGGTCCCACCCCCCCAAACTCCTCACCCCACCCACCCCTGGTCCATTATTTCCTTTATACTAGGGGTTCTGACATCACTTCCTCAAACCGGCAAAGGACATGCACCTGTCGTAGCAGAAGCAGACATCCAGGAAAGGAACAGCAGCAAGTGAAGTGGTGACTGCTCTCTCAGTGGAAGGGAAGTAAATGCAAATCTAGTAGCTTTTATTATTACTTCTTCGCATTGGTATTGCATTGGGAAAAGGAGGAGTAGGAGTTTGAAGAAGGTTGTGCAATGGCTACTTAAAGTCTCTTTTTGAGTGTGGAGAGGAAGGATAGGAATATAAAAAGCAGTTGCTCAATATATCTAAACGTGTGCAACAAAGGGGGTAAGGGAAATAAAGAAAAGAATGTTTTGCACTGATAGAGGGGGAGAGGGGAGACTTGGGGGAGTGTTTGGTATCCTGCATCTGGAAGGGTGGGGGGTCGCTGGTGGGCAACGACAACAATGGGTAGGGTGGTAGGCTGCAACAACTGCTTGCACCAATCTTTCTAAACATTGCCTGGAGTGTGGGAGGATGTTTAGTGTGCAACCATAGAGAAAAACTTAGAAAGGAGATTGAGGGTCTGCAGGAGGAACTAAGACAGGCAAGGCAGATTGGGGGTGGGTTTAGCATATTACTGGAGGGAGGAAGAAGGGGCGATGAGGGTTGGTGATTTAAGCCAACATTGGTGAGGATAGGGTCAGAAGAAGGGAAGCAGAGACAAAGGGGCCCAGGCCAGGAAGAACAATTGCCGGGGAAACCAGGTCAGGAGACAAAAGACAAATGGAAGGAGGAGATAGGGACTTGTGAGGGGAGGCAAAGAAGTGGCAAAAGTCATGGAGTGGAAAGGAGAGAACAGGTTACTATGAAGAGAGAAGGAGTGGGCATTTGTGAAGGGTCTTCAGAAAACAGCTGTGCACTGCTAGAGAGGAAGAAAGTGGAGGAGGGAAATGATGAAATTAGAGGAGTAATTGATAAATGCTTGGACCAAACTGGAGCGGGGGGAAGTTCTGCTGGGAGAATTGCACAGAGGTAAAAGGGGGAAATAATGTGCAGGAGGAAGAAGAGGAGCTGGAAATGAGAGAGGGAGATGAATGGAAGCAAGCAGGGAGTAAGAGGGTTGGAATCTTAGTGCTGGGGGATTCAATACTAAGAGGAGTTAGGTGGGGTAGCGCGGGGGAGAGGCATAGTCGCATTTGGGTGGAGGCCATGCAAGGAATGACAGCGGAAAGGGTGGGACAGTCTGTTCTGAAATAAGCTAGAAGGGGTAGGGACAAGCCTCATTTAATTATACATCTTGGGAGAAGTGACCTGGCTGACAAGACAGTAGATATAGTCCAGAGGAGGTTTGAGGAACTAGCACAATTATGTGAGGGGGCAGGAAGATCAGTAACTTTTTCTGAGATACTTCCGGTGCCAAAGGCAAGCACAACAAGAAAGCTGAGAATAGAGGAATTTAACGGATGGCTAAGAACCTGGTGTTGTGCTAAAGGGTATGGGCTATTGGGGGGTGGGAGGGACCTGGGAGGACAGTAGTCTCTATGCCAAGGACAGACTACACTTGAGTGAGGAGGGAAAGAACGTGTTGAAACAGAGGATGGAAGAGTATATAGAGGAAGTTGGGAATTTAATCTAGGAGTGGGGGGTGGCAGTTGGGGAAGAGATATGCAGAGACCACAGGTTGGGAAATCATATGAGCTTACCCCCCATAACAGTGACAAAGGACAAATGGCAAGTACTATTGGTGATGCTAGGAAAGGAGGGCAGGATGGGGGGGGGAAGGGTGGAAGGTGGTTACTCTTAATGCTAGGAGCCTTGGGAGGAAAACTGCAGAGTTACAGGTTCTCATGGCAGAGGAGGTGGACATTGCACGCCATCACGGAAACATGGGCCACCAATATAATGACTGGGGCCTGTCTGTACCAGGGTACAGGTTATTTTGTAGGACAGGGTGATTGGGAAAGGAGGGTGGCACTATATGAAGGAAGGACTGAAGTGTGTAAGGAGGGAAGGGAGAGGGTAGTACAGAGTCACTTTGGTGCAAATCCAGCATTCCAAGAATAGGATTCATAGAATGGGAGTGGTGTACAGGCCACCATCTCAGATGGATGAGTTAGACAGGGAACTAGCGGGACAGATCAGGAGGACCTGCGAGAAGGGTAGTGTGGTGATTGTGGGGGACTTCAACATGCCAGGAGTGGACTGGAGCACCCCAACAACCAGGAACAGATGGGAGCAGGTACTGCTGGATGCCTTCCAGGACAGCTTCCTGCTGCAAATGGTCAGTGAACCAACCAGGTTAGGGAATACCCTTGACCTTGTGCTGGCAAATGGGGACTTTGTGAGAGAACTTACAGTGGAGGAACCGCTGTCAGGGAGTGACCACCACTCAGTATGGCTCACATTGGATATGGGCAAGGAAGGAGTGGAATCTGACACAAGAGTGCTGGACTTCAGGAGGGCTGACTTTGGGAGGATGGGGAAGTGGTAAAGGGTACCTGGCCAGAATTCAATCTAGTATGGATACTAACCAAGGTGGGAGCTCATAATGCTGGGGATAGTGGAGGCAACCAAAACCTGCTGCAAAGCCCAGAGCAAGAATGCTAGGGCTAAGAAACTGAGCTGGTTGAGCAAGGAGGTCATGGAAAGGTAAGGAGGAAAAGAGCTGCCTTTAGGAAGTACAAGAAAACAGGGAGGGGAAGGACAGAGAGTACTTGACAGAGTGAAGGAGGTGACAAGGGCAGTAAGGGAGCCAAAGCATCTCTGGAACTCAGGCTGGCACAAGGCATTAAGAAGGGAGAAGGACTTCTTTAAAGTACATCAGAGCGAAAAGGAGCTATAAGGACCACATAGTAAGGATTAGGAAGGAGGGGGGTTGGGTGGAAGCAGGGTACGATAAGGCGGAAGCACTAAATGAGTACTTCTGCTCAGTATTTACTAAAGAGAAGGGGGGGTGACACCCAAGGTGGGAGAAATGGTAGAAATGGCGTGGAAGTGGTGACAGATGGGGAAATCAAGGAGGGCAGAGTTCGAGAGGGTTTGAAGGCACTGAGGGTGGACAAGGCACCAGGACCAGATGGCATCCACCCCAAGGTAATGAAGGAGCTGGCAGAGGTCCTTGCAGGACCTTTGACAGACCTATTTAATGCCTCACTACATTCGAGGTGTGTACCTCAGGACTGGAGGATGGCTCATGTGGTGCCCCTCCACAAGAGTGGCCCCAAGGATGAACCGGGAAACTACAGACCAGTGAGCCTCACATCCATCATGGGTAAGCTAATGGAGACTATCCTGAAGGAGAGGCTGGTGGCCCTCCTAGAGGCCAAAGGACTACAGGACAGCAGACAGCATGGCTTCATCGTGGCAGATCCTGCTAAACCAACCTGGTGGAGTTCTATGACTGGGTAACTAGGCAACTGGACAGGGGCCATGCAGTGGATGTCCTGTATCTGGACTTCCAGTAAGGCATCTGACTCGTGCAACATGGAAGGCTGGGAAGGAAGTTAGTAGGCACAGGGGCGGGTGCAAAGCTGGTGAGATGGGTAGGAAACTGGCTGCAGGGAAGGCAACAGAGGGTGGTGGTGGGTGGGAGCTCTCACACCCAAGGGCAGTGATGAGCGTGTCCCACAGGGCTCGGTGTTGGGACCAGTGTTGTTTGGGATATTCATTGCAGACATATCATGGGACATCAAGAGCAAGATCAGTCTGTTTGCTGATGATACCAAGGTTGGCGCGGTGGTGGATGACCTAGGGGGATGGCAGGGGTTTCTGGATGATCTGGCAAAGCTTGAAACCTGGTCAGACACCTGGCAACTGGAGTTTAATGCCAAAAAGTGCAAGGTGCTGCAATTTGGAATGAAGAACCCAAGGAGGAGTTACCAGCTAGGGGGAGTGCAGCTAGCCCAGACAGAGGAGGAGAAGGATCTGGGTGCGCTCATTTCAGGGTCAATGAACAACTCGGCACAATGTAGGAAGGCAGCTGCAAAGGCCAACAAAATGCTGGGTTGTATTGCAAGGGGTATATCCTCGAGGAGGGAGGAGGTGATTCTGCCACTGTATAGGTCATTAGTTAGACCACACCTGGAGTACTGCGTGCAGTACTGGCGTCCGTATCTGAAGAGGAACATTAAGTTACTGGAGGGGGTGCAGCGCAGGGTAACAAAGATGATCAAGGGGCTGGGGGACTTATCATACAACAGGAGGTTGAAGGAGTTGAACATGTACTCACTGGAGGACAGTAGAGATGGGGTGACATGATTGAAACCTTTAAATACTTGAAATGAATAAACAAGATGGTTACAGAGGGGCTGTTCAAAGTAAGGGAAGGGAGGGCCACCAGGGGCCATGATACGAGACTGGAGCGAGGAAGGTTCAGGAGGGAGATGAGGAGACACTTTTTTACAGAGAGGTTGGTGGCTAGGTGGAATGCGTTACCTGCAGAAGTGGTATGCAGTAGAACAGTGGACTGCTTCAAATGAGGATGGGACAGGACAAGGGGGAGGGTTAATGAAGGGGAAGGGTGGAAGGGAGGGGCAGCTGCAGAATAAGGGGTGCTAGCTGCACATTCGAGCAGACTTGATAGACCTCTAGGCTATTATCTGCTGGCAAATTTCGTATGTTCGTACATAGGAAGAAGACCTGTGCATCTTGGGCAGCAATGGGGACAAGATTTCTGGGGTAACCTGATTTAAGTATCTAGGTGTATATCATGACCGTACCTTGAGTCTACTTGGACATCTAGATAAGATCAGTAAGAAAATACTGTAGATCCGAAACTAGCGTTCTTATAAAGAAATATCAATGCGTTAACTGATGAGGCTAGAACAATAATAGCCAAACAAATACTAATACCAATTTTAGATTATGGGGCAGTTCTGTTTGTAAATCAATGTGGTACATTTATTTCAAAATACCAGATGAATTTGAATAACATTTGTAGGTTTGGTCTGAGGGCTCCTACAAGGACCCATTATTGTCAATTGTACAATAGAATGAAAATTCTGCCTCCTTTGCAGAGAATAGAATATCACGCTGCTGTGTTTGCACAGAGGATTTACCAATGCACATTACCGCAGTGTTTGTTTAAAAAAATTATTAAATATTAGACACCTTATTCAACAAGGAATGGTACAGATATGTTGTTTTATCCAAATTCTATAAAACTGGCTACACGTAAGCATTCTTTTACCTGGTATGGTCCCACCTTATTAAACGGGTTAACAGCAATAATCAGGATTGTACATACTGTAACTCATAGCAGTTTAAGAGACTTTTGAGAGCACATTATGATAAATCCAATTCCTGTACTTGTAAATTAACTTGTATATTTGTCTACTGTTTGTGATGTTTATTGTTGTATGTTAAGTGTTGGGCATGACTGAAAAAGGACTGTACCCAGTTCACCTCCTGGTTTAAAAAGGAAAAAAATGAAAATGAAATTGAATTGTCCAGTGGCGTTTGGTAAATAGCTTCCTCCAAGACTTTAATGTTAGCAGTTAAAGTAGATATTTCCTGGTTCAATATTTTATACTCTTTAGAAGTATATGCAATTACCTTATCTCTAATGAATGTTTTGAAAAGCATCCCAAAGAACAAAAGCGGATATGTCGGGAGTGACATTAGTTTAAAAATAAAAACAAATTTCAGCCTTTAACCACTGTTGCAATCCCTCAGAACACAAAAGGGCAGGGTTTTTAAACACCAACGAGGAGATTTGGGAACACTGCCTTTTGGTACCCAGACTAAATTAACAGGGGCATGATCCAAAATTACTGTAGGGGATAAGACCACATCCAACACATTAGAAAAGAGGGGGAGCTACCTAATGAAAAAATCTAACCTACTACAGGTATGAAATCTGTTTGAATGAAAAGAGTACTCTTGATCCGTAGGGTGTAATAATCTTCAATAATCCACTAAATTAAACTCCAAGCACATCTGAGTCAACAGTGCTCTAGAATGCTGGTGCGAGGAGACAACCTTAGCTTGTGGGGTTCTGTCTACAAAAGGATCTAAAACAAAATTAAAATCCCCCCAACTACAGTATAACATGTGTATGAGGTTGATACCAATTCACAACAGTTTGAGCAAGTTGGGTGAAGAAATCTGGGGTATCAACGTTAGGAGCATAGATGTTTACCAGTAAGTAATTAGCTCCAAAGAGGGTTCCCAACAGAACATTACACCTTTCCCCATCCAAAGCAATTTGCTCTACTTGAAAAGGACAACCTTTTCTAATAAGTATTGAAACCCTATGTTTTTTAAAAGAATAAGTACTAGAAAATGCCATACCCACCCTCTAACCAGTTTAGATGCATCAGGCTTTAAGAGGTGAGTTTCTTGGAGAAAAGCAATACCTCACTTACTTGATCCCAAATAAGGTAACACTTTTTTATTATTTACAGGGCGATTCATACCCTGAATATTCCAAGTGACTAAATTAATATCCACCATAATAAAATATGGTACAAAAACTGCAGAAAAATAAACTGAAGAAGGCTCAAAGTGGAAATATCAATAATACATTGATAATAAGGTGGTGCCATGTATACAATATGCAAGCAATAACACACAACGAGGTGTGGGTTATCTCCTGATAAGAGCACACCCAGGTGCATCATGGGGCATGAGGCGCTTGCACCGAGTGCCTTATGCACCTGGGCGTGATCTTATCAGGAGATAACCCACACCTCGGAGTGTGTTATTGCACTTATGAAATGGGCAGAGCATTTATAAAATTGGTTCTGAAGAAATTACTAAAGTTTTAAAAGTAAAATGGCATTTATTTCTGTTTTTGTGGAGTTTTAAAGAAAACAGTCCGTTTTACTGTACAATGTGATCTGTGCATCTGTTTTCCCCTTCCCCAGTGTACACGCAAACTGTTATTTACTGATATATGTTTATTTGTTCCTATTTATTTTAGTATATGTTTCTTTACTAGTGCCTGTTTCTTTGTCTCAGTTTTTCTGCAGTCATGCTGCCCCCCACACACATACACACTGACAGAAACTCTTTCTGTTTGTTTTGCACTTGTGTTTTTTCTTTTGACATTTTTGTGCTGTTTATTTTTTTTTTTCCTTTGGTGAGTGGGCAGCATGACTGGAGCTGTATGTCTTCAGGGTGACTGGCCAGTTTCACTGGAATTGAATGTGTCCCACTGCAGTTGCCTTTGTAAGTATTTTTCAACTATGCGCTATTACGGCTCTGCAGCATGAGCGCACGTGGGATGCCGCTGATGCCTTTCTGTTTGCTGTTTCACCCTGCTCATTTTAAATTATTTATTTAAAAACTGTGGCTACCTGGCACTGTGCTGTAATGTTAAGGGAGAGGGAAAGGTAGGGCAAGGACTGAAACGCACGGGGAATAGCAAGCAGAAAAAGCGAGTGGCTGAAAGGAGGATGGGACAAATGGCAGCTGTGGAAACAAAAAATACAGGTATAATTTGATTTGTATGCTGACAAAATCTGTGCTGGCTGGAGTTTGGGCAGGATGAGGGGGATCAGCTGTACAGTCGGGGGGCAGGTGACTGTATGTAAAGGAGGAAGGGGCAGGAAGACTGAAACTCGATCACAGGGATATCGTGCTATGAGCTGTGCCAGCTTGTGTTTGTTTTTGGCTGGCACAGCTCACTGATTCTGTGGTGTCATGGGGCTCAGGACTGGAGGGTAGTGCTGGTTGGCTACTATATCATCTGATAAGGACACAGCTCAGATGATGTAGTAGCAGATCAGGATGATTAATTTTTTTAGCCCATTTTATAAAATAAGTGATGACACACATAACAACCATATCCAAGGCACAACAACAAATGCACGATAAACCAATAAATTCCCCAGCTTGACAGGCAGGAAACCTGAGAGTAGGGAGGTTACCCCTCAATCCCACTGCCAATGGGACCTTTAATCAGTTCTTAAAAGAGCAGTCATTTCCCCCAAAATCTAAACTGACTAACATCATATAGTGATGAATAACAATGTGAACAAAACACATACAACACCAAAAAAACTGTGTCAGGTATCCCATGGAACAGAATATAACCCAAAGAGGAAAAAACTGTCAAACAGGATGCAGAAAAAATGAGGAAAAAACTGTCAAACAGGATGCAGAAAAAACGCGATAAAGAAGAACTAAAGAGCCTGGCAGATGGGATATCAGGAGCTGAGAGCAGAAACCCATCCAAGTCCTCCCATTTCCCAGCAGACATAATTTTGGACATACTAGCCCCAACCACAAAAATATCACCTTACACAGTTGCCCCAAACTCCCAAGGACCAAACCTTAAAATTGGTGTGATATCATGGCTACTGTGGTGGAAATACAGCCACTGTCCACTAGGGTGAGCATCAGCAGAGAGCAGTGACTAAGACCATGGCAGCCCAAATAAATAAAAAGTGGAGCTGTGTATTATGGAAAGACAGTCAAGAAAGGTGAGCAGAGTTCATTAAATATTAAAGGTTCAAAACCTGCCCTACAGATGCAAAGAGTGCTATAAACTGTCAGCTACCTTTATATATAGAAACCAAACAACTAGTACCCGACTCCTCCCATAACCAAATTGAACAATTTCTAAAGTATTCATGTCTCTCAGTAGTCCGATGCACTCCACCTAAAACAGGGCATCACTATTAAGTCCAGGCTGCAAGCTCACCTATTGTTGTCTAAAACATCAGTGGATGAACAATTGGCTGGTGGATTGTTAGAAGCGGGGCCTGACTTGACACCCCCATATATTTCTGCAGCAGAACCACCAACAGCAGACACATTCGGAGTTGACATCAATTGCTTCAGGAGTAGAGAAGCAAGCCACTCATCCTCTATATAGTCCACTCAGTCCATGCCGCTGTTTTGTGTATCTTTCCAGTCCCTTATGGGTGACAATCTTGGATGCTTAGGATCAGGATCCAACGATCACTCCAGAGAAGTAAGTGGATGTGGATGAATGACTTAGATGGGGAGTAGTCTTCAACGATGAAGCATCCTCAGAGTCCTGCTGTTGTGGTACTCAATGATTACCAGAGGGCCACTAAAGATCTCTCTGCCATTTCAGCTCTTGAGCTGGATTCCCTTCACCCCTGAAAAGGGCAGCTACACATTGTTTAGGAGCAGACATTGAAGAGAGACCAGGGCCCATAGTGGAGGTAGAGGGGCTATCTTCTTTAAAGTTATCCTTCCCTTCTACTCCTGTGCCTTTCCCAGATGTAGCAGATCTACTGTAGTAGTCAATGAATGTGACAGCTGAGAGGGTCTGCAGTTTTCCTTGAGAAATTGCCGGGCCTTCTGAGGGGTGTTGGAATGGACCCAATGACCATCCTAGAGAACTGAAAGGACAGCAGGATACTTATTGAAGTTTACTCCGGGCTAACTCCTTCCTGATGGGGTGAAGGCTTACTGACCTATAAATATTGGATTACTGACCTTAAAAGCCTTTTACAGGGGGAAGGGGATCCAGACTACCTGAAAGACCTCCTGGTTCCTCACTGCCCATCTTGCACTCTCCAGTCCTCCAATGGTTGCCTCCTTGTCATTCCCAGGACTGGGTTGCAGCATTCTGGGGACAGTGCTTTCCCAGTTGCCGAACCAACTCTGCGGAATTCACTGCCAAGACATCTAAGGGAGGCACCATCAGTGGAAACCTTTAAAAAAGGGATGAAAACATTTTAATTTAAACAAGTGTATGACATGCACAATGTATGATTATTAGAAGGTCTCATGAAATGAACTGACTGTTGTTTTATTGTTGTTATAGTCTTAGCTAAAGATAGATAAAGTAATTATTTTATATTTCAACTCTGCATTACGTATGGAATTTGTACAAATAGTTTTTAAATGTTGTGAAGCACTTCAAGCCTCTGGGAAGGGGTGACATAAACAAAATCTCTTTCTATCTATCTGTCTGTCTGTCTATCTGTCTGTCTGTCTATCTAGCTATCTAAGGCTTTACAGCGGGCAGCAACCTCTTTTGAATACTCTTGAAAAATATGCATAGTATGGTCATTCCATTTAAGTAGTCCCTTCTCCTAAGCCAGTTTGAGAATTTGTTTTTTATAGAAAATCGCAGGAAATAAACTGTAATGAGCCGCGGGGGCATTCCTCTGGCAGGTCAGGGACCCAAAGATCTATGGGCCCTTTTGATTTCTAGGAGTAAGCCCCAATAACAATTCATAGCCTGTGGTATTAAATGCTGCTAGAATTAAGGCACATCAGGGCCCTCTGCCCTCTCTGGGACAGCAACTATTCTTAAATTATTACATCATCCCCTATTCTCTAGAGCTTCGATTTTGGCCATTATCAGATGTAACTGCTGATCAAGTCGAGTGATGTGGTCAGCATGTTGAGCTGTGTCTGATTCCACTTTTAAGGAGAACAGCTAATTTTCGGCACTACGTTGCTCTGCCACTTCCACACGATCGCTAAGCTGGGTAACAGAGGCCTTAATAGTAGGAATGTCCTGCGTTAGTGACTGTAACATAGCTCAGTTGTCTGATAAGTCTTCCAAGCACACTGTGACGTGGGTCTCCAAGGTCGCCATTTCTCTGGAGCCCAAAGCAGTCCTTTATTGAGTAATGACACAGCACATTCTGAGACTGGACCAGTAAGTGATTTTACACAAAAAAAAAGATCAGGTTGTAGCTGAAGCTTTTTGCTACAATTGCTGTCAAATGCCATTACTTAAAACATGATGAAAAACAGCTGAAGGTTACTGATGAATACATGGTTTGATGGAGCATCGGCATTACGTAGCCATCCCATATCTTGCGCGCATGTGCCCTCACATTTAATATTTTTCTGTGGATTTTCTAGATCTTACCATTAGTAAGACCCCCACTGGTAGTTTGGTGACCAATCTTTTTATGTTGGCTCATGCTTGCACACAAGTCACATCTTGAGGTAGTAGCCAATTTGGAGGTGAGGTCACTCTGGGCAAATGCAGGGCACGCATCAGTAGGTTCATCCCTCATTCCCCAATCAGCCAGCAGCAGGCGCTGACATCACGCATCCCTAATGTGGTCAACAGATCTAAGAAAAGGTCTACTGCAATGAGAGCAAAGCTCTCATGCAGCAGGACCACAACACACCTCCCAACTTGCATGCAACATGGCAGCAGTGACTGCTGCCACCTCCGGTCACAGTGCCGATGGGGGAGTCCACTCCCCTTTGGCATAATGACCCCCTCCCATTTAAAATGAATGCTGATGGGGGGCCCAATCCCTGTCAGCTTTAATCCCCCTTCCCCACTTATTTTGATGATGTGGGAGCCCACTCCCCATTGGCATAATGTCCCCCCCTGCTTTTGATGTGTGCCAAGAGGTGCCCAATCCCTTGGCTCTTGTCCCCTTCTGTATTGTGTCAACAGGGGTGCCCAATTCCCCATTGGCTACAACATCCCCAAAAAAACACTTAGGTGGCACACTGGGAGCCCACCCAGCATGCCAAATCCCTGAAAAAAAAAACATCCATAATTTTTTGTTTTGTTAAACCTGTAAAAAAGAAACGGTCCCTAGTGGTCTCCCTGCCCCTCCCCCAACCGCACCCACCCTCTGTGCACCCTGTCTCCCCACCCCCACCCCATCACACCTCTGGAGTCCCAGCCGCGATGATCTTTGGTGGACTGGCAACCGTCTGCACTCTTCAAAGCCGATTGCGAACTGAAGAAATGCCGGTAAGCTGTATAATGGCATGAATAGGGTTTTTTCAACTTTGGTACATATCTCAGCCATTTTTGGGAATTCTGGCACCAGATTTTCAATATGGGGTTATTGGGACCCCTCCTCATGATTTCAGGCACTGTCGTGGCGTTATTTAGTCCAGAAAGATAATTTCATGGTCACTGCATTGAATCACTTTTTGGGACTGATTAATAAAATGACAGTGCCACTGTTCATGAGGGGGGATCTCAAAAAGCCTATGTTGCAAATTTGGTGGAAAAAATTCCCAAAATGACTGTTTTAGGAGAGTGCATTGCGCAGTTTCCACACACGCTCATAACTTTGTGAATTTGTAATATTTTCACTCCAGATTTTCAAAATTGGCATTTTCCACACCTCCTTATGAACCTGTACAGCTGTCATTTTCCATATCCTGGCCAAAATGTGTTTTCACACGTCAGGCGCAGAATAGCGTGATCGCTGTCCGAAATCAGTTTTCAGGACAGTTTGAGGAAATGATGGTGATGATGTTCATGAGCAGAGGTCCTAAAATGCCTATGTTGAAAATTTGGTGATGAAATTATATAAAGTGACTGTGTTACAAGTGTGCATTACGCAGCTTCCACGCACCCTTGGAACTTCGCAAATTTGCAATATTTTCATGCCAGATTTTCAACACTGGCATTTTTTCACACCTCCTTACGAACAGTACAGCTGTCATTTTTCACATCCTGCCCTAAATGTGTTTTCGCACCTGTGGTGTACAATGGCGTGGTCACTGTGGGAAATCAAAGTTTGGGACAAATTAACAAAAACACAGTGCAACTGTTCATGAGGGGAGATCCCAAAATGCCTATGTTAAAAATGTGGTTAAAAAAAATCCCAAAAATAATTGGGTTACAAACTTGTGTTGCATAGTTTCTATGCATGCTTATGACTTCACCTATGTTTCATATTTTCACTCCAGATTTTCAACGTGGCCATTTTTTTACATCTCCTCAGGAACAATACAGTTGTAATATTCCACATACTGCCCAAAATGTGTTCTTGTCCCTGTGTCGCCAAATGGCATAGCTGCTGTGCAAAACCACCTTTCAGCTAACAAACTGATAATGCCGATCTTCATGAGGTGGGCTCACAAAAAGCCCATGTTAAGAATTTGGAGTGAAAATACCAACACACACCTATGGTATTAGGGTTTCCAACTGTTGCACCCGACCCTCTAGAGACTGACAGACGTCAGGGGTGTGACTTGGAATCATCAGCTGTAATGCTCACTCCATTCCACTCCCACCCCCACCCTGCAGCCAGTGACAGGCATTGTGGTGTGCCTGCAGTGTTCGGCCATAAAGTTCTCCACATTCTCCTATACTGCATCCACCTCAGTGTATTTCCTTATGGAATGGGGTAAGTATCATGCCCAAAGACCCCAAAGCACACCACGACACTTGTCAGTGGATGGATATTGTCAGTGTCTACAGTGTAGGGTGAGGTAAAATGGCATGAGCGTTATAGCTGACAACCCAAAGGCACACCCCAATGCCTGTTGGTATCGACAGGGAAGGGGTGGGGTTGGCATCACTTTAATACTTCACTATGATTTCTATTATGCATCTCTAACTCTGGCACTACCAATGTCAATGCCAGTGAGATAACATTTGACGTTGACAAATGCTTGTTTTGTAATGAGACAGACAGAAACTTACTATTGCACTTTACTAGCTGTCATCCTACCCATGTGAGAAAAACATACCAGTGGGTCAGTTTATGCATTTAATGTGCAGTTGTTCTAATAGTGAAGACAACAATGTCCAGGCAGGTGAATTGACAAATAGGTTTGTTCATAGGGGTTACAATAGCGACATTATAGTGGATACTAGACATGAAGTGGGTGGTTTAGATAGAGACTCATTGTTGGCACCAAGATGTAGAGTCAGGAGACAGCTAAGAAATAATATACCAGATTTCATTACTGCTTTCTCCCAACAGGTATGTTTAGTTACAAATATAATTGAACATAAGTGGCATATTTTATCAACACAGAGAAAATTATCAGATGTTACTCAACATACAGTATGTCTAGAATGTTTTTAGAAGGGGGGTTAACCTGGGGGATAGATTACTACAAAGCACATATTGGGACAAAGAATTTGGTGTCAAAAAAATGAAACACCTACCGGGGGGGTAATCCCTATAGCAATTGTTTTTATTGTGACTCCATCATTGCAAGTTAAGAAATAAGACATCTTGGGCCCAATTTTAAAAGGACAAACTTTGGCACAGGGTGCTTGTGCCAAATGGCTTTGACTCAAGTGGCACCTTGTGTCAAAGTTTGCAGCAATACCGATTTTCAAACACAGGTTGCATGGAAATCAGGATGGCTTGTGTCCAAGCCACCCTACACCACCCTTGCAACAGAAGCACCCTTGTGCCAGGTCACAAGAAGGCTTGTGCCATGGCAGGACTGCACACCCCTTTTTTGGAATTTTAGAAGCCCCACCATAGATGCAACAATGGGCTCAGGTTAGACTGGCCAGGAGGTGGTCTGAGGGCCATGCACCACTGCTGGATATTGTGGCAATTGGGGGACCTGCAAGTAGGGGGCTGGGGACAGAAGGAGTGTGAGGGTGCCCTTGGGGTGTCATGGATATGGCAGTAATTTCAGGGTGGTGATGTGGCACCCAGCAGGAGTGCAATTCACAGTAGTGTTGTCTAAACACTCTTGGTGTGTAGGGTAACAAATTAAAATAATAACAACAAAACAGATTCTTGTGTCTCGGAGTCTGCCAAGAAACATTTGTGAACAAGCAAGGAGTACTAATAAAGTTCATTATACTACTTATGCCAAGCATGTGACAAAGAAAATCACAAGGGAGATGGGTTTCTCACCACTAGTCTGAAGAATGTACATAATCTCCAGGATTGTAGATCTTAGGTTCTCTAAGATCTTGTTCTATCTCTCCCCATGTTCCAGCTCTCTGCCCTTCTAGAGAAGCTACAGTGGGTTGCAGACAGCTAAATACTACAGAGAACAGCATAGCAACAGAGATTACAACATAGTTACAGATATAAGAAACAATATGTATTGGTCCTAAGTCATTCCCCATTGGATAATGACAGTAGTATAAGTTCATATATCTCGTCAAATGTTAAATTTCAGCCAATCAGCGCGTGCCACGTCATTTGACAGGTGGGCGTGGCCTAAAACGGACCAATCAGAATCGCCCATTGTTAAACCGGAAGTCCCTCCCTAAAATGCGCTAGCCCCGCCCACTTCTGGCGGAAGTGATGCAACCTCAAACCTGCAGCCCCTTACGCGGGAAATGACACGCATTAAACCCATGTCCAGCCCCTTTTGGCGGAAAATGACATGCTGCTCGAACCCCAGTGCCCCGCCTTGCGCAGGAAATGACTAACAGCACCATTTTGTAAGCCGCCTACGCCCTCCTTCTGTACACCCTCGAGCCCTGCCAGACCATCCTGTCTCGAACCCGAGTCCCACCATGCTAGGCTGAACTCCTGCATCCCCACCTGTCTCCTACTCCCACCATCCTGGCTCGAACCCTGTCACCCACCCCTCATTCTCGTACCTCCTCAAGCCCTGCCAGACCATCCTGTCTAGGCCCGAGTCCCACCATGCTAGGTTGAACTCCTGCATCCCCACCTGTCTCCTGCACTCCCACCATCCTGAGCTCGAACCCCTGTCACCCACCCCTCATTCTCGTACACTCCTCGAGCCCCTGCCAGACCATCCTGTCTCGAACCCGAGTCCCACCATGCTAGGTTGAACTCCTGCATCCCCACCTGTCTCCTGCACTCCCACCATCCTGGCTCGAACCCCTGTCACCCACCCCTCATTCTTGTACACTCCTCGAGCCCCTGCCAGACCATCCTGTCTTGAACCCGAGTCCCACCATGCTAGGTTGAACTCCTGCATCCCCTCCTGTCTCCTGCACTCCCACCATCCTGGCTTGAACCCCTTCCCCCCACCTCTCATTCTCGTACACTCCTTGAGCCCCTCCCAGACCATCCTGTCTCGAACCCGAGTCCCGCCATGCTAGGTTGAACTCCTGCGTCCCCTCCTTTCTCCTGCACCCCCACCATCCTGGCTCGAACCCCTGTCCCCTCTTCATCACCGTGCTCCTTCCACCCCAAAAATCAGTTAGTGTTTATGTAGTGGTGTGTGACCCCTGTAGGCCTATTGTATAACTGCAGGGGGCATGTGTGTGTTTTTTGATTAGGATATTTTCAGAAAGAAGTATCTAGGAGGGAACCTGATCGTGCAGAGATGTCACAGATCTGTGTGGAGACCCCCACCCCCGAGGGGAATTCATCTGCCTGTGTGAGTACCCCTTTTTTCTGTTTTTGTAACAGTATACAAAATTATTTAACATGCATCTGTAGGACTGTGTCAGACTTGCATCAAAAGGATAGCATTATGTATACGCATGTAACATTTATAAGCTAAAACGGGGGACCTCTGTGTAAATAAGATGGTTCAGCAGTTTTCTGGATAGCATTGCAACAATCGCTAAAACTAATTATACTTTTGTCATGAATTAGAAAGAATAAAACTATATAAGAAAAAGGAATACACATACCTATAGTTCACCCCCTCAGCTCTGTGTAGTATCAAGGAGAGGCTGAAATGAAATGTGTGTGATATTTATAATGTTTTGAAAGGGGCTACAACAGATGTACCTCTGACACGTTACCATGTATAGTATGATGGGGTGTGGTGATGGTTTTACCAAGGGGCAGTCCATCTTGCTAAGCATTATATAAACCCTGCATTTGAAGCCAGAAGGCACAGCTTTTGAGAGATTTCTCAGATTCTGTTTTAAAGACTTGGAGCAGATTATCAAAAACATCAAGCAAGAAGATGGCAAGCGCTTCTCATTTCAACATCCCTGTAACAGGTCAGATTGTCACACCACCTAATGAAAAGTCTGGAGATGAAAAGCCAAGCAAGAAGATAGGCTGTCGGGCCCCACAACCCAAGCCAACGTATGTGTACTCGTGAGGTGTGAAACAGAATGCCCCACAAGTCTTGTTGAGTGGAAGAGTGTCTGACATAAAAAGAAACTTGCTGAACAGTTTGGTGAATCAGAAAATCCTAAACCTGACTGTCCTTCTGAAGAGACACCACTGCAAGACCTTGAAGAGTTGCTGGGGTGTGAATCTGATGCAGAAAAAGAAGTTACTATGAAACCAAAAACAGAGAGTGACAAGAAGGGAGCCAGAGATGTTGGTCAGTGAGACACTGCCAAAAAAGCATCAGAAAGTTGTGAAAAGAAATGCAAGACAGAGCCAAGAGGCGCTCTGACCAAGAGGTGATGATGATGATAATGCAGCCACAAGCAGTCAGGCCCAGGCTAAGAAAGAGAAAGATGAGAAAAATGAAAAAAGAGTTGCCTTGATGAGGTAAATGCATTTTAACATATAAAAAATGTGAGCAGTTACATGGCATAACTGAGGGAGATGAGTTAGCAGTAGAACTAAATCTTACCTATAATGAGTCAGAGGACCAATGCTGTTTTTGTTTTACTTTAATAGACTGAAGGATTTGCGATGGAGCAGCAGTCATATTCGGACAGCATGGATTCTCGACTTTCCACAAATCTACTGCTCGACTGTCTTTGCTGTGTGAAAGATACAAATGTGGTTGTTAATGAGATGTGTGAGAACCAGTATGTTAGAAATACAGAGAGCGATAGAATGTTTCAAAATGTCACAGAACAGGCTGTGATCACCACACAACCCTCTTCTTCTACTGAGATTAGACAGGGGCCTCATGTGAAAAATCAGGCCTTAGTAAACCCCCCAAAACTGACAACGATATGTATTGTAAGTACATTATGTATCATACCATCCGTGGTGCAATTGCTTCAGTGATACAGAGGGTAATACATTGTGAATTGGTTGATTCCTGTCCTGGGTGTGAGATAGATGATCCGAGTCAGAAAAACCATTCATGTGTCCTTGATGACTTAAGGTCTAAGAAGCATACAGAAATGTTTCTGAAGCCATACATATAGGACAGCTCATGCCCGTGATCTTGGCAATCGCTATGAAGCATCAGGGTTAAATATGACCAATTGTACCCTGGAAACTATAAGTCATGTTTTAAATGATGTGAGAAAATCTGATGACCCCATGTGGCTAGTTATGCAAATGTTACAGCAGACAGGCGGTGAAATTAAAAAGATGCCTGCCGTCTGGTCAGCAAAGGCTCCTTTAAAATATTTCTAAAAGAAATTCAGGAACACTGTTTATATTGTAAAAAATTACCCCAACACCTTGCCCCTACCCTCCCAATTACTACATGGAAACATTTCAGTACCAAAATGTGTCATATTTTATTTTTACAGATAATCATGCGGAATGCAAGTACAGAGAATCAAGGTTTATGTATCTGATCCTAAGCCATTACTGTCATCCATCACTGTTTGGTTCACCTCAATATGACATTTGCCTTTGTGAGATACATGCAGCCTATGAACTGATGATGTTTGCCCTTCAGAAGTATGGGAGGATACAGATAAATATATAAATGAATCTGTGTTACCACTTGTAGAAAATATTAAAGTGATTGCTGATATATTCATGGAAGGCGATGAATGTCTTTGTGGACTTTATATCATGTCGTTTATAGCCATGTGTGTGTGTACTACAAAGCAGAAAAAACCTTGTGATATTGTCGTGTTGTTAACCTGGCTTCTCTGCTTGCTGAAATAATCCACTGGTCAAAAAAGGACCCTTTAAAAAATGATATAAGGAAATTCAGGAACACTGTTTTCATTGTTAAAACACCCCCACCCCACCCCAAAACTGCTACTTGTTACCATTTAATATTGTTCATATTGTTACCCTGGCTTTTACCACTTGCTAAATGTATGTTTTTTCCAGAGTATACAACGATGGAAACACCTGTCAGTGCATCAGAGGCTTATTTACCAACTAGTCAGACACAAAGCTAAACAACCTGGTTTAAATCTACCTACAGGACAAGCACCGTCTGTACTTTTAGAGACATGCCAAGGTCTTTTGATGGTCTCCCAGAGGGACCCCAAGAAACTGTGGATTATTTTAAGGATGAGGGGCTACCCTTGAGGAAGCAATGTTTAAAATTGCTATAGAGTTTATGCATAACCCTTATGATGTAATACACTTTTGTGGTTTTATCTGTACTGCTGTTGACTTTTTAGTGTTTAGTTTGCAGAGCAGGGGTCTGAGTCTGACATCATAAATTTTGCTTCTTTTATCGCTTTTGTTGTGTTTCATAAACCAGATTTAGCATATGCTTTTCTAAATAGTGTATTATAATGTACTTTCAGATGGAGCGTACTGGCATGCTTCAATATTCCAGACAGTCTTGATGTCTACAATGTACCGTGTGATAAAGGACATTTAAAGGAACCTATATACTTTGGAAAGCAGCCTGCATTAAATGTCTGCTCTGAAGATGCTGCTGCTTCACTGGCAGAAAACACACTGACTCTGATTAAGAGTTGCCACCCTTATGGAGATTCTATGTTGACCTAATGGAAAACAGTAACCGAGAGCAGTATGCAAGGTGAATGTCATTTTGATGTAACAGAATGTCTTCAAAATCAACCTTATTATTTTGAGTGGTGTATGGCATATGTGTGTATGTATTGTGCATACCTCATCACTAAGGTGAAGTGGACGATGCCAATGCATGTGTAAAACATACAGCTCAAAAGTTGCTGTTTCAGGGTATTGTGAGCGTAAAATTGAAGAGTAGAAAAACAAAATTATTATATAATCTGTTGCATGCTTACCATGTGTTATGCCTTTTGTATGTAGAACCTATATGCATTAGTTGATGTATTATAAAGTAAATATTCAAATACTGTTATGACGATGTATTTATAAATAAAATATAATCATGCATTGCCCTTTGTGGTTGTCATATGTTATGCCTTTTGTATAGAACCTATATGCATTAGTTGATGTATTATAAAGTAAATATTCAAATACAGTTATAGCGTGTGTATTATAAATAAAATATAATCATGCATTGCCCTTTGTGGTTGTCATAGTGTTATGCCTTTTGTATGTAGAACCTATATGCATTAGTTGATGTATTATAAAGTAAATATTCAAATACTGTTATGACGTGTGTATTTATAAATAAAATATAATCATGCATTGCACTTTGTGGTTGTCATAGTGTTTTTAAAGAACAAAAGAGCACATACTTTATTTTACTGGTGACAAGAGTTTTGCTAGCTAGCAGATGTGTCGGGTGTTGACGAAAGGAGATGAATGATCACCTGTTCCAGAATATATATTTTAATGCAAAAAAAGTGGGTAGTTTCACAGGGTGACTCAGCTGTATAAGGCTGCAAAAACTTGATAAAGAGGTCACCAGGAAAGGTGTTGAAGAATGGCTTGAGCAGGAGCCCTATTCATTACAAAAGCAGCCAGAGTCCGATTTAAGAGAAATCTGTTATTGTTTCTGACATAGACAGACAATGGCAAGCTGATTTAGTGGATATGAGTCAATATGCAAAGTACAATAATGGGTTTAAGTACATACTACGTGCATCGATGTGCTGTCCAAGTATGCCTGGGTAGTGACTTTAAGAGACAAGTCAGGCAAGGCCGTGATGCAAGCCTTTAAAACTATTTTTAAAACTGGACGCACACCTCAGAAGCTGCAGACTGATCAGGGTAAAGAGTTTCTAAATGCTTCCTTAAAGAACCTATTAAAACAAAATAAAATACACCATTTTGTGACGAATAATGAAGTTAAGGCCAGCATTGTAGAAAGATTTAATAGGACACTGAAGTCACGCATGTGGCGTTACTTTACAGCCCAGAATACTTGGAGATATACAGATGTGTTGTCAGACCTGGTGCACAACTATAACCATACTTATCACAGAAGCATTAAACACAGACCTGTGGATGTTAACCTTCCAATGCCCTGGGTGTATGGAAGATCCTATCACAGTAATTCTGTTCTTGGCAAAAAACAAAAGGGTACCCTTCAGAAAGATGATCACGTGAGACTATCTAAGCTAAAAGGGGTGTTTGAAAAGGGATATGAACAGACGTACACAGATGAGATATTTATTGTGACGGAGGTCTTAAAGACACAGAGGCCCACCTATAAGCTAAAAGACTATCAGGGGGAAGACATTAAAGGTACTTTTTACGCAGAGGAGCTGCAAAAAATTGAACCTGATGAGGACCGTGTGTACAGGGTGCAGAAAATACTGAAGGAGAAAAAGCGTGGCAGAAAAACTTGGTATCTGGTAAAGTGGAGAGGGTGGCCTGATAAATTTAATAGCTGGGTTGAGGCAACACAAGTTCAGGACATTAGAAGCAGATAAGGCTTAATATGCTCAAAAATGGATTTTATATTACATTGCCCAGCAATGCATCGCCAACATTTTCCCCAACAATACTATATCCACTTTTACTGTAAAGTTACCACAAAGCGCTTGAACTACCTGGTGAATGGAAGTGGGCTTGCAGAAATTCAGTACCCTCATACCTGGGACAATGTGCCTGCACAGAAAAACAGGTTCAGTATGCTCTATCAACCTCTAAACGTAGCCCACAGTAAAACACCACCAACTGGACCCTTTACTGAGTCAGCAGCATTTAAAATCCCATCAGGCTATTATCCTAACATGGCTGGTGTTATTGCTCAAATTAATAAAAGCATATTTGAAGTAAATGAACTGCCAGTGGTTTTGGAACAACAAACCGTCGGGAGAGAAATAAGCGTTGACAGTGACATCAAATGTATTTTGTTTATGCATGGACAGTTATAGTACCTTTTGGGTTTTAGCAGACTCGAGGTAGGTGTAGGAAAGAATCTGGCAAAGAACCCTCCAGATATTAATGGGATTTTACATTATATATATACACTGACATTATCACACATGAAATAGTGGGTGACAGTCTAGTGCCTTTGCTGAGATCGTGCCGTCAGGGCCAAGACAATGAGATAGTGACCGTGACCTCGATAAACCCCATTATCAAACAGTCAGTAAACATCAGATCGATACAGTCACTATTGAAATAAAGAATGATCAAAATGAACCTGTACCATTTCGATTTGGAAAGGTGATCGTGAAGTTGCATTTTGCCCCCAGAGAGTGCTCTAAAATTTAAACAAGGATGGTGATTGTTCGACATTATGGGGACCCTGCCTTGTGCAGAAGCTATTACAAGGCACAGGCAGAATCGGTCTGCCAGGCTTTCATGGTCTTCCTACTATGTATGGTTCTGGTATAGGGGATATTTTCAGTAGTCTGTTCAGAAAGCAGTTCCATTTTAAGAAGGGGTTTGAAATTGCAAAACCACATCTACAGACAGCTGCTAAAAATGTTGCAAAGGATGTTGTGGGGCATGTGACTGACAGCGGTCGCTCAAAGATGTCAGGGGTGATAAGCCTACTCAGGGTGGCTCAGGGCTGATTGTTTTCAGAGAGGTAAAGAGAAAGCGCAGAGTACACCCTTAAGCTCTCATTAGCCCCCAGCTACTTTAAAAGAGGTGTTTCAAACGCAAAACTTCACATAAAAGAAAAGCGGCTCAAAGGCAAAAGGATCTTGATCAGAAAAAGCAGAGACCTGTTCTAAAAAACATGGCTTTCGTGCACTGTGGTTCTGAAGAATGCACAAAATCAGAACTTGACTTGTTTGCTGTTCTCCCACACAGACAAGCATTGAAAAAAGCATTTATGTAGAGATACCCCTCTGGCTGCCCTTTCAGAAAACTCACCAATTGAATTTTATATAGCAGGGACTGGTGAAGACTATTTGGATCTAAACAACACACTTCTTTACCTGGTTTGCAAAATCACTGAAGCGGATGGTAGTGATATACCTGCAGTGGCCAAAGTGTGCTTTATAACCACTCCAGTGGCAAGCATTTTCAGTCAGCTGGATGTGACTGTCGGTGATCGCTCATCAGTCAGAGCAATAACTGTTACCCCTACAGGGCTGTCATTAGAATCTGTCTAGAACTTCAGTGAAGAGACCCTTTCTCACAATTTACCGAGGGTTATTTTACAAAGACACCCCAGGAAACATGAAATCACAGACAGAGATGGTGATAATGTAGGTTTTAATAAAAGAAGCTCCTTCACACATCTCAGTAGAGGTAGAACTGCTGGGATACTTGCACAGACTTGTTTTTCAAGAGAAACTGATGCTGAATAGCGTGGATATAAAATTAAACTGACACGTAACAGGGACAGCTTCTGCCTGATGAGTGGAGATGCTGAGCCTTATAAGCTAAAAGTCATGGCCAGCCTCTCTGTTTGTCAAAAGGGTTAAAGTGACCCCAGTCCGTCTGGGACACTCAGAGCCCTGCTCACCTCAACGCTAAATACCCTATAGACAGAGTGGGTATGAAAGTGTTCAACCTCCTGCAGGCAGCAGGGTCTGCAACCAAGATAATTTGTTTTGGACAGTTGCCAAAAATGATAGTCATGGGATTTGTTGACAATGATGCTTTTAGTGGTTCCTACACTAAAAACCCTTTAACTTTAAGCATTATAACATTAATTTTGTGGCTCTGTATCTGACGGTGAACAAATCCCGCTAAACCTCTGCAGCCAGATTTTAGAAATGGGAATGCTGTGAGAGAATATTTTAATCTAGTACTAGCGGCGGAAATCTATGAAAGATGACCGCTTTTAGTTAACCGAACAGGAATTTACCCAAGGTACACCCTGTTTGCCTTTGATCTCACTCCAGACCAAGAATGTGCTGATCATTATTCTTTAATTAAAACTGGGAACCTCAGAGTGAGATCAGATTTGCAGAAGCCCTTCCAAAACAGTTAATCTCATTATCTGATACGGTGTTTGATAATGTCATTGAGATAAACCAGAGAAGAAATGTCATTTTTGATTATATGTGATAAACCATAAAAATGAACACAAAGCAGCTGGAAAAAATTGTAACCAGTGACACCCACATCCATGACTGCTTTCTGGGCGTGTTTCCTGTGATCTGCTACCCAAGGAGAGACTGAGAAACCTCCCGCAGCACTAGTCATCAATACTGACCCCCATGACCTCCCTGGACAGCACTGGTTAGCCGTATACATTTCAGAAAATGGGACTGGGGAGTTCTTCTGACAGCTACGGTTTTCATCCTGACAATCATGCAAAAACTATTGGGGTTTTTTTAAACAGAAATGCAAACAACATTTTGTACCTAAACACACAGTTACAAGATACCTTTTCTACCACCTAGGTTTCACTGCATATTTTTCTTACACCACAGATGCAAAGGACTTTCTTATGATCAGATTTTAAAAATGTACTCTAATGATTTGCTGAAAATGATGCCATGGTAACTAGTTTTGTCGTCACTTTTCCAGACATCTGAACATGTCAGGAGCACGTATCAGTGAGGTGGCAACATGTTCGAACTTGTTTATCTTGTAATGAATTTAAAATATACAGCAACTTGTAATTTTATTCAAAACCAGTCACTTATAAAATCATATATAAACACTCATAATTGTGTGTCTCTGTTTGCTGTGTTTAAACTGGGGATGGGGCTGTGTTTAACATTTTCAGATATGCAATGTCTTCAATAATGACAAAAATATAAAATATAAAGGTGTTTATTGTAAAAACTGCCAATAAAATACAACAAAAATCAGTGGTAACATCATGGATAAGATATGCAATGTCTTCAATAATGACAAATATATAAAATACAAAGGCATTTATTGTAAAACTGGCAATAAAATACAACAAGCATCAGTGGTGACATCATAGATATGATATAATAAAACAAAAGCATCTCCTGTTAAAAATGCACACTATACGCCATAGCCCTGAGGTAGAATTATAAGCACATCTTTCTAAAAACATGTTAACATATTTAACTATGAAGTAGACTAACATGCATCAATATAAACACTTTTTGTAAAACAGGATTACATATTCAGTATAGAGGTAAATAGCTAACGTAGGTTGTACACAGCAGTCACTGAGGTAGGATTACATATTTAATATGAGATAAAATGTTCAACATATGCTGTACACAACAGGCACTGAGGTATCTAACATCTATACATAAGTTGCATTTAAGTTTACATAGTGATCCCACAGGTTTCTTAAAGACTTTTGGCTTTTGGCGTCACTGACCATTGGCTAACTGGAGATGGCTGTGGCTGTTTTGCACCAGCTACCGATTTCAGCCTTTCCACATAGCTCCTGTTTGCTGAGTGAGCAAACACTGAGGTGGGTATGTTAGACTCAGCCATTGCTTTGACAAAAACATCCCAACCCTTTGGCTTTCTGTGGTCAGGGATTGCGTGAGTGGCTGTAGCCGCTCTTACTAAATCGACCATGTGAGACCCAGAAACAACAGTGCCTTTATACATTAATTCACCCTTATCACTCCAAACACAATATCCTTGTTCTTGGACATATGCTTTAACAAAAGTTCAGCATTGGTTTTAACCGATGAGAACACTACTTAAAATGTCTTTCCATAGTACTAGGTACTGAAGCTGTCTCTGCCATGATGACATGAGGGGTCAGACGATGATTCATTTCAGGCATGAGTAATGTCAAACTGGTTTTAACTTGTTCTCCTTGTCTTACCAAAGTCAGATAGCGTTGTAACACAGCAGAGTACATCTTGGCTTTGTCATAGTCTGATAAATCAGTCCGGGACAGTATAGCTCTCATGTCAGTGTCCAAACTGTTAGTTGCAACTGTTCTCATATCCTGATCAGGGTAATTAGTTTTATGTGATCCATCTGTTGCTGGTACCAAATACATTTTCTGTGTAAAATCCATTATCTGTTAGCCAGCAGACCTGTGATCAAAGGGATGGCAATTCTAGCAGCGTTCCTATAAAGCCACCAGTCTGATTAACTATTTTCTTTTTCCTTTTAAGGTTATTTGTTTATCGCTAAAGTTTTAATAACTCTCCGTTTTTCAGTACACCTAACTGCTTTGCTGACAGTGGAATATTTCCTCTGAGAGTGTTTAAGGCTATCTCAGCTATAGCTGATATCAGATCATCAGAGGCTGAACATAAAATAGCTTTTCTTAAGCTTGAAGCCCTTTTACTAGTAACTTTAAAACAGACAGATTTCTCTGCAGTCTTTTGACATAATGACAATACAGTATCAAATATTTTTAGAAGCAGAATGTGTTTTTCATGACATATGCCACAGGCCAGTCAGGAAACACCCCTCGCAGTCTATATTCGTCTGGTGTATTGGATCTTAAATCAACCAGTAAATAGCCATGAGGGCTTTCTTGGCATCTTCAAAAGCTTCTAAGAAAAATTTTGTCTGACCAGGATACATTTGTCTAGCTAGTGTTGTGATCTGAAGCTTGTCTCTGGGGTTTTAAACAGAATCATGTATTTGGCATTTAGTGTGATGGTCCTGCTTTTTACCTTGACAGAACACATTCTGGACAATTAAAATATTGTCAATTGTTTATGATGACTGTACTTGGTAAACCCATATTCCACTTCACTATTTTGACAGGCAGAGTCCATCAAATCATCTATAACGACAAAATTTACCTTTCAGGGGTAAGAGATCATTGTCAGCTAGTGACATGGTAGCCCTCCACAAATTTAATCTGAGGGAACTTTAACAGCAATTCATTATACAAAGGTTGCCAACAGCTGTAGAACCAGACAATATTTTCAGGCTTGTGTGATAAAGTGGCATCAGCATGTTCCAACAACTGTTTTATAAAGCTCTTCCCACTATTAGAGGGCAAGCCAACAGACAAGTAAAGGGATGCTGCAACCTGATATCCATTTCACAGTCAGTATCCGTAAGGAAGTGTTTTAAAATTGTCTTGTAAAACTAGCTTGTCATAAACTTCTCTCTGTGTCTTGGACAGCGTTTTTGTTTCAAAGGGACCACTGCTTTTTATTCCTAACAATGCTGGGTTGACTCACATTAATTTCTTTAGAGATCTGTGACCCGACTATAGTCAAAGACCAGGTCCTTCAGACTTTCAAAATTAATGTGTTTACTGCTGGCTACATTAAGGGTAAACCCTTTCACTTTAAGAACAACCTCACCACTGGACAGCCTGTAACCGTACGTTTTTGGGCCTGCAGAAACGAACTCTGTAATGTGTTCATCAGCAGGAACTTCACTGGTCAGCTCCCCTAAATAATCACCCAGAGGGGGTGCCCAGTCACCCGGTCTGGACACAAAAATGACAGAGTCTGTGTCGTGGTAAAGGCACCTGTCCTGTAACCTATCTAGCAGGTTGTAGAGTTCGACTCTGGCATATGCCGTTGTAAAACTAGCTATAAATATGTTGATATTATTGGAATTTGTGTAATGATCGCTGGTATATTTCCAGCTTAAACAAGCTGTTTCATCATCGATGAAAAAGCACGAAGAGATATCGAAATAGGGACGAAGACATATTGAAATAATTTCTGTGGGTCTGTTACTATGCTCGTTGTCGGTAAATTAGCTCTCTGCCGTTACCCCAAAGAGAATTTAAAAACAGTTTAGATATCTGTCTTCTTGCAGGGTTAACAGTTATGGCTGCAGGGTTCAAATGGACATTTTCCTTTCAAAATAATGTTGTATGTACCTGACTTTATCCTCTTCAGTTTTGACCCATGAAGGAAACCAGATGCCTCTTGCTTGCCTTTTAGATGCAGCTTGATGTAATCTACAAAAGCTCTGTGCATGACTCTTTAAAATGCCAAACTTCATAAATGTTAATGATTTTGTAGCCTTTTTCCAGTGCCAGGTTTAGTTCTCTACGGTACAGTAGGTACCAGTAAGTGACCGTTGCTCTTCATCATGTGTGCATGATGTTGTTTGAAATCTATTTTCAGCGCATGCGACATAATGTAAACACGGCTTTTACCAATCCTGGATGGCAACACTGGAAAGAAAAGACCTCTAGGGGTAGACTTTTACTTTTGCTAAACCAAAGTACTGAGTGAGGTCATCAAAATGGTCATAAATGATGTCAGGATGACCGACGGATACTGTTTGGTTTTGTTAACAAAAAGGAGTAGAGGCTGGTAAAATCATAATAGTGTATTTTCTCATCAGGCTGTGTCTTATAGTACCAGACAAATGGCATTTATTCTCCCCAAACAGTGACTGCCTAGGTTCGAGTGGCTGTGGTAGCTGCCTGTCCCTCAAAAAATTATTCAAGCCCTGATCCGTGGTCTGCATTGCTTTCCATTCATGTTCCACAATACTCTAACTGCAAAACCCTGTCTTTTAGAAAATGAAATTTGTGCATGGTCCTATTGAATAACTGTCCAAAACTAGCCCTGTCATGTGGTTTCTATCTTTCTCACAGTAACAGATGTTGCAGCCATGAAAAAAACAACCATTAAATTCAAATGCTGTGGGTATTCCATTTATGACTGAATAGCCATCCAAAAAGTACGGACCCACCTTAAATTCACCACCCCTTAGCGCATGCTGAATAGAAATGTTTTCTTTCTCAGATATGTACATAAGCCACTGAATAGCAGGTGTGGAGTACCTCTTCAATTGTCTGTGGTAGTTGTCTGGGGGGAGAACAGCAACAGTGCATTCTTTCAAAAACAGAAACCTGTACATGCCATAGAAACTGAGGCTATGGTGGCGTACTGGAAAGAGTCTAAAGATACTGTTTCATACTCCACGGTATCATAATCTGACTGTTTTAAAATACTTTTCCTAGTCATCTCCAGTACTTCATTTCTAAATCTGGCCAGGGCTTTCAGAGAATTTCAACATCTAACTGACAATAGTAGCTGAAGCTCTTTTCAGATTAAATTCTCTATGTCTGTTAGCTTCAAGTACCATTGCAAAAACTCTTGCTTTTCTGCAGGCAACATATATTCAGGACCATAAAACTGAGCATCGGGCAGGGGTCCTACATAATTTTCATTAGCCTTGTGTTAAAAATGGGGAAGTAGCCTTTAGCAATCTCATTCTCAAATCCAAGGGCTGCAGGGATTTTGCTAGTTTAAAAGGAAGAAAACAATGGCTGTCAATAAATCTGATGTGTAGGGATGTCACTGTGACACAGAGTACTTTTCCTCCTTGTGTGACAATTTAATATCAATTCTTTCCTTGACTAGCTGGCTAATGATAAAGTAACTGTCATAGCCTTTGGCATTATGTGCTATAAATGTGTAGTGTCTAAATGGGCATCAATAAAATGTCCTACAAAATCTTTTATCAATCTTCACCTTCAATTCCCAGGACCTCTTCCCATCTAACTCTTAGCATACACAAAATTTGGTATATACACCCCGTTTCTTGTGTGGCTTCAAAATCAAACACTATATATTTCTCAGTGCTTTTTACAACTGTGGTGGTGACATGTAACACAGAAGCTTGTCGACTGTCATGAAGAACCACATCTGCTACACTGAATCAATTTACATGTATGAGATCCCTTGTAAAAACAAAACATTGTTCACACAGTTTCATGGATTTACAAGACCCTGTATCACCATCAGCTCTAGCTAAATGTCTTTCTAGGCACGCTGAAGACCTACAGATCTTCTTCGTTGTGACAAGATACTGTGCCAATTCTTTTTCGAGACAACATGGGTCAGAAACAAACTGCACTGTTGTGCACAGATATGATTCCCCTTATGGCTGTAGGCTACATCACAATATTCACAGAGGTACCGTAAGCCTATGAATTTTTTACATCAGTGATGCCATAATAATGTTTTTCATGTAAAATACGAAACAGTGTTTTGAAATCTTTCTGGACCTGTTGAAAATGTTTGCCAGTTTCCTTCATTACGATATAAAATCTTAATTTTGACTCCTAAAAGCGTTCAAACTGTGACACATCACTTAAAAGTGACAGGGCTTGGTCTGACAAACCTAGCTCAGCATACAATATTTTAGCCTTGTTCAACAACTGACTGTCACTCATATGTGGATTTAAAGTGCGAAATGGAGCCCCAAAACACAAACTATTGTCTCTGTTATTTAAATCAATCAGGGTATAGTCTCTTTTTGTAAAAATCCACTGCTACATCGATGGATTTCAGTGTCCGTCTCCCCCGCCCCGACCCTGGTGGTTTCTGATGAGTCGAATTATCACAAGATGTATAGAGGAATCAATATTACTTCAGTATTGCTCTGTAGCATATCAGCTATCTGATCTAAGAAGTTGCAGCATTTAGTTCATTTGGACTTGTCTTTCTTGAGAACAAGGGTGATTCAAAGAAGCAGCATTTAATCTTACCTGTATAAAATCCATATATTGTGTTTTTCTTCACACTGTCTAACAAACTTTCTATAGCCTGGTGCATTTGCTGCAATAGCCTCTGTAAAAGATTTTATTTATCTAGATTTATAAACTTATATCTTTGATGAAATTCTGTAGCATTAAATTTTTTAAACTGCGTTCATATTCCTGTACAGCTTCTAAATACACTGTAGAGGCGCCCTGTTAGCCTGATCATCATGGTTTTCTAATTCAGACTGCAGACCATTTGTAACATTTGTAACAACCTATACGTACTATTTTCCTAGCATGTTTTACTTTCTGATCAACTTTTCTCAAGTGTTTTATTTTTTACCCAGATTTTTCTTTTTGACCCCATTTGTTATTTTTTTCATTTTGCTAGTGATGCAGCCTTGTACTCCATTATAGGAAAGCTTCTGTGCTACTTTGTATTTTGTTCTTTGTTTTGGCAGCTTTTTCCTCCAAGCCCTGTACTTTTCATACATAAGGCGACTGCATAGCAATGATCTTCAGTTCTCTGATCGAACATTTGGAAATATTGATTAAACCAAGCACACTGTTCAGTACAGTAGCTGAACTTTTAAAAGCTCAGATTTAAGCAGCTGATGATCGAATCCTCACTAAATAATCTGCCCTCAATTACCAAGGCATTAAACAAACAATCAATTGTTTTAAAAATATAGAGCTTTCCCAATATTGATCAAGTCAATGTCACTTTCTTGAAACCTTTGGTCAGAAAATCTTGAGCCGCTGCTCCTAAATGGGTGTACATGTTTATTGGCACATTTGGTTCATTTACAGCTGCAGAGACTCTTAAAACATTGCTCGTAGGGTGGTTGTATATCTTGTTCAGTTATACTATATGTATTCTGGTCACTACCAGTTGAAATTCTGCCATGCCTTTGAAAACATCACGTTCATGTAATGATCTCTTTTTCCTCTCACACCTGTAAGGTTTTGTCTGTGAGGCTGTTTAAAAACAGAAAATAAACCCTGTCACTACTTCAGTATTTAAAACTTTATAAGACAACATTTAAACTCTAAAACTGCAGCATCTACTATTTCTAGATAAAACAACACCTTCTGTAGCAGTAATCAGGGGTTAGCTAGCCTCACCCCTCCAAGTTTCTTCTGGTTCTATTTAAAAACAGAAAATAAGCCCCTGTCACTACTTGGTATTTTAAAACTTTTATAAGACAACATTTAAACTCTAAAACCTGCAGCATCTACTATTTCTAGATAAAATAAATACCTTCTGTAGCAGTAATCTGGGGATTAGCCAGCCTCACCCCTCCAGGATTTCTCGGTTTCTATTTAAAAACAGAAAATAAGCCCCCTGTCACTACTTCAGTATTTTTCAAACTTTTATAAGACAACATTTAAAACTCTAAAACATGCAGCATCTACTATTTTCTAGTTAAAAATACATACCTTCTGTAGCATTAATCTGGGGATTAGCAAACGATTAAATGTTTGGATAAGCTCTTCATCAGAGTCCACGGTTCCATGGCTAATTGTTGAATATTTTTAATTTTCAGCTCAAGACAAAAGGACAAGCGATACTAACACAACTGCTACTTGAGCTTCCAGTATCTTCAAATGCTTATAAAAATGACTCAGACCCCCCTCCTCACCACCCCACCGCAAGTATGTGTCAAGTAGTGAAAAAACATCTGGCACTGTCCATCAGACCAACACCCCCTCTCCCCATTCTCCAAAGGGGCTATATAAGACCCTATGCTAGTCAATGTAGGCTTTGTTTCTCACTTCCTGCGACAGCTGGAAGGCATTGAAATGCCTTTCTGCTAATAAGCTGGTCACAGTCTAATTAAAACAGATGATTTTTATCAATCTTAAAACACAGAGAGGCATGGTGCAAGCTAAGTTATGCTTTGAAAAGTAAAACAGAAATTTTGTCTTTTAAACAGCTGCATCCTTTAAATTAGTAATTCGGTAAAACTGCTTGCGCCTACCACTAATCAGAATATAAATCTTTGTAACATATCATTTATTTTTCTATTTAGTACTACATGGCTTTTAATTTTTTGATAATGTAACTATAGACATATTTTTTTTATTTAGTACTACATGACTTTTAATTTTTTGATAATGTAACTATAGGCATTTTGCAACAAAAGCATAAAAGCTACTTTTTTACAGACCCTGTAATCCCAAAAAATTTTGAGACACACATTTCAAAGAGAATCAATAGGCCTTTGTAGCCATGGCTGTGTAAATGAACAACAGATGTTTTGTCACGTCTTAGCAACAAAAGACCCCTACCACACAACCAACAGGCCCGTGAGCTCCAAAGGTCCATCTATATTTTAAACATCCACAAAAAGCATTGCTTTTTCCTACGTGCCTAATGAGGACGGACACACATACACACACACACACACACACACACACACACCGCACACAAAGTGTGTATTTTTTGCGACTCTAAGCAAAGCTGTATACTCGTTTTAAGACTGTGTGCTTTAAAATTATTTTTGAAAGAAACATTATCATTTTACATTCTGTCTTTTCTTTGTAGATATCATTTTTCAAAACATTATAAATATCACACACATTTCATTTCAGCCTTCTCATGATACTACACACGAGCTGAGGGGTGAACTATGAGGTATGTGTATTCCTTTTTTCTTATATAGTTTTATTCTTTCTAATTCATGACAAAAGTATAATTAGTTTTAGCGATTGTTGCAATGCTATCCAGAAAACTGCTGAACCATCTTATTTACAGAGGTCCCCGTTTTAGCTTATAAATGTTACATGCATTATACATAAAGCTATCCTTTTGATGCAAGTCAGCACAGTCCTACAGATGCATGTTAAATAATTTTGTATACTGTTACAAAAACAGAAAAAAGGGTACTCACACAGGCAGATGAATTCCCGATGTGGGGTCTCCACACAGATCTGTGACATCTCTGCGATCAGGTTCCTCCTAGATACTTCTTTCTGAAAATATCTAATCAAAACACACACATGCCCCTGCAGTTATACAACAGGCCTACAGGGGTCACACACCACTACATAAACACTAACTGATTTTTGAGGTGGAAAGGAGCAGTGATGAAGAGGGACAGGGTTCGAGCCAGGATGGTGGGGGTGCAGGAGAAAGGAGGGGCAGTAGTTCAATCTAGCATGGGGACCTCGGGTTGAGACAGGATGGTCTGGCAGGGGCTCAAGGGTGTATGAGAATGAGGGTGGGGGCAGGGTTCAAGCCAGGATGGTGGGAGTGCAGGAGACAGGAGGGGCGCAGGGGTTCAACCTAGCATGGTGGGACTCCAGGTTCGAGACAGGATGGTCTGGTGAGGGCCTCGAGGTGTCGAGAATGAGGGGTGGGTGACAGGGGTTCGGAGCCAGGATGGTGGAGTGCAGGAGACAGGTGGGGATGCAGGAGTTCAACCTAGCATGGTGGGACTCAGGGTTCGAGACAGGATGGTCGGCAGGGCTCGAGGTGTACGAGAATGAGGGGTGGGTGACAGGGGTTCGAGCCAGGATGGTGGGGAGTGCAGGAGACAGGTGGGGATGGGAGTTCAACCTAGCATGGTGGGACTGGGGTCGAGACAGGATGGTCTGGCAGGGGCTCGAGGGTGTCCGAGAATGAGGGGTGGTGACAGGGTTGAGTCAGGATGGTGGGAGTGCAGGAGACAGGTGGGGATGCAGGAGTTCAGCCTAGCATGGTGGGACTCGGGGTTCGAGACAGGATGGTCTGGCAGGGGCTCGAGGAGTGTACGAGAAGGAGGGCGTAAGGCGGCTTGCAAAATGGTGCTGTTAGGTCATTTCCTGCGCATGGCTAAGATTGGGGTTGAGCGATGTCATTTTCCGCCAAAAGGGGCTGGACATGGGTCTGAATGCGGTCATTTCTCTGCGCTGAGGCGACACGGGTTTGAGGTTGCATCACTTCTGCCAGAAGTGGGCAGGGCTAAACATTTAAGGAGGGCTCCGGTTTAACAATGAGGCGATTCTGATTGGTCCGTTTAGGCCACGCCCACCTGTCAAATGACGTGGCACGCGCTGATTGGCTGAAATTTAACATTTGACGAGATATATGAACTTATACTACTAATGACTTAGTAGACAGAATTACTAATGAGTATCATATTAGACAGAATATGTTTCCATTAGCATTATAGCTTAGACAAAAGAAATGCTGACAGTTCAAACTACATGTGGCATTTCTAGCTTACATACAGTATAAAAAATTAGACATAACAAAGGCCTTCTGTCTCTGTCAGCTTGCTTAGACAAAGAGAACTGATGACAGGGCACTGTTACACGTGGCATATCTGAGTGTAAAACACGCTACATATAATTATATGAGAATATAAGTATACATTAATCACTGATGATCCCTCTGAGTCATCTTATCAGTGATTAGGTAGATTATATATGGAATATCTATAAAAGACAAACATAATCTAGATAAATGTATTATAGTGAGGTATAATAAATTATGCATGACAATATTAGCATATCTTAGCAGCAAAGCACATTCCTAGCACCCATGCTTATATGATGTGTGCTCATACCTACAATGTTAGTGCAAAATAGCAGTATCACAGTACAATACACCAGGAATACAGTGTGAGGTATATGTGAGGTGTATGTGAGACAATAGGGAGCATAACCCAGGCATAACAATCCCCTCTTTGTTGCCCTAATTGCAAAAGTGGCAACACAACAAAAAGATGGAGGTTAGGCACCATTCATCTACAGGCCCAAGGCATGATCCTGATAGAGGAATATTAACTGGTCACACAGGTATTTCAGGGTTTTCCTTAAACAACAAAATGTAATTATAAGGGAAAATGTTAGTAAACCTTGTATTACTATAAACATTTGGAATAAAACTTCACTTTGGTGTTTTTCAATATCAAAGCAATCAGTAAATACTGATATGTATTAGGTGTGTATCTGTCCTATTGGGAAGAAATCGAAGAGACAAACTTAAGCTGCCTATATGGATATTAAAAATAAGTAAAACTCAAGATAAAGCATCATGATAGTTAGGACTAGACTTAATGATATCTGGTTCTGGGATGGGAACAGGTGTGATTACCGTATAACCTTTTACCTGTTTAGGGAGTAAAAACAGAAGTTAGAAAAGTTCACTTTGCATAACTTTTAGTCCATATCAGAAGAATGTATAGTTGTTCACTGCACAATGTTCCACAGCAGTAGAATATACCACCTTGAAGGATGGCATTTTTCAGTTGGTAAGTTGAACAGGACACAAAATGTAAATGTCCACAAGGCATAAACTGTGAACAGTTCCAGTGATAAATCCAGGGTTTCTTCAAGTGTCAGATGAAGATTTATAGTTCAGATTTGATGCATTCAGATTTTCCAAAGGTTGATCAAAATGTTCAGGAGGCAGCAGTATTTTCATAGGCCTCAGTGGGGGGTGTGCTGTAGATTGCACATTGAGTTTTACAATGGAACAGCAACAGTGTTCAGTTGAAGATTATCACACGGCTGCACAAGGTGTAAAAGTTTATGACAGTACTCAGTTTTCAGTCCGTATGAGGTGCCAGCCAGGCTTGTAAAACAAGCAGTGAAGAAAATGGATTTCTTGATTGTAGATCAAATGAAGATAAGTCTTCTTGCTGAGTTAGGGGATTGCCCTCACCCCAGACATGCTTCAAAGTGTGCATAACAATGAGCTTGATTGTAGAATCAAATTGGCTGGACTGAATATAGTTTATTCGAAAGTTCACAAGTGGAAGCCTACTTTCCGTCATTAGGCCTGTATTCACAAGTTGGTAATACAAGTTGGAAGATGTCACATCTGCATAAAAGGTGATGTTCCTTTCAGGTACGACAGTCAATGTTCAGAGTCAGTCATGATCCCAAGACCTCATGGTAAACAATGAAAGGAGGTAGTTTCAAGCTTTCACGATAAAAGTTCCCATCAAGATGATCAATAGAATGGACTATTGCCAGATGATCAGAGATGGATGTTGCCAGATGAAGATGTGGCAATGACACTGTGAGAGTCACAAACATGGGTCCCTGGATTGTGTAGGAATAAGTTTCAAAACATGTAGCAATACTGGTGTGTGTGGTGACATATCCGAGGTTCCTTGCCATTGACAAGGGAATAGTGATAGATTCAAATAAACATTTGTTAACACATGCAATAGAAGTGCAAAATGTGGCAATGCCACTGACCCATACATCTGTCATGTATGAGATTAAGGATATATCCTAATTCCAGATCCCGGAAGAGATAACCAGAAGGTTATAAAAACATCGTAGCTATAGGCAGTACACAAGATTTTCCTAGCTATGTGATGCTCATCTGCTTCCTTCATGTCAGCAGAAATTAATTCATAAACATGAACATCTGTCAGGTCAAAACCCTTCACAATATCCTCAATATTGTAAAAGCATATCACTCTTAATGAGCAAAATCATGTATACCATGCAATGGGGAGGTATGATATTAAATGTCATACTATCATGAACCTTTAACATATTTATGAATAATGGCTATATCAGCCTTATTTCAAATAGATATATCAGAGCCAGGTAGATCTGAGTCTAAACCTGTGTTTTGTTTAAAAAAAATGCCTAGTGCGTTTGAGTAGGTTTACAATCATAAGATGTACCACTAGCAGTCAGGATGTGAAAATCCTGTGTGTGTGTGTGTGTGTGTGTGTGTGTGTGTGTGTGTGTGTACTATCAATCCCTGTATAGGGAGTCTTTAATGAGTGCCTGGTATGCTGCCAAGGTATCCAATCACATCATTATGAAAAAAAGGGGGAAATGTTTTTTGTGAAACATATAACAAATCATTTCAAGTTTTAGAGGGTGAAATTAAAAAAAATCACTGAGATGCACATGAATTGCACATTACCAACTAGGATACTTGGTAGAGAAGTGGCTATTAGACCACTGGTTGGGCCAGGGTTGTATTTTGGGGACTCAGTATTAAGTGTTGCAAATTTTGGGGCATCCTGGGGTTAAAAACCTTAAGGTCTAATGGCTTTTATTGCCATATAATTTTGGATGCAAAATTCCTGATTATCAATAAAATGTAAACAGGAGTCCAGATCAAGTCTAGCTTCTAGAATTGATCCAAAGCAATGATCATAATATTCAGTAGGGCCTCACTACCCTTCTGGATAATGAACATGGCTTTTAGGACTTTAGTGTGAATGCCACAGGATATATTAAATCATGTGGACTTGTGATGTATTCTGCCTCAACAATGTTTTTAAGTTTAGGTCACTGGTTCTTATCTGTAATAAAATGTGCAGTTTGGGCTTGTAAGAAGACCTGTACTTCTAAAAAGAATAGTAAGCATAAAAGCAAGCATCTCTCTCTCTCTCTCTCTCTCTCTCTCTCTCTCTCTCTCTCTCTCTCTCTCTGGAACCTAAAAGAAAAGAGAAAAGAGAAACATAGTTAGTTTAGTACTATTCCTCACACTGGGGTATGGAAAAGTAATTTAATCTCCTTTAAACAGGTTCATTTGATTGGCACATAGCCATTTATCAGTGACTGTTATAGTGAGGCAGTCTAACCTGGTAAACTGCTGGACTGAGTTTGTTTACACTGGGATAGGGCCTGTTGCTGGGTCTTGCCCATACATTGTGAAGCAAACAAGTGTACCTTTTGGATGTCTTGTTTGAGATACTTAATATATTTATCTATTGATGTTTCATGAGCAGTGGCAGTACACAGGTCCAGAAGTAAATGTTCTGGGAGTCTCATGGACCGTCCAGTCATCATCTTCAAAAATGGGGTACGCTGTGTACCTACAGAGGATGTCCCTCTTATTGCCATAAGGAGTAAAGGCAATAATTAATTCCAGTCCTTTTGAGTTTTATGAACAAGTTTGGATAACATAACTTTGATCTGTCTGTTAGCCCATTCCACCTGTCCTGATGACTGGGGTGGTAAGGGATATAATACTTTTGTTTTACCCATAACAAATCCAGAATTTCCTGCATTACTTTGGCTATAAAGTTGGATCCCTGTAATCAATATTTTCTTTTAGGGGTAACCAACACCTGGTAAATAGCTGGTTTACCAAGACATTTGCAGTCACTTTGACTATGTGTTCTGTTTTGGGATAGCTTTAAACTGTTTGGAAAATAGGTCGGTGATCACTAGTGCAAACTAGTTGTTCTTAGTGATTGGCATAAGGCCAATGTAACCAATCTGGATATTGCTCCAGGGGCCTTTTGCCTCTGGGAAAACAAAGTATTTTCCTAGCCAGTATAGGATTGTTCTGTTCACAGATCAAACAGTTACTAATGTAGTGTTCTACATCATAGAAACATAGAAACATCATTTCTCAAGTGTGGACACAAGACAGAGGATTTCGGTCTGTCTAGGGTTTTTATTGACTCACTGGTGTACACCAGTTGGAGTATCACGTACTTGGTACAGTATATAAAATCTACTCTCAGGTGTCCAGGAATTACCCGTAACTTAACATGAGTGTTACAGCAATGATGTTCCAAATGAGTAGGCCATCACTGGATAGGTGAATGTCATTTTCACTTTCTATAAGAGCTATTTCTGGAAGTTATTCCTCAGTTCCTGTATTAAGGAACCTATACACTGCCCTTAAATAAGGGTCCTTCTTATAGAGCATAAAGAATATACATACAACATGCTCAAACCTTATTACTATACAGTATTTAAACTGGTTAGAGTTGTGACGTATGCAAACAGTCACTGTATTTCTCAGAGGTAATACAGAGTGCTGGAACAGAAGTTTATCTTCTGCCAAAGAAATTTAATTTAGAGAGAAACAGACCCAATTAGAAACTATAATAAAAACATTGTATCTGCAGTGCTTTCTGTAATTATCTCAAGGACATTTCTTGAAGTGGGCAGAACTTAACCCTCTCATGGAGTGCTGATATCATTTTACGTAAGGAAAAATCTTTCTATTCCTTTCTTAACACAAGCTGTGTATTTCTCAAGGACTTTCCAGCTCTCTAAATCATTCACAAATATTTGTGGTAATTAGGAGACTCCTTACCTCCCTGCTTTTCATTTTATTTGCCAGGCATGTTGTAACATTGCCTGAAAATCGTACAAATATGATAATGCAATTACTAGCCATGCACACTCTGTCATCACTAGAATGTAAAATAATTCCAAATCTTGCTATCTGACCCTCGTTGGTATGTGTGGTTGAGTCATCAGTCAAACATGACACACAGTGGTGTCTTTCAACACTTTCTGAGGTTCTGTCAGAAAGGGCAATGGTACAGGTAGGTCAGGGGGTTGGAGTGAACAATCATGGGTCTGTTCTGCAAATTGTAGGCCATGGGCCAACAAGGATGGAGTTTTGATAGGAAGGACAGTACTGCCATAATCGTGTTAAATGAGAGACCAGTGTGTAAGTCTGGCATTGGTTACAGAGCCATCTTTTACTCTGTCTGACAACAGAAAGTTAGTTGACAACTGATTAGAATGCAGTAAAATGGGTGCATATCCAATGATGTACATAACGTATCTCACTGCCCAGTATGTAGCCAAAAGATTTCTTTCACAAAGGTTGCATTTTAGCTCCACTGGGGCAAGCATATGTGATTCATAAGCAATGGATCTGATGTGTCCATTGTATGTTTGGTCTAAAACTGTTGAGATTGCTTTATCTGACGTGGCAGTTTCAAAATAATGCCCTAAAGATGTGTTAGGATTAACCAATGCTGGGGCCATGGTTAATAGTCCTAAAAGAAAAGACAATGATATCAGTATTAGGATACCTTGTACCTTCTTACCTGTAGTGCCTGATATAGCAGACATAGTATGGGATGATCCAGGTGTCACTGGTGGAGGGGGTTCTGCATCATGTGCAGGCAGTGCTGGCACTATCAGGGGTGCCTGCTATTGCAGCCACAGTATGGGATGATCCTGGTGTCACTGATGGAGGGGGTTCTGCATCATGTGCAGGCAGTGTTGGCACTATCAGGGGTGCCTGCTATTGCAGCCACAGTATGGGATGATCCAGGTGTCACTGATAGAGGGGGTTCTGCATCATGTGCAGGCAGTGCTGGCACTATCTGGGGTGCCTGCACTGTGGAGAAAAGTGGTGTGCAAGCTGCACGTAGTTCTCCAGCTATGGATTGTGGTTCAGTAGCCATCATGGGTGGAGAAAATAGTGCTGAAACAGTTGTCAGCTCAAGTTCAGAAATCAAACCTGTAACCATCCCCCAAGTGGCCTGTGATGCTGAAAATATCACAGCCACCGGGCTTTCAGAATCAGGGTTGTCCCCTCTCCCATCAAAGTTAAAGTGGGTTTCCTCACCGGAATGTTGCTGTATGGTAGCAATGTTGTTTTTAATGTTGCAGCTTAAGGTATTAATACACTACATAGGAAAAGCAGTACGTTCAGTCTTCTCAGAGAAAACTGATGTTAAATTGTATAGGAAACAAAAACAACTTTTCATGAAATTAACTTCAAAGTGTTCTTTAACCAAGGCCACTCCAATACCATAAACTTTGCTAATAAAGCAAATAATGTTAAGAGCATCAGCTGTTTCTGCAGCATCAGACACTGACTTTACGACATATTGTGTATCAACCTTATTCAAAAGTATATCAACATCATTTTTAATGAGAATCTTCTGTTCCTCAGAAACACTAGTGTTACTGATAACATTATTAATCATGCCAAAAAACTCTGGTATGTTTTGTTTGGTTATGGCAGCAATCACAAGTCCCTGTGGCTGCAAGATCGAATCTCCATGGTGTGGTGGTCGGCCAATTTGGATTACCTCATGGGTATCATGGGTTACTGTGTCATGACCATCATCACATGACCATGAGTGGCCATCTTGGGGATGGCATGGGGATGCAACCTGACAACATGTGTATCCACCATTTTGAGACTCTAACAATTATCCATTTTGTGAATCGCAGAAAAACAAGTGGCTAGCCTTTGCTCTAGTCCACCCCACAGCATACTGTGAGTGTTCAAAATCAAACTATTCAACATCAGAAGAGGCAAGGTCTTTGGGCATTAAGTTAGTATGCCTTGCCAATACCTGGGGTTGATGGCACAAGTTTGCCATATCTGACTTTTTACTCCTGCATTCTAACTGCTCAGATACAGGAGTTAGCATGCTATTAAGTACATTGTTTTCAGATTTCAAGACAATCGCATCTTGTAAAACTTGCTTTATATCAACAGAAGCTGTGACATAGTTTATATTAAAAACCTTCATTGCAAGTCAGCTGTAATTAAAACATACTGAATCATGCTGTACCGTCAAGGTCTGGTATTGAAATACCAGCACGTCAACTCTTTCAGTAATTACTTCAGACCTATCTCTATGTTCATTGTTTTCAAAACATAAGGAATCAGTGTTACTAGCCAAAACACCATTAGTTTGAAAACATTTTTTACTAATAAGTTTTGCCTTTTCAGTGTTATCTCTTAAGGCATACAGGTCATGGCTGCTTCTCTCGTTAAAGAGAGACTCATTTTCTAGATGGACAGATTGTAGCCCAAACAGTAGTCCAGCTATTTTTTCTGTATGAGAAGCCATTTTCAGACTAATCTCCTACTTGCAGGCAGAATTCTCCATTTTGCAAGCAATATACTCACATTTCAAAACAGACATCTTATTTAGAACAGCATCAAAACAATTAAACAACGTTGCAATTAATAATCCTTCAGAATCATTGGTACCATTTTTCAATTCCCCATAATGGGCAATGATGTCCATTAAAGGATACCATTGGATTCTGCTACTTCAGCAAAATCAAGCCAACTATTGTTAGCAGTTTGATTTGTTAAGGCATCCAGCCTCAACTCAGTACTGATAAATTTAGACATGTCATACAAGATAAGAAACCTTTGTTTGCAACTAAAGTTCATGACAGGACACAAACAGCCTTTGGCGTATGTGGACACCTAGATGAGAAAATACCCATCAGGATCTGAATCCACAAGAAAGCAGTCTATCTGTTTGTTTTGGATCCCTTTATAGCAGTGTTCCCACAGAGAAAGAATAGGAAAATAAATCCAAAATAAAACAACTCATTACACAGAAATTGAATATCTGCCAAGAGATTGTTTTGTCTGCACTGTGTAACACACAACAGACCGAAACATTAAACATTAAAACACTTTCAGTTTCTTGTTACTGGGGATTTTTTGGCCAGTGTTTTAATTTACAGAGGAAATTAAAATGAAACTTGGCAAAAACATCCAGAGTCCTGCCGTGGTCACCATTATGTTGTCTAAACACTCTTGGTGTGTAGGGTAAACGATAAAAATAATAATAATACAGATTCTTGTGTCTCGGAGTCTGCCAAGAAACATTCATAAACAAGCAAGGAGTACTAATAAAGTTTATTATATACCAAGCATGTGACAAAGAAAATCACAGGGGAGATGGGTTTCTCACCACTTGTCTGAAGAATGTACATAATCTCCAGGATTGTAGATCTTAGGTTCTCTAAGATCTTGTTCTATCTCTCCCCGTGTTCAAGCTCTCTGCCCCTCTAGAGAAGCTACAGTGGGTTGCGGACAGCTACATACTACAGAGAACAGCATAGCAGCAGAGATTACAACATAGTAACAGATATGAGAAACAATATGTATTGGTCTTAAGTCGTTCTCCATTGGATAATGACTTAGGAGACAGAATTACTAATGAATATCATATCAGACAGAATATGATTCCATTAGCATTATAGCTTAGACAAAAGAAATGCTGACAGTTGAACCTACATGTGGCATTTCTAGCCTACATACAGTACTAAACATTAGACATAACAAAGGCCTTCTGTCTCTGTCAGCTTGCTTAGACAAAGAGAACTGATGGCAGGGCACTATTGCACGTGGCATATCTGAGTGTAAAACACACTACATATAATTATATGAGAATACAAGTATACAATAATCACTGATGATCCCACTGAGTCATCTTATCAGTGATTAGGTAGCTTATATATGGAATATCTATAAAAGACAAACATAATCTAGATAAATGTATTATAGTGAGGTACAATAAATCATGCACGACAATATTAGTATATCTTAGCAGCAAAGCACAATCCTAGCACCCAAGCTTATATGATGTGTGCTCATATCTACAGTGTTAGTGCAAAATAGCAGTGTCACAGTACAATACACTAGGAATACAGTGTGAGGTGTATGTGAGGTGTATGTGGGACAATAGGGGGGCATAACCCAGGTGTAACAGTAGCAGACAGTTAATTAGACTGCTTGGGAAGGTTGCAGGGATGGACCATGACCTGGCCCCAAGTGGGCACAACCCTGGTACTTGCCCCATAGATGTCAAAATCCCCAACTCTGTAGGTGGGAAAAAGTGGCTGCAGGTTGATGAGGGCTGCCAGTGGTGGAGTGGAATGTTCTCCAGCCACTGAAATAATCACCTGGTACCTAGCCCCCCCTCCACATTGTGGCAGGCTGCCTCCCACTTACAGAGTTGGGGATTGTGACAGCTATGGGGCAGGTGTTAGGACTATGCCCAACAGGGGCCAGGTCATGGTCCATCCCTGCCAACAATGAGTCTCTATCTAAAGTTCTATGAGGGGTACCCCAGAGATCGGTCCTGGGACCATTTTTTTTTTTGTATTTTTATCGCAGATCTAACATCAGATACAAAGTCATGGAGCAATAAATATGCCAATGATACAAAGAGTGGGGGATCCTTGTACTAGTATAGATGATTGTGTCAAACTACAAAATGACAAAGCTAGGGTTGTGAGCTGGATAAATAAATGGGATATGACATTGAATTTAAGTAAATGTAAAGTGATGCATTTAAGGTAACATAATAAAAAATTCAGATACAATATAAATGGTCACACATTAGAAGAAACAACTTTTGAAGGACATCTGGATATCAATATTGGGCAGGCCATGGACTCAAAGGAACAGATATCTGATGTAATTAAGGAAGCAAATAGAGTTGTTTACTGAATTAAGAGAAATGTTGTATCTAGGTCAAGCACTGTTTTATTACTATTATATAGATCTTATATATGCCCCCATTTGGAGTTCTCTGCCCAAATTTGGAATCCATATAAAAAGGGTAATAGGCTAAAGCTAGAGAGGATCCAACGCAGATTTACTAAAATGATTCCTGATCTAAAAAATAACAATTACGATAACAGACTTAAATCATTAAACTTTATGACACTGGAGACGCATTGTGCCCATGGAGATCTGTTGTTTATGTATGATATCATACAAGATCCAGCCCTAGTGTGTGATCTAGATTTTGAGTTTCAGGATACTTTTGTTGAGACCTGAGGTCACCAGCTTCAGATTATTTTTTTTTTATCATATCACTATTTTTGCTCCCTGCAGCCACTGACCTGCCTCTTAATCCAGCCACCACTCCACCTCCATTACCAACCCCAGAGTTGCATGCCCAGCTGGCGTATGCAGATATACCTGTGAAAGGGACACCCCCGATTGCCCCTGTGCCTGGCAAGGATCCAACTATCCAGGCATCATCATACGATGGGAGTAGCGGCCATCAAGCTGCCGCGGTCTGTGCTGCCATTTTTCTATGTTCTTTATGCCCTGTGAGTGCAGCATGCAATGATCTCAGGCACATGCATGCCTACACCTTCTGCACTCCCCACTTACCACACCATCACTAGCAGTGCCCCCGGTCATCACCAGGGGCCACTACAGAGCAGTGACACCCTGGATCCCACCCCGGGATAGGAGAGCAGTCCTCTGGATGCTCAATCCTATCCCCCCTGATGATCCCTGATGCCCCAAGTGTGCGTCCGAACCCTGGTCACCAGCGTGGTGCGAGGTGTGGTGTCCAGTGCCTCAACCCTCAGTGCCACTGGGCCAGCTACCTGCTTCAGATTAAGGGTAAGAAATTTAGAACGAACATAGGAAAAATGTTTTCACCAATCGGATTGTGAAGTTATGGAATGATCTACCACTAGGAATTATTATATCAGAAAGTAAGAATATCTTTATGCAAATACTTGACAGATATATATTGGCAGGAGGTAATCTTAAGTATTACTTGTAGGTTGGAAGCACATATGGGCCACAGCCTGCTTGTTTCAATGCTTACCTTAGTATGGACCCTAGTATAACCCCCCAGTAAGCGGTCCGATCAGCTGTCTACCACTGGAAATGGTACCCCTGCTGGGTGCCACACCGCCACCACCTTGACATTGCAGTTCTCTCTCCATTGTCCCCTAGGGCACCACCCTGTACTCCTTCTGCCCCCGGCCCCCACATGGCAGGCATATTCACCCCCTCACCTTCACCACTCCTCTAATGTTGCACCAGTTGGGGGGAACATGATTCCTGCGTCAAACCCCACAGGTGCTCCAAATGTCTGGCACAAGCCTGCAGCTGCAGCAACTTCTGGGTCTTTGACACAGGGAACCTCTTTTTTATCGAATTGGACACAGGGTCCCTGATGAACCCAGAGCTTGCTGCAGCCCTAGAGTGATACAGCTCACATCACTCTAAGGGGTCTTTTAAAATAATGCCCCATCTTTGATCAAGTGTATAAGATTTTTGACTTTTTTACATGCAGTACAACTTATGTGATTTATTATGCTAGATGTAAAGCTTGTTTAGCCCCTGAAAAAGGGACTTCTGTCCCCGGTGGGCTCACCCGGTTATCAAAATGCCATAAATAAATACATGCATAAATAAATAAATAAATAAATAAATAAATAAATATTGGAAAAACAAAAAGAAAATGTAAGGAGAGAATTGGTATACGTGTTAGATGTATAATAAAGTTGGATGGTGTTAGTAATTTAGTTCAGCATACTCAAGAAAAAGGAAAATATTCATACTTTTAAGCTATAGAAAATGTATATGATTCTGTTCGGGGGAGGGGTCTGGATTGGAAGTTGTTATAAAGGGAAGCCTTTTGGCAATTTAAAACAAATTCTAATAGCCCAACATGGCTTATGAACATTTACAATTGGCCTCATTCTTATGCATTGCTTAGATAGCTACTGCATGTATTTATCTGTATAAAAAGTGAGATATTTGTTTATCTATTTATACACCAGGGTACATATGCAAGGAATTAGGTAATAATAACATTTTTTTCTGGTTGCTGTTTTCCCTTCCCCCTTTTCTCTTTTTTTTCTATTCTTCCCTCTTCCCCTTTTTCACTTTTCTTCCCCTCCCTCTTTTCATTTTATATTTGAACTGGATTTTTGATTCAGTGTACTTCACTGTTTCATATTTATCATCTTTGTGTATTCTGTATGCACTTTGTATTTATCATGTACTGTCACTTAAAATTTATACTTTTTAAGGAATTGCCAAATACACTGGCCCAGTTCTTAAAGCCCCCCTGGATGGCACAAGGGGCTTGCATCACAAGGAATGGCACAAGGTGTTGCTTTCACCAAAAGCTGCACTGGATGCAGTTCACAAAAGCAGCCTGCATCAAACACAGGTTGCGGCCACTAAAGGGGGCTTGTGCCATCCGTGTGACACAAAATGAGCTGTGACATGGCACTAGGGCGGCTTGTGACAGATGCAGGCTGCCATATGCCCTAATTAGGGATTCTCAAAACCAGCCTAGATGACAAATTTCTAACTACGGCTAGACCAGCCAGGTCTGGTCTAAGGGTACTTAGAAGTGTGTCCTCTGGGAGGGTTAGAGACCATGCACTACCCCTACAGCCCTCCCTGGGTTGGAGGGAACATGTGCCACAGTCCCTTCCCAGTCCCAATCTCTGTTTTAGTACAATTACTCATGTCACTGATGGTCTAGCAGACCCCCTCCCTACCCCTGATCTCCCTCATAAATTATTATTTATCTTTCCCTGGTGGTCTAGCAGACTCCCTCCTTATCCCTGATCTCCCCCATAAATATTTATATATCTGTCCCTGGTGGTCTGGTGGACCCCCCACACCAGCAGGCAGTGCCCCACCACCCCCTCCCCCATCCCTGAGCCAGTGACCGGCACAGCTCTTTACTCTCCTCCATGGCCAGACACTGACTGAACTGTCAAGGATCGTGTACTGTATACAAGACACGTCCCTTGACAGCTCAGTCAGTGGCTGGCTGTGGTGGAGAGCAGAGGTCTGTGCCAGTTATTGGCTTGATGAGGGTGGGGTAGCAAGTGGTGGGGGCACTGCCTGCTGGGGTAGGGGGTCGACAGACCACCGGGACAAATATAAATATTTATGGGGAGATCGGGGAGGGGGGGCTAGACCAGCAGGGAAAGCTATGCAAAAACAATTAGCGCAGACTGGTTCACCTAGAGAACCACAGTTTAAACAGATCAAAACATTAGAAAAAATAACCAAGCCATAAACATTTTTAATTTTAAAGTGATATGCTCAGGATTTTAAAAACTACAGACACATGGAAATAAATGAAGTAAATACAGAAGATTCCAAACAGAAAACCCTGCTGGTGGACAAGTGAGGTACAGGAGGAAGTGATGAAAAAGAGACTGGCCTCTAGAAGTTACAAATGCTCTCGTAGTGAGGCTGACCTTGAGGAGTATCATAGGATTTGCAGGGAGGTTAGCAGAAAGGTTAGAAAGGCCAAGACTAATAAAGAGCTTTGATTAGCAAAAGGGATCAGGAAGGAGGAGAAGGAATTCTTTAGATATATTAGGGAGCAGAGGAAGGGTGAGGGGCAGATGAGAAAGCTGAGGAAGGGGGGATGGGTACAGAGGGATGGAGCAGGTTGAAGTGTTAAAGGAATTTTTTCAACTCCATCTTCACTAGGGAAAGGGATGGGCCATTGCCTCAGGGATGGTGGCAAGAAGGAGGGCATGGGAGGGGGCTCTCAGAGATGGGAAGATCCAGGTAGGGAGGGTGAGGGAGCCTCTTAAAGTCCTTTAGGATGGATAAAGTGCCAGACTGCATCCACTATGCTGAAGACACTGGTGGATGTCCTGGCAGCTCCAATGATGGAACTATTCAATTCCTCTCTCCAATCAGGATGGTTCCCTCAAGACTGGAGGTTGGCCCATGTCATGCCCCTCCACAAGAGTGGACCTTGGAATGATCCGGGGAACTACAGACCAGTCAGCCTGACATCCAGAGTAGGGAAAATGTTGGAGGCCATCTTGAAAGAACGGATGGTGGAGTTCCCGGAGGTAAATGGTTTTCAGGACGAAAACCAACATGGGTTTGTCCAGGGGAAATCGTGTCAAACATAAATGGTCAAATTCTTTGACTGGGTGACAAGGTCCCTGGATGGAGGAAATCCCTGCATGGAAGGCTAATCTGGAAATTGAGGAAACTGAGGGTGGGCGATAAGTTGGTGAGGTGGGTAGCAAATTGGCTGAGGAATAGACAGTGGAGGATGGTGGTAAGGGGAAAAGTCTTGCACTAAGAGAGGTCATCAGCCGAGTGCCACAAGGCTCAGTTTTGGGCCCTATCCTTTTTAATGTGTTCATTGCAGACATCGGGGAGGGGCCTGGTAGTAAAATGAATTTATTCACTGATTACACTAAATTCAGGGCAGTAGTAGATATTGAGGAAGGAAGGAGGGCCCTACGGGATGACCTGCAGAAACTGGAAAACCGGGCCCTCATGTGGTAGCTGGGGTTTAACACACACAAATGCAGTGTTCTGCATCTGGGTGTTAGGAACCCTGGGTATACTTACCACTTGGGAGGGTACAGCTGACTGTCGCGACAATGGCAAAGGATCTGGAGGTGATGACTGATGCAAAAGGGAGCCTCTTGGAACAATGCAAGAGAGCAGTGACTAAGGCAAACAAAATGCTTGGGTGTATTGCCTGGAGGCCAATGTCCAGCAGAAGGGAGGTTATACTTCCCCTGTACACCCCACTAGTGATGCCAAATCTGGAGTACTGTGGGCAGTTCTGGTGCCCACTCCTAAAAAAGGACATCACACTACTTGAGAGAGTCCAGATAAGGGCGACAAGGATAATCAGTGGTCTGGAGGGGCTGTGATACAAGGATAGGCTCAGAAAGCTAAACATGTACTCTCTGGAGGACAGAAGGGATAGAGGGGATATGACAGAGACTTTCAGATACCTGAAGGGGTTCAACAGAGGGAACAAGGAGTGTCTGCTCAAGTTGAGGGAGGAGGGGCTTACAAGAAGCCATAGTCTAAAGTTAGCAGGCGGGAGGTACGGGTAGGGAGGCAAGGGGTATTATTTCATAGAGAGAGTGGTGGCACCCTGGAATGCACTGCTAGATGATCTGGCAAAAATGAGAACTGTGGGAGGTGTCAAGAAGGGTTGGGACAGGCACAGGGGCACGGTATGGAGTGGGGGTAAGGTGATCACCAGAGTTGTACAGGGTGGGGAAGTTGGTGGGAGGGGGGAAATAATGGGGGGGAGGTAGAGCAGCTACTGTGCACTACCAGTGAGCTGCATTGGGCAGACAAGATAGACCATTAGGCCTAATCTGCTGGCAACTACTGCATGTATGTATGTATGTAACGTAGCTCATAGTATAATACATTTTGCTTTTTATAATAAACAGATTATCTAAAGCTGCTCTTGTTTGTAAGGTTTCAGGAGTAAATATTACAAACATCCTAGACTTTATTTCATTTTGACCATTGATTAAAAAGCTAACAGGAGAAACCAGATCCAGATATGTTTTAGATAAAATGTATCCCAGGAAAATAACTCTCAGGGAAGCACATGATGGGCTGATCAATAGAAAGTGATATAAATCCTCTATGTCTTTTTCCCTGGAGAAACAAGTGGAAGAGGCGATAAGGTACGGTGATACCTGAAACCACATCTGCAATATTAAGAACATTAAAACAAATCATAACATTCTATATGCAAGGCTGAGTGCTGGAGAATCCAGAAAATAGAAATAGTGTTCCCAGCAATGGATTTAGATTTTAGCAGTGAAGATAGATCATTCTGTCTGGAAATATCATAACGCCTATTGTTTATGTATTCATTTAAAAACATCCTACCAAAATTTGGACCAAGAAACCAAAGGTGACCAGAATCTATTTAATGCAAAGTATCACAAATATTAAAACAAAAACAATTGCCAGCTATTTCCTCATATAAATGATGTGCTAATGCCTCTCTCAGGCAAATAAATGGTAAAGTTGTCGAAAGCATACTGAGAAGCTTGAGCCAGTATCTGATCATTACTACAAAAACCTGCATTTGCATAGTAAATACACCCTTTCTAGGCATAACAAGTAAGCATGGATTGATAAAAGCACTTTAAATTGATTTCTCAGAAGTCTGTGCTATAATCTTTTGCAATATTGGACATTGGCCAAACCCCAAATCTTTGAGGCATAATACATTTGTGAATTTTATTTTCATATTAAAACCCAGAGAGTAGCAGCTGGATTGTCACTTCCAAATTTAGTGCAACAAACAGTTTATATTGTCATAGTACTGGACATTGACTAGACCACACCTGGAATACAGTTAGCAGTTTTGGAAATCGGTTCTGAAAAACCACTAGGAGTGGTTAGAGACTAGTTAGTGGAGAGCTGCAAAAGTGAACAGGGACAGGAAGGCAAGCATTATCAGGAATGACTGGTCAGTCTTAGCATGTACTGTACTTGCTGGAAAAAAGAAGGGAAACAATCCTATGTATTTTTTTATCATGTTAGCAAAACCATGGAAAATAACTTATCAGTGGATGTTTTGTTTTTAGACTTTACTAAAGCATTCAAAACCATCTCTCATAGTGATTTACTGAATGCTATGCAGAAATTGGGCATAAATTCACTGTTGGGCCATTGGGTAAGCGCATGGCTGTTAAACAGAGGGCAAAGAGTATGCATAAGAGCGCATAACTCCAATTGGAGTAAGGTTGAAAGCGGGATGCCCCAGGGGTCCATATTGGGACCTTTATTGTTTAATATTCTTGTGTCGTTCATGAAGGGAAGTGAAAATACTTGGTTCTCCAAATTTGCAGATGACGTGAAGCTAGGAGCTATAATAATAAAACGGGTGCTGAGAATTTTCAAAAGGATAATGACAACTTAGAAAACTGGGCAAGAAGTAAAAAAATTACAATTTAATAGCAACAAGTGTAAAATCATGCATTTCAGCTCAGGAAATATAAAGTCAACCTACTATCTCAATAGACACCAGCTAAAAACAACAGAACTGGGAAAAGACATGGGAGTACATATATCAAACAAATTAACTTTTAAAGAGCATGTTACAAGTGCTGTCAGCAGAAGTAGTAGGTTACTTAGGTGCATATACTGTTTGCACAGTGAACGCAACATGGCGAAATCCCTTATAGTGACAACCTCGACAGGTTTCGAGATTGTCGCTGTAAGGGACCTGTGGGCAAAGTTTTGCTCTTTTGCTTTGAATTAACTCCAACTCAGAGTTAGATATATTAAGAAGGGGGGGTGCGAAGATTCAGACCCCTGAGAACATAAGACACAATGTCTGACAGGTGAAATTTCGCCTGTCGATATTGTAACATTCGCTGTGCCGTGCATTGACAATTTCTCTGTCGATGCAGCATGTTGGAACCCTTAGGTGTATAGGGCATCATATAAAAATAGACAAAGGGGCCGGCCTGGTGGCACTGAGGTTTGAGGCGCTGGACGCCACACCTTGCACCATGCTGGCGACCTGTGTTCGGGAACAGGCACAGACCGCCGGGGGTTGGCAGGGGTTGAGAAGGATCGAGCATCCAGAGGACAGCTCTTCTTCTCCAGGGAGGGTAAGGGAACCAGTTCTGGTGTTGTTCACCCCCTGGAAGAGGCCAGGAGCACAGTGTAACACCATAACATGGAGTGGAGCTGGGGCAGATGCTGCTGTAAGGCGCTAGTGTCATTGCATGTCCCCAGCTTCAAGGGGGGCTCACTGTAAACAAAAAAAATCTCTGCTGGCCCCCGCGTATGAGCCGGGGCTCGGTGCCTGACCCTCCAGCCACCTTCAGTTCTGTCTCTGGTGGCCCCACTCAGGGGTGGCATCCCCAGGTGAGGGTCTGGGTCGCTGAGCCCAGGATGAGCCTGCTCGCGGGGTTTGGGGTGCTGGTGAGGAAAAAAGCACAGTATAAAAAAAAATAGACAAAGGGAGGTACTAGTTCCATTGTACTCATCTCTGGTGAGGCCTATAATGGAGTATGGTGTACAGGTATGGTCTCCTTATAAAATGGGGGAGGTTAAGGCATTGGAAAAAGTGCAGATGAGAACCACCAAGCTTGTAACTAGTGTTAGGTATATGCCATACGAGGACAGTTTGAAATAACTGACCTGTATCCTTTGGAGTACAGAAGGATGAGAGGATACCTTTGTCTACTGTATAAGGCCTACAATAATAGGGGTTTATGGGAATGCATAGGTTTAGTAAAAAGAGAACAAATTAAAGCTACTAGGACACACGACTGGAGTTTACAAGGTGAATAATATAAAGGTAATGCCAGGGGTGCATGGATAAATCAGAGGGTAGTCTCAATTTGGAATAAGCTGCCTGTAGATATAGTATCAAGCAAAAGTATAAATGATTTTAAGACTTCCTTGGATAATTTCCTATTAGGCAATGGAGTGTTGTGATATGGCTAAATTAGCAAGTCATGATGGCACAAGCTAACTGACTTGTTTCAATCTATGATCCTATGAAAGGGGAAAGTGTGATAGAAACCTCTAGATACATGCAGGGACATAACAGGATGGACTCCTCAGAGTTTTTTTAAGTCAAGAAACAAAACAGTCACCCTGGGACATAATCTTGAATTAATGGGTGGTGGGGCGAATTTAAGAAGGATGTCAGACAATATTTCTTCACTGGGTGGGTGGTGGATATGTGAAACAATCTACCAAGCAATGTAATTAATGTTAGTACTATCTTGGGGTTCAAGCCCCAATGGGGACATTTCAAAGGGAAATTAAAAACAAAAGTGAGGGAAGGGCAGGTAAACACTCTGTATGTGTTGAGTAAAACTATATAGGAACAAACTGGAAGACTGTTGGACTATTAGTCTTTTTATGTCTTTTACCACCTATGTGTATGTTAAAATGCATTCTGCTGTGGCACTCAAAGATTATGACTCATCTGTCATGCAGATTACCCTTAGTTCCACTACATGACATCACAACAGTGAATCATGACTTGCCTGCCAATTAAACTGCTCACTTTTTATTTTTGTTGTGAGGGGCTCCGTGCATTAAGAAATAAAAAAAGGGCAGTAGCAGCAACAAACAGTTCCATCTTGGGGTTCTGGTGGCATTCTATAAATCATTTGTTCTTTGGTCTTCAGGTTTAGGATGTCAGAACAACCCCTTAGTTCAATAATACCCATTCATTATTCAAGATATACTTTTCTCATGCAAAATTATTCTTCCAGTCAAGCAACTCGCTGTCCATGCAATTTTAGTCAGTAATTGTCTTCAGGTGTTTTCCAGGCTTTGTTAGACCTGGTCTTCTTGACCCATGCCTTTTTAAGTACAGCATACTTGATCAATAAATGTGTATTTTGTATTTATGCAAACCTTTCTATTGCTGATAGCATGGACCTGAAGACATGTTGTGCTCATTGTAGTATTCATTTTCAATAGACTTGAGACTCCAGTGTAATGTTTATTCAATAAAGTGTAGTCTAATAATGTAAATCAATATTTATAAAGGATAAGACAACAGAAAGATTTTCTTCTTCTTTTTTTTTTTTTTGTTCTCTGTCAGAATTATTTATCACAACCTACTTCTGTTTTCCTTGGAAGAGATGACCCAAAAATATCTTGTAGAAAATTAGTGATTTTATTATTAGTGTTTGGATTACAGCCACTGCACTCAAAGCTGGGAATCTATTAATTTCTAAATCAAACAGTTGAATTATTTTAGAGTTTTACTGGTCCCTTCCTATTGATTCTTAAAGAAACAAAGCTGTATAAACAGTACTGAGACTTCCTAGGCAAATTATCTTTTAGTATGTATACAAGTCAAATTTATGTTTTGCCTCTTCAGTTTTGGGGAGGCTAAATTTCTGTTCTGAAAGGTGGGTTAATGGTAGATCGGATTCTGAAGTCTACATTTCTTCAAAACCCAGTAACAGCAATGTGTGGTATTCAAAGCTCCCTACACAGTGATAAGCACCTGGTTTTAGACCTGCAGTATTCAGATCTGTTAGTTTTCCCCAACAGCAGTCTGACCAGTGTTAGTTTGTGTTGATTCCCAGATTTTTGAGGCACAGAGTCGAGTACACTGTAGTGGACCTTTGGCTTTTGGCTTGTCTTGAAACTATGACCTCAATGAAAAGGCACTGTGATCCAACAATTAGAGTACAGTGCTGTGAAGCAGGAGATTACTGATTTGAAACCCACCAGAGCTGGTAGCTGTCTGTGTAGTTAGTCACATGAGCTCACCAAGCTTCAATCTACTGTACAGTACCTGCAATAATGTTGGTTATAAGCATAATCCACATAAAATATGGTGCTGCATCTTAGCTGGGCTAACCAGGGTAACAAAAAAACAGGACAAAACACTAAGATGGAAAACTTGCTTGTTTCTGTAAACTTTACCAGCTGCTAAAGGTGCCCCACAGCAGGAACTGGCAGTGTAACCACAGAAAATCTAAAGGGGGAGCTCAATGGTGTGGTGCACCCACCACCCCAAACTGCCATGATGTACTTTGTGCAGCATGTAAAATAGGCTGAATCACTTGTAATATTTATACATCATTTTATTCAGATACAAAAAGACATTTAAAAAAGTTGTGTAAAATATATCAACCTGGAGGTACAAGGTAACAAGAAAGAAATTGACTTATCTAGCTCAGGTACAGTATAAGGTGCAAAAGGAGCTGCCTTGTCTATGGCAGAGAGGAATCCTGCCTGTGGGGGGGGTGGCACTGATGCACAGAGGATGTTTGAGGTGTAGGGGTTGAACTGAAATTTTGGGATGGGCTAGGGTGAGGAGTAGGGATTGAAATGACTTGATGAAGGAGTGGGAAGGTAATTCTTTTATGATTTGGCCATGCCTGCTATTACTGAGTAGGGCTTGGAGAAATTTGTTAATTCCACTTTAACAGATTTTTCACAACATTTTTCAGTTGGTCATAATGCAGTCATTTACATAGCTAAAACTCTGAAATATGGCATGTTTACACATTTTGCTAAGTCCTAAAGGTATGACAAACTTCATGACATTTGGATAAGTAGTGGGGGACTTACTGGGGTGCAAAGTCTTGCAATTTATTATTTTTGCGAACATTTTAGAAATTATTTTCCTGCTTATGACACAGCTTACTGAAAATGTATATGTATAAAATGCTTTCTTGTAAGGGTCTCTTAAACTGCTAAATCAGGAGGTAGTTGATTAAGTAAATTGTAAGTTACAGGATTTCATGATTTCACAATTTTATTATGCGTTACATTTTGTGAACATTTTCAAAATATTTGAAAGTTTGTTGCTCATCTGCTACATCAGGAACACACCCACAATTAGGCATGCATAAACATTTCCAATGGGGTCTTGGAATCAAACAGAGTTGGATAAATGTGATTTAGTTGGCAACAATTTAACATAGAAATTTTAGAAATTACTAATGATAAAATGTGTCCAACAATTCATAGGCACATACCAGGTAATGCCACTAGAATTCCACTTGTGAAATTTAAGTTTCACAATGCACTGATCATCACTTATTCCATTCAGCTGTGCTGATCTGCTTGCAGTCCTGTAGTTCCTTTCTTTTATTTTTTATTTATTCCACATAAAACCGTTTTAGCAGATCCTATTTATAAATGGTTTAGAGTCATCAACAACAGAAAACAACAAGTACAGGGGATTTGCATCTATACAATACAATTGAGTTGGTGACTATTTTGTCTCCCCACCCTGCTTGTTTCTCTGAGCTTGAGTAGATGGACTTAGTGGACTTACTTTTAACATGGGTTTCCTCTTCGTCTTTCACAGACACGATCCCTTCAAAAGAGAACGACCTACTCCTTTTCCTGTAGGATCCACCCCTTTGAAATAGCCAAACTTTCTCCTCGTTGGTGCTCTGATCATTTTCTTCCCTTGCCATGTGTCTGTAAGTTCCTATGAGTTTTGGACTTCCAAGTGCACTTAGTGCTCAGACCAATTAATTTTGTGGGGTGTGATTCTCACATGTTCTGTTTTCAACTGACAATTGTCCTTGTATGCTTCCTTGTTCCAACTGGTGGTCTACTATTCCTTTGCTTCTCAGCCCAGCTGCCCTTCCCTTGATAAACCCATGCATCTAACTCCTGCCACTGGTGGTCCCTGCACTAGCTACCTCCCTTATCCTACAGCTCAAATCTCCTTGACTTCCATTCCCCATTTACATGATCTTCTCTCTTCCTTTTTTGCAGAACCGCAGTCCACCTTGGTTTGGCTATTGATCACATTCATTTACCTTGAAGTGTAGGCAGCCAGAACACATTTTGTGCTACTGTAGCATCATTCATGATCCTGCAGTGCTCTACCAACACTCCCATGACAGTGATGTCCAGCATCATGCTCCGTGAAGAGTAAGAATAGTTAGATACTTCTAGCACAGTAGCCTCAGTCGCAACTAGTTGTAATGCTTGATGTCATTTGGTGCCACTGTTTTCAAATGCTAAAAAATATACTCTGTTACTTACAAGGTTGTGAAAGAGTCAGTGGGTGGCACTGTGCATAAACAAATGCTTTGCATGCATGTGCCTCTGAAAGCCATTTTTTAGGCAGTGAGCACTAGTGGTTAGCTGGCATAATGCAGAAAGACTGACTACTGCACAGTGATAGCCTTTTCAAAATTTTGAGGGTTCTTCACTTGAGATACTGACCTGATGCTAGACACCACTGTACTTTTACTATGGAGTCTCCTATGAATGTTACAGTATTGCTGCTCTACCCAGCCTTTTCCTTCCTCCACAATAGTAGCTCAAGTGTATGCTGGGCAAAATGTACAGAAATAGCTTCAACAAAATTATCACAATATTCTACAATTTTTACAAAAGCTCATGAAATTCAACATAGAGTATTGGTATTAAGTTGCAATCCTTGGCTGCTTATTACTTGGCCAGCTTTTGAGCAACATAGTATAGAGCTTATAGACTTGGTGCACACACACACACACACACACACACACACACATACACACACACGTACATTGATGATACTGCATTCTCTAGTTTCATAGTTATTTGGGTTTAAATTGATCAGTATACATACCTGTGAAATTTAATTAAAAAAAATCCAAATATTTGGAGGTATAAAACTTAGACTCCTTTAAATATAGAAATCTGAAGCTTGGTACATTTCTTCATGATGTATGGGAAAAGCACTATGCCTACTATGGTGCACCTGAGAGGAACACTTGTTAAATGTGATGGAAACAACAGAAATTAAAATTTTGGCAAAATGTTGCAAGATTTTTGCAGAAATGTTGTCAACTTTCATGGAAGTAAAATCATATATTGCCAGAATTCTGCCAGTAGAAGGTACATTTTGCACAGCCCTGAGTTGACTTTTCAGGTCACTTTGCCCAAGAACCGGTGGGGGTGGAAAGGTGGATTTGTATGCCAGAGTTTGGGGTGGAGAAATTACTTTATTTTAGCAGGGCTGGGGAGGGGAGAATGCCATGTTGGTGGAGGGAGCCAGGGTTTCTTAAAAAAAAACTCTGCCTAGCAAAGTCGAAGAAACAAGGGGAAAATGTTGTTTTGTTCACGAGGTGCAAAGTTCCCCACTTTGCACTCGAGTTTGCCAGCACAACTTAAGTTTGCAACACCTCTAGCATAAATGGAGCTTACACTTCATTGCAAACACTGTTTACTTACACACAGGCTAGATTCCAGTGGGGGGGGGGGCCTCAGCCTGCAGTGACAGAGATACTTTATTTCCCATGTTCTCTGAACTGTGAAAGTGTGGCTCTAAGTGAGATACAATCAATACAGACACTGTGCAGAGTTACTACTGATTATAAAACCATCAAGGCACCAGAATTTATAGTACTCATGCTGTAGAACTTTAAATTATATACTTTGATCTCCAGCACTACTGACTCTGTATGCTAGCTTGCCTGACAGTATGCTTAGCTTGCCAAATTTGAAATGCATTAATTTTGGGGCTTCTGTTTATAACAGTAGCATTTGAATTTCAATTCAGTTTTTTCTCATTTGCTCTGAAGGTCCATAGCATCAGTACAATGCAGTCCTGGTGCCTTGAAAATGCTACGATCAGTCCAGGTTCACCAGTAAAGTTTACAACCACTAGCCAGCAGGGTCCCCAACTAGGACAATCCATTGGCCCAGCAATCTTTTCCACTGATCCAAGTGGTGTCTTTTTTAAAGTGATACCTTCTACTGTATATGCCAGCTAAGCTAGTTAAATATAACCTTTTCTAGCCTGTTGAAAAATCTACCAGCATTTAGTTAGGGTCCCAATGCCAATTTTGTCCCTTGTCAGTAATATACAGTAAATGTATATTGTGTTGTTTATAACCCACTTACAGTTGTGCCACAGTTGCATAATTCAGAGAAAATGGAATGGTAAGGGTTGTCTCTGCTTGTCTCTGCTGAGCTACTGGCTCAGGATGAACAGTGGCAATACAGACAAGTAAACACTGCATGACTTGCATGGTTTCTAGAACTTTCTGAATATTCTGGTTGTTAAAATCATTGGTAGTGCTGACACTGCAGAGACACTGGGTTCATTTACTTAAAGGACAAATACTGCAGAATTTAAAACTACCCATATTGGTCTCCTACAGTCTATGCCTATAGATTTTAAAAGTGAGAACTGGCTAGCTAATCTTAATTGAGCCACTGCTAACTGATTGGTCCATAATTAGCTTGTCAGCAAAATTTGGTGCATGAAAGGGATACTATCAACTCCTTTAGGCCTCACATTTTCCTTAGTTTAAAAACACATGTTATATGCCAGCCCGCCAGTGCAGCAGTAGCGCCACCGTTCACGATGCCAATGACCCGGGTTCAGAAGCAAGTCTGGGAATTATAGGGCCAGCTGGGGGAAGGAGGAATGAGCACCACATGGACTACTCTCTTCCTCTGGGGGAGAGGGTGGGGTAAGCTCCTGATGCTTGCCTGACCCTTGGTAGAAACTAGGGGCCTGACAGCTGGTGTTCGCAGTTACTGGAGGCTGGGTAGACATTGGGGTGTGTGCCTCTGATGTCATTGCACATTCCAGCTCCTAGGGCAGAAAAAGTGGAACATTTGGGATGAGCAGGATGCTGCCTGCCTTGTGCCACAGGCCCTACATCGCTGACCTGTGACACCCCCGAAAATTGAGTTTGGTTGTCTGCCAGGAGGAAGGGACCCCTCCTGAAGGCCTCACCCTGGGGAAAAAGCCTGGGAGAAATATCGGGTAAGGGTAAGTCCCGGGGATGGTGGATGATGGTGCTGGGTATGGGGTAGGGCCGATGGGGGCCGGCCCATCGAGGGGAGCATAAAGAACAGCAAATAAAAAAACACATTTTATGATTGCTTGCATTCAGTAGAGATGGCTAATGTAGCTGGCTGTTTGATTTTGATTCCTTTTTTCTTTTAAAAAGTGAAAAACCATAGCTGACCCACCAGCGTAGAGGTAGAGCTACCACTTGAGGAGCTGATGACCCCTGTTCAGAATTGAGCATGGGACATCAGAGGGTCAGCTGGGGGAGTAGGATGAGCATCCCAAGGACAGCTCTCCTCCTGTGGGGTGGGAGGGTCATGGTATCCCCGGCATCTAGCAGCAGCCAGTGGAGGCTGGATGTGCAGCAGCTAGGGCCACTCTGTAGCTGGGAGGTGATGGTGGATGTCTGTGGGATGGGTGCAGGAGCACGCCTGTCCCATGATGATATCATTGCATGGCCATGCCTTGGGGGACACATAACATGGAAAACCCCTCTGGGCCATGCACAGTGACGCCCCCGGACCTCCACTCCAGTGATGCCCCAGGCAGTAGCCATGGCTGGTGTCTCTAGTGAATCTCGGTCCTTACCCCTCTATACCACCCTTAAGAGGAGCCCTGCCACAGGGGGCAAGCTGCAGACTTCCCTAGACTGTGGCAAGCCTGCTGGGGGATGCCAGGTGTGAGGTCTGGGTACAGAAGCAGGGGTATATTCCCACCATCCCAGTGGAGATAGAGTTAAAAAAAAGTGTTAAAAATGACTGCCAAGCATACTGGTGTTATCAAATAAAAGCATGTTTGTTTACATACCTTAATCAACTTCCAGTGCATCTTTTCTGGACTTGGAAACACCCCCACACACAGTCTAGCCATTCATGATGCAGTGGGAGGAGAGGAGATGATTGCATCATGAGTATCTGCACTGTTTGGGGTGTTTGTAATGCTCGAGAAGTATGTAACTAAAGACTGTCAAGGATTTGAAACAAAATAAGGCAGGGTATATTTACACCGTTACCGTGCATTTTAGTTCCGCTAAGAAAGGAAAAAAATAAAACACCCAGCAACATCAATGAATTTTACAGAAAGGAACATGTGTTGTTTTTAGCAAGAAATAATATGATGCAGAAAAGATTGACAGCATCATTTTAAGGTGTCTGAATAGTCTGTATGGGTGCATGGATTTAATTGAGTAGGAACTCAGTTCCCTTCTTCTTCAACAATTGCTTGAGACTCCATTCACCTCTGTTCTCTTTCTTCCCAGAATACTATAGGAGAGATCTATCAGTAATTATTCCACATCTACAAATCTAGATGTTATAGTTCCCCCTCCTAGGCATTTCCGATTTAACAACTGTGCAATTGTGTGTGTGTGTGTGTGGGGGGGGGGGCACTGCTTACATACTGAAATATCGCCACTCTGAGACAAGCTGTACTTTCTTTCTGCTACAGAAAGGAAGTATGGATCAGAAAATGCTGCATGAATAGCCATCTTTGGACTGACTGCTTAAACTACAGATTTTTATGCAATACAAACAGAAATGCTAATGTGATTATGAATGCCAGATCGGATTGTAATGTGGCACATACTACAAAGTCACTGTATCTCCCTTTTATCTTTCCTTTCCCATCTAAAGGATGTCTCTGAGCAGAGTGAATTTCTTTCAGAAGCACATTCCACAGGAGCCACAACAGCAAAGACCCTTTCCCCTGCAGAGTTAAGGTAGAAGGAAGGTAACCTAAGCTTTTCCTGCCCCAAGGACCTTGTTTTCCTTCCAGAAATGAGGGGTAAGTGCTCGCAGAGGGATAATGGTAATGTTGCAATCAACAAACACACATGCAGGCAGTGAAGTTCCTTTAGTACAACTCTTTTATTTAATCTTTGGTCACTTGTAATATTTTCCCAATGTTTCACCTCTCAAATCTGAGGCTTTTTCAAAGGAAGTGTTCCTGCTTTGCAAGCAGATAAAATTAAATTCAGTATTGTGACTCATATGTGTGGCAAGCACCATATTGTGCATAATTTAATGTCATCAACTTTTTTACAGTCATATTGTATTTGCATTACTGTTACAGGTATTTTCAAATCGGGTGCACAGTTCATGATGTTGACATCCGTTCCTCCATGAGGATTCAAGACGGCATTCACAGCTCAAATGCCATCGTAGCAAGCCGTGCTGTTCGGTGTGCTACTGCCTGCACCACATGCTCCTTGCCAGTGATGTGGACGTTGTTGCTGCTGTGCCAGATCATGAAATCATGATGCCACCTGTGTCATGACATCACGTGTCAAATGGTCAACATAGTTAGTGTTGAACTAGGCAAGTCCAAGTACAGTGCAATTGTGCTAGAGATAACCCCCGGTACCTAATAAGGACACAATCAAAAAGGTCTGAAATAAGACTTCTAGCAAGATTTACACTTTCTTAGATAATATATATATATATATATATGTATGATACCTGTGTATAGATATACTGTAGATATAGATATTCTTTGCAAGAAACTGTGTTAATTCATCCATTAGGGTTCAGGATAAAGTGACAAAATTAGGGAAATGTGATGTTAGGGTTTCCAAACCTAACAGCCCTGCCCCACCCCTGAAGTGAATGAGAGGTGTAGTCTTCCTTGGGGATGTCAGCCCTAATGCTCACCCCATTCTATGCACTCGTGAAACATACACACCTGTCTCCAGCACATCTCAGCTTTTCTGTTAATGCAGTGGGGTGAGCATTAGGGTTGACAACCCCATGGAAGATTCCATCCCTCATTGGCTTTGGGAGTGGGGTAGGAGTGTAAGGTTTGGAAACCCTAACATCACATTCTCTATTTTTGTTGCTTTATCCTGATCCTTAACTGATGCATTAATGCAGTTTTCTGGTAAAGAATGTCCTTACTTTTTGAGATAGTAGAATTGTATCCTTATTTGCCTGTGAGTATTTCCAAACCACCCATAGTTTTTGAGCTAGAGTAATCATATCCTTATTTGTGGATATTTGATTTCAACTCTGGTTAAACCAGCAGAATGGAACTGGAAACAGAATCACTGATTCCACTCCCTAAACCATAGCAGCTCTATCTCTTCCCATTCTGGTTCACTGCAGGACAAAGAATGAGCCACCTCTTCATCTCTCAGTTTTTTTAATTACAATTTATTTACTAAGGATAGTCCAGAAGAGAAGCAAAATAACTCATTTTTATAATTAGATGTTATTGAATTTTCTAACTCAAACAAAAAAAGGCTTCAAACAAATATCCACAGTACATCTAGGCCCGGATATTCAGAAGGGTTGCACCATGCGCAACTCACTGATGAGCCCCAGTGCGATATTGAAACAGAGACTGAGCCTGGCACAAATCCCGATGCGCCGGAGCGCATCAGTAATGTATGCAGTGCAGGTGGGGGGGGCATGCCCATGCATACTCCGTACATCCCGATATTCATCCCGGGATGTGCTGAGCCCATGCATGTGCAACCCCTACTTGCGCTGCACACAGGTGAGCCAAAAAAAAAAAGGAGCAACAGCTGGCCACCCACAGGTGAGCTGCCGTGTTGCAGGGTGCAGCACGGCAGCTGCCACCTGTGTGTGGCAACCCGAGCTCCGGCTGCACCTTCTGGTGGTGCCCCCCATGCCCGATCACAGGCATATGTTGAATATTAAAACATCCAAGATCCCTGGTGGTCCAGTGGACTGCTTGAAACCCGATCGCAGGCATAAGCTGAATATTAAAACGTCCTATATCCCTAGTGGTCCAGTGGACCGCTTGCAGTCCGATCATGGGCATATGTAGAATGTAAAAATGTCCACTATCCCTGGTGGTCCAGTGGAGCAGTCGCAGCCGATCACGGGCGTCAATAATGCACACACCAACCCTGGTGGTCTCAGTGGTCCCTCCCACCGCCCACTGAGCCCACTGCCCGCCTCCCCGGTCAGTGGCAGGCGGCAGCTCCCCACCCGCTTGCTGCCCGCCGCCCCGACTGACACCATAGGTTGCATCGCCCATTGGTCCACAGTGGATCCAATGGGCGTAGCTCATACCGCATTGCACAGTCCAGATATGTGAGGATCGGGCGAAACTAGCAGATTAGCTGCATGCCCATTGGCTCATGCTGTGGACCAATGGGCATACAGCCCTACTACCGTGTCAGTCGGTGGGTGGCAAGTGGGTGGGGATCTGCCATCCACCGCTGACCGGGGGGAGCAGGGTGGTGGGGCTTAGTGGGTAGGTGGGGAGGGAGTACCGCTAGACCACCAGGGTTGGTGTGGTGTGGCATTATTGTACTGACGCCCGTGATTGGGCTGCGAGAGGTCCACTGGACCACCAGGGGATATTGAACGTTCTTACATTCTACATATACCCGCGATCAGGCTGCAAGCGGTCCACTGGACCACCAGGGATATAGGATGTTTTAATATTCAGCTTATGCCTGCGATCGGGCTGCAAGTGGTCCACTGGACCACCAGGGATATTGGATGTTTTTACATTCTACATGTGCCCGCGATCGGGCTGCAAGCAGTCCACTGGACCACCAGGGATATAGAACGTTTTATTATTCAGCTTATGCCCGCGATCGGGCTGCAAGAGGTCCACTGGACCACCAGGGATATAGGACGTTTTATTATTCAGATTATGCCCACTATCGGGCTGCAAGTGGTCCACTGGACCACCAGGGATATTGGATGTTTTTACATTCTACATATGCCCGCGATCGTGCTGCAAGCGGTCCATTGGACCACGAGGGATATTGGACGCTTATTTTATTCTACATATGCCCGTGATCGGGCAGTGGGGCACATTGCCGCGATGTGCAGAGGGCGTCGGTCCCTGACGTCTGCAGTCTGGCAGGGTGCCAGGCGCAACTCACTGGGGATCAGTGCACCTGCATGCAAATGGGGCCATAATGACATGCAAATGGCCTCATTTACACCTTGCATGCATTATGGCCCCATTTGCATGTGCACTTTTGAATATCACGGTTGTTGTGCCTAGCGCAGCGGAACTTGTGCTAGCGCATCCCCCTGCTCCACTCTGGCCACTTGCACTGGCACAGTGCCACTGCGCCATGTGCACTGCAGGTGGCCAGGGTGCAATATTCCATGCTGCTGTTCTATGGTGCAGCTCCGTTGAATATCACCTTGTCAACGCCCCTGAGCAGCCATGTTGCGCTGTGCCCAGACTTGTGCCACAGCCTGGCGCAGTCTGAATATCCAGACCCTAGAGTCTATAAAGAATTAACTGGATAACATAAGCTGCATACTAGGGATGGGAGAACCTCAAAAGGTTCTGAGGTTTTAAAAGCAAAAAAAGGTTTGGATGCTTATCCGAACCTTATCTGAACCTTTTATAACCTTCACTGTTTTATGGTACCTGTGTGTGAAAAAAATAATTTCAAACAGCTTTTAATGAACATATCTGCAGAAAAAAAAGAAAGTAAACTACTGTTTAGTAGTAATAAACAGGTTCCATGTCATAATAGCAAATGCACAACAGTGTCACACCTATGGGCGAGTGCACAATGTCCAAAACACAAACGGTAATACACTGAATACAACATTGGTGCCCATACCAATATACATTATCCTGCATTCTATATGGAGGCTGTTTCCCCTGCACCCCCTGTGCAGGGGGCTGTGCCCCCCATAACCCTCATCTCAACATAATCAGCTGCGAGGGGGGGGTCTGACAGTGGGGTATGGAGCCAACGCGGGCAAAAAAACACCACCACCTAAACCATTCCCTACCCCAAAACAGTAGCACACCAACCCAGGATCAAACCCAGGTCCTTCCACACCAGAGACATACACTGCCTCCACAAGTCAAAATGGCCAGCTCAGCACTGCCTCCCTGAACTACTTCTCATATCTGGCTTCCTGTGATGTTCCTCTTACCAGCGCTGTATCCTGCAGTCACTATTCTAGCCTTTCTACTCTCGCCATTTCCATAGTTATTCTCCTTCCATAATCGCTGTACATACAGTCACACAAATTGAGTCACTCAAAGTGAGTCGCTCAATTTGAGGGTGCTAATATCACTGAATACCTAATAAACAGCATGACTAGTGAAATGAGTTGAGGAGTGAAAAATGTGACTCTGGATGTGCCTACTGGGGGTGCCAGTGCTGTAATATGTACATACTGAACCTCATAACTGGTACCCACGACCCACCTCCAGTGTGATGATAATGATGATAGTTTTGTCCAAAGGCAGGCAAGCTCCAGATCTCTATTTTTATTAACTAGTCTCCCGAGTCTGACTTTTTGTAGAAGGGGATATTTTCAGCACCACTTTTGTTTAGCAACAGCTCTCGGTATGGAATGCAATGCGAAGCAATGTGGGACAAGACAGAGCACCAGGCAGTCCAACGGTCACCACTTCACTACTGCTACTACCAAGGGGAAAAACAGAGCTAGCAGCATTTTTAAATTTAATCAATCTGGTTAAGGTGCATTTAGATAAATGATCGCCTCTGAATGAGAAAGTGACTGTGTGAGAACAGCGACTTGTCTGCCACATTTGCTACCAGTACAATCATGTCATGTACTGGCTGCACCTCCCACATACCCCCAGAATGATGAGGATTTGGTCCAAAGGCAGGCAAGTCCCAGATCTCTATTTTTTTTACCGGTCTCCTAAGTTTGACTTTTTGTAGATGGGGATATGTTTGACACCACTTTTGTTTAGCAACAACTCTTGGTATGGAACGCAATGTGAAGCAGCATGGGAGAAAACAGGGAACCAGGCAGTCCAAAAGTCACTACTTCACTACTGCTACTACTACTACCACTATCAGGAGGAAAACTGAGTTTGTAGCATTTTAAATTTAATCAATCTGGTTAAAGTACATTTGGATAAATGATCTCTTCAGAATGAGAAAGTGACTGTTTGAGAACAGGGATTTGTCTGACACAGTTGCTACCAGTACAATCATGCCATGTATTGGCTGCACCTCCCACCCACCCCCAGGATGACGATGATTTGGTCCAAAGGCAGGCAACTCCCAGAACTCTATTTTTTTTAACCAGTCTCCTAAGTCTGACTTTTTGTAGAAGGTGATATGTTTGGCACCACTTTTTTTAGCAATGGCTCTTGGTATGGAACGTGACGTGAAGCAATGAGAGGGAAGACAGAGCAACAGGCAGTCCAAACATCACCACTTTACTACTGCTGTATACTTTCTACCTGTCAGAGCTCCTGACACCAGTGTCCTCTGCTCGCTCCCTCTACTTCTCCTTGAAGGGCCTCCTGGATGTTCCCAGGGTTCAGCTCAGGATCTCGGGAGATCATGCCTTCAGTGTCTCTGGACTGACCCTGTGGAACTTGCTTCCATCTGCAGTCTGGAAGGCTGCCTTGATTGAGGTGCTTAAGGGGAGGCTGAAGGCCCACCTCTTCAGCCTGGCTTTTGACTGCTGATGCCATCTTAAGTTTTGGCCAGTCCCTTGAAGACTGACCTCTTGAAACCTTTTAATGCTGCCGTATAATAATTTTGACATGGTTTTAATGAGGTTTTATTTCATGTTTTATTTACTGCTGTATGTTGATTATTTATGTTTGGCGCCCAGAGCCTCCGGGATTGGGTGCCTTATAAATAAAATTGCTTGCCTTGCCTTGCTACTACTGCCACTACTATCAGGGGAATATACTGGCTGCATCTCCTACCCACTCACAGGATGACAATGATTTGGTCCAAAGGCAAGCAAGTCTCAGATCTATATTTTTTTAACCAGTCTCGTATGTCTGACTTTTTGTAGAAGGGAATATGTCTGGCACCACTTTTGTTTAGCAATGACTCTCGGTATGGATTGGGACATAGAGCAACGTAAGAGAAAACGGAATACCAGGCAGTCCAAAGAGTCAAAACGTTGCTACTGCTACCACTATCGGGGGGAGAACAGAGCTTATATACAAATGCAGGCTGCCCTCCTGTAGAACAGCAGGTGCTGGAAAAATATATAAGTTTCAAATATGAACAAAACATTCAGCACTCCAGATTCCAGATAAAATTCAGTGAGAGTAATTTATTAAAATTCAAACTGAGTACTTACATATGTAAGCAAAAAAAATGTACACACACATAGTGAATTGCAGCTTCACATTCCTCACCCAGCCTCAGCGTTTCAGGATGATGCTACACCTTTGTCAGGTTTCCTCACTGAAATTGAAAGCTGATGTTATTGTCACTTAATCCACAGATGCAGGTGCAGCACTTATACTGCTGTCAGTGTCATATTCTTCAAGATTAGCATTGCATATGTAGCCAAAGTTTGGCAAGTTAACCTTCAAGAACGTTAGTTTCTCCACATTGCCTGGTGTTAATCTTGTTTGTTTATCACTCACAACGTCTGTAGCAGAGCTAAATAAACTTTTGGAACAGACATTGGAGGGTGGCCATCCAATGCACTTACAAGCCAGTGTAGGCAACTTTGGCCAGCATGATTTTTTTTCTGTTGCTAGTAAGCTAAAGGGTCTTCCTCAATACTGATGAGCTCAGACAGATATGCACCTACCATGCTTACTACTGAGCAAGCATTTTCTCCTTGTGGAATTTCAGTGTCCTGCAGCTGGCACCAAATGTCCTCCTCCTCGGTGTCTGCTTCTGTACTGATTTTTGGAGCAGTCTTTTGAATTTGAGGTGGTATTGCAGTACTGCTTCCCAATGCTAAAAAAAAACTCATTTACTTCATTAATCAAAAGTTGTCTGTAGTTCAACTCCTCCATATCCTCAGAAACCACGTCAGAAAGGTGTCTGTTCCAGAAAAGTAAATCTATCAATGTAGCTAATAGATACTCCTTGCTCCATGTAATAGCTGATAGTTTCTCATCATTTTTATGTTTGGTAAGCATGTTATTGACTAGAGATTGGTTCAGATTTACTATGATATGCTGAAATGCATCTGCCCAATGCTCACACTCCTGACCCCGGGTGCCCGAAACATGGTTGCCCGACATTGGGATTTTACCTGCAGGAAATTTTTTAGGGGGCTTTACCCACCACCCCACCCCCATACTTTAGGATTCCTACTCTGCCGTGGGTAAAATCCTGATGTTAGGCAACTGTATTTCTGGTGCCTGGGGTCAGGAGTGTGAGTGTCGGGCTGATGCATTTCGGCATCTCAAATGGATCCCATTGGTTCATATCTAAGTTGTTCCTCATTTTCTCCAACCTTTTTTTTTTTGAGAAGTAGAATAAGTGGACTAACTTGGCTAAGGGATGCTTTTTCTGCACAGACCTCTTTTGTAGCACTCATGAATGGTTTCAGAATGTGACACAACTGTTCCAGCACAGATCATTGAGTAGAATGGAGTACAGTGCCCTCCCCGATATCATTGTACATGGTATTCTCAATGATAGCTACCTTTTGTTCAAGGATGCATTCAATCATAATGTAAGTTGAATTCCACCTTGTTGCTACATCCTGAACAAGCAGGAGATGAGGAAGACCTTTGTCTTTCTGGATATCAGCAAGGCTGTCACAGGCTTTTACTAAATGGTTGAAGTGGCCACACATTTTGCACACTGTTTCCATAGTGGTTGATACTTGCCGGTCATTATCCAGGAAATTTCAAACAATTAGATTAAGACAATGGGCAAAACAGCATATATGTACATAGTTGCCATCATGAAGTGCTTTTTTAATATTTGAACCATTGTCGGCAACAAAAAAAACAATTTTCAAACCCTGTAAAGTGACCCAAGCAGTAACTAGTCTCTGCAGTTCTTGCTGAATGTGGTGTGCTGTGTGTGTGTTTTGAAAGTGAGATACATGGAGAACTGCCATTTTCAGAAATGAGACTTTTTTTTAGCTCTGAGAGATAGTAGTACTGGTTGAAGTGGTAGGGGTAGCAGCAGACAGGCTGATATGTGAGGGATGATGATGAGTTGCCCACAAAAGTGACCCAGTGTGCAGTAAGAGAAAGATAGGCAATGATTTGGGTGCAGGCCCGCATATCAGTAATAAAGTGAATTACCTTGTCCTCAGCCTGTCAGAGAGCATGCCTTACTTGAAGTATTAAGCTGTCATACATCCTGGGCACAGCTGCTATGGAGAAGTATTTTCTACTTGGCATTAAATATTGTGGCTCTAAGTATTCTGTAAGCCTTCTGAAACCCACATATTCCACAATAGAGTATGGCTGCAAATCAAGTACAATCATTTCTGCTACTTTATGATTTGTTGCCAGTGCAATGGGATGGTTTCACGAATGTTTAGACTTTCTTTCAAAAACTTCTTTTAACTTCAATTGCCTCTTATGAGGGGTAAAGTTAGACTTGGCTGGGGGTGTTGTATGACTACATGCCATGTCTGGTAAAACAGAGGACCTTACAGAATTATGTTGATGTGAATGCGGACTTTTGGATCTTGCCTGGTGATCATCTCCCACTGTTTCAGCAGAATGCTCCTGTTCACCGAGAGCCCCTGCTTCATTTCCAGGCACCGATGGTAGACTGTTTATTTGCACCATATAAAACAATGGGGTGAAGTCATGTAAGGTGCCACATCATTGTTGTGGTTCCAAGATGCCCTTTATTTTCCCCCTACTAACACAAGTATTGCAATGCACACTTATAGCTTGGCAAGCATCCTTGGGGTTTATGTAAAATGATTCCAAACAGTGGAGGTGGACTGTCTATGTCTAGTAATGAGCTCAATAGGAGTCAAGTGGCTGGGTTTGAGTGGGGAAGACGTATCGGTGGAGGATTCAGGTTCATCAGGTGAGACAATCATTGAATCCTCTGCAGCACCATTGCCACCATCACTTTGTGTGGCTTGTGCCTTGACTTGTTCTTTCTCCCTTTTGATACTCTACTACTCTCATTATCTTTAGCCACATTGTCACTGTCAGAACCAGAATGAGATATAGCTAAAGGTAAAGTCACAAGCTCATCATCATCATCAGTCTCACGCTGACCATGGTAGTCACTGGGCATCGTTATCAGACTCAGTAGAGCTAACACTTGCAGTCACAGATTGAGTTATTCAATATGCATGTGTTGTAAATCAAAGCAGCTCCACTGCGAGTTGCACCTGTAAGTGATTTAACTTTATGTACAAATGGAATACTCTTTGTTTTTGCACTTTTCTCAGATGACTTGCTACTATCTTTCAAAACTTTGTTTGTTGTACTGAGTTCTTTTGACATAGACAGTCCACTCCCTCACTGAGTTTTAAGACTTAGCCTGCACACTAATAGTAGTAGCATTTAGCTCAGCCCCTCCAACAGACTGTGATGCTTTTACTTTACTTTTTGGCAACTTCTTCTTTCTGGGCTCATGAATAAACTTTTACGTTTACTTCCTTTGCCCCGGCTTTTGCTTCATATTTTGCGGAGTACTGATAATGTAAGTCTGTAGCTTGTTCAGGGTCAAAAGCAAGTGGTGGTGGCTGTCAGATTCATTCACACACAGGTCTCTCACACTCATACACACAGTGGTTCACACACACACTGCACCTAGGCTATAAGGGCTGATGCTGCAGGCACTGCTACCCACAGAGACTCAGAGACCTGGCCTAATCCTCTATGACACAGTATTTACTTTGTCCTTCAAGGATTATTCCATGTGACAAAATTCTCACTGAGCCAAAGCTTGTAGTCGATTTACTCCCACGGAGTACAGGCAAGATGAGAACTGACAGACTTGTTCAGTGTGGGGGGTCACACAGATAGTATGTAAGAAATGGTGAAATGGCACTGGTGGCTGGCTGTTAGATTTTTGCACACACACACACACACACACACACACACACACACACACACACACACACACCCCTAGACTATAAGGGCTGATGCTGCAGGCACTGCTATCCAAAGAGATTCAGGGACCTGGTTTGACCCTCTATGACACAGTATTACTTTACTTTTCCTTCAAGGAATATTTTTTTATTATTATTTACTCCACATGTTGGAATGCCCTGCCCACTGAGCCAAAGCTTGTAGAGTTACGGTTCCATGTTAATGCAGTGAGTGAATATGAGCGACCATCAAATGAGTGACATCATAAAAATGACGCACAAAACAGCAACTCCATATCACAGCCATACCCGAATTAGCAATTTTGCAGCTTATCTCCTCACAGCCTTCAGACAGGTATGTACAGCACCTTACAACATGCCCATTTATTACCTGCACTTAGTCAATTAGTCTAATCAATGAGGCAATTAGTCTGTCTTTCATGTGGGTGGGGCAGATGCTGGTCATCATTGCACATCTCCACCCCTGTACAATGAGGAGAAAAATCGCTGCTGGCAGCCCTTGATGAAGCCTGCCCTCACTTTCAATTAGCTCTCAGTCTGACTCCCTGACCTATCCCATTGATTGCTGCAATATAGGGCCTGTGCAGCAACCTCGCCCAAGGGGGTATCAGGGAGCCACAGCCAAATATGAGAGTGGAAGCAGAGGGTCCATGACCAGGCCGAGGTATTGGGAGGCAGGCAGCAGAAAAAGCATAATAAAAAAAAAAGGAACGCAAGGAAGGGGTCACTACAGAAAGCAGCTAATACAGGGGAGGAGGGGAAAAGAGAGGGGTGCTGAGGAGCAGATCAGGTGAGCCTTGTCAATGTAAACAATAGGAGAGAGTGGGGGACAGATGGGGGAGGAGGAGGTGGAAATTGTGCAAGGGGCAGTCTAAGAGAGAAGGAAATAGACTGGGAGGGGCGAGAGGTATCCCAAGGAGTAAAACAGGACAAGTGCAGGGAGTAGTTAAGTAAGTGCTAGTGAAAGTACCAGGGATAGTAAAGTGGGCAGGAGAGAATTAGGGTATGCAATTGCACTTATTGTTGAAGGTCTTCAGGTGAGCCCTTAAGTTAGTCTTAAATTGGCCAAGCTTAATGCTGGACTGTAAGTCAGGGTTTATGGAGTTTAGCCATTTAGGAGCTCTATATCCAAAGGACCGCTGGCTTGGGTCAAAAGTATTACTTTTTCCTTCAAGTGTTATTCCACATGACGGAATGCCCACTGAGCCAAGGCTTGTAGATTTACCCAGTGGAGCACAGGGAAGAAGAGATGAGATCTGACTGACTTGTTCGGGGAGGGGGGAGGGGTCACACAGATAGTATGCAAGAAGTGGATCTGGTGGCTGACTGTCAGATTTTATTACACATACACGCACACACACACACACACACACACACACACACACACACACACACACACACAGTAGTTCACAGTTCACACAGTGCACCTAGGCTATAAGGGCTGATGCTGCAGGCACTGCTACCCACAAAGATTCAGGGACCTGGCCTGACCCTCTATGACACAGTTTTATTTCACTTTTCCTTCAAGGATTATTCTGTTTTTTTATTATTATTTATTCCACAGGACATAATGCCCTGCCTACTGAGCCAAAGGGTTCCATGTTCTGCGATCGCCATTAGGGAGAGTGTACATTGCAGAAAAGGACATTGAGAACCTTTTTTTTTTTTTTGCAGGGGGCTGCATCCCCTGCACCCCCCCTACTAAAGGATTCTCAACTCCAGGGGGGGGCTCATGTCGGAGGGGGGTGAATATTGGAAAAAACAAACAAAAGGCCAAGCACAAAAAAAGGAACGTGTGCCCGAAACTGAACCGAGCACCCTCACAACCCTAGCCTGCCACCCACCCACTGCACCACAGGGCCAGCTCAGCAGCCCACCACTGCACTACACCTCACAAACTCTCCCTCCCCTTCTGCCTATCTCAAGATGTGCCCCCCCCAGGCGTGTGTACATATAGCGACATCCTGTTGTTATATTCACGGATCTCCCACATCCAGTCGCCCTCCCTGCATGGTAGCCCTGTGGACAGGTGTCACAATTGAGTCACCCTTTTCGAAAGCGCTCAATCGCAGTTGCCATTGTCACAGACTACCAGCCAAAGCTTGTATATTTACCCCCACAGAGCACAGGAAGGAAGAGATGAGAGCTTTCTGACTTGTTCAGGGGGGGTAGGGATCACACATATAGTATGTAATATGTGGCACTGGTGGCTGGCTGTCAGATTTTATTACAAACACACACACACACACACTCACACTCACACTCACAGTAGTTCACCCTCTATGACACAGTATTACTTTTTCCTTCAAGGATTATGCCACGTGACAGAATGCTCACTGAGCCAAAGGTTGCAGATTTATTCCACGGGGTACAGCTGACTGACTTGTTGGGGGGGGGGTCACACAGATAGTATGCAAGAAGTGGCACTGGTGGCTGGCTGTCTGATTTTATTTCACACACACACACACACTAGTTCACAGTTCACACACTGCACCTAGGCTATAAGGGTGTGATGCTGCAGGCGCTACTACCCACAGAGATGCAGGAGCCTGGCCTGACCCTCAAAGCATGTAGATTTATTGCAAGGAGCACAGGAATGAAGAGATGAAAGCTGACTGACTTGTTCAGGGGGTAGGGGGGTCACACAGATAGTATGCAAGAAGTGGAACTGGTGGCTGGCTGTCAGATTTTATTTCAGACACACACACACACACACACACACACACTAGTTCACAGTTCACACACTGCACCTTGGCTATAAGTACTGATGCTGCAGGCGCTACTACCCACAGAGATTCAGGGACCTGGCCTAACCCTCTTTGACAGAGTATTTATTACTTTTTCCTTCAAGGATTATTCCACACGATGGAATTCCCACTGAGCCAAAGCTTGTAGACTAAGTAATAAATTTACCCACTGAGCACAGGCATGAGATGAGAGCTGACTGACTTGTTTGGTGGGCACCGAACAAGAAGGTAAACTTGGCTGGAGTGGTAGGGGGTGGCACAGTGCATGCCCTCTGCTGCCAAAATAAAAAAAGGAAAACTGGCATTTGACTCACTCACTTGCCCCCAGTCTTACTTCTTCCCGCCCAAGTCTCATCCGACTCCCCAATCCCCACTCCCCGACTCCCAGACCTAGACCCAATCCCCCAATCCCCACTCCCAAATTGTCTTGTTTGTTGCTTAAAAAACAAATAAAATATAAAAAATAAATTATAAATAATTATAATTTTTTTTGAGAGTCTGACGAGTCCTCCCGACTAGCTACAGTTACCAAAAAGCAACAAGTTTTACACAGCACACAATGCAGCCAGTAAACGCTGCTGCTCCTTCTCCATTTTGCTCCTCTGTGCCAGTTCCTAGGGTGGACCACGTGGATTGCTATAGGGCAAACCCAATCAGGTGCCACCTTAGGAAGATGGACAGCTTAGCCATCCAATGAGAAACCAGAGTCTTGTCTCTGGTCTCTCCTGTGGTCTTGCTTCTCACACTGAATTCGCACGATGGAGCCACCCTTACCAATCCGAAGATCCAAAAGTGTTTGTAAGTGGTTCGTTTACAAACACATTCCTGTATTTATCTGAAGATAATACCAATCTGTCAGGAGGATGGCTGGCTGGGCATTTGGATTTTTTTTTTTGCATTTGCGTCAGAGAGTCGGAACTCGGGATCAACCTGGCCAGGTAACTGTGGATGCATGCAGGTCAGGTGGGGCAAAACCCGGGGTGGGTTGGATGATGTTACTTCATAAGGTGAGGGTTATGACATTCTGCAATATCCCCTCCCTCCCTCCCTCCCTCCCAGAGCCACCTGCTGCCACGAACTAGGCCACATCGTAGGAGAAAACCTCTGATCATGGAATAGCCAAACAAACAGGAAATCACACAGGATATACAGTCACATGGAACAGGGACAAAAACTCTGATAGTATGCACTTAGGTCTTTTGGCACGTAACCGTACATGTCCTCAGACATTTGCACATTTGCACAAGTCCAACAATTGGAGGCAGGGAAACATAACAGTGCAAAAGTAGTGCATGCTAGGAGTTGTGGAATGAAGAAAGTGCATAATCTTGAAAGAAAAGTGAGAGCCCACCACGTGCATTGCTACAGCCCTATTAGTAATTGAAAAGAGAAACAGTTTTAAAAAAGCTATTTGATGCAGCACTTCATAATATCAATGGAAACCCTGCCAGGTCCCTGTACCACGCAGCTCCCTTTCCCAATCAAATTTCCTGACCTAGTCAATTGCCAGTGCACTTCCCTCGTTCCTCTTTCTTCTATCAGTACCCAGTATGAAAAATAAGAAAACCAACAAGATCCATTGTTGTGAACTGAGGACTTATTTAATCTTAACCCTACCATTTTTGGATGGAGTCAGAGTGATTAAGATTAGGGCTAGTTGAAATTAAACTTCCACTGACAGAACTTTGACAAAAGTCAGAATTTTTACATTCACGAAATTTCAGAATGCACGTTGGCAACTTTTGCAGAAATTCCAACTTAGAACAGTGGAATAAATGTATGAAATATGGATTATTGTATTAAACTGCAGGGAAAAAATTCAGCAGAACTGATCACTGTCAGTCATCAGTTCTGCAGAATTTATTTTCATAGTTTAAAGGAGACAGGAAATAAATGAGACAGTTTATTTAATACAGGTATTCTGAATGTATGAGCTCATGTATAGTGAGCAATGCTCCTACAAATGATTTGTTTCTGTTGGTGTCTTTGTTTTTTAGTATTACTTTCACAGCGTTAGTCTGTGCTGGGGAACCGAGTTAGTTTCTAGTGTGGCTTGCACTGATGCACGGCTGAACATGTCATAGCACCTAGTACAGTCAGACCTCTTTAATCCAGACCTGTTTGTAACTGGCAAAATACTGCTGAACAAATTAGTTACTACTTCTGTGTATGTGTACTACTGTACCTTTATATAGCAGCAGTTTCAGCTGTGGAGAGCCCCCAAAATGCAGATTGCTTCTGAAAGTTTGTCTCAACACCTCAGTATAAAATTTCAAATAAGCATTCTCCTATCAAGTACAGACCTAAAAAAATCATAACACTGGAATATTTTTTTTTCTCCATCAGTATGTTGTTCCCAGAGCTCATCGTGCCCCTTCCCTGCAGTTTAGCAGGCTGCCCCTGTGATAAGGTTCCCTCCAAGATGATCAATCCAAGCTGACTGAATGGGATACTGTACAATACCCAACTGGACCTATGCCTCTCTTGTGTGTGTGTGTGTGTGTGTGTGTGTGTGTGTGTGTGGAGGGCAATTCGGGATAGAACAGGAGCACTACACTAGTGCCCTGGGAATCTCTGGATTCATACAGACTCAGAATCAGTTTTACCCCCTTGAACTGTCTCCTGTTGCAGAAGCTTCTACCTCTGCCCATGTGCTAAACTGTAACATTACATGTCAGTGTTCTCTTGCAGTTTCTCTGGGGCTACTGATTTCAAACCACTTTATAACTCTTGGATCAGCTGTCGGGGATCCTCCTGACTGGAGCGGCACTGACTGAACTTACTGGAACTGCTTGGCACTTGTCATGCATTTTCACATACCCAGAAGATTTATGCGTCAAGAACTGAGAACTAACAGCAGTTAACACCTTATTTGAACGAATGCCTCTTTTTCTTAAACTCAACTGCTACAGCTGTTCTTTCATACTTGCATGGTACAATTTATACTTCCATGCAGAGAGCAGTTAACACCTGGCTCAGACTACTGAGGTAAAAGTTAGTACTGAAGTGTGATGCTTGTAGCGTAATTAATGCTTCTGGACTTGGAATCCAAGATATCCAGACTAACCAGGTAATTAAACAGTGTTTGTTTGTTTTGTTTTTGATTTCAGTACACCGGCCTTTGGATTGTCAGAAATCTGTATTAACCAAACACAGATTAAAGAGGTCTGACTGTATCAGACTGGCACACAAAACAGGAATTGCAGCAGCTGGGTTTGTAGATTTCGATAGAGGAGATTAGCTGTTGCAGAAACATACAAACTGTTGACAAAATGTTTGTTTATGAGTGCAGAGACAAGATAGTACAACAGCTATGTATAAACCAATAGCTATGCATAAGCCTCTAGTCCTTTCACGTAGTCAGTGGGATGTTTCAAGTGATTTTCCCCATAAGATGACAGTGAATCAAACAAGCCTGTCAGTGTTAGCGATGATGGAAGAGCTTTGTTTGAACTTTATGAGACCCTTGTTAATACAGTTTTAATGAGAAACAGCATCTGTAACCTTCATTTTTATGTTTTTTTATGTTACCGAGAACATCCCAATTGTGCCATATTTTGAGTGTTCCTGATATTTGCACTAACAGATCACACTAGGATTGCATATTTTGATCACATTTCAAAACCGTAGACACCAGATTTTTAAGTCTAAATAAATAACACTTTCATTGATATTGATAGCTGATTATCTAAAATTAAAGAAACTGAAACAGGTCCCATATACACATTTTATTAGTCCGATGTTTTTAAACACTAACAGGGATTTGTGGGGGGAAGGGGGACAAGCAGAGGCTGGCTTACAAGTCAGAAAAATATGAATCTGATTTTTTTGATTACTGTAAAACTGAATTTGTGGCAGTTTTATTTAACACAGTCCTCCCTGCAAGTATGAGGGTACAAATTAATTTTAGTGGTCCAGCTCAGTATGCAAACCATGTGTTATTAACTAGGTTCCCATACCATGCTGTTAGTCACTGCTGGTCCACTTAAATAGGAGAAAGAGACATACAAATGCTGCCCTGTATAGACTTGCTGAAAAGGCACACTGTGGAGTTCTGACTTAAACACCAAACCCACTATCCTCCTGTAAACTTCTGATAAGCTTTTCCCGCTGAGTACGTTTCTCTTAAATTTTTTGTTTTATTTCTTAACAGATGCAGTGCAGCAGCTCTTACTCGCCCCCCTTTGTTTGTCACTCAATTAATCCTCTGTGGGTCCTCCTCTGTTCTGTTGGTACGGTCTTTCTGGACCTCAGCAAGGCCTTCGATACTGTCAGCCACACCCTGCTTCTCTTGTCCCTCCAGAATATTGGCCTTGGATGCTCTTTCACTTAGATGGTTCAACAATTATCTTTCAGGCTGTTCTTAGCAAGTAAAGGCTAATGGTGAAGTCTCACCCCTAAAGCCCCTGCTAAGGGGGGTGCCACAAGGCTCTATTTTGGGTCCCTTGCTATTCACAATCTACATTAACAGAATTAGCAGCAATACTAATGAGGCTCAACTACATCTCTTTGCTGATGACACAGTGCTCTACACCAGTGGACCTTCCCTTGATGTAATACTCTCAGCTCTCCAGGGTGAATTCAATCTGCTGCAGCTCCAGCTCCAGCTCTTAAACCAGATGTTGCTCCTGAATGCAAAAAAACCAAAGCTATGCTCTTCTTTCACCTTTCCAACTCACCTATACTGCTCTCCCCTGGATCACTCCCTCCGATTGCTACCATCCTTGGTGAACAGCTTGAGTACGTGCCCAAATTCAAATATCTGGGGGTCTGGCTCGACAATACTCTCTCATTCCAAGGACACATAGATGAACTGGTAAAGAAACTTTGACAGACTAGGCATTTTCTTTAGGATAAAAAAACTACTTCCTAGGGATGCAAAAATGCGTCTTGTCCAAACCACCTCTCTCCGCTTGTTAGACTACACTGACTTTCTGTATAGTCAGGACCCTGCTGGCACTCTGACCAAACTTGATACGCTCTACCACAGAGCCTTAAGGTTCATTACAGAGCTACCCTACTCCACCTATCACTGCCTCCTGTACTCCGCTGTGGGCTGGCCATCCCTTATTCTAAGACACCAGAGAAATGCTGTATTCTGGACTTTCAAAGTTATTACAATTAAACTGCCTAACTATATTGCAGCCTGTTTATCTTTAAGTACTCCAAGTAATTACACTCTGAGAAGTGCCTCTTACACCACGCTGAAAGTTCACAAAGTTAGATCCTGCTTTGTCACGATATCCATGAGTCATGTACTACCCCTTATGTGGAACACGTTGCAAAAGACCCTGAAATTAAGTCTCCCCATTAGCTTAACATCATTCAAAGCCTTGTATAGGTGCCATATCATGGAATACTGTGGATGTTTCCCTTGATCCTAGGATCGTGTACACTTAAATTCACCCTGTTTTCCAGCTCCAACCCCTTTTGGCCATACTCCCTGCCTATGCTCTTGCCCTCTTTCACACTGGCTCTATATTGCCAGTCCAATCTCCTTCCATACCATGCTTGTTAACCTGTATACAGTGTACCTGCTACTGTGATACCCTGCTCTGTATAGATTGCCTAATTATAATTTTTATCTCCTTTTTTAACCTGTACATATCTGTTACTGTGTACCATGCTCTACTAATTGTATTATTACTTTGTCTACTGTTTCTATTTTGTACTTTTGCATTGCTTACTCCAGGTCTACCTCGAAAATGAGCTTGCTCAATGGTGTCTGCCTGGTTAAATAAAGATTTTGATTGATTGATTGATTGATTGAGTTGGGGAGATTACTTGCTAGTAGTTTAATTAAACAGACTAGGTTGGCTGCTCTGATTAGCACTGATTAGTATGTGAATGCTAGCAGCTGAATTGACATGTTAAATGATGACAACTGCTAGCATTCACATGCTAATCAGTGCAGTTAATGTTGTCAGTTTATTGACAGTTTCCGAATCAAATCAGCATGTAAGGAAGTGCACTTATGAAGTCATCGGTGTTGTAATCAAGAGAAAAATCGATCAGTGGTCAGAGCAAAAGTACAGACAAGAGGCACAGTTAGCACAGTAAATGTTATTTTTCTCATATTTTTATAGCTTTATATCTAATAATCTGCAGATAATGTCAGGGTGGAAACGCAACATTTATTTCTTCTTTTTTGTTATCGCAAAAGTCCCCAACAAATCATCCACTGACAGATGCACTGGCAGTTGAACTGAGATGGTCCAACCTGAAAAAATTAGAAGACGACAGTATGAATGTGCGATAGAGAACTGTTTAGATTGAGAAATAGGGTGGGGAAGGGCATGATAACTAAAGAGACAGAGGAAGAGCCTAAGACAAAGAAAAAGTAACTGAGATGGAGGGGGAAGAAAAAGAGAAACACCTGGGGCAGTTGGGTAGAAAGTGGGGTACTCATATTGCTGCCTCTTACCCCTACCCCATATATGCATCCTCGCCTAGTCACATAGCAGATGAATGATTTTGTTTTGAGCCAGTCGGTAGGCTCATAATATCCTAGGCTCTACATGACTGTTGGCCGGTGGGTCGATGCCAGTGAGAGTCGTGGGTGTGGGGGCAGATTTTCCGGGCGGTGACCCACATGGAGGGGGACTTCAGGTTGTCATCATCATCTGGAAAATCATTTGTAATCCAGAGGATTTATTCATCAAGAAGCAGGAATATAAATGGTCAGATCTAAAATTTTTTCATTACTCGAACAATTATTGTCTTGGGCAGTGAGAGTGCCTGTGCTCATTCTGGATCCCCCAGGTAGTGAGAGTGCCTGGGGGTTTGAATTTCATTTAACGCTGCTTTGGTAAAGACCTATGACATACTGACTGTGTGTTAAGGACTTTTGGTGATTGTTAAATTAAACTCTGTGGAAAGGGGATTAGGGAGTTCTAAAAGTCTATTAGGAAATAATTGAAATAGGGCAAATCTTATTAGCCTAATATTTGTAAGAGTTTAAGAAGAATTTGATTGGGGGAAGGGTTGAGTGAGCTGTGGTGTGATTGTGTTAATTTTGGTATGTGTGTGAGTACCTGAAGTATGTGCTGAGGCATTAAGAATATGGTCAGGCGGTACTCCCCCTCGAGATTAAGGGAACTCCATCTGTTTGACTATCCACCACACCCATTTGAAGTTTATTCTAAATGTCTTGCTTTCAGCATTTTAAAGAGATGCGGGAGTAGGAGGAGTGGGGCGTCCTGGAACTCTCGAGGGGGATGGGAAAGGAGTGGATGGATTGGGACAGTGAGGACTAGGAGGCGGCCTGGGGCTAAATGGACACAGGAATAAGGTTATCCTTGTCTTGTGCCCATACCCAAGGGTTCTGACATGGTCAGGCAGGAAGTGGGGCCACCCTTGGACTCCAATCCCTTTCGGGCCGTGTTAAGCAATGCCAGGTCAATTAGAAATAAGACCACAGTTATTGCAGATCTTGTGGCATCTGCTGACCTGGCTTATATCACCAAGACCTGGCTGGATGAGAGTGTTGGCCCTATTTTGGAGGCTGCAGCTCCGGCCGGGTTCTCAGTGATTCATCGCCCAAGAGAGGATCATCAGGGCAGAGGAGTTGCTGTCTGTTTTAGACAGGAACTGGGTCTCAGGGAGGTGCCAGTTGGAGCAACCAACTCCTTTGAGTGTATAGTGGGTGCAGGTGTAGGCTACAGGACTCTTCATTTACCATCCATCAGGTGATGGGAGGGAGTTCCTGAAGGAGGTTGCGGACTTCATCGCTGATGTGGTGTTGGAATCCCCCAGACGGTTGATTCTGTGGGATTTCAATGCCTGGGTTGACGATGAACTCTCACCATATGGACAAAACCTCCTCCAATTGATGGATTCATTGGGCCTAACATGGGTTATTACCACTGCAACCCACAAGAAAGGGCACTCACTGGACTTGGTGTTCCATCTGGGGATGGAGATCTCTGATATGGAGGTGGAGCCAGTCAGTTGATCTGATCATCACGTCCTGGGATTCAATTTCATAGCCCCCCTGAAATAGGCCTGCCCCAAAGGAGTTGGTACAGTACCATCCTTTGAGAGGTGTTACCTCAGAAGGTCTAATGGCGGTGCTGGACCTCTCGGGATTTCCAAGGGATAGCACTGATCCAGGGCCTCTTTTGTCAGCCTATAATAAGGCTGTTACTGAGGCCTTGGATATCATTGCTCCTTCTCATGTTCGCCCTCTTACCTCTCACCCAGGTGTTCCCTGGTTTAATGGGGAGATCCGTGAGTTGAAGAGCCTGGGGTGAAGGTTGGAAAGACACTGGCAGAAGACTCACCTGGAGGTGGATAGGCTTAGATTGATGTTCAATATAAGACCTATCAGTCAGCAATTTCCCATAAGAAGGCAGAGCTCCTGTCCAGGGAAATTGCTACAGTGGAGAACAGGCCAGCCAAGCTCTTCTGGACTGTGGACAGACTGTGCAATCCAGCCTGTCTTCACTCTGGTCGAGCGTTGTCACAAGTGCAGTGTGAGGAGTTTGCGCAGTTCTTCGCTGATAAGGTGTCCACCATCAGAGATGAGATCAACCAGTGCCTTCCCATGGGACCTTGCATTGATCAATCAGGTGGTACTAATACCCGACAGACTTGGTCCGTTTTTAGCCAACCAGTAGTCATAGATATAGTGAGGATGATCCAGACTCTGTAGCCAACCTACTGTAGTTTCAATCCGGGCCCTACATGCCTATTAGTGGGGTATGTAGAGGTCATTGGCCCTGTCCTTGCTGGGATAGTGGGGGTTTCATTGGAGAGAGGGATCCTTCCAGATCCCTTAAAGGAGGTGGTAGTATGTCCCCTATTAAAAAAATCCTCCCTTGACCCCGACTACCCAGCCAACTACACACCAATCTCGAACTTGCCCTTTGTAGGAAAAGTTATTGAGAAGGTGGTTGCTCTGCAGCTGGAGGATCATTTAACCAACCGCAACATCTACGATCCTCTCCTGTCTGGCTTCAGAAAAAGGCATAGCACCGAAACAGCCCTGGTATGGGTATTAAATGACCTTCTGATGGTGAGAGATCAGAGAACCCATTCTATCTTGGTTCTCCTTGATCTCTCAGCAGCATTTGACACCGTGGATCATGGGGTGCTGCTCGAGTGCCTGTGTTTTTTTCTGTGGACTGAGAGGGGCAGTCCTCAGTTGGTTTTGATCTTTCCTTGAGGGTAGGTCCCAGAGAGTGGTGTCAGGGATTTATTCCTCAGCCCCTCATGGGCTGCCTTGTGGGGTTCCACAGGGCTCGGTGCTGTCCCCCATGTTATTCACGGTGTATATGCTTCCATTGGGGGACATTATAAGACAATACGGGGTTGAGTTTTCATTGCTATGCTGATGACGCTCAACTGTACATGTCTTTTGTGCCCAAACAGGAATTAAATACTGCTGCAATGTTTAATAACTGCCTACTGGAGATTCAGAACTGGATGAGTGCCAGTTGGCTATGGTTGAACTCTGGGAAAACGGAGGTATTGGTGGTGGACCCTGGTTATAGGACGAAAGGGGCCTGGGTGGGAAAACCCTCAGGATTACATCTTGGGGGAATCCCACTTATTGCCTTGGGCCAGGTGCGAAACCTGGGCATGGTTTTTGATGAGGGCCTGACCTTAAGGGCGCAGGTTTCGGCTGTAGTCAAATCTTCCTATTACCATCTAACGAATATAGTCTGGGTGAAGCACCTGGTCCCGCCCGAAGATCTTCCTACCTTGGTCCACACCTTTGTTACCAGTCATTTTGATTACTGCAATGCCCTTTACTTAGGGCTACCAGGGGTAGATATCTGCCGCTTGCAGCTAGTGCAGAACGCGATGGCCAGGTTGTTGACTGGAATTTCTAGATCCAGTTATATAACACCTGTGCTGCGTGAACTGCATTGGTTGCCAATACAATGGTGGATTACCTTCAGGGTCACATTGCTGACCTATAAAGCCCTACATGAGCAGGGACCCCACTACGTGAAAGAACTCCTGTGCCCTTACTGTCCCACCTGCTCACTCCAATCCTCTGGCAAGGGATTGCTGGAGAGTCCCAGGGTATCCCTTAAAACATCTGGAGGAAGATCTTTTGCCTTTATGGCACCTACCCTGTGGAATTCTCAACCTCACCAAATAAGAGATAGCCTGATCGTAGGTTTTAAAAAGTAGTTAAAAACCTATTTGTTTAGCCAGGCATTTTCAGGAACTCATTGAAAATGTGTATTGATGTATTTTATTGGTAATTTTTAATTGTTTTAAGCTGTAGTATTGTGTTTTTAAAGAGTATTGTGAAGGCCCCCTGAGCATTGGAAGGGCACCTTAAATAAATAAAGTGATGATGATGATGATGATGATGATAAATGTGCCACATACATTTTAGAATCAATTTAAATTGTTCAACAAAGAGTGAAGCTTTTTTAAAAGCCTAGCTGGAGAACTTCTTTTCTGATGCTTCATGATGTCTTTCTGTCTTTACTGTTTTTTTTAATTTGTGTATTCATTCAATACCTTGCTAAATGAACCAGAGACAGCTGTGTGATCACTGGCAAGCTCTGCATCCAAAAAGGAAAATCTCTGATCTGACACTGCCCATCCTTCATTCATTTCAGTCTCTATACATCTGCTGTTCTGAGCGGCCAGGGTGAAGAAGTGTATCTTCTCAGAGTTCATAAACTCCATGGTGGACAAGCAACTACAGTTGCACACCTTTAGCTCATTGATGTCACTGGCGGCCTGGCCCAAATTGATCCCTTTTAACTTAATTCTGTCTTTTCTAAGAATACCACCACGATTTGGGAAGAATTATACTATATGAGGTGATCTCATGCCACTAGTATTTGAGAAAAATGATACTATATGAGGTGATTTTCCAATACTGCATGTGGTACCCATGTCCTGTAGGAAGATATTCAGCATTGGCGTTATATGCATTCTCATTGGAGTACTAAGATGCTCATGGTTGCTAATACATTGTAGTGTGTGTATTCATTACTGGATGGCAGTCAAAGGGTGTGGGGAATGAGACTAGACACCATGGGAAAAAATAAATAATTCTGGAGATGGCGATCAGATGGTGGTGGGTGCCACTAAACACCAGAGAAAATGGGATCCTTTTTCACATGAACAAAAAGTCCATATGAAAAAAGTGGAAGTGAGTCACAAAAAAAGATGATAAAATGAAAACAAAAACACATTTGGGGATGATTTTTCCAACAGTTAAATGTGGAATCTACCAAACGGGGTCTCAGTGAGAAAGGTACATATGTTGATCTCTTTGTACCATGTCATTTTTGTGGGTTTTGGAAATAGAAAACTATGTCAACCATGTCAACACTGAGGTGCCCAATCCCTAGTGTCAGAAGTACCTTCTCCATTCCCTCCCTTATGCCCCCCAATACTGCACTTTGCTTTATATGACACCAGGGTGCCCAGTCCCCAGTATAGAACTGTACAACCTCCATCCCCTGATCCTGCAATGTGGGACACAAGGGTGCCCACACCAGTACCCACAGGTGTCATGCTGACATTGGGGTGCCCAATCCCCAGTGTCGGACCCTATAAAAAACATCTTGTGACTTTTTTTAATCCTGAAATAAAGAAAACAGTCCCTTGTCATCTGCCAGTATCCCTAACCTCCCCCCCATACCGACCCTCCCACTCAGGACCCAGCACCCCACCCCCTTTACCCTATAATTACTAAGCTGAGGTCTAATGCCATTATGCTCTCTGGACCGGAGACATGTCTTCACTAGTGCTGTACGGAATGTGGAATTCCACTTGCAAAATTAACATGGAATGACCATTTCACTGGTGAAATTTCTGCCAGAATTTATCTGGTTCTTTTGCAGAATTCTGTCCACTGTGATCTGCAGAATAATATTCCACAGAACAGCATTTGTTCCATGGAAAATCATTCCACAACCATTTCCAGGGAAAATATTGAGATCCTTGGAATAATAGTCCATAGAACAGCATTTTTCCACAGAAAATCATTCCACAACCATTTCTGTGGAAAATATTAAGATCCACAGAATAAAATTCAGCGGCAATGTTGTGGAAAAACTCTTTCTGTATTTTTCTGCTGCTGAATCCCACCATTCCATTTCCAGCAAAATTCATCGGAATTTATTTGAAAATTCTGCACAGCACTAGTCTTCACTCTTTAATGCCAAACCTGGAACTGAAGAAAACAGGTTATGTATTTCAATGGTGTTTTGAACTTATCTTCATACTATAGCTTGGACATTTTAAGGAATTTTTTTTCACCAGATTTTCAACATGGCATTTTAGGAACCTCACCTCATGAATACTGGTGGTGAAATTATATTAATCAGCCCCGGAAGGTGATTTTGTGATTGCTGCAAGGAAACACATTTTGAGCCCGATTAACACAATTTTACTGCAAGTGTTGATGAGGTGGCATCCCAAAAAAAGCCATGTTGAAAATTTGGTGAAAAAAGTGCAAAACTGATCAAGTTATTAGTGTACATAGAATGTTTCTGGAAATGCCAATAACTTTGGTAATTTTTAATATTTTGACCCCAAATTTTCAACATCATCATTTTTTCAAACCACCTCATGAACATTACAACTGTCTTTTTTTTACATCCTGGCTAAACTATGTTTTCGTACCTGTGGCATGAAATGGATGTTTCAGCAGGGATTAAAACATTTTCACCAACTGGGTTCATGATGTGGAGTCATAAGAAGACTATGCTGAAATCTGGGGTCAAAATATTAAACAAGCATTTTTCAATGCCGAATGTTGTCTCACTGGCATTGGCATTGGTAGTGCAGGAGTTAGAAATGCATAATAGAAGTGGCAGTGAAATATTGAACTGACGCTAACCCCACACCCACCCTGCAGAGACTGACAGGTGCTGGGGTGGGCCTTTGGGTTGTCAGCTATAACGCTCATGCCATTTTACCTCAACCTACCCTGTAGACATTGACAAGTGTTGTGGTGTGCTTTGGAGTCATTGGGCATTATACTTACCCCATCCATAAGGAAATACACTGAGGTGGGTGCAGTATAGGGGAATGGGGCGAACTATGTAGCTGAACACTCCAAGGCACACCTTGATGCCTGTCAGTGGCTGCAGTGTGAGGGTGGGGGTGGAATGGCGGGAGCATTACAGCTGATGATCCCAAGTCACACCCCGACACCTGTCAGTCTTTACAGGGTGGGGTGTAACAGTTGAAAACCCTAATGCCATAGGCATTTATTGGTATTTTCACTCCAAATTATCAACATGGGCTTTTTGTGACCCCACCTCATGAAGAGTGGTAGTATCAGTTTGTTAGCCAAAAGGCGATGTTGCACAGTGACTGTGCCATTTGGCATCACAGGTACATAAACACATTTTGGGCAGGATGTGAAAAATGACAACTGCATTGTTCATGAGGTGGAAAAAAATGGCAACGTTGAAAATCTGGATTAAACATATGAAAAATTGGTGAAGTCATGAGCATGCATAAAGACTGTGCAACGCACGTCCATAACCCAATTATTGTTGGAGTTTTTTAAACCACATTTTCAACATAGGCATTTTGGGACCTCCCCTCATGAACAGTGGCACTGAGATTTTCTTAATCTGTCCCAAATGTTGATCTCCCACAGCAACCATGCCATTGTATGCCACAGGTGCGAAATCACATTTCAGACAGGATGGGAAACATGACAGCTGTACTGTTCATAAGGAGGTGTGAAAAATGCCAGTGTTGAAAATCTGGCTTGAAAATATTGCAAATTTGCGAAGTTACAAGGGTGTGTGGGAACTGCACAACACATGCTTGTAACACAGTCATTTTATGGATTTTCATTAACAAATTTTCAACATAGGCATTTTAGGACCTCTGCTCATGAACAGCATTACTGTCATTTTGTCAAACTGTCCCAAAAACTGATTTTGCACAGTGACCACGCTATTCTGTGCTGGACATGCAAAAAACACATTTCAGCCAGGATATGTAAAATGACAGCTGTACTGTTCATAAGGAAGTGTGGGAAAATGGCAGTGTTGAAAATCTGGAGTGAAAATATTACAAATTCATGAAGTTACGAGCGTGTGTGGAAACTGCTCAATGCAAGCTCATAAAACAGCCATTTTTGGATTTTTGTCACCAAATTTGCAACATAGGCTTTTTGAGAGACCCCTTCATGAATAGTGGCACTGTCATTTCATTATTCGGTCCCAAAAGGTGATTCCGCACAGTGACCGCAAAATCACCTTTTGGGACTGAATAATGCCATGACAGTGACTGAATTCATGAGGAGGGGTCCCAATAACCCCATATTGAAAATTTGGTGCCAAAATTCCCCATAATGGCTGAGATATGCACCAAAGTTGAAAAAACCCTCTTTAGGCCATTATACAGCTTACCGGCATTTCTTCAGTTCACGGTCGGCTTTAAAGAGTGCAGATGTGTTCCTGATCCACTGAAGATCATCACGCCAGGCTCTGGAGGTAAGTGTGGGGTGAGGGAGGTGTGGGGAGGTGTGGTAATCAGAGGGTGGGTGCGGGTTGAGGGAGGGAGCAGGACAGACCACGAGGGACTGTTTTCTGATTTACAAGTTTAAAAAAATAAATAAATCATGGGACTTTTTTTTTTTTAACAGGGGCATTTGACCTGCTGGGGTGGGCTCCCAGCATGCCACCTGAGTGTTCTGGGGGGTGGGTACTTTAGCCGACGGGGGATTGGGCACCCCTGTCAGCACATGCAAAGGGGGGGTGACAAGAGCCAAGGGGGATTGGGCATCCCCCTCAATGCACAACAAATGGGGGGACATTATACAGATGGGGAGTGGGCTCCCCCATCAGCAAATTAAACTGGAAAGGAGGGACTAAAGAAGATGGGGATTGGGGCCCCCGTCAGCAAAGAAAGACTGTTGGGGGGTGCATGATGCTGAGGGGGTTTGGGCACCCCATTGGCACACAGTGAAATGGAAGAGAGGGGGCATTATGCTGATGGGGAGTGGTGTCCCCCGTCAGCAAATGAAGTAGGTCAGGGCATGCTGATGGGGGATTGGGCACCCCTGAAATCAGCGCTCTGCTCGGCAGCAGTCAATGCCGCCATGTTTATTGAACTGCTTCACCAGGAAAGGCACGCCGCTGCATGACGAGCTTGGCTTTCATTGCAGTGGACCTTTTCTTTTATCTGGCGACCAGTCTACGTGTTGCTAGTGTCAGTGCCTACAGCTGCCTTATTGGAGAATGAGGGACGCACCTACTGACACATGCCCTGCATTCGCCCACGGTGACCACACCTCCAACTCTGCTACTACTGCAATATGTTGGCTGGTGCGCAACTGCGAGCCAACATAAAAACAATAACGTTATTGAAGTATCTTGTACTTTTTCTATGCATGCTCATAACTTTGGTAATTTTCAATATTTAAACCCCAAAATTTCAACCAAGCCATTTTGTCACACCACCTCATGAATGTGGCAACACTTATTTTTCAAATCCTGGCCAACATATGATTTCACACTGGCAGTGTGAAACAACATTTTGTTCAGTATGATATTAAATGACACCTGTCATGTTCAGAAGGGGAGGTCAAAAAGGACTCTGTTGAAAATGTGGGGTCTGACTATCACAACAACAAAACAAATTATGAACTACCGTTGTTTGCCGGGATGTTCGTTTGCCCAGTGGGGACCACATTGCCTTCCTGTGCCAATGATCTGAGTTCATGTGTGAGCTGAGTGAGCTGGTTTAATGGGCCAAGACTGGTAGGGAAGGTGCTGCAGTGTGTAACACCAGCCCCAGCCTGGGGAGGGATGAAACAGTGTTTTGGTGCACACACGACACCTTATGGTGGGTTGGGGAGCCTTCCCTCACAAGGTATTGACATACGTGTCAAGGCCTGATGGGTCCATGCACTGGGTCAGGACTGTATCCAATGCTGTATTTATTTTTTCATTTTACACAAATCCCAAAGGGACCAGTATAAATGAGGATAGGATTCCACTATCAGAAAAAAAGGGAAATTAATTGCAAAAAACTACATTAATGCAGACATTATGGTTGAAGAACACAAAGCACACTAAGTAGAGAAATGAGAAAACATTAGGGTTTGGAGTGTCTAGAGTACTGGTGAATCAGTGGTGGGGTCTTCCTTGACATTGTCAACCCTAATTCCCACTCCCTTCCCTCAGCAAACAACGTCAGATGTGATATATTTTCTTCATGCAGGGCCCTGCAGATCCTGCATGAAGAAAGCTATGATAGATTCTGTTGACAACATGTGGTGAACCATACTTCTCTACCTTCGAAGAGTGTATTACTCTGCAGCACTGGCTTGTAGCTGTACATTGTACTTTGGACAGGAGGCTACAGACTGGGGGGAGTGGGTGGGCATTAGAGTAGACAACCCCAAGAAAACCCCACCACTGATTTGCAAAAACTCCAGAGACTCAAAACCCTAATGTTTTTTTCATTTCTCTACTTTGTATGCTTTGAGTTCTTGAATCCTAATGCCTGCATTAATGTTGTTTCTTGTAATTATATATAAGATAGACAGACAGGCAGACAGACAGACAGACAGACAGAAAGATAGATAGATAGATAGATAGATAGATAGATAGATAGATAGATAGATAGATAGATAGATAGATAGATAGATAGATAGATAGTTGCATTACTTACTTCAGCCCAAAAATCAAGATGTAGCCAGAAAAATTAAGAGATTATCTGAGCAACTCTAATTAGACTCAGGCTTTGGGGGGTAGCATCTCCTCAGCTTGTTTTATACATGATCCTTCTTGAGTTATCTCAGCATTGTCTGACCTCGAGTTACTGAGCCACCCTGGGCTTCAATCTCCCCAACTGTAAAACCGGGGAAAAGCGGAAGTCAGGATCCTGTTGAAAAGGAGATGCCACATCTTTCTTGAGCTAGCGCTGGTAAATAGTTACAATGAAATATGATTATTTAAATCAACTTTATCTTTTTATGTCATGCTTAACTTGCTTGTGTCATATGAGAAAAATGTTTGGAGGGGGCCCTTATTTTTTGTGTCTGTCTGCCATTGGCTATATCCTGCACTGAAGTTTTTCTGCCTGTTCTAAAATTGAATAAATAAAACCACATTTTTCTCTTTTGACAGCAATTGGAATTATGCTCAAAAAGACAAATTATTCTAAAGCAAAATTGTATAATGTGACATGTATAAACTCAACTAATGATTCACCCTTAGCTTTTCATCTTTTGCTTGCAATTTAAGAAGCTGTAATCATCCTAAAACATAAGGTGCTAGAAAGAGGTATGTGCAGATAAACCTTTGTTTATACATCAGTGTGGCTGTCATCCAGTATCTGTCAGAATTCATTTTCCAGCTGATTCCTATATGAGTTAGGCTCATACATTTGGCTGTGGAGGTGAATATAAAACTATCAAAGCCCCTTATCTGAAATCAAGCATTGATGTACAGCTCAATTTTTGCTGAAGCATGGGTGGGATAAATGTGCCAATCATTTCTATCCCTTGTCATTTGCATTTTTGTCTCAAATAAAACACAGGCAGTGCTGTCTAGTGCATAAAGAGCTCAAAAGGTATAACAGGAAATTATAGATTAGAATTCCACCACAGTCTCTGAGCCACTGTAAGACTTCAAGAAGTCTGTGACCTCCCTTCATACTTCACCCCCACAAAAAAAGTTGTTATATCTAATTGTTATATCTTAGTTTGATTATCTCTTTGCTATATCTGAATTTCAGTAAAGTGTTTGACAAGGTATTCCATGGGAAGCTGTTACATTAAATTTGTAAGCAAGACAGTGGGTGGGTAACTACAGTATTAGTATGGATTAAAAATTGATGAAGTAACAAGAAGCATGGAGCGGGGGGCAAGTGTCAGACTGAAAGGCAGTGACTATTGTAGTTCCACATGTATCATTTCTGGAGCCTGCTTCTGTTCAACTTGTTTATTAATGACTTAGAGTTAGGGCAAGTTGCCATATAGTCATATATGCAGATGATACAAAGCTAGCAAGAGTGGTCAACTGTTGGAAGGGATGTGTGAAGTTACAGCAAGTTCTAGATATGCTAAACTAATCTGTTCATCAGACAGATGGCAAATGCAGTTCAATGTGTGGAAGTGCAAAGCAATGCACCTTTTATTTATTTATATATTTAAGTCTTTGATAACTGGGTAAGTGTGCTGATCCAGAAGACCATTTTCAGGCATGACCCAGGCCCCAGCAGGTGGCAATACAGAGGGAGAAACGCATTATACAATGAGTACAAGCTAGTGCATATACAGACATCATTGGTGAACAAAGTAACTTACATGGGAGAAGAGCAAATAAGGAAAGCCTATACAACTTATTAACTAAAACAAATGAGTTCATCAGGATAATCAAAAACTAACTCTATATTATTTACAGCAGGATAAGTGATGAGTATAAATAAGTGCATGACATAGGAACTCACTAAGACACTGTCGAGATGGAGTACACGAAACATGTATTGAGGGAGATTAGACAGGACACATTGATAGTGGGAAAGAGTGCTAGGGAGACCAAGCAGCCTAGAAGGGAAATGCTGGTGTGGTCAGTGGGGGGAGGAGAGGGATTAGCCAGGTGAGCAACAACACTTGGCCTCGTAAAGCAGCCAGGATTTGAGACATACCTTGAAGACAGCATAGGTGTCCAAGGAGTGGGCGGGCGTGGGGAGACTATTCCACAGAGTGGGAGCAGCTACAGATAATGCTTTACCACCCATAGCCAAGGAGACTTTTGGGATTTCCAGTGGGGGGACTGAGAACACAAGCAAACATCTCCAGGGATGTCTGGTGTTGAGAAGGGACGTATAAGGGAAAGCATCACCATGCCTGATGGCACTGTCCAGAATGCAGCCAATTGTATAGTCAGATCTGTGGTGGAGTGGGAGCCAACCTAGTGTCTGATAGAGGTGGCAGTGGTGGGTTGAGTAAGGCGCCAGGACAGTGAAATGACAGATGTTGTTATACACTGAGCAGAGGAGCACACGCATGGCCGAGGATGCATGTGAGTAAATGGGGGAGCAATAGTCAATAAAGGGCAATAAGTTGCCTTTGGCAATGGCTATGTGGGCTTCCCTGGTCAGGAATGGTTTAATCCGATAAACCGTGCCAAGTTTCTGGTTAACACAATGGATGACAGAGGTGACATGATTGGTGTAGGAGAGAGAGGGGTCCAGGATTACACCCAGATATCTGAAAGTTAATACATTTTCAAGTACAGTATCATCAGGTATAATTACTGAGATGGTGGACCCTGCCTTGGCTACCTTTGATAGGAAGGGTGTAGATCCAAACAGCATGGATTTAATTTTTTTGATGTTTACACGTAGACAGTGTGACTGGAACCAGGTGGGAGCATAGGTGTAGTTACTGGATAAAACTGTGGATAGTCTGAAAAGTTCAAAAGGCCTTTTTGCAAATAGAGTGCGATGAACTTGCTCGATTCTTTGCAACTAAGGTGGCCGACATTAGGGCGGTGCTCCAACCAGCACACTATACGGGTGTTGCTTTGGATCAGCGTGTGGCCGTTGCTCCTCGGCTTTCCTGGAGTGCCTTCGACCGACCTGAATTCAAGGATATCATGCAGATTGTCCAGGGTGCACACCCTACATGCTATAGTTAGGACCCAGGACCAACTTCCATGATTTTGGGTTGTATTGATTCCATCAGTTCGGTCCTAGCACAGATAGTCTGGTGCTCCTTGGAAACAGGTGAGTTTCCAAGCTCCCTGAAGGAAGCGGTGGTAACACCCCTCCTGAAGAAAACTTCTATGGACCCTGACTGCCATGCAAACTACAGACCAATCTCTAACCTTCCCTTTTTAGGGAAGGTGATTGAGAAGGTAGTGGCCGTACAGCTGGAGAACTATTTGACCATCCATGATATCTATGAATCCCTCTAGTCCGGTTTTTGAAAGAGTCATAGTACTAAGACAGCACTGGTTTGGGTGTTCAATGATCTCCTATTGGCTAGAAACCAGAAGAATCATTCCATCTTGGTTTTTCTAGCTCTCTCATCAGCTTTTGACACTGTGGACCATGGGGTTCTACTTGAGTGTCCGAGGTTCATCTGTGGACTATCAGGCATAGTCCTCAGGTAGTTTGCATCTTACCTCACTGGAAGAACTCAGAGAGTGGTTTCCGGGGGTTTATTCCTCAGACCTAGTTTCTCTGTCTTGTGTGGCTCCTCAGGGATCTGTGTTGTCCCCCATGTTGTTTGCAGTGTACGTGCTGCCCCTTGGAGACATTGTAAGAAGGTATGGGCTGAGGTTTCACTGCTATGCTGATGATACCCAACTCTACCTTTCTTTTGCACCTGACCAGGATGGAGCTCTCTCGGTCTTTAATAACTGCCTCAAAGAAGTCCAGGAAGGGATGGACTCAAGTTGGTTGAAGTTGAACATGAAAAAGACAGAGGTGCTGGTAGTGGATCCGGCATGTCGGATAGGGGGGTCAGAGGTTAGTTCACTCTCTGGGCTTTATCTCGGGGGTGTTTCACTCCTGACATCTGAACAGGTGCATAAGCTGGGGGTAATTTTTGATGAAGGACTGACTCTGCATTCGCAGGTGTCTGCCATCGGTCAAGTCCTCATTTTACCATCTGAGGAATATCTCCAGGATTAGGCACCTTGTTACGTCCGATGAACTTCCTACGCTGGTCAATGCCTTTGTGTCCTCGCATCTGGACTATTACAATTCCCTTTACCTAGGGCTTCCTGGGGTGGAAATCTGCCATCTGCAGCTGGTGCAGAACACAGCGGCCCAGCTTTTGACTGGTACCTCCCCGGTCCAGTCATATTTCATCAGTGCTGCGTGGACTGCACTGGCTGCCGGTGCAGTGGTGGATCACCTTCAAAGTTGGTCTTCTGACTTTTAAAGCCCTACATGGACTTAGCCCGGACTACCTGAAAGAACTCCTGGTCCCTTACTGCACCAGGCGATCACTTCGTTCAGCTGACGAGGGGTTGCTAGAGATCCTGATGGTGTGTTTGAAATCTTCTGGGGCCTGTACATTTATGCATGTGGCCCCTACTCTCTGGAATTCTCTACTCCATCAGTTATGGGAGTGCGCGACCATGGAGAGATTTAAAAAGGTCCTGAAATCTTATTTATGGACTCAAGCATTTGGAGTTTGATTTTATCTGCTTTTCTGTGCTAGTTGTTTTTGGTTTTAAGATTTGAAATGTTTGATGTGTTTTAAATTCTGTATGGCGCCTTGGTTTTTGAAAGGCTCCTTAGAAATAAAGTTCTATTATTATTATCATTATCTATATATTCTCAAGCGCCTTGTCACTGGAGAAGAGGACAAGGTTATCAGCATATAGTAGGGTATCACAAATAAGACAGTCAGAGGGGAGAGAGTTTATAAACAGGGAGAATAATAATGGGCCAAGGATGAAGCCCTGCAGTACACCGGTGGTGACTGGGAGGGCAGGGGAGATGGCAGAACCTACACATACTGACTGAGATCTACAGTATTTGAAAGGTAACTTTGCAACCACTGTGTGGTCTCAGAGGAGCAGCCAAGACTGCAGAGGGAGGAGAGCAACAGGGTATGGTCAACCAGGTTGAAAGCTTTAGACAAGTCAACAAAGACAGCACCCATTGCTCTCCCAAGGTCCATGTTCCTAGGACTGTGATTAGTAAACAGGGCCAAGACAGATGTGGTGGAGTGATGCTTATGGAAGCTGTGTTGCTGTCTGGACATTAGATTGTGAGTGTCAATGTGGTTGGACAGTTGTCACTGTATGATCCTTTCCAGGAGCTTACAAAGGTGGAGGAACTAGGATAAAAGCTGATAGTTGTCTGTGGATAGCGGGTCACCAGTTTTAAAAATTGGGACCACCTTGACATGCTTTCAAGTGCTAGGCACTGAGGAGGTGGTCAATGCCAAATTAAAGAGGAAGGTGAGGGGCTAACAGGGTAGCACAATGCTGGCTTCAGCTACCTGATTATGCTGCTGCAACAGGCTCCTTGGTGATCGGTTCTTGTGCTCCAAATTGGAGCTGGAAGTGGTCTGGGGAGCCTGTAGGCAGAGAAGAGGAACAAAAGTTAGTTTCAGAGGTGTGTTTACACAGAACAATAGCTTCCTTAGTTGGAGAAGGAAAATCAAACAGCAGAGAGGGGACAGTAGATTGGGGAGAGGAGAGGTACACTGCGTATGTGTAGCCTGACAGAGAGCATTGGAGTATGTGGTGAGCAAACAGAAATTTGGAAGGGCAGGACAAAGAATTTTGATTAAGGTAAGCACATAAAACACACAAACCAGCCCATAAACCAGCAATCAGCACACTACAAAATCTATCAGGTACTCTCTGCTGAAAAGAATCAATTGGAGTACATGTACAATGCAGCTAGGCAGAGAGTACAACCATTTACTAGTATTGCACAAAATAAATTTAATTAACGGTAGCACAATGCTGGCTTCAGCTACTTGATTATGCTGCTGCATCAGGCTCCTCGATGATTGGTTCTTGTGCTCCAAACCTAGCTGGACAGAGACAGAAAATGGAGTCACAAATTAAAGTGTACAGTACTTGATGTTGCAGAGCTGTTCATGGGCTTGATTATTATCTTTGAAAATGTCTAAACAGTGCTCAGTAGCAGCCAGAAAGGCCAGTCTTTAAAGGGAGAATGAAACATTTTCTCTTCCCCCAGTTCATTGGATGGCATCTCCTGGCACCACCACAGTCCTTCTCATTGACATGCCACTTACCCATGGCCATGATAGTGGTGAGTGGCATGCCATGCCGGTCATGTGTGGCCCTATGGGAGACACTGTTGCAACAGTGGACAAGGGCTTTCTCCTCCAGCTCCTGTTCATTTCCCAGAGAGTGCCAGCATGCAATGGAAAACACATATACTGTATGTGCAGTGACAAGAATGTATGCTTGGGATCCAGTGGTTACCCATCTATGTGCTCCTGCTGTGCTGCTTGTTGGCCTTCACCAGGTCAAGTAGGGGGATATAGCATGCCCCTCTCCATGAGGGAGGACAGCTGTACTTGGGAGGCTCAATCCTCCCTCCCTCTCTCAACCAACCCTTGAGTGACCTGAGTCCACTCCTTTACCTAAGCTGCTAAAGAAAAGAACACCAATAAGTAATTAAGCAATAGTAACTGAACATCCAGTCATTTCCTAGCCAGTTGTCAATCAAAAGGGAATGACTGGCTGTGAGGTCATTATTGCGATTATAAGTCTAATCATGTTACAAACAGGGAAAGACATATTTTTTAAACAGTTTACAAATGCATGTGCTGCCCTGATCTGTACCAGGCATTTCTAAGGGATTAATGCCCAGTACAGCAGTCAGTCAGAGTGCACGTTTATCGCATGAATAATTCATTAGACTTATAATACTAGTTAAATATCTGAATAAAAAGGAAAATTTTGACACGACATACAGGAAATACTTTTGTTTTCAAGCTACCTAAAATTATAACCTTCAATTAAGAAAAAAAAATATAAAAAAATATAGTTGTACATTCCTATGGTTCAAGTTACAGTATTTATTTGGAAAAGTCAGAAAAAAAACAGAAGGAAAATTACAAAAGCAAGTCATATCTTATTTAAGTTATGTTACATTGCATACTGAAGGAAAACACTTTTTAATTGTAAAACACCCCCAAAAGCCCCCTCCCCGATTAGGCTTTAAGGCCAGTAAAATATTTTTGTGACCTGTGCTTATATATTTCATTCTGTGTGTCCACTCAAATTTAAACAATGCTGAAGCATCCCAGCACCATTTTGCATGCACATAATGGCTCCCCAAAGTCTAATTGGGGGGATTCATTTAGGGGGTGGGAATTTTACAATAAAAAGTGTTCTCCTTTAAGTAGCTTTTGTCAGCCAGAGCAATCATCAAAATCATACTAGCTTACAGACAATGAAACGTCTTATTGGTAATTGCAACTTTACTCATGTAAGGGTTGGGAACCCCCGATTGTCTAGAGGTAAATGGTACTGTAGTATTCTCATTAGAGTAGCACTCACCTTACATTATAGAATTTGTGCATATAACCACACTTTACCACCACAGGCCTGGGACGCTGGAGTAGGGGCACCTTTATCCAAACACTGGGGCACCAATAAACATGAGACTAAGGATGAACCGAGACAACAAATGGAGCTGGGATGAAGCAAGATGAATTTACTTTCTTCTTAGATGGTGCACTGCATAACATTTCCCTTGTGGTTACCCTCCTTAATTATTCCACAGGACAGTACCGGCTGCATGTACATTTCATTCTATTTTGGGCTCCGATTTACATACCAACCATGCCAGGATCTTCTTTCCCTGAATACTCCCACAGTTACTTCTGACAGGTTTACCCCTGATCTAAGGACATTAATTATTAACAGTTTCAATGGATCTGGTCCAAATACAATTCACACCTCATTTCAGTCCCTATTCTCCCTTTGGGGTCCCTGGAGTCCTGGTGCTTCTAAGACAATTTGCCTTGTGGCATGTTAGGGCAAGCACTATCCCAGGGATAGTTCCATGCCTGCACTTGTCTTTCTGTGCTTACTTCAGACAATAATAAGTTTCAGCATGTCAGCATTATGAGTGTTCTACTAAATAAATTGATATCTAGCCTGGCTGTACCTGTCTCCTTCTGGCAGCATTCTGGTAGCCCTAACGGCCCAAAAAAACAGGCTCCCACGCCTGGCCTCTCACAAAGGGACTTACCTATGCCAACATGTGCCATGCCCCTTCCTTCTGATGGCCCATGATTAGGTTACTTGGCAGAGGGCACTATACTGCGCTGCATAGGACTTTGTGATACTCTTAACAGGACAGCTTCATTGCAGTGCTTACTTACAACTGTGCCCTTTGGAAACTGTGCTCCTTTCGAAACTTAAGCTGTCAGTCAGTTGCTTCTAGTAGGAGTGGATCCAAAGAATCCTGGGTGACCACCCTTGAGGGGCAGCCCTCCATTACTCAATGTTATGACTTCTGGTTCTTATTCTAACTGCGCTCTTCATGGCCCTCATAGGAGATGCATCCTCCATGCACTTTCTGGTGGAACTCCAGAAACCTCAACAGGGAACCAGTGCCACCTGGACCCAGGGACCCTGCCATCATTCCAGGGCCCGCAGACCCCCTACATCTGTCACAACCAGAGGCTGGACTCCTTCTCTGCTGTTCCTTAACTCTCCAAGAACCTCCCCTTCTTATAAACAAAAAACCATGAATGTTCATGACAGAGTTTTCCCAGTTCCAGCTGAGCCAAGCTATCCTCTACCACAAACGTCCTGTCATCCTGTCTCCAAGCAAGCAATGGGCCTCTCTAGTGGACAGTTCTCAGGGTCAGACTTAAACAGCCTTCTAATAACCAACCTCAGGCTGACCGAAGAGAATCTGGTTACTCTCAGATTAATGAAAATTGTAAGTCCATAGGTCCATACAGTACTTTACTTTATGGGTTCATAGCCTCGGCAGCATACACAAATTACATTAATTCTTTGTTGAATTGTAAGGGGGAGACAGTAGAAATGGTTGTATTTTTTTTCTCAGAATAGTGGGACCTCAGAAAAGCAAAAAACCAAAAACAGCAATCTGATGATCTCAAATAAAATGAAGTTTTACCATCCATGACTACTCTGACCTTTGCAGGTCTCAGGAGAGTAAACTGAGAACCATCTTTGAAAATATCCTGCCTGTAGGCCCCCAAATGTTTCCTCCTCTGTCGTGTTTGGTAGCAATAACCTGGGTAGAGATAAGGGAACAGATTTTCAAAGGGTGGTGCAGGACTTGCATCAAGTGCTATGTCAAGCCTCTTTTGTATGTCATATCTGTTTGCTGCAACCACTCCTGATTTTAAAATCTTAGGTACAGGCACAATGGTTTACCCACTTTACGGCAGCTTATACCATATCTTGAGTGCAAACTCTGTGAAATCAGTCCCTGGTATGGACGCAAACTAGACCACAAAAAGAACGTGTAGCTTGCATCAATTGCAGCAAGGGATAAATAATATTTTTAGATTGCCACAAGCCCAGTGTGTCATATATTTGGTGCACCCGGGGCTTGTGGCAATCTCAGACATTGGAAATTCCATCTCAGCATCTGAACTTTTTATTAAGTAAGACACCTTTCATTTTTGCAAGCTTAAATAACACATATTTGTCAGAATCACAAGTCAGTTTTGTAAGGATTGATGATTTAGATACTGCACAGTTTCTGTCCTGATGAAGACTGTAATGACATTTGCAGATTTAATTTTCTTTCAAGAGGCACTCTAAATGCTTTAAATATTTAGGGTAGATTAATGGTAGGGAGGTCAAATGGGGTAATTAAAACTTGTTCAACAATTTCTCTGTCATTCTTTAAATCTTTTTCAGTAAGCAAAGGCAGTCCAACAATTGTAATATTCTTGCAGTGAATTTTATTTTCTAATAATTCAATTTTGTGGTTCGCAACATTGCTTAGTGTTGCTTCAGCAGCTTGGAATTTTGCCTCTAGATTTGTGTAATTTTCAGCCTGCATCTTCATCATTTTGCCAGCTTCACTGATTTTGACACGATTGCTGATAATCCCTTTTCTGTATAAAATCCACTTTAGCAAAGACAGGGCTTTGAACCTTCTGTAATATCTATCAGTCCATTATAGAATTTATCCCATGATTTGCCAGTCACTTCTGTTATATAACGAACTTGACCTGATGACTCAGCATCCAGCATCCAGCTGAACCAAACTCTTCAATGTACTAGAAAGCAAATTAGTTAATTCTTCTTTCTGTTTATCCATATTTAGTAGATTTGTCTTTGGGTATGCCCGTGTTTAAGTCATCCTGGCCCTTGGAGTTAGCAGTCTTCGGTGCTTTATATGCAAAACTTGCCAGCAGAGTGCCCATCATGGGTGACTGAAAGTCCCCACCAGCACCAGTCCCAGGACACTGTAACATGGAGTGTATGGGCTGACTTTAGGGGAGATACACTTGGGTGAGGACATTGCCTTCCCCTTCCCTTTCTCGGCCATGTTGAAATTAAGAAGCTCAGCACACTGCAGTAGGGGGAAAATGGCAAAATGTTTAGACTCAGCCTCATTGGCCATCTTGCCAACCTCCCACATCATAAGGAGTTTAACAAAACTTTGTGCTGACAATAGCACCAAATTCCCCCACATCCCAGTTGTAAATCATGTTGGATTACCATTATTTAAAGAGGAAATTAAGTTCAACCACACTGAAACTACTGTAATCAGATGGTCTCTAACAATCCAGTAGGTTTACAACTTTTTTGTTCTCTCTGTTGATTATAAAATGTACACACTGTACCTTTTATCTGGTAATCCTACCCCCTCACATCTACACTCAAGAGTGGGCAGAAATCCTAGAAACACCTATGGCCAGTATAACATCAGAACTAGTTTGATTTCAAACCTGTGAGTGTGATTCTGCAGTGTGTAACACTATTGTCACAGTAGTACGGATCTACCATGCCGCTGCAACATCCCCCACAGTGACAACCCCCACAGCACCACAAGCATGCCAACATCCCTGATACCGACACATCCTGACACTGACTGGCAACACAGCAACAGCAATGGGGGGGGGGATGTGCTCCCTGCACCCACCCTACTTTAGATAACTAACTCCACATCACACAGACAGTGGAATTAGATGACTACACCCCATCACTGCACAGTCCGTCACCATGGAATCCCTGTCACTGCAATGTCTGTCACCATCAGGGTTTCACTGTGGGGGTGTCGCTGTTCCCTCAGTATGCTGCAGGACTAGATGGTTCCAATACAGTATTTTCATTATGGCTAATCTCCTGCTTACCCTTCCTAGAGAACCAGTGTAGCATAGTGGTTATATCACAAAAGTTGTGATCCTGAAAACCTAGGTTTGAATCCCACAACTGATATCTATACACTGTGTGACCCTGAGTAAGTCACTGATGAATATACAAACATAACAATGGTAGGACAGAAGAAGGCTTGTTGCCTACTGAGACCACCCCCCACACACACACACATTCTCAGTGATAGGATCCATCTAATTTTAACTTTCATGTAGAGCTATGCAGAATGTATTATTCTGCTGGTGGAATTTGTACAGCACAGCAATTCCACCTCCAAAATACTGTTCTGAATTTCTTTTTGAATTCCGCAGAATTTTGAAAAACATTTCTATATAGACACAGAACAACTTTCCAAAGATTACATGAACCACAGAATATTATTCCAGACAAGAAATATTGCAGACAAGAAATCCACAGTTTATGTACACTGTGGATTACTAATCAGTGAAAACATTCTGCTTTCAAATTGTAGACTATCAGAGGGAAATAACTCAGAAAAAGACAGAATTCCTGTCTCTGGTTATTGCATCAGGTAAGAACACTCAATAGACACTCTGCTGTTGGTATCTCCATTGCTTCTTTACAATGGTTTACAATTTATGCCCAAGCTACTGTAGGATATACAAGTATTCTGCTTCACTTAACCAATATTAGAGAAAGACTCTTACAAGGCTTTATTTTGGACCAATTGTTATTCTTGATCTTCATCACTAACTCATTGCTCTTCAGCTCTGAGTGCAATACCCCATTTTACTCTGATTATCTAACCATTTACACCAGACAAAACACCAGGAGGAAGGATCTACTGCTATAACTTAACTTCTCTACTGGGACTAAGAACTAGAACTCTTGTACTGGGTCCTTCAATTTAGGGTAAAGACAAAAAGAGTGTGTTTGTCAGAGTTAGTTGAAGTGAATTGTTATTGGTTATCTGTGTTATCTGTGTACTTATCTAGGTGCTTGTCACAGGTGTCAGAAGGGAATTGTTATCTGTGAAATTAACTGACTATAGAAAGATTTACAAAGTAGGGGGAGTGGCTTAGCTAGAAGGAGCCAGGTTAAAACCAGATTTAAACACTGCCCTAGATAGCTTCTGCCAGAGAACAGACAGAACACCAGGAGGAAGGAGCTACTGGTATAACTTAACTTCTCTACTGGGACTAAGAACTAGAACTCTTGTACTGGGACCTTCAATTTAGGGTAAAGACAAAAAGAGTGTGTTTGTCAGAGTTAGTTGAAGTGAATTGTTATTGGTTATCTGTGTTATCTGTGTACTTATCTAGGTGCTTGTCACAGGTGTCAGAAGGGAATTGTTATCTGTGAAATTAACTAAGTGTAGAAAGATTTACAAAGTAGGGGGAGTGGCTTAGCTAGAAGGATCCAGGTTAAAACCAGATTTAAACACTGCCCTAGATAACTTCTTCCAGAGAACAGACAGAACACCAGGAGGAATGAGCTGCTGGTATAACTTAACTTCTCTACTGGGACTAAGAACTAGAACTCTTGTACTGGGACCTTCAATTTAGGGTAAAAAAAAGAGTTAGTGTGTTTGTCAGAGTTAGTTGAAGTGAATTGTTATCTGCTGTCTGTGTTATCTGTGTACTTCTCTAGGTGCTTGTCACAGGTGTCAGAAGGGAATTGTTATCTGTGAAATTAGCTAAGTGTAGAAAGATTTGCAAAGTAGGGGGAGTGGCTTAGCTAGAAGGAGCCAGGTTAACACCAGATTTAAACACTGCCCTAGATAGCTTTTGCCAGAGAACAGACAGATCACTAGGAGGAAGGAGCTACTGGTATAACTTAACTTCTGTACTGGGACTATATTGCCCTTCCTCCCTCCCCTCCACCCCCACCCTAAACCAGTTATACTTTTATAGGTACAGGATTTAACTGACAACAGGAACTTCCTGTTTGGGAGCAGGAAGTGAGTGATCACAGAGCCACCAAACACTCACCATCCTAGAAGGGCAAGAGTAGCTTTCCGTCTGCTCCAGCTGCTGGAGGTCTGACTCTGAGCAAGTAAGGAGACTACTGAGAAATATAGGAACTTCTTGTCTCAGAACAGGAAGATTAGGAGCTAAAAGGGCATAGAGGCAGTAAGTAAGCAGGGAGAAAAAAAGAAATAAACAAACAGAGGAAAGAGTAAGTATTCCAAACAACAGTTAGGGGGCCAGAAAAAAGACATGATGGGAGTGGTGCAGTGCAGTGGCTGTGGAGCAGCAGTCTTCCAGGAGACTTTCTTGAGGATACAGTGTTATCCCATCTGCAGGCACATCTCTGGGCTGAGGGAGGAGGTTGCTCATCTCCAGGCTGAGTTGGACAGAATTTGTGGGACCTCCTCTCCCACCCAGGGACCACCAGGGTCACTGCCATTGCCTCAGAGGTTGCCAAGAAAAAGGAGTGGTTGGACCACCATGGGCTCAGGGAGGGTGAGGGTGGTGGAACAGAGGTGCATCTCTCCAGTTGTACCTATTCACAATTTCTATGCTGTTCTGTAAAAGTGTGGTTCCTCTATGGAGGCACCCACAGTGGAGACCAAGGAGGATGCTGGGAACTTCCACAAATGAGACCCACAGGAGGGTGGCATGGGACCCCACAGGGGAAGGAAACAAGTCCTGGTGGGGGACTCCATTGTTAGGAAGGTAGAACTTGGGGAGGAAGGGGAGAGGGAGGTAAGGTGCCTGCCTGGCACCATGTCTTGGAGGGACAGGGAGCAAAACCTCAGGATCGCAGGAGCAGCTGCATAGGGGAGGGAGCTGGATGTCATTGTCCACCAATGGACAAATGACCTGGCTAAGAAAGGGATCAGAGCAGTGCAAGAAGCATTTGTGAAGATGGAGAGGGGCCTGAGACAAATAGCACACACGGTAACCTTCTCGGAGGTGCTGCCTGTCTATGGCATGGATGAGGCTAGGGTGCCCCACACCATGGGATTCAATCAGTGGTTAAAAAACTGGTGCAGAGCTCAGGGATTTGGCTTCATTGGGGACTGGGGGTCCACCTGGAGGGATGCAGGCCTATACTGGCATGATGGTCTGCATCTGTCCAACAGGGGAACCAGGATCCGAGGTAATAGGTTTAAATACTTCATTGGCAAGCATTTAAACTAGCCAAGGGGGGAAGCACTGGAAAGGAGCAAGGAAATACTAGCCCCCCCCCAAAAAGTCAGGGTATCAAGTGAGGTAGACATCAACATAAGAGATCTCAATAGGGAGAAGCGTGAGGGAAATGAAGAAAGTGACAAATGCACAAGGACAGGGATGGGCAAAAGGGTAAGGCCATCAAGAAATGGAGGGTAATGAGTACCAACACCCATAGTCTGGGCAACAAGCTCCCTGAACGGGGGGCCTTGATGGAAGAGGGATGCCTGGATATTGTAGCAGTCACAGAAACATGGTACACAGAGAACCATGACAGGGATGTTAACATACCAGGGTACATAACCTACAGGAGAGACAGGGAGGGCAAAAGGGGGAGTAGCTCTCTATGTAAGGGAAGAGATAACAGCAACTGAACAAAAGAGTAAACAGGGAGGAGAGGAGGCACTGTGGGTCACCCTAGAGACTGGAAATGGCACCACAATCTGCACAGGGATTGTATACAGACCCCCATGTCAGGAGGAGGGAATGGACAAGGATATGATAGAAGGTATACTTAGGATGGCAGAGAAAGGGGAGATACTGTTTATGGGGGGACCTTGATATGCCAGATGTTAACTGGAGCACCTTTGCTGCAGCCACATCCAAAAGTAGGGCCATTCTGATGCTCTACAGGTGGCATGCCTCAGACAGCTAGTTTTGGAACCTACTCGTGAGGGAGAAATCTTAGACCTCATACTCTTAAATGGGGACAGTGAGAGGATCTCAGATCTAGAAGTGGGTAGCCATTTGGGAACAAGTGACCACCAAACAGTGTGGTTCACGATAAACTCAACTACAGAGTCAAGCCATACAAAAGTGAGGGTTCTGGACTTCAGGATGGCTGTCTTTGGCAAGATGGAAGAGTGCCTTAGAAAAGCACTAGCAAACAGGCTAGAAGGAGGGGTGGAGCAACAATGAAGAAATATCAAAACTGCCATCACAGAAGCAACAAGCCTTTGTGTGAAGCAAATAAACAAATCAAAATGAAAGAAAAGCCACTATGGTTCTCAAAAGAGGTGGTATGTGAAGGTTAGGGAGAAAAGATAGCATTTAGGGAAGTATATGGAAACACAGAAGGAGCAGGGACAGAGAACTGGTACCAGTTAAGGCAGAAGGAAGCAGGGAGGGTAGTCAGAATAGCAAAGGCCCAAACTGAGGAAAAGATAGGCAACTCGGTTAAGAAGGGGATAAACCTTTATAGGTATATCAGGGAGCGAAAGACAAAGAGAGGGATAGGAGAGGCTGAATAGAATGGACGGTGGTGGGCAGAGTGACAGTGAAAAAGCAGGGATACTGAATGAATACTTCTGTTCAGTATTCACAAAAGAGGAAGTGGGGGAGGTGCCTAATCCAATTAACAGAAGCACTCTGGAGAGGGGGGGTCGATCCTAGTCCTTTCACAGAAGAAATGGTTCTGAAAGAACTCCTAAAACTGAAGGTGGACAAAGCAATGGGGCCAAATGGAATTCACCCCAGAATTCTAAAAGAACTAAGCAGAGAACTAGTGACACCGCTGACTACCATTTTTAACAAATCATGGAAGGATGGTGTGATACCTGAGGACTGGAAGAAGGCTGATGTGAGTCCCCTTCACAAAAGTGGGACCAAGACAGAGGCAGGAAAACTACAGACCTGTCAGTTTGACCTCGGTAGGGAAAGTGATGGAATCACTTGAAGGAAAGAACTGTTGAGTACCTAGAGGCTAGTGGGGACAAGACCCAAGGCAGCATGGGTTCACAGCAGGAAGGTCATGTCAGATGAATCTAATTGATTTCTTTGACTGGATGACCAAAGTAGTAGACCAGGAGGCTGTGACATGGCTTACCTAGACTTTAGCAAGGCATTTGACACAGTCCCACACAAAAGATTAATAGTCAAATTAACCAGCCCAGGAGTGGGTCCCAGGGTGGTAGCCTTGGTAAAACATTGGCTGGACAACAGGACACAGAAGGTAATTGTAAATGGAGTCCACTCAGAAGAAAGAGGGGTTACTAGTGGAGTACCGCAGGGTTCAGTACTGGGTCCAGTCCTTTTTAATGTCTTTATAAGTGATATTGCAGAGGGACTGGAAGGAAAAGTATGCCTCTTTGCAGATGACACGAAGATCTGCAACAGGGTTGATACACAAGGAGGCACAGAAAGGATGAGAAGGGACTTGGCAAGGTTGGAAACAATGGTCAGAAGTATGGCAGCTTGATTCATCAGAAAGAAGTGCAAAATAATGCACATGGGAAACAAAACGAGGGAAGATTGCACAATGGGGGGGAGATAAAAAAAACAACAAAATGGAAAGGGACCTGGGGTAATCGTATCAGATAACCTTAAGGTTGGCAAGCAATGTGACAAGTCAGTAGGGAGGGCTGGGGAATACTGGGATGATAGGGAGAGGCATCACCAGCAGAAAACAGGAAGTTGTTATCCCCCTGTACATACAGTTGGTGAGACCCCATCTGGAGTACTCACATCTAGTTCTGGAGACCCCATCTCTGCAAGTACATAGACAGGATGGAGGCAGTTCAGAGGAGGGCAACTAAAATGGTGCAGGGTCTGCAAGAGAAGCCATACGAGGAGAGACTAAAGGAGCTTAATATGTATACCCTTGAGGAAAGGAGGATGGGGGGACATGATAGAAATGTTTAAGTACCTCAGTGGAATCAACAAAGTCCAAGAGGGAAGCATCTTTCAGAAAAAGAGATGTGCAAGAACAAGGGGACAGAATTTGAAGATAGAGGGGGGACGGTTCAGAGGCAATGTGAGGAAGTATTTTTTCACAGAGAGAGTGGTGGACGCATGGAACAGCCTTCCTGAGGAAGTTGTGGGGTCTAAAACTGTGGGAGAATTCAAGAATGCATGGGACAGACATAAGGCAATTTTTGAGGGGGGTAGGAAGAAATAGGCTGTTGGTTAAATAGGATCTGCAGCTTATCCTCTAGGTAGAGAAATGGGCAGACTAGGTGGGCCAAGAGGTCCTTATCTGCCGCCAAAGTCTATGTTTCTATGTTTTTAGCTCCTAAAATCATACTGAACAAAACGCCCACTTAAACCATAACTTTAGGCAAATCTATGAATGGCTGACAGAGTGAAATGGTTCTGAATACTTGAAAAGCTAAAGTTATGTTATTTGACTTTAACCAAGTTTAAAGATGCTTTACATTTTAATTCGAGGTAGTATAACCTAGTGCATAACAATGCAGATTTGTGACCCTAGAGACCCAGCAGATCGAGGTTTGAATTCCACATCCAGAAACTGCATACTGTGTGACCTGAAGTGATTCACTTTTGTTTTTTTTTAATTCTTCTTTGATAACTGGGTAAGGCCCACTAGGCACAAGTGCCTGTTTTCATGGGCAACCTGGAAGCATTGGGGTGGTTACGTGACTGGCTCATGGTCATATAGCATGCATGTGGTGGTTGTGGGAATCAAACCTAGGTTTACTGAATCTATCAAGCTCATTTACAGCTCATTAACCTTTAGGCTATACTGCCAGCCCAGACATTATTCAATTAATGTAAATGGGTTATGTAACTTGGTGCACTGTTCTAAGGCCCCTACTGCCATTAAAAGAGATTACCCACATATTGCTGCATTACAAGAGATGCATCATGCATGCAGATAATGAGCATGATAAACTATCTTAAAATTTGTTTTTTCTCAAAATGTATTATTCCTCACACCCACCTGGGTGCTTGGGGGTGTTGATATTATATTCTGACTGCCGAGAATGCCTGATAATGTTTACAGCGCCAGGCACCTCCTGGATTTGGCTTGCTTTGGGGGTTTGACATCAAGACTTTACAGTACTACTAGCCTGCACTGCAGGTTTACTGCCTGAGCTAACCTTTGTGTGCAGCCATATGAATATCCTTAGCTGTCACTGGCATTTTGTGTTAAGGTTCTCTGCTGCCTGTTATGCTAGTCTGCCTTTACATTGCTTTTCCATGCCATTGTACTGTGTCTGCTAGTAAGGATGATGTTTAGTGGGGTTTATTATATTTTGGGGCTCTACTATGCACCTGGTGTTAAGAATTGTTTTTTGTTCCTAGTCTGGGTTCTGGTTAGAGGGGTTACTGTATCTGTAACATTGCTCTGGAAATAGAGCTCTTTCCCACCTGCTTGTGAGGGTTCCCAGCTGAGGCCCACCACATGGTTCTGGCACTCTCTCTGGTAGTCCTAGTGATCACTTGTTTTGTTCTGAGCCATCCAAATTCACTGCTGTCCCAGCTCCACTTGCAGCGCATGTGCACTGGCTCCCCCGCCCCGATATCTTACTTCAGAGTCACACTCCACTGCATATTTAATTATTCCTTTGTCTTTGTGTCTACATAGGCCTCTGGGACCCCATCCTCTGCACAGTGCTCTGACCACAACAATGCTATTCTCCTCGGGGAAGGATGTATCAGTGGCATCGCTGAAGGTAATGGAAGAAGCCTTCCCTGCACAGCCTGCTCAGGGGTGTTAGCCCGTCGATGCTGCATGTCAGCTGCCCCCATGCCACCCTCCCATCGGCATCCCTTAATTTAAGGACCACCCACAGGTCACGTGTGGTTTTTCTAAGTGCTCACTTTCCCTTTACAGGTTATCAGCGCCGCCACTAGGTGGCTAAACTGTGCCTCTGCCTCCTCCTCCTCCCTAACATCTATTAACTCTCTCCTACCTCTACTGCAGCCCTCCTCTTCTCTCTGATTACCCCCACCCCTTCTCGGCCTCTCCCCAACTGCTATTTCCATCCCTAACAACTAGGAGTCGCTACTGCTCCCTTCCCCATCTCTGCTCTCCCATCACTTCTCTGCCAACTCTACCACCTTTTCTCCTCTCTAGCCCTCTCTCCCCAGCTTCCCACTTTTTCCCTTCCCTCTCCCCTAGGCTTTAAACCTTGTACCATCTCCACCGCAGTCTGTGACCCTACCACTGGGCCATCGCAGCTGCCTTGTAACTAGGTGTCTTTTAATTTCCCTTATAGCACCCCACACCAGATGCCTGTACATGCCTCGACCATGACTCTCCACCATCTGACCTAGTACTTCCCAGCCTCCCCTCTGGCATTCATGCTCCTGTTATGCTGTCTCCCCCACCCCAATGAGTGCATACCATCACCCATCCCCCTACTTTGAGCCCAGCGACCTTCCCTATACCCCCATCTCACCCAACCTCCTGCCCCACCATCTCCACCCCACCTCACAACCCCCCAGGCACCCCTGCCCTCTTACTTGCATTTGCACCTGACTCCCTCTGCCCTCTCTTCCTAGTGTTTCTGGCCCTGCTAACTCTACCCATCCCCTGTCTGCCCTCCTGCATTGCTGCACCTTGGCCTCCATATGGCCCCATCGCAGGGTTCACCTGGCACTCTTCAGAACAATATCCCTCCTCCTTTTGATGTCTGGCAATATCCACCCAAACCCAGGCCCTTCCCCAACCCACCCCTCCAGCACCATCCCTTCATCCACACTTCACATTTCTTCCATGAACATCTGCAGCCTTCTAAAGAAGTTTGCAGGGCTCCAGGCTGGACCATGCAGCATCAACCTGATGTCCTGGCCATGGCTCTCTAAAACCACCCCAGACTCCTTCATCACCCTCCCTGGTTACACCCTGCTCTGGGAAGACAGGGTAGGGAAACGGGGTGTTGGATGCTATTTCTACATAAGCGACTCCCTCCGTGCTCATGCCCTCCCTACTCTGCAGCTCAATCATGGTACCCAAGCACTCACAATCAAAGTCCTACCCGACCCCTCCAGGGCTCTAATATTTATCACCACCGCCTATTCTCCCCCACTGCCACCAGAAACTTGCCCTCAAATCCCTGCTTGACCATCTATCCCAGCTCCCACTCAAAGCCAGGCAAATCACCCTGGGGGACTTCAACATAAACTGGTTCTCCAGCTCGGCAGACCAATCTAAAGATGCCATTGTTGTCCTAGGCCTCATGCAACTGGTCACTACCAGTGCTAATCCTACTAATGTCTACTCTTTGCTTCTTGATATTGTCCTCACTAACTGACTGCCCAAAATTACTGGTACCACAGTCCTACCAAATGCCCTCAGCGACCACTCCTCTATACTATTTTCCTGGACCGGCAAGTCACAAAAAACACCCCCAAAAGCCACCCTCTGGTGCCGCCTCAATCCAGGGCATTTGGAATAGCTAAAAACTTACCTATCGGACTGGTCACCAATCAGCCAAGTGCTTGACATTGATGAAGCCCTATCGTACCTTAGCTGCTCCTTCAATTCAGCCTGTTACCTTTTCGATCCCCTCTTAAAACACCTGCTAAAAAACTGTAACACCCCGTGGGTCACCCAAACTTTACTCAACCGTATATGCCATCGGGACAATCTTTGGCATAAAGCCCTTGACTCTGGAAAGGCCTCTGATAGGCAACTCTACCATGAGGCCCATGACAAATGCACCTGGGCCATCCAAAAAGTGAAGGCTGATTACTACAAATCGGTACTGGCCTCCTCCTGAGGCTCGGCCCGGAAATTCTGGAATAACATCAAAGAGCTAAATGGAAAGTCCATATCCCCACCACCCTCTCAGATCAGCGTCAATGGCACCCTCTCCTCAGACCCTAGCTGCATTGCAGATACTCTAAATTCCACCTTCTCTGACCTTAGCTCAGTCCTCCCCCCAAATTTCTTTGAACCCATCCCACCCCTAACAGCCCCCTCACCCGCCCCCTTCTATTTTTGTGCCTCTCAGAGCAGGATTCAATACCCTACCTCTTAAAAGTCCTAAACAGCCACAGTCACAGTAATGACTCGCTGGACCTCAGACTGCTCCGTCAGGTTTTGATGAAATGCTTACCCCTTTCACCTGCCTTCTAAACTGCTCCCTTTGTCTCAGCCAATTCCCCTCTGCTTGGAAAGTGGCATTCATTACCCGGGTGCACAAGAGTGCTGACTGCACCTCCACAGGATACTATCACCCGATCTCCATCCTCCCCCCAAGGTCTTAGAAAAAAATAATTGCGGACCAGCTATCTGAATATCTCTCTACCCACAACTTCCTTTGTGAGGAGCAACATTGCTTCCACTCAGGTCATAGCACTATGATTGCCTTACTGGAATTCTCCAGCTTCCTCCAGTCTATGCTCAACAAAGGACACCCGGCTGGGGCTCTCTTATTAGAGCTGTCCAAGGCATTTGACACTGTAAGCCACACTCTCCTCCTATCCACCCTTACTCAGCTGGGGTTCTCCCAGGTGGTCACCTCCTGATTCTCCAGCTATCTCTCTTCACGCTCCCAATGTGTCAGGATAAATGACACTATCTCTGCCCACCAGCCTGTTCTTTCAGGGGTTCCCCAAGAGCCATTCTTGGTCCCCTACTTTTTAGCCTGTACCTAAACTCACTCCCCACTGCCTGCTCTGAGCGTGTCCTCCTTTATGCTGATGATGCAGTACTCTTTCACTCCCACCCTGACCCCCACTTCCTTCAAGCCAGCCTCCAGAAATCTTTCAGCCAGGCCGAATCATGGTTCACTGACCACAGACTCATACTCAACCACAAAAAAACGAAGTTCATACTTTTCTCCCACAACCAGAGTAAGCACTGTGGCTCTCCTCTGAACATTATGTCTAGTAAACTTCTACCAATAGAACATGTTCTTAGCTGTAAATATCTCAGCATTACCTTTGACATGGCACTATCCTTCTTTGAGCATGTCCATCTCCTTCGCACCAATATAAATACACTTATTGGCCTACTTTACCGCCACAGAGACTGCCTCCCCTCCTGATGTTCTAAGACTCGCTATCACCTCCTCTATCCTCTCTCTTGTGGACTATGGACTCATAGTCTATGGGGCGGCGACCAACTCTACCCTCCTAAGAATCAAATTCTTGCTAAACAAAGCTTGCTGCCTACTTGCAGGATGTGACAAACTCACCCACACCTACACCCTATATGACCTAGCCAACCTTCTCAACTTTAAGGAGCATCTCCAGTACCAGTCCTACCTCTTCACAAAATAATTTATGGTTGGACTGGCCCCACCTAGACTCTCCACTTTACTCCAACCTTCCCCTTACTCCAACCTGCCCCTCCAGCGCCCCCTCTCCACTTGCAGCACTGTCTGGACCCTCCTACATGTGTTCAGAGTTAGGACCTCGCTGACCCAAAGGTCCTTCTCCTACAAAGCCCCTGCTTGGATAAACTCCCTCTCCCCACATCCATCTCCACTGAAAACAGACTCGGTCCTTTCAAGACCTCACACCAATGCTATCTTCGCTCTCTGCACACCTGTAACTGCACATAGCCCACTCAGCATGTCCAGCTCCCCCAACCCCCCCTTCTCAGCCTTTGACAATGGACCTATGTCCTGACTTACCCCCCCATATGTATGCCTGCCGCTGTCTTATGCCCTGTATTCAATGGATATATTCCACACTGTATATATACTGCACTTTTTGTATTTGTTGTACTGCACTAGTTAACCTACCTATTTGCACTGTATGTATTTATTGCACTGTATAGTGAATTCACATCTCTGTATTCTCTGTATCACACTGTCTATTGTACCACACTGTCTTTTCTACCTTGTCTCAGCATGATGTGAAGCCTTTGTAAAGGAGTCTATGACTCAAAGGATTGTAATTCCAATACTTTTAATTAAAAAAAAAAATACAAATAAAAAAAAAAAATGCAGGGGAGTTATCCTTCTGCTATGCCATTGCCTTTGTGAAATATAAGGTGATTAAAGATAAATCTGGTTACCTCATGATGGTGCAAGGAACCTTAAATGGGGGTTATCTTACAACTGACAATGTATAATTTCCACATAATTAGCAAGTAAAAACATAACCTCCCCTGCACCCCAGGCACCCCTGAAAACAGGTATTGTGCTTAGTAGGTCTTACCCAGTTACTAAAGAACAAAAAAAATTTCTAAGGCTTTGACTACTTATAATTGGTCCATAATAAGGTAGAAACACTTTGCAGAAGGAAAACCTCTATTACATCAACTAAGCCGACATCACCTGTAATCAAAAACTTAGTAAAACAGTACAACAGTAGTACTGAGTAGAAACATTGAAAACAGGGAAGAAAAGCACAGAGGTTGCTTCCAAGGGAGGGGGGATTACTTATTCCACCCCTAAATACCAAGATGGCCTGGTTTAAAACTAGGTTGGAGATTATTCTGCAGGAGCAAGTCTGCAGGGCCTTTGTGAGCTTCATAAGGAAATAAGGTAGTCAGGGGAAGATGTCACCTAGTGGATTAAAGCAGAGGAACTATCAGTCTCAAATATATCTCAGGTTCCCTTAAAGATTTGGGGGGATTAGCCCATCATAGGGTGAAAACCAAACATTCTTAAATGAATAGCAAGGGGAAGCCAGGGAATAGTAAAATAAATAAGCAAAGGAAGAATCAGAATAAAATAATAAAAAGAAAAAAAAAAGAAAAAGGAAATAAAAAGGAAAAAGGAATATAAATATTTGGGGACTGATAATATTCCAAAAAGAAATTGGCATCCATTTCAGGCCACTTCACAATATAAAACACCATATTATTGCTGCAGGTAATACACCTGCCAGACATAATGTACATACTAACAGATAAACAGTTTAAAGACTTTTCACTCTCTGTAATCTTGGAGCCACACAGGGATACCTGGTCTGAGGGCAGTAATGCAAATAAGAACATTAAATACTTAGATGTTCTTTGAGGAGACCAAGAAAACTGTCAAAATCTCCTCTAAGGATGGTAAAAATGGAAAATGTCATCAGCACTGGATACAGGCACGCCAATTGACTGTATTTATCTTGATTTCTCTAAAGCCTTTTACACTGTTCCACATGTGGCAATCATTTAAAAATGGTGAACTTAAACATCAGTCCTAGTATTGTAAGATGGACTCAATCATGTCTTAGTAATAGAACACAAACAATTTGTATAAATAAGTACAGTACTACTAAACCACCTGTAATGTAACAAGTTATGTGCCACAGGGATAAATGTTGGGCCCCATACTGTTTCAAATTTTTATCACTGAGATGTGTGAACAGGTTGGAAACTGGACAAGCAAGTATGTTGATGATACAAAATTAGCTGGTGTGGTATGCACTCCAGAAGTCAAAACATCAGTCCAAGCTGATTGAGATATAATCCAAAAATGGCAAGGCCAGTGAGAATGATGTTCAACTCTGATGAATACTGTGTCATGCACTTGGAAAATCAACCTAATAAACATACATACATACAGACTAGGGTACAATGTCCTTAGGGAGGCTCAACAAGAACGGGACCCAGGGGTTATAATGAACAACAATTTAAGTACTACAGACCATCGTGACACTCAAATAGCCAAAGCTAAGCAAATACATGGAAAATTAGAAGACATTTTAGAAGTAGAAGTGAGGAAGATATAATGCCTATTTATAGAACATATGTTAGTCCTATTTAGGATTATGGGAGTCAAGTTTGGTGCACTCAATAAAGGGGAATTAGGCAAAACTGAAAGGGTACAGCGTCAAGCAATTAAAATGGTACATACTATCAAACACCTTAGCTATATCGATCATCTAAGGCATCTTAAATTAATGTCTTCAGAAACAAGATGAATGAGAGGTGACCTGTTATTGTGTTATGATATTATACAAGAGGATTACTTAAAGGGTACTTAAACAAGCAATTTTTTAAAACTGCAAACTCCAAAATCTTTCTTCATTGCTAGGTAAAGGTAAAGGCTGCTGTTTACATTAATGCTAAAACTGCATTTATGTAAATAACTTAAATGCAGTTTCATAGCTTTTGAAAAATGTAAACATCAGCCTTTCACTTTCAAAAAACAGCCCTGGTTTCTCCCTAAGATGTCTGCCAAGTGTGTTAAGTGATGAGTCATGATAACATCATCTGAGCCGGAGACAGAGATCCAAATATATTTCTCTAGTGCTAACTAGTTCTTCTTTCCCTCTTTATTTTGAATTGTTGTACCAGAATGATCAACACCATGTATTACCTCATGGATTATTTTGATCAGTACCCATGTTAGGCTATGATTTTGTTCATTTTGTTTACTTTAACTTGCAGAAAATGTTTGGCAATCCAGCTGACTTTTTCTTTGACAAACTGCATTACAGTACAACACTTCAAATACCTGATGATCTAGTGGTTATATGATGCACTGAATTTTGTTTTTTTGTTAACCAGGAGAGACACACTAAGCTGAAAGCTTGTTTACAGGTGTGGCCTGAGAGCACAAGGAAGTTTAGTGACTAGCTCAGGGTCACATAGCAAAGTACCGGTCTTGTTCAGTTCCAAAGCTCATGCTTTCTTGTTAATCCACAAATAAGGCTTTCTTTTTCCATGTGAACCCCCTGCACCTAGCCTGCCTTCTGCCAAACACCCCACCATCCATACCCTGTCCTTAGTACTGCCTGGGGCTGCATATGAGCTTGCAGTCCCATAAAGAGAATTACCACACCTCAAATTGTAATCTTGTACCTCAGAGAGTTGTGTACACCTATACTGATATGCATCATTAGCTGGTACTGTTCGAATATGCCTCCCAAATCACTCTCCAGTCCACATTCTCAATGTCTGACTTCTGCTCCTACAGTAAACATTGAGTGGATCACCACCCTTCTGCACAGTGAAGGTAGTATGTACAGTTCCCTGTTGTGTTTTTTCCCATCTCATCAACCAACAGCTAAGTCTTCCTGGAGGGCCAAGCAATAAGCATCATGACCCATCAGAAAAACTGCTGTTTGTGCCCTCCTAAGGGCTGCACTTACAATGGATAACAATATTATTAGCAGGAGAGGCATACTGATACCTTGAGCAAATCCACCTGACTTCCAGTGTCAGTCCACTCCTTTACCTGTGATCCGCAAAACCCCGCAGGACAGTTCCAAGCAATTCTTCTCCAGTACTTTTCTGTGCTCTGCTCCACAATGTGAGTTGGCTGGGTACCACCCTTCCAAATCTTGAATGAGCTATACACAACTCCCTTAATACTGTCCTAACAAACGTCAACATACCCCCCCACCCACCTGAAGGCAATCTCCCTACACTGAATTCAAGTAACAGTTTAGGTGCAGCCCTGCCACTCTGAGTATTTGTCATTGCTGCTACTCTCATCCACAGTCAGGTAGTGATCACAATGCTGGCAGCCCCACATTTCAGATATCACAGTTATCTGCTCAGCATCCTCCTTCATGTCTTCAACTAACCTAAATATAGCTGCCCCTGCTGGAAAGGCCTCTTCAGTCCCTCTCTGGCATTCATTCTTCTCACCTGCTGCCACAAAAAAAATGGTGAGTTCACTACCCTTCTGCATCATGAATGTGGTTAGTACAGTCTTCCATGTTATATTTACATATTAATTATAAACATGATCTTCTGGTAAGCCAGGCTGATAGCAGCATGGCACAAGTGGAAAAATAGACTTTCCTACCCATATAAGATCTAAGCCAACTATGATTAGGCACTATTAAATGACGTGCATAATGATGTGCACACCCATCATTTAATAGTGCCTAATCAAAGGTAGCCTAGTTTTTTTAAGGAAAGCCCATCATTCCCCTTGTTCTCTGCTGCTTTGAGCCTGACTTACTGGAAAGATATGTTAATATTACATACGAACATATGAAGAAGCCAGCAGAAGAAGGCCATTTGATCTATCAAGTCTGTTCTTATTGCAGGGTCCACAGCTTGAGCTAATATCCTTTCCCTCCCTCCCCACTCCTCCCATCCTCCCTACCCATGATTCTTACCTTCCCCCATGCCTATCCCAGCCTCTCTTAAAGCTGCCCACTGTATTCAATGAGATGACCTCTTTTGGCAGTGCATTCCAAGTGTCCACTACCCTCTCTGTGAAGAAGTGCTTCCCGACCTCACTCCTAAATCTTCCACCCTCCAGCTTAAGACTGTGCCCCCTTGTGATATGGTTGCCACTCAGCTTAAAGAGACTCTCCTTATCAACTTTATTTATCCCTTTCAAGTACTTGAATGTCCTAATCATGTCCCTTCTCTCTCTCCTGTCTTCCAGGGAGTACACGTTCAGTGCATTCAACCTCTCCTCGTATGCCTTGCCCTGCTGACCAGCTATCATATTTGTAGCCCTCCTCTGTACCTTCTCCAGCAGGTTAATATCCTTTTTGAGGTGTGGGCACCAGTACTGCACTCCATACTCTAGATGCGGCCTTACCAGTGACCTGTACAAGGGCAGTATAACTTCCTCTCTCCTACTACTGATCCCCCTAGCTGTGCATCCCAGCATCTTGTTTGCCTTTGTTGCTGCTTTCTTGCACTGCGTGGAGTGCTTCAGGTCACTAGTGATCATCACTCCCAGGTCCTTCTCCTCCTCTGATGCAGATACTCGGACTCCACCCAGGTAATACTCTGTCCTGGGATTCTTGGCTCCAATATGCATAACTTTGCCTTTCTTGGCATTGAAGCCAAGCTGCCAGATCCTGGACTACCTCCCCAGCTTTTCCAGATCTTCCTGTAGGTCCCTTATCCCTTCAGCTGTGTCCACTCTCCCACAGAGCTTGGTGTCCTCTGCGAATAGGCACATTTTGCCTTTAAGGACATCCCCAATGTCATTGATGAAGACATTGAACAACACTGGCCCCAGCACAGAGCCCTGTGGGATCCCACTGATTACTTCTCTGGTGCCAGATAACTCTCCCCCCACCACCACCCTCTGGGTTCTGTCCCTCAGCCAGTTTTCCACCCATCTGACCATCTTTTCCCCAACTCCAAGATCCACCATGTCAAAATAAAACAGGGACTGTACTACTTCCATTCATGATGCAGAAGGGTGATGAGCTCACCAGTTTTTGGTGTGAGGAGGAATAGTGAAGAATGATTACCAGAGGGGGACTGAGAAGGCCACTCTTGCAAGGTATTGCTATACTCAGGGAAGGGGAAGACAGAATGAGAGAAATATGAGCAGATTATTGTGAGAAATAAGATGTGGTGCTGCCAGCACCTTGATCACTACCAGACCCCATTGTCCTGGCCAACATTCCCCTTCCCATAAAACCAGTTCATGCAATTGTCCAAGGCCGTGTGTGGATATTAATGTATGAAATGGCTGCCACTATATGTTCAGCCACTTCACTATCAGTCTAGTATTGCTTGTAAAGCACTTTGAGATACAATGTGTATGAAAACCACTATATAAATGCTGATTATTATTATTTTTCTTATTATTATTTCCCATGGAAAAAGAAGACAAGACAAGAATATATTTGAGTTTCGAGAAAGTATGAACTCTAACATTGGACTGCATAAGAAATTTGCTACAAAAAAGTGGTGGCTCTACTGGGTGGTGAAGGGTGTGGCTGCAACCCCCTCTCCCACATAGTAACATACCTGCTTGCTGCTGCTGCATTTAACTTTGTTGAAGAAGTCTGATTAATGGATTGTACAAATGTTTATATTCAAACTATGGATTACATTTGTAGACTCTGTCAAAAACGTAGCAGAAAAGAATAATAGCAGAAAATATAAAGGTTTAATAAAAATGTTAAAAAGTGCATATTAAGCATGCACACCACCCCAGCACCCCCATTCTAGCATCATGGATCCACCATAACCACTAGACCACCAGGTTATTTAAGATTTGTACTGCACTGTGGTTTGCCACAGAGAAAGTCGGTTGGATTAAAACACAATTTCAGCATGTTAAAGTATACAAAATGAACAGAACCATAGCCTAACATGAGCATTATGCAAAATAACGCACATGGTTTTGATCATTTGGGTGAAACAATTCTATACAAAGGTAAAAAAGAACTAGTTAGCACTATAGAGAGCCATATATCTCTCTGACTTTGGCTCTAATGATGTCATCACATAACACATTTAGCGGCCATTTTGAGAAGCAGGCAGACAGTTTTTTTTTAAATCGGAAGGCTGATTTTACAATTTTCAAGTGCTCTGGAACCACATTTAGGTAAATTATGTAAATGTAGTTTTAGCATTAATGAATACAGCAGCCTTTCCTTTAGTCACCTACGGAGTCAGCTTTTTGAATTGTTTGTTGTCAAAATGTTGTTTAGGTATCCTTTAATAGTGAACTTGGCCTAGAATTCAAACATGATAAGCTGGGAACCAGAGGTCATCCTTTACAAATCAGATCACAGAAATGTTATACCAATAGGAGGAAGGGTTTCTTTACTCAGTGAATAGTCAACCTTTGGAATAAATTACCTACTGAAATAATAATGAGCAGGGACAAGATGGAATCCAAAACGAAGCTTGACAAATATTTACTGGAGGGTCACGATCTATCATACTACAGATGAAGGACAGGTGCACATATGGGCTTACCGCATCTTTTGCTTCATTACCCACTTTAGCATGCACTTTAAAACCCTGAACTGTTAAAGCAAGCTGCAGATTAAATTTTTGGAGGCCTGAGAAGACTGTAACATCTCCTCCAGGATTCCAGATACAAGTAAGACAGTCATTGCTCAACTTCAACACCAGTATCTAAGTAGACTGAAGTCCCATTTACCATAAATGAGTTATGTTGCAAGCAACACTGGCATTAATACATTTTGTGCCTGGGCTCAGTACGAGAGGAGAGCAGGGAACAAATCTATTCCACCTTCTGCTAGGACTGAATGGCACCCCTGATAGACTAAGTCTTCCCATGACACTCACCTACAGTCCAAACTAATCCCATGCAAGATGCAACAATAATACCAAGTTCACAGGAAAGGGGTGTTTCCTTCATCTTTGGGCTTCAGCTTCTCAATAAAGTATATTAAAACTTAGCCGGCATGTGCTGCATTTTTTATTTTTGTCACTGAAAAGGGTGCAGGATGAACTAGGCAGGACAGGAGTGGATCCTAGCATAGTGAAACTCGAGCGGTAATCACAGTGGTACATTAATAAGAGCTTCCTAAGTCAATCATGGCTGGCATGATTAAGTGCGTTGGTTGTCACAAGTGGTTGCATTTGCTTTCAGCCTGAAAATAATGCAGATCATTGATGTTTCTGCCTGCCTGTGGAAGTCAGCAGCAGACTTTCTGCCAGGAAGAGACAGCCATTATTGTGGTGCATTTCCACTGCTGTCTATGAGTGGGAGACGATAATAACACCTCCTCTCTCCTATACAATAGACCAGGCCACTGTGCCAGTATCACACAGCCTTTTCCCCTCCTGAAATTGCACCAGCAAATGAGAGGGGTAAGTGGTCTGAAATTTAAGTTTTTGTTCTTGTAGGACTTTCAAAATTGGAATGTATTTCCTACATCAGGCCATGATTGGGGGGGGGTTAATCATTATCGAAAAACAGTCTGGTGTCTTTGTACTTAACTTCTTTGGTTTGTCATGTTTTTAACAGAACTTCCAATTGTACAGTATAATGTAGAAAACACATCACCCCTGATTGTGGTCTTGCTGAAGGATTGGTGGGTTTAGGGCCCAAGGCTCTGTGGATATGCTGTAAATCGAGCTGTTAGTGTGTGTGTGTGTGGGGGGGGAGTACTTGATGCTGGAGGTAAACCACAAATTCATGACTCTTTAGTCCCCTCCATGTCCTCTTGAGGGCATACAATCAGAGATTATTTCTCTGTGCTCTGCTTTCCATGTCCTCAATTTTCTCTGACATCTGCTATTTTTGTTGATGAAGGTGTAAAATGAGTGCCTCTGCATCATCAACGCCACAGTCTGCCACAGTTACTTATGCATCTAGTTCATCAAGTTGGGTACCAACAACCTGCAGTTTCAACTGCATGGAGGCTGTAAAGTCTTTGATTTTGGTGCAACATTCCATGAAAGACTGTAGCAGAGAGTCCAGCTTCTTTCCTTTTTTATAGGTATACATTTGAAATTCTGAGATTTCCAGGGATTGTTGTTTCTATGTGAGGGTGCACCTCATGCCTGCAAGGCCTCACTCTGACTCCACATCTTGAAATCCATCAGCATCCACCAGCTCTGCTGCTGTTTTTGTATTCTGTGACTGTCCCATCCTAAAATATCCCTCTAACTGAGGTAAGTAAACCTTTTGACTCAAAAAATAGTGTCGGAGAGGGTGTTATATTCTGGATTGAGATGGAGCTTGTCTATACTTCAGCCATCCACCAGATGACCTCACCGGCAGTCTCTCCATAGCTCATTTGAATGTCTTTTTGTAACATATATTCCTTTAATAGCTCAGCAGGTAGAGCAGAGGACTGTAGTAAAAATTAAAGTATTTTTTTTTTCCTTTTTATGGCTGTGGGCGAAGCCTACAGCCATTTTGCTTTAGCTAGAAAAATGACATACTGTGGAACACATTTTTGGACTTTGCAGTGTATCCTTCCATAAATGAAAATCACTATGGCAGTTAAAGAAATACTCCCTTCTTTCAGTTTAAAATATAGGACACAGAACTCCAAGCTGCTTTTCTCTGAGATCAAATGTGCACATATTCCAAACAAATCTAAATATTTTAAAAAGTATTCAAGGTGCTCAAAACCAACCAGCATGAAAGTTGTTCAGGACAAAAAGACCTTTCACATGAGGGTAGTAACTATCTGAATTCTTTATATTTTGCAAAATGTGGTCTTCCAAACAACCTCATTTTTTTTCTCTCTGAGTGAACACAGTAGGAGTTATGCCAAACAAATGTAAAAATCTCAGAAAGTATACAAGTTACCAATACACGACCAACATGAAAGTTGTCCAGGACAAAACAGCCTTTTAAATGAGGGTAGTCACTAATCTGAATTCATTAGATGTTTTTAAATATAGCCATCTGAAAGGTGAAAATTGTGAAGAAAAATTAAAATTCAGGTAATCAGATGGCCATAGCTTAAAAAATATAATCAGTGCAGCTTAATGAATAGGCTCATTGTAAAGGTCTGTTTGTCCTGAACAAGTTTCATGTTGTTGTTTTTTATGTGTAACTCATATACTTTTAGAGATATTTACATTTATTTGGCATAACTACTATTGCACTTCTAAAAAGCAACATTTTTGCAAACCACTATGCCACTTAAGTGAAATACTACAGCACCTTGTTTATCTCTTGTCATGCCTAATTTAACAGCAGATCCTGACACTGACCAGATAGAGGGAAGAAGCAAGACAGAGAAGAAAACAATGCTCACATACAGAAAACACAAATTGTATATACCCCAATAATGTTTGGCTGTAAGGCCAATATCCTTCAGGATAACCCATGCCCCAGTGCATTTGCTCTGGGGTTCTTTTGTAGTTCTCTTCACACACAGAAATAAGACCTGGTGCACAAACAAATCTGCCTGTGAAACTTTTAGGCATCTATGCTGCAGCACTGATTTTTCTTTTATTATGTCCTCTTTGGCAACTTTTATTATTAAAACACATTAAATGTATAGTTTACTAAATCTTGACCTTGGGATAACATTTAAATGACTCCCAAATATGTTTTAAGCTATTCCCTTTATGGGAGGTCAAGACCTGTGCAAAAGGTCAAGTGTCATTTTTTCATATTTTGTTTTACAAATTTCAAAAGTAAAAGTGTGGAGAAATACAAAAGCATGCACAAGTAACCCTACTAATTATCTAAGATTGAGCACAATTTAATTTTTATAAAGTATTTTGTTTCCAAGTGTTTCTGTATCCCTTTATTTTTTGCTAGCTGCACAATTGCCCCTTGTTTGATTGGTTCCTGCATTTACCTTCCACAGAAATAGGCCAATTGATTTCTAACTAGTACCCTGGTATTTAGAAAGCTAAAAAGAATAATATACAAAATGTTTTTTTTCTTTAGAATGGCTATGAAAATAGTATTCAATCAACTGTGCTGAGTTTCACACTATAGCCTTTTGTTCACAAAGCCAGATCGGGTTGACGGTGATGGAGGGTGCTGGCTCTGGATGCAAAGAAAGGAAGAGTTGGGTGAGGGGGAAGGGCAGGTTTTAAGGTCTGTTTCAGGAGGGAGGGAGGGAGGGAGAGGGCATTTTCTATGTTTCTATGCTTGAAGAAGCTGCCTGCAAGTCTGCCTTACCATTGTGCTGCCACAGTGCTCTGGCATAGTTTCCAGTGATTCTGTTTATGCAGCCCTTCCCGTCCATGGGCCACATAAACATACCCATTTCCTGGTGCACTACTTTTCCTTTCCACAACTGCAGAAGTGACGGCTGCTGTGTGCAACATGGTGGCACTGAAATAAACTGTGCATGCATGCCTATCATTCATAAGTAGTTATGTCAGCACTGACATGTTGCGCATGGCTGACTCCGGGGCAAACTGCACATGTGCGAGTATCACTCATCTGCAGTACTGTAATTGCTGGAGTATTACTTATGGCTGAATCTGGTGCAGCGAGAGCACTGCATTATTTTTTCAATGCTCTTTATGCTCCTAAAAGCTCTCCACAGCCATATTGGCTCTGACCAGATTTTGTTGTCATTCAGCCTCAGCTAGGAGTGTTGCGTCTTTTTTTTTATTTCTGTGTTCCAGACTATGCACAGCATTGTTGGATAGTAGCTGTCACTAGTACCCACCTGCTTAATTTTACTCTAGCTGAGATCTCACACTGGCTAAACCTTTTAACTTTTTGTTGAGTGTCGACACTGTATATAATCTCTGAGCATCTCTCCAAAGATGGATGTGGCCTCTGTGCTTTTTAGAGATGAAATTGATATGCCCTCTGATCTTTCTTACAAACCTACTGTAAGTTGTATTTATTCAGGTACAAAATATCCATAGCTTAAATTGTTTTGGACACAAGGGGTTAAACAGCTTAGTCAGAGTTGCAGTGAATTTGTCAATTCTGTGAGATACAGCTCTCTATCTCTTTCTCTCTTGTGTTGTGAACTGCATTAATGTCAAACACAGACAGACTATCTCAGGGAAGTATTCTGTAATTTAAAACTACTTAATCACAGGTTTACTAGCCAAAAGGGCATCACCATTTGCTGAGAGAGCAGCATTTTACCTCCTTCCCCAAGACCAAGTTACAGGTCTGGAGTCATGCGATACAGACCTGGTATATTATACACATCCAACTCATTTTAGGTCTGTAACTAGAATACTTGTGGAGCAAAGCAAAAGAGGTTTACATCAATTCATGATGCAGCTTACGTTGCACACAATCCTGTGGACTTGTTACAAGTTTCTAAGTACAGTACTACACATTTTGCACACGTGTAACTTTCTTTCTTAAGGACACATACTTGGAACCACTCAAAGCATGTAACATGTCTGAGATGTGTATACTATTTTTAAGCAAGTTCCTCTTGAAGCTGTACAAAACAAGTTACATGTGAATGGTGTATATCCTGGAAGGCAATATGTGAAACAAAAAGTTGCTGTTAAATTTATGTCATACTGGCTGGTCCGGTGGCGCTGAGGGTTGAGTTGCTGGATGCCACACCTCATGCTACGCCGGTGACCTAGGTTTGGGAACAGACTCAGGTCATCGGGGAGCCGGCAAGGTGGGTGGGAGCAGAATTGAGCTGCCTAATGGCAGCTCTCCTCTCCCAGGGAGGGGAGGTCACCATTCCACAGTTCCACTGCCTCAGTGTGGAGGTCCAGTGGTGGCACAGGCAGGTACAGGCAACCAGTAGGGTGGGGCATCCCGCAGTGCATGATGCATGCGCTCATGGCAAGGAAGTGAGGGAGGGTGATAAAATGGGAAAAACACCGAAACATATAGAAAAAAAAATGTATGTCATAATATACATAGGGTTCATGAGGCCATACAAAGTCAACATTCAAGTGTGTGGTAAGTGTGCAGCTTTGCATTGTACCAAAAGAGGCTCACATAAACCAGCACAGCCTTGTAGCATGGAGCTGGATCTGTAGCTAGGCCTTGGATTCTGAGGGTAGGGAAGAGGGAGGGGGTGCTATTTACAAATTTTGAATATGTTGGCCCACTATGAGATACCATGTTACTGATGCTGGACTCCATACCTTTAGTTTGGCCTTGGGTACAAAGGGGAATGCTTGATAGCAGTAATAGCACATTTTCAAACATGGTGAGAATGTTGTTGAAAACCATAACAGCACATTGTCAAACTTTGTGTGGTTTGAGCTTTGTGCAGTTGCAATCCTAATCTGCATTAACATAGTTTTTTGTAAATGATAATCTTATAACAGATTTAATGCATATACTGTAGATACTCAACCACCTAGAATACGAACCCTGCAGACACAAATTTTATTTGATCTGAATGATGCACTTCTATTATCTCAGTCCCAAACTGGATTACAGCAAGGGCTTAGGCAGTAGGTGACATTCCTGGTAGCTTGGACCTTGAGGAAAATACCCAGAAAACTAAGATAATAGCATTTGGGAACCTAAGGGACAAAGTGAATACTATCAGTTGGTTCATTAAGGATTCAAAGACTGAATTTTTGCAATGCTAGAAATACTTGGGAGTATTATTCCAAGCAAATGGAAAATAGCAGCAGCAGCTTGAATCAGCAAAACAACAAACATATCAGGCAACTAAGGGCATAAAACGTTTGGCTGCAATTAAGGTTATTCTGGGGAGTGGATGCACAATGTGCAGATTTAGCAAACCTAGTACTCTGTTGCAGGCATTACGAAGGGTCTGGTAATTTGTAAAGTTGGAAGGGGAGCCAGAGAACTTATAGGTCTTCCAGGCAAGGCCGTGTGCACAGTAACAAGCCAGCTACTCAGATGAAATCCATGGAAGGTGAGATCCTTGGACCCTACTTCTTCTAAGAGGGACATGATGATCCCAGACAGACAAAAATATGGAGGCGAAGACTCTAAGGGCATTGTCATCATTGCTAACAGTAGAAATAGAGGACCATTCAGTGGCTACCTGGTCAGCATGAAGGCAGGACAAGTCCAACGATTGAAAGGACTGGATCTGGATGAATTTGGAAGAGCTTTGGGATGATGAATCTTATTTACACAGTAGACCATATGGTGGTCACTGAAGGCAATGGGGAGGGTATCAGTATCCACAATTTGATGGTGATGGGAGGAGAGGACCCAGTTCAAGATTGAGTGTTTTAGAGATTTGAAATTATAACGAGTGGGGTTAAAGATAAATTGGGTAAGTGGGAGGGACTTAATATTAAGGCAGAATTTATAGAAAGGGGAAGAGACAATTTAGGCTGAAATCAGATACTGTAGTATGAGCAACTCACCAGAGGAGGCATGGGCCGAGATGGTGGTGAGTAACTTGGGGACATACAGTTGAGGACATATACAGTAGTTTGTAACTAATTACCTTGTACCCATATGTATTTCATCTGGTATGTGTTTTCTTGTCTATGGTGTTATTTTATACCTACTGTTTGTAACTAATTCCAGGTTGACCCTGAAAAAGGGATTGTTTGTCTCAGTGGGCCTAGCCAGTCATAAAAATTTTAATAAATAAATACAGTGCTTGACTGCCAGTTTTACAGGCTTCTGATAGTACCCTGGGATGGTTCTTCTATAACCCTCAGGGTTCTCTCACTACCCCAGTGCAGCTCTCTCACAGCAGTACTGTGATGGTATTTAAACACAGAAGCATTACACATTTTTAGCAAGTCAATAGTCCTCAACAGTTGCTAAATACAATCAATCCAGCAGAAGGCCCAAATCATCCATCATGGAAAGTTCAGAGGCCTTGGGCCCAGGGAAAACTTACTGTAAGTAAAAAATTACTTGTAATCAAATAGGATCTGGGGCTGCAGCAGTGAGTAGGGAAATGGGGAGACTAGGTGGGCTGTATGGTCCTTATCTGTTGACAGATTCTATGTTTTTATGTATGTATCCCACAACCATGGTCACCATAGTGATCCTGTGACTGCTGTCACTGAGATCTTCAGTTGTATCCTTCAGACTCGGTACGTCACCATAGTCTACACACACATATCCCATGTCCCATATCAATCCCTTACACCTGCCGTGGTATTCAGGATCTAGTGACTTCCAGATTAAATGACTACAGAATGTGGGCCTTCCCTTCTGGGAAACCAACAACCTAGTTACACATAATGATGCATAGTATGGATCTCCTGGTGTATCACACAGAGGGAGGCATCAAGGGGTATCTTAAGTAATTCCTTCTTTTTATTTAAAAAGTGTAACATTTCTTATCTCAGAAACATAGAAACATAAACATTTTAATAAATAAATACAGGGCTTGACTGCCAGTTTTACAGGCTTCTGATAGTACCCTGGGATGGTTCTTCTATAACCCTCAGGGTTCTCTCACTACCCCAGAGCAGCTCTCTCACAGCAGTACTGTGATGGTATTTAAACATAGAAGCATTACACATGTTTAGCAAGACCAATAGTCTTCAACATTTCCTAAATACAACTATGATACACCTACAGGCAACTGCGAAATGCCTGTAAGCAGCTGGCAAAGTCATTAAAAAGAAATACTTCACTGAGCTCCAAAAAAACACCCTGGGGAATCCACGTAGTTTCTGGGCCTCAGTTGGGTCCATCCTAAGCCCAAAGACCAGTAAGCAAATAACTAAACTTGCCTCCCCAGCAGGCAGCATTGATGACCCTGCTCTCATCGCTGACCTCCTCAATAATATGTTTACCAACCTGACCCCTTATCTTAGCAAGCGCTCTCCTTACCTTACCTCCAACTCAAACAGCAACAATAGACCCCCCACTCCCACAAACACCAAAGCTTCCACCCCTCCTTTTTATTTCAGGGCCATTACTCACAAGACTATTATAAAACTTCTGAAACCACTCCCTTCTGGCTGACGGCCCTGGAGTGACAGGCTGTACCCTGCTTCCTGGGGATCATCTCCTTGCCTTGTCAAACCAATAAACACATTTTAACCTTGCCCTGTCTACATCAACAGTGCCTGACACCTGGAAACATGCAAGTGTGATTTCCATCTTCAAGGCTGGAGACCCCTGTTGCCCTGAAAACTATCGGCCCATCTCCCTGCTACCACACCTCAGCCAACTACTTGAGAAAGTAGTCCATTGCCAACTAACTGAACATCTCAATAAATATAACCTCCTGTGTCCTTCTCAACACGGCTTCCGCAAACACCACAACACCTCCTCTGCCCTGGCAGCTTTCTCAAACCATGTTCTCAGAAATATGGACACGGGTGCAGTCTTTGTTGATTTATCAAAGGCGTTTGACCTTGTTGACCATCAACTTCTCTTCTTCACACTTCAACATTTTGGTTGTGCCCCTGGACCTGCAGCCTGGTTTCATAGCTACCTCACAAACAGGTCCCAGTCCGTTCTTATAGGCAAAATAGCCTAAACTTCCCTTCCCACCAGCACTGGAGTTCCTCAGGGATCAATCCTTGGCCCCCTTCTTTTCTCCATGTTCATCAATGCGCTGCCGGTATATAGCCTAAACTGCAACACTCTCCTCTATGCGGACAACCTACTTCTATACCACAGCAACAAGTCCCTAGAAGCAATCTCCTCCACTCTCACTGACAGCTATGCAGTGGCTGTTCACTGGTTCACATCCAGAAAACTCCTTGTAAATGGGAAAAAGACGAAGGCCATGCTCTTCGAATCAAAGCCTTTCCTAAACAAATCAGCTAAGTTAAACTCCTCCCTCACCGTATATACACCTACTGGACTTCCACTGGAACAGGTCAACTCTTTCAAATATCTCGGTGTTACCCTTGACCCATCGCTCACCTATAATGATCACATAACCTTGACTATCAATAAGATAAACCTGAAGCTAGGAACGGCATACCAAGCAAACCAGCTGCTATCATCCGAAGCTCATCTCGCCATTGCACAGGGAAACCTCCTACCACTCCTTGAATACTGCTACCCCATTTACTCCCAAGTGTCCATAAAGCAGCACTCCCACATCAACATGACATACAATGCCATCTGTCGCTTTGCTCTCAAAGCTCCCTCCTTAACTCATCACTGTACACTCTACCAGTCCCTTGGTTGGCTCCCTCTCCAGGCACGCTTTGACTATACTGCAGGCTACCTAGTCGACAACGCCCTCAGAAGTAACCAGCTGTCCCCATATCCCCCCCTACTCATACACAGATCATCCACAAGGCTGCTTAGGGCATCCTCCATCCAATCCTTGGAAGTTCCCTGTGTCTCTACAGTAATGGGCAGTAAGGCCTTCTCTGTCTCTGCCCCCTCCCTCTGGAATCATTTTCCCGTGCCCGTCCATACATCTACATCCCATGCATCTTTCAAATCTAACCTAAAGGCCTGGTTAATGATAGGCTCCACCTGCAAATGCACACAGGGCAGCGCAGGAGACCGAAAGCCACCATAATCCTACCACAGACAGGCGCTTTCTGCCCATCCAACTCTCCACCACACCAGCATCCTAAAGCACTAACCCACTGACTTGACTCTCTTACTGCCTCTCAAACCTACCTGTGAGACCTCCTCCCACATCTCTGAACCTGGTCCAGGCAGACCATGGCTCAAGGTGACACCAAGACTTAGTGGGACTAAACACAAATCACCCTGCTCTCCAGTTTACTCAGACTATGCTCCCTCAGTGCCTAGACTCAGTGCACTGTCTGGAAGCCATGCCCTAATTTTACCACAAGCTCTCAGGTCAACCTGCTCTCTTTCTCAGGACAGGCGTGTTACCTAGACTAGATATTGTTAAGTCTGTTATGTTAAACTACTCCTTGTGAATCTGTAACTTTTCTCCCATTGTACTGCTCCAGGTATCCCCATGGTACCTCACTTACCATTGTTTGTTTAACACAAGTAAGCTTCTGTCTATTGTTATCTAGTGATGCTTGTACAGTATATGTAAATTGTATATTATATCTACTGCTTGTATCCATGTACTGCCACCTTGTGGCCCAGGTCATGACTGGAAATGGTCCACTGGATCAGTGCACTTACCTGGTTACCAAAAACGTAAATAAATAAATAAAATGTGATGGCAGATAAGGACTGCTTGGCCCACCTAGTCTGCCCCTTTTCCTTCCCTACAGACACACCGAAGACCCTACTTGATCTGCAGCTATATCCCCCCTTCTCATACCTTTAAGGTTCCCTTATACCTATCCCATGCCTTCTTAACTCCCATTACAGTTTTTGCTCCGAGCACCTTATCAGGAAAGCTGTTCCAAGCATCCAACACCCTTTCTGTGAAGAAGTGCTTCCTTACATTTCCTGTGAGTCTACCCCCCCAGCTTCATAGTACGACCCCTTGTTTTTGAGCATCCTTTTCTCTGAAAAAGGCTTCCCTTCTGTACCTTATTTATACCCTTGAGGTATTTGAAAGTCTCTATCATATCCTCCTATCTCCCTCCTTTCCTCCAGAGCATACATGTTGAGGTCCTTCAGAATCTCCTCATTGGGCTTTTGATGCAGATTCCACACCATCTTGGTTTCCCTTCTGTGGACCATCTCTACTCTAACTATGTCTTTCCAGAGATGAGGAATCTAGAACTGGACACAGTACTCTAGGTGGGGTACCACCAGAAATGTATACAGAAGTATCACCACCTCCCTCTTTCTGCAGGTGATACCCCTCCCTAAGCACCCTAGCATTCCACTGGCTCTTCCCACTGTCTTGTCACACTGTTTGGCCACTGTTAGGTCATCAGAAATAATAATCCTCAGGTTTCTTTCCTGCTTGGTGGTGATCAGCACCACTCCCCTCAGTTTGTTCTCTGACCCTGGGTTTCTGTGCCCCAAGTACATGACTGTGAACTGTTTCGCAATGAAACTTAGTTGCCACATTCTTGACCACTCCTCAAGCTTACCTAGATCTCTGTTTATTTTTTCCACCACCCCAAGTGTCCACTCTAGTACAGATTTTAGTGTCATCTGCAAAAATACATACCTTCCCTTCTAGTCCCTCTGTAATGTCGCTTATAAAGATATTAAAGAGGACTGGTCCCAGTACTGATCCTTGTGGCATCCCACTGGTCACCATCCCTTCCTTGGAGTGAACTCCAGTTACTATCTCTCTCTGACACCTACCCTCCAATCAATTACTTAGCCAGTTTACCACTTTTGGCCTCACTCCTTGGCTGCCCAACTTGTTCATGATTCTCCTGTGTGAAAGTGTCAAAGGCCTGACTGAAATCTAGGTATTCACATCCACTGCTCCACCCTGATCTACTTCCCTGGTCAACCAGTTAAAGGAATCTTTAAGATTCATTTGACATGACCTCCCCCTAATGAATCCATGCTGCCTCAGATCTTGTAAGCCACTGGATTCAAGATATTCCACAATCCTTTCCTTCATTAGAGAGTCCATTAATTTCCCCACCACCTAAGTCAGGCTGACTGGCCTGCAATTGCCAGTCTCCTCCCACTTTTGTGAAGTGGTACTACATCTACCCCCTTCCAGTCCTCTGGAAATGCTCCTGTTTCCAGTGAGTGGCTGTACAGAACTGTCAGAGGTGCAGCCAGCACCACTCTGAGCTCCCTCAATAACCTTGGATGTATCCTATCTGGTCCCATTGCCTTGTCCACCCTAAGATTTGCAAGTTCTTTCATGAGTCTCTCTGTAGTAAATGGACTTGTTCCCACAACCCTTCCTTTGAAGCCCCTGATACTCATCTGTGGCCCCTCACCTTCCCTTTCTTTTGAGAAAACTGAACAAAAATAATTGTTCGGGATGTGGGTAAGTTCATGAAATGGGGGTACCAATGTGCCCAATACTTTGCATGCTGATTTAAAAAGAAATTAACAACAACCCCACCGTCAGGATAAATACATTTAAAAGGTAGCCACAAGTACAGATACACTTCATAGTTTGAGAAACCTAGGTGCACCCATTTTATTTTTATTCCATGTCTGGCTCCAAAATGTCACAGATTTTCCCTAGCAAAATGTGACATGCAAAACCACAGTACATTCCATTTCTTCTATGAAGACTTTATTTTAGTTGTACATCACTAAATTTATGTTGAAAACTGCCTCTGGTGTTGTCTTTTGTTAATGAAAACATTTTCACCCTAGTTTTTCAATGTATGTAAAATTTCTGGTTCACTCAAGTTTTGCGTGGAACGTGCAACTGTGGTGTCCAAGCAAACTGCATTTTTTACATGCTCCCAAATTTTCAACAAAAGCATCCATCTTTTTCTGAGTGGGTGATTTTCTTTTGAGATTGAGTCTTAAGTGCACTGCAGGACATTGGTGAGACAGGGGTGCAGGCAATACTTTTTTTAACTTAAACAGTTGTGGGGTGTCCACTGTTGCACGTGCAACGCTTGGTGTCCCCATTGCATGCACAACACTGAAATTGCTTTTCTCTCACATCTGATATGGAGTTATCTCACAACATAGTCCCTTTTTCACTATTGGGTCATAGTGTCTTGAAATGCTTAATAAAATAAATAAAAAATTAAAGTAACTTTCTTTTTTTCAAGTTAAACACCTGTTGTGTCCACTCTTGCACATGAAATGTTTGGTGTCCCCATTGCACGTGCAACACTGAAGGTGCTTTTCTCTCAAGTATGATATGGAGTTAGTCCACAACATAGTCCCTTTTTATCCCTTGGGTTATAGTGTCTTGAAATGCTTAGTAAATGAAAGTAAAAAGTAAAGTAACATTTTTTTTTCAAGTTAAACACCAGTTGTGTCCACTGTTGCACGTGCAACGTTTGGTGTCCCCATTGCACGTGCAACACTGAAGGTGATTTTTCTCAAATCCCTGCTAAGGAGTTATCTCATAATCTGGTTTATTTTTGAGTCTTCAGTTACAGTGTCTTGACAAGATTATTAAAATTGATCTATTGTGGATTTGAAAAATTCACCCTCATGTCACACTTTGGTAACCCCTTTTAATGAACTTACCCATGTCTGCTTTTTCCTTGTGTCCTTCCAAACACTCTCCCCCTTCCCTTCTTAGCCTTACAATCCCTCCGCAGCACTTTCTCCTTTTGCTAACATAGCTGAAAATAGTCTTGTCCCCTTTCCTTACTGCCTGTGCTATCTTCTCTTCTGTTTGTGCCTTTGCACTCCTGACTGCTTTTCCTGCCTCCTTCTGCTTCTATTGATACACTTCCCTATCCTCCTCCCTCTGTGTCTCCTTATACTTTCTCAATGCTAACTTTTTTGTTCTTGCCTTCACAGCCACCTCTTTTGAAAACCATAGCTGTCTTTTTTTCCCTCTAGTTTTTGCTTATATGCCTGATGCAGAGATTTGTTGCCTTTACTATACCCACTTTTATTTTGCTCACTACTCCTCAGCTTCACCCAAGTCCTTCCACTCTGATAGGGCTTCCCTGAGTTATTCTCCCATCACTGGATAATCAGCCTTCCTGAATTCCAGGACTCTTGCCTTTGTGTGGTTCACTTCTGACACAGTTCTTATATTAAATCACACTGTATGGTAATCACTATTCCTTAGGTGGCCACCCACTGTGACATCTGCAATACTATCCCCGTTGGTGAGTACAAGATCCAATACTGCCCTCTCATGAGTGGGCTCCTCTACTAGTTGCATGAGGAACACCCGCTGCAGGGAGTCCAGAATGCTTCCACTCCTATCTGAAGCTGCAGCTGGGATACTCCAATCTACATCAGGTATATTGAAGTCCCCCACCAACATCACCTCACCCTTATTTTCCATCTTTTGGATGGCTTCCACCAGAACCTTGTTCATCTCATCCCTTGTGCTGAATGCCTATAGATCACTCCAGTGCAATTAGTGGCTCCATTCCCCTTTTCTAGGGTGACCCAGAGAATTTCCATCCATCCATGTGCTCCCTGCATCTCTTTTGCTTTTATGCTATCCCTCACATAAAGAGCAGCCCTCTTCCTTTTTATCCACCCTGTCCTTCCTGAACTGCATATATCCTGGTATGGCTAAATCCCAGTCATGGTTCTCATTGCATCATGACTCTGTAATGAAGAAAATGTCCAGATCAGCCTTGGTTACAGTGGCCATGAGACAGCCACCATAAGGTTTGATGGTGGGTTTCAACTTCCAGACAGGCCTTTCAGCTACTTTAACTGCTTGCAGGCAGTTTCTTCAACTCCTTCAAGCAGACTTAATGGGTAAACAACCACACCCAGTGACTCACCAGTCACCAGGAGCTAGCCACACACCATGAGAACTGACAGCCAATCCAGCCAGCAAGGAATCTACAGGCTGGCAAAAGTTAACCCTTGGAGGTCCATGAACCTACTGGGAGGACATCAGCCACCAGGTAGATACATATTTAATTGTACACAGATTCAAGAATGACCTCATTACCAGATGTAGTGAGTTGTTGTGCTTTTGTGACGTTTTGAATCATTTCACCAAAATGTTTCTTTTATCCAAATCTTTACTCTACTTCACAATATTGATTTACTGTGCTGAAATGCTGGTCAGCAATTGGTTAAATTGTGATGGCACCTGGGGAAGAGAGGGGTGCCCCTTTTGTCTGGATTGCTTCCTGTTCTGAGAAGCCACTTAGAGTAAATGCTTAATAGTTTTCTAATAGTGTCTCTTTTAAGCTATCCTTGATGCTTGCTTTAGAAGTTAATGAAAAGGTAATAAAACTGCAGCTAAGAGGTCTAGACACCTGACACCTTCAATATTGTTATTGATCATGCTATTCAAAAGCAACATTTTTTTTATTTTACCTTTGAGTTGTGGGCACATGGTGCTGCGAATAGGTATCTTTCTGTTGCAAGGAAATGCTATTGTAGGAAAAGGTACTGAATGTCACAGGGATAGTAAAATAGTACATATTATATGTCCATTTAAGAGAAAATGTATTGTGACGTCATTGAAACCCTCTTGTTTGCGCATACCAGGCATGTTCTTAAACTGTTTTTTTACTTTATAATTTGCACAAAAAGATGTCTGTTAAATAAATGCTGAACCACGTTCATGATGGAGGCAGCAATGGAGGTGAAGCAGTTTGCAGTAGTTAAACTATTCATTTAAAGGGTTAGCATTTTTATAGAAAATTGGTCAATATGCACATTCTGATGTGAATCCACTATCCAACCAGAGTGTAGATTTTATTTGGCAGTTAAGATTTATGAGTCATACATTGCAGACTGAGAAGCTGCTGAGGGAGAGAGTGCACTGGGAAAAGTTGGGGCATCATTGTTACCCTCTTGTTTGTTCAGACCTGGTCCATAAACCAGTACTGATGAACCAAGCTCCAGTGTCATACAATTTCTGTGTGAGAACTGAGGGTAGGGTTACCACCTGTCCTGACTTTGTCAGGACAGTCCTGGTTTGGGTGGCTGTGTCCTGCCAAAAAACATAAAATATGCTAAATGTCCTGATCTTATAGTAGCAAAAAAATATTTTCTTGCTTTCCTCTAGAAGTTGCAGAAAACTATGGTACCTTAACTAAAATACCTTGAAATAACAGGAAACAATATGAACAACTAAAAAACTACAACAATTAGTCTTCATTCTGATTATTTAGAAAAATCTGGGTCAGTAGACAAGGTTACATATTGTCCTGTGAAAATTATTTCAGTATGAAATGTCTCACTTTGGGCTTGTTAAACAGCAGTTCCAAATGGGCTTGCATGCATTACACAAGTGCAGAAGACCTCAGTGCTGACAGGTCATGTGGCAGTGGAAACTAATTGGCTGCAGATATACCTTAAAGGTTTAAGTTCTGGACAGACAGAGGTTAGACCCAATAATAAGAGTTTTAGGTTTTTTACTATTTAGATTTGTGTTTTTTTCAACAGCCATTTGAAAATATTTGCCTTGTCATGCGTTAGGGCCTGATCCACAATAGGCTTTACACCCATGGAGGGGTGCTTGAACATCTATGTGGTGTGCAGATGTTCCACTCTGCACATCTGGAGATCTCCATGCATCCACAGTCCCAGGATGCATGCCCATTCTGCACCTGATCTCTTGCCACCAGTGCTTCTACGCAAGCAGGCCAGGTCTTGGCTGGTATTGAAGCCGGGGGCAGATAAGTGCCCCATTAACAAAAGAACATCTGCATTCCTAAGGGAAGATGGAGGGGCAGGAGGCTACACTGCCATAAGAGCAGGACTAACAGGTATGTGTACCCCTCTGAAAGGCTACATGATGGCCCTTGAGGCCCTCAGAACCTAGGGGCCACACTGACTGCTACCATTTGTTAAAATACAGTAGAGTCAAGCCAGAATGCATTCTGGTACCTTGCAGTATATGATATGTCACAAACAACTTCATGACAAAAAGGCTTAGATTCTGTTGAATTGCATTGCTTCCTGCAGTATACTGTAGCACTCTGCAGAAATACTGCAGGGTACTGCACTGCATCCTGGCTTAACTCCACTGTCTACCTTTGTTGACATGGACATGATAGTCCTTGCAGGACTGTCATGTTCCTCTGGCCCTTGTTCTGTGCAGAGAAAGAGATAGTGTGCCAAGCAGCCCTGGCAGCACAGTACCACCTCCAGACTCGCCCCCACCCCTCCACACAGCATGTGTAGGGATTCTGGGGGTGTGGGATCATAAATGTCAACAGGCACACCAGATAGTGTGGATGTGCCTTAATGTACTCCAGATACATGCATTTTGCAAGATTCTGTGATGCCTTTAAGGATTGAACCCTTAGGCTGTTTTCAATGGTTTTCATATCTGTACCCACACAAAAAGTGGTGCCCGGAATCAGGTTCCATCATGACTGAAAATATCCTGATACTTCTGTCATAAGGAACTCGGTTGCAACTAGTTGTAGTGCTTGGTGACACCTCTTTATATTTTCAAAAATGAATTAAGGATGTTGCTACAGGAGCAACTTACATGTGATTGCTATAACTGACATGGCTTAGGACAGTCTTTACTGTTTTGATAAGGTTTAAATTGCTGTTGCAGGGAGTTTTTATATGCATGTGTGTGATTAGTGTTGTCTATGTTAATCTGTGTATTTATTGTTTCATGACTTGGGACGTTCTGTAAACAAGATTCATTCTCATAGAACCTATCCTGTATTGTATTCAACTTTTAAATAAAAATAAATAAAACAGTGTCCCTCTTTTAAATGATTTAACTATACATCATTTTTGGAAGGTTTGTTAAACAGTCAGCAGGTGGGGTTGTACAGAAACAGTGCTGTGGATGTGTGTGCCTCCCTTACCCCTTTAGCCGTTGAGCTCTAGTGTTCAGCTGGCAGAGTGCAAGATGACAGACAGTGGAAAGTGATAGCCATGACTATTCATGATGGTTCTTAACACACGATACTGATAAGCATGACTGGGTTTTCAGGACCCTGATGCTGGGCTCCACTATACAGCACAATGTCTTATTCGTACAAATAGACTTAGGAGGATATCTCGAGATTTGGTAGATAATTAACATAGCAAAGAAAAAAGATGTGTTCATAAGTCTACCAATATAGTACTGCATCAATTGGCATTATCAATACTGTTCTAGAGCTCATCTGAAAATTCCAGCGAAGCTGACTTATTTACATATTATATCCTGGTGCAAAGGACCCATTGAAGATAAACACACTTGTCAAGAATTTTCCTGGTCCTCCCTGCAATGTTCTCTCCCCAGGTCATGGAGGAGGGATCGTCTGTAAACTGAATTGCATGTCTAAAAGAGTAAGTGCTGGCCCTGGGATTGATCCTTACATCCCTGGTCTCAGATGTAGAAGTTCTAATTATAAAGCAAAAAGAAAAGTCACCTTAAGCAAACCATTAGACTGACTCTTGTTCTTTGTACCTTAACTTTCATCACCAGATGACACTCTGCATTGTCTGCTTAATAATTTTGTATACAATGCATCACTTATTTTTTTTTTTGTTACTGCTGAGAATCTCAGTCGTGTCACTAATATAATGTCCTTGCCCCATCAGATGCCACTCTGCATTGTCTGGTTACTGAGTCTGCATCCTTATTTCTTCATCAAAAGTTAAAATTTACAGAATAAATTTCCATAAAAACTAGTATATTTATAGAATATTCTACAGTGGAAATTACACAAACATTTAACAGTGCTCTGAGGGGCCACATGGTGGGCCAGTAGATAATGCTTGATTCTCCTACACTGATGACCCAGGTATAGAAGCTGTCTCAGGGGCTTGGTCTGGCAGGTCCAGGACTGAGTAGGTGCTATCACATGGCAGTGCACCTGGCTTGGGGAAGGACGGCATCAGGATCTGCCACTCCTGCAACCACAGTGATAGGCTGGGGAGCTTGCTCATCCACAGTGGCACGTCAGCAACATGCAAGGCCAGTTTTTGCATTTACCCAACACTGGGGAAGTGGGGGAAAAACAGAAAAATGGTTCAGGTGGATGAAGTCTAGCACATTCCCTTGCCCTTGTTGCCATCCAGGTCTGTTGATTCTGGATGTGTGTGTAGCTGGTGGGGGGAAGACAGCCCTTCCTGGCCCCACCAAGTGGGGCAATCCACAGGGGCTTCAAGCTGGTAAGTTCTGAGAGAGGTATGTGCCAACCAGGGGTGAGCTGGGGCTGAAGGCAGGCTGGCTTCAAGGGCAGAAAATGCTTTTCGGGAACAAAAGGTGCTTTGAAATGCTTCACATGCTGCAGCAACTCTTTTGTCTTCAGTGATAATTTGATTCCGTATTCTCGAGGTAACCTGAAGTAAACTGCAGATATGCTGCAGTAGAAGTCAACTTTTCTATGACTACTGCTGTATGTCCCAAAGAAATACTAAAAATGTACCAAACTAAACATACACTGGTACACATTACATATCCTAGCTTCTTTATTAAACAAGACATTTGCCTTGTTAAAATCTCCAAGTACATTAATGCATTAGCTTCAAGAGATTCCTTTTAGAACTCTGCTAGTGGTTAGGATGTGTGAGTACTACCAATTGAAAACCCAAACTGTTTTGATGACACAACTTTCAATAAGACAAACATTTGTAAAAATGCTTAAATATTTACCCAGAGGTGTTGTGCATCCTGAAACAGACTCACAGCTGAAATGTAAATGCTATTCTTATTTTGTTTTGTTTTTTCTCCACAGCTCTGTATGATGTCATTAACACTTGTATGCTTGTTTCCCAATAGCCAGAACATAATTCAGTCATATTAACATGCCTGCACTTTGAATTATGACACGGAAAAACATAGTTTGCAGAAGATACCTTTTATTGGGTTAGCAAAATTGTTTTTGAGACTAGCTTTGGAAACGTATTCTCTCTTCATCAGGTCAGAACTTGGGAGTATACAATAACTCTCAGGAGCTAATCTCAAAAGCTATTTTGTTAGCCCAGTAAAATGTAACACCTGAAATATGTGTTTTTTTTTCTGCCACATCAACTGGACAATAATGGCTATCACACTCATTTGTCAAAAATGACACAAAATGCTGTAAAACCTTAGGAACAGTGGGTAATGTAGTATCTTCCTTTTAAATAAAGTGCGACATTCTCCCCATAGATCCTTGCATTCAAGCTGAATGAATCACAGATCCTGCTATGGCACCCAAAGTTAAGAAAGATGGTTTTCATTAGCTGTAGAAAATGCAGTTGGGTTTAGGAATAGCTTTTTACTGAAGGTTTGTCGATATTTGTAATGCATAATATCCTACAGCTGGGTAATGAGAGGACTACATGAATATTTTTAAGTATGACAATTTGGGATTTGCTGACTCTTAGGATCAAGAAGGCAATTCATAAAACAGTTCCAATATTGGAAATAGGATTATTTTAAAGGCATTCCACACACACACTTGTAACATTAATAATTTACTAATATTTTGCAATTTGAACAATAATGCAGTTGTAAAAAAATCAGTTTTTTTTATGCACTCCTTAGGTACTGTATCTGGAATCACTCATGTTTAATTTATTTATGCATTTATTTGTTCACTGGGTGGGTGCACTGTTTCAAGAGACCATTTTCAGGCATGACCAAACCTACGAAGATGACAAAAATATATCAGTGGATCAACATACAGAATAGTCATTCAGACATATGCAAGCAATGTTAAGACAGGACACCACAGTCACAAGATGGCACTTACATACAGAAATAAAAAAAAAATAATAATATTGACAACATGGAAAGCTTGAACTAATGAATACAATAAAATACCTGCAAATGTTCTAGATTGCATACTGTAATTACTAGTAAAGATTAACAGCACAAGGTGCCAAAGGTCAGGAGAATAATTTTTAGGCAGAGTTGGCAATCTGAGTATCGATGAATTGAGACTTAAATAGGGTGGTAGAGCTTGAGGAGCACAGAGTGAAAGGAAGGTTGTTCGAAAGGTGGGGAGCAGTAACAGAAATAACCTTTTGGTCCATACTGTACCAGTAGAGATGGGGGGTTCTCAAGATGCCACTGAGAATATAATCAAAGATTGGGTAGGCATTTTTTTTAGGTATAAGGTCAGCTAAGTATGCAATAACCCACAACTGGGTACTACAAGTGCTTGAAAGAGAGGGTATGGTTACTAGGCATTGATCAGCACCCTGTGTGTGTTGTGAGGCTTTAGGCAAAGCAGATTGTCCTCACAGCACTGAGGGTATTAATTAATCCCCAATAACCATACCCTCTCTTTCCAGCACTTGTAGTATTGTTAATCCACTTAGTTTTTAGATTGCACTTAAATGTTTTGTTTCCCACTGTTATGTTATTGAATGCTTAATGTCACCTATTGTATTTGTTAATTCACTCAGACTAGTTCATGGTGAAAGAGAGGGAGGGTAAGTGCCAAAGGTGGATAACCAGAGGGTGAGGGAATAAAGAGTGCAGGAGGGTAGCCAGTTTAGGGCTGCGAGCAGGTGCAGGAGTGGGTGAGGGAAAAATGTCTCCTGATATTGTGTTTGAAGGCATTTATGGAGGGACAGAGTTTTAGTTCCACAGGAAGAGAGTTGACGAGCTTGAGGTCCCACAAAGGAGAGTGTTTTCTGGCATTGAGTGATCTGGTAGAAAGGAACAGTAAAAGAGAGAGTGGAGGACAGTCTAGTGGTCCTGGTAGTGGCAGCAGTCTGGAAGAGAGAGAAGAGGCAATCAGGGAGCAGCCCTCTGGAGAGTTTGAGGAAGAATGTGCCCATCTTGCAGTTGAGGCAGGCAACAAGGGAGGGCTGACAGGTGAGCTTATAAAGGTCACAGTGGTGTGTGTGAGTTTGGGGAGACCAAAGCAAAGTGGATAGCATTGTGGTAGGAGCTTCGAAGTCTGGAGAAATTTTTGATGAAGAGGTGGGGGAGGGAGTCAAGTGAACCATAGTGGAAGACAGGAAGGAGGAAGCTGGATCCTAGGAGAGATTTGGATTTCCTGTGAAGGTACTGCTTAGTTCTGTGGAGGATACCGAGGTGTTGGTGGGCTTTTTTGATTGTGAGGCTTGTGTGAGCATCGAAATTGAGGTGGCTATCCAGGAGTTAGCCAAGGTACTTGAATTCATTGACTCTTTCAATGGAGTTACCAAGGTTGTCATAAAGGGAGTGGTCAAGGCCTAGGGATTTGCAGGGGCTGGAGAAAACCATAAACTTAGTTTTTTGGGAGTTGAGTACTAGACCTTTGGATGTGAACCAGGCGTGAAGTCTGCTGAAATTGAATTGGAGTTTGTTAATGAGAGTGGTGGGGTTTTTGTTCTGACAGAAAAGGGCTGCATCATCAGCATAGAAAATGAGTTCAAAGGAGGTGCAGATGTCAGGCAGGGAGTTGATGAGCAGAGAGAAGAGAAGAGAAGAGAAGAGGACCCAGGATGGACCCTTGGGGGCACTTTATTTGATGGGGCAGGATTTGGAGAGGACACAGCTAATAATTGTGTGATGGGATCTACCCATTAGGTAATCCTTGAACCAGAAGCAGACCTCAGGTGAGAAATGAAGGCCAGTCAGGGTATGGAGGAAGACTTCATGATCAATGAGGTCAAAGGTTTTGGTGAGGTCCATGAACACAGCATCGGTGCAGAGGCCTTCATTGTTGGCTTTGTCTATGTAGTGGGTGAACTTGAGGGCAGTTTCAGTATTGTGGTGAGCAAAGAACCCATGCTGTGCCTCCATGAGCAGGTTGTATTTGGAGAGGAATTCCATGATTTACCTGTGGACCACTTTCTCTAAAATTTTGGAGAGGGGGGGCAAGGAGGGAGATGGGATGGTAGTTGGATACTAGATCCTTGGAACCAGATTTGTGAAGAAGTTTAATAATGGTGCACTTCCATGCTTTGGCGAAGGATCCCGTGCTAAAGGAGTGGTTGAGGATGTTAGTTAGAGGGATGGCCTGGGAGTCACAGTCAAGTTGGAGGACTCTGCAGTCAATGTTGTTTGTGCCCTTGGATGGTCTTGGGTCCTTTGTTCTGATTAACTTGACCACTTCAGCAGGGGTTAGGTATCTGAAATGGAACTTGGGGTGGGAGACTGGGAGGGGGGCTGGGGTAAGAGGGGTAGGAGGGGAGCTGGGCCTGTACTGGTCAAGGTCACTGAAGTATTTATTGAAAAGGGAGGCTATTTCACTTGGCTCAATGGTGGTTGTCCCTTTGGAGGTGAGACAGATATGTTATTCAGAAAATTCCCTACCAATTAGGTTGTTAAGGATTTTCCAGGTCCTCCTAGGGTTCCCCTGGGCAGCACATTGTTTTTCCAGGATGAAGGAGGATTTAGCAGAGCTTGTGGAAGATTTGCACCTGTTCCTGAGGGTTTTGAAGTCTTGGAGAAGTTGTGGGGTTTTGTGTTTCCTGTATAACTTCCAGGCTCGGCCCCTATCCCTCATTAGATTGTGAAGCTCGGGGGTGACCCATTCTTGCCTTGAGCCCTCAACCTGGATTTTCTTAAGTGGTATGAAATGGTCGCAGAGGGCAAGGAACTTATTGCTAATGGCTTTAAGAGCTTTGCAGATGTCTGAAATGTTTTCAGTGAAGAACCAGTCTTGGGCTAGGGTGGCTTTGGAAAACTCGGAGACATCCAGCTTCTTTAATTGCCTGGTTTGGATGAATTTGTGTGGGTGGGGTGGGTTTTTTTGTGGACCAATGGCAGAAAACAGTACAGTGGTCACTGACTGAGTCAGGAATAACTCCATAGGTGGTGACATAGGAGGGGTGTGAGACCAGGACCCAATCAACGAGGGACTGAGTTCCAGTCTTGCAGTTGCTTCTGGTAGGTTTAGTGATGAGCTGGTGGGGGCCAAAGCCAAGTATGGATTCCTTGGTGGAGTCACATTGAGGGAACATTCAGTTTGTATTAAAATCCCCTAAGGTGATCCAATCTCTCCCTTGGGGAAGGGATGTCTTGATATTGAGGAAAAGGTCAAGATACAATACGAGGAGCAATACAGATGAGTATGACTAGATTGGCCATTGACAGAGCAAAGGCTGATGGCACATTCATAAGGTAGAAAAAGAAATGGGCAGACTGGATGGGCCTTGCGGTCCTTATCTGCCATCAACTTCTATGTTTCTATGTTTCTATGTTAGATCACGGGGTGAGGAGGAGGCTGGCAGGTACACCACGCTGACTGTGACCATTTTATATGCTTCAAGGAGGAGGTTGATCGAGATGGTCTCGAGGGAGGAGGTGGGAAGTGGGGGGTCAAATTCAGTGGCAAGGAGGTGATCAGCAACATGGATGGGGCAGCCTCCCCCATGCTTCCCAACCCTGTCTTTTCTAAAGACTGAGTAACCTTCAAGGAGGATTTCATTGGGGGAGATATCCTTCTTCAGCCAGGTTTCGGTGAGGGCAATGACATCAAATGCATTAGCCATCACCCAGGACTCGATCAAGGTTTTTTTGCCAAAAGGCTCTGCATGCTAAGGTGTGCAAAAGTGAGCTGTTTAGAGGGTTTGGGGGAGGAGTGAGGGGTGAAATGGGTAAAGGATGTGGTGCTGGGGTTGGGGTGAATGGAGCCTGAGATGAGGAGTAGTAGGAGCCTTATGTGCCTGCAGTTTGCAAGTGAAGACAACTTTATGGAGTATGGCCTGGTATAGTTTGGGGGGGGAGATATGACTGTGATAAGAAGGAGAGAACTCATGGAACTGGCAAAGGCTGATGAAGGGCTCATGTGGGGAGGGGCAGGGACAGATTTGGTAGCACAAGAAGGGGGAAGGGGCAAGGAGGTGTGGGGCAATGGGAGAGTGAGAAAAGGGAGTGAAGGTGTGAAAATGATTGGGGAAAAACTAGTGGGAAGGGGTGGGGGAAGGGAAGGGGCAGGGAGAGGGGAGTTGAGCAACATGGGGCAGAGTGGAAGAACTAGGAGTGAGAGTAAACAACGGAACTGAAACCACTTAGAGCATTCCATGCTGGTGGACAGAAAGAGGGAAGGTGATAGGACAGTAATATGTGAGGGAACAGGGAAGTAGGGTAAGCTAAAGTTGAGTGTGGTAAAGAAACTATGCACTGGGGTAGAGAAGTGGTAGGGCACTGGTAGTAGAAGGCTGTTGGAAGACAGCATGTGATTAAGGAAGGGCAGTCAGCAGAGCTTGTCAAATCTGAGCAGGAGAGAGGACCGCCCCTTTAAGAGGCTGCAGGAGAGGACAGCCCTTTTAGGAAGTTGCTGCAATTAACTAGTATGAGGACTTAGAGGGTGGGGATCAGTGGGGAAGTGAATTTAATGAAGGTGGGAGGTGGGGGTTGGGGAGTGGGCCGAAAAACTGTCCCTAGAGTAGCGCCTGTAGAGGCAAGGCAGTAGCCGAGTTACATTTTGAAAAAGGTGTCTAGAGCGCTTTCTCGATGGGGATCTGCAGTGCTCAATTGGGAAGTACCCACAGTCCCCAGGAGCCAGTCAAATTACAGGTATTGAAGCCTGGCAGCTCCGGGCTAGGAGCTGACCGATCATATCTGCTTTCCTTGGTCGGAGAAGGCTGGCTGGATGTGGAGGTGCTGCCACCGGCAAGGATTAGTGCTGGGGCTGCTCAGCTGAATTTGAGAGCCCGATCTGTTCTTGCAGCTGCTTTCCTTGGCCAGGAAGGGCGGGCTGGATATGGAGGTGTAGCCACCAGCAGGGATCAGCACCGGGGCTGCTCAGCTGAAATGGAGAGCCCAATCAAGGCTTGCGGCTGCTTTCCTCAGTCTGGGAGGGTGGGCTGGATGTGGCAGTGCAGTCACCAGCAGGGATCAGCACCGGGGCCACTCAGCTGAAGTGGCATTTGAGCTGTCTCAGTGGTATCTAGGGCTAAGGGACTGAGTGCCTCACCTCCTGCCACACTGGCAAATTGGCTTTGAAATGGACACTGGTGGCTCAGAGGCCAGCTGAAGGAGGATTGAGCATCCCAAGGACAGCTCTTCTTCCTCAGGAAGAGGGTGACAGGGTCTCTCTACTCATTTTCTACCCAAAGGAATTCAGGAGGGAGGCAGCACAGTAGGATTATACAGGGAGAGGGAACACATGCAGGCCACTGGAGTTGTCTCTATGGACGTGGAGAACATACTTTGTGTCCACGGCACATGCAGTGGTCCCTTGGGAGGAAAAGTGGAACAAACTCCAGCTGTAGAATGATGCCCGACCTCCCACAGACTCCACATCAGCAATTAGGCACCTCAAAGGTGGCATAGGGTGAGCAGGAGTAAGGTAAGCCCAGGAGAAGCTGGGTGATGGGCCTGGAGGGGGGGTCAATCAGAGGAGTGGGTGACCAGGCAACACAAAAGCAGACAAACAATTGATTAGAAAAAAGTAAATGCCATACATTTTTAACAAATTTTTAACTTTAAAGGAGGATTAATTTAAAAAGCAGTGGGAGCTCATACAGTTCCAAGTGTTGTCATTAATGGAAACTGTTTACTAATTAGCAATGTTTTAAGCATTATTTGCATACACTGAATTTAATTAAAGAGCTACAGTAGTACTGGCTTTAAAATTAGTTTTTTTTTTGTAATTTAAATTTTATTGATTTTACACGCCACTCCAGCCAAGTTTACATAAACAAAAAATGAGAACTTATGACAATTAATGCAAATAGTTCAGCAATCTCTTGACATAATGCATAAGGGGCGTAATACATAATAGGAACTCCCCAAAGAAAAAAAACACTCTATCTACTCCAATAAACCCCATCCTCCCACCCCCACCCCCAAGGTTACATTAGGAGATCTAGAACAAAAATAAACCAAAAAAAAAAAGACACCGGCCTACCAAACAAAAGTTAAGCTTTCGATTTCCAAGTTCTCAACAATGAGTCTAAGCAACCCCACAGTGATGCAAAGGCTTTAGACTTGCCTCGAATATAGGCTATATGTTTTTCTAGCTGTAATGCTAAAATGCACTCCCGGTGCCACTCCAATAGAGACGGGAAACTCTCAGATGACCAGTGCCTTAGAATTATTAATTTCATAACAGCAGTAATGAGTGACACATGAGCTCTCCAAGATCTTGAAGTGGCCTCAGGAAAAATTTGCAATAGACAAATTTCAGGAGTATTCATGCTATAAGAGCCAAGGATAGGGGCGTACAAGCCTATTAATGGCATCCCACAGAGTACGAATCTTTGGACACCACCAAAGCATATGAAATAGAGAGCCCTCGTCCAGTTTACAGCGCCAACAAAGAGGGGGAATTGCATGCCTTCCAACGGAATAGATATGTGGGTGTTAAGTAAAATTAGTTTTTTAAAGTAATCAGTCGGTACTTTTTAATTCAGATGTGCTTTAACTTTTTCTCTTTAGCCATTTAGAAGGCATGACAGCATTCTGAGAGATGCATGGTATAGTATTTCACTTGAGGGCTGACATGCACTTCATACAGTATTGCATCAACCTTGTGATGTTACAGACTGTGACATCACAAATGATTAACCAGTAAGTAGGGAAAGTGGCATAAATATAACTATCTTATGTTCCCCCCTTTAATATCACTGTGAGGTCAAAATGCTGATGAGGTAGAAGCACAAAACTTTTAAAGAGCAGGTTCTCACTTTAAACTGCCATTTCACGATACAGTTGAGTTACTACTGTTTAGTGTCCTTTTATGTGCTGAAGGTGAAAGATTGCTTTTCTGACCTGTTTACAGTGTGATTTCTGTCTATCTTGTACTCACTTCCCAGGCTGCCCACCTTTCAGTCTCTTAAACATGTATACCATTGCTACAGTGGCGATAAGACAGCGAAGACCAGTTCAGCGACAGAATCAGCTGTTCGCTGTACTGGTCTGCTGCTCTTACCAATGCCTCTGTCTCCAGGGAGTTCACCCCCTACCCAAAACAACTCCAACTCAGAGTTGGTAATCTTTAGTGCGAGTGGTGCGGGGGGCAGAACCCTCCACATGGGGATATGGGCCGCTAAAAAACACTTGTGTTCCTGGACGGCACAATGCCGACTGTCAGCATTGTGCCATCGCTGTTATGGCATTTGACAGGAATCCTGTGGCTGTGGCAAGCTGGAACCTCTTAAACAAATGAAGTTCGAGTTTACCAAAGCACAAGTCTATGTGACATCAGTAAAAGAAAAACAGACTCAGCTTCATGGTATGTCATCAGGGCGGCCGCACTTCTAGTGCTATCCTCATTCACATCCGATGAGTGACAGTCAGCTGTTCCTCGTTATCAATGGTTGAAATGACAGCAGGAGCTGCTGCTTTCATTCATGGAGCAGTGGTCTGACTGAGTGAAACAGGAATCGAGAACCCGACTAAAAAAACAAATATTTCAACACCCAGTGCAAATGTCTTACTGAATATTTCCTTATGTAAAGAAACTTATTTCATACACTCTGCATTGCTATACGGATGGCACAGGAGTTCTGATTTTGCTGTTCAAAACCACAAAAACTGGATAGGTGTTGAAATCTTTATTTTTTTTGTCCAATTCTCTATTCCTTTTTTACTCAGTCAGACCACTGCTCCAGTGAATGAAAGCCATAGCTCATGCAGTCATTTCAACTGTGGCTAATAAGGAACAGCAGACTGTCACTGTCGGGGAGGGAGGTGGCTGGGTATGGCACAGCAGAAGCCCAATGCAGTGAGCCAAGGAGCTAGCTCCCCCTTGAGGACAGGTGTCAGCCCAGTGCATGCTGCGGCCATATATCTTGCAGTGAACTGTGCCAATGTCACGGGATGGTGGGAGGAAAATGGGATGATGATCCTCTCAGTCCTTGGGTCTATTTCCATGTGGATTCCTGTTGGACATGGTGGCAGGGGAAGCAGCAGTTGGGGCTGGATGCCAGCAGGGGGACCCATCAAAGAGCAGGCATCAGTCAAGGGCCAAAAAACTATATAGAAAAAAAAAGAGAAAGCAGCAGGGAGGAGGTTAACAACTATGAGCCAGTCAGTTTCACTTCAGTGGTGGGGAAACTGATGGAAACACTGCTGAAAGAAAGGCTGATAAAGCATCTTGAATCAAACAGGCTGCAACACCACAGACAACATGGATTCATGGGGCGAGGCTCATACCAAACAAATTTAATAGATTTCTTTGACTAACCAGAGAAATTGATCTGGGGAGAGCAATGGATGAGGCCTATTTAGACTTAAGCAAGGCCTTCAACATGGTGTTTCATAGATGACTGATTAGAAAGTTGACTGACCTAGAAGTGGGATCCATAGTGGTAAACTGGGTTAGAAACAGGTTGGAGGATAGGAGACAGAGGGTGGTTGTTAACAGCAATCATTCAAAAGAGGTGAGTGTGACAAGTGGGGTACCATACGGCTCAGTACTGAGAACAGTCCTCTTCAATATCTTTATAGGGGACATTGCAGAAGAGCTGGAAGGGAAGGTATGCCTTTTTGCAGATGCAACCAAAATCTGGAATAGGCTGGGCACTTAGGAAGTGTTGGATAAAAGGTGCAGGGATCTTGGGAAACTCAAGGATTTGTCCAAAACATGGCAGTTGGGGTTCAGTACCAAAAAGTGTGAAATAATGAATCTAGGACATAGAAACCATGAGCCTGAATACTGGATGGTTGGAGTGGTGAAGAATACTCTCGGTCACTAGGCAGGAAAGGGACTTCAGAGTTATCATCTCTGAGGTCCCCAATGTGGCAGGGCAGTGTAAAATTTCTTTTTTTATTTAAAATGTTGTTGACTGGGTAAAAAGCATTGAGCCACATTGCCCTTTTATAGGCTTGACCCAATTGTGTAACATGACATATAGTACATTGCATGTACATATATACATTGCTTAATAGTAAAAACAATAAACAAATAGTTATAACAATACATTCACACAAGTCATACATAATACCAACTAAGTTGAAAATTAACATTTGTCACTTCACTGTAAGAAAAAATACAAAAATCCTAATTACAAACAAATCATTTACAATTATACCATGTCTCATTTATCAGTAATCCATTTACTGTAATTTTAAAAGTGTGACCATTCTGTATATTTTGTGATTGACAACCTAGGGGTGGGATCCATAGTGGTAAACTGGGTTAGAAACAGGTTGGAGGATAGGAGACAGAGGGTGGTTGTTAACACAATCATTCAAAAGAGGTGAGTGTGACAAGTGGGGTACCATATGGCTCAGTACTGAGAACAGTCCTCTTCAATATCTTTATAGGGGACATTGCAGAAGAGCTGGAAGGGAAGGTATGCCTTTTTGCAGATGCAACCAAAATCTGGAATAGGCTGGGCACTTAGGAAGTGTTGGATAAAAGGCGCAGGATCTTGGGAAACTCAAGGATTTGTCCAAAACATGGCAGTTGGGGTTCAGTACCAAAAGTGTGAAATAATGAATCTAGGACATAGAAACCATGAGCCTGAATACTGGATGGTTGGAGTGGTGAAGAATACTCCGGTCACTAGGCAGGAAAGGGACTTCAGAGTTATCATCTCTGAGGTCCCCAATGTGGCAGGGCAGTGTAAAAATTTATTTTTTTTTTATTTAAAATGTTGTTGACTGGGTAAAAAGCATTGAGCCACATTGCCCTTTTATAGGCTTGACCCAATTGTGTAACATGACATATAGTACATTGCATGTACATATATACATTGCTTAATAGTAAAAACAATAAACAAATAGTTATAACAATACATTCACACAACAAGTCATACATAATACCAACTAAGTTGAAAATTAACATTTGTTACTTCACTGTAAGAAAAAATACAAAAATCCTAATTACAAACAAATCATTTACAATTATACCATGTCTCATTTATCAATAATCCATTTACTGTAATTTTAAAAGTGTGACCATTCTGTATATTTTGTGATTGACAACCTAGGGGTGGGATCCATAGTGGTAAATCGGGTTAGAAACAGACTGAAAGATAGGAGACAGAGGGTGGTTGTGACAAGTGTGGAAAAGGCAGTGGGTAGAGATACTGGATTGCTGGGTTGCATAGGGAGGGGTATCTCCAGCAGGAGGGGTGAGGTAGTGTTGCCACACCTACAGTACTGTGTTCAGTTTTGAAGACCACACCTCAGAAAGGACATAGACAGAGTAAAAGTGGTCCAGAGGAGGGCAACTAAACTGGTGCATTGTTTGCATGAGAAACCCTATGAGGAGAGCCTGTGGGAATTCAACATGTACATCCTGAAAGAAGTGAGAGAGAGACAGATGGAATATGATAGAGACCTACAAGTATCTCAGAGGGAGACTAGGGTGAAGGAGAAGAATCTTTCCAATGAGAACAAGCAGTAGGACTTGGGGGAGACATAATGAAGCTGGGGGATCAGGAGTGATGTGAGGAAATATTTCTTCACTGAAATGGTAGTGGATGCCTGGAATAGATTGCTAGCTGAAGTAGTGAAGGCTAGATTTGTGGGGGGCTTCAAAAAAACATGGGGTAGACATGGGGGTATATTAGATTGGATGCAGTGAGGTGGAGGGGTTGACAGAGACTGCATAGGGTCTGCAGAGACAGATAGGTAAGGAAAATCTGGACAGATTAAGAGGGCTAAGCAGTCTTTTTCTGTCATCAGATTTTATGTGTCTATGTTTTTCTCTATGTGTGCAGTATCTCCAGTGGTGACACTTCCCCAGGACTGGGAACAAATGTCCATTAAAGGCCTCACATAGGTGTTGTAAAGAGGTATTACTAATATTCTTTTAGACCTACCAAAGTGTCTTGTAATATATGGATATTGAAAATAATAAGATTGAAAATCATCCCAAAAATGTCCGGTAATACAGTAATAGAAATCATGTATTACAGTTGTTGAAGTCCCATAATACTATCGTTCAGAGCTCGTAATCCTATTATTTTGAGCTCTCAACTATAGTATTACAAGACTGATCCAGGACCGTGCACTGATCTATTCCTTGTGCTCAGCGCAAGCTGGCTTCTTTTGTAACTGCTGGTACAGTTAATGCCAACTCACCACAATAGCCAAAAAATACGTGTTTTTTGTTTTTCATTTCCCACCCTTCGCCAGTCTGCTTGCTTTAAACCAATACTCGTACCACTTGAACTTGGGAACTGCTGCTATGGGACAGAGAACAAATAGTCAGTCTGCTCCATGAAGTGCAACTTCAGACTGCTTACCATCACACACACACACACACACACACACACACACACACACGCACACACATTGCCATAGTTGCCCAAGGAGATGGATGGGGAGTAAAGAAACAAAGACATGATTACCTGATAAGTTGGAGGGGGAGGAAATAAACAGGACAGGATCTCTATTTTTTTTGTTTTTTTTTATTACTGCCACCACCTGCCTGGCTCACTCGCTTCTCTATCATGGCAATCATGCTGGAGGGTGAGGGAAGAAACAGAACAGGATTTCACACCTTTTTAATTCAATCTATCCACGATCACAAAGCATAAATGCTGTAAATTGTTTTAAAAAAATTAGATTTAAAGCTCGATTTGCACAGAAACTTCACAACCACGAATGACAGATCTGCACCACATTCTGATATAAACTTGGAACTCCTTGGATCCATTATTACAAACAAACAAACAGGGGATCGTGTATCACTTGGTATAATTCCATCTCGATGTTCTGTTGACATAAAGGAACTTCTCGAGGTTCGCTCATGAGGTTCACTTGTCACCAGAACCTCTCAATGGTATTATAGCCTCGTAATACAGTGTCCCGTGATTTTGGCCATTTAATTCTGGCGACTCAAAAAGAGTGAGTGAAAATGAGCAAGGACAATATTGACAACTGTGTCTTTATAGCACCAGTAAAGGTGAGTGACTATGGTTATGACTGCGACTTGCCAGTGGGGGAGCAGTAATGTTAATGCTCACGCTTAGAAGAGGCATTTTGGTGGATTGCCAAGGTGTGCTGACAGCAAAGCACAGTGGTTTGAGGTAGCGTCTATATGTGCTGGGGTAGGAGGTAGACGGTGGCTCAGTTTCTTGAGGGACTTTTTTTTTTTTCTGGTGTAAAGTAAATTTTCTCCCCCAGTGTTGCAGTTAACTTCTCTTGCCCCCATCCCCTCCACCTTGTCATGTTTTAGGAAAGTATTTTTTCCCCAGTGTTGCAGCCAACTTCTCCTCCCCACCTTGTCATGTTTTAACTGCACCCCTCTCATGGTTGCCATCTTCCCAATCCCATGTTTCTCCCCCTCCTCAAGTTCAGCCCCCCCAGAGTTGATTATATATTTTTTGAGGGGTGCAGGGAGTGGAGCCCACCACAGAGGGGGGGAAGGGGTGGCACCCCCCATAAACTAAGCTGGCATATACAAGATGCCTTCTTGATGTCCAGCACCTGATTTGCTCTTGTTTAGGCACTGTGAAGTGACTGTACCATTTTTGTCTTTGCAGTTCTGCAGTCTCTGATTTTGGTATCGCTATTTTGTATGGCACTAGGTCAAGATGCCGAATACAAGAACTGCGATCAAGGACCGTGCAGTAAAAATGTTGCCGACAACAACAGTGCCCAGGAAAAATGCTGCATACAACAACAGTGCCAATGGCAGCGGTCCAAAAACACACGAGGACCATTACCATGGTGAAAAACAAAAGAAAATGTGTGTTTTGTAGTGGGGCTCTGCCTGCAGCACCCTCAATATTTAAATAACCAATTCCATGGGGGATCTCGGGACGGGGAAAAACCGAGGGGGAAGAACAAGCAAAACACAACAATTAGGGAACAATAATATCACTTGAGGGGGGCGGAAAACATATAGAACATAAAAATCAGGGTGAATGGACAAAATTGAAAGTATACATATCAGGAGACCAGGAACAGAACCCAGGCCTCTAGGTCTTTGCTACTCTCTGTGCTGGTGCTTTAGCCTCGCCACCAAAGGAGTAGGCTTGATCAGGCTCCTCGCCTTCACCTACTTCACTCCTTCTTCCACTCTGCCTTGACAGCTACAGGAGTAGCGATAACTAACACGCGCTATGCTGCCCCTGTTGCTGTCAAGGCATAGGTGGTTTTTGAAGCACAATTTTTCCTGCACTATTGTTGAAATGCTGTATTGACCAGTTACCATTTTGTATTCACATAAATCACATAGATCCTGTAATACACAGTCCCCTATCTATTTCTCAATTGTTTTATTCTTTTTAATCTGATGTTAGCTTTGTTATAAATGGACAGGTTTCACAGTGACCTTTACTTTTCAAGTCAGAGTTGACAAAGATACCAAGGTCTTGTTCGGATTTTGATACCTTTAGTGGCTCGCCTTGTGATAAGTGGATAAAATGTTTATTTTTTTACCCAGGTGCATCATCACATGTTTACTTGTGTTAAAAGTCATTCCCTATTTTTTGCTCAGTCACCCAGTTGGTTTACATCTGTTTGTAAATCTATACTCTTCTACCTTACCCCAAGCTTAGTGTCATCTGCAAATTTTGTACATTTATTTATCATGCTGGTCCCAGTACTGATCCTTGTGAATTGATATACCCTGCCTTCAGAAGATTTAAATCCATTGATTCTAACTTTCTATTTCCTGTTACTCAGCCAGTTTATGATCCATAGAAGTCAAAGACTGCTTGTTTTGAAAGTTTTAAGATTAGCTAATAGTTTGCCATGAGGAACAAAATAAAAAACTTTCTTAAAGTCTAGGGAAACTATGTCTGCTGGTTTACCCTAATCCAGGGTTTTACTGATAGGTTTGTAAAAACTGATGAGGTTGGTGGTGCATGATCTTCCTATTCTAAATCCATGCAGTATCAGATCTGATATATTGTTAGTAGCACACTCCTGTATTAGATTTTTTACTCTTTTTGCTATTACTGTACCGAGAATTGATATGATTCTGATTGGCCTGTAACTGGATATTTCACTGAGTGTTCCCTTTTTATGGCTGCAGTGGGCATAGCCCTGAAGATGTCTTGCAATCACTGTGGAGAAAAGGGAGCTTACTAGATACCAAATTGACTTCTCCAATAGTGGAGGTGAACAGCAAACACTGTGCATTCACCCTGCACTATTTTGTCCTTAAGTACCGGTGGAACACAACACTGTCGGCAGTGCCCACGATGGCTGTCGTAGTTCTTTGTGCATGCACAATTATTCACGCATGCACACTGAACTCCAGAACATGGCGGCACTGTCTGCCATGTCCAAGATGGTCACTGGAGCCCAGTGTGTATGCACAAGTCATCGCGCATGCACACAGAACTCAAGTGATCATCTTGGACACAGCAGACTATGCCACCATGCTCGTGACTTTAGTGCTCATGCACAAATCTTTGCTCATGCGCAGAGAACTCCGACGACCATCTTGGACACAGCCAACAGTGGCGTGTCCCTCCGTAAGTTCAGCTGCTGCAGCCGTACCAGCTCTGGCCAGAGTTTGTTATGAATTGTTATAACCTCTGCTGATCTCCAGTCAAATATCTGATTCTAATACCTCAGAGGGGCCAGTGTCCCCCCTCTCCAAACTTAATTTTTCCTCCTGCTGCACAGCTACCCTGGCCTCTTGCTAGGTGCTCACAGATCACTGCCTAGATAGTATTCTAATTTGTGATTGTTGTCTGTGCTACCATTAACTATCTGCCCTATGCTGGGCCTGGCTATTGTTTTCTCTGTTTTACTATGTCATTTCTGTTGTACAGCAAAATGATTAATCTGCCATTCTTGGTTTATGCAAATTTCCGATGCTTGTTGCTCATATCTTCTGTAACCACTCCAGTTTTCATATTTTATTTCAATGTTATTATATTGTATATTTCTCCACTCCCCCAACCCCAGGACTCATCTAGAATTGAGCGGTACCCCGCTCAGTATGCCTTCCTGGTGAAACTTTTAAATAAATAAATAAAAAGGACCTTACCCGAACCAAGTGACTTATTCAAGATACAAGTCAGGGGTTTATTAATCTGCACAGTGAACAGTGGGTGTCAACTCATCAGGTCCTGCTGAATTTTTGCTATCCAGTTTATTTAGGTTCTTAATAACATCCTCTTCCTTAATTAGCAATGCATCTCTTTCAATATTATCCATATTATCCCGTATTATTGTCTCTCTGAGTATTAGTAAAATATTGAACAGAAGTACTGGTTAAATTATTCTGCCATTTCCTTTTCACTGTTTATCTGCCTGTTATTTATAATGTTTTTCCTTTTATGCAAATTAATGTATGCATACAGAGCTTTAGGGTTGTTCTTGTTCATGGCCAATTTTATTTCTAAATTTCTTTTTTCCTGGCAGCATTGATTTTTCACATTTTTACTCAGTTTTATATAATTCTGTTTATTTCTGTCTGTTGGAGTGTTCTTCCAGGTTTTGCAAAGTCCTTTTTTTTGCTAATTATTGTTGAATATGTAAAATAATCCATTTAGGTTTTATCATTTATATATTATAGACTGTTATTTGAGGTATGTGCTGTAACTTTCCTGCTATTCCAATAGTTTATTTTTCAATATATTCCAGCCTGTATTTGTGAGAATATCTTCTATTGCCATACTGTTATTCCGTCTTGACAACTCATCCTTAATACTTTGGTAGTTACCTTTATGAAAACTGAATAGTTCTGTTTTCTCTTTACTGTATGTATTAAGTGATTAATCATTAGACCAAAGTATATGCTGCAGTGGTCATTTGTACATAAAGGTTCTTGTACTGTATGGCCCAGATGTTCAAAGGGGTTGTGCCTGGCACAACAGAGTTGCACCGGTGCAACCCCACATTGCGCCCTGGTGGGATATTAAGAAGGCTGCCTGACACAGTGCAAATCCTGATGCACCGGGGCACAATGATAATGTATGCAGCACAGATGCAGGGGGTGTGCCCATGCATATGCAGCACATCCTGATAGTTAGCCTGGGATATGCAGCACATATGCTGGCACAACCCTGCAGTGCGCCACATAGGGGGGCTCAAAGTTGAGCCCCTGAAAAGCCGGAACAACTCCCGGTCACCCACAAGCAGGCTGCAGTATTGCAGGGTGCATGACAGCAGCCCTGCTGTGGGTGGCCACCTGCCCACCCAGAACACCATCCACAAGCACACACACAACCCTGGTGGCCATGTGGAACCCCCTGCTCATTGCCACAATTGTGGTAGATGTAGTAAAACACAGTCCCTGGTAATCTAGTGGCCCCCCGAGTCCCCGATTTTCTGATAAATGTAATAAAAGACCATCCCTGGTAGTCTAGTGGTCCCCTCCACCCGATTCCCCAAGAACTGTACAAATGACTGTCCTGGTGGACTAGTGGAACCTCCCACCCATTGCCATGATCATGGTAATCCTCCGTAAATAAATGCCCTGGTGATCCAGTGGTACCCCCACCCCTCCCACCCACACCAAACCCGTTGCTCACCCCACTCCCCATCATCGGCGGGCTGCTGCAGCCTCCTGCATACCGCCTGCCCACCCACTGAATAACAGGTACAGTATGGACTGTACGCCCATTTTTCTCCAGTGTGGACCAATGGGCTTGCAGGGCACACTGTACTAGAACAGTCCCAAATATGAGACTGTCTTGTATTACAGTTATCGGGGAATCAGGGACTCGGGGGGGGGGGCACTAGACTACCAGGGATTGTTTGTTATACAAATATGCATTCACGGCTACTGGGTGGGGGATGCCCCAGGATTCCCACTGCACACGTCTTGCTGTGCAGGGTGCCAGGTGCAAGTCGCTGGGCTGCCCTGCACAAGGCATGCAAATGGCTCCATTTGTACCTTGCATGTTTTATGGCCTCATTTGCATGCCCTAAGCTAAATATTGCTGATGATGCACCCATCGCAACTGCATTTGTACTGGTGCATCCCCGTGCTCCCTGGCTGTGGCTTGCACCAGTGCAGTCCCACTGTGCCATGTGCAGTCCATGCCATATTCAATGATGCTGCACCATGGCGCATCATCATTGAATATCACCTGGCCCTGGCACCAGCACATCTCAGTTGCACTGCACCCAGGTTTGCGCCACTGCCTGGCACAGTCTGAATATCTGGGCCTATGGGTGTAATCACCCCTGAAATTAGTTAGGACCAGACTGACGATGATAGCCCCCCCCCCCCAGTTGGTTTTCAAATACATTGTTAAAAGCAGCTGTCTTCCATCACATCTAGGAAAGCTTTGCTAAGGTTGATTTCAGCTTTAAGAGTTTTCCAATTTATATCCAGTGGGTTAAAGTTCCAAACCACAAATGTGTCTCCATTTTCACTATTGTTTCTTAGTTTGTTTAGATAATCTTGGAAAACTTCATTACTGACACCAGAGGGAAAATAACAATTTCCTATACACATAATAATGTTTCTTGCTGGTAATTTGTACCTTATTCAGAGTGTTTCCATCTTAGTCAAAGTATGATTTTCAACATACTCATATTTATAATCTTTGCTAATGTAAATGGACATGCTGCCCTGCCCCCTCTCTTTTCTGTTGTATCCTTGTATATTGCATTGTATCCATCTAATTTTCTGTCCCAGTTGGCACCTGGCACCTTCATGTTTCAGCCAATGCCACAAAATTAGGCTGTTCAGTCAGTACCCTGAGTTTTAGAGCCTTGAACTTTTTCACTATATGTTGTACATTTACAGTACTCTCACTATTTGTGATTGCTTATGTTTAGCAACCCCAGCTATTTTTCATTCCCATTGGCAGGTCAGCCTGACCCTATATATGCTTCTACAAGGCAGGTTGGCTCAGTGGCCATGAAGGGGATGAGGTGTGGTCACTATTTACATGACCTTCATGTTTTGCATAGCACAGAGCACTAGTGGAGGTCAAAGATACCAATGATGGGGTGGAATTTCTTCTGCAATACCACTACTATGCCCTCAACATGCCCTCTCTGGATTGTTATTGAGCCCAAATGCCCCCCCTCTTCTGTTGCTCTAGACCTTCAATATGGCATGGAAGGTTGAGACGCACAGAATGCCCCTTTTTATGGTTGTGTGCTTGCGCAGCCAACATCTTGCGAGTAGTGCAGCTTTGGAGGCGCGGTCGCTGTTGGGCGAATGCAGGGCATGCAACAGTAGGTGCATCCCTCATTCCCAAATCAACCTGCATGTTGGTGCCACACCATGTATACAAATGTGGTGAGCACATCTAAGAAAAGGTCTGCTGTAATCCGAGCAAAGCTCGTCGGATGCGGCGGACCTTCCTTGAACGTGCTGCCGACATTGCGCATGTGGCGGCCCCAACTGCCGACTTCAAATTCCAACTCTGCCAGCTTCCCATGCCCCAATGTATATGCCGATGGGGAGCCCACTCCCGCTGTCATAAAGCACTCTCACCCCCATTTTTATATGCCTAGGGGCTGCCCAATCCCCTCGGCCTCCCCCGCTCTCTTGTGTGCCAATGGGGTGCCCAATCCCCGTGGCATTAAATTACCCCCATGTTGTGTGCCAATGAGGGTACCCAATCCCACGTCAGCTGCAGCAACCCCCCCCAAAACAGTTAGGTGGCTCACTGGGACCCCACCCCAGTGTGCCAAATTCCCTGTAAAAAAGAAAACTGCTGCTGTGATGTTTTTTTTTCTTTCACCCTGTAACACACTGCGCGGAATCACCTTTTGGGACTGATTAATGCAAGGACAGTGGCAATGTTCATGAGGTGAGCTCTCAAAAAGCCTATGTTGCAAATCTGGTGGAAGAAATCCAAAAAATGGCTGTTTTATGAGCGTGTGTTGAGCAGTTGCTACGCACGCTCATAACTCCCCGAATTCACAATATTTTCATGCCAGATTGTCAACATTGTCATTTTTCTACACCTCCTTGTGAACAGTACAGCTGTCATTTTTTTACATCCTGACCGAAATGTGTTTCCACACTTCCGGCAAATAATAGCGTGGTCACTGTGGGAAATCAGTGTTCAGGGCAGATTACGAAAGTGACAGTGACACAGTTCATGAGCAGAGGTCCTAAAATGCCTATGTTGAAAAGTTGGTGATGATACTTCATAAAATGACTCTGTTACAAGCGTGCGTTGCGCAGTTTGCACCCACGCTTGTAACGTGCATTAGTAATATTTTCACTGTGGATTTTCACCATTGGCATTTTTCCACACCTCTTGATGAACAGTACAGCTGTCATTTTACATATCCTGCCCGAAATGTGTTTTCGTATGTCCAGTGCAGAATAGCACAGTCTCTGTGTGAAATCACTTTTTGGGACAGTTTGAGGAAATGACAGTCACACTGTACATGAGCAGAGGAGCTAAAATCCCTGTGTTGAAAATTTGGTCCCAAAAGTCCATAAAATGACTGTGTTACAAGCGTGCGGTTCACATTTCCCACGCACCCTTGTAACTTCGCAAATTTGCAATATTTACATGCCACATTTTCACCACTGCCATTTTTTTACACCTCCTTATGAACTGTACAGCTGTCATTTTTCACATCCTGCCCAAAATGTGTTTCTGCACTGCACTACCAAAGCCAATGCCAGCGCGACAACATTCAGCATTGACAAATGCTTGTTTCTTTTAAGAAAAATTGTCCTCTATACAGTGATATGACAGTCCTAGGAGTATTTCCATAGCTCATAATTCCCTGATTTGCATGGAGTAGGGGATCGACTCTGTTGCTGACCCAGGCATTAGATAAGATGCCTAAATGCCCCTATAATTAAGTGGAGTTTTGCACCAGTGTTCGCTGGTAACTGTATTAATCATGCTTATGCCATTGCCACTGTGGAGCTCGCCTATAGTTTCAAAAAGGCAATTCGGTCTCCTATTTCAGTCTGACTCTGTCCTGGTACTTATATCCAGGGCTGCTTTTTTTATCAATGTATTCATCCAATTATACTTTGAAGATATCAAAGCTACATATTTCTCCTGTCTTCTGTGGTGAACTGCTCCAAGGATTAACTACCCACTCAGTGAAATGATGTTTCCTTACATCCTATCACAATCTCCTTTCTTTCAGTTTAAAAGCATGTCCCCAGTTTCTACCACAATGTGCCAATGCAAACAGCCCTGCCTGATCTTCTTTAACTCTGAGCCTTACCATTTTGAAGGCTTCAATCATTTGATGCATAGAAAAGCCATACATGTTGTGTGCATAGTTGAACTCTGTGGGTTGATTGCATACCTGTCTGTATCCACAATCAACTAGGGTAGCATGGGTTCATGTGCACATAGGTGTGCACAGAGCTGTGCAGACAAGTAAGGAGCCTGATCAGTGGGGCTTCTGACATGCCCATGGATCTCCCCTTGATCCAGCTATATGAAGAAGTGGAATGTCTCCTGCACACCCAATACAAACATGTCCACTGGGGATACCCCAGCAGTTCAAATGGTAATAAAGCCACCTTACAGCATTAGCTGCTTCAGGGAAATTCAGTTCAGCTGACCTCCACACAACCAACAACAGGTCATAGGCCTCAGGGAGGAGGCTGTGGGTGTCTGGTCTATTGAAGTCCACAGATACCAAATCCCATGATGGAAGAAACAACCATAATTTCCAGAGTTATGAACCAGTACTACTGATCCTCTAACTGCCTGGGCTCACCTACAAACAGGTGCTGTAGTATGGGAAGGCACACAGACTGTTGTGGGCACTCCATGAACAATAGTTGCCATAATGCACAACTAGTGTGATCTCCATTACAGTGTGAAGCAAAAATGTCTCTCAATCACCAGGCAGAACTTGCCACGAGAGTGGAGCCAGGCATAGCTGCTTTTAGGCACCAGCAAACCCTGCAGTTAATGGGGCCCCCACTCATGGGGGAACCCCAATCACAGCAGTTTTAGTTTTTACTTTTTTTTATCTTCCTAAAACAGAAATGAAAGGCTGTGCTGTCCAGATTTAGCATCATGATGTAATGAAATGTACCAGCAAGCTATGACCCAGCCAATAAGAGACAGATGGGCAGCAATAGATGGGATGGAAAGAACAGCTGCAATTAGTAACACTGCTCTTTCCCCAAAAAATATAAATATACCATTGGTGGTAATAAAATTAAAATAAAATGCTGCACTTAAGGACCACAGGCAAGCATATGGGGGGAAGGTTGGTGAAGTATGGGGGGGGATGACTTTATTAATCCTGCTGGGGCCCCCTAAAACCTAAAGCCAGCCCTGGTCTCAGGGTTGGGGCAGAGCTTCCCCCCAAAAAAGACCTCAAGGCTGACAAATTCAGACAACAGTCTATCAATGCTGAGGAGAAATCAACACCCTGAAACTTGTTTACCTTACTGTACCATGTACCACAGAGTGGTGACCACTGTAGTACACAGTAAGGGCATTCCTCCCCCAGATGCAGAGCCACCATTAGAGAGGTGTGCAGAATTATAAATTCTGGGAGTGCAGCTGCCATGGAATTGCAAGATTTGTAACGTAAACTACAGAACTGCTACTTAATTTCTTATAAACTGAGAGCCCCCCCCCCCCGTGTTTTCTTTCATATAGAATACACATCAGTGTAAAGTGTGGAATTATTTACTAAAAAGAATGTAAATTGTGTGTTCTTTACCACACTTTCTTATGCATATAGCACAGACTAGATTTCAGTGTAAACTGTATAATTTTAGTAAGATTAATGCAAACTGCAGATTGCTTTTCCACAGTTTTTTTTCTCATATAGAATAGGCATCAATGTAAACTGCAATTTTGACATTTCCAGATGAAAAATGGAAGAATTCTGCAGTTTCTATGAAAATCATGAAAATGCCACAGAATTCAAGTGGAAGTAGAATTTCACAATGCTAACCAACACTACTGACCATGGGTCACAAAGAATGAGATGAAAGATAGCCAGAACATTAGAACACAAAAACCAGAACTTGGCAAAATACTTTCTGCAAGGCCCAGCAGAGAGTATGCAGCAGGTAGCAACCACAGAAATTTTGCACACAATGCATTGTACCACACACAGTGCAGTAACACTTGGTTATGCAGAAGCAGGATTAATCCAGAGTTTACCATAGGATGACCAGGACCTTGACAGTACTGACATGCCATCAACTGGCACAGAAGACCATAGCCCTGTCATGATGCTGCCCATGTTATAAAGAGACAAACCAGTGGAAGACACTAAAATCTCATGGGACAACAAGGGAATGCACTTCTAGAAACTGCCAACTTTAACAGACACCATCTTTGTACTCATGAGTCTCCTTGTGAAATTTAACATCAACAGTCTCAACAGGCCAAATCATTCAGCACACGGCACACCAGCCTCCTAGTGCAGCCCCCCACTATGCATAATGCCACACCGGGAACCTTACAGTGAATGCAGTCAGACAGCAATGGTTTTATGGATGACTGATCAGGGGCTCTGGTCACACCCCATGACACAAGAAGGAAGGGCCTATACAGGATAGGTATACCGTTAGAGCAGTGACTTAAATCAAATCAAACTTTATTTTTATAGCGCCTTTCAAAATCAAGACGCTGCACATAAAATCAGATATGAATATAACTTAAAATAAGAGTATAAAAACAGATTAATCATAATTAAGAGAAGGTCATGTTAGATAAATACGTTTTTAGCTCAGTTTTAAACCTATCAACGGTCAGGCATTCTCTTAACCGACGAGGTAGAGAATTCCACAGGGTTGGAGCCGAAAAAGAAAAAGTATGGGCACCAGATGTTTTTAGTCACACCCAGGGAATCTCTAGCAATCCCTCATTGGTGGATCGAAGAGGACGGGGTGACGACTTAATTTTGTCACTGCACTTACAGCACCACAACAAGGGTGAGAGTGACGGGTGCAATATTGATTTTAGATCATCCCTCACTCATGTTGTTCTTTGCAGCTACAGAATATCTCAGCCCCTCTGGAGCATGCCCACCCCAGAGGGGGTATGTTTAGTCATGGAGGGGTGAGGGGGGCAGGAACCCCACATAGGGGTGTGCAACGGTCAAAGCCCCCCCCCAAAAAAGACTGTTTCCCGGGATGGCAATTTGGCACTATAGTCCCAGGAGCTACAATGCCTGGTGCCACAACGCCAGGCAGAGGAAAGCTTACGCCCATTTCAGTGTCAACAAAATTGTTGTCACATTGATATGGGTGAGCCTACAGGATACAGCCTCAACTAATGCTGACTGAACATCACTTGCATGCAGAAAAAGTCACCAGTTAGGATCTCTGCACAGAGTTAGGTGCTATGCACACAGAGATTGACGGCATGTGTAATGTGAGCTTGGTGCCAAGTTCACAGAACTAGAGGCTATTTTAACTGTGGGCTGGAGCCATAAATCAAAATACAATCTCTCACTTTTGATTGGCAAGGAATTTTAGGGAATTGCTTTAAAGTCTTTAAATTGTACAGTATGTCTCCTTTATACTCTGTCTTAGGTTTAGAGATCATTCCATGTAGATGTCTAAGACACACAGAAAAAGCACATACAATGGCCCCTATGCACTATTGGGAGTAGGTTATGTGCCAAAAGTGCGTAACCCTTCCTCACAGCACTGCACCTATGGACAGGTACTCACCGACCGGTATTTCCTTCTGGCCGCCACCTGTCCGCAGCCCCCCCTTCCCCAGTGTTCAGGACTTCTCAGGGTGGCCAAAGGCAGAGTCGCAGTCCTGGGCGGACATCTAATGGGATGCCCATGCTGGGTCCCAAAGTGGATCCCTCATACAGAACAGCACAGGTCTGGGGTAGTGAATGCCCACTAAAGGCACCCTGACTTGCATGCCCATGCTCCAGTGGCCAGCCAGCACTTGGTGTCTCCCCCTCACTCACAGGCACCCCACAGCTCAAGCAAGACACCCCACCCAGTACCCTGCCACATCTGTAATGTCTGGCAGCCCCACCCACCCGCTGCACCGACCCCCTTTGCAACATACCTGCATGATGGTGCCACGAGGGAATGGACGCCTGTCGAGAAGCACTGCCCTCTCCATACCTCCCTCGCTGCCGCCATCTTACTGCTGCTGGGAGCTGCCCCAGCCCTCCTTGGCAGCCAAGTGGGCTGGGGCAGCACAGAGAATCATATCCTGATCCCATCTCATCCAGTGTGTGGAGTCTGTGGGGGTGCAGTGGGTTCTGGCAGGGTCCCAGTTACTGTAACCTGAACCCATCACTGCACCCATGTAGCTAGCACTATGTGGTTTAGTGCATACTGTGTAGTTCTGACATGCCCCCAGAACAGCCCTGGCATGTTGCAGTCTGCACAGCAGGAGGAGCAGCCATGTACCTGCCTTGCACCCTGTTCGTGAATGCCACATGGGGTCCATGGGACCCTGTTCCATGGCATTCGGGTGTATTCATGCCAAAGCACCCGGTGTATGTGGCACATTGGCATCGTGCATAGGGCCCAATATGTGTTGTTCTACTTGTTGCATAGGAACTGCACAACTTCTAGATTTACAAAGCTGTTTTTTCCTCACAAATGAAAAATAATGTATTTATTTAGTTATTTATTTTGTTGACCAGGAAAGGAGGACTAGACAATTCTGCCAGTTTTCAGCCTCATCCCAGGCGAGGGGGAATACAGATGGATGCCTGCTGACAATGAACCAGATTAAGCTGTTGGTGATATTTTAGTGAGTGGGGGAAATCTGGTCAGGACACCGGGGAAATTCCTTTTTAAGAAGTGCCACTGGATCTTTAATGTCCACCTGAAGTACCACCAGAACAGGCAGGAGGGACCTCTGTTTAAAGTCTCATCCAATAGATGGCACCTCATGCTGCACTACAGTGTCAGTATTGGGATTTAACCCAAGTGCCTGGTGTGGGAATAGAACCCACAGCCTTCTGATCTTCTGGCCTTAGAAGTGAGTGTGCAACCTACTGAGCCACTAACACTGCTATGCAGACTTCAATGGAAACTGGAAGTTTTACAAATGTTTATGTAAGCTGCAGGAATGGAGGAATCCTGGGATTGCTATTCAGCTGCACCTTGGAGCTATGAGTATTACCCATAGCCCAGTCCTGCAACTCCAATAGATTATAGTGGCATGGTAGCACCCCTATAGTTAGGGTTGAGTAGGGTTTTCAATGTCAAACCCCTAACTTTGCACCTTAATAGCACTGGCACTGTTTGACGAAATCAGCTAAAATTTTGCATGTGTTCTCTAAGGGGCTGAATGTAAATCTGGGGAAAGTTGTGATGTCAGGTTGTGCAGTTTCTGAGATCCATAGATGTCATTTTTCTGTAAATGTTCTAATTTTTTTCCTATACATAACATGTTTTTTTTTGCTCTTACCTACAACCTACATGGAATGGAATTGTTTCACCAAACTCTCAGGGTATAGGCATGATGTACTATTGTAATGCCTTGAAATGTTTCATGAAAAAATATTAAATGGTTCAAAAGTTATAAGGCTTTAAGGTTTTGTGTTTTTCTGTTCTGCACATTCTCAGTAGGGTTCTTGGGATAATGTTCTGATACAACCCCAAAAATTCTGCGCTGCAAAATCATTTTTGGTTTCTCACCACTTTCTTCTCACAACACAAAGCATTTTTTTGAGCTGTGTGAACCCTCCATCTCATTTCTTTTCTCCCCGAAGTAATAAGTATGGACGGTTCATAAAAATACTATCATTTAAAAAAAAACAGACACCAGAATCTAGCTAAACAGGATCCATTTAGTTACATTCTTATGTTTGTTTAAATACCTTTTCTGGGCACTCAAAATCCTGGGTGCCCAGCTTAGCGAGAAGAGCAATTTACACACATTCTCTATATGAGAACAGTGGGACTTTTTTGATTTCTGCAGCTGCAGCTAGAAGTCATGCTGTAGGGCGTTCTCAGAGCAGTGAGCCACTCTTTCCCTGGTGTCTACTAGCACCCTCCACTCTCCTTTGCCATCCCCTTATGTATGCAATGATTTCCAGACATCTAGTAGTGCCCCCCATTCTCCCATCACAATCCCCTTATGTATGTTTTTTCCCTAGTATCTAGTGCCACCCCCCACTCTCTGATTGCTGTCCCCATATTTATATAATGTTTTTCTGGTGTGTAGTGGCACGCCCCCACCCTCCAGTCACTGGCCCCATAATTATATAATGTTTTCCTGGTGTCTATATGTGCCCCCCAACCTCTGAATGCCATCCCCTTATGTATATAATGTTTCCTTGGTGTCTAGTGGCTCCCCCCACCTTCCAATCACCAGCCCCTAACTTACAGTATATAATGTTTCACTGGTATCTAGTGGCATCCCCCACCTTACAATTGCCATTACCTTATGTATTCCTGGTGTCTAGTGGCACGCCCATCCTCCCATAACTGTCCTATTATATATAACATTTCCCTGGAGTCTAGTAGTGCCCTGTCCCCGATCGCCATCCCCTTATGTATGCTTTTTCCCTGTTGTCTAGAGGACACCTACCACCCTACAGTCACAGTCCTCACATTAATGTTACCTGTAGAGATGGGTGAAATCCACAAATTTTGTTATGAGAAATATTTTGTGAAATTCATGCATTTCGCAAACTATTTTGCGGGTGCGAAATGTGAAATTCTGCGACGAAATGTAGAATTTTGCCCACGAAATGTGAAATTTCACCACTCACGGGTGGAATTCCACTGTTCACAGATGAAATTCCTCATTTTGTGCCCACAAAATATTTAGTGGAATGTGCAAATTTTGCAAAATATTTCACATGCCGAAATTCACAATTTTAACGGAATTTCACCAGTTAAATTAAATTTCGCTGCATCTCTAGTTACCTGTAATAAAGAAAACTATCCCTTGATGCTTTTTCTTTTTTTGTTAAACCTATAAAAAATAAAATAGGCCCTTGCCGATCCGACCCCACCACCCCAACCTCCCAATGAGCACACACCACCCCACACCCCCCACACCCTACACACCCGCACTTACCTGAACATGTTCCCAGGCAAAGATCTTCTCTCTGATCAAAGAAATGTTTTGCTGCTGGAACCACTGACTGCAATATGAGAAACTAAGGTAAGTGTGGTTCAATGTATTTCAATGGGGTTTCTAACTTTGATGCGTAACTTTGTCATTTTTGCATATTTTGACCCACATTTTCAACATGGTCTTTTGGGATCCCACCTCATGACAAATGGTGGTGGAATTCTGCAAATCAGACCTGAAAGGTGAGTTGTGGTCATGGCAAAATCACCTTTTAGGTGGGATTTAAATCCCCGTTCATGAGGTGGGAATCATAAGAAGGCTATGTTGAAAATTTGGGGTCAAAATATATAAAAATGGCTAAGTTATGTGGGTGCCTTGCAATTTTTCAGTGCTCACTTATAACTTTGGTAATTTTAAATATTTTGACCCTAAATTTTTAACACAGCCACTTTTTCACACCACCTCACGAAAGTGACAGCTGTCATTTTAAAAATCCTGTTTAGAATGTATTTTCACACCTATGGTGCGGAAAGATGTTTCAGCAGAGATTTGAAAATTTTCAACTACCAGGTTTATGAAGTGGGGTAGTAAGGCTATGCTGAAAATTGGGTGTACAAATACAGTAAAATGCCCAGGTTATGAGTGAGCATTGCAGTATTTCAACGTTCACTCATAACTTCACTAATCTTAAATAATTTGACTCCGTATTTCAACATAGCCATTTTTACACACCACCTCATAAATGTGACACATGTCATTTTTTAAATCCTGGATGAGACGTGTTTTTGGACTTCTGGTACAAAATTATATTTTTGCCCAATATGCTATAAATGGTACATGTAATGTGTATAAGGTGAATCATAAAAAAAGTTTCTTGAAAATCTGGGGTCAAAATGAAAGAAAAAAAAAAATTGATAAACTTTGTGTGCAGTGCCAGTCTTGATCCCAGTGGGTATGCTTTGTGAGCCCATGCCAGTGTGCTGAGTTCGGTGGTGAGATCAGTGACCCAACTGGATGGGGTGGGGTGGGATGGGGTGGGGTGGGGAGATGGTGCTGTTATGTGACACCTCTCTAGCCATGGAATGAAAGGTGAAGGGTTGTCCACACAGGCCCAGCTACCATATTGTGAAGGCAACAGTCCTCTTGGCATAGGCCCTCCACCTCTCCCCCCTTGGGTAGCAGAGGGCCCTGTGCATTGGCTGGCAAATGCACTCTTTGCTCTGTGCATCTGTAGCTGTGGCTACATGGAAGTGCAGGGATCATAGTGCCCTGCATTTCAGCAGCCCACCAGATGGCCCAGTGAATTGTTCACATCCTTTGTTGCACAGAACTGCAGGACCCACAAGGGCCTTATACTTGTATAGGTGAATGGAGTCTTCCCTTGGTGCAGAGCATCTGTTTCTGCATCTGTTCATGCAGGTCCTAAAGAGACCTTTGTGAATAAGAATACAATTCCACTGTCTCAAAAAGAAAGGAAATTCTTTGCAGAAAACTACGTTAATGCACCAGTTATGGTAACTTAATGCCACAAAAGTAGGGGAATGTGGTGTGAGGGTTTCCAACCCTACCTCCCCCCCACCATGCAGCAAAAGGAAGCAACATTAGGGTACTGGGTCTCCAGAGTCCTGGCGAATCAGTGGTGGGGTCTTCCTTGTGGTTGTCAACCCTAATACACACCCCATTCCCTGAGCAAATAACATCACACATGATCTCCTTGTACTAAAAACATGTGGAGAGACATAATTCTCTGCCTTTGATGAGTGTATCACTGTGAGGCACTGGCTTGGAGCTATTCCTTGTGCTTTGGACTACAGGCTACAGGCTGAGGGGAGGGGGGACTTTTAGGGTTGACAACCCCAAGGAAGACCCCATCACTGATTCACCAGGACTCCTGAGACCCAAAACCCTAATATTTTTTTTTTTGCTGCCTCGGGGGTGGGAGTTATGAGTCAGGGCTGGAACCCCTAACACCACATTTCATTACTTTTGTGGTGTTGAGTTACTCTAACTGGTGCATTAATGAAGATTTTTGCAAAGAATACAATAGATAGGGACTAGTTAGATTGTATTAAGCAAGGACTGCAACTTCAAATGGTAGTAGTGCCCAGAGAAATTGATAAATCATCTCCCTATGAAACTTGTGTTTATTGATTAATTTGATAACCAGGTATGTACACTGCTCCAAGGATCAGTTTCCAGGAAGGACATGGGCCATCTAAATGTCACATTCAATGCAGGAAATGCAATACATGAGGTTCAGCATACAGTACATAGGTAATTATAATACACTTAGAGGTGATAATTGAAGTCAGGCAGTTCAGATCGATAATCCGTACAACAGAATAAACATATACAGTAGGTGGAGCAACAAACAAGTGAAAGTGATAAACCAATCCAACAATACATATGAAATAAGAGTCACCACAAGGCAAGTGGACTAGTTAACCTAGACAGGTAGAGAAATGAACTAACTGTAAGTAACTGGGCCTCCACCCTACACCAGGAAGGGCATTTGCAAGAAGAGGCAGACGGGGGGAATTTTTAAAATGCAATTTGAAAAGGTGGGAAGTGCCTAGAGAGTGCAGTGTGGCTGGTAAGCCATTCCACAGCCTGGGGGCAGTGATGCTGAAGGGTCTCTGACCCACCTAGGTTGCAGTCTGGGGATAGTGGCGGAGATATTGAGTGGAGGACCTCAGTTCACATGTGCCAGATTTAATGCTAAGAAGTCTAGCTAGAGGGGAGCTAGCCCTGTCCTGAAAGGACTTATTGATAAGGGTAACCATGAGGTAGTCAAGTCAGGCCTGAGTGGACATCCAACCAAACATTGCGTATAGGGAGCAATGGTGGGTGTGGAATGGGGCAAGTGCCACAAACCTGTCAATGCTGTGGATGGCAGTATTGAGTTGTGTGAGGTGCCAGTTCAAGGACTGGGAGAAGACAGGAGAGCAGTATAAGCAGTATACCAGGAGGGGCAATAGCGTGTCTTGGTCAATGGCCATATGCACCTGGGGGATCATGTAGTGCTTTAGGTGGTAAAAAATACCCAGTTTCTGGTTCACACATTTGATTACTTGCTCAGTGTGGTCAACAAAGGTGAGGGACAGATCTAGGGTGACTCCCAGGTATTTGAAGGAAGTAACTTGTTCCAGGGAGAACCCATCTTGGGTCAGAATACTCAAGGAGTTATTTTACTCTGCAGTGCATTTGGCAAACCTTGGTTTGGACCCAAGTAGCATTGTCTTAGTTTTTTTAACCTTCTTGAGTAATCTGTTAGATGCAAATAGAGATGCACAGATACATAGAAGTTGTCAGCGGATAAGGACCTCTTAGCCCACCAAGTCTCCCCTATCATGTGCTGAAGTTTTAATTCCCCAGCGATGTTGCCATGAAGTGGCCGAAATTCACATTTGCAGAGTTTCACAAAGTTTGCCCTGCCCTCAGGAACTTCAACTATGCCCAAATCACGAAGTTTTTCAATGCGAAGTATGGAATTTCACCCTGGATGTGGCCATTTGTGGGGGATGTTCGGCACTTCATGGGCGAAGCTTCACACTTCACTGTGAAACTTTGCACTTTGCAGATAACTCCGAACTCCACAAATTGTGCCAAATTCTTGGATTAATTCACAGAGCGAATTTAGTCAACTTTGCTCATCTCTAGATGCAAACCACTTCTGGACAATCCCAAAATCCCCAGAGGAGGAGAAGGATAAATTCAGTGGGCTCTTATCACTCCTGCACAAAATGAGATCATCCACACACATAATCATATGACAGTCTGTACTAACTCCAAGGAGGTGGTTGACAAAGAGAGAGAATAGGATAGGCCCTAGAATGAACCATTGTGAAACTTCATTGTACACTCCTAGGGTGCTGGATGTGACCCCTTCAGTATGGACCCTATGGGATCCATCTGTAAGATAGTTCCTGAACCTTGCCATGGTCCCTGTTGAGAACCCATGGAAGCAGATTTACCTACCTTATGGAACGATCTACAAAAAACCCTCAAATTAAGCACTCTAATCGGTATAAATGCTTTCAAGATGCTTTATTTCCATACAATCAGAGAAGTATGTAACTGCTTCACCCACTCAGACCCAGTACTGGTATATAGCCATGCCTAGACACAATTTTAAGTACTGACCCCCCCAGCTTGCTCCTCACCAGCCTAATTGTTCTCTCTCTTATCCCCTGTCTTATCAACACTAGGCCCATCCATCCCTTATTCTTCCTTTCCCAACCTCGATGAGCTCCTACCCTGGGTTGTGACATCCTACCCATGTACTTTATAGCATTCAATCCGGGGCTCACACACTACTCCTTTTCTCCATCCACCTTCTCTACATCCAGCTTTACCAACTCCTTTCTGTGCACCGTGCCCTCCTAGCCTTTCTCCCCTACTTCCTCCTCTCTTCCCCTACCTTCACCTCTACCTGGTGTATATTTTATTTTTATTTTTTCTTCCTTTACTTCCTCCTGCAACCTTAGATAACCTGCTTTATCTTCCTATAGACACTTCTATGTATGTAAATACCGTGTAATCTGTACAATATCTGTATAATTCTATGTACATATGAACTTCTTTTTCTTCCTCTCTGTAAAGAGTATTATCTGTATTGCCTTGTAAATACCTGTGTTGACCTGTATATACAATTGTTCATGCTCCACCCAGGTTCATCTTGCAAATGAGCTTCTGCTCAACGATGAACGCCTGGTTAAATAAAGACTTGATTGATTGATTGATTGATTGATTGATTGGATGTCATGATCAACCAAGTCGAAGGCCTTAGATAGCTCTACCAAGATGGAACCTGTGAGCTTGCCTTTATCTGAGTTCCTTAAGATGTGGTCCATGAAGCTGGCCAGAGCAGTGGTTGTACTGTGGCCCTTTCTAAAGCAATGCTGGTTGGGGGGATAACAGATTACATTTAGTGCTGTGGTCTGAGATTTACTGGAAGACAATTTTTTCCTGGATTTTACTCAGATGTGAGAGGATGGACACTGGTGTGTAATTCTCCAGGAGTGTGGGATCACCTTATTTGAATATTTCAATTTCATTATTTTTCAACAGGATAGAACTTTTAGGACCTTCTCGGCCCTATTTACGAAGTTGTCCTGCATTCAGTTGTTATAGTTACTGTAGATGAATATGTAGAATATAGTAAACTCAGTTGAAACAAGATGACTTAAATAGTTATAACAGTTATCGTCAGTACGTGACAGCAAATTACATCATTTCTCTGTACAGTCGCAGTTGAGCAAAACAGCTTAACAGCAGTCACAGTTATGGGGATGGCTCGGGCCTGCTTCCATAATGAAGGGATTGATGAGAAGGAGAGGGACAGATTGAAAAAGGGAGCAAGGGGCCTAGAAATGAGGTCAGCTATCAGTTTAAGGAACTGAGGGTGGTATAAAATTAGTGAAGGTCCTGAGGAGACACTGGACCTTTGTGTGGGAAGTGGTTTTAACATGGAATACAGGAATACAATTCACATCTGCTGTCTCTTCCTCGGGGCAGTTGTGGCATCCCTGGGTAGGAGTTTGGCCAGGTGCTTAGTGAGATCAATTGCCTGAGAGTGGAACTGTTATTCATGATGACTACCATACACCTGTAAATTTCTTCACTGGTACTGACCATTCTTAACAAACAGGCCTGAAACCCATAATTTGCTTATTGGGCATGCATAGACTGTGGGAATTCCCAGAGGGACTTTGAGGTATCTGGTGCACCAGAGTGAGAGGGTTATCTAGGATTGTGTTTTTGAATTATTGTGTTGGAGGACAGCGCTATTCAAGCCTGTGTTTACTTGATTATTATTTGCATTGCCTGCTTTACCCTGTTTCCTTCCCAGAACCCTGTTCCCATGTTTCCATTTCTCTTAATAAACCTGTGTCCTTTTTGTACCATTAATTTGTGCCACGATGCATCCTTGTGCTTGCTGTGTATATTGTTTGGGTGTTACTGCATACTAAATTGTATTCTGCTAAGGGTGGGAGTGGGTTGTAATATTGTTAGTTTCCTAGTTAACAGTACCCTGGTATTCTCTGTACTGGAAGGATCTTATTGAGTGTTGGCACTATGTTGTGACATTCAACGATATAAGACCTCAGAGACCTACTATGTCCCAGAGCCATCTGCCCAAAGGTGCAAAGGTACCACCATACACAAACATCTAACAGGCTATGCCATTCTTCTGGACCAGGGGTTTCAATTTGCAGGCACCATTAGGATCTTTTGTTTACCAATGACCACTCTTTAAGTGCAGGAACTATTAACTTTTGTACTACCCCTCATTTTCCATATTAAATATGGACTGAGAGACATTGCTTGATTGTTGCAAGAGAGGACCTTAATCCTGTTAAAATTCTGCTGCTTGATGGGAAGAAAACTCAAAAAAACAATATGTACATGGATTACATTATCATAATCCAAACAGATTGTATTCAATGTTGAGTAGCAAGCAGTGTAGTCAGATTAAAGCATTGCCTCTACCCCCCAGCCCAATGACGTGTCAATGTAACACCCTACAAGGAGGGAGCAAGACAGTGTTTTATATTTGGGAGACAGTATAGCACAGTGGTTTAGGGCTCTGAGCTGGAGACCTGGGTTTGAATCCCACAGCCCCCCCTGCATACTGTGTAACCTTGAGCAAGTCACTTAACTTCTCTGTGCTCCCAGGTTGTACAGTACATGGAAACAAGCTTTGGATTAGTGTGCCTTTCCTGGTTAAACAATTTCCATTTCCCCTTATATGCATTGCTATTTTGTGTTTTCAGACTGTTTTGGTTTAATGTGCAGTAGCACCAGGATGTGTCTGATGCAACTGTGCCTTCTTTGTGCTTTGTTTTGTTCATGGGATTCCTGAAGGGGGCAACAGAGACCATTTGGAGAGGGGGTTGAAATGTCTTGGGTAACTGGGGAAAGAATTACAATTCTGCCTAGAAAAGCATGAGTGTGTTTATGGAGTGTTGATGGAAGGTGGATCCCTTAAAAGTGCCCCTCAATTAACTGCCAAAGGGGAGGGTACCCCGTGGACAATACTGACCAGTTCAAGTATGTCCCTTCACCCTGAGAGTCTCAAAAAGAAACGGCTTCATTCCTTCTCGAACTCAGAAAGAAAAACTGCACAGGCTGTAAAAGAACTGCTCAAGATGGATGCTAAGCCATTACTTAAACCCCTGATGTGCTTGTGGTCTAGGGACAAGCTTGGGCATAAAACCTGGCACCACCCTAAAAGACCTGTCATACAAAAGGCTATGAGTCTTCTTGAGAGTGTGATCATCTCCCAATGGGATTTCAACACATGGATTATCCAAGGTGCTGATATGGTTCTTTGTTGGCAATGCCCGAAGAAGTAGAAGTGGAAGAAGTTAGTAGAGAATCTACAGAGCCCTGTATTGGCATAGTACAATATCCAGAATTACAAAATCCCAAGCCACAGTGTTTGTTTACTTGAGCATTCTGGAATGTGCTGTTAGAAGCTTGATGACCAGAAAGAATATGCATCTGAGGATCAAGAGCACAAAGCAAAAGCAAGAGGTGAAGGTCTCTGGTTATATGATCCATTTTGAAATTCTGCTCAACAGAGTGTTGGGAAGGAGGTGTCTCTTTGGAAAATTTGGATTGGGTGTGCCTAGACCAAGTTATTCTATAAAGAGAGGTGTCTATTCTGATGCAGTGTGTTCCTTGTGAAGAGAAGCAGGAAAGGAACACCCTCAGGGAAACTGTCTGGGCACCAACAGCTAAATCCCTAGTTTCTGAAACTTGTTTCTCACATAGTGGTCACCCTACAGAACAAAATGAGGGACTGAAAAGTCTTTGGCACTTGGAGTAACAGTTGAGATCCCTTCAGCAAGATATATCTTTGTCACAGAAACCAGCTTTGGGAGGACCCCCTATTTGTTCAAAATCAGTACCACCATGAATATCTTCATTGCCTGAGTTGTGCCCAGTAGAACAAGGGTTATTTCACCATTATGCTAATGAGGGACATAATGCCCAAGGGGGCAGTGCCCCATAAGATTTGCTTCTATGTAAACTGGATGGGTTATCAGTATTGGGTTGAGCAGTGCCATCTACCAATTCAATACTTGATTGACCAGTACAGTATATCCCAGGTTAAAGTCCTGCCTGGCAGACAGGGTATAGCAGGTTGCTTGAGATAAATGTACCACAGAGCCAGTTCAGCCACAGGCGCTACCAGATGCTTCTGGTGGTGGCAACTGAGGAATTGCTTTCAGTCAGCAACTGCTGTAGTGGGGCGAGTGAGGGAGGCTAGGAAGATGTTGGTGGTCAGGTGACCGGTGCATGCTAGTGAGGTCTCAGAGGAACCGAGCTGCCAGGATTTGGAGAGGTATCTTAATTTGCACTATGGATGGGCGGACTGGGAACTGGGATCCAGGGAGGAGGTCTTTTCATTGAATAACATGAGCGTGATGATGGATTCACTAAAAAGAACTTGTGGAGGATAGGGAAGGGGTCTCCCACTTCTCAATTCTCAAACTGATCACAACAGTCATGCTGCAGTTCAGGGAGGAGTTCAACTGCCTCTGACTCCAGGTCTCCTCAGCCTGGTAACTATGGCAGACATCCTACTTATAGGATGAGAACCCACTGACTAGACTACCACCACAAAGAAAGACAGAGCTTAAGGTGAGGGGAAGGGGAGACTAGGGTGGGGAAGGGCTTTTCTCTAGGCAACAGGAGTCTTGTCTCAGTTTTTTTCTTGTTTTTCTGAGTGGTGGGAAGTTGGGCAATTAAAGCTAGTCAGTGTTTAGATGTGGAATTGGAATTAGATTCTGATTCCCATCTGACCAGGTTTTTAGGATTCTGGTTTTTGGCCTTGAATACTGAAATCCAAAATATGAAAAAAAAAAACTCGAACTCAGATGAATCTGATGAATCTGATTTCATTCCATGGATTCTGAGCAACTGGTTACTGCTTACTAGGCTGTTGTGATATCCCATTACAATGACATTTGGTTCATCTTTGGAGAGTCACTCTACCCCTGGGAGGTGGAGAATGAGACAGAGTTAGTAGTTGGCCAGGTTAGATGTTTTTTCACCCCATGAATGGGATGTTCAGTATGCAAAAGAAGCAGTGCATCACATCTGTATTTGACAGACTGACAATTGCCCTTTTCAGCTAAAGCCCGAAAGGTTGGTCCCAGCCAATCTTGAAGATGTCAGGTGAAACCTACAAAAACATGTTCAGCAGGATGACCAAGGAGTTCAAAAGCCCATATGACTCACCATCATGTTGGCCTTGAAGAAAAATGTTGATGTCTGTATATGCACTGATCACAAGACATTGAACAAAAGAACCCTTACAGATTGGTATATTATGCTCAAGGCGGATGGCACACCGGACTGCCATACAGGAAGCAACTGGTTCTCTGCCTTGGACTTCCAGAGTGGATATTGCCAGATTCTGATTGTTGAGAAAGACAAGATGAAAACAGCCTTTGTTTGACCTCTGGGATTTAACCAGTTTGTGTCCATGTCCCAACTAATCTCTGGCAGTCCTGCTACATTCCAGTGCTTAATGGAGAAGGCAGTGGAGATATTAATCTTATGGATGACCTTCTGTAGCTTGGTGCCCTGATTGTGTATGGATGGACACTTGAGGCCTGCCTGATGAAAGTGATGGATTGCTGGAGTGGAGTATGGCCTAAAGCTATCCCTGGACAATGGGCGGTTCTGCCAGGTGCCAGTGAAGTATGTGGCTTACATTGTCTCTGAGAATAGAGTATGTACTGATTCTAATATTGCCAAGGTCCTTGCCACCTGGTCAGATCTCACAGTCTGAAAACTCTGCAGTCTTTTATTGGATTCTGTGAATACTTCAGAATATTTGGGAAACACATCACATCAGTTGTGAGACTGGTGTTATACCAGGAGCACAAGACTGGGATGAGACCTGTTGATTTTGCCAGCCACAGCCTGATTCAATCTGATCAAAACTATCCATTCTACAAGTTAGACTTCCTCACACCGAGGTGAAAGGTGGTGGACCAATTCCATGATTACCTATAGATAACCCAGTTCCTGGTACAGACGGACAATAATGCTTCATGTGTGTGGTAACTATTGCCACTTAAACTCCACTGGGCATCCATGGCTGTAGCTCTGTCCACTTAAATAGTCAGCACACAGTACCAGCCAGGCTGCAACTACATTGATGCTAATGCTCTGTCCAGGTGCCCTCATCCCACATCATCAACAAAGGAGTCCTGGACATATGACTATGTAATCAAAAAACAAAACAAAAAACATCGAAAAAGAGAACTACTGTAAATTAAGCAAGGGTGTTTATTAACACCACATGGCAACCACGCCTACCTACTGTAGCTCCTATCTGTTAGGCTTCATTAGGGGGTATGGTTAACTTTACATGACACATACATATTAAATAGTACTGGTAATGCGTATAATTTACATATTAAAAAATGCTTTCTTAAAGTTGCACAAATCAAGCATTCATTAAAAATAGCAAAACGACTCTATGATAAAAATAATGTGCATGGCACCATATAAAACATACATTTCATTCTATCAATGAATGATCAATTTATCCCATTTTAAAAAATTTTAAGTGGGCTTTAAAAATTCCTAATCGAATATCCTTGATCAATAGTTGGTTAATGCAGTCTGAAAATTGAATGGGGGGGGGCTGCCTATGTCAGTGCTGCACCTATCCTCTTTTCAATTTTATCGTCATAATTTCAAATGAATAATTGCATACACAGCCACTTAGCGGCAAATTATTAATACTGTTTTAGTTTTGTATGTGTAAACCTCCCAGGGGCCTACGAGTATTGAAAGAGTTAACTCCTGTGCCATCTGGGGACTGCCCACAGGTGGGGGCCTGGTTATGGTGGAAGGCATAAATTAGTGAGCTCTGGTGCAAAAGGGAGAGGTGGTCAGGAACCTGGTCCAAGGGAGAACTGTGACTTGGGGTCAAGTTGGGGTGGTTGACGCCCTGATCCACAGCTTTCAGCAGAATGGCAGCATTGGGGAACAAGTATAGTAGCATTCCATGGAGGGAGATTTGCTGGATTAAAGAGGTTTACCAGTAGAATGCTCATCCATGCTGCAGAGAGAGAGAGAAAAGGTGACAGGGCAGTGATGAGGTCCTGTCCTGTCCCTCCCAAATGATTGTGCGGCTCTGATGATAGCCAAGTGAGGAGCAGGTCGGAATGGGCAAATAGCACCATGAACCCAGGCATAAGTCTCTGCAAGTGACTCCATGTGTGGTTGTCCCTGCGATGTGTCTGGTGTGCCCATCATGTCATTTGCATTTGTGGTGCCAAGCAGCTGTGATGTAAAAGCAATCTCGGAGTGGTCGGCCATGGAAGGTGAACTGCAGGTGCAGACTGGGGAGTTTGAGTACCGTAGAGTGCCAGTCCCAATCTGTGGCTGGAAAGTAGTGGGGTTCACTCCAGAAGTCTGTCACGTATGGGACTTGATCCAGTTCTCATTGAAGTTCATGCAGGAGTGAAGAAAGGAAGACGCTGAGCTGCCAAAAGTGTGCTAAGACCTGATCTGGCCACAGTGTATGTTGCTGCCACCAGGAAACTGGAAGCTTGATTCAGCTCCGAGAGGGAAAGCTAGTGGGAGATCTTCATGATCATGAGTGTACCACTGTGTTAAGGTACTTGTTTGTCTTGGACGTAATTGCTGCATTTGTTCACCCCTATGCATAATGGAGTGGATTTGTGATTCGCCCCACCAAATTAAATCATGTTATGAAATTTTGCTGATTGTGTGGACAATGGACTAATTTATTAAATTGCACTGGGACTAATTATTTTCTCCCCTTAAAGTGCAGTGTCCTGTGACATTTGGGCCCCCTCGGAGAAGATTAGTAAACCAGGTAAATGCAGAAGTTCTGGGTTAGTGTCGCTGCTGTGGTCACTACATATGGTCAGTTATTCTAAACACTAAGTTGCAGAAGGATAAACAGTAAACAGATCACACGTTTAAGAAATACTGGTGATAATGTGGTTAATAATGTATCTGTACTTCAGAAAAATGTGCAATTTTAAAACAAGTTGCTATCTTACATATCACCGGGTTATATGATCTGCAGAGATTATTTCTTTCTTTGTTTCACTGTTACAGATAGCCCGATTTTGGGGGTATTGATTATGTAAACAGGCTATCATGTTGAAATTTTACATGACCAGCAACAGACCCTATCAATAAACTGCATGTACAGATACCAAGAGTTCAACTATTATTTAACACATTACTTGAAATATTGTGTATTGATGCTTATATGATGTTGAATGTGACAAGGCAATAAGGAGGGCTGGAGGAATACTGGGATGTATAGGAGATAGCAGCCAAGATAGAGACCATGCTGGGTCAGCCTTCATTTTAGCTCCAGTACGAGTCGTTTTTTAATAGTTTTTAGTTATTTTATTTTTATGTTTGTTATAGCAGCAGTTTTAGCAGTATTAGTAAATGCTATTAAGTGTCAGGAAGCACTGTGAAGTATTAACGTTGAAGTGCTAACTGGAGTGTGGATGCCGACTATGCGCTGTGTGCTCTAACTCCATTTGGATTAAGAGCTGTGTTTTTCGCTGCATTCCTTGTAGCAGTTTGCCAGGGGATGTTTCAGAGTTCTGATACTGAGACTGTGATTGTCCAGCTTCTTTCCCGGTGTCGGCTGTAAGAACTGTGGCCCAGATTTTATTTTTTGCTGTGGAGCTACAACGGTCCCTGTGGTATGTACTGTGCTGCTCTGGGGCACTTGTAACTAAAGGAGGTTTCTTATTAGATGCATTGAAGCCCTGAGCGCCGAGTCTTGGAACCGTTGCTTGTTTGGCTCTTTTGGGCAATTATCTGCTTGGTGAGTGACGCTTACAATCGGCTGAAGTTTCTGAAGAAGTCCTTGGGTGGAAACCTGCTTTATGAGCTGCCACTGTTAATGTGGATTTAATGATTTTGACTACTGCTGCAGAATGAGATTGGGAAGTTATTGCTCTTGTATGGTGAGACTGTTCTGGTGGGGACAGAAGGCTGTGAGCGGTTTTTCTTGAAGCCTCTCCGAATTACCTGGGAGGCAGTTTTACTTGCAGTGGCCTAATAAGGGTTAGCCAAACTGACTAACCATGAGGCGGACACCATGGGCAGCCAGTCTCTCTAGGGGGTCAGGGGTATTAACCGTAGGGTATATACTCCCTGGGTTCCTGGAGCGGTGGTGGGCTAACTGATGGGGGTCAGATTGTTCCCACTTCTTAAGTGGAAAGATTTGGTGGTGCTTCTGGGCCCTCCTTGGGGTGGTTTTGGGGACTGGCAATATAACCCATTGGAGGACTGTGACAAGAATATTGCTCCACTGCCAGAAGTCTCCTTAAAAAGTTTGGAATAGTGCTGCTGCTGTGGACTGTTTGTTACTCATCAAGGAGTTTTATTTAATTTTTATTTTTCAGACTGGCTGTGATAGATCTTGTTTTCTTTTCTTTTTTCTTTTTGAAAGTAATCACATACTATATAATCTGTTTTAAATGTGGCTATGAGAGGACCATGTTTTCTGGCTTGATTTTAATTTATTGTTAGGGGGGTGGTGAGAGTCCCCAATCAAGACTCATTATTCTTCTTTTATTATTAATTTAAAACTCATTGATCGGAGAGTTTATGTAGGCTATTTATTCACTTACTGCTGCTATTAAGTCTTTATTTAAATTTTGTGTTTGAGGGAGGGGGTATTTATGTAGTTGGGTATTTATTGGGTAAGAGTGACTGTTCTAGTGGAGTTATCTTATAGTATAGGAAAGTTCCAACTTTGTTGTTGTGGGTTCTTATTTAGTGAGTTCTGGTGGTTAATCAGCCCCTGGAATGTGTTTGTTCTCTCCCCCGGACATGCTCTATTCGTCCTTCACTCTCTGTGCCCTCCGCCCATCCCCCCCCACCTCTGACTTTTTCTACCTACCTACCTATGCTGTCATGCACTGGGTATTGTGCGTAGGAGGGTTGGTGGGGGGGGCTGGGGGGTGCAGACATCAGAGAACGGATGAGTGGATCTCTCACATAGGGGTGGTTAGGTTTAGAAGATGCCCTGGGGTGAAATGGAGCCTAGAATGTCGTGTTTCATGTCTAGTCCCCATACCCAAGGGTACCACTTCTTTTGATTGGCAAGTAGCTGGGGATGGCTCGTGAATCCCATCCAACTCGAGCGGTGTTGTGCAATGCCAGATCTATTAAGAACAAAACTGCAATTATTGCGGATCTTGTTGGAACAACTGATCTGGCATGCATCACCGAGACCTGGCTGGATGAAAATGCTGGCCTTTCCTTAGAAGCGGCAATTCCGGCTGGGTACACAGTGATACGCCACCCAAAACTGGACCACGGGGGGGGGGTGGTAGCGGTCTGTTTCAAGACCGAGTTGGGCCTCACAGGTGTACCAGTAGAGGAGGCCGAATCCTTTGAATGTACTGTGGTAGCAGGTGTGGGTTGTAGGATAGCTCTCGTCTATCGTCCACCCGGGGATGAAAAGTGATTCCTGCGGGAAGTAGTGGACTTCGCCATTGACATGGCATTGGAGACGCCCAGACTGATGGTTCTGGGTGACTTCAATGCCTGGGTCGATGACAAACTCTCGTTTTTTGGACAGCAGTTCCTCCAGTTGATGACATCACTGGGCTTCACACAGATTGTCACCTCTGCTACCCATAGTCATGGTCATTCTTTAGATTTGGTGTTCCTCCTGGGAATTGAGGCCTCCAATTTGGGGGTGGAACCTGTTGGTTGGTCTGATCATTACACTGTGAGGTTTAACTTTTGCACCCCCCTTTGTAGGTCTGCCTCTTTGGAGATGGTCGGTTATCGCCCTTTATGGGACATGAGCCCTGAAGGCCTAGTGGCGGTGATTGACCTCTCAGAGTTTCCTGTTGCCAGCTCAAGTTCAGAGTCCTTGGTCATGGCCTGTAATAAGGTCATCTTCTTGGTCCTGGACCTGATTGCTCCTGTCTGTGTTCATCCTCCCCCCATTTTGCCCTCAGGCCTCTTAGTTTGATGGGTCTTTGAGGGAGTTCTGGCAATTAGGATGAAGGTTAGAACGTTGCTGGCAGAAATCCGCCTTGGAGGCCGATCACCTTAGATTGGTAGAGCACTACCAGGCCTACCAATCAGCGATCTCCCGTAAGAAAGAAGAGTTTCTGTCCAGGGAGATTGCTGTCACTCAGAATTGACTAGCTCAGCTCTTCTGAACTGTGGACAGGTTGTGCAACCCAGTCTGTCTGCAGCTCCGAAGAGCTTTTTCGCAAATGCAATGCAATGAGCTTGCTTGATTTTTTTGCAAATAAGGTGGCCGACATCAGGTCGGAGAGCATTCTGACTCATTCTGTGGAGGATGCTGTTGGTCAGTGCTCAGTCACTGTATCTTGTATCTCCTGGAGTACCTTTGATCTGCCCGGAGTTTGGGGATATTATGTGGATTGTCCAGGCTATGCACCCTACGTGCTGTAGTTTGGATCCTGGCCCAACTTTCCTGGTTATGGGTTGTTGCAATATCATTGGCCCGGTCTTGGCTCAGATAGTCCGGTGCTCCTTGGAATCGGGTGAGTTTCCAAGCTCCCTGAAGGAAGCGGTGGTAACACCCCTTTTGAAGAAAGCTTCTTTGGACCTGGACGTTCTAGCAAACTACAGACCTATCTCGAACCTTCCCTTTATAGGGAAGGTTATTGAGAAAGCAGTGACGATTCAGCTGGAGAACCACTTGACCATCCATAATATCTATGAAAATCTCCAATCCGGTTTTCAAAAGAGGCATAGTACTGAGACTGTGCTGGTTTGGGTGCTCAGTGATCTCCTGATGGTGAGAGACAGGAGAAACCATTCCATTCTGGTGCTCCTTGATCTCTCTCCGACTTTTGACACTGTGGACCACAGGGTGCTGCTCGTGCACCTGAGGTTCATCTGTGGCCTGACATGTACATTCTTCAGGTGGTTCACATCTTTCCTCATGGGCAGAACACAGAGAGTTGTGTCTGGGATTTTTTCTTCAGACTCACTCCCTCTGTCATGTGGGGTTCTTCAGGGCTTGGTGCTGTCCCCCATGTTGTTTGCAGTGTATATGCTGCTCCTTGGAGACACTGTAAGATGGTATGGGCTGAGGTTTCACTGCTATGCTGATGATACCCAGTTCTACCTGCCTGTTGCACCCGTCCAGGATAGTGCTCTCTCAGTATTTAATAACTGCCTCACCGAAATCCAGGATTGGATGAATTTCAAGCTGGCTAAACTTGAACACAGGAAAGACTGAGGTGATGGTTGTGGATCCAGGTCACCAGATAGAGGGGTTGAGGGCTGGTCAGCCCTCCGGACTTTTTCTGGGGGGCTCCCACATTCTTACCTCTGAACGGGTGTGTGACCTAGAAGTGGTACTTGATGATGGGCTGACCCTTTGATCTCAGCTGTCGGCAGTAGTCAAGTCTGCCTTTTATCATCTTAGGAACATTGCCAGGTCAGGCACCATGTACCATCCAGCAATCTGCTTGTGTTGGTCCATGCCTTTGTGACCTCGCACTTTGACTACTGCAACTTCCTTTACTTAGGGTTTCCTGGGGTTGATATCCACCACCTACAGCTAGTGCAGAACGCTGCGGCACGATTGTCGACGGAGTCGTCTCGGGCTTCGTATATTACCCTGGTGCTGCGTGATCTGCACTGGCTGCCAATTCAGTGGCAGATCACCTTTAAATTTGGTTTACTGACTTATAAAGTCCTACACGGACTTGGTTCTGACTACTTGAAAGAGCTTCTAATTCCCTACAACCCTGTGTGACAGCTCCGTTCGGCTGATGAGGGGTTGCTGGAGGTTCTGAGGATGACCTTGAAATCTTCTGGGGCCCATGCATTTATGTTTCTGGCCCCTATCCTCTGGAATTCTCTAACCCATCAGCTTCGGGAGTGCATGACCGTGGAGGGATTTAAACAGGTACTTAAAACGTTTTTGTGGTGTCAGGCCTATCAGTGACTCATTGGTGTTTGGAGCTGCTGTGTTATTTATTATTGTGTTTGTTGTTTTATGGAATTATGTTTTTATTATTGTAAAGCTCCTTGATATTTTGAAAGGTGCTTGAAAAATAAAGTTTATTATTATTATATTATTATATAAACATAAAAATGTGAATAGTGCCTAAAGAACTCATTCCTATCCAGGTTTTACTGTTTTCCTTCTTTGCCTTGAATCAAAGGACCTGGAAGACATTCCACCTTTACTTAACAAACATTTATAAAAAAGGGGCCATTTCTGACAGGTGCCACTGAAATATGTGAATAACACTGTCGCCAAGAATAGAGGAAGTACTGAGCCTAATAAAGCCAAGGTGTTTGCCACCTGGCCAGATCTCACAATCTGAAAACTCTTCAGTCTTTTCTTGGATGTTGTGAATAATACAAAATGTTTGGGAAGGACTTTACATCAGTTGTGAGACAGGACTGGGATGAGATCTGTTGATTTTGCCAGCCATAGTCTGAATCCACTTGAACAAAACTATCCAGACTACAAGTTAGAGGTCCTCACACCGAGGTGGAAAGTAGTGGACCAGTTCCATGGTTAACTCTAAATAACACAATTCCTAGTACAAACAGACAATAATCCCCTAATGTGTGTGCTGACTACTGCTAGTTAAACACCACTGGGCATCCATGGGTCTAGCTCTGTCCACTTAAACAGTCAGCCTACAGTACAAGCCATGCTGCAACAACAGTGATTCTGGTGCTTTCTTCAGATGCCCTTATCCCACACCATCCACAAAGGGACCTTGGACATATGGCTATGTGTCAGCTATCTGAATCTGACAACAGACCTACTCCTGTCAACTTGGACAGAACTGTGGACTCGCTTGGGGTTCACACAGATGTTGTGCTTGAGTTACCGGTATATCCCTGATTTGCTACTACGAAGAACACTTCACTGCTGCACCTCAGCCAATGAGACATGCAACTTGTGCAAAGAACTGCCTCTAGTTTGGTGAATATCATTTTTACACTAAAGAATGATTTATTTATTTATTTATTGAAATGTTTCACCAGGAAAGGCACACTGAGCAACAAGATGCTCATCTCCCGGTGCGACCTAGGGGGAGGGGGAAGAGAGGAGTGGATAACTCACAGGTTATCAAGTAAGATACAATTAACATAATTATACAGTGGGAAGAGGTTACATTTAGTACAACTTACATAGGTTACTGTAGGTGCAACGCCACATTGGTATAAACATTGATGCATTTAATATAAGGAATAACAAGTGCAAACAAATGACAGCACAGAAGACAAAACAGTAAGTGTAGAAGTTGGTGCAATAAGCCAGCATCCATAGCGTAAGCTAGGTGCCACTGTCAGGTTATCAGGGGGGTGGGGGGACGCAGGTGCAACATGAGCAGGAGCAATTTACCATTAGTTAATTTGCCAGGGCAGTAGATAGAGAGTGGGCAGAGGAGAAGTGGAAATTAGAGGGGGGAGCTCATTCCAGAGTATAGGGAAGCAGTATGAGAAGGCTGCTTGGACAGTGGCGGTCCTCCGCCTAGGGATTAATAATTGGTGGGAGTCAAGGGATCTAAGGGCATGAGTGGGGGTGGGGACTGATGATAGCGTGGCTGTAAGGTACGATGGGAGGCACCAAGCCAGAATTTTGAGACAAATTTAATGCAATGCAGTAAGCGGCCATTTTCGAGGGATGTAAATGCAAGGGATCAGTAGACAGTACAGTGATGGGTGAGGGGGGAAGGACATTGAGAGCAAAATGGCAGAAAGCATTGAAGAGGGGTTCAGTTTGGATGGAGTACACTTGGGAGCAACACTGTAAACTATGTCACAGTAGTCGAGGGAAGGAAGTATCATCTTCTGGACTAGATCACGACACATGGTGAGTGGGAGGCTACTACGATTCCTGTAAAGGGCACCGAGCATAAGACATAGTTTTTTCTGTAAAGCATCGATGTGGTTAGAGAAGGATAGATGGTGGTTGCGCCAGACCCCCAAGTACCTGAAGGTATTTACGTCCTCCAGTATTGTCCCATCCAGGTGCAGTAGTAGGAGGGGAAGGAGTGGGGCCTGGACAGGCGTTGCCTTGTGCCAAAGGTCATAGTGACTGTTTTTTTCGCATTGAGGGAGAGCTGGTGAGAGCTGAACCAGAGGTGAACTTTGTTGAAATCAGCCTGAAGGGCAGTTGCGACCTCTTCTGGGGAAGACCTGGTGAGGACAGGACAGTGTCATCTGCATACATATGCATACCTCTCAACCTCCTTCATCACAAATCAGGGACAAGGCCTAAAAAATAGTAATATTAGTTAATATTAGTTAATATTAGTTAAAGAAAGCTGTGTACAACATGCTTCTTAGTATGAATAGCATTTTCTTAATGAGAACTAGACTGTAACACCAATGGCTAGCATTATTTTGTGATTCAGATCCCCATTCTTCAGTGACAGAAATGCCAAATTTAGGAGGGACAGAAGAAATTTCAGAGGCAAAATCAGGGACATCCCTGAAAATCAGGGACACTTGAGAGGTATGTACATATGGATAGATGCAGATGAGCAGATTTGAGGCAGGTCATTAAGAAAAATGGAGAACAGAATGGGGCCGAGTACTGACCCCTGAGGGACTCTGGTAGTCATGGGGAGGGGGGAGGATGTGGCATCCGCTATTTTAACTGATTGCATTCTACCTGTGAGGTAGGCGCTGAACCAGTTGGTGGCAGAATCAGAGATGCCTGATTCTGAGATGCACGATAACAGGGTTCTATGTGATAATCGTGAGTGCTGAACAGCGACTCGCATTATTGCGACATCAGGACGGCGAAAACAATTTTGCCACCCTGACATCCTTGGTGCACGGAAGAACAGCATCGGGATTTAAATGCTTTGCTTTCTGTGGGGGCTTGCCCTGCAGCTCCTTACTTAAAGATTCTCAACTCCATGGGGTGCGGGAGGCAAAAGCAAAAATACAAGGTTTGGGCTGGGCGCAACAAAAACACAGTAGTGCCCAGACATAGACCCGAACCTGGAACCCCATGCACCGCAAGGGGAGGACAACCCCTGACACCACGGCGCAGCTTGGCACCCAACTGCAGTGCCACCCTCTACATCCCCTCTGCCCCTCCAAGGCCACGCTCGCCGTGCTTGCTCCCCCCTTGCGCATGTGTACATACAGACATCCTGTCGCTATGGTCGCCCACCCCACCACATCCAGTCGCCCTTCCTCCCCCCTCGCCATTCGGGCTTTCACCCACATCGCATCATCATTTTGGACAGTGCCGTGATTCAGGCGCTAATCTCACATGCTACCAATAACAGTAAGGAGTGGGAGACCGTGTCGAATGCTTTAGCAAGGTCGATGAAGATGGCCGAGGTAAACTGCCCTCTATCCATTCCAGAGAGGATAGTGTTAGTGAGCCTTAACATGAAGGAGGCAGTGGAGTGCCCCTTCCTGAATCCAGACTGGAAAGGTGTAAAGAAATTTGAGTCCAAGAGAAAGGAGGTAAGTTGGGTGAGCACAATGTGTTCTTGTAGTTTTGCAACACTTGGGAGGAGAGAGATAGGGTGGTATTTTGAAGTGGAGGAGGGGGAACCCCCTTTGGGGAGAAGAATGACGATGGCATGTTTCCATGTTTTGGGGACAGCTGAAGTGGCAAAAGATTGGTTTAGGTGGTTTGCAAGTGGGGTTGCTATGGTGGAGGCGGAAAGGTAGAGGAGTTTGGGATCCAGTCCATCAGGGGATTTGCCTTTCAATGGGTTGTGAGTAAGTAGGGCATCTAGGGCTTCAGCTGGTGAGATGTCTTTGAAGAAGAAGGTGTAAGGCCCATGTATTTTCTTTGTTCCTGTGGTGGGTCCCTGGGGTGCATGGGTAGGCAGGGAAGAGAGGAGAGAAGATGCACATGTAGTGAAATAAGTGTTGAACTTGGCAGCGACTACATAATTTCCATGTTGCATCTTTTTTTCTTTTCAATCTACTTCTCATATTATCAATGTTCACTCTATGCACCCATCACAGGCTCCTTACCACATATCTGACCTCACCTGATGGAATTCCATAAAACAAACATGACCAGTCCCACTAGAGTTTCCAGGTCTGGATTTCAGCAAGGCCTTTGACAATGTGCCACATAGAAGGTTGTTTAACAAACTGGGGAATATGGGAGTGGGCAGAACAGTAGTGTGGTGGGTGGGTAACTGGTTGGGTGGCAGGACACAGAGGGTGGTGGTAAATGGCTGTCACTCCACAGAGGGAAGAGTGACCAGTGGGGTGCCGCAGAGATCAGTGCTAGGGTTGATACTATTCAACATCTTCATCGGTGACAATGCACAGGACCTAGAAGGCAGAATTTCCCTATTCGCTGATTATACAAAGCTCTGTAACAGAGTGGACACACGAGAGGGTGTAGACAGAATGAGGAGGGACCTGCAGAAGCTTGAAGAATGGTCAAGGGTTTGGCAGTTGAAACTTAAAGCAAAAAAGTGCAAAATAATGCATATGGGGCAAAAAAACCCGGGAACAACATATCAATTTGGGGGGGGGAGGATATAGCATGGACCAAGCAGGAAAGGGACCTTGGGATTATCATCTCTGCTGACCTCAAGGTAGGGAAATGGTGCAACAATGTGGCAGCTAAATCAAATAGGATATTAGGATACATAGGCAGGGGCATCACCAGAAGGAAAAGGGAGGTCATAATTCCACTATATAAGACACTAGTGAGGCCCACCTGGGATACAGTGTCCAGTTCTGGAGATCTTACCTCTGTAAGGACATAGACAGGGTGAAGAAGTTTCAGAGGAGGGCAACAAAGATGGTATAGGGATTGCATCACAAGTCCTATGAGTACAGGCTGAAGGACTTGAATGTGAATTCCCTGGAGGAGAGAAGAGCAAGAGGGGATATGATAGAGACATACAAGTACCTTACCTGGAGGAACAGGGTGTAGGAAAACAGTATTTTCCAGTGAAAAAGATGTTCCAGGACTAGAGGGCAAGGGATGAAGTTGGAGGGAGGTGGATTTATAGGAAATGTGAGGAAGAATTTCTTCACAGAATGGATGGTGGACAAGTGGAACACCCTGCCTGAAGAAGTGGTGGAGGCTGAAACAATTACGGGATTTAGGGATGCATGGGATAGACATAGGAGAATCCTGGAGGTCAAGGGTAAGGGGCAGCAGACTTCTAGAAAAACCTAAAGTGATCTTACGAGCTCAAATGGGCAGACTGGGTGGGCCATAGGCCCTTATCTGCCAACAGTATCTATGTATCTGTATCTGATGGGGGTGTCTCAGACACACAGACACAGAATTTGTCTGCAGAAAAGGACTGCTTAGCCCATCCAATCTGTCCAGATGTTCCCTGCCTAATCCATCTCTACAGACCTTAACTGTTCTCCATCAATCCTTCCTCTTCCCTGCTGTCTTCTAATACACCACTGTGTCTATTCCATGCAAGCTTAAACCCACCACTGTTTGTGCCTCCCCCACTTCTGCTGGCAGTCTGTTTCAAGCATCTGCCACCCTTTCAGTGAAGAAATATTTACTGACATCTCTCTTCAACTCACCTCCTCCAGCTTCATCACATGTCCCGATCCTGGTGCTCCTGCTAGACTCCCCTCCTTTACCTTGTTTATCCCTGTGAGGTACTTGTAGGTCTGTACCATGTCCCCCCTCACTCTCCTCTCTTCCAGGGTGTACATGTTGAGATTCCGTAGTCTCTCCTCATAGGGATTTTGATGCAATCCCTGCACCATTTAGTTGCCTTCCTCTGGACTGTCTCCACCCTATGTCCTTTCTGAGGTGTGACCTCCAGGACGGGACTCAATACTCCAAGTGGGGTCTTCCCAGTGAGTGATACAGTGGTAACCCTCCCTACTTCCTCCTGCTGGTGATACGTCACCATACGCATCCTAGCATCCCATTGGCACAACCCACTACTTTGTCACACTGCTCTGCCTCTTTGAGATCTTCAGATATCATAACCACAAAGTCCCTTTCCTGCTTAGTGACTGTCAGTACCCCTCCCATCTTATTCTCAGCTCCTGGATTCCTATACCCTAGGTGTATGAGGTCACACATTTTGGCATTGAACCTCAGCTGCCATGCCCGTGACCACTCCTTGAGTTTCCCAAGGTCCCTACACATTCTCTGCACCCCCTCCTGGATATTCTCCCTATTGCAGATGTTGGTGTCATCTCAATTCTTCTGCAATGTCACTTAAGAAGACGTTGAAGAGGACTGGTCCCAGTACTGAGCTCTGCAACACCCCACTGGTCATGCTCCCCTTATTAGAGTGAGTGCTGTTAACCACCACCCTCTTTGCCTAGCCATTAACCAGTTTCTGACCTGGTTTTCCACTTTGGATCGCACCCCTAGGCTGCTCAATTTCTTTATCAGTCTACCGTGTGGCACAGTGTCAAATGGCTTGCTAAAGTCCAGACAAGCCATGTATGCTGCCCTCCCCTGATCTATTTCATTGGTCACCCAGCTGAAGAAATCAGATTTGTCTGGCATGACCTCTCCCCTTGAATCCATGCTGACTATGGTCTTGTAGCCCACTGGTTTCAACATATTTTACTAACCATTGCTTTAAGGGTTTTCATTAATTTTCTCCCTATTGAAGTGAGACTGACTGCTTTATAGTTGCTAGTCTCCTCCCTGCTGCTGGGGCACATCTGATCTCCTCCAGTCGCCTAGAACCACGCATTTCCAGTGAGCTGTTGAATAAGTCTGTCAGTGGTGCAGCAAGCATCTCCCTGAGTTTCTTTAGTACCTTGGGGGTATCCCATCTAGTCCTACAGCCTTGTTCACTTTCAGATCTGCAAGTCCCTTCTGGACTCTTTAGTCTGAAAATCAAAGTGTGCCCCCTCCATATTTCTGCTGCTCCCTGGTGGTCCACCCTCTCCTCCCTCCACTGTGAAGACTGAGCAGCAGTACCTGTTTAGGATGTCTGCTTTTTCTTGTTCCTCTTCTGTGCAGCCTTCCTTATCTTCACTATCCCTTCCCTTGCTTTCCTCTTCTCACTTATTTACCTGAAGAAAGTCTTGTCCCCTTAGCTACCTGTTTGGCTATCCTTTCCTCTGTCTGCACCTTTGCTTCCCTCACTATTTTACCTGCTTCCTTCTGCTTTACCTGGTACACCTTCCTATCGTCCTCCCTCTGTGTTTTTTTGTATCTCCTGCATGCAACCTTTTTTTCTTTGCCACCTTGGCCACCTCCCTGGAGTACCACAATGGTCGTTTTTTTATTTAGCTTTTGCCTGCTTTTTTCACACAGAGGCTGATTGCCTTAATTATGCCCTCCCTTATTTTTTCTCACTGTTCCTGTACTCCTCCCTGGCAATCCTCTTCTCCTAGGCAATTACTGAGGCAGTCCCCATTCTTTTAAAAAAAGTGAGTTCTTGTATTAGTTATCAGGTACAACTTGTGTACACTAACAATTCCTTTAGAATAAGTGTTTTAAACTGGCCATCCAACTTAAGAATATAATAGAGTGCGAAAATAATTTACCTTATTTTAATTTAGGCCCTACTGCCTTGAGGAAGCCAACCCGATTAGCACAATATTGGCACAGTTTTCAGGTCTGATGCTTTGCACTACAATAATCTAATTTAAACATATTTTACTGAGTGGGTCATCATTCCTACCACTGTGTTGCAGGTTAAGTGACTTACCCACAGTCATAAAGTGAGTATCTGGACCTAACAGGAATTAAACCTTTGATCTCCAGCTTCCCAGACTGGTGCGCTAAGCACTAGAGCAGATTGCTGCTATATTATGGACAAACAAGCAGCAGTCTGTGCAAGCAGACAGTAATTTGTTTCAGCATAGGGCCAGTTACTACTACTTAATTGAGCTACTGTATGATGTAGCCCATAACACAGAAACAAAAACATAGTATTTGATGGCAGATAAGGACCCCTTCGCCCATTCAGTCTGCCCATTTCTTCCTATCCACACTATTACATCAGACCATCCATCTGCAGCTCTTTCTCCTTCTCCCCTTCCTTTCCAATATGATTCTCTTGTGCTTCTCCCATGCATTCTTGAACCCCACCACTGTATTAACCCACACCACCTCTGCTGGAAGGCTGTTCCAGGAATCCACCACTCTTTCTGTGAAGAAGTACTTTCTGACATCTTTCCTGAATCCACCCCCCTCCAGATTTATAGCATGTCCCCTTGCTCTTGAGCACCTATTCTTCTGAGAAATACTCCCCTCCTGTAACTTATTTACTCCCATGAGGTATTCAAAAGACTATCATATTTCCCCCCTCCCTCCTCTGTTTCATTGTGTATATATTGAGGTCCTTTAGTCTCTCCTCATAGGGCTTTTGATGCAGACCTCACACCATTGTTGCCCTCCTCTGGACCGCCTCCACTCTGTGTATGTCCTTCCAGAGATGTGGTCTCCAGAACTGGACACAATACTCTAGGTGGAGTCTTACCAGTGATCTATACAGAGGTAACTCTACCTCCCTCTTTCTGCTAGTAATACCCCTCCCTATGCACCCCAACATCCCACTTGCCCTCCCTACTGCCTTGTCACAGTGCTTGGCCACCTGTAGGTCATCCGATATGATTACCTCTAGGTCTCTTTCCAGCTTGGTAGTTGTCAATACCATTCCACCCATTTTGTACTCCGCCCCTTGGTTTTTGTGCCCTAAATGCATTAGTGCACTTTTTCACATTGAAACAAAGCTGCCATACCCTTGACCACTCCTCTAGTTTTCTCAGGTCTCTGATCATCCTTTCCACCCCCTCTGGAGTGTCCACCCTACTGCAGATTTTTGGTGTCATCCATAAAGAGGCAGACCTTCCCGCCCAGCTCCTCTGTAATGTCACTCATAAGAACAACTCTCTGGAGACAGGCAATATGCTAGTAGACTGGATCATGGCTGACATAGTACCCTACTTAAGAGTGGTTGGAGGGATAAGCCAGGGAATTACAGACCTGTCAGTCTGAAATCAATAGTGGGAAAACTGCTGGAGTCTTTAGAATTTAGTTTTAATTTATTTAAAACACAATTGCAACTCACCAGAAGGTAGAGTGAGGTTGGATACAAGAAAAATAACATTTCATGTCATTTATCAAACACATTATACAATGTCCAGAACAGGTTACAAAAGCTCTAATCTAATACTAGCAAAAAAAAATCCACACAGATTTAAAGTTACAAAAGCAAGAGTTTACCTTTAGAAGGACTAACATTTTAATTTCCCACAAGAAAGATACACATATTATACACAAACTGTTTATTTTACCAGTATTGTAGTGCATATTTTGTAAGAGCCAAGCAACAAACTATAAAAAAAGAAGGGGAAGAGAAAAGAGGAGAGGAGAGGATATTACAATCATATATTGAATACAAAAGGATTTATCACGCACCTTTGTTCTTATTTCATGCATATTCCATTTCACCTAGTTCCTTAAATTATCACTTGAAATCTCAGTTGGAGGTGGAAGTTTATGCAACTTGTAGTTTTCATTACATACCTGCAGGAGCAAGTCTTTACCTATTGTTTCCCTCCTCTCATTTAATGATTCAATTCCACACATCTTCTGGTTCTCTTCATATCCCACTTCCCTTCCAAAAATAATTCAAAGTGCCCTTTTCTGGATACATTCCAAATCATCTTGTTCTTTAATATTTAATCCACAATGTCATACTGGGGCTCCATATTCAAGCACTGGCCATATCACTGTATTACACCAGTAAACTAAATAATTAGGTCTTGTTAATTCACTCCGGGTCTTCTTAACATTGTGAAGAAATATAATCTTGTATTGGCCTCCTTAGTCAAATTTTTACTTGCTCTCCACACTTACGAAAGTTACTCTGGATTATCAAGCCCAAAAGCTTTACTTGATTTACAACCTCAGCATCTACCCCCCCCCAAAAAAAAAATAAAGGCACTACACTTGTTTTTGTTCTGTTTTTTTCAAACCAAACTTCTTTGTTTTTTCAGGATTTATTTCCATGAAATTTGTCCTGGACCATTTTTCTACTTTTCTTAGATCTTTTTGCATTTTGCTATCTTGCTCACATTCAAGAATACGAACAACAGTTGTACCATCCATGTATTTGATACAGTGGCCTATGATTTTTAAATAACTTATCATCAACAGGAATGGTAAAGGCCCCAGTTTGGTACCCTGAGAGACCCCTCCACATAGCAAAGCTGGCACATATAGTAGTTGTTTTCTTCTGGTTCTATCTATTAGGTTCTCCACTGCAAGAAATCCCTTACCCATCTTACCATACATTTTGGTACTGCACACCCTTACAACTTTTCAATCATAGTATTGTGATCTATAAGATCAAATGCTCTCTGTAATCTCCCAACACTACATATACCATTTTCCCTCATCCCATGCTTTAATAAAAATTTCTAAAAACTTCAGAGCTGCCAGCACAGTGGAGCTGCCCCTCAGTGAGCCAAACTGATTTTCGTCAGTAATGTTCCAGACATGCTCAGCAATCCAGTTCATTAGAGACTTTCACAAGTTTTTGATATTACACACATAAGTGAAATGGGTTGTAAATCCTTTCCAAGGACTTCAGGGCTTGGCAGTTTTGTTAAGGGGACAAATCTTGCCTGTTTCCATTGTTCAGGCATTTTTCCTGTTATCATTGATTTACTAAAAATATTAAAATAGTGCATACCCATGGCACAGTAAGGTCAGTATCCTCCTTCCATGCCCAGTTAGGAACACAATCAGGCCCAATTTCTTTATTGACCTTTACTTTTTTTTTTTCATTGCTTTGGCCCCATTTTAAATTTGTAATCAATACTTCATAGGAACATCCCACTTCACTACTTGTCTTTCTTCAAGGAGGGCCAGCTTTTTACTCACCTCACATAGGGTCCTATTTATCTCTTTCACAAAGACAAGCCCATTTCCACTGAAAGTGGCAGTGGCTACCACTGCCTTATTAAAAAAAGACTGGTAGTGTATCTTGAGGGAAGAAGATTGCAAGATAATGGACAGCATGGATGTTTTGCAGGAAGATCATGTCAGGCAAATTTGATTAATTTCTGCAAAACTATAATGAAAGCTGTTGATAAAGGGTCTGGTGGTATATATACTGTGCCCGGACTCTAGTGAAGCACTCAACTCAGTTCAATACAAGAGATTAATTAAGAAATTATGAGACCTAGGGATCTGGGGGAAAACTGACACAGTGGATCAGAAACTGGCTGGGAGGGAGGAAGCAACAAGTCATAATAAAAAGGGAACAGTTCTAGTAAGAGCAGTTATGAACAGTGCCACAGGACTTGGTCCTTGGACCAGTACTCTTCAACATCTGTATTTGCTACATAGCAGAGTTGATACAGGGTAAAATCTGTCTCTTTGGGTTCTACGTCATAACAGCAATCGTGTAATAATGATTGCCGTTTGGGCGAATGTGTATCTCCAAAAATGAATTATAGTGATGTACACTCATAGCGAACTGCAATGCGGTGACTGATTTTAAATGTATGTGAGGGGCTGCACCCCCCACACCCCCATACTAAAGGATTCTCAACTCCAGGGGGGTGCATGTAGGAGGGGAGGATAAAAATCTTTAGAAAATTACAAGCCACCTGCTGGAAAAAAATGCACTGCTCCAGAACCGAACCCTGCACCCTGCACATCCCAAATGACCACCCTCCCCACCACGCTTGGCAGGTGCCTACCACACTCCCTCCCACATATCTCCCCTTCCCTTCTTCTCCCCCCCACATGTGCGCATGTGTACCCATGCATGTGCTTCCCATTGCCCTACCTCACCCACCCAGGTATCTGTTCACTACCCTGCCAGTTAGCCTTGTCTCTGGATACCGTCTCTTTGCTGATGATACTAATCCCTGCAGCAGAAGGGACAGTGAAGAGGATATACAGGAAATGATGGAGGATCTGTAGAGGCTGGTACAGGCTCTGAATACTTAGGTTCAGTGCAATATGGTACACTATCTGTCATGCACATAGATACTGGATCAAAGAGCAGAACAGACACCTGCAAGCCCAAATGTCTATTTAAATTATTCATTCCATTTTTTCTTGTACAAGTACACTGGCCACCAACTGATACCCAATGTTTTGACATGTTGACTGTGGCTCTAGCAAGGGTAGAGGTCCTGGGATTTTAAAAAAATCAATAATATGTTACATTATGTTTGCATCAATTAATGTAACATATAACTGTACTTCATCTGCCATTTATCATCAAATGTTCCAGCATAAAAAAATTCTTACCAGCATTTGAAATAAATTTCAAAAAATGCACTATGTGTGCTCCTCACATAGAGGGTCTTTCCCAGACTAACGGCCAAGCCAGTATAGCTTGATGACTGACAGCACCATGTGCATTCCCTTAAGCTCTGCATCAGGATGGTGTACCATATGCTACCTGTTCAGGGGTGTACCATACACCACCTGTTCAGGGGTGTACCATATGCCACCTGTTCAGGGGTGTACCATATGCCACCTGTTCAGAGGTGTACCATACACCACCTGTTCAGGGGTGTACCACATGCCACCTGTTCAGGGGTGTACCATACACCACCTGTTCAGGGGTGTACCATACACCACCTGTTCAGGGGTGTGCCATACGGCACCTGTTCAGGGCTGTACCTACACGCCACCTGTTCAGGGTGTGCCATATGCACTTCTTGTTCGAGCGGTACCATATGCCACCTGTTCAGGGGTGTACCACATGCCACTGTTCAGGGGTGTACCATACGCTACCTGGTCGGGGTGTACCACACCCCACCTGTTCAGGGGTGTACCATATGCCACCTGTTCAGGGGTGTACCATATGCCACCTGTTCAGAGGTGTACCATACACCACCTGTTCAGGGGTGTACCACATGCCACCTGTTCAGGGGTGTACCATACACCACCTGTTCAGGGGTGTACCATACACCACCTGTTCAGGGGTGTGCCATACGGCACCTGTTCAGGGCTGTACCATACGCCACCTGTTCAGGGGTGTGCCATATGCCGCCTGTTTGGGAGTGTACCATATGCCACCTGTTCAGGGGTGTACCACATGCCACCTGTTCAGGGGTGTACCATACGCTACCTGGTCGGGGTGTACCACACCCCACCTGTTCAGGGGTGTACCATATGCCACCTGTTCAGGGGTGTACCATACGCTACCTGTTCAGGGGTGTACCGTACGCCACCTGTCCAGGGGTGTGCCATACACCACCTGTTCAGGGGTGTACCATACACAACCTGTTCAGAGGTGTACCATACACCACTTGTTCAAGTGTGTACCATAAGCAACCTGTTCAGGGGTGTACCATATGCCACCTGTTCAGGAACAAACAAGTTTTATTTTTACACTTGTCCAGGTGGATAATTACCCATATGATGTCTCTGTACAGTGATGTAACAGCCATAAGACTAATGAAATCAACAATAAATTCAAAAATGATAGCACTGGTATTTGCCAAACATTGGCTATTAGTTGGTGCCCCATACATTTTTACAAGAATAACTGGAATTAATTATTTAATTAGACATTTGGGCATGCAGGCCTGAAGTGTAGTCCAAGTCTGTAGTCCTTGTGTGGCTATAAATTCTCCCCATACCAGGAAGTTTCCCCCAGATTACCAAGTGGACAACGAGGTGGTGGTCACAGTTCTGATGAGTACTCTGTACTTTAGATGGATTGTGTTGTCCTACATGTTTTACTGCTGGATTAAAACAGAACACAAGCACAGTATGTGGGATTTTATTGAACCCAGCCATGTCCACAGTGACATGAAAATACTTATGCCTATACCTATCACGTTTTTGTCGCTAAATGGGGTACACTGACATTTAAAAGTGTGGAGCACTGGCCCTCATACTGAGTGCCACATAATCAAACAAAGTGTTACAGTTTCATGTGTAAAGCAGTGGCTGTATTGTTACAAAGTTTAATTTTGATGTAGCAAAATAGAATACTATGAATGTCAGCATTAAAAGTCAGTTCTCAGTATCTACTGTTTGTGGTCAACACCTTTCTCATATGGGATAATTGAGACAAAGGAAAATTATGAGGGGGAGATGAAGGACATCCCTTATAATGAGTGACAGTTGACGGGTAGGCTTCTGCCTTTGGATACAAACAAACAATGAAACACACACACACACACACATGCACAATGAGCTGCTTCCCAGCTTGGTCCTCTGTGAATGGTGTAATATAATAAAACCTGGTTTTCCCATATTGCAGTTGGTTCATTAAAGACTATGAGAATGGCCGGCACTCCACTATGCATGGTCCCTGTGACTGGAGTGAAAGACACACCTGGTCTAATCAGTGCACATTCCAGTACTGAGAAATGGGTAGGCATGCTGTACTCTCACAGAGATTTAAAGCTCCGAATACCTTTTGCTAACTGACCTAGGAGTGAATTGCTTATAAACTAGGAGTGTATGAATGAGTGCTGTCTCTGCTGCCAGTATCCTGTCAATCACTGCCTCTCCAAATACAGGGGAGCCTGAGGACAGGGGCAGACGAAAGGAGAGGACACAAATACTGAACACACCAGCTACCTACAAACTCTAGTCAAGTTCAGCCACAACCAATAACTGGCGCACCTCACAACACCCTGCTTAGTCAGAGCACCACCCAGTATACATAACAAACAGGGGTTGCCACCTTTGGATGAGGCAAAAACCGGATCCTAAGCTCCGCCCCCAGCCCCACCCCTTTTCATGACTCATCATGCATTGCTCCTCCTAGAAAGCCATTGTCCTATCAATAAAAAACACTCAAAGCAGTAGTTCAACAAAAATGTTACCTGTTAAATTTACTTTCCTAGTTTCTTCCTAGTCATTCATTTACTAATGTGTTTATTTATTGACATTGGTTTACCAGACAAACATACAGAGATAAAAGAAATCTCATTTACAGATATGATCTGGGGGGAGACAAGGGACATACTATAAATAGTATACACCAGTATACATGGTATATAATAACATATAATAAAGAAATTGTTTTCTGTAATGTGTACTTTTATCTTTTTCTGGATCCATTCACTGTTCATATCCAAAGTACTATTTCAAAGCCAAAGAAGTGACCATACATTTTTCTTGAGGAAAAAAATAAGTTTAAGCATTTAAAAATGCCTAAATTCTTTTAGAGATGAAAATATTTACCAGCAAATGAAAGTGGAATACAACTGTCTCTGCTACTGTTACAAAAGGTGGGGGCAGCAGTGCTGCTCTGCCACTTTAAGATGCAATGGAAAGATTAGGTTAAGTAAGTGCTAATGGTGTTAATGGCCATACTTTTCACCTCCTAGGCTGACTGCTTTCACAAACAAAGGGCTATATTGACAACATAACTTGTTTATAACCTGGACATGTAGCTGAAAGAATGAATGGTACGACAACATTTGTTTGAAAAGCATGTGAGTACTCAAAATGGCTCAAAAACCTGACCAGCACAGAGCAAAACCGGATTACCTGACAGGGACCCTGAAAACCTGATCGCCAGGTAAAAAACCTGACAGGTGGCAACCCTAATAACAAAGAGAAATAGAATTAAAACCCTCTTTCTTTTGATTTAATTCCATTTACTGCTGTTTTACTGATGGATGTTTTCTTTGTTTTCTTAGCACAGCTTTACTTGAAATAATAAGATAGGTAGTGCTTTGTGTTTTCAATGGATGCTGTGCACTCAGGCCTTTTCCTGGTTCCTTTTTGTAATTTACTTTTTATATGGTGTGGGGGGGGGGCAGCCTATGTTTCTGGAGGGCATCATAGTCACTGTGTTCTGCACCAGCCTGAAATGTATTCCAAGCTCAGCTCACCTAAAATCCATGACTGACATCATCACAGACTGTGCTGCTGGACCCAGCATAGCCTCTGCTCTACTATTGGCAGGGCTCTGTCTTTCTTTGGATTTGAGAGGGAACACCAAGCTGAGCTTCTGCCACACAGTTTCCTGCAGGATCCGGTATATCTTTTGATTTGAGTAGGAAAACCAGGCTGCGTCTCTGACTACAATTGTCTGCAGGGCGCGGTATCTCATATGGTGAATACAGCATATTTGTAGTGTGTGAGTGTGTGTGTTTGTGTGCAAAACTTAATGTTAGAATGATATCAATATGAAAGACAAAATTGGGGGGGGGGGGGTTGTTGTAGAACTGGGAGCAGAAAATAGAAGGAGGAAAGCAAAGCCTGAATAAGGTATGCAATAACAATATATTACATGTACTATACTGTATAATCAGATAATGATATATACTGTATAATCAGGTAATGATATGCATATGTTAAAGCCATTACAGTTAAACAGTTACATCATCACAGAAGGAGACATTATCATTCAAATACAAGAAACCAAAACATGGGAGTGAACATGGTGGTGTATAGTTCACAGTAAAAGTTCCATATGAGATAAAGTACAGCATCTGTCACAGCAAAAGTTGAATATGAGGTACAGTGTCTGTCTTTAAGGTTAACTGATGCTTAACCATATGCCGATATCTGTAAGAAATAATTTTGTGTGTTCAGACTGTATGCATCAGTTTCCATTTTATGAAAAGCATGGGCTCTAAGAGGATAAAAAAGACACAAAGCACACCTCATTGATGCTGTAGTAGCAACTGTTTTTTACAGCAGATATCTAATTGATGTAGGTAAGCCCTTATCAAATGCCATCATGGCTATAAAGAATAATGTATGGGCAACCGTACATAACAAGGTTGTGTTTCCATCTAGGGGCTGAGATGACAGCATATGAACCTCAGGAGCAAAGCTTGAGAGGTCCATGCTGTCATCTCAATCCCGAGATGGAAACACATGCCGAGTTGTGTGTGGTTGACCATATTTTAATTTTTATAGTATATGGTTTTTACACTAGCGTAACAGACCCCCACTGAAGTGAAAACAAAAACTCCTGCCATTTCTTTGTTCTACTCACATATCAAAATCAAATTTCCAGACTTTTGAAAGGTAAAAGGTATGACTTTGGGCACTGGATAGTTAGTAAGTAGCTAAGGTGTAGAATAAATGAGAAATTTAAAATTGTATAACCTTTGAACTGTGCAAAGCAATTGTTCAGAATGTGCATAACAACACTTCAGAATGCGCATAATGGTTTAGAATGTGCTTAACAAGGATTTTGAGCAGGCTGATTTTTATACATAACAAAGGGCAACCATATACTATAAAACAGTTATGCAGCTAATAGTTAAACTATAATATGAAGGGCAAAATAAATGGCGGTTAAGACATGTGTATCAATTACATTTGTGTGCTCAGATACAATACATACATTTCCATTTTATAAAAAAGCATCAACTGCGCTTCGCAAAAAAATGTGGGGGTAGGAGTGGGGTGATAGAAAAAACAAGAAGCACATTGCACTTGTGCTACAATAGCAACTGTTTTAACAGGAGCCATCTAATTTTTATATGGAAGCCCTTATCAAGTAACATCACTTACAAGATTGTGTTATGGCTAATTAGTAAAACCACAGTTTGCAGGGCAAAATAAATAGTAAATAAGGTTTATGCTTCAGTTGCATTTGTGTGCTCCTATATGAAACATGAATTTCCATTTTATGAAAAAGCATTGGCTCAGCACAGAGGAAAGACTGGAGGGGCAAGGTGGGGGGGAAGAACCAGAAAACAAACAGCACACACACTAAGACTAATACTAATACTGCATACGTTTATGTGATTTCAAACTGCTTTTCTACAGAAATCACCTGCTGTAATTTAAAACAGCACAGCTCTAATAAAAAATAATCACATGTAAGATTACAAATTGTGTATAGAAATCTAATATTTAAAGTAGAATGAGCAGGGCAGTTAAGCTGGTGGTGAAATGCATATGTATGAACTGTATAAAAATAGTGAACTGTAGTTAAAAATATATACGGGATCTACAGAAATATACAAAATTACAGCAATGGAGAAGGCATGCATGCATGCATTATTGTCAATAGTCCTGAAAGGGGGAAAAAACAGAAATAGACATTCAAACTGGGGTTCCTTAAGGAATATACTGTAAGTATACTGCCAGATAGCACTAGGTCAGAAGAGCACTGTCAATAACAGCGCTGTCCACAATAGTGCTGCATTGACAGAGTTCTCCACTACAGCAGCAGGAAATAATGCTGCCACCAAACACAGCATTAATGGTAGTGACCAGACACCGCAGAGATGACTGCTACTATTCTAACATCTAATTTTATGTGGGGGGCTCAGCCCCGTACCCCCATACTAAAAGATTCTTACTCCGAGGGGGAGTGGATGATGGGGAAAATGTGAAATTTGTTATGTCGTGGAATTATTGTTTCCACGGCCCCTTGAAAAAAAAAACTCATTTCCTGAACGATGACAAATGTTAAGGAGAAACTAGAATTAGAACCCTGGTTTCCTAATCTGTCCTGGCCGAGCTGCTGCCTTAACCAACTCCACCATGGGGGCAGCTTGGCCAGTGACCACACTTTTCTCCTTCTTCCCCTGTTCTTGTAAGCAGGTGAATAGTGACAGGGGGTAGCAGTAGCTGGTAGACGCTACTCTACCCCTATTGCTTTTCCGGCTCACACTGTCCTGACAGTGCCGTGCAATTTATGCTACGTGTTCAGGAAGTGCTAATCTAACTGGATACCCTACCAGACACATTCCCTTTACAAACTCAAAACCAGTGAAGATGCCTCTTTACTATCTCAGTATGGGCTGTAGAGGGTGCACAGCAACAAACTAGATTTGAAAGAGATTCCACTAACTATATACTGTACAACCCTTTCTAAGCATCTGACAATTTTTGTGTTAATTTATTTATTGTTTAACCTGCCATTACATTACAGATGTAAATCTACTTTGCCTGTCACAGTGTACTTTGGCTGTGCTACCTAAAGCAACATTCTTACCAGACAACAAATACACGTCAACTATGGGGGCTAAAGCATGTACATTGCTTACTAAGGGATTGTAAAACTGCCCTTAACAGTAAAGCAAAAGGACATACAATAGATGTATATGTCTAACTATTCCCACAAATAACTCTGAAAAAAGGGCACATGACACAAAACGATGAAGAAGAAGTGGAAAAAAAGAAGGGAAAAACAGAAGGGAAAACCCTACAATCCAATGTAGCTGGTAGAAAGTGTGTATGTGACATTTATGGTCCAAAAGGCTGGTGGGTACAGTGTGTACAACCTGTGCCGAAGCCCCCCCTCAAAAAAAAAAATCATCCTCACATCCACATTCTACAGGGTAATCGGTGCTGCTGACAAGGTGTTTAATGAACAGGAGTCATTTTGTGGTGTTACTTGCATGATGACATCAATGGGCTATGTTTTGTTTTACTGCATGACTCTTGTATACAAATTATCTGCTGTTTAAGGAGTTTGAATTTAAAAGGAATTGGGGACATTCTTAGACACACCCCTTAATTTAGGAATAAAGGAAGGAGGATGATATTGTTGACATGTGGAGTTCAGAGTCATAAATGTTGCTAGGTATGTTGTAATAAGATTGTGACATCACTGCCCAGATACAGTTGACAGAAAAGGAAACATCACTCAGAGTTTAAATGATCATCATGCTGGAAACCCACTATTCTCCAATTGAAAATTTGGCCAAAGAAGGGGGATAAAGAGGGTTTGGTCATTTCCTTTGAAAGCTTTCCAGAAGACAAGGAAATGAAGCTAAATGACCAGTTTTAAAAGACTTTCTGTCCAGAGCACTGAACTTCACTAGATATGTGTGTGTCTCTCTGTCTCCTCCCGCACTACTGCGGGATACAGAAGATACAATTCCAAAAGTCAGGAGCACTCCAGCCACAGTTAGATCGAGAAACTTGCAGGATTCAAAGTTTTTCAAAGCACAAAATAGCTTTATTGCAAAGTAGATCCAGTCACCAAAAGAAAGCAGGTATGCCTCAGTGCTTCGTCCGTTTAGCACAGGCTTTATCAGGAGGTCAGCGCTGAAGTGTACCTGCTTTCATTTGGTGACTGTATCTACTTTGCAATAAAGCCATTTTTTGCTTTGAAAAACTTTGAATCCTGCAAGTTTCTCAATCTAATTGTGTCTGGAGTGCTCCTGACTTTTGGAATTGTATTACTACTGGGGCTGCCTACCTCTTTTGGAGCACCCCCGATTATCTCCGGCACTTTTGGAGACGCTGTTATTGGGACACAGAAGATGACTGCAGAGCACTGATGTAGACATTGGAATGCACTGCTGAGAGATGCAAACAGAAAGCACTCAGTTTCGTTCGCTGCAATGTTTGCCATGACATCTACAGTGGAAAACCAGCAAGGGAAATGACACATAGAGAGACAAAGAGAGAGAGACACACACAGAACATGACTGCAGATCACTGATGTGGACTGGGTCCACAGACTTGAACTTCACTGTCTCTCTCTCTCTCTCTCTCTCTCTCCCTGGACCACTGCAGAACACAGCAAAGGACTGCAGAGCACTGATGCTGCGGGACATCATGGGCAACTTAATACCTCTCTCGCTCCCTGCCATGCCCGACCCCTGCTGCCTTTGTCTCTCTGTGTCTCCCTTCCTCTCTCCCTCTCTCTCTCTCTCTCTCTCTCTCTCTCTCTCCTCATGCAGGGTGAAACATAACACAGAGACAAGACAACATAACAAATATACACTTGTGGGTAGCGGAATGGGGAATGAAGGTGCTGTGCCTCACTTGCTCCCTACACACAGAAAGACACGCTCCGGCGGGGAGGGGGGGCCCAATTGTGCTTTGCTGCTGTCAAGCCTGCATTCACAGACACAGCAGGGAAAGGAGAAGTTTTTGGACAGAGAGTGAGAGAGAGAGAGAGGGGAGAACACACACTGTGACTGACACATTGTCATTTACATTCACTGTCCGTGTCTGCTGCAGCACATTGCTCTACCTGTGCCTCTCTCTCTCTCTCTCTGTCTCGCTCTCTGTCTCTCTCTCTCCCTCTCTCTCTCTTGCCTTTCTCTGTCTCTCTCCCCAGTGGACCACATTGACACTACCATGACCACTTTCAAATCCCTGTCCTGGTCTTAACCCCGGCCAAACATACAGAAAGACAACAGGTTATTGCTAACAGGGGACAGGAGTCAAAGGCTCAGAACTGTATGGAAGTCATGCTTCAAGCTTATATTTGCTGCTGTTAGAGACACTGACTATTATGGACTTCTGCTTTCAAAATAGCAAGGGGATTTTGGTGCTGATCTGGAGGCGGGTACCAGCGGGAAGTAGCGAGTGCCTTCAGTTAAAGCTGCATCGCACTGCATTTAAAATGCCCAACTGGGCTCTATAGTGAAACTGCAGCTTTTACCAAATCCTGTTTTACTCGTTATCGCTTGCTGTCTATCCCTAAGAATGTAAAAAAAATAGTGTAGTGTGAGTGGAGGTGACTGTGGAGTAAGTCTGGCATGTTGTTCGTTCAGAAAGAATGCAAGGAATGCAGGAGTCCTTTTTGAAAGCAATAGGACTGCAGGTCTCTTCCCACTACAGCCCTAAAAATGAGAGCTGACTGTGTTTCCTGGGCAGCGTAACCTGGATATTGCTGCTCTCGTTTGGCAAAAATAAAAAGTTGTTGAACTGAATTTAAAGGTGGTAAGCCATTTTTGAAAGAGTGCTGATTGTTACGGCTATGGTGGTTGTAATTTGGATTTGTACTTAATTACCCCAGTAGGTGCACCCTGAGAAGCTTGTGTCTAAAAAAGTGACAATTTAGACCCACTGCCCATTGTGTCTTTGTTATTTATTTATTTGTCTGAGAACTGGTGATCGAGGAAAGAGGCACACTGAGCCAAGGCTCATTTCTAGGTGGGACCCAGGATACAGGGGTTTACGGGCACAAAGTGTCATATGAATACAACTACAAATCAGTCAAGTAGCATGAGGTACAAGGACTGCAAATGTGGCAAAAATTAAGTTACAGCTACAAGCACTTGTACCATACTTGGAGCCTTTGCTACCCTCCTCTTGGGACCCTCTGGTACACTACAGTAGGTGCTGCATCTAAATAAGGGTAGTTCAGTTTGAATATTTTAAATAAATAAGACTTCTATATTAGTTAAGTATATCTCAGAAACAGATTGAAGTTCTAGGATTTTCTGCCTTTAGGAAACACAAACTATCAAAAAAGGGGGGAGGGGGTTCTACTGTATGTCAGGTCTACACTTTCTACTAGGGAAGTTGTCCTGCCTTCTGTGGTAGACTCTACCTGTAAGTCCATATTCATGTCACTGGCCTTTGGAAGGGTGAAATCTCTCTGTATAGGGTGCATATACAATCCCCCAAATGCTGCTGTCCAAGCACTAACCTTTCTCTCTAACTGCCTCTCCCAATAGTCTTGAGGTGAACTGATATTGCTTTGGGATTTTAATCTAAACCGGCTCAGCACAAGTCATAATGGTTTCAAATCAGCCTTGGAGGATGTCTACCTTATACAACTAATCAGGGAACCCACAAGATTAAACTGCAAATCGGGGAATCACACACTCCTAGACTGGGTCCTTGTCACCAAAACTGAAAGAATTGAAGAAGCAGGGATTTAATCTGACTCCCTTAATGATCATTTGTATATAGAAAAATAATTCTTCCAATACCCCAACAAAACTCATAAAAACCAGAGACCTCTTCCAGTTTGTTGTGACTTCTTTCCTCTATAGCCTAACAGGAAGCAACTGGAGACCAGAAAAGATCTCCCTGATGTGGCGCGTATCCTGGATTATTTTATCAATAACTTCAATTGTGTGGTCAACAAGCATACCCCAATAAAGCAGCATATAGCTGAAGGTCACTGCGCTACTTGGTTGAGCAGTGACCTCCACAAGTCCATGAACCAATGAGACAAGGTCTGGGGCAAATTTAAGAAATCTGGCCTGTCATCTGATTGGAATACTTATAGAAGCCTCTGATTGGAATACTCATAGAAGCCTGAGAAATGCCTGTAAAACTAAAGGCATTAAGAAAATTTATCTAAAATCTAAAATCCCTCCAGAGTAAGGATCTATCTGACCCCAATGATTTCTGGACCAAAATAAACTGCCTTTTAAAAGTGTGGTCCAATATATTGTTGCATGAGATTGTAGTCAATGGACAAGCCCTATCTGACCCTAAATCCACAGTGACTAAATTCAATAAGTTCTTCACAGATCTGGAATGTTTCAAAATCCACTTAGGAGCTACCCTAATAGTTCCCAGCTTATTTGCCAGCCACCAATACCTAGACATCAACCCTGATTCCATTTCAGACTGGTGACCAGGAAAGAAGTTCTCACGTAGCTTAGATTCGTAAAAAGTGATGGTTTGCCTGGCTAGGATAATTTGGAACCAAAATTCCTAAAAATAGCGGCCCCCATCATTGCCATTCCCCTGAAGCATCTTATTAATAAATCTCTTCTTTTAGGGATGGTCCCTGAAAAATGAAAAGTGGCAGTAGAGGTTCCAGTCCAGAAAGGTGAGCAGAAAGGACTGATACAGAATTACAGGTCAACCTCTTGTCTCTGCATCCTTGCTAAGGTGCAGGAGAAACTGTTGTATGACCAATTACAGGCCTATCTGAAGTATATTTAAGCAATAATGCACAACAGGGCATGTGTTGTTGTGGGATATACACTGTCTTGTGTGGTGTGTCACGAGGCACAGCTGAGTAACTTTAACTACACAAGAAGTATATAAATCTCACTACTACATGTTGTGCTCTGCAGTGCATCATTGTGATTATAAAATGAATCTTTTATTAAAAATTAAAATGAAAATGAATTAGGTTCAAAGAAAGTGAACATTTGATTACTGGGATTATTACTGGTTGTCTGTTGCAGGATTTACACACAGTCATGTGGCATGTTTTGACCAATGAGGTTACAGTATTTTCGAGACCCATTTTATAATAACTCCTTTACAACAGTCCTGCATGGGTTTTGCAAAAATCCTGGTACCAATACTGCACTGGTGCATGTGACCTCTGACATATTAAATGCTTTGGAAAATAACTTGGTTATGGGTGCAGTCTTTGTCAGTCTTACCAAGGCATTTGACTTAGTCTTTGGCAGAGAACACTGGGAGGAAGGAGTGCTGTGTCACTGGACTTCTCTACTGAGACTAAAGAAGTAGAACTCTTCTACTGGGACCTTCAATTTAGGGTAAAAATACACACAAAAAAAGTTAGTATGTTTGTCTGAGTTAGCTGAAGTGAATGGTTATTTGAGCAGTTGTCTCAGATAACTGAGCAGTTATCTAGGTGTAAATCTCAGGTGGCTGAAGGGGATTGTTATCTGTGTAATTTAACTACATGTAGAAAGATCTGTTAAGTAGGGAGAGTAGCTTAGCTAGAAGGAAGCTAGATTTAAACACTGCCCTAGATAGATTATGCCAGAGGCTTGGCAGAGAACACCAGGAGGAAGGAGTGCTGTGTGACTGGACTTCTCTACTGGGACTATATTGCCCTCCTTACCTCCCCTCCTCATCACCCTCCCACCCAAAGTTAGTTCTACTTTTATAGGCACAGGATTTGACTGATAACAGGAACTTCCTGTTTGGGAGCAGGAAGTGAGTGATCACAGAGCCACCAAAGACTCACCATCCTAGAAGGGCAAGAGTAGCTCTCTGGATCCCTAGCTGCTGGATATCTGCCTCTAAGCAAGTAAGGGGTCTACTGAGAAATATAGGATCTTCTTGTCTCAGAACAGGATGATCAGGAGCTTAAAGGGCATAGAGGCTGTAAGTAAGTAGGGAGAGAAGGAAAAAAAACAGAGGAAAGAGTAAGGATTCCAAACAACAGTGAAGGGGCCAGAAGTAAGACATGATGGAAGTGGTGCAGTGCAGTGGCTGTGGAGCAGCAGTCTTCTGGGAGACATTCTGGAGGATGCGGTGTTGTCCCATCTACAGGCACCTCTCTGGGCTGAGGGAGGAGGTTGCTCATCTCCAGGCTGAGTTGGCCAGGATTTGTGGGACCTCCTCTTCCATCCAGGGACCACCAAGGCCACTGCCATTGCCTCAGAGGTTGCCAGGAAGGAGGAGCAGTTGGACCACAGTGGGCTCAGGGAGGGTGAGAGTGGTGGAACAGAGGTGCATCCCTCCAGTTGTACCTCTCCACAATTCCTATGCCATTCTGGCAAAGTGTGGTTCCTCTATGGAGACCGCAGTGGAGACCAAGGAGGATGCTTGGAACCTCCACAAGGGAGACCCACAGGAGGGTGGCATGGGACCCCAAAGGGGAAGGAAACAACTCCTGGTGGGGGACTCCATTGTTAGGAAGGTAGAACTGGGGGAAGAAGAGGAGAGGGAGGTAAGGTGCCTGCCTGGCACCATGACTTGGAGCAACAGGGAGTGAATCCTTAGGATAGCCAGAGCAGCTGCACAAGGGAGGGAGCTAGATGTCATTGTCCACCTAGGGACAAATGACCTGGCTAAGAAAGGGATTAGAGCAGTGCAGGAATAGTTTGTGCAGTTGGGGAGGGGCCTTAGACAAGTAGCACAAACAGTAACCTTCTCAGAGGTGCTGCCTGTCTATGACATAGGTGAGGCTAGGGTGCTCCACACCATGGGATTCAATCAGTGGTTGAAAAACTGGTGCAGAGCTCAGAGATTTGGCTTCATTGGGGACTGGGGGTCCTCCTGGAGTGATGCAGGCCTATACTGGCATGATGGGCTGCATCTGTCCAGGAGGGGAACCAGGATCCTAGGTGATAGGTTTAAATGCTTCATTTGCAAGCATTTAAAATAGCCAAGATGGGAGGCACTGGAAATGAGCAGAGAAATCCAAGGACCCCACACAAAAAGGGTAGTAAGTGAGGTAAACACCAAGATAGAGATGTTGATAGGGAAAAGGGCAGGGGTAAAGGGAGAAAGTGACAAAGGCAATAAGGACAGGAATGGGGCAAAAAAGAGTAAGGCCATCAGGAAATGGAGGGTAATGAGTACCAGTGCCCACAGTCTGGGCAACAAGCTCCCTGAACTGGTGGCCTTGATGGAAGAGGGATGTCAGGATATCCTAGCAGTCACAGAAACATGGTACACAGAGAACCATGATTGGGATGTTAACATACCAAGGTACATAACCTACAGGACAGACAGGGAGGGGAGGGGAGAAGAGGGGGAGGAGTAGCTCTCTATGTAAAGGAAGGGATAAAAGCAACTGAACAAAAGAGTAATCAGGGAAGAGAGGAGGCACTGTGGGTCACCTTAGAGACTGGAAATGGCACCACAATCCTCACAGGGGGTTGTATACAGACCCCCATGTCAGGGGGATGGACTGGACAAGGATATGATAGAAGGCATTCTTAGGATGGCAGAGAAAGGGGAGATACTGTTGATGGGATACCTGAATATGCCAGATGTTAACTGGAGCACATTTGCTGCAGCCACATCCAAGAGCAGGGCCATTCTTGGTGCCCTACAGGGGGCATGCCTCAGACAGTTAGTTTCGGAACCCACTCATGAGGGAGCAATCTTAAACCTCATACTCTCAAATGGGGACAGTGAAAGGATCTCAGATCTAGATGTGGGTTGCCATCTGGGAACAAGTGACCATCAAACAGTGTGGTTCATGATAAACTCAGCTACAGAGTCAAGCCATACAAAAGTGAGAGTACTGGACTTCAGAAGGGCTGACTTTGGCAAGATTGGAGAGTGCCTTAGAAAAGCACTAGCAAGCAGGCTAGAGTGAGGGGTGGAGCAACAATGGGGAAACATCAAAACTGCAATCACAGAGGCAACAAGCCTTTGTGTGAAGCAAATAAACAAATCAAAACAAAAGAAAAAGCCACTATGGTTCTCAAAATAGGTGGTGGGGAAAGTCAGGGAGAAAAAGATAACATTCAGGAAGTATAAGGAAACACAGAAGGAGCAGACGAGACAGCTGTACCACTTAAGGCAGAAGGAAGCAGGGAGGGAAGTCAGAATAGCAAAGGCCCAAACTGAGGAAAAGATAGACAACTCGGTTAAGAAGAGGGATAAAACCTTTTATAGGTACATCAGGGAATGTAGAAAGACAAAGAGAGGGATAGTGAGGCTGAATAGAATGGATGGTGGGTGGGCAGACAGGGACAGTGAAAAAGCAGGGATACTGAACAAATATTTCTGCTCAGTATTCACAAAAGAGGAGGAAGGGGAGGTGCCTAATCCAATTAACAGAAGCACTCTTGATAGGGGGGGTCGATCCCAGTCCTTTCACAGAAGAAAGGGTTCTGAAAGAACTCCTAAAACTGAAGGTGGACAAAGCAATGGGGCCTGATGGAATTCACCCCAGAATTCTAAAATAATTAAGGGGAGAACTAGTGAAACCACTGACTACCACTTTTAACAAATAATGGGAGGATGGTGTGGTACCTAAGGACTGGAGGAAGGCAGATGTGATTCCCCTTCACAAAAGTGGGACCAAGACAGAGGCAGGAAACTACAGAACTGTCAATTTGACCTCTGTGGTAGAGAAAGTGATGGAACCACTTCTGAAGGAAAGAATTGTTGAATACATAGAGGCCAGCAGGGCACAGGACCCAAGGCAGCATGGATTCACAGCAGGAAGGTCAGGTCTGATGAATATAATAGATTTCTTTGACTTGGTGACCAAAGTAGTGGACTAGGCAGGGGCTATGGACATGGCCTACCTAGACTTTAGCAAGGCATTTGACACAGTCCCACACAAAAGATTAATTGTCAAATTAACCAGCCTGGGAGTGTGTCCCAGGGTAGTAGCCTGGGTAAAACATTGGCTGTACAACAGAACTCAGAAGGTAATTGTAAATGGAGTCCACTTTGAAGAAAGAGGGGTTACTAGTGGGGTACCCCAGGGTTCAGTACTGGATCCAGTCCTTTTTAATGTCTTTATAAGTGACATTGCAGAGGGACTGGAAGGAAAAGTATGCCTCTTTGCAGATGACACAAAGATCTGCAACAGGGTTGATACACAAGGAGGCGTGGAAAGGATGAGAAGGGACTTGACAAGGTTGGAGGAATGGTCAGAAGTATGGCAGCTAGGATTCAATGCAAAGAAGTGCAAAATAATGCACCTGGGAAACAAAAACCCGGGGAAGATTACACAATGGGGGTGGTAGTAACAACAACAAAAATGGAAAGGGACCTGGGGGTAATCATATCAGATGACCTTAAGGTTAGCAAGCAATGTGAAAAGGCAGTAGGGAGGGCTGGGGGTATACTGGGATGTATAGGGAGAGGCATCACCAGCAGAAAACAGGAAGTAGTTATCCCTCTGTACAGACAGTTGGTGAGACCCCATCTGGAGTACTGGATCATCAGATACTTCTTTCTAGTTTGAAGGATATTGGACTTTCAGGTAGTGCCCTTAAGTGGTTCTCTTCTTATTTAGAAGGTAGGATGCAGTCAACGGTTGTTAATAAGATTGTATCATCGCTGTTGCCGGTGGTTTGAGGGGTCCCTCAGGGATCAGTGCTTGGACCCTTGCTTTTTTTGATCTATCTTAGAGAGCTGGGATGCCATGTGAATAATATGGCTTATCAATTGTATGCAGATGATACTATAATTTACACTTCTGCTTCTTCTGTGGAAGAGATCCAATCAAATTTACAGTTAAGTTTTGATAGATTATATGGTTATTTGACACAATGGAAACTTAAAATGAATGTAAGTAAGACAAAATGTATGATATTTGGTTCTAATGCGAAACTTAGAATTTCTACCAAATTGACAGTGTTAGATCCTGAGGGGACAGAATTGGATCAAGTGATGACTTATAAGTACTTGGGTTTTTGGATGGATCCCTTGGCTACTGGTAATTCACATATAGATGAGTTAGTTAAATTAGTGGGTATAAGGGTGGGATTATTACATCGAAATAAAAATTGTTTGGGTGGATATATGATAAAGAAAATTGTTGAATCACAGACTTTTCCTCTTTTTGACTATGGTGATACACTTTATGATTATTCTCAGTCTGGTAGATTGTACAGATTGGATGTACTGTATAATCACCTTGCGAGACTGATCTTACAGTGTCCCAGGGATACCCATCATTGCTTAATGTACAATAGATTAGGATGGACTTCGTTATCAGAGAGAAGACAGTTACATAAATATCTTTTGGCCTTTAAAAGTATTACTACGATAATGCCAGAATTTTTGGCTGAAGGATTAGAAGTTAGCGAAGTTAAGTCTTCATTAAGGAATGCAAATTATCGAGAGCTGGTTATACCTAGATCAAAAACTAAGCATTCTGATTTCTTTTTTAGTCAGTCCCTAGATTTTGGAATATGATTCCTGTAAAATTTCGACTGCATAATCGAAAAATACCATCGCGAAAAGCTGTTAAAACCTGGTATTTGGAATCACTTTTTGGACAAAAGAAGGTATGTTGTGGTTAAATAGTTATTTATTGTTATTGTATGTTAATGTATGTCTGTATTCTTTTGTATTTTTCATAATTGTTATAACTATAATTTTGTATAACCAAGGGCCACCATTTTAAATGAGTTTTACTCAATGGTCTAACCCATTTAATAAAAATGAATGAATGAATCCAGTTCTGGAAACCACATAACCACAAGGACATAGACAGGATAGAGGCAGTCCAGAGGAGGGCAACTAAAATGGTGCAGGGTCTGCAAGACAAGCCTTGAGAGGAGAGACTAAAGGAGCTTAATATGTATACCCTTGAGGAAAGGAGGGAGAGGGGGGACATGATATAAACTTTTAAGTACCTCAGTGGAATCAACAAAGTCCAAGAAGGTAGTATCTTTCAGAAAAAGAGATGTGCAAGAACAAGGGGACACAATTTAAAGATAGAGGGGGGCAGTTCAGGGGCAATGTGAGGAAGTATTTTTTCACAGAGAGGGTGGTGGACTCATGGAACAGCCTTTCTGAGGAGGTTGTGGGGTCTAAAACTGTGGGATAAATCAAGAATACATGGGACAGACATAAGGCAAGTGGGGGGTAAGAAGAAATAGGCTGTTGGTTAACTAGGATCTGCAGCTTATCTTGTAGGTATGGAAATGGGCAGACTAGGTGGGCCAAGCGGTCCTTATCTGCCATCAAAGTCTATGTCTCTCTGTTTCAGAACCCCTCTCCTGGCTAAACTAAAGTCACTTGTGTTGGATGATCTTTTCTGCTGCTGGTTTTGCAACTTCCTGAGGTGTAAGGTAGCATGTTGATTTCTCAGATTGTTAGGCTATAACAGATGGAGTTCTGGATGGTGCTATCCTTGGTCCCCTTCTGTTTTCCCTGTTTATCAACAACATGCCCAGTATCTGCAAAGGAGTCTTGTTACAACTCAATGTCAATGATGATATCCTATAGGTACTCTACTGATATTGCATGGATTAACAGCAACCTGGAGAAGGACTTCCAACTACTTGAAACCTGGTTCTTGTCAAACAAACTTGTCCTTAATGTGAAAAAGATCAAAGCTATGCCCTTTGGACATAGTAGGCTAGGCTCTGAGAGACACCACTTACTAAGGTTGTCCACCACTGGTGGCACTCACCATGAAGTGGTGTGGTCACTGGAATATCTTAGTGTCTTACTTGACCAAGACATGGCATTTGGCCCCAAGTGAATGCTGCAGTCAGAATGCTTCATCAGAAACTGGGCCTCCTTTACCAGCTTTTGCCCTACCTCTCAGAGGAGGCTCACCTTGCCATTGCAGACAGCATCTTAATGCTTATACTTTTTTATGGTGCCCTTGTCCTGCAGGCAATGTGAGACTTAGACCAAAGTGGGCTCAAAACCCTGTGTTACAAAATGTGTCAATTTATGGCTGGTGTCCCCCCTAGGGACGTCATTGTGGCATGCTTGCAACTCTTGGATGGCCCTCATTGGAAGCAAGGTGGCAATACCTATTGTACTGTAGTATCTTTAAGCTTGCTAAGCTTTCTACACTCCTAGTCTTGTGTGCATACTAAGGTTTAAGCAGCATGTGTGGTCCCTATACTGTGCTGCTAGCCCTTTACTGGAAATCTCTAGGGTACCGTCTGGATCTGGAAGGAGATCCTTGTCATTTGGTGCCCTTCCCTATGGAATTCACTCCTCTGTGAGATTTGAAACTGTTCTACCCTTGCACTATTTAAAAATAGACTCAAAGACTTCTCACTTGGGGTGAACTAGTACGTATACAGTTATGTGGGTAATGCAATTAGGGCGTCGCAAGTAGAGTCATGTTAAAAGGGCATGAGTGACAGGGGCATTCTGGATTTCACAGTGCCCTGCACTCACAAAAGTTTTTGTTGCTGACACTGTTCTCCTCCAGTCTACTCATGCCCAGACCCGGAGGACGTTATATATAGTGTTGGGGGGGGTTGGGAGCCAGCCCCCAACAAAAACCAACTGTTCTACCCTGCTGTCCCTTGCCACTCTACTTGGATTGTGGCAGAATGTATGGAAGTGGAAGCTGCAGGCAAAATGTTTCTGGTACCCTAATTTACAGCAACCAGATTCATGTCACTGCAACACTGGAGAACCAAACCAGTACAGGTGCAGAAGGTGACGTATCACTTACTTGGCAATATAATAATCTTGAAACTGACCCTGGTGGTATAACCTTCCTAATGGAGGGTAGCTTTTATTTTATTCTTGCAGTACTTGTTTATGATGTTTCATTGCTCTACCTGTGATTCTGTTACTTGGTACTGAATGTTTACACCATTCGTACACAAATTGTAACTAACTTACTTTCTCTGTGTGTAGCCCTTTTTTATTTCTCTCTCTTATTGTATAATAACTGATTTGTATTTTTTTACATAGGCATACCTGGTTATAATTCTGTCATTATAACCAGCTGGTTATAACAACATTCACGAGCCATGTTTGCCAACAGTAGCACACAGCACTAACAGTATCAGCTCACATACCTGACTAAAAAGCTGTTCAGGCAAATGCGTCGGCATCTCGCACTAGCGCTTCTCTGTTCTTGAACTGAAGAAAAATATCCTGCTCCACACAAGTAACTTATCACCAATCCCTAAACCATACTAAAGTCTAATTTTCTCCACAGGTACTGCAAGAGCTGCAAACAAAATGACCATCGCAATGGAAAGAACAAAACCAAAATGAAAAAAAAAAAGACTTCAAATTAATGTTAAAACATTCATACTAACACAACCTTGCCATAGATAGTAACTGTAAAACATGCGTTCACTGCCATGTCATTTTTTTTTTCCAGTCACGGAGCACATTCCCGAGCTGGACAAACCCACATACAATGTGAGTAAGCTTACAATTAAGTTGCACAGGTAAAAAAATACAAACCAGTTATTATACAAAATAAAACATGGGTAGCCAGCTTAAAACTCAGATTTTACAACCCCCCTCATGGTGGGATATCTTTATAAACCCCTCGAGCTTCTCTCTCAGGGTTTATCTGACATCTCACCCCTTGGGGGGTTGTAAAATCCTCTTTATAACTGGCTATCCATTCATTATTCTCTATATAACCTTGTCCTGCACTGTTATCATTATGAAAAGTTGTATTCAACAGTATGTAACTATTGCTGGGTTGCCCCTGAAATAAGGACTTGTATGTCTCATTGGGCCTACCCAGTAATCAAAATTCAAATAACTAAATAAATCATGAGGAACTGCTGTACAGGGTCAGTGAGTAAGGGGGATACACAACAGTGGATCCAGAGCTGGGGCAGATCTAAATAGGCAATATGCAGAGTGGAGAAGGCTGATGAATGGAGTCACTCAAGTATCGGTACTAGATCTGCTCCTATAGAAAAAGGCACCAGCTGTAAATGTGTTAATTTTGCAAATGGCATCAATCTAGTCAACAAAATTAGCACATAAATGGAAGATGAAGGACTACTCATTAATTTGGGCATACTAGGAAGTTTGGTAAACCAGTGGCAACAGGCAAATATTTTTCAGTTTTCATAAATGGAATGAAATGTACCTACATGCTAGAAAAATGTTTGAAACTATGTAGTACTTGATTGGAGACAAAATATTTTGCAATATTAGCACCCAGCTCACTGTGCAGTAGCAGTAAAAAAAGGCAAGTCCAATTCTGAGGGGCATGAAGAGTTAAATACAGCAAACAAAGCAGTCCTTCTTTACAGTGAACACTTCTGGAACCAGCCAGTTTGTACACTATAGTTAGGATTCAGTATAGTGAGGTGTTAATATGCCTACGTTGACAAAAACTGGAGCCATCACAGGTGTTCACTATAAAACAATTTATTATACAGGGGTTGACTATAGCAAAGAAGGACTAGAAACAATGCAGATACTTTCATAAGGTGTGATAGTTTTAGGGGTACTGTCTCGCATACAGTATACTGTATTTATGGAATGTCCAAAAGACAAAGATCAAATTTGATAAAACTGTAACCAGTATAAGGGTCCACTAGATTTAAGATGTTGTTTTAACCTTGAGGCTTACCTACTAGAGGCTGCAGATGAAATAAGATGTGGGACAATCAAGTATCAGTTTTGTATGCTTTGAATTCCACATGACAGTAAAAAAATGTATTCCTGGGCAAAATTTAAAGCCTGCTGATAAAACGTTTTATGAATCGTAAAATATTGAGGAACATTTTGCCTTATGTTGTGGAATCCTGGCATGACTTGCATTGTGGATTGATTTGGTCTAACCCCAGAATTAATTTTCATGGAACTGTTTTCTTCTATCATCTAGTAAATAAAACACTGGTGTAATTGGGACTCTGTGACTAGGAGGCAGAGGCAGAGACACTCTTGTAACTAGGAGAAGGAACTGAAGTAACTGTGGCGTGGCACTGCTGTAACTGACACACTGGTGTAACTGGGAGTAGATACTGGTGTAACAGAGATGAGACATTGGCATAACTGGAAGGAGAGTGGGATACACTGTTATAACTGACTGGGTCAGGAAACACCATTACAACTGGGAGGATACATCACTGTAACTTAAGAGGTGCTGCCACAACCCTACCCAGTCTGAACAGCATTACATTTATAGCACTGCTCAGAAGAGTGTGGTCTACACAACGCTTCCATAGACAACGATGGGGAAATAACAGTGCTATGTAGTGGACGCTCCCCAGGTTGCTGTCCATGGTGCTACAGGATGGCACAGGAAATCAGAAGACTGGCCGAGTTGCTGCCATGGTGTGGCGCACTAAGCCATAAGCAGCTCAGCCAGAATGGTGGTGGAGACCATGGTTCTAATCCTGGTCTCCGACATTTTATCCCCCCTCCCCCGAGATCCAACTCTGACTCGAATACAGTTTTTCTGGTAGCGATCGCAAACCAGATTTGCGATTGCTACCAGTGGCACTGTGTTTGTGTTTGGCATTTCTTCCTGCTGCTTTTGTGATCAGTGCTGTTTGGATGGCACTGTTATTGATAGCACTGTCCATACAGTCAGTATTCTGGCCTAGTGCTGCCACAACATAGCAGAGACACAGCTGTAATTGGAGAGACACTGATGAAACTGACAGATGACACTATTGTAACTAGATAAACATTGAGATGTTGCTGTAACTGGGAGGAAAGAGGCACTGGTAGAAATGGAAGCAGAGAGTGGTATAACTGGGAGGAAGCAATAACTGCTTTGAAACTCAGATGTACTGCAAATGGGAGAAAGCACTGCTGTAACATAGACACACTGGATGGGAGGAGACAGTGGTGTTACTGGTAGCAGACATTTCTATAACAGGCAAGAGACTACTACAATGGAGACACTAGCATAAGCTGGAGGTGACATTTGTATAACTGGTAACAGATACTGCTGAAGTAAGGAAGAGATTTCTATACTAAGACACTGGTGTAACCAGAAGCAGATAGTGGTATAACTGTCTTGAAACACTGGCATAGCTGCTGTGGTGAGAAACTGATGCAACTGGTAGGACAGTGGGGGACATAACTTCAATTGATATACTGGCAATACTGGGAGGAGATACTGGCATAGCTGGGAGGAGGCTCTGCCATGAAAGGGTGGTTGTCCCTTCCTCTGATAGAGGGAGGACTCTAGCCAAAGTCACACAGCATAAGCATTAAATTCACACTGCAGAACCATTTCTATACACACATAACTTACCTACTAAACCAGTGAATTTAAAAGACTATGTCTGTGGCCCAGTGGGGCATTAGACTACTTGTTGCACCCCTTTAAAGCATTATTTAGTAAGCATGATCCACCTTCCTCTGGACACACATTTGTTCAGGCTTTGCCATGCTTCCCACCTCCTCTGGTTGCTTCATCTCTCTCCTTATGAGAAATAAGTACTATATATTTGTTTATTTTTTTTTAACTTTATGTTTCCTCCTGCACTGCTTGCTAGGACCTCCTCCAGTCATCTCCAAGCACCTGATCATGCCCCACAGAGATCCTCCCTGGCCTGTGACCCTGGGCACCCTGGTCCACCCATGACTCACCTTCTTGGGTAACCCCTCAGCTTGCACTCCCTCAGGTGGGACTACCTTCAGCTCATCAGCACTCCTGTACAAGTATCCAATTCCCCAGCAGGTGGAGGTGAAGGCTAGAGGGATGGCTGGGTCAAAGAAGACAGGATCTGGTTGTGGGCATTGTGGCAGGGAGCAGTGTCACTTGCCCAGTCAGCAGGGTTATCCACTTTATGTGGATTTCTCCCAATGGAAGCGGACATACAATGATGTCCTGGAATGTCACACACGCTCCCATGCATGATGTGACAACACCTGCTGCATCCCACCAATCCTTATGTTTACTGCGAGCTCCAGGCTCAGTATCCCCAGGCTGCTGTCAGGAGGAGCATTGTTGCCAGAGCCCTGCACCCACCCACCCAGAGGATGTGAGTTGTCCATTTGTTATGCTCTCAAGCATCCTTCCCTAGCTGACCCTCTGAAGCTCTGGGTTTATTCCCAAACTGGCGCCATCGGTGCCACAAACAGTAACACCACTGCTGCACCAGCAGGCCAGCCATTACTGTACTTCTTAAGATAACTTGGGCCTGAGGTGACCTTGTCCCTACAACATCTCTATGTGTGAAATCCTCCTTAAGAGGGCTCATTTGCCATGAGACTGAGCAACAACGGTACCACAAAAGTGTAGTATTCTCCCCTGGGCAGAGAGAAGAATGGCCATGTATATTGCATGAGCATTCACTCTATGCTTCATAACATAACCATTCCTACACATACTTAAGTTGTCAACAGATCCCATGAGCAGAAATTCACAGTTTATGAGAGAACCTTTTGCTGTTAGTAGTTCCACAGGATGGTTACTGTAAAGCAGAAATTCAAGATATAACCTGCTGAACCCTTGCTAGTTTAATCAATGTAGTCATCTTACAGTGATTCTGATGAGAGGCAAATATGAATCAATAAAGTCCAGTGTGCCTCCCCACCGATACTGCCCCAAAAGACCTGAAATGGAGGTTTTGTGTATTTTTCTAACCCGTCTTTTTTGTATCATGCTTTAAACAGGGGCTCTTAGGTAACAAACATCAGCTGAGATTTGAAAAAAATCCTAACCCCCACTTCATGGTGACCCCGATTGGTCAGGTCCTGCACTATTCTATATTCATTTTCATATTTATCTCGCTGAGACAGAAGGCTGCACTTGTTGAATGTGAGTCAAGGAAGCTGGATGGAGGTCTTTGCCCATAAGCAGAATGAAACAGCAGGACCACAGCTCATATCAGTGGGGTAAATGTAAGGCGTTATACTCCACCTGTGTCTAGGGGCATTTGGTGGTATTTGTCATCCAGGGAAAGCCATTCATACATCAGCAAACTCTGTACCTCTAGCTTCTCCACCATCACTACCATGGAATTGGAACGGAGAGAATGGGAACAGCAACATCAAAGGGGCACCAGTAAAACAGGAGACCACTCACAAATCAAAATGTCCATGCCAGGAGCTGAATCAAGCAGGTTCATGTTAATTTTGTCATTAGTGTTATGTAGCATTGAAAGGCATTCTTTCCTTTACCATGACTCCCTTTTACCTTCTTCTAACAAGACTCCTCATGCCCAGGCCCTCCAAGTAAGAGGAGCACTGCTGAACAGATGGTTACAATTTGTTAGAGCCTAGCTCCCATTAGGGGGTTCACTGGGTGCTACATCTCACAAGATGGGTGCTCAGTGACACTCTCCCCATGCAGGGTGAGCCACTCTTATGGGGGGGGGAAGGGGTTAAACATGCCTACATTATATTCATGCCAGAGAGTGGCATCACAATTATTCCAGCAACCAGGTTATGGTCTATTTAATATTTTCACAACTAGTTGGTCTGTCCGTTTATGCCTGCTTCAGTTTCATGCTTATAGGTCCTAGTGACCCCTTTCCCAACAGGCTCTTGTGTAGGCTCAAACTAAGTGGAATGAAACTGACACAGACTCTTACCAGGCCCCTTCATCTGGCAATCATCAACCAATTCCAAATACCCTACGTACATTTTACCAACGTGTTCATCACTTACTCAGGTACCCTTTATGCCTTTTAGAGCTTCTTATGGAGGTGTACTCACATACTGCTGTCTCTCTTGCATCCTTTTCTGGGAGAGGATCCTCATGAACCCCCTGTGACTTCATTTAAAAGGAGGCCCACCACTACATCCTGACACCTGCTGTGCTTAATGAATGCTATGCCCCTCAGGGCAAGGTTGCTCAGCTTTCTTTCATGTTGCTGGTTTCTGAATGGCCTCTACCCACCGCAAGAGGGGAGTTCTTCTGATGATGTTCATCTGGAACTCAAGCACTCTTTACGCTTCTAACCCTGGACTCAGCTAGCCCCTTCATTTTGTAGTTCAACAGGAGAAGGGCAGAACAATGGATATGTATGCCTGGGCTTCTAGCTGACTCAGCTGGGAAGCACAGACTGCAAACATCCAGACACCCCGTCTCCTAACTGAGACCCAGTAGGAAGCAACTCTCAGGGTTTGGCTTAACCCTTTGCATGCTTTCTAGTAAAAACAGGACACATGCTTTCTATCACCCTGCAGTCAGCTAGAAAGAAGAGAGAGACTGGTCACATAAATATAAAATAATAGAATAGTGTAAGACATGACAGAGGGTGTGACTCTGAAGAGGTGGTTTTGGCTTTTCTGCAATTGCAGTCATTTCAAAGTATAGAAATATGTTTCTATTCTAGTCACTGCAGCAAAGAAGTGTATCACTAGAACATGGTTTACAAAATCCATCCAAACATGAAGGAATGGTAGGGCATAGTCAGTAACATTCATTTGATGGAAATATGGGTACGCATAAGAGTACAGAAAGATGTTTTCATGATAAATGGATATTGCAAGAGAAATTGGTCATCCTAAGGATAACTAGAAAAGGGTGTGGTTCTCCTTAACAGAATACCACTAGTATCTTACACTACAAAGGCCAATAATATATCAATTGATCAGTCAATTACATTTTTATTTACTGAATAAAGGACCAATATTGCAAACATCTCTATGTGTTGTGTATCATGTGTTGCCTATCACTATGGAGCAGTTAGATAACTGCTTTGCCAATACATTTAAAGGTGGCTGCCTCACTTTTAACTAAATAATGATATAGTTAAATGTGTACTGATGTAAATAGATGTGTATTAAAGTGTATCGGCAAGAACATAACCATATCAACCTGACTCCAGGCTTTTAAGCTCCTTTCACTTATGGTTCCAAAGTTAGCTCTTTCAATTAAATTCTCATTAAGAATGCCTATCCTTGAAACTGTTAGTGCTTGAAACTTCATTAGAAAGTAAAGCTCGGAGTGAGGATGATATAAATAAGTCCTCTCAAAGTACTTTCTGTGCGTTGATATTCTTTAGACATTTCACATTTTGATACTATATATTAAAATTTTTTGTTATATTGATGTGTATTAATACAAGAAAACTCTATTGGCAGGACATAAGCAGATCAACCTGACTCCAAAGATTTATTTTAAAAATAAGTTCATAGCAATTAAATTTCCAAAGTTATCATTTTTTTTAAACTCTTATTTTATAAGTACAGAAAAAGGCAATATATCAAAAGGCGTGACTTAAATGACAAGCTACCACAAATTACATACAGCATTGGCAGTTCCACCAATTATGTCAAGCTTCTGTATGCATTCACAAAAAAGGAAAGGTAGGGTAGCTGGGTCAGAAGTGAGTGATGCATTTAGTTTAGGTGGTCTGGGAACAAAAGCGGGGTCCTCCTGGGATATATAGAATACCCATGGGCCTGGATATTCAGAAGGGTTGTGCCATGCGCAACAGGGATGCACCAGCGCAAGTACAGAAGTGTGCCATTGTGCGATATTCAGTGGTAGGCAGCTGCACAGTGCAATAAGCAATGTGCCAGAGCACAATAGTAATGAATGCATGCGCAACCATAGGGGGCGAAACCAGGAATAACATGCGCAGTGCGATATTCAACAGCATGTGCCGTGTGCAACAGGGGAGCAAGCGGAAGTTGGGCGACAGCAGAAATGATCCAAAATAAAAGGGAGCAAGAGAGGGGCACAAGAACACAAAAGGAAAGCCACAGGTGGGAGCGTGGTGACAGACAGCCAGGGTGGTACAGAAGGTAGCAGTGTGCAGGACTGGGCAGGAGCAGGACAGGGCCCATCAGAACTGAGACATAGACAGGGTAGGAGTGGGTGAGCCTCTGCCACTGTGCAGCAAAGGCTGTGGAGTGCCACAGTGGACTGAGGGCAGTGGCAGGAGGCAGGACAGCCACAGCCAAAGGCCGGAGGTGTACCCGGTGCAAGGGAAGCATCAGGAACGGACAGTGAGGGGAACGGGACATCAGCTGCCGGGGGGGGGGACACCAGCAAGGGACATGGCCAGCACCACCTTCCAGATAGAGGCGGTAATGAGGGGTGTGAGAAGGCAGGCAGCAGGGGGGCATGGCCGTGGAAGGGTCCATCAGCGGTATGCCCAGAACAGGTAGTACCGAGCCTGCACCAGCTTTGAACACTACTCTGACACAGAGATTGTGGGTGAGTACCGCCTGAATCGGGCAATCCTGAGGCAGCTCTGTGAGCTGTGCAGTGATGAGATGCAGGCACCCACACGACGAAGCCATGCTCTGTCAGTGGAGATGAAGATGACAGCTGTCATGTGCCTGCTCACCATGGACACCTTCCAGAGACCAACAGGGGACATGACAGGCATAACCCAGTCAGCCGCGTCACGCCTACTCACACAATTGCTCAGCGCACTGCTGTCACATGCTGAGGAGTACATCCATTTCCCCAGCACACAGGCGGAGTGCACAGCACACATACAGGAGTTCCACAGGGTAGCACAGTTGCCTGGCATGCTCGGGGCCATTGACTGCACCCATGTGGCCATCCGCATGCCACCTGGCCTGGAGAGAGCAGCATACATAAATCGCAAGGGGTATGCAAGCATAAACTGCCAGGTGGTGTGCGATGCCAGGGGGCGCATTACCAATGTCTGTGCCACGCACCCTGGGGGAGCACACGATGCCCTCATCTGGCACCAGTCTGCACTGTGCCACAGGTTTGAGAGTGGGGACATCCCCACTGGTCATCTAGTGGGTGAATATGCATATCACGCAGGACGACATGAGCAGACGTGGGGGGGTACATAGTCAGAGGTGCCATGGGTACCGGTCTTGTTGGCACATGGCATAGCGATGCAGACCACCATTCTAATGTCCACCCTCTACACACAGGTGACAGTGGTTACCCGCTATGTGCCACTGCCTTTGCACCACATAGCCATGTCACTGTACGGCCATGGTGGTGCTGTGTGGGACATGGGCGGTGGGTGTGTGCAGCATTCTGCATGGCTGTTGGTGCCTGGGTAGGCAGGTCATGTGGGCACGGACACTGTGGGTGGTCGCATGCCATCACAGCGGTGTGGCCCACGGCTGTATGTTGTGCACATTGGGTGGGCTGCAGGGGTCTGGCCAGTCACGCGTAATGACTCTGCTTCCTTGTCCTAGGTACACAACGCTGGACTGCACTGGAGCAGAGTGTCCAGGAGCTGCTGCAGCTGGTGAGGGCCACCCTTGAGCTGCTCCACAGGATGGAACAGGGTGGAGGACGGCATCACTGGCAGAGACACCGAGATCATAGTGGGGAGAGGGGTCGACGTTAGGCCCACTATGCCCCTGATGTGCATTCCCCCCCTGGACTAACTCTCACACCCCTTCATCCCACTCCTAGCTGTTCACCCTTGCCCCATGCCCACCCCCACCTAGTATGTGGCCCTTCCCCCCCCACATTGTAAATAGTTTTTTTTCTGTTTTGTATATTGTTCACTACTATAATACACACTTATTTGTTATGACAACTGTGGTGGTCTCTGATTTGCAGCAGGCTTGTGGTGCTTGGCTGCAGTGGTGTGCATGGTGTCGGGGGTGGTGCAGGCCTGGACATGTGTGTGTCCAGCAGGGACCCACCTATTGTGTGGGTGGGGGACTCAGTCCCTGTCTGTGGTGTGTGTGTTGTTCCCTGTGCACTGGATGCCTGTGTGCAGTGGTTCCTGGTGCATGCACTGTGTCCCTGGTGCCCCTGTCAGTATGTCCATGGCCCATGCTGCTGGCCCCCTTGCATGTCTGTGGTATACGGTCTGCTGGCATGTCATTGGGGCTGTCCATGCCAGGCACCCCTCACCAACAACCATGGCACAATGGCGGCTTGCCTCGTCGCCAGTATGGTGCACGCTTGCCTCGGTGGCACTGTGGCCTATGCTGTTGTTGTTCCCCCTCCATGCTGTCACTGGTGTCTGTTGCGGGGTCCGTGTTCTGATGTCTGTCACTTGTGCTCCGGCTGCATGCTGGTGGCGGACTGCTTCATGGTGCATGCGCAGGATGGCTGGTACACCTGTGCCATGGTGGGGTGCAGGCCGTGGGTACACAGCATCGGTGGTCGCACGCCAGCAGCGTTTGTTGCCCCGCTATTGTGTCCCTGTGTTGGGGTGCCCTTGGGTCTGGGTGGGTGTTTGTTCATGCCCTGTGTCGCATCCTGTGTGGCGCATGCCTCCATGCTCCACTGTGGGCATCTGTGCTGGCTGGTGGGACCAGTGCTGGGACAGGGTGTGTGCTTGGGTGGGTGTGCGGGGTGCTGTCCTGCTGGTGGTGGGGTCCAGGGCAGGCCTTGTCGCATGCGGGGTCCCTCGGGTACCGATGCAGGGTCAACCTTTCTGCTGTGCCACAGGGGGCCATGCAGGGCAGCATTGTGTCTGCAGTTGTTGCATCGGTGGCTGGTGCCGCCTGCTGCAGGGTGCTCACAGTGGAGCTGCCATGCATGGCTCCATGGTGCACAGGGTTGCATTGTCACAGTGGGGGTGGTGGCATGCATTCGGTGCCATTCACTGTTGGGCACTGCGCTTGAGCTGGGTATCTGGGGATTGCTGTGCTGGGTGTGCTCTGCATTGGACGGATGAGGTGGCACTGGGTGGTTGGCCATCCTTGTGTTGTGGTCACGGCTTGCCAGGGTGTGTGCTGGGGCACTGTACCCCAGCTGTGGATTCTGTGCTGGTGTTCATGGTCTGGTGGGTCATCCAGCTCACCACAGGTTGTGCAGTTCATGGGGTGTGGGGGGGGGCTGTCTGGTCTGCTGCATGCTCCTCTGTCCATGGCTTCCATGGGTGGTGCACCCCCTGCATCCTGTCCCTGTCCCTGCGCATCCCTGGTTGTGCTACTGCGCTACTACCCTGCTCCACTGCGCATCCCTGGTTGTGCTACTGTGCATCAGCCCTGCGCCACTGCACATCCCTGGTTGCGCCATGGCGCAGTTGGCGTGATATTCAGTTGTGCTGCACAAGTGCACCTTGGCCTGCGCTGTGTTTGAATATCGTGTGTGTTGCGCATGGGTACACTGCACTTGCGCCTGCTCCTGCTACTGTGCTACTTTGTGGCACAGTCTGAATATCCAGGCCCATGTCTCCAGGATAATTCAAACTTAGGAATACAACCCAGGTGGTGTGCAACCAGTCGCTCAACAAAATAAATTTAATTCACTATGTTGTGTCACTGGGCAAGTACAGGTGGAGTTGAGATATGCCACTGATGAGTGATGACCTTTTTTTGTAGCCGCAAGATAGATACAGTATATAGTTTACTACTAGCAGAGAGAATAGAGCCATCTGGTGCAATGTAAAATAAAACCAGTTGTGGGGAGAAGTCACACTCCAATCCCAATAGATACTTCAGAATGGTGCCCACCTCCCTCCAGAACTCTGATAGCACAGGATAGAACCAAAATATATGAGCAAAATTGGCACAAGTCTCCCCATGCTGGCACCAACAATTACCATAGGATATGGGTAAATATTTAGATTGTATTGAAAAAGCAAACTCAACATTTACAAATAAATTCCCCGAAGTAACGGGCCTGAGAGCATTTCATCGAGGGAACAATGGTCCCAAGTCACTTCTCTATGATATATCAATAGAGAGTTCAGCACTCCAGACCCTAAGTACAGGGTATGTGGAATCAGGCCAAAACCCCCCTTTAAAGCTTTATAAGCAAAACCTATTAAGTGGGGGTATTGCAACCCATCTAGTGCCTCAATCATCAACTTCAGCATCGGAGGTGGAGGGCTGGGCAAAAATGTACCAGGGAGGCCCCTTCTGCGTCAAAAAGTCTGAACTTGCAAGTATCTGAAATAGTTGTGATTGGGCAGATGATATAGCTGCTGTTTTCGAGCAAAAGGGACAACTCCTTGATAAACTAGAAATTGATATGGAAAGGATAACCCTATGCCACCGTTGGAATGTTAAATCAAGGTGGGACAGCAAAATATCTGCCTCCACCACCAGTAGCCGAACAAAATAGAATACCGGCGCCAGCATGGCAGAAGCCCTTATTGAATACCAGCTACATAAAATATCCCCAGTTCTGAATGAAAAGGCATAGAAACTGGGAGGAAAGGGCAAAAGTATTGTACTTATGTCAAACAGATCATTCAAAACAAATTCAATATATTTCCAGGCTGCTTCATACAAGGGATTAAGCCATTGTAAAATAATTTCAATTGTCACTGCTCTATGGTATTCTTTTAGACTAGATAAATTGAGGCCTCCTCTTTTGACTGATATTTGTAAGAGCTACCAATGAATCTGGGGGGATCTCCCAGCCCAGAAAAATCTGGATAATGTCCTATTCCAGGAGGTAAAAAAATATGACAAGGGGGTGATCGGAAGTGTTTGGAACAGATAAAGTCATTTAGGTAGAATTATCATTCAGTTGGCATCAATTCTAGAAAGAACAAGCATTTGTCAGTGCTGAAAGTTCACTGTTGGTATTGCTATTGTACATGCCTCCCATTTTTTTTCTACGTATATTACTCTGCCTTGCATTTTAAGGCATCATTCTCAACACACATTTCTTCTGTTCTTGCAGCACTGGTTTACTTCATTAGAAAAACAAGCATTTGTCAGTACTGAATGTTTGCTTGATGGTATTGGCATTGGTAGTGCAGGAGTTAGAGAGATACATAATAGGAATGACAGTGAAGTATTGAAGCAACGCCAACCCCCATCCTCACCCTAACATGCATTGGGGGTGTGTCTTTGGGTTCTCACCCTTAACACTCACGCCATTCCACCTCACCCCACCCTGCAGACACTGACCAGTGTGGCAGTGTGCCTTGAGGTCTTCGGCCCTTATGCTCACCCCATTCCATAAGGAAATAAGCTGAGATGGATGCAGTATAGGGGAATGGACTGAATGTTAGTCCTGAAGACCCCATGGCACACCTCAATGCTTGTCAGTGGCTGTAGGGTGGGGGTGGGGTGGAATAGGGTGGGCATTATGGACGATGACCCCAAGTCACACCCCCACTGCCTGTCAATCTGTACAGGGTGGGCATCACAGTTGGAAACCCTAATGCCCCAGTTGTTTATTTGTATTTTTGCTCCAAAGTTTCAATATGAGCTTTTTGAGATCCCACCTCATGAGCAGTGGCAGTATCGTTTCGTTACTCAATCCCAAAAGGCGATTTCACACAGTGAGTGTGCCATTCGGTGTCACAGGTGTGAAAACACATTTCGGGCAGGATGTAAAAAATTATAGCTGTACTATTCATGAGGAGGTGTGAAAAATGGCAATGTTGAAACTATGAAGTGAAAATATGAAAAAGTGGAGAAGTTACGAGTGTGCGTAGAAACTGTGCTATGCATGCTCTTAACACAGTCATTTTTTGGAATGTTTTCACCAAATTTTTAACATGGCCTTTTTGAGACCTCCCCTTATGAACAGTGGTACTGGAGTTTCATTAATCTGTCCCAAAAGTTGATTTTGCACAGTGACCACCTCATTCTGCACCACAGGTACAAAAACACATTTCAGGAAGGATGCAAAAAATTACAGCTGTACTGTTCATAAAGGGGTGTGAAAAAATAGCAATGTTGGAAATTTGGAATGAAAATCTTAAAAATTGATGACGTTATGAGCATGCATAGAAACCACGCAATGGACGCTCATAACACAGTCAACTTTGGGAGTTTTTTCACCAGATTTGCAACAAGAGCTTTTTGGGACCCCACCTTATCAACAGTGGCACTGTTGTTTCATTAATTGGTCCCAAAAGGTGATTCCATGCAGTGACCACAAAATCATCTTTCAGGACCGAGAAACAAAATTACAGTGACTGTGTTCATGAGGTGGGGTCCCAAGAACCCCATGTTGAAAATTTGGGACCAAAACTCCAAAACGTGGCTGAGATATCAACCTAAGTTGACCCCCCCACGCTGATTGCCATTCTAGGGCTTACCGTGATTTTCTTCAGTTTGCGGATAGCTTTTGAAGAGTGCAGAAGTGTTCCCGGTCCACAGAAGATCGCTGTTCCTGACCTCTGGAAGTAAGTATGGGTGACGGGGGTGCGGGGAGGTGGGGTACTCAGAGGGAGGTTGTGGGTTGGGGGCCGGGGCCAGTGGGAATGACGATGGACCATTTTCTTTTTTTTTCAGGTTTAAAAAAAAAGATGTTGTGGGTCTGTTTTCTTTTTTACAGGTAAACTATTTATGGATTTTGGCACACTGGGGTGGGCTCCCTGTGTGCTAGAGTAATGGGGGGGAATGAATGCTGACTTGGGGATTGGGCACCTCAAGGTCGGAGAATATTGGGGCATGGGGGGGCATATCCAACACTGAGAGTGGGCATCCTGGTGTTGGAAACAACATAGATAGTTTTTGGCACACTGGGGTGGGCTCCCAGAGTGCCACATGAAAGGCAGAGGGGGAATACATGCTGATACAGAGATTAAGCACCCCAATGTGGGCGGGGAGGATCCACTAATGTGATCGATCATGCTTAGAGTAAAAGGGCCTTCAGGCACTGAATACTCCCAGCCCATATGGAGCTTAGGCTGTGGCCTGCTCCGCACAGGTGGGAGAAAATAAGGAAATGGAGTTAGCAGGACACGGAGGAGGCAGGTGAGGAAAGTGCCTCCTCCCACCTTTCAGGAAGGGACCAGTGGGTTGGTGGGGGGGTGGAGATGTCATGATGCAAACAGCTGTTTGCTCTGTGGTGACCTGCAGATGAAAGGAAAAAGCCGCCACATAACTGGTGCAGCTTTTTCCTTTCAAATGCAGACCACTTCAGACAAAACACCATCAGGACTAGCCTGGCTGATGACTGGTGTGATACTGTCAAGCCCCTTGCAGAGCACTCTGCATTGGACAGACAGTATCACACCCCTCAAAAGTCACTATCCCAAGGAGTTCGCAGCACATGCACAAACTCAAAATTTAGTTGTAGGTGTGTCCATTTACTCAGATCCCTCTCAATCATTTGAGTCAATGGCTTGCAATTAATTAGCTCTAAATGTAATAGATTCTGGGGTAGAAAGATCCCCTAGATACTTAATTTTGATGCAATTCCAACAAGAGGGGAAATAGTTGTTTCAGTGCTTACGAAGGGGAAAAATTAAGGACCAGGACAGCTGTCTTCTGCACGTTTGTCACATACCCAGCAAGTGAGGCAAATAATTGGAGTATCTCATTTATTACCAGAATCGAGTGTTCAGGCTCAAGAAGTGTCAAAAGCACATCGTCTGCGTAAAGGGAAAGTATAAAGATATGTCCACCCAGTGGAATCCCCTCCACCCTTCATGGTCTCTATTGGCTGCTGCCAGGGGTTCAATATATAAAGCGAAAAGAAGGGGGGATAAGGGTACCCCTGGCGCATAGCTTTCATGATGGAGAACAGTTTGGACAATTGGCCATTGACTCGAACAAATGCCCTGGAGGTATTATAAATTTGCTGAAGCCAATTCATAAAATCTTCTGGGAAATCAAATTGTATAAGGGTCCTTCACAAAAATGGCCATGAAACACAGTTAAAAGCCTTGTCAGCATCTAAGCTGATCAAGGCTGCCAGAATAGACCTCTGGTTTATGTGGTCCATCAGACAGATAGTCCTTCGAATATTATTAGAAGTTTGTCTAGAACGGCTGAACCCTGATTGATAGTAGTGTATAATAGACAGCAAAATGGTTCCAACCTTATGAGCCCATATAGACATAAAGATCGTATAATCCATATTTAATATGGAAATAGATTAGCATGAAGAGGGTAACTTGGGATCTCTTACAGGCTTTAAAATAGGGGAAATAGTTGCATAGGTTCAGGAGGGAGGAGGAGGGGCCCCCCTTCTGCACCTCAAAAAAGGCAGCCGTCATTAGAGATGGCAGGGGCTTTAGAAAGGTCTTATACCATTCCAGTGGGAGGCCATCAGAGCCAGGGTACTTCAGGGTTTTACTTCCAGAAATCACAGTCTTTATTTCTTCTGGGGGGAGATAGGAGCTAGCAATAAGTCACATTGCTCTTGTGAGATAGACAGAACAGAAGTGCGATAAAGAAAATTACTAATGTAACCTACGTCCGGGGTGGTGGAGCTGTATATAGGTGAGAATAAAAAGTGCAAAAACCACACAGTGTCTCTGTTGTGGTTGAGACTATTTTTTCTTGGTTGGGAATTCGTAACTGTGTAATGCAGGAAGACACTCTATGCCCTCGCAGCTTCCGTGAAAGATTTCTGGCCCCCTTGGCCCCCCTCATAGAGGTATTTCTTTAGAAAGAATATTGCTTGGTGAACCTTTTCATCTAAAATCTTTTGCAGATCAGCCTACAAGTGGCAGATACAAGTACGGCCCTCTGGGGTGCGGCCATCTGAAGATTGCTGAAGCCGTTGAAGCTCCATCTCTAATTCAGTGTATATAGCTTCTCTCTCTGCTTCTGTTTATAGGAAGCATAGGCTATTATGTCTCCCTGTAATACTGCTTTCAGGATGTCCCAAATTATAGTTGGAGAGATGTCCAGGGGGGAGTTATCAGTTATTATCTGTGGAATCTTTGCCTGGACTAACTTTTTGAATTCTACGTCACATAGTAATGAGACATTGAGACACCAAGTAGGGATCTTATGGGGTTTCCCAAGGCCTACTTTCAAAAGTAACAGGGAATGATCTGAGATATATCTCAGGCAAATGGTCAAATTGTGTAGCCAGTCGGTATGTTCCTGAGAGATAAAAAAGTAATCCAAATGGAAATGGTATGCAGGCATGATCAGTAGAAAGTGTATGCCCTAATAGTGGGGGGAAAAACATCACACACCAGTGAGTCCAAGTAGGTCCAATTGAGTGCAGAAAAACTTCTGAGAGGCCAAAGTCCTGTGTGGGGTAGGGGCAGAGGAGTACAATTGTGGGGTCAAAGTAAGATTTAAGTCCCCCCCCCATCAACAGACACCCCTGTTACATTTCAAGAAGCTTGTTAAAAAAAGTGCAAAATTTGGCAGGAGGGGACTGTGGAGGAAAACAGACATTAAACAAGGTCACTGCCCTGCCATGTAAGTGGCCTGTCAATATTACAAAACACCCTTGAGGGTCAGCATACTGCTTATGTAATATGAACTGGGTGGTTATAGGGATCAAAATTGTGGTACCCCTATGCTGATCCTTAGGATGAGGCAAATACTTGATATCCCTCCCCCAGGAGAGTTTTAACCATTCCCCTGGGGTCAGATGAGTTTTTTGCAAATATATTAATTCCAGATTGAACTTACAAAGGTAATGGATCACTGTAGGCCTTTTAACTGGCTTATTTAAACCATTTATGTAAAGCGATAAGATCTGCACTAATGATAAAGCCATTTTGAAGTTATAGAAAGATAATTACTATTGTGGATATATATCTTATTCCTAATGAGGGCACAAATGCCTCAATTACCTGGGGATGGGAGTCCAAAAAACTGACACAGCTATCTGTAGGAAGATGTGGGACAAAAAAATAGCAACATTGTGCCCCACTTCTCCCCAACACTGCCTGTTATATAACCAGTAAAGATGAGAAAATTATTTTCTGTACTATTTTGTGAATAAAAAAGATAATAACATATTTATCCACAACCACCTTTAAACAGTATGGAGTAGCAAATGCAAAAAAAGCCAACTGGGCTAAAACTGGGGGATGAAGGGATAACAGCAACAAATTGATCCCTACTTCCAAACTATATATAGGCAATGCTACACCCAAAAAACAAAAAATCTGGCTTTGACAGAAGCAAATAAAACAAAAAAGCTAAACTTTGGTGCAGCAACTGAGGCTTCCAAGGTAGGGGAGAACAGTGTGTATCTCCCTTTGAACTCATCCTGTGTTGGGATGATGAGCTCTGGAGGTTGACCAGAATTAGTTTGCATCTGGGCCTCCAGGAGTGGGAATACCCCTTCAAACTGGAAACAAATGTAGTGTATAGGAAAAAGAATAAAAGAAGAGGCCAGCCCACTGGCACAGAGGTTGGATTTCTGCTTGCAGCGCCAGTGACCTAGGTTCAGGAATGGACCTGGGTCACTGGAGGAAACCAACTGGGGAGAAGGATGGGGCGTCCCTTGGACTGCTGTCCTTCTCTGGGGGAGGTGGGGACACCGTCCGGCACCCAGCGGACCCCTGGCGGAGGCAGGAGCACCCGCAGCTACCAGCCTTGACTGAATTAAGTGGGCAGGGCTGACATAGGATGTCATTGCACATCCCCGCCTCCGGGGGGGGACAAAAAGGGGAAAGAAAAATTCCTTGCTTCTGCTGCCTTGATGACGCCTGCTCTGGCTGCATTGGCTCTCAGGCCAACTCCCACCTCTTCCACAATCGCGGTGCCCTTGGCCCAGAGGGCCATTACCCCACCCTGGAGGGCAAGCAAGGGGTCTAGGGAGGATGGCTAATATGAGTAGCCACAGCCAGAGTCCGTGACCGGGCAGATGGTCCCGGCAATAGGGGAAAGCAGGGGCCAAAATACAGAATTAAAAAGAAAAAAGAAAAGAAAAAACACTAAGAAAAGGAAAAAACTGTATCACACAGTAGGCAGCTGTAGATCCCCCCACAAAGAATAAGCTTATAGTTCTGAATAAAAAATGGCTCTCCTTATAACTGCAGAGAGTAAAAAAGAAATAGTCAGCTTAGTAAACAAGGGTGACTTCTACAGCAGAAGATAAAGCCACTCTATCAAGATAATATCACACAGTAAAAAGTGCTAGAACAAAAAGATATCTGATGGTTACATAACCAGAAAGCAAAAACCTGAATCCTAAAGAAGATATCTTTTTGAATTGTAGTCCAGCGTGGTCTTGAAACAAGATATGAATGCTAGGGTTTCCTTGTATAAATGAACAAGAAAAAAAGGGGAAAACAGCACCCATCAAACGGACTCATTAGAAGCACAATATTAAAATATAGAGTGCCGAATAATTTATTCTTATCATTGTGAAGCACAGCAACCAGCAGCAGAGACGGCTGGAGAAAATGCAGAATGAACTTATGTTCCACCCAGTCAACTACTGGGCTTCCTCAGAGTAAATAAATAACCCATTTCATCACCCTTTTATACACCCTATATGTAGTCATGTGACATTAAAACAATTAAAAACAATTATCTAAACCTGTGTTTACCAATCTAGTTAATCTAGATTGTCTAACAGAAAACAGATTATGTCCTGTTGTTCTAACCTATGTCTATACAGAGGCTAATGGGCTAGAACAAGTGAAAACCTCCCTAATAACGAAGGCCCCTGGAATTCTGCAGTTCTGCGGTTGCGGAATTTGCCGCAGAATTTGCATCTTGTCGCAGAATATAGTTAGTGCCGCAGAATTCATTGTTTTTGGTGAATTTTCCTATAAATATACTGTTTTTCCATAGTGTCAGGCTTTCTTTCCCACCTTGTTTATCCTGAAGCCCCTCCTCTATGCTCAGCATATGATGTCATCGATGACATCACATCATATTTAGCCAATGACAGGACTGCATTCTGCCAGAGAAATGAATAAATCATGCCACAGAAATCAGAAAATGCTGCCGCAGAAATCAAGGAGCCCTGCCGCAGAAATCAGAAAAGTCTGCCGCAGAACACCAGGGGCCCAATAACAACTTTAAACATTGTTATTCTGATCTCCAACAGTCTTTATGACTGTGTTATTTCATCAAAAATGTTCAAAAGGACACACTTTCATAACTGTTTATGTTTTAAAAACCACAGACAGACAAAAAATAAAATCTAAGAAACAGGCTAAACACAACTATGACAACAAGTGTTTCAACCTAAACTAAGCTGGAAACCAGATATTAAATATAAAAACTAAGCTCTGAAAAAACAGGGTCCTCGAGGTGGTGACATTATTTTCACTAAACCAAATGTCCATCTTTAAGGGCGATAGCTAATTATTTAAAGAAGTGTTTTAAGGAATCTTGAGGTGATTAAATTATTTTCACTAAACCAAATGTCCATCTTTGAGGGAGACAGCTAATGATTTGAAGAAGTGTTTTAACACCTAAACTTATTCAAAAAGGCCAACAGATCTATACTGTCATTCAGGCCCAAATGTTTCCTCGCTCCTAACTCAAAAATCCAGAAGCTCTCCCATTGTCCAATTAATTTTTGAATGTCACCACCTGTTTTTACCAATTCTAGGCCCACAAAATGAAAAGTATGGTCACCTTGTGAATAGGAAGAAAGATGCGTCACTGTAGCATAACTATCATCCATCCATTCTCTGCGCAGCACGTACATGTTCACCCACTCTAGTCTTAAATTGTCTTGTTGTCCTACCCACATACTAAGCCCCACAGGCACATTGCAACACATAGACTACCCCACTACTACTGCATGTAATAAAGTCTTTAAAATGATTCATTATGTCCTTTCCAGTAATGGGGTGTCTAATACTTTTGCATGTGTGCATGTATTTACAACAAATGCATCTCCCGCATTTGTGTGTACCAGTGGGTGGTGGAGCTAGTACAGCTTGCCTCAAAGGTTCAGGACCTGGAGTGATATTTTTAACCACTATATCCTTAATATTTTTGATTTGTCTAAAAACCACTTTTGGCCCCGAATCAAAAATCCGTTTTAACTTCTGCTCTAATTCCAGAATACACCAATTGCTAGTTATGATCTCTCTCATACTTTCTGCCCTCACAGAATATTTTGTAACAAATGGGCAATCTTTTTGTCCCACCAACATCTCCTTTTCATTATACTGTAAACATTCATTCCTCTCCATTTTTGCCACTTTTTTTTATTGCTGTTACTATGCTATGTGTGCTATATCCTCAATCTACAAATCTTTTTATTTGCATAATCTTTTTTTGTTTAGACTGTTTGGGTTCAGAGCAATTACTCAATGTCCTAACAAGCTGGCCCTTTGGGATATTAAATTTCACATGTGGGGGCTGGTAACTCTCATACCTGAATAGTCCATTCCTATTCCTCTCTTTTTGATAATACGTGGTACAAACATCACCATCCTGATTTCTATTGATTTTAAGTTCCAAAAAATTGATAATGATATTACTCAATTCATATTTAAACCTCAAACAAGAGCTCACACTTTCTAGCCAATTAATGAACTTAATAAAATCACTTTCTTTACCTTTCCAGATGACTATAATGTCATCTATAAAACACTGCCACAAATCCAAAAAAAGAAAATAAGGATTTGTGGCGGGGCTGTACAGATGACACATCTCCCACCCCCCAACAAATAAATTAGCAAAGCTGGGAGCCATGGTGGCCCCCATTGCTGTCCCCCAAACCTGTAGATATAACTGATCCTTAAAAAGAAACACATTTTTTATTAACACTGCTTCAGCTAATTCTAATAAAAGGGAGGTAGGTGTATAAACCAACTCCTCCTCAGTTCTAGTATCCAGAAAAAGCTTAAGTGCATTCAGGCCTTCCTGGTGTGGAATGACCATATATAAGGAAGTTACGTCTATAGTGGCAAAAAATCATTTAGGGTCCATCTCCAAATTCTCTACAATATTAATAATCTCTGTAGAGTCTCTAATGTGTGATCTAAGCTTTTTAACTAAGGGTTGTAAGAACCCATCTAAGAACATAGACAAAGATTCAGTGAGCCATCCCCTTCCTGAGACAATGGGATGGCCTAGTGGATGTACCATGCTTTTATGGATTTTGGGCAAGGTGTATATTATGGGAATCACTGGAAAGGTAACTGTCATGGTTTTATATAAAACTTCTGTGATATAGCCTTTAATAGATGCCATATTCAGAATCTAATCTGTCTCCCTTTTATATACCTGTACCACACTCCTATGGATCTTTTAATAAAACATCTCATCACTGACCTGTCATTCTATTTCTTCAACATAATCTTTGTTGTTCTGTATAACAATGGCTCCTCCCTTATCCGCAGTTCTAATCACAATATTGACGTTCACTTTTAAATCTTTAGTAGGCTGTAACTCATTAACACCACAATTCAACATATCCCTGTTCAGTGGGGGGTATTTCTCAGTTTTTCTAAATCCAGTTCACATTTCTTAGTGAACGTAGAAACAACAGGATTAAGGGTAGGACATTATTCAGACCTCGGATTTAAACCACTGATGTTTTCACATCTATCTTGATCAGTGATACTATCCTGAAAAATGCTTTTAAAAGTAAGATGTCATGCACATTTATGCAGATCGACACATGTTGTAAACCAATCAATATCTACAGAAGGACAAAGACCTAGACCTTTACTCAAAACTGTTGTTTCATGAATGGTCAACACATGATCAGATAAATTCACTATAGGAGTAGAGAGTTATTGCCCAGTATTTTTTCTATAGTGTTACTGGCTATATCCCCAAGGTTTGTATCAAGGTCTGGGGCAGGTGATAATATTAACTGCTTCACAAATCTGTAAACATTCAGACATTAATATTTTTTCTTGTTTTTTCCTCCACGCCACCTCCCCCCCCCCGTCCCCCTTGTTGTTGATGGGAGAATTGGAAACGGGTCTTCTTTGGATGCTGACTGCATCTCATTCCCTGAGCCCATAATGGAAACTGTCCCTCTCCTGATTCCCCCGAATCACCCTCGAAAGTGTGTTCTGAGTCATCAGTATCAGATGACCTGTAGTGTAGTCTAACACTGTTTGTCCAATCACTGGACCATCAATAGGACCTGATCCTTTCTTTAAAATGGATTTAAGTCCCCCAGGAGTACTGGGTTCTTCATGCTTACTAGCCCAGTCAAAACCCCTGTTGTGTAAATAGTCATGTTCATCTCTCAAGAATTTCTTTTTGCTTCTGCTGCTTTAATCTTAAATCATATTGGGTGACTTTATCGAACAATAATTTATTTAAGCATTCAAACTCAATAGTGTCAGTAACAGTTTTAAGCTGTGCTTCTGTTTCACCAATCTCAACTGTAAGTTGGTCCTGGATAGGGTTAGCAAACTCAAGTATAAGTTTGATGTTGCTTATAGAGGCCTCTTGCATATTCTTTTGCCAAAGGGCCATACACTCTGCATTATCAGTACCATAGGATGGCTTTTGCATTATTCCTAGTCCACATGGAACTCGTTCTACTGCTAGGTATACTTCCAACATGACTCTGTGCCAATACATCCTACAGTCTTTAAGAACTAACCTCTGCAGTTTTCGAAAAACAGTTTTAATGCTAGACTCGCCAGCAGCCTAAGTCTATCCCCCAGAGCTCTGGATGCAGCAAAGCAATGGATTAATGTCTCCAGCTTGTGTAAACACCAAATCTGCAAACCCTCCAGCCAGAATTTCCTGGGCGAACATGGAGTGCTCGGGCGTCTTCTCTTGGCCCGACATGATGACTTTATTACATGCAGTAGTAGTGGGGTAGACTATTTGTTGCAATGTGCATGTAGGGCTTACTATGTGGGTAGGACAACAAGACAATTTAAGACTAGAGTGGGTGAACATGTACGTGCTGTACAGAAAATGGATGATAGTTATGCTATAGTGAAGCATCTTTCTCCCAGTTCACAAGGTACCTATACTTTTCATTTTGTGGGCCTAGAATTGGCAAAAACAGGGCCTAGAGATAGTGACATTCAAAAATTAATTGGACAATGTGAGAGCTTCTGGATTTTTGAGTTAGAAGTGAGGAAACATTTGGGCCTGAATGACAGTATAGATCTGTTGGCCTTTTTGAATAAGTTTAGGTGTTAAAACACTTCTTCAAATAATTATCTGTCTCCCTTAAAGATGGACATTTGGTTTAGTGAAAATAATGTCACCACCTCGAGGATCCTGTTTTTTCAGAGCTAAGTTTTTATGTTTAATATCTGGTTTCCAGCTTAGTTTAGGTTGAAACATCTGTTGTCATAGTTGTGTTTAGCCTGTTTCTTAGATTTTATTTTTTGTCTGTCTGTGGTTTTTAAAACATAAACAGTTATGAAAGTGTGTCCTTTTGAACATTTTTGATGAAATAACACAGTCATAAAGACTGTTGGAGATCAGAATAACAATGTTTAAAGTTGTTATTAGGGAGGTTTTCACTTGTTCTAGCCCATTAACCTCTGTATAGACATAGATTAGAATAACAGGACATAATCTCAGGCTCAGAAACTTCCTGCTTAGCTCTCGCAAATGCAACTGCCGCTAGCCTAGTGTAAAAAAAAAAAAAAAAAAAAATACATACTCTGTTTGACAATGCTCACTGAGCGGCCCCCCCCCTTCCTTTCCCAACAAATTCCTCCTCCCCTATCTCCCTCCCTTCTACCCCCACCAGCTCTCCCTGACCATAGGTTTTGCACCTTTTGTTATCTTTTGCTTCGTTGGAGATTGTATTCTATTGTAACAAAATTGTAATTGAACTGTAACTTTTTTGTTTGTAAGTACTGTGTCCCTTGTACTACTGTTCTGATGTCCTCTTTGTGACGAGGTACCTTTGTAAATGAGCCTCTGGCTCAAAGGTTTCTAAACTGATGTTTAACTAAATAAATAAATAAATAATCTGTTTTCTGTTAGACAATCTAGAGTAACTAGATTGGTAAACAAAGGTTTAGATAATTGTTTTTAATTGTTTTAATGCCACATGACTACACATAGGGTATATAAAAGGGTGATGAAATGGATTATTCATTTACTCTGAGGAAGTCCAGTAGTTGACTGGGTGAAACATAAGTTCATTCTGTATTTTCTCCAGCCGTCTCTGCCGCTAGTTGCTGTGCTTCACAATGATAAGAATAAATTATTCGGCATGCTATATTTTAGTATTGTGCTTCTTATGAGTCCGTTTGATGGGTGCTGTTTTCCCCTTTTTTTCTTGTTGATAAGACTTGGACATTGCACCATTGTAGTCCTGGTGCTCCAGTTTGCTTTTTTCTGCACTTGTATAAATGAAAAGACAGTCTTTTTATATAGATATTTAAAAAAATAAGAGTGTTCGTAATTTCAGTTGATGACTAAGAGGAAGAGCTGATCATACCATGCCCACACTATAAAATCTCCGGGCATCACAAAAGCCAACAGTGAAGCTCCAAATACTTAACAGGCTGAAGTGTTACCCAGTTGCAGAAGTCCCAGTAAGAACAACAAAATTCAGTGCAGCAGAACTTTTGATTTCCCACCAAAAGGTGCACAAATCCCATGACAAGTACACGGTGGTAATATGTGATCCTCCGCAGTAGAGAGAAAAGGTGAGGATAATGAGGCGATCCAAAGTCTGAGATAAATTAAGAACCTGTCAATGCACCTCAAGTTTCCCTTGGTAGAAGGTTTATTTCGGCAAGGAGGGGAGGTGTCATGCGGAACTCAGGAAATCAGCAGCCTAACCCAGCCACATTCTGAGTACCAAGCCACAAGATCCAACAAGAGCAGTGAAGGTGTTCTTGAAAGGCACTTGGCATGGGCTGATCAGGTTCTCCCCCGATGAGGTCTTTGTAAAGCAGCTACACAGGAGGAGAGCTGAGAGGTAGTCCCTGCTGATGACTTGTTAGAGTTCGAGGATCCCATGACTGTTTGCCACCAGGGAGGCTGAGAAGTCAATGGTGTAGGCTGAGCTTTTTGCTGGGAGAATTAGATGCCACATTGGGTGAGTTCCTCCCAGGCCTCCTCTGCAGAGAAACATTATTTTCTCCCCCCAGGGAGGTGAACTATTAGGCGGGTGGGATAAGGGCTAGAAAATGTGTAGCCTTGTGCCTTTAAAGCCAGGAGAATGTCCGCATAAGTCCTTCTTCTTCTCGTAGTGTTCAGGGCTTAGTCATTGTCCAGAAAAGTGCATGTTTAGCCATAGTATTTTTTTTTTTTTCGTCGCCAAACTGTAAGTAGTACTTGCTCTTTTGTTGAGTAGGTGAGGAACCAAGCAATTATGGAACAAGTACGGGCATTGGGATTTGATGGTTTAGAGCCAAGAGCCCGGTGCACCCATTCTATGTCAAGGGGAAGGTCGGAGGCAACTTCAGAGCTGTCTGAAGGAGTGTGATTACAAAGTCTTTAATATCCTGCCTTTCTGACCCTTCTGGAATGCAGTACAGCTGAATGTTGTTTCACCAAGCCCTATTCTTGGCATCTTCTTGATGAGCCTACCGCTGGAGTTGTTGGTCTTGCAGTGACTTAGCTGCCTCCTCCAGGTCATCCACTTTATTTTCCACTGCTGTAAGCTGGAGTTCTGAGTTGTCTGCTCATTGTTTGAGTGAATTTACATCTTGCCACAATTCAGAATACAGTTGTTTCACCTCCAATCTAAACAAGAGAAGTTTGTTATATATGGTCTCCAATGTAACTTTTATATTTTTATTTTATTGAGACTGCAGTGTTTAAGAAGAGTCGGAATGGTCCTCTGCATCCAGCGAAGCCTGTGATTGCTCAGAGTCCGAAGCCTTGGCCATCTTTTGCAGGTAAGTTTTTCCTCATTCTGTGGCTGTGTAACTGTATTTTGTCCAACTTTTTGAGAGCACTAAATGAATATCCCCTTTAGCTGTTATTTTTAAACCAAAAGTTGCACCATAGATCAGTAATGCAGGGAATTCAAGCAGGAGGATCAAGGAGCTCCATAGTTAAGCTGCCATTTCAAGACTGATGCAACTAGAAGTCTCCAAAATTACCATTTACAGGTATCAAAAAACTACAATCCCCAATTCTTCGCTGTTGTAGGCACTACCATCCCTGCTGTTGTGACTCCTCCAGGGTTTTACTTCAGCCTGTTTCAGCCTCCTTCCATCTTTTTATCTATCCGTTCACTTTTAGCTCTCTTTACTTATATGTGCACTTGTACTATATTAAATTGTACTTTGTTTATTTTGTACCAATCAATAATCCTGTGGATTTTTTTTTATTATTGTATTTATGGTTCCAATAATACTGTGGATGTTTTTATTATTGTATTTCTGGTTCATTTTCCCCCATGTTGCACCTGGAAATAAGCCTTTGCTCAGTGTGCCTCTCCCAGTTACCAATTTTCAAATAAATAAATAGATAAACACGATTTAGGAAGGCTAATCTTTGGAACCATTAGGGCTAGAAATGTTTTTTAACATCAAAGTGTGGAATCACATGGATATGCATAACATCAATTTATACATTTCCAATTTACAGATATAGGAAAAGCATACATTTTCAATTTATCAATATATTAAAAAAGATCTGTACAATATTAATGTATAGCAACATGCAACACATGGGTAGGTGTTTCATTTTTCTGTGGGAAAAGAGGAACTGGTAAATAGTGGATAATACCTGTGCAGGTGTATGTTATGAGGATTTTTCACACACCCAAAGTGCGTGTGATAATCCATAACTCCCAGAGCAAAGCTTGAGGGGTTTATGAGATTGTCACACACCAAGGCTGTGTTAAAAATCCTCATAAGACAAATTTTGCACAGGCTCTATTCTTTTATAATAACTGGTACAAGATTTCAGAGAGAAAAATTGTAACCTGTATTTGTGTGAGTGAGTGTGTCGCTCAGTGGCCATTGTCCTCGTACAAATACAGTGTGCTTTATTTCATGTTTCAGTGAAGTGACAGCACGAGGAGGAAAATAACATAGTAGCCTGCTATCAAGTTATTACGGATAGAGATGGGCGAAGTGGCCCTAATTCACTCCGTGAAGTGATTCGCGGAGTGAAGGCGTATTCGCAGAGTGCTCCGCAACGCGAAGCGGAGTATTTCGCGTTATAATGGGTAACACAAAGTCCATTGAAAACAATGACTTCGAGTTACTCCACCTTCCCAAACCACTACTCCACCAACTCTTAAGGTGAAGTACATTGAAAACAATGTACTTCGCCTCACTTCGCCTTGTTTTTAAGCTCCAAAGGCGAATTTTGCAGTGATTAATGGGATTTCAGGTCACATGGGCTCTAGATTGTTCTGCACAGCCTCAGTTTGGGGTAGTGTGTATAGGAAGCTGTAGGAGACAATCTGCTCTGAGAGCTCTCTGTGATTCAAACCTTCTAAAAGCTGTTAAAAAAGCCTTTCTGAGTCATTTTTTTTTTGCTGAAACTTTAGTTCATCGATTATAGGAAACCCTCCTGTGCTCATATCATTGAGTATTTATTGTTTGTATATGGATTTTGAATGTTAATGTACAGCATTCAGTCTGTGTACTGAGAGACAGTGGAAGTGAGCTTTGGGGGAAGGGTGTATCTGTCGTGTAGGTAGATTAACTTGAAGAAAAAGACAGTGCTTTCTGTTTTGGTGATTTTTTCTTGTATAACTGTGTTAATGTACACACAGTAATATTTTTTATAATTCTTGCCATTTTTTTGCTGATTGTTGTGGTGCAGCAGTGCATAATTTTCGTTTGTTTAAAATATGTGGTTATATTACTGATGTTTTCAATTTGTTATGCATTACTTAGTGTGTGTGTGAGTATGTGTGTGATGTGTGTCATCAAATCAGACACCTTTTATTGTGTCACATAATAATATCAGCAATGTGAACCTTCTATCCACTGCTGCTGTGATTTTTTACTTCTTTGTGGTATCTTTACTGGTACTAGTACTAGTGACTGTTACTGCAGCAGTGCAGTACACTGCCCCTGCCCCCGTGGCCCACCCCAACTGGCAAAGGTATTCTTTTCCAGATTTGAATTTATGAGGGTGAGCACTGGTTAGGTGTTGTGCCTTTGTGTCTGCAACTCTTCAGTGCACATTGCAATCTTAATCTGTCTGTGCATTTGCATTTCTTTAGGGCCCAATCTCCATCTGTAACTTAAGTCACAGTTGTTTCTTCGGCTTCCTTTCAGAGTACTGGACAGTTGTGGTGCATAATTCTGCATGAACAATATGCTCATTAATATGCGTTTTTAAGTCAAGACCATCATCACGAGTCACTCGTGATACAAATCACATTCTTCATCATCATGGTCACAAATCACGATTCACGGTCAGGTCATGAATCATAACACTAATTTTTTTACTAGTTACTTAGATGTATTGTAAGCCTGTTTTGTAGTATCTTTCCAGGTTTCACCACCCCACCATTGTACTCAATGATATGTGTTTTTATGTCTGGGAGTTTTAAGCTACAGCTCATTGGGGAAGTACAGCCGTAGGCATTCGCATTCCTAATACAGTTTGATACTGGTTATCTCACACCATTGACACTGAATCGTGATCTTAATTATCACAGTCATAAATGCAGTCACAAATCATGATTCACGATCACGTCGTCACGAATCACAACATTAATTTTTTTTCTAGTTACTTGGATGTATTGTAAGCCTGTTTTGGAGTATCTCTTCAGGCTTCACCACCCCACCATTGTACTCATTGACACGTGTTTTTAAGTCTGGGAGTTTTAAGCTTTAGCTCATTGGGGAAGTAGAGCCGTAGGCATTCGCATTCCTAATACAGTTTCATACTGGTTATCTCACTCCATCGGCACTAAATCACATTCTTCATTATCACAGTCACAAATGCAGTCACAAATCATGATTCACAATCACGTCATGAATCCCATTAATTTTTTTTGTAGTTACTTGTATGTATTGTAAGCCTATTTTATAGTATCTCTCCAGGCTTCACCACCCCACCATTGTACTCATTAATTCTTGTTTTTAAGTTGGGGAGTTTTGTGCTGCAGCTCATCAGGGAAGTACAGCCATAGGCATTCGCGTTCCTTCCTATACAGCATGTGAGTTACAGTACCATAAGTAGTGGTGGGCAAAGTGGCTCCAATTCACTCTACAAAGTGATTCATGGAGTAATGCGGAACCTGCAGAGCATTCCACAATGTGAAGCGGAGTACTTTGCTTCATAATGAGGAACGCAAAGTCCATTGAAACCAATGATTTTGCATTATTCTGCATTCCCCAAACCATTTCTACACCAATTTTAAGGTGAAGTACATTGAAATCAATGTATTTCACCACACTTCTACTTGTAATTGAGCTCCAAATGAAATTCTGCAGTGATTCGTAGGATTGCAGGTCACATGAGCTCTAGATTGTTCTGCACAGCCTCAGTTCTGGCCTGGGTAGTGTGTGTGTAGTGGTAGCAGGAGACAGTTTGCTCTCAGAGCTCTGCAATTCAAAACCTCTAAAAGCTGTTTAAAATGCCTTTGTGAGTCATTATTTGTTTTGCTCAAAATTTACTACATCGATTATAGGAAATCCTTCTGTGCTCATATCATTGAGTGATTATTGTTGTGTGTGGATTTTGAATGTTAATTTAGAACAGTCAGTCTGTGTACTGTGAAGTGTGCTTTGGGGGCGGGGCATACTTGTGGTGTACGTACATTAACTGGGAGAAAAAGGCAGTCTTTCTGTTTTGGTTATATTTTTCTTGTATAACTGTATTAATGTACACACAGTGATATTTTCAGTAATTCTTGACTTTTTTTACTGATCGTTGTGGTGCAGCAGTGTATAATTTGTCTGTTTAAAACATTTGGTTATATTACTAAAGGTTTACAATACGCATTACTTGTAGTGTGTGTGTGTGTGTGTGTGTGTGTGTGTGAGTGTGTGTGCGATGCATGCCATTAAATCAGACACCTTTTATTGTGCCATAGAGTAATTGCAGCAGTGTGAACCTGCTATCCTCTGCACCTGCATTAATTTTTTATACTGCTTTGTGGTATCTTTACTGGTAGTGAACTGTTACTACCGTGCACTAATCCCCCAACTGGCAAAATATATTCCTTTCCAGATTTGGATTTGTGACTTGTGAGCACTGGTTAGGTGGTGTTGTGCCTTTTTGTATGCATCTCTTGAGTTTGTAGCACAATCTTAATCTGTCTGTGTGTTTGCAGTGCACTATTAATTCCGGGAGACTGCATTTCTTGTTATGCTTTCATTTCACTTCATCAGCACTGGGGAATTTTCTGGACACAAGACAGTAGCATTTCATCAGCACTGGGGAATTTTCTGAACACAAGACAGTAGCATTTTGGGGATGCACATTAATTGTGATGACTCTGTGTATGACCACTGCGCACATGACTGAGTGTGCCATTAATTCTGGGAGACTTTGCATTTCTTGTTATGCTCTCATTTCACTTCATCAGCACTGGGGAGTTTTCTGGACACAAGACAGTAGCACTTTGGGGATGCACATTAATTCTGGTGACTGTGTGGGTGGGGTGCAGCCAATATTGTTGTCACTCCACCTTACTTCCCCTTTAAAGCGGAATGACAACACAAAGTAATAACAACAAGGTGAAGTGAGCCTTTCCTATGGGGCACTATGCGTAGTGAAGTGCCAATGCAAAGTGGCCACTTCACGTTCACTTCGCAGGCAAATTTTAAATTTGCTGCTTTTCTAATTATGGAATTCAGCAAGTTATTGCAATGGTTTATTAAGAATGAATATCCAGTCATTATAGGAGTCCCCAGTTATTATAATGCTATATCAGGACCAAATTAATTAATTATGACATCAAAACTCTGAAGAACCAATCCTAACAAATCAATTAAGACACAATCCCTTCTATACAACTAGCATATATTATTATACAACGCAAGAAAATTCCTTGCACTCTGATTGGTCAGTACCCACCTTCACCAGTGAGATGATCTGAGTATAACATCAATGTATGAAGGTCTGGCGCCAACAGGACCTCAGAAAGGAGAAAAAGAAAACTCTTTGCCACTTCTTATTTCCACCTTGTCATTGTTTATAAAAAACGAGCCAAGAAATTGCAATGCTGCTTAAAGGGCTATTTGAAAACCACACTGAAATTCCTTTTTAAATGATTTTCATTTTTTTCCTTATCTGCTTCACAGAAACAAATGAACAAGTGAGGCAGCAAGTGCGTCATGAAAATGACAGTGAGTGGCCATCTGTTTCCCTGACAGCTCGCATTACAGTAAGATTGCTGCTGCTCAGAATCGACCGGCTCAGCTCTTCCAAACTGTGGACAGGCTGTGCAGCCCAACCTGTCTGCAGGTCCAAAGTGCACTTTCACAACCTAAGTGTGATGAGTTTGCTTGATTCTTTGCAGATAAGTTGGCCAACTTCAGGGCCGATATCCGACCAGCGCTCTCTATGGGGGTTGACGGTGGTCAGTGCCTGGTCACCTCTCCCCGGTTCTCTTGGATATCTTTCAGCCAATTGGAGATTTGTGGATATCATGCAGATTGCCCAGAGTTTGTGGCCAACATGCTGTAGTTTGGATCTGGGCCCAACACGCCTGTTATAGGGGTGTATTGAGTCTATCAGCCTGGTCCTTGCAAAGATTGTGTGATGCTCCTTAGAGTCAGGTGAGTTCCCTAGCTCCCTGAAGGAGGAGGTGGTGACACCACTCCTTAAGGAAGCTGTTCTGGACCCGAACTGATTTGCTAACTACAGGCTATCTCTAACCTTCCCTTTGTTGGGAAGGTGATTGAGAAAGTAGTTGCACTGCAACTGGAGAACCACCTTACCATCCATGATATCTATGATCCCCTCCAGTCTGGTTTCCAGAAGGGACATAGCACTGAGACCACTTTGGTTCTGGTGCTCAATGATCTTCTAATGGCAAGAGACCAGAAGCACCACTCCATCTTGGTGCTTCTTGATCTCTCTTCAGCATTTGACACTGTGGACCACGGGGTGCTGCTCGAGTGCCTGAGGGTTATCTGTGGCCTGGCTGGTCCAGTCGTCAGATGGTTTCAATCCTTCCTCTTTGGCAGATCTCAGAGGGTGGTGTCGTTTTTTATTTTCCTCTAACCCATTTTCTCTATTGTGTGGGGTCCCTCAGGGCTTGGTGCTGCCCCCTATGCTGTAGTAGTGTATATGCTGCTCCTTGGAGACATTGTAAGATGATATGGGCTGAGGTTTCACTGTTATGCAGATGATACACAATTCTGTCTTTTACGCCTGACCAGGATAGTACGGTCTCAGTCTTTAACAGCTGTCTAGCAGAAATCCATGACTGGATAAAATCCAGCTGGCTGAAATTCAACTCCAAGAAGACTGAGGTGTTGGTGGTGGAACTGGGTCACCGGATAGAGAGGTCAGTAGCACGGCTACCTTCCAGTCTCTGGCTCAGAGGCACCCAGCTGCCTTCCTCTGAACAGGTGCGTGATCTGGGGGTGGTACTTGACGATGGGCTGACACTGCATATGCAGGTGTCGGCAGTTGTCAAGTCTTCCTTTTACCATCTTAGGAACATCGCCAGGAGTTAGCACCTTGTTCCATCTGGCAACCTGCCCACATTAATCCATGCCTTTGTGGCCTCACACTTGTACTACTGCAACTCCCTCTACCTGGGGCTGCCAGGGGTTGATACCCATTGCTTGCAGTTGGTGCAGAACATTGCAGCACAGTTGCTGATGGGGACTCCTCATTCTAATCACATTACTCACATTCTGTGCAAACTGCACTGGCTGCCTGTACAGTGGTGGATCATTTTCAAGGTCAGACTTCTGACCTATAAGGCTCTGCACGGACTGGGTCCGAGCTATCTGCAAGAACTCGTGACTCCCTACAGCCCTGGCCATCCTCTCCACTCAGCTGATGAGGGGTTGTTAGAGGTTCCCAGGGTTCATCCGAAAATGTCTGTGACCCGAGCTTTTATGCATGGTGCCCCCACCCTGTGGAACACTCTACCTCATCAGATTTGAGAGTGCAGGACCGTGGAGAGCTTCAAGGTGGCCCTAAAAACCCATCCATTTCAGCAAGCATTCAGTGATTATTTTATCTGATTTACTTGAATTCTGTATTACAAGCATTTTTTTGGACTGTTTGTTGTTTTTATATATTTTAATTATGTACAGCACTTTGGTTTTTAGAATTGTGCTATACAAATAAAGTATTATTATTATTATTACTCAGTCTTGTCCTCCGATTGCCATCTACTTAAAAATACAAAACCAGCGGGAGTTTTCAAATGTAAAAGAAACATCCTTTTAAAAAAAATTATGTAAAACCAACTTCTGCAATTAGAACATCCTCTGATTGTAGGTATCCCACAATCCTGTGCAACTGCAGCTTTGAAACTCAGCTGCTGAAACTGTGAGTTTTAACCTTGGCTGCTATCTGCTTAAATGCATATTTCTCCTGGTACAAATGACTATTTCTGCATACAGTACTGGGAGAAACATTAGAAAAAAATGAGAAGCAGACCTGAGAAACATGGGTGGGAGGACTGTGAGGAGCCACTCGAGGAGCCACAGATGCACAGAACTCAGTTAGGACAGTTCCACCTAGTAAAGCAACAGTAAAAGGAACTCTTTTATAACAAATAAGCTTCCACACTGAAAAATAACAAGAAAAGCACTATTTATTCTGTTATTTTTGTTTCTATTTTGTATGTAAATGAGCCATTATATAATAACAATAATGCTCTCCAATGTTTGTGCCATGCTTGGATAACGTAATTTCCTTGGTGTTGGATGCACTTGGCCTTTGGCCTCATGCCCAGCAACCCAAGGCATGATGTTACCAAAGCATGATACACACGCTGCCATGCATTACTGCTTAATTAATCAATTCTGACATTGTTAGCCTAGACCCCCGAAGTAATAAGGTGTAATATCATAAATACCAAAGTTTTTAAAATTTGCCAACTAAGCCTTAAAACTCATACTTTCCTGAAAAATTGTAAACTTTGTTTTATACCTTAGCAAATCTACAAAACACACAGAATGTTAATAAACCCTGTTACAGCCAAATATTCACTGTGTGACCATTTGTATCTCCCACTGCTGCAGTACACGCAGCTGAAAACATGTCAAAATCAGAACGACAACAGCAAAAATAGCTTGCATCTCAGCTGTAATATCCAAAATAGGAAATAACAGAATTTTAGAAAGCAAAATAGTACTTTTTACAGGTGTTTGGAATTTTAGCATGTATCCTATCACAAGTCAACAAAATCCAAGAAAAAAGTACTCACAAATAAGGAACTAAGGGCCCTATTTTCACAGGTTAGTGCTGGCACGAATGTGATTAACACCAGCTCTAACCTGGCTTTGCACTACTGCTCCCAGCAGGGCCATATTCAGAGGCCCCTGGAGCGCTTCCCAAATCTGGCAGCCTATACATCAGTGGTGGGCAACCTGCGGCCCATGGGCCACATGCAGCATCCAACGTGTTTCTCTGTGGCCCCTGAGAAGGTTTCTGTTGAAGAAAAAAAAATGCTCACTGTGACTTTAAATGCGTTCTGTTTTCTGCTTTTGTTCTGCTTTTGTGCATTTATTTACAGTTCTTCCCCCAATGCTAGCAGCTGTCACAACCAGAGATAGTGTAGTTTAGCATAATAAGGGTCTCTCACTCTTTCTGCTGCAACATATAGATACATCCAATCTCTGGCCCTTCCCAGAACACAAAACAACACCCAGTTCTTGTTATTACTTGGTATGAAAGAACAGAAGAAGTCCAGAGCCCATCAAGACTGTTCCCCACACTATGTGGGACATCATTTATCTATTATCCCTCAACCAAACATCTAATTTGTTTTTAAAGACAGTGGCACTAGTTGCCCCTACCAATTCTTGTGCAAGGTGTTCCATACAATAGATGCTCTTATTGGAAAAAAGTTTCCCCTTTTGCTGGTTTTATAAGTTTTTACTTCAAGCTGTTTATTATGCAGACTTAGAACATGTCTCCTTTTGTAGAGTGTTAGGCCACATTTTTCCATTAGATCTGGTGAATTTATTAAATTAAAAACCATAGGCATATCACCTCTTAATCTTCTAGTTTGAAGAGAGAAGAGACCAGTAGCTTTTAATCTATTCTGATAATCCAAGTTTGTTAATCTTGGAATCATTCTAGTTACTCTCCTTTGAACCTGTTCAAGAATTGCTATGTCTTTTTTTTTTGGTTTGGATTCCAGAAAGGGGAGCCATAGTCTAGATACGGTATAATGTATGCCCTATACAATGGAATAAGGCACTGTTCAGTACATTTACCAAAAGAGTGTTTTATTTGCCTCAAAAGTCTGTTGGTCATGCAAGCAGTTCTAACACAGTGATCATTTGATGTAAGTTTATTATTAACATATATCCTTAAATCTTTTTCACAATTTGATGAGTGAAGTGGTAGTACGTTTATATAATATATCGTTTTTGGATTAGTTACACCGAAATGCACTACTAAACATTTGTCTTGATTAAACTGCATATGATTTTCATTTACCCAAAGTGTTAATTTTTCTAAATCCTTCTTTAATGCAGAAATATTTTCTTGATTATTAACCTTGCCCCCCAATTTAGTATCGTCTGAAAATTTAACCATGAAGTAATTTGGCCCTGTTTGTAAATCACTGATAAAGAGATTAAACAATGTTAGTCCCAAGACCGACCCCTGTGGTACACCACTTGTCACACTACCCGAATCAGACAAGATATCATTAATTCTGACTCTCTGAGAACAATTTGTCAACCAGTTTAAAGTTCAGCTGACAATATCAGGTGACAAACCTAGATTGTGCATTTTAGTAATGAGTTTTTTATGTGAGACTATATCGAAAGCTCTACTAAAGTCCAAAAGAATTACATCAGTATGGATACCCACATCTAATAGAGTACTTATATTATTGTAAAAAGATATCAGATTGATGGTGCAGGAATACTTGGGAGTAAACCCATGCTGATTTGAATCATAAATTCCAAATTTTTTACAATCTTGATCTATTAGAGACTTCATTAATCATTCCATTAATTTACCAGCCACTGAGGTCAGGCTAATTGGACGATAATTTTGCACAGAACCTCTATTGCCTTTTTTAAATATGGGAGTAACTATTGCTGAACGCCAATACAAGCAGCCCCCACTGAAGACAAAGTGCCCTCAGAAGTCTGTTGCCAGGGCGCACCGGCCACGCAAGCCACCCGGGAAGGGACAGGGCTCAGCCGCACCTGGTACCTTGTGCCGCTAAAGGCAAAAGCCCGCAAGGTACATTTAACTCGACCTCCATCCTGCTGGCCCTCTCCTGCTGGGTTTGGGACTTTACCAAGTACCACTCTCCACAGAAAGCAACTGTTCTCACTCTATATTTTTCGGATTTGGACTACTATTTTGTACCCCCAGGGACTGTGAGCGCTGCCACTGTGGCCAAGTAATACAGCTCCCTGAAGCTAAATTTTGCTGCCTAGACAAACTATCTCCTGTAATCCTAGCTTATTAATTCTGTAGTGCTGTAGCTAAGTTTTCTGATTCTCTGCTGCCTATAGTGCTGTAGCTAATTTTCTCTGTTTCTCTGCTGCCTTGTACTGCCTTCCCGCCTTTTTCTGTTTGAATCTCCTAAACTCCCTTTGTTCTAGTAAAAGCTATTTCAAGTGCTGTCCTACTCACCTGCCTTAACTGAAGCCTGTAACCCTACTCCTCTACCTGCTAATCTCCATCTTTCTATCACCTACGCCCCCTACCATTGTTTCTGCTGCCTTCTTAATCTGCTTCTCCTTGCTACCCCTCAGGATCCCTACAAGCCCACCGGGGTTCTGGACACCCTCCTCCCAGATCTAGGAACCAGCCTTGGACTGAAAAGATGCCTCTGGGGTTCCCCGCTTAACAAGCGGCCCCCACTGAAGACAAAAGTGCCGCTCCAGAAAGTCTGTTGTCAGGGGCACTTACCGACTTTCAACCACCCAGGGAAGGGAACCAGGAGCTCGGCGCACCCTGGTACCTTGTGCGCTAAAGGTGCAAAAACTACGAGATCCTCAAGCCACAGGGCTCTGGACACCCTCCTCCAGGATTTAGGAACCAGCCTTGGACCGAAAAGATGCCTCAGGGGTCCCGGCAACAAGCGGCCCCACTGAACACAAAGCGCGCCTCCAGAAAGTCTGTTGCCAGGGGCCGACCGGATCGCAAGCCACCCGGGAAGGGAACCAGGAGTCAAGGCACCCTGTACCTTGTGCTGCTAAAGGCGCAAAAGCCCAAGAAGGTACATTTAACTCAATTCTCCATCCTGCTGGCCCTCTCCTGCTGGGTTTGGGACTTTACCAAGTACCACTCTCCACAGAAAGCAGCTGTTCTCACTCTATATTTTTCGGATTTGGACTACTATTTTGTACCCCGGGACTGTGGCGCACACTGCAGCCAAGTAATACAGCTCCTGAAGCTAAATTTTGCTGCCTAGACAAACTATCTCCTGTAATCCTAGCTTATTAATTCTGTAGTGCTGTAGCTAAGTTTTCTGATTCTCTGCTGCCTATAGTGCTGTAGCTAATTTTTCTGTTTCTGCTGCCTTTACTGCCTTCCCATCTTTTTCTGTTTGAATCTCCTAAACTCCCTTTGTTCTAGTAAAAGCTATTTCAAGTGCTGTCCTACTCACCTGCCTTAACTGAAGCCTGTAACCCTACTCATCTATCTGCTAATCTTCTCCTTTCTATCACCTACACCCCCTACCATTGTTTCTGCTGCCTTCTTAATCTGCTTCTCCTTGCTACCCCTCAGGATCCCTACAAGCCCACAGGGGCTCTGGACACCGTTCTCCAGGATCTAGGAACCAGCCTTGGACCAAAAAGACACCTCTGGGGTCCCCGCTTAACAAGAGGCCCCCACTGAAGACAAAAGCGCCCCTCCAGAAAGTCTGTTGCCAGGGGCCGCACCGACCACAAGCCACCCGGGGAAGGGAACCAGGAGCTTGGCCGCACCCTGGTACCTTGTGCAGCTGAAGGCTCAAAAGCCCGTAAGGTACGTTTAACTCGACCTCCATCCTGCTGGCCCTCTCCTGCTGGGTTTGGGACTTTACCAAGTACCACTCTCCACAGAAAGCAGCTGTTGTCACTCTACATTTTTCGGATTTGGACTACTATTTTGTACCCCCAGGGACTGTGAGCACTGCCACTGCGGCCAACTAATACAGCTCCTGAAGCTGTCCTCCCACGGCTCTTCGCGGCTCCCACCTCCCCCACCTCACCCACCCTGGTCGACCCTTTAGCTTTATAGACACCAGGGTCATTGAGTAACGTCTACTTTTCCATTGGCTCCTTATACTCTGCCTCCACTAGGGGCAGCTCACTATTCTTTCAAACTAACGGCTCTGTTATTTCTTTTACCAAGCCCGCCTTCTGGCCTGCATCACAGCATCCTATTTTCTTTTCCTTCCAAAGTATTTGCCCAGGCCTACCAGTACTTTCTCTCTATATCGCATTAACGCACTTAGCACTGCTCTATCGATACTCCTCCTTTCCTGTGCCCTCTACCTTCTCTTCCCATTCTAAAATGACTCCTTATGTCACTATTTATCGCCTCCGGCTTGACTTTCTTTTTTTCTGCCTGTGTCTCCTGTATGGTCTAAGTAGTGTCTCCCTATCTGTGCTGCTTGTCACTAATCACAAAGCGGAATCTATAAAGGACTTTTTCTTCTCTAATCTTCTCCTTTCCTACCGTCACCCCTTTCCTGCTCTATATCATGCACTCCTGAAGAAAGGCTGTACCTACCTGTCACTCCTATACTACCTACAGCATAGGGCTAGACATAAAAAATGTGACACTCTGACTAGAAACCTGCTCAAGTTCCTAGCCCAAAGGCTGCTCCTGATAGCTGGTGACATCGAGTTGAACCCAGGTCCACCACATAATATCCCTACACCAACCACAGCCAAAGCTAATAAAGGCCTATTACTAGCCCATATGAATATAAGGAGTCTTATGGGGCACCTGGCTGAGCTTGAAGCCTGGGAAAAACTGATTAACCCTGACATCATGTGCCTTACTGAAACATGGCTCAAACCCAATATCCTAGATGCCCACTGTGCCCTGCCTGGGTATGCCATCATTCAGCAGGATCGAAGTGGCTCAAAAAGGAGTGGGGGCATTGCCATTTATTACAAAAATCACCTCTCATTAAAAGCGGTTCCAAATCCTGGCCCCCACATGCGCTGTGAATCGCTACATGCTACACTGTCCCTAGGAGCCAAACACTTGCACATCCTGTGTTTGTACAACCCACCCACTGGAGGTTTGGAAAGTCTCCAGATCTTACTACAACATGTGTCTCAATCTGTGAAACTGAATGAGTGTATCCTGTTGGGGGACGTCAACTTATTTATTTATTTATTTATTTATTTAGTTAAACATCAGTTTAGAAACCTTTGAGCCAGAGGCTCATTTACAAAGGTACCTCATCACAAAGAGGACATCAGAACAGTAGTACAAGGGACACAGTACTTACAAACAAATAAGTTACAGTTCAATTACAATTTTGTTACAATAGAATACAATCTCCAATGAAGCAAAAGATAACAAAAGGTGCAAAACTTATGGTCGGCAGAGAGCTGGTGGGAGTAGAAGGGAGGGAGATAGGGGATGAGGAATTAGTAGGGAAAGGAAGGGGGGGCTAAACTTAAACTGGCTAGGCCCGAATCAAGGCAACCTTGCATCTATGGTCCAAAAATATAACTTTCACCAACTTGTAACAGAATGCACGAGAATGACTAACACGTAGACAGGAACGCTATTAGACTGGGTTCTCACCAACAGGCCTGACCATGTATCCAAAACCACTGTACTTGCGGACTCTGACAGACCACTCTCCCACGGTCTGTCACTGGCGTTCCTGTCAGCCGCCTGCTCCGCGGTCCCACCTCATCACCATTGCCAACTTTGCAGCATTTGATGTACAAGCATTTCTCAATGACATATCTATTATTGACTGGTCCGACATCTACAGTGCAACAAGTGCTGAGGCAGCCCTGGATGTGTTCCTCAGCAGGTTTGGGGAGGTACAAAGGAGGCATGTACCTAAGATAAAAAGAAGGGTCAGGGGGCAACAAACTAGGTGGCTGAGCAAAGATCTTCTCCACAAGCTCAAACTCAGGGACAAACTTTGGAAACATTATAAATCCACCGGACTGCCCTGTGATCATCAGGCTTACAAACAGCACAGACACGAATGTAAGAAACATATCAGGTTTGCAAAGAACAGATACTGCCAAGACCTCTTAACCAGCTCTGCTAATGATCCTCAAAGGTTTTGGAATCATATAAAAACCTTCCTCGGAACCCCTCAATCCTTCACCCCCTCGGACATGCTACTACAAGGGGTCCACTGCAATGACTCCCTCACCATTGCCAATGCCTTCAACCAGAAATTCTCGGACCTATCTGCTATCATGTCCTTTTTAAAATCTCTGCCTGATAACTCTCAACCATACTCCAACATGATAAGCTCCAATCCACAACTTGCCTCTAAAAAATTGTTTTACTTTAAAAAGGTTACTGGAAATCAAGTCTGCAAACTACTGTTGGGGATATCTGAGAACACTAGCCCGGGCTCTGACACCCTGGAACCTTGACTCCTGAAAATAGCTGCCCACCTCACATCCCGCCCACATGCCAGGATTTTCACCTTATCTCTCTCTACAGGTGCTGTCCCCGAGATTTGGAAGGCTGCCAGAATCATGCCAGTTTTCAAAAAAGGGAGCAAAAATGACTTGTCAAACTACAGACCCATTGCCATACTCTTGGTACTGAGTAAAATACTCGAAAAGATAGTAGCCACCTAGATCACTGAATTTATTGACTCCACTAATGCACTCTGTGAAGCGCAGCATAGCTTCAGGAAGCACCACAGTACTACAACTGCTCTGACTAAATTCACATCAGACGTTCTCTCAAATATGGACAAAGGGCAGCTAACAGGTGCTGTGTTCATCGACCTTACAAAGGCCTTTGACCTTGTTGATCATCCACTACTGCTTGCTACCCTCAAAAACCTATGCTTCTCACCCCCAGTAACGTCCTGGTTCAGTAGCTACCTCACCAACAGGTCTCAAGCTGTAAAGCTCAACTCAGCCATCTCTGACAGTACTACGATCAATATTGGTGTACCACAGGGCTCTATTCTTGGTCCACTCCTCTTCTCGTTATTTATCAACAACCTGCCCACCGTAATAATGTCAGGCAACTCACTACTCTATGCTGATGATCTTGTTATATATGTTCACTCTGACAACATCTCTCACCTGAATTCCACACTGTCATCGGCCTTCCACCTTACACAGCACTGGCTTGAAGCTCATCGCCTTATACTCAATGCTAGCAAAACTAGGCCATGCTTTTTGGATCAAAGCATAAGCTTAGAGCCTGCACATCTCCACGGACAATTCCTGATATCAATGGATCCACCCTTGAGATTGTAAGTTCTTTCCACTATCTTGGGATACAGCTTGACCAAAATCTTGATCTGAAGCAGCATATCCAGGAGTCATGTAAGAATGTCAACTGTAAGCTGGGTGCTGCCTACAGGACGAACTTTATGCTCACACCCACCGCCAAACTTGCTATTGCCAGGGGGGTATCCTATTACCCACTCTGTCTAATTGTGCACCTATCCTCACCATGGCAAATAAAACTGTTCTACAGAAATGGGACACTACCTACAATAATGTCTGTAGATATGCAGCTAAAGTACCACGTCTGACACACCATTGCCAACTATACAAAGGGTTAGGTTGGCTATCCCCTTCCTCCACGAGGCTATACTACCTTTGCAGCCTATCAGACTCCATAATCAGAGTGTCGAAACCTGCCACATTGTCTGAACTACTCCTACCTGTAGTACCATCGTGTGACCTGAGGTCATCAGACAAGTCTTTTTTATCAGTTCCCCACTGCCGTACCTCCAAGGGTGCTGATGCCTTCAGGTGTGCTGCCCCTCTTGCCTGGAACTTACTGCCTATGGATCTGAGAAGTGCTCCATCACACCTAGCCTTCAAGCGGGGACTTCGCTCGTACTTCTACTCTAAGGACCATTGCACTTGTTTTGATCCCACTTAAGCTTTGTAACCTGTCTAAATCAATCCTCCCTTGCCATATACTCAATAGCCTACCTCCCCCTCGATTGCTCTGTCACCTGATTTGTCTGATTGCACTTTAATGAACTGTCTATAAGACTGACTGCACTTACAATGTAATGCTTACAAACCTATCATATGGACACTCTATTCCAATTATGTTTGCTGCCTAATTGCCTTAACGTTGTAATGTGTATATTATTCTGACCTTTTTTACTGCATATCCAACATTGTTTATTCTCTTCTGACTTTGTGTATAATTATGACATAATCCTTCTTTTGTTTTATCCTTCATCAGTTCTGCTGTGTAGTACTAAACCATAAGATGTATCTAATTGTTAATGGGTTCTGGTCCCTCTTGCTCTCCCTCCCCCCTTCCCTCTCACTCCTCTCCTCCTCAGTCCTACCTGGTCTCAGTTCCAAAACCCCTTTTTTCGCCTTTCCCCCCAACCCGTATCTAGCCACACTTTCCGAATACCTCTCTAGCCGGCGAGTTCCAGTTCCTGGCCCGGGTCTTTTTAGCGCCCTTTTCCTCTAAAGCCATAACTAGCCGTACCTTGCCGCACGAGTCCCTGAGCCCAGCCGAGTTTTAGTTCCACAGCCCTGGGTCTTCTTAGTGCTTTTTCCCGCTAAAGCCATAATCGTGCTGCTCCTTGCCGTACGTGCCTTCAGCCTAGCCGCCTCTCCTGATCCAGCTCCATTGCTATTGGATCCCTTCGTGCCTTCCCATTAAATGCTGCACCTTGAAATTGTGTCCCTCAGCTCCTCCTTGCCCCTTACCCTCTGGGTCATCCTCTTGCTTCTGCAACACTCTTCCCCCCTACCTGACGTTATCTAGCTGTACTTTGCCATATGCGTCTCTGTGCCCAGCTGAGTTCTAGCTCCATAGCCCGGGTCCTTTTAGCGCCTTTTCCGCAAAAACGCGGCAAGCTGTGCCGCCACATGAGTCCCTGAGCTAGCCGGGTCTTAGTTCCACAGCCCCGGGTCTTCCTAGTGCCTTTTCCCGCTAAAGCCATAATTACACCACCCCATGCCGTACGTGCTTCAGCCTAGCCACCTCTCCTGATCCGGCTCCATTGCTATTGGATCCCTTTGTGCCTTCCCACTAAATGCTGCACTTTGAAACTGTGTCCCTCGATGACTCCTTGCCCCTAACCCTCTGGTTTCATCCTCTTGCTTTCTGCAACACTCTTCCCTCCTACTTGCCGTTCATCCCCTCCTCCCTGCTCTGCCATCCCTTGCCCAGCACCGCAAGGCCGTTAGCTGCTATCTTCTGTCCTTTCGTTCATTACCCTCCACCGCTCATCAGTTTCACACCCTCCCTTGTTGTTCTAAAATCCCCCTTACCTTCCCTTTCCTCTCTCTCTCTCCCCCTAAATGTGGTCTCCCGCCAGTACCCTCTGCCTATTTGAAACCGTATGCCTGCCTTTGAAAATCGTATGTCTGTACTTGTACCTCTGTACCTTTGCCTGTATTATGTTAACTAAACTGACCTATTTTGTACTGTAATTGTGTCTCCCGGGTCGTGCCTGAAAATAGTCACCTGTTGGCTAGTGCACCTACCCGGTTAACAAAAACTAAATAAATAAAAATAAATAAATTTGGTACAATGCTTTCTTGTAAGGATTTGTTGAAGATAATTGACAAAGGTATAGAAATATTTATAGAGGTTTTGATCAGAAACCATGGATGAATACCATCTGGGCCCAGACTAGTATTTTTTTTAGTTTTTTGATAGCCTGGATAATGTCAGTTGGATAGAACCTATGATATACTACGTGGTGAACTTTAAATGTACTAATGGGTGATTTTTGAGAGAAGACAGAACAAAAGTACTTATTAAAGAGATTCAAGGTTTCTATATCAGATAGAGAAGTGCCATTGGTTATAATGGGACCAATGGTCCTTGATACACCTTTTTTACTATTTATGTAGGAGAAAAGAGATTTGTGACAGTCCCTGAACTTTCTGCTCCTTACTTAAATGAAAGCAACTCGAAAAGGTAATAACTGCATGCTGACACTTCTTCCTCTGAGCCTAGTGTAGTTTAGAATAAGAAGGGGATGCAGCCCTCCAAAACAGATTCCAGACCTAATGCGATTAATTTGTGACTCTCTACACATCTCTGTCCCGCATGGCTAAGTGGTGTTCACGGAGTGATAATCATGCAGGTAATTAGTTGGAAAGAGGTGCAAAGAGCACACTTTGGAAAGGTCGAAAAGATATGAGAGACAATTTAATCATTGCTGAAAGTAAAATGCCGGGCAGTTAAAGACTGGCAGTTGATGCTTTGTTTTCTATTGAGTTGATACCACCCCCGCCCTCAATGTAATTCAGTTCTGGTAAATGTATCAATTTTGTGGTACAATGTGTTTCATCCAAGTCGTGCATGGTTATGCAGCCCTCAGGCAATTTCAGGTTGCCCACCACTGCCGTACGTGATCAAGCTCCATGACTGTCAGATGGCGAATGGCCAATGAGGTGAGAGGAGGCCTGTGGGAACTGCTGATGTCACAAAGACCAGCATTGTGGGTGTGTGTGGTGGGGAGTCCTTGGAGGGTGGGCATGTGGTGGATCAGTGTGCAGTCAAGGGGTGAGAGGAACACTAAATCACCAAGGAATATAAAACATATTTCAGCCAGCGGATCGGGGTGGAGGGGCACCACTAGACCACCAGGTAATATAAAACATATTTCAACTAGGCAATCAGGGGGGTGGGCCACTAGACCAATTAGGAATATAAAATATATTCCAAGTGGGCCATCGGAGTAGGGGGAACCACTATGCCAGTATGGAATACAACACATATTTCAACCAGGCTATCGGGAAAGAGGGGGGTCACTATGCCACCAAGGAATATAATGCATATTGAACAGGGCCATCAGAGGATTGGAGGAGCACTATGCATCCAGGGATTGCACTGTACAAAGAAAGGAGCACTAAGGTGTGCTGCACTGCATGCAGATGAATCCATGATGGGCATGCAGATGATCCTTTAGTGCCTTACATGCCCTATGAGCTCATCTGCATGCACAGGCTGAATATGGCCCACAGGAGACATGGCACAATCCTGTTTCGGGCAGTGCTATCCCTAGTGGGCCATATACAGCCCTGGTCCATGTTGGTGCAGTGCAGATCCATTTTGAGCCATTCTATCAGTGAGCGCTATCTGTCTGAATATCACTTGCAGACAGGTGGGCACAAGAGCAGCCCAAATGGCTTCCCTGTGACTGCACGCATCTCTAAATATGGGGTCCTAAGACTGATTTCAGTCCTTCACAGACATTAATATATATAGGTTTCTGACAATCTTTAACAAATAAATGGTGAAAGAAAGGGGAATACAAAACATTCTTACCTTTAAACTGTGACCTATAGCAAACTCTGAAGAAACACACTCACCTTCAGAACAGCAGACACTGCTGAAAAGAAGGGCAGAACTGAAAATGAAAACATTCTGAAATGCAACACTAAGCAATTCAATCCTCTCTACATGGAAATAATTACAGGTTTTTGAACATCTTTCACAAACATATCATAGAGACACAAACCGTAACACAGAACAATTACTACTTTTAAACTCTGAAAAGACCACATGTCTCAGTGTCTGTAGCCATCATGAACACAAACTATAGTTTTCTGACAGAGACTCACCTGTTCTCATCTGACAGACACATCATAGTGTTCCACAGATGTTTACATCTGCTCAATTAATAAAATGATTTAATTCATGAACACCTCATTTAGGCCCACTTATTTAGGGTCGGGCATGTGTTCCACACAGACAGCAAGCAAATAGCACAAGGACAGCCCTGTGCAATATTTAGGCAGTTGGCATGCTATATCCGGAGTGCACTTACTGTCTAAATATGGGGCCATGCCAGCACAGTGCAAAGTGACTTTAGACTATGGTGACACATCCCACAGCCGAATATGGTCCACTGGGGATCCCACTGGAGACAGCATTGACCAAATGGGATATAACCCTGGCTCCTGTGCACCATATTTAGCACTAGCATGCTAAAGAGTCCACTCGGCATGCAAGATGCTAAGGGACCATTAGCAAGCCCATTATTGACTCATATGCATGCCACAGAGTGCCAGTACTGTATATGGCAACATTATTTCCTGGTATCTAGTGGTGCCCCCACCCCCATCCTCCATGCTGGTGCTTATATTGATATTCAGAGGATCCTAGTGGTCCTCCCACCCCCTAATCACCCATGCTAGTGCTTTCATTAGTACTCCTTGGAGTCTAGTGGTCTCTGAAACTGATCATCCATGCTAGTTTTTATATTGGTATTTTGTGGTGTCTAGTGGTTCCACCAACCCTGAACAATTGTCAAGCCCCCGTCCTAAACTGTCCAGTCCAGATTCTCCACTCTGAACCCCCCCCAATCCTGGACACCAATCTGTGTGTACAAACAGCAATGGTGACCAGCACAACCCTCTGCTCACCTCCTTGGCTGGATGCCTCTGACTATCAATGGGTGACTATGGGTACAGTCCCACAATTGCTAACTGACAGTCAGACAGTGGCTGGCCTAGGAGGTGATCTGAGGGCTGTGCCAGTCCCCATCAATGTCAGTATGCACATAGTGAAGGTAGGAGAGGTGTGGGGTGCTGGTTTTGAGCGGGTTGGTCAGGAGGGTGTTTTGACAAAGTTTGGGGGGTGGAAGGACCACTAGACTCCTGGGAATATCAGTTAAAGCACCAGCATTGGTGATTGTGGGGGTGCATCCATTACACCAAATTAAGGGCAAGGTGTCAGCAGTGTTAAACAGTGCTGCAATGGAGGCTGTTTAGTGCTTCTAAAACCTTTGAATATTCTACTGTACCTGTTATGAATGAGTGCTCCCTCCTTTGCATATGAGCAGCAGTATATTCCACATGGTTGCAGCAGCATATGCTACTTGGGCAATATGCTTGTCTCTTGCTAAACCCTATCTTAGCAATGTAAAAATCATTTTCACAAGTGAAATAGCGCTGGTCATTTTAGAGTGTAATATAATCAATTATCAAACAATACAACACAAGTTTCACCTGGGTTGGGAGTCAGCAAGTGGCAGAACCTGCTATCACAATGCAAGGTTCACCAAGCTACAGTATGGTGATACTAAACGTAGCTCCACTAACACACTGAGCAGGTACACCCAGTTAAGGTATGACAAGAGACAGTACCAAACAACATTAAACATGGTATATCCAGATGATCCTGTTAACACTGAACACGTTTCCCAGATTAGGTGGGACAAGGGCAGTACCAGAACAGCACTGGTCATAGCTAATAAGATAGGGTTTAGCGTGAGACAATTATATTGCCCAAGCAACACTGAGTTCACCCAGACAGGGTGATTCTAGAGACCAAAACCAAACAGTGCTAGGCTCTAGGTTCACCCAGACTGAGTGTTACTTGAGTCCAACCAAAACAGCAGTAGGTACTGGGTTACAGTAGTAGCCGGAGACATGTTCAGATATTTCAAGATATTTCACGGAATTTCCAGAGTTTCTGTCTGCTGCCCCTACTGTAGAATTGGAGAAAGCAGGAGATTTCTCTAGAAATATCACAGAACTTTCAGGAAATATCTCACCGTGTCTTTGGCTGTGACTTCCAGATAGGATGTAACTAGAATTCAGACCTAAACAGCAATATACACGGTTCCCCTAGATCGGGTTTTCAAGAGTTAGGATAAATACAGATTCAACTCAACCTCAACTCAACACACATGTGCTAAGCCAGCCTGGTAGTGTTGAGGGTTGAGGCACTTATCACCACACCTTACACCATGCCATCAACCAAAGTTTGGAAGCAGGCTTGGGTTGCCGGGGTTAGCCGGAGGGGGAGAGGATTGAGAATCTGGAGGAACTCTGTCTTCTTACGGGGAGGGTGGGCTTGCTGGTCTGGTCCATGACTACCACTAGCTGGTGGCCTGGTGGTAGTGCAGATCAGTGCAGCACAGCTGGGAGGGCTGCAGCCTGGTGACATGTGCATTCCTACACACACACGCATCATGCTAGCTGTGGCAGGGCCATTGGTAAAAAAAAATGTTGGAAAAGATGGTGCCTGGGATACATGAAGCACTGTTCACTCACAGCAGACCCATGTCATCACTTGGACACCTCGACAGTTGGATGCATGCTTGAGGGGAGGATGGCCCTCCCCACTTCACCCTGCCACAGAGGGGTAATCCATTGGAAATTAATCAAGGTGAGTCCCAAGAGAGGTGGACACTGGTGCTGCTGGAGTAGGGCAGGTGCTGAGCAGCTGGCCAGATGTCCAGCTGGAACAAACAAATAAGGGAAGGAAAAAAGAGAAACCCTGGTGCTGTGGCTCTTCACGCTCTGGACCACAGAGCAGTGGACCATAGGGTGCCTGCATTTAAGAGGACAAGACTGCCCTGCCCCTTAGCTGCTGCCTGCAGCCTGATTGGCAGATTGCAGCCAGTCAGAAAGAGGAGCAGGGTGACTGGTGAATGCTCGAGGTGGCTGTTGGTGTGTGAATTTTCAAAGTGACAGCTGGGTGGAGTGATCTTTGGATGCTGCTTTGCTTTGATGATTGGTGAGGGGGAGGCTGAGGTTGCTGTCATCTGGCCTTCTTTATTTTTTTATTCTGTGTTTATGTTCACTGTATTCCACTCCTGAAACTCCCTCTGGGATCCCTAGCTGCCTGTCTCTGCAGGACGCTGTCCCTCCATTAGTTAGCTATCTCCATGCCACCTCGGTTATACCCTCTGGGTGAGGTGGAGGGGAGATAACCTTCAGACTGCATCATTCCCATTAGGCAGCAAACTATGGTTTCCAGGGTCCATTGTCCTTTGAGCAGTTGGGCCATTTCTCTTCATCTCTTCTATCCCCTCTGATGCAGGCATGCTAGGGAGATTTTAGACACATGTGCATGACAAGCATGCTGTCAGACAGGACTCCCGGCCTGCGTCCATTCCATCCATGGTACCCTTGACTGCACTGCCAATTGTGGTCACCTAGGTGGCAGTATTGCAGTGAGGACAGCAATCCATCTTCCCTGGAGGAGGAGAGCTTCCTCTGGAGTGCTCAGTCCTCTTCCCCTCGGCTGGACCCCGATGACCCAAGCTGTTTCTCAAACCCAGTTTGTCAGCATTGTGAGTGGTAACACTACCACTGTGTCAGCGAGCTGGCATGTCTGGCCTTCTTCAATCCCTATGGTGGTCCCAGACACTGGTGAACCATGGTGTCTGGTGTGGAGGTCAGAGCTGGGCCTTTTGTTGGAGGAGCTGGTGCAGTTCAAGAACTAGTCTGCTCCTAGCTGTTGCCTGCAACTTGATTGGTGGATTGTGGCCAATTGGAAGGAGGAGTGGGTGGCCAGTGAAAGTTCAAGGCGGCTGTTGCTATGCAAAAGTTTGAGGTGATAGCCTGGTTGTGTGGTTTTTGGATGCTGTGGTGCTTCGGCAATGAGTGAGAGGGGAAGGCTGAGATGTTTACTATCTGTCCTTCTTGACTACATAATTTGCTTCTGGACACTGGTGTCTCATGGTGGCTGACACAGAAGGCCATGTCAGGCCTTTTGTTGGAGGAGTTGGTGAAGTTGGAGCTCTATTCTGCCCCTTAACTGCTACCTTCAACCTGACTGGTTGACTGGGGCCAATCAGATAGAGGAGTGGGCTGCCAGTGATTGTTCGAGGTGGCCATTAATGTGCAAATGCTCAAGGTGGTAACCAGGTGGAGTGGTCTTTGGATGTTTGAGCATTTTGAAGCTCAGTAAGGGGAAAGGCAGAGGTTGCTGGCATATGGTCTTTTTGACCCACTAAGGTGCTCTTGGATGCTGGTGTCCCATGGTGATTGTTGTGGAGAGCCATAATGGGCTTTTTGTTGGAGGAGGTTATATGGTTTGAGTGCTAATCCACCCCCTAGCTGCTGCCTGCAACCTGATTGGCAGATTACAGTCAGTCAGAGGGGGGAGCGGAGCAGCCAGTAAATGTTAGAGTTGGCCACTGCTATGCAAATGTTAAGGTGGCAACTGGGTGGCGTGGTCTTTGGATGCTGCAGTGATTCAGTAATCAGTGAGGGGGAAGGTTGAGGTGGCCGGTGTCAGGCATTCTCTGTCCCCTAAGGCACTCTCAGATGCTGGTGTTCCATGATGTCATTAACTCTTTATAGAGCTAGATAGTCTGTAACCTTGGTAGAAGAAGCTGCATTTAACTGCTAACTAGTCATAACTGTATGTAAACATTTATTTGAGCACAGGTATAAGAACCTACAGCTTACAGCAGTTAGAGCTCTGCTTATATTTAGGAGTGCAGCATTGAATAGTTATGATAATTTATTAACGTTAGTCAAAATGTTGATGCTTAGTAAGCCCATGGAGGTCAATTAGCTTGCTTAGCTCTGTGATCTGTAGACAGCCAGCTGGAACTCCATTCTAGAGACAGCCTTAAAATGATTCAAAAGTATTAACTTACGAACTACAGTATGGGTAGTTGGATGCATACCTTGAGATTATAAAGTGCCTTTAAATGGCACAGCAGTATATCACTTACAAATTAAGTACCTTATAGTGGAGGATGCCCTTAATACTCCACGCACATAGTTAACACACATATCATCAACATCTGTTCCCCATCATCTCTTCAAATGTATCAGCTTCCTACACCTGAAGTATGTATTTCTCAAGTATTAATTTAGTGAGTGATTAGCATTCTTGTATTGGTTGTACATCATGAACTAAACTAAACCTTCTCAGCTTACTGTTAACTAGGGTAACAGGGAATTTTAATTACCTCAGAGTAAAGTAGAGGATGAACAATGAACAAAGGTTAAGTATCACAAATAACGTGATTAAATTAGTGACCTGATCTTGAATGCTGAGACTAAGAACACATTTAGAAAGAGCCTTTGTTTCTTTCATTGCTTTATTTTCTGTGAAACAGTGCTACTTTCAAAAAGCTACATGTTCAGTTTCAATTCTTTTTTCCATCAGTGTTTCTCTTTAAACTCTGATGAAAGTTCCGCTTCAGAGGATTAGAATGATTTAAATGCAAAACACACGTGTGTAACCAAACCATCCGAAGCCTTATCTCCTTTTCTCCAGCTTAAGAATGACTCTGAGATCTCCTTGTGCAAGGCACACATGCTGTACTGCAAGGTTAATTACATTTTTCTTTTTCTGACAGAGATTAGCACTTACTCTTTCAAAAATTATTTTAATAAAGTGAGTGTTCCCATTTCTTAAATGGAAATTTTAGAAAGGAGGGTTAGCTCACATTATAGCCATGGATTCCATGATTCCATACATTAAGAAATTTTTGACTGTGTTGCAGATTTTAATTGACTCTGTAGACTTACATTTAATAATAAAAAGATTATATTGAGACAGCTGAGGGAATCTTATCTTCCCTACACATGTATGCCTATAGTGCAATCAAAATTCTTTGAAGCTCTAGGCACTTGCACTTCCCATCAAACTGAAGACAGGTTGAAATTATTCCAAACTGAAAAATCAGCAGATAGTTATTTTCTGTTTGACCATAAAGATTATGAAATATGTACAATTTGCTTTGCAAATTGAAAAATAAGACAAGCAAGAACAGTTCAGCTAAGGAATCCATCCAGAAGAAAACATTTTTAGGAGTATTAAAGGAAACAGTTTAAAGTAAGACCAGGAGAAATATTGATTGCTATGCATTTGTTTTATATTTTGCAGTATCATCTCCGAAATGTATGTAAAATGTTTTTTTTTTTCATGAAGACGACACTATGTGTTAAAAAGGGCATTTTATGACATCACAGATCCATGACTCTCTGCACCCTTCTAAATTCTGACCCTTTGAGATGTTGCTTAGTGTGGTCTGAACACATAGCACAAAATTATTGTATTTGCTTAGGAAATTAGTACTTTTACTAAGAAATTATACAGACAGGCAAGTTAGCTGTAAACAAAATCTTGAACCAGACCCCAAATATTACTTGTTGTAAGGGTGAAACAGAAGTCCCTCTCTCAAGTTGTTTGACTGAAAAAGAAGCCTAAACACTACTGAAAGCACCTCAGTGTCTGAACTTTTACTCCTAAATTGCTTCCATGTGATCCAATTACAACAGTGGTGAACCAATATTTTCAGCACTGTGTATTTAATGGAGCATTAATCTCCGAAGGGAATAAATCACTTGGCTGTCATACAAAATGCATACAAATCATCTGAAACTACAATTGCCTGAAGCCTACGGTATGTGCTTGAACAGCTGGAATAGTAAAAGAGACAGAGACAAAAACAAATACATGCAGATGTTTAGGGACCTCAAGCAACTATATTTTCTTTGGGCTTTGCATGGGCAACCATCATACTGTACCTGCTTTTAGATTAAATATGTACACCAGCTGTGCAGTACAAAATGTCTTTAGGGATATCATGCCTTCTCCTTCTTTTCCTTCAGTACTTGAGCCAAAGAGGTTACATGCTGGAATATGCGGTGTATCCTCAAGATCTGTATGCCTTCAACTATCTCCCCAGGGAAGCATAACATATATGGGGCATAGTGGTGTCTCCCAACCTCCGATCACCATCCCCATATCCTTTTTCCCTGTAATAAAGAAAACAATCCCTCAATTTTTTTTTCATTATGTCCCTGTAATTGTTGACTTTTCCCTGGTGTCTAATGGTATCCCCTGCCCTCTGATCGCTGTTCCTGTTCAAATGTTTTATTTTCCTGTTGTCTAGTGGCACCCCCTCCAATCACCATTCTGCCTGTAATAAAGAAAATGGTCCATCCATGTTGTTGTTTTTTTAAACCTGTAAAAAAGAAAATGGTCCCTTGCTGATCTGACCCCCTCACCCCAGTCTCCCACTCAGCACCCCCCAACCCTGCATCCCTCACACACCCTACACACCCTCACTCACCTGACCAGATCCCATGGTGAAGTTCCACTCTCTGATCAAAGACACATCTTGCTGCTGGAATTGCCGATTGCAATATGAGAAACTAATGTATTTCAATGGGGTTTTAAACTTTGCTGTATAACGTTGCCATTTTTGTATATTTTGACAACAAATTTTCAACATGGCCTTTTTGAGACCCTACCTCATGAACAATGTCAGTGGAATTATGCACATCCTGCCTGAAATCACCTTTGGGATTTGAAAATATTCACCACTCTTCTTCATAAGGTGGAGTCATAAGAAGGTTATGTTGAAAATTTTGGGAAGAAAATTTGCAAAAATTGCAGTTATGCATATACAGTACTTTGAAATTTTGCTACACTCACTCATAACTGGCAATTTTAAATATTTTGATTCCAAATTTTCAACATAACCATTTTTTATACTACTTGATGAATGTGACAGCTGTCATTTTTCAAACCCTAGCCAAACTGTGTTTTTGCACATGTGGCACACAATGGCATTGCAGTGGCACAGAATCAGTTGGAGGGAATTTAGAAATGTTCATTATCGGGTTCATTAGGTGGGGTAATAAGAAGGCTATGCTGACAATTTCATTCCTGTTTTACTACAGATTCAAGCATAGGGGATGGAGGGCCCTGCGCTCTTACAGACAAATGGGGATACAATTGTACTATTTCAAAAAGTAAGGAAATTCTTTGCAAAAAAAGTTGTTCATGTACTAGTTAGAGTTAGTGACAAAGGTAGGGACATGTAGCATTACGGTTTCCAACCCTAACACCCCAACCCCATCCACCAGACAGCAACATGAAAAAACTACAGTTTCACGTCTCTTGTGTCTTCACTAATCTGGCATGAGGAGTGCCTTGGGGTTGTCAGCCCTAATACTCACCTCATTATCATATACTCTACAAATCTCAGCTTTTTTCATGACTGAATTGGGTGAGTATTAGGGCTGACAACCCTAAGGCACTCCTGATGCCTGATTAGTGAAGATGCATGAGAGGTGAAACTGTAATTGTTTTTCATGTTACTGCTTGGAGGGAAGGGGTGGGGTGTTAGTGTTGGAAAATGCTAATGCCACATTTCCCTACTTTTGTCACTTTAACCCTAACTACTGCATTAATGTAGTTTTTTTTTTGCAAATAATTTATATAGAAATGTGTGTGTGTGTGTGTGTGTGTGTGTGTGTGTGTATATATATATATATATATATATATATATATTTATTTATGGACACAATTGTAAATGAGTTTACTCTCTATTGCCTTCTAATAAATTTGATTTGATTATTATTGTTTGTGTACACCTCTGTCTTTTTAATTTTACTTTTTCTCAGGATGATACTTTCATGGGGAGGGGGTGGGGGGCAGGGGTATGGTTTAGAAATTTTTTGAATTGCTTACCTGTTGGATAGTCTTACAATATGTTCTTTGAATGTGAAAGGGGTTAACAATGTAATCAAATGGGCTAGAATTTTGCAAGAGCTACAAAGGGCCCAGTATGGCATAGATTGCCTGCAGAAGATCAAGCTGTCTGATACTGAGCATTTAAAACTCTGCCGTATGTGGGTGGGGAATGTTTATGTGGCTCCACGGTGGCCAGAAGGTGGGCGTGGCCTGTTGATGCGAAAGAGCGCCCCTACAGATCACCCACTTTCATATTAAGGGTTCTGGCAGGTTGGTTCAAATATCTGGAGTACTCCGTGGACAGCCTCTCCACATGGTTTCAGTTTATGCTCCCACTTCCCCCTCTGAAGAATTCCTTTACCGAGCATTTCAACTTTTATCATCTCTTCCTGAGGGGCAGGTTATTTGTCTGGGGGACTGGAACTGCATGGAGGACTCGCTTTTAGACAGAAGTCCTTCTCATAGGAAAGGACAGATGGCTTGATCAAAATTGCTGAGAACCCTAAGGGTAGAGGGGGGCTTCGTGGACCCATGGTGACTCCAGAACCCATGGGAGTTGGAATTTACTTTTTATTCTGCCACAACTCATTCGTATTCTCACTTGGATCAGGTATATACCCAAAAGGAGTGGGTACATATTATAGATGAAATCAAAACTCATGCTATCTCTGTGTCAGACCATGCTATGCTTTCTTGTAAGCTAAGCTGGGGAACCTAGGTTTTAAGGGACCTTGGTAATTTAACATGTTATAACAAGTTATACAATTTAACTTGTTATAACGAGTTATACAAAAACAAACAAAACACAAAATCAAACTTTTGCTTTTATTTTCTTCCTTCTAATTTCTCTGACCAGGTTATAAACCCAGCAACTTATCTGGAATAGATATCATTAACTGCAGGTACTGTGGAACACTTTTCAGAAGGACAATTTTACAGGATTTAGGACACTGTCCTACATGCTGGGCCATTGGAGATCTAAGGGATCAGCTCCAGGCAGCATGGGCAGAGATTGTGCACCTCAAATTGCATATTCAAGAGGAAATGTACTACCAGAATCACCCGCCATTTCCCCAACATCCAACAGAAGCACCTCGACTGCAGAGGGTAGTTGGCCTGGGAGGTTGGCAGGTGGTTAGAAGGGGCAAATCGGGTGCCCCATCACTCAGTGCTCTCCAACATATCACCTTCACAAACCATATAAAAACCACAAACAGGTATCTGCCTCTATCTCCAAAATCAAACAAAGGGGCAGAGGACACTGCAGAGCAGAACACTGCAGCACAGGAGGTAGCACAAGAAAGCTCACCCAAAACAGGAACCAAAACAAAAAAGGCAAAAATGAAATCCAAAAAACTTCTGATCATAGGAGACTCCATGATTCAGGGAGTTAATACCTATCTCGAGCCAGGGGTAGTGGTCAGATGTCTCCCAGGTACATCAGTGTGGAAAGACACTGACCACATTGCTCAAATTTTTCAGAAAGCAGGAGGAAATATTGACGACCTGGTACACATAGGGACTAACGATCTCACCAGTTGATCAGTTGTGGAGACCAAGGAACACCTGACCAGGCTGGGTGACACACAATCATCCATTTCATCCAGCATTTCCTTCACTGAGATCCTGCCAGTCTGGGAGAGGGGGCAGATGGACAGAAGGTCAGAGAAGGGGAGATAGGAGAGCTAAACATGTGGATCATGGGCTAGTGCCAGGAAAAAGGACACAAATTTGTAGGGAACTGGCAACAGTTTCAGGAGCGTAAGTTCTTTAAATTTGATGGACTGCATCTGACTAAGGAGGGAGTCAGTGCATTGGGGCAGAAGTTTGATGTCTTTGCAGAATATTTAAACTAGCAAATGGGGAGAGGGGTGCAGCACCCCATACGTCAAATGGAAAGAACAACCCTCCCCCATCACCTAGTGGTCAAACAGGAGTTCAGCATGTTTGTAATTAATTTGCATCACCAGGTAAGGAAAAAGGTCTGGCTTTCCATACGCTGCACAGGGGGAACAAAAAGCCTCACCCAACAACTAACACACCAAAATCTGGCCAATGGAAAATCATGTACACAAATGCTCACAGTCTGGGAAACAAAATCCCAGACCTGCAGACAACAATGACGGAGGCTAAACTCGATATAGTAGCCATTAGTGAGACATGGTTTACCAGTAACCACACTTGAGAGACTTCAATACCTGGCTATGTACTGTTCAGAAGAGACCGAGGTGCAAAAAGGAGGTGGGGGGGCGGAGTGGCCCTTTATGTCAATAAAAATATCAAAGCTACAGAAATTCGTAATACACATAAGGAGCCAGAAGAACTGTGGGTCACCCTGGAAACAGGAAATGAGACAGCCATATGAACTGGGGTTGTGTACAGGCCTCCAGACCAGGGGGAGGACATATACACATTACTGTTAAAAGATATATAAAATATGACAGCTAAAGGGGAGGTTCTGATAATGGGAGGCTTCAACATGCCAGGTACAGATTGGTCAATACCAGCAGGAACATCTGCCAGAACTAGACACATGGTGGATTCCCTGCAGGGGGAGGGCCTCAAACAACTGATACAACAACCCACAAGAGACAGGGCTATCATAGATCTAGTACTGACTAATAGGGAAAGGATCACACATCTCCAGGTAGAAGGTCACCCGGGGGCCAGTGACCATCACATGGTATGGTTCAATTTGGTCACTAGAACTAAATCATCCCATTCCAAGGCAAAAATATGGGACTTCAGAGGAGCAGACTTTGATAAGATGGCCAACAGAGTTAAGCTAGCCCTGGCAAAAAGAAATACAGGTGAGGGATTTTTGAGCAAAGTAGGCAAGCATTAAGGATGCAATACTTGAAGCAACATCCCATTGTGTTAGAGAAAAGGAAGTACAAAAGAAGAAGGAAACCACTTTGGTTCTCAAAAACAGTAGCAGAAAAGGTCAGAACCAAAAGGCTGGCCTTCAGGAAATATAAGAGAATGCAGCAGGATGAAGATAGGGAGGCATACCAAACTTCCCTAAGGGAAGCAGGGAAGGCAGTAATGCAGGCAAAGGCCCAAGCCAAGAAAACACTAGCACGAACAATAAAAGAAGGTGACAAGACTTTCTATAGATACATTAGTGAAAGGAGAAAGCCCAGAGGGGGTATTGCTAAGATCAAAGGGGATAAAGGGGTATGTGAGGAGGAGGACCATGTAAAAGCATTCATCCTAAATAGATACTTCTGCTCAGTATTTACTGAAGAGAAGGCAGGACAGGGCCCACAACTCAGCACCATGGACACAGGGGAGAGGGAGGTGTGCACTAGTCCCTTCATAAAAGAAAGGGTCCTACAAGAGCTCGCTAAGCTCAGGGTGGACAAGGCAATGGGACCTGATGACATACATCCCAGGGTACTAAAGGAGCTAAGGATGGAACTAGCAGAGCCATTAGCAGAACTGTTTAGTGAGTCTCTGAACACAGGAGAGGTCCCAGAAGACTGGAGAAGGGCTCATGTGATCCTGCTCCACAAGAATGGTAGCAGGGAGGAGGAAGAGAATTACAGATCAGTCAGTCTTACCTCAGTAGTGGGCAAGATTATGGAGGCACCCCTTAAGGAAAGGATAGTGCAACACCTGCAATCCATAGGAGCACAGGATCCAAGACAGCATCGGTTTACAACAAGAAGGTCCTGTCAAACTAATCTCATAGATTTCTTTGACTGGGTAACCAGAGTGGTGGACCAAGGGGGAGGAGTTGATGTCACCTACCTTGACTTCAGCAAAGCTTTCTATACTGTTCCACATAGAAGATCGATTAATAAGCTGGGTAGGCTTGGGGTGGGTCAGACGTTGGTCAACTTGGTGGAAAACTGGTTGACAGGCAGAAAACAGAGAGTGGTGGTAAACAGTATACAGTCAGAAGAGATGCAAGTCACAAGTGCGGTACCTCAGGGATCAGTCGTGGGGTCAGTCCTCTTCAATATCTTTATCACTAACATTGCAGATGGACTGGAGGGTAAGGTTTGTCTGATTGCAGATGACACCAAGATCTGCAACAGACTAGATGATTCAGAGAGGGTGGGCAGAATGAGAAGAGATCTGGATAAACTAGCAAAATGGTCAGAAGAATGGCAACTAGGGTTTAATGCAAAGAAGTGCAAGATCATGCACATAGGGAAGAGAAACCCTGAAGCCACCTATAGGCTGGGAGGGGAGTTGCTGGCAGTCACAAGGGAAGAAAGAGACTTGGGCATCATCATCACCTATGATCTGAAATCATCCGAGCAGACCACTAAAGCAGTAGGTAAGGCTAGGGGGATGTCAGGGTATATCAGTAGGGGTATCACAAGTCAGTAGAGGGAGGTAATAATCCCTCTTTACAAGACACTGGTTAGGCCCCATCTGGAGTACTGGGTGCAGTACTGGAGGCCACACATTCACAAGGACGTTAACCAAATTGAGGCAGTCCAGAGAAGGGCAACCAAAATGGTGCAGGGCCTGCATCAGAAAACATATGAGGACAGATTAATGGAGCTCAATATATATACCTTAGAGCAAAGGAGGGAGAGAGATGATATGATCGAAACATTCAAACACCTTAAGGGCATTAACAAGGTGAAAGAGTCTAACATGTTTCAGTGTAAGAAAAATAGCATGACAAGAGGACACAACATGAGATTAGAGGGAGACCAATTAAGGGGTAATGTGAGGAAGTTCTTTTTCACAGAAAGGGTGGTGGATGCATGGAACGGCCTACCTCAGAAAGTGGGGGATATGAATACAGTGCAGGGCTTCAAACAGGTATGGGATAGGCATAAGGGAGCAATACAGATGAGTATGAATAGATATGCCATTAACAGAGCAAAAGCCAATGGCACATTTATAAGATAGAAAAAGAAATGGGCAGACTGGATGGGCATTGCGGTCCTTATATGCCATCAACTTCTATGTTTCTATGTTTGGAGGCTAAATATTGGTCTTACTCATGATGAAGTTTTTCTAAATGCTGCACATGAGTTGATCCAGAGGTTTTTACAGGAGAATACTGAGAGGGAGTCTTCTTTGAAATACATTTGGGACAGCCACAAAGCAGTTATCAGGGGTCATGCTATTTCTTATGCAACTTGTAAAAAGCAATATCAAATGTCAGTTTAGAGGGCAGACGTTGCTATATTAGAGCTGGAATCAGAACATTAAAAAAACTAAAGACCCTTCTCTCTTACCTAAACTGAAAAAAACTAGGGAGTAAAATAATGCTCTGATGTCCCGGCAAACTGAAAATGCTCTTTGGTTCACCAGACAAAAGTACTATGAATGGGGAGAGAGAGCTGGTAGGTTACTTGCTCACCATCTCAAGAGGCAAGAGGTGGATAGGTAAATTTCTAAGATCAAGAAACTGGTAAGAACCCAGACCTTTTCCACAACCCCAGTTCAGATAGCCAAAGAATTTCTCTTATATTATTCACAACTCTATAGCAGGGATAGGCAATCCAGTCATAGTGAGAAAGTTGAGTAATTTTTTTCAGAGAGTGAACCTACACAAATTAACACTAAAGCAGCAGCAAGCTCTAGAGTCCCCATTTACTGAAGCAAATATAACTGAAGTCATTAGGTCCTTTAAGACAGGGAAAGCCCCAGGCCCTGACGGCTTCAGAGTGGAATTTTATACTACATCTGCAAGGGAACTGGTGCCCCTTTTAACTAAGCTTTGTAACAAGGCTCATGAAGAGGACTCCGCACCAGATTCCTGGAAAATGGCTTTAATTTTGATGCTGTCCAAACCGGGTATGGATAATACCCTGTGTTCTAATTACCACCCTATTTCTTTACTTAATCAGGATGCAAAAATGTTTGTGAAAGCCATTGGGTTACAGGAGCAGAAAATTATTACCGTGCTAATACACCCTGATCAAACAGGTTTTATCCCTGGGAGGCCAATCCAGGACAATATTCACCTTTTGCTTAATGCAGTGGCCTCAGCTAAACATTTCCCTTCAGATGTCCTACGAGCAATGCTCTACATACATGCCAAAAAGGCATTCAATCACCTAGACTGGTAATTTTTGGATGGTGTCCTACAAAAATGTGGTTTTGGTTTGAAATTAGGAATTGTATACACAATTTATATAGCTGCCCCGTGGCTCAAATTAAAGTAAATGGCACTGTTTCTCGTGCTTTTCATATTCAGCATGGTACCAGACAGGGATGCTCCTTATCCCCTCTCTTTTTTGCCCTGAGTCTTGAACCACTCATGGTTCTCCTTTGTAATCTCTTTGATTTCTCGGGTATCAGGTAGGGGAGGAAGAACTTAGGGTTTCAATGTATGCAGATGACACCCTTCTGTATGTTTTGGACCCGGTGAAGACAGTACTGAAAAACTTAAACTTGCTATACTATTCTGTATCAGTGTCCGGTTTCAAAATCAATGAGGCCAAAGTGGAGATGTTAGCGGTGGGCCCGTATGTTGGCCTGCTGACATCTAATGTTGGAAACTTGAAATGTGCCACAACCGGCTTTAGGTATTTAGGGATTTGGATACCAAGGGACCTGTCAAACCTTTTCATGCAAGTCATCAGAAACTTTTATTTGAAGCTCAGGCAGACTACAACAGGTGAAGGGAGCTTCCACTCACATTACTTGGTAGAATAGAGACAATATGAATGAATCTGTTGCCACGTTTTCTCCTCATATTTTCAGCTATCCCCTTAAGACCCCCGCTTTCATTGTGGAAAGCCTTTAAAACCATGTTGATTAAATTTATGTGAGGTGAGAAAATGCCTAGAATTCATTGGAACACTCTTATCACATCAAAGAAAAAAGGAGGGTTGCGGCACCCGGACTTTAGGCAATCTTTCTTGGCCGCACAGTTGCAGTATTTCATTCCACATTTAGTAGACACCGAGGTCCCGCTGTGGGTTATCTTGGAGAGAGACAGTAGGGGTCCAGCTCTCATAAGGGATGTGCTATTTATGGATACTCCTAATATTAGACATTTACACTCTGGAAACCACTGGGCTCTGGCTTTAAAGCAGGTCTGGGCTGAGGTTTGTAAGAGCTTCAAGCTGCATATGAATTTATCTAAGAGTACTCCATTGAGAGCCTGTTTAGACTTTCTGTTGTTTAAACTGAATGGGGGATTCAAAGGTTGGGCAAGGCTGGGCCTTGTTTCACTTGGATAGTTTTTTCAAGGGGATGTCTTTAAATCCTTTTCCCAGTTAAATCAAGAATTTGGTCTGACTCAGAGAGATTTTTTTAGATATATCCAGCTTAGACACTATTTAATGGGTGAAAGGAGGAAATCACAATTATGGGAGGTGGAGAATCCACTATGGCAATTACTTTTGGCTCTGGCTCAATTCCCTGATTCTCTGGGTAAGATATCCCAGATTTTAAAATTATTCTCTAACTTTGAATAAGACTTGATTAAGGCACTTAAAACTAAATGGCATTCTGAGGCCAAGATAGATTAATCTGACCAGGACTGGGAGAAAATGTGGGAAGGGGTATTTACTACTATAGCTTCTTCTTCTTAGCGGGAGTTCTGATGGCAGACAGTACTGTAATACTTTTGGACTCTGGTCATTATGAAACATTTTGGAGCCCACCCCTCAGATAAATGTTGGCAGGGCTGTACAGACTTGGGTATGCATACTCACATTTTCTGGTCATGTCCAGTATTGAAGGACTTCTGGGATGGGGTGGAGGCAGAAGTGGGGAAAATTTTAAAAAGTCTCAGTCCTACTCAGTTCCAACATTAGATTTTGGGCCTGCCTCCAGTAACTCTCCATTCTAAAAAGTATGTATATCTTTACAATATTTTTGTGGCATCAGTCATTAAAGTGATTACACAACGATGGTTAACTCCCACTCCCCCAACCCTAGAATCATGGCTAGAGAATTACATATGTATACTAGAGATGGAATGACTTACAGCCACACTCCAACTACAAAAAGACAAATTTGTTTGTAAATGGCTTCTCTTTTTTCATTACTGGGCAGCTCAGCAAAACAAGGACATATTAGAGGTCCTAGCAGACCAGGAGAAAGTGGGTGATATATTTGTTCATCGTATGAGGTGAATCCTTTTCCAATCTAGATAAGGCTTAATTTGGGTATCTGTCGAGTGACAACCCCCTCCTCCTCCTCCTCCTGGCCTCCTTTCCTCCCCACAGTAGTACTATTTTTGTATATTGTCAAATCATATCTGACTGGCTCATGGAAGTATCACTTCCTCAGACATTATGTTATTACATTACTATGTTATGTCTTATGGTCATGTTTCCTTTGACATACAGTATGTATTTTAGATTCTGTATTTGTGTCTAGTATTGTATGTTGGTACACCTTGGTTTGTCAATGTAAAGTTGTGTGTAAGTTGTTTCATTAAAAATAGAAAACTCAATAAAGTTTAATTTAAAAAAAATATTATGCTTCTGTTTTTTTCCCCCACATTCAGGTGTGAAATACATAGCACTATGCAAAAAATAAAAGAAAAAACACACAGCTCTTTAGAGCTTATAAGCTTGGGGGTTGGGTTGATGGGAAAAGTCAGACTTTTATTCAGCAAGTTGGGAGAGAATATATTTTGTTACATCCCTAGGTTTAGAACAAAATATTCAAGTAAGAAAGCAACTAAGTTATTTAGCACCAGTAACAGCCTTTTTGTTGAAGATTTGCATCTGGTGATTTGGGGCAAAGATGTGATGAAGCACATTGCTTTCTAGTAGAAAACAAACATAAATATAAAAAAGGGATGGGGTGCTACTAGACACCAGGGAAATGGCAGCTCACAGCTCACACTACAGCCCACATATAAACATACAGTAGAAACATAGACTTTGACGGCAGATAAGGACTGCTTGACCCACCTAGTCTGCCCATTTCCCTACCTAGAGGATAAGCTGCAGATCCTAGTTAACCAACAGCCTATTTCTTCCAAGTTCCTACCCCCCCCCACAAGAATTACTTTATGTCTGTCCCATGCATTCTTCAAGTCTCCCACAGTTTTAGACCCCACAACCTCCTCAGGAAGGTGGTTCCATGAGTCAACCACCCTCTCGGTGATAAAATATTTCCTCTCATTGCCCCTGAGCCGTCCCCCCCATCTTTAAATTGTGTCCCCTTGTTCTTGCAGATCTTTTTTTCTGAAACATGCTACCCTCTTGGACTTTGTTGATTCCACTGAGGTATTTAAAAGTTTCAATCATGTTCACCCACTCCCTCCTTTCCTCAAGGGTATACGTATTAAGCTCCTTTAGTCTCTCCTCATATGGCTACCCTTGCAGACCCTGCAGCATTTTAGTTGCCCTCCTTTGGACTATCTCCATCCTGTCTATGTCCCTGCGGAGATGGGGTCTCCAGAACTGGATGCAGTGCTCCAGATGGGGTCTCACCAACTGTCTGTACAGAGGGATAACAAGTTCCTGTTTTCTGCTGATGATGCCTCTCCCTATACAACCCAGTATCCCCCCAGCCCTCTCTACTGCCTTCTCACATTGCTTGCTAACCTTTAGGTCATCTGATATGATTACCCACAGGTCCCTTTCCATTTTTGTTGTTGTTACTACCACTCCCCAATTGTGTACTCTTCCTCTGGGTTTTTGTTTCCCAGTTGCATTATTTCACACTTCTTTGCATTGAATCCAAGCTGCCATACTTCTGACCATTCCTCCAACCCTGCCAATTCCCTTCTCATCCTTTCCACCCCCACTTGTGTATCAACCCTGTTGCAGATGTTTGTGTCATGTGCAAAGAGGCATACTTTTCTTTCCAGTCCCTCTGCAATGTCACTTATAAAGACATTAAAAAGAAATGGACCCAGTACTGAACCCTGCCGTACCCACTAGTAACCCCTATTTCTTCAGCGTGGACTCCATTTACTATTACCTTCTATGTCCTGTTGTCCAGCCAATGTTTTACCCAGGCTACCACCTTGGGACCCAATCCCAGGCTGGCTGTTTTGTGTATTAATCTTTTGTGTGGGACTGTGTCAGATGCCTTGCTAAAGTCTAGGTAGTCCATGTCCACAGCCCCTCCCTGGTCTACTATTTTGGTCACCCAGTCAAAGAAATTGATTAGATTCATCTGACATGACCTTCCTGCTGTGAATCCATGCTGCCTTGGGTCCTGTGCCCCACTGGCCTCTAGGTACTCAACAATTCTTTCTTTCAGAAGTGATTCCTTCATTTTCCATGCCACAGAGGTCAAACTGACAGATCTGTAGTTTCCTGCTTCTGCAATGCTCCCGCTTTTGTGAAGGGGAATCACAACTGCCCTCCTCCAGTCCTCAGGTACCACACCATTCTCCCATGATTTGCTAAAAAGGGTAGCCAGTGGTGTCACTAGTTCTCACCTTAATTCTTTTAGAATTCTGGAGTGAATCCCATCAGGCCCCATTGCTTTGTCCACCTTCAGCTTTAGGAGTTCTTTCAGAACCCTTTCTTCTGTGAAAGGACTGGGATTGCCCCCCTCCCCCATCCAGAGTGCTTCTGTTAACTGGGTTAGGTACCTCCCCCCTCCTCTTTTGTGAATACTCAGCAGAAGTATTTGTTCAGAATCCCTACTTTTTCATTGTCGCTCTCTGCCCAGCCACCGTCCATTCTGTTCAGCCTCACTATCCCTCCCTTTGTCTTTCTACACTCCCTAATGTACCTATTAAAGGTTGTATCCCCCTTCTTAACTGAGTTGACTATCTTTTCCTCAGTTTGGGCCTTTGCTATTCTGACTGCCTTTCCCGCTTCCTTCGGCCTTAATTGGTACAGATCTCTGTCCTGCTCATTCTGTGTTTCCTTATACTTCCTAAATCCTATCTTTTTCTTCCTAAATTTCCCCGCCACCTCTTTTGAGAACCATAGTGGCTTTTTCTTTCATTTTGATTTATTTATTTGCTTCACACAAAGGCTTGTTGCCTCTATGATGGCAGTTTTGATGTTTTCCCATTGTTGCTCCACCGCTCCTTCTTGCCTTTTTGCTAGTGCTTTTCTAAGGTGCTCTCCCATTTTGACAAAGTCAACCCTACTGAAGTCCAGTACCCTCACTTTTGTATGGCTTGACTTTGCAGCTGAGTTTATCGTGAATCACACTGGTGGTCACTTGTTTCCAGATGGCTACCCAGTTCTAGATCTGAGATCCTCTCACTGTCCCCATTTGAGAGTATGAGGTCTAAGATTGCTCCCTCTCGAGTGGGTTCCAACACTAGCTGTCTGAGGCATGCCCCCTGTAGAGCATCGAGAATGGGCCTGCTCTTGGATGTGGCTGCAGCAAGAGTGCTCCAGTTAATATCTGGCATATTCAGGTCCTCCATCAATAATATCTCCCCTTTCTCTGCCATTCTAAGGATGCCTTCTATCATATCCTTGTCCATTCCCTCCCCCTGAGATGGGGGTCTGTATACAACCCCTGTGCGGATTGTGGTGCCATTTCCAATCTCTAAGGTGACCCACAGTGCCTCCTCTGTGCCCTGTTTACTCTTTTGTTCCATTGCTCTTATCCATTCCCTTACATAGAGAGCAACTCCTCCCCCTCTTATACCCTCCCTGTCTCTCCTGTAGGTTGTGTACCATGGTATGTTAACATCCCAGTCATGGTTCTCTGTGTACCATGTTTATGTGACTGCCATGATATCCAGACATCCCTCTTCCATCAAGGCCACCTGTTCAGGGAGCTTGTTGCCCAGACTATGGGCATTGGTACTCATTACTCTCCATTTCTTGATGGCCTTACCCCCTTTTTACTCCATCCATGTCCTTACTGCCTTTGTCATTTTCTCCATTTACCCCTGCCCTTCTCCCTATCAGCGTCTCTATCTTGGTATTTATCTCACTAACTACACTGATTTTTGGGGGGGGCTAGGATTTCCCTGCTCCTTTCCAGTGCTTCCCCCCTTGGCTAGTTTAAATGCTTGCTTGCCAATGAAGCATGAAAACCTCTCACCTAGGATCTGGGTTCCCATCCTGGACAGATGCAGACCATCACACCAGTATACTGTAGGCCTTCATCACTTTAGGTGGACCCACAGTCCCCAATAAAGCCAAACTCCTGAGCTCTGCACCAGTTTTTCAACCACTGAATGAATCCCATGGTGTGGAGCACCCTAGTCTCACCCATGCCATAGACAGGCAGCATCTCTGAGAAGTTACCGTGCATGCTACTTGTCTAAGGCCCTCCCCAACTCCTCCAGCACTGTTCTGATGCCTTTCCCAGCCAGGTCATTTGTCCCTAGGTAGACAATGACATCCAGCTACCTCCACCATGCAGCTGCTCCCACGATCCTGAGAATTCACTCCCTATCCCTCCAAGCCATAGTACCTGGCAGGCACCTTACCTCCCTCTCCCCTCCCTCCCCAAGTTCTACCCTCCCAACAATGGAGTCCACCAACAGGAGTTGTTTTCTTTCCCTGTGGGGTCCTCTGCCACTCTTCTGTGGGTCTCCTTTGTGAAGGTTCCAGACATCCTCCTTGGTCTCCACTGTGGGTGCCTCTATAGAGGAACCACACTTTGCCAGAGTGGCATACAAATTGTGGAGAGGTACAACTGGAGAGATGATCCTCTGTTCTACCGCCCTCACCCTCCCTGAACCCACTGTGGTCCAACCACTCCTCTTTCTTGGCAACCTCTGAGGCAGCGGTGGTGGCCCTGGTGGTCCCTGGGTGGGAGAGGATGTCCCCCAAATCCTGGCCAACTCAACCTGGAGATGAGCAACCTCCTCCCTTAGCCCAGAGAGGTGCCTGCAGATGGGACAATGCTGCATCCTGCGGAATATCTCCAGGAAGACTGCTGCTCCACAGCCACTACACTGCACCACTCCCATCATGTCTTATTTCTGGCCCCTTAACTGTTGTTTTGAATACTTACTCTTTCCTCTGTTCATTTATTTATTTTTTCTATGTATAATTTTTTTTCCCTATTTGCCCACTGCCTCCATGCCCTTAAAGCTCCTGATCTTCCTGTTCTGAGACAGGAAGTTGCTATATTTCTCAGCAATCTCCTTTGTTGCTTAGAATCAGACCTCCAGCAGCTGAGGGGGGGGTGGCGTGCTACTCTTTTCCTTCTAGGATTGTGAGTCTTTCGTGGCTCTGTGATCACTTCCTTCCTGCTCCCAAACAGGAAGTTCCTGTTGTCAGTCAAATTCTGTGCCTATAAAAGTAGAACTGGCTAAGGGTGGAGGGGGGGCAGGAGTGAAAGAGGGCAATATAGTCCCAGTAGAGAAGCACAGTTCTAACAACACCTCCTTTCTCTTGCTGTTCTCTGCCTCTTCTCAGCCAGAAGCTATCTAAGGCAGTTTTTAAATCCTAAACAACTGGCTTCCTTCCGGTTAAGCCACTCCCCCTAATTTTCAGCTCCTTTTACACCTAGATAACTGCATAGATAACAATTCACTTCAGCCAACTCAGACAAACACCTAGATAACTGTACAGATAACAATTCACTTCAGCCAACTCAGACAAACAAACACTGATTTTTTTTGTTTGTTTGTTTTACCCTAAATTGAAGGTCCCAGTAGTAGAGTTCTGGTTCTTTAGTCCCAGTAGAGAAGTATAGTTCAAACAGCACCTCCTTTCTCTTGCTGTTCTCTGCCTGTTCTCTACCAGAAGTTATATAGGGCAGTTTTTAAATCCTAAACACCCACAGCATGAGATCCAGCTGTAGCTGCAGAAGCCAAGAAATTTCTGCTGTTTCATACAGAGAACATGGGGAACGGTTTCTCTCGTTAAGCTGGGCACCTGGAATTTTGGGTTCCCAGAAAAGGTATTTGTGGGCATTACCTTAAAAAAGAAACATCAGAATCTAGCTAAATGAGTGCCATGTAGCTACTGCAGGTTCTGATGTTTGTTTTTTAAAATGCCAGCATTTTTATGCATTATCCATACTTGTTAGTTTATAGAAAAAATCAACAAGATGGCAGTTAGCACGGCACACAAAAATGTTTGGTGGCATGCCAATCAAGTAGCGAGAAATCAAAAATGGACATTTGCGACATCAGATTTTTCATTTAGCACCAGAACAGTGTCTCAAAAACCCTGCTGTGCATGCTCAGAACTAAAAACACTAAACTTTAATATCTTATAACTCTGGAACCATAGATTCATAGACATGTGTCAGCAGAAAAGGACCTTCCTGGCCCATTGAGTCTGCCCATTCCCCCCATTTACTTTTCCCCCCCTTCAAGTTTCTCCCCTCCTCCTCTTGACAGTCCCTTGTGTTTGTCCCAGGCCTTCTTGAAACCCTCCACTGTACTGGCCCTCACCACCTCCTCCAGCAGATCATTCCAGGGCTCAACCACTCTCTCCATGAAGTAATACTTCCTAACATTTCCCTTAAACCTTCCCCCTTCACTTTCAATCCATGCCCCCAGATCATACATCTACCTTCTCTGAAAATAAGCTCTCCCCCACTTTATTGATCCCATTCACATATTTGAATATTTCAATCCATTTAATATTTTTTCACCAGACCTATAATAGGCACTACCATAGGACATGACACATGTCCCCTGCAAGTTTGAGGAAAAAATTACATTCCATGTAGGCTGTAGGCAACAGCAAAAAAAAAACAAACAAACAAAAAAACATGTTAAGTACAGGAAAAAAGTTAGCCTTTTATGAAAAAGTACATATGCAAATCTTAGAAACTGCACAAGCTGCAATCACAAAATTTCCTACAGATCAAGACCTTGCCTCCTAGACAATACCTTCAAAATTTCAGCTCATTGTGTCAAATGGTGCCAAAGATATTAATGTACAAAGTTAGGTGTTTAACACAGAACATCCTACTCAACCCTACCTATAGGGGCACTACCCCTCCACTATACTATTTGACAGACTTCATCCTTGAGCATTCGTCCATTCATTCTGAGAACTCCATTTCCCAGTAGAGGTTGTGGTAAGTTTCTTACTTTCCTATATAGTGAACAGCTCTAAAAGCTTCTTATATAGAAGAGAGATAGAATGTCCACGAGGAACAGTTCAATCAGTATGCCTAGGGAAGGAGCAGAGATAGCACATAAACTTAAACTTTAATGGCAGATGAGGACCATTTGGCCCACCTAGTCTGCCCAAGACCCTACCTACAAGATAAGCTGCAGGTCCTAGTTAACCAACAGCCTACTTCTTCCTACCCCCCCCACCAGAATTGCCTTATGTCTGTCCTATGCATTCTTGAATTCCCCCCACTGTTTTTGACTCAACAACCTCCTCAGCAAGGCTGTTCCACAAGTCTACCACCCTCTCTGTGAAAAAATGCTTCCTCACATTGCCCCTGAGCCATCCACCCTCTATCTTCAAATTGTGCCCCCTTGTTCTTGCACATCTCTTTTTCTGAAACAAGCTATCCTCTTGGGCTTTATTGATTCCCTTGAGGTGCTTGAAAGTTTCTATCATGTCCCCCCTCTCCCTCCTTTCTTGAGGGTATACATATTAAGTTCCTTTAGTCTCTCCTAGTATGGCTTCTGGTGCAGACCCTGCACCATTTTCATTGCCCTTCTCTGGACTGCCTCCATCCTGTCTATGTGCTTGTGGAGATGGGGTCTCCAGAACTGCACACAGTACTACAGATGGGGTCTCACTAACTGTCTGTATAGAGGGACAGCAACCTCTTGTTGTCTACTGGTGATGCCTCTCCCTGTACATCCCAGTATCCTCCCAGCCCTCCTTATTGCCTTCTCACACTGCTTACTTACCTTTAGGTCATCTGATATGACTACCCCAGGTCCCTTTCCATTTTTGTTGCTGTTATTACCTCCCTCCCCCCGCTGTGTACTCTTCCCCTGGGTTTTTTTCCCAGGTGCATTACTTTGCACTTCTTTGCATTGAATCTAAGCTGCCATACTTCTGACCATTCCTCCAACCTTGCCAAGTCCCTTCTTATCCTTTCCACTTCCCCTTGTGTATCAACCCTGTTGCAGATCTTTGTGTCATCTGCAAAGAGACACACTTTTCCTTCCAGTCCCTGCACAATGTCAATTATAAAGAAATTAAAAAGGAATGCACCCAGTACTGAAACTTGCGGTACCCCACTAGTTACCTCTCTTCTTTGGATTGGACTCCATTTACTACTACCCTTTGTGCCCTGTTGTCCGGCTAATTTTCTAGCCAGGCTATCACCCTGGGATCCACTTCCAGGCTGGCTAATTTGTTTATTAATCTTTTGTGTGGGACTGTGTCATATGCCTTGCTAAAGTCTAGGTAGACCATGTCCACAGCCCATCCCTAGTCTACTACTTTGGTCACCCAGTCAAAGAAATCTATTAGATTCATCTGACATGACCTTCCCACTGTGAATCCATGCTGCCTTGGGTCCTGTGCCACGCTGGCCTCTAGGTACTCAACAATTCTTTCTTTCAGAAATGATTCCATCATTTTCTCTACAACTGAGGTAAAACTAACAGGTCTGTTGTTTTCTGCCTCTGCTTTGCTCCCACTTTTGTGAAGGGGAATCACATCCACCATCCTCCACTCCTTAGGTACCACACCATCCTCCCATGATTTGTTAAAAATGGTAGTCAGTGGTGTCACTAGTTCTCCCCTTAGTTCTTTTAGAATTCTGGAGTGAATCTTGTCAGGCCCTATTGCTTTGTTCACCTTCAGTTTTAGGAGTTCTTTCAGAACCCTTTCTTCTGTGAAAGGACTGGTATTGACCTCTCTATCTAGAGTGCTTCTATTGATTGGATTAGGTACCTACCCCTCCTCTTCTTTTGTGAATACTGAGCAGAAGTATTCATTCAGTATCCCTGCTTTTTCACTGTCACTCTCTGCCCACCCACCATCCCCTTTATTAAGCCTCACTATCCCTCCCTTGGTCTTTCTTCACTCTCCAATATACCTATAAAAGGTGTATGCCCCTTCTTAACCAAGTTGGCTATCTTTTCCTCTGTTTGTGCCTTTGTTATTTTGACTGTCTTCCCCCTTCCTTCTGCTTTAACTCGTACAGTTCTCTGTCCTGCTCCTTCTGTGTTTCCTTATACAGTAGTCACCACTTATATCGGTCACCCTTAAGTCGGACAATCGGTTTCAATGGACAAAATTAGTTTGCCAAATGCCAAAACCTATATCCTCTTAATGAAAACATGATGATTCTGCGGACCTTGCTCATTGGCAATAACGGACATTCAGTTCCCAGTTGTCAGTTATTGTTGATGCTAGTGTTACGAGGACTTCGTACAGGATTTGGTTTATCTAACTTAAATCTCAACTGTTTACATACCAAAGATCTTTTTATGTCCCCAAAACCACATTTAATCCACATTTTGCCCTTATTTTCTGCAGTTACAGTACAGTGTCTCAACGCTCGATGTCTGACGTCACCGGGCATTCCTTGTCTCCTAACACTGACCTGGTGGTTTCGGATCTGGCATGACGCCACTGACACATGTCAGTCAATTTGCCATGTCCCCCATCTGTCAGCCAATGGGCTGCTGTTTGTTCAGCTTCAAAGGACACTCTAAAGGTTACTGGTGCCACTGGAAACTGAACTATGGCATCCTAATCTATGGCATCCAAATTGAAGTGACCCGCTCTTACTCCACTCTTACACTGCGGAAAAAAGCAGAGATGATCAACAGGAGGAACAACCAGTGGTCAGTGCTGAGGATGTTAGGGGTGCACTACTGACACTGCAAAGGGCAATGGAGTAAAGAGACAATGTTACACCAGTGTGGGAAAACCTAGCGGGAACTGAGCCACTGCTAAGTCCCGTCAAACCGCAATCAAAAATTTTTTCAGCACTGATTAAATATAACACATCCTCCCTCACCTTCACTACCTTACTGAATACAGTACTATGAATGAGCACTAAAAGCACATGCATAAAAAATAATTATTGCAAATGCACGAAACAGTAAAACAGACACTCCAGTTAACAGACAAATAATGATTGCATGGATGTGTCCACTCTAAGCCGTGCATACTGTACTTCCTGAATGTTATTTTTTTCTCCCTAACCTTCCCCATCACCTTTTTTGAGAACCATAGTGTTATTTTCTTTCATTTTGATTTGTTTATTTGCTTCACACAAAGGCTTGTTGCCTCTGTGATGGCAGTTTAAATGTTTTCCCATTGTTCCTCCACCCCTCCTTCTTGACTGTTTGCTAGTGCTTTTCTGAGGCACTCTCCCATTTTGACAAAGTCAGCCCTCCCAAAGTCCAGTACCCTCACTTTTGTATGGCTTGACTCTGCGGCTGTGTTTATCGTGAACTACACTGTTTGGTGGTCACTTGTTCCCAGATGGCTACCCACTTCTAACTCTAGATCCTCTCTCCATCCCCATTTTAGAGTACCAGGTCTACAATTGCTCCCTCCTGAGTGGGTTCCAACACTAGCTGTCTGAGGCATGTCCCTTGTAGGGCATTGAGAATGACCCTGCTCTTGGATGTGGTTATAGCAAAGGTGCTCCAGTTAACATCTAACATATTCAGGTCCCCCCATCAACAGTATCTCTCCTTTTTCCATCATCCTAAGGATGTCTTCTATCATGTCCTTGTCCATTTTCTCCCCCTCAAGACGGGGGTCTGTATACAACCCCTGTGCGCATAGTGGTGCCATTTCTGATCTCCAGGGTAACCCACAGTGCCTCCTCTCCTCCCTGTTTACCCTTTACTTCTGTTGCTTTGATCCCTTCCATTACATAGAGAGCTACTCCTCCTCCTCCTCTTCCTCCCTCCCTGTCCCTTCTGTAGATTGTGTACTCTGGTATGTTGACATCCTAGTCATGTTTCTCTGTGTACCATGTTTCTGTGACTACCATGCTATCCATGCATCCCTCTTCCATCAAGGCCACCAGTTCAGGGAGCTTGTTACCCAGACTACGGGCATTGGTAGTCACTGCTCACCATTGGTTTGAAGGAGCATATGTTGCTCTTGCATGAAAGCAAAGACATGTTTACTATGCACATTTTCCCTCCTCTTGATGTCTCTAGAGGAGTTTATTATATCTCTGGCTAGGAGATGCCCCACTGCAGGGTTATATGCTGGATTTAGGAAGCTGATATGTTTAACCCTATTGCCAGCTTTTATATTGGGGTTATTTGTTAGGGTTTGTAGTGAGTCCCACAGAGGTTTGAAGCCCAGTATTCAATTCAATTGGGATAGGGTATATACCAGGTTGCCTAAAGGAATACATTTCAATTTGTCAGGTAGCTTACTAAAGGGCAGAAAGGGTGATACTTGTATTTCTATAGCAGATACTTCACAAAGGTCAATGTCCATTTGTTCCCAGTGGGGAAAATATTCTGTTTCGAATGGGGGTGTTTTAGGTTTGCCAGCAGAGATATTTGCTTCCTTGCATGGGATGTGTAAGGCAGGTAATTGTAATTCACTTTTACACTTACATGCTGTTACTTTGCTATAGAGGCCCCCCCTGAGTGCCCTCCCTGTCCACAGCAATTTTGAGAAGAGGGCTCTCAATATATAAAATAAACAATTTGGAAGAACTGAGCCCAGCATGTTCATGGGGTATAGTATATGGAGTCAGATATTCATCTTTAGGATGCCGATCCTGCCCTATAAGTACACCGTAAGGCTTGCCCACCACTGTAAGGCAGTCAAGAGTCTAGAGCCAATCTTGTCTATGTTTCATGCAAAGAGTTGTTTCCTAAATTTCCATAATTCTTTTCCCAGGTATTTTATATGTTGTGGAGCATATGTGACCCCACTGCAATATGTTTTCTTTGTACGTGAATGAGTTCAGGGGCATGATCTACATTTTGGCTAGGTTCAGTGCATAACCTGCCAAAGTACTGAGGCACTGTATTATGTTCCATGCTGATGAAATGGCAGTTTCAGGGGTTTGCACATGGAGGTTAATTTCATCTGCATAGGTAGACATAGTATATTGGCTTATCCTTGTCCTAACTCCCTTGATCTCTTCAGATTTCTTAATTATCCTGGTGCAGGTCTCCTAGTAGAGACTGAACAAGTATGGGGACAATGGATAACCCTGCCTTGTTCCCTTACCAAAGGTGAGGGGGTAACAAGACTGCATTGCTGTATAATTGGGCTGAAGGGTTAGGATGTAATGGCTAAGGATTGAACAAACTCAAACACAACTATGAGACTGAAGTTTTTCAAATTATATCCAATATGTATTGTTTGAATTCACTAAACTGCATCTCACACCAACTATCATGTCCCCAGTGTTTTGCTATTATGGTAGCACAGCTTTTTTAAGGCAAGATGGTCCTAGGATGCAAACATTTAATCTAACTAAATAGATTTTGGGGGTTGGGGATTTTGGGAAACTCATATCTGTTTTTGTAAGTAAGTAAAATGTTATTTATGAAGCACCCTATCCATGAGGCTGAGAGCACTGTACAATGTACAGACAGTGGCAGTAAATCAAAATACCTACACAGTCAGTAAAACATAAATAACTAGTTAGAAAAAAATGCAGAAACAGCTGCTGGGTGACCCAAAAGTATGACCATTACTAAATCCCATAGGTCTTCAGATGCAAGTGCCCAAAATCCTTCACAAGAGTTACACCATGAAAAGTCGATCTAACTCCCAGAATGAAATTCTGTACTTCTGTCTGGAAAATGAACGGCATTCTGCAGTTGTGGCAGAAATGGCCATAAACACGTGAGAATCATCACAATTGTGTACAGATGTCTGTAAATAGGATGCAGACAGATATCTGGACACATCTGCATAGACGCAGTACGCATCTGAAATACAGATGCAAGTGCTGTGTCTGACTGTATGAAAATCCCACCCTTAGTGTTTAACACAGAGCTAAACACTCAGTGGTTGATGTTCAGTTCAAACACTGTCACTGTTCAAACTGTATGCCAAAATATTTCATTGCCATATCAAATGGTAAGACATCCCACAGCAGCTCAAGTAAGTGCCAGCTCAACGCTCACTGGTCCACCATAGCATATAGATAAAAGCTATGCTGTTTGGCATTCTGAGCCATCTTCTTGAAGTGGTGCACTAAGCATGTGTCAGGAATATGCTGACATCAAGCCCTTTGGTGACGTCACACACTAGCGTCATTGGCACCTTCTTTGGGATGCATGACAGCTGGAGGTGTCAGTATCGGCATCTCTCTAATAGAGATAACCCCCTCATGTCTATACTTTGATAAACACAGATGGCAAAATAAACATTAGTAAACAATAACTGGCAAAGTTGATAAGTATCAAAAGCCTACAAGGTCATTAATGAAAAATACTTGCATATAAATGCTTTAAAGGATAAAATAACTTATACAGCTGTGACTGTCTTACCTTTTTTTTACTTTCTGACCCTGTGTAACTCTTTTTAAACCTTAAGGCGTTAATATGCCAGCAGTTTTTAACTTAAATCAGGATTGAGGGGGTCTATTAGTAAGATACTGATATTGACAGCTCCGGCAGTCCCATGTCCCAAATGTGTTCCAATGACCGCCAGTGTGAGATATCACCAAGCACTTGATGTCAGCACCTTCCCCTTTTGAGCTCAATGCACCACTTTAAGAAGGTGGCTCAGAATGTCAAGCAGCATGGCTTTTAGCTACATGCTATGGCAGACCAATGAGTACAAGCTAGCACTTAGCTGAGCTGATGCGGTTCTTCATACCACTGGATAAGGTAAAGAAATCTTTTGGCATACAGTTTGAATGAACTTGTGACAGTGTTTAAACTGAATATCAAGTATTAAGTGTTTAGCTTTGCTTTACACACTAAATCTATTAAGTTACATTAACTTCTCATATCCTAGGACAACCTTCCCTTGAAAAAGCTGTGCTACCATAACAGCGAAACATTGGGGACATGTCTGATGGCCAGAGATGGGGTTTTGTGACTCCAAGCAATAAATACTGTATATAATTTGAGCAACTTTAGCCTCATGGTGGTGTCTGAATTTGTTACTCTGCTTCAACCATCCATGGTTGTAACCACACTGAGACTTTGAAAAATGTTTACATTTTTAGAAAGATCTATTGGAGTGATTGAACTGTGTGACTGAATATAATAGTTAAACCCACCTGAATTTCCCAGGGAGCTGAACTCCTCTAATGTATGAATCAAAACCTCCCATAATACCCTAACAAAGGCCAGGGCCACAGGGCCCCCAGTATCCTCAGCCACAGAAATAACATTCAGGAGTTTGCGAAGATGGTCAGGAGCAAGACATCCCTGCATGAAATCTACCTGCTCAGCTCATCAGTGAGGACCAGACCTGCTTATCTGAGGGGTCAATATCTTCATCCATAACTTGATATCAAGATTTATGACCCAGATGGGCCTACAGTTTTGTGCATTGGTATGGTCCTTCCATGGCTTTGGAAGAAGGGAGATGCAGTAAATGCCTCCTGTAGTCAGGGGTCTATATCATTGTTGGTGACTGACTGATTAAATAAGTCTGTTAGCACACCTGTGATCTCCTCTTGCAGTAATCTGTAAAACTTTGGAGAAAAGCCGTCTGGGCCCAAAGCTTTATCTGCTTACACGTGTTTGGTGGTTTCTGTGTCTCTATTCCTTGGAATCTTTCCTGCTACTAGAGATAGCTCTGCTTGCCGCTTTTTGTAGCCTTAGGCAAGCAGTATCTTGCCTTACCTCAGTGCTTGACATATTTAAACTTCGTTTTAAAAATAGTGTTCCCCACTGTTGCCCTTAGCAATTAATCATATTTTGCTCCGGGGGAAATAAGGGTAATATAAACGTCCTCAGTGGTACTGCACAATAACAACTTCTCTATGGGCTTGATTCTCAAAGTACTGGAAAAGGCAGAAGGTGCCTGCGCCAAAAGTAAATGGTGCAAGTGGCCCCTTGCGCCTGAAACTACTGTCGGGGCCATTCTCAAAGGCAGCCTGTGTCAATTGCAGGCTGCCTGCCCCAAATGGGCCTTGCGCCTCCCATGTGCCAAAATAATGGACTGTGACCTGGCACTAGGGGGCATGTGGCAGATACAAGCTGCCACATCCCCTGAAGTGGGATTCTCAGAACTCTCCCAGAGGGAGACATTCTAAATACCCATCTAAGGATACTTAGAATGTGTCCCTCTGGGACAGTTGTGCAATATACAGCAAAGTGCTGCTTCCTGATCCCCTGTCAAAACAATGCAGCTCACCTCCCTGGTGGTATAGTGCCCCTGCATCCCCAATGTTGCCCAATCATTTGCAAAATAAGTGTGTTTAGGTAGTAATATGGTCCCCCACCCAGTCCCTGAAGAAGTCCTGTTAGTGAAATAATAAACTCCACCCTCCCCGATTCTGCCATGTAATGTAGTAATAATATGTACCCCCACCAGATCCTTGAAGCTGTCCCCTTAGTTAAATAATAAACCCCGCCCCTCTCCCTGATGCTGCCCATAATTGTTAATGAGCAACATGACCCCACCCCTCGTGTGGTAGTCTAGTGCCCCCCAGCACCAATCACTCTTAATTTGTATTGTAATAGTCCTGGTGGCCCAGAGGACTCCCCCAACTCCTACCCCCACAGTGCCCATCCCATGGGAGCTGGTGACTGGCTCTGCCCTCCACTCACCTCCATGGCCAGCTGCTGACTGAGCTCTGGATGAGCACGTACTGTAAGTCGTCAGCTCCTATGGATGGGCACTGTGGGGGTAGGGGGTTGGAGTCACTAGGCCACCAGGACTATTGCAACACAAGTAAACTGATCGGGTGCTGGGGGGCAATTGACTACTAAGCATGGTGGGGCAAGTTGTTCATTAATAAATACAGGCAGCATTGGAAGGATTAGAGTGTATTGTTTACATAATGGGACAGCTTCAAGGAGCTGTGGGGGCAAGCATATTATTACTAAATCTCCACGGCATCAGGGAAGGGGCATTTTCTTATTTATCTAACTGGGCAACCTTGGGGATTGGGTCGGGGCACACTGTATTGCCTACTAATGTGGCAGCAATGGGGAGGGGGAACCCTGTTTGTCACAAGGAGCCTGTGGCATACCCTTCCCATGTGTCTAGTGTTTTCCAGATGAGAGGGTTTGCTGCAAGTGTGGGGATGTAGGCGCCAGGACCTCTCCTGTATCCGAATCTGATGCAGGGTCCCTGGCACACCGGGGATCAGCGAAAGCTGCTGTTTATCACAGCTTGTGCTGCTCCTGGCCATGTTTGAGAATTGTGCCCTATATCTTTAATAACCACTAAGAGCTGGGACATTCTTCCTCATGTGTTTTCTTTTTTGTGGAAAGTCAAATTAACACCCCCTTCCCCCATGTGGTGCACGTGAAGGCACCCCATAGATTGTGTTGCTGGGTGACTGTTTTCTTTAAGGAAAAGTGTCACCTTCTCTTTTAGTTGGGATTTACATTTTTCTTCCTTGAGGATTTGATTATTGACTATCTACATCTCGTCTTTTTCTATATTATTGCAGAAAATGTGCTTAAGAAACAGTGTTGTATGATCAGGAAGTACTTACAGTATCTCACAACTATGGGTGCCAGTCAGGCAACTATGGCTCACAAAATAGAAGTCAAGATGTGAGAAGGAATTATGGAGTGGGGAGTGGAAGGTTTATTCCCTTTTGTTCAGATGGAGTGTCCTGCAGTGGTCCAGTAGCCCCAATGATGACTGCAGTTCTGTCAGTTGCACTGAGCTACGTGCCCCTGATCTGTCTAGTAAGATGCACTGCATTTGGTTCCATACCCAGGAATGATAAGGGGCAACTGAATGAACTCTACCAGTAACATAACTATCTAGGTGAAGAAAGTGGGATCACCTATATTTGGGCCATAGATGCACCCCAGAACATTAGCTGGACTCATCAGACTCATAATAAAAAATACCTTCTCACTGGATTATAATGTATATCTCCCTGAGAAGAGGGGGTAAATGTATGGTGACCTCTGTTTTTTTGTTGCTGCTACCAGCAGCATAGACCTGTTTAACCCATTTTTTGTACCAGAGGTAACCCTGACCCTGTTTGATGTGGATCTCTTGGAGAAAAATAATTTAGGCCCCCCCAGTTTCTTTAGGTGTCATAGAACTGGTATCTTTTTTCTTGGTTTGGCCTACTTTGATATTCCAAGTAATACTGTATATTGTGTTGCTGTGCTGTCATTTCAATTGAGGGGAATATGCATAACCCTTGAAGTTAAAATTGAATACACATCCTTGGAGGGACAGGGTCAGGTGTAGGCATTGGCACCCCGAGTGGTTGTGTAAGCCGCCCCCCATTTCAGGGGCTTATCTGTGCTGCCTCCTGAGTTACCCACATTTTCAACCTCTAGCCACCCGGACTGCTGTAGGGGGACCAGTATAGTAGCAGTGCCACAATCCAGCAGCACTGGTGGCATATGGATCAGAGCTCCACCTTGTGAATCCATGCCCATTGCCACCCAATGGAGTGGAGAGTGAACGGAGGGGAAAATATTTCATTTTATTTCTGTTTGCTGCAGCTGGGATTGTGAGGATAATTTTGATGAGGGAGGCTTGATTGTGTGTGGGAAAATTCCCGTGGGGGACTAAGGGAGGAGGGAGGAAGATGACAGAGGGAGGGAGTGAACAAAGGCAAACCACATGACTTCCAGCAGGCCAATCGGACTGCGGAGTCCTATATTTATTACCAGTGGGCCTAGCGACCCCTCATCTGAGTGACCCCAAAACATGAGTGCCATGAAGCAGAAGTGAGGCACCTGACTAGATGTTGTCTGCAGAGCATCCACAAGGAAAACCCCAGGCTATGCTGGGGAGGGGAGAGAAGAAGCCAGGGGAGTAGATACTGTAAAGCGGAAGGCTGATTTGTTTGCAGCAGACGGGGTTCTGAGCTGGAATAATACTTGGAAAGGAGAATAGGGAGGATGGATGGTTCTAGGGATTGGGGCGGTAAGCAGGCAAGGGGAGGGACATGGGAATGGAGGGGGTTTGTGTGCAGACACATGGAGAAAGAGGTGGGATGGGTGGCAAGTAGCAGTGGTTGTGGGGCAACCATCTTCTTTGGGACTGCATGGAGGGCAGGTGGGCCCATGGTGTATAGGCTGATGAGGACACATCAAGAGGAGCTTGGATGGTTGAGACGTGAATTGAGTAGAAGGGGGTGGGGTTGGGGGAACATCAAGTGCCATGGGACCTGAGTAGGGCTTCCCACATGTCACAGCAGGTGAACAGAGGGGAAATCAGGGAGAGAGGACAGTTGCAGCAGCCACTCAGGAGCAGCTGAAAACAGGGGCCAATGACTGGAGGGTAGTCAAGTACTGGGGAAAGATGGCAACAGGGGCAGAGCAGGGATGTAAGTCACAGGGAGGGGCAACTGGCATAGCTCAGGAAATAGAGAAGGCATATAGGAACAGGTTCTCAGTGCTGACTAGCCTGGGGAGCAGGAGGGGGGTAAGGATGTCACAGGAAAGAGGGGGGAGGTGGGTAGTAGGAAGGGCAGGGAAGACACAGAGAAGTGGGAGGCAAGATCAGTAGTCCAGATGGCAGCAGAGGAAAGAGGGGAGTGAAGATAGGAAGTGGAGTAGCAGTTACTGGAGGGGGAAGGATGGGACGGGTAGAGAATGGACAGGATGTAAACCAGAATGCCCAGGCAAAGAAGGTTCAGGAGAGAGGGGGAGCACAAGGAAGGAGATGAGTATGGATCAGGGGAGTCACGGGAAGTCAGTGGCAAAGTGGGGTGTTAAGGTTCAGGAAGGGGTAGCAGACACAAAAAAGGGGGGAGGGAGAGCAGATGGGGAATGGTAGGAGGGAGAAATTAAACAGACCAGGTAGAGATGTGAGAGAGGAGAGGAGGGGTCAACTGATAAGGGATAAGCAAGGTTCAAGGGAAGCACAGGGGTCCATAGGAATAGGAATAGAGGAGGGGAATCGAGTCAGGTGGCAGAGGAATAGTTTGCAACAGGAGGGCAAAAAGGATAAAGGAGCAAGGGTCATCATTCTGGGGGACTCAGTACTTAAGGGTTTAAGATGGGGGAGCAGGAGCACCGGAAAAAGTAGCATTTGGGTGGAGTGCATGCTGGGCATGATGGCAGGTAGAGTGGGTCAGTATATTAACAGGTGTGTGGAGAGGGCAGTGGAGAAACCACACATTATGGTTCACCTGGGCACGAATGACCTGTAGAGGAGAAGGGTAGAAAAGGTCCAGGAAAGTTTCAGGGAAGTGGGAGGACTATACAATAAAGAGGGAAGGTCAGTAGTGTTCTCTGAAATGCTCCCAGTACCAAGAGCTAGTACAGTCAGGAAGCAGAGAATCACAGAGTTCAACAAATGGCTGGGAGAATGATGTGGGTCCATGGGGTATGGATTGTTGGGCAGTGGGGCAAAAAGTGGGAGATTAAGGACCTGTACGTGCAGGGTAGGTTTCACCTTAGCAAGGAAGGCTGGCAGGTCCTAAAGCAGAAGTTGGGGGAGTTCATTCAAGCTAACTACAATTTAAACTAGATAAGGGGGCCAAGGGTTAGGCAATCACCTGGAGAGGGGGTCCTGTGGACCTCCCCCATAGCTAGGCAGAAGCAGAAGTCAAACAGGAGGTGGGATGGGGGAAGGGAATGGTGCTGAGGAGATAGGATCACATTGCAGGGTGGTATCGTTGAATGCTAGGAGTCTGGGTAAAAAGACAATGGAATTGCAGGCAATGATGGTGGAAGGGGAGGTGGACATCACTGAGACATGGGCACCCCAATACCATGATTGGGACCTAGCTATCCCAGGATTCAAACTATACCACAGGGACAGAGAAAAAGTGGAAGGGGAGGTGGTCACCTATGTTAGGGAAGGGATAATGTGCAGCAGGGAAGTGGGGCAGGAAGGCAGGCAGAAGCCTTATGGGTGCAACTCCACAGTTCAAAGGGTAGAAAGGTTAGATTGGGGGTTGTATATAGGCCACTGACTCAAAAGGAGGAGATTGATAGGGAGCTAGGAACACAGTTAAGGAAACTTAGTGGCAAAGGCATCGCTGTGGTGGTTGGGGACTTTAATAGAGTAGATTGGAGTGTCCCGGCTACCTCATGTGCCAGGGATCAGATCCTCCTGGGGGCCTTCCAGGATGGCTTCCTGACACAGATGCTAACAGAGCCAACTAGGGAGGGGAACATTCTGGACCTGGTGCTGAAGGACGGCAAACAAGTCCAGGATGTTGGGGTGGAAGACCCACTGGCAGGAAATGACCACCACACAGTGTGGTTCTCCCTCAATCTAGGAAAGAAGGTAGCCACTTCCAAGACTATGGTCCTGGACTTCAGAAGGGCAAACTTTGGCAGGATGTGAAACATACTTTTCTTGCATTCTTATTTAAGAAAAACACAGTTCTCTAAGTATAACTATGCTCTGTACAATAAAGGACAATAACCAGTTAAATTCAACACTTTGCCACCCCCTGGCAGTCCTCAAACCCAACTTAATTCCCCCCAAAGGCCATAGGTGAGAGATCTCCCTATAGTTGCAGTGGGTACCACACTGAGATTGCTGATACTGCTAGAAGGGTGGAGCTTGCTGACGCGCTTAAACAGTTGCCGGAAAATGTTTTTAAACACACTGTTGTTGAACACAGGCTTTAAACTGATACTAGATATGGAAAAGGGGCCCCTACTTGTAATCCAAATGGCATTTTGTTGCAAGATGACATCAGCAGGTCTTCAGCCTGGGATCCTTTCACTGGCACAGTCCTGCTAAGGACTTCTCCCTTACTCCTGATACAATAACTTACTCCCAGTTGTAGGGTCAAACCCTGGGTTTTACTCATTGTTCTGATGCCTCAAAAGCTACCTCTACAGGCTGCTGTTGCCTCTGTGATGGCAGTTTTGATGTTTCCCTATTGTTCCTCCACCCCTCATTCATGCCTGTTTGCTAGTGCTTTTCTGAGACACTCTTCCATTTTGAGAAAGTCAGCCCTCCTAAAGTCCAATACCCTCACTTTTATATGGCTTGACTCAATGGCTGTGTTTATCGTGAACCACACTGTTTGGTGGCCACTGGTTCACAGATGGCTACCCACTTCTTAATTTGAGATCCTCTCTCCATCCCCATTTGAGACTACCAGGTCTAAGATTGCTCCCTCCCTAGTGGGTTCCAGCACTAGCTGTCTGAGGCATGCCTCCTATAGGGCATCAAGAATGACCCTGATCTTGGATGTGGCTGCAGCAAAGCTGCTCCAGTTAACATCTGGCATATTCAGGTCCCCGATCAACAATATCTCCTCTTGTTCTGCCATCCTAAGGATGCCTTCTATAATTTCCTTGTCCATTTCCTCCCCCTGAGATGGGGGTCTGTATACCACACCTGTGCGCACTGTGATGCCATTTCCTGTCTCCAGGGTGACCCAGAGTGCCTCCTCTCCAACCTGTTTACCCTTTTGGTTCATTGCTTTGATCCCTTTCTTTACATAGAGATCTACTCCTCCTCCTCTTTTACCCTCCCTGTCCCTACTGTAGACTGTGTAACTTGGTATGTTGACATCCCAGTCATGGTTCTCTGCGTACCATGTTTCTGTGACTGCCACAATAGCCATGCTTCCCTCTTCCATTCAAGGCCACCAGTTCAGGGAGCTTGTTACCTGGACTATGGGCATTGGTACTCATTGCCCTCCATTTTTTGATGGACTTACACCTTTTTGGCCCTTCCCTGTCCTTACTGCCTTTGCCTATTTCTCCATTTACCCCTGCCTTTCTTCCTATTGACTTCCGTATCTTGGTGTTTACCTCACTAACTACCCAGATTTGTGGGGAAGGGAGGGCTTGGGTTTCCCTGCTCCTTTTCAGTGCATCCTCCCTTGGCTAGTTTTAATGCTTCCTAATAAGCATTTAAACCTATGACCTAGGATGCTGGTTCCCCTCCTGAACAGATGCAGACCATCGTGCCAGTATGGGCATGTATCCCTCCAGGTGGATCCCCAGTCCCCAATGAAGCCAAAACCCTGAGCTCTGCACCAGTTTTTCAGCCATTGATTGAATCCCATGGTGTGGAGCACACTAGCCTCACCAATGCTATAGACAGGCAGCACCTCTGAGAAGGTTACTGTGTGTGCTACTTGTCTAAAGCTCCTCCCCAACTCCACAAACTCCTCCTACAATGCTCTGATCCCATTTCCAGCCAGGTCATTTGTCCCAAGATAAACAATGATGTCCAGCTCCCTCCCCTGTGCAGCTTCTCCTACAATCCTGAGGATTCACTCCTTGTCCCTTCAAGTCATGGTGCCGCTGAGGCTGCCTGCCTCCTCCTCCCTCCCCCATTTCTACCACCTTAACAATTATGTCCCCCACCAGAAGTTGTTTCCTTTCCCTGTGAGGTCCTGTGCCACCCTCCTGTGGGTCTCCTTTGTGGAGGTTCCCAGAATCCCCCTTGGTCTCCACTGTGGATGCCTCCATAGAGGAATCAGGCTCTGCCAGAATGGCATATGAATTGTGGAGAGTTACAACTGGAGGGATGTGTGTCTGTTCCTCCACCTTCATCCTCCCTGAGCCCACTGTGGTCCATCCGCTCCTTTTTCTTGGCAACCTCTGAGGCAGTGGTGTCAGCCCTGGTGGTCCCCGGGTGGGAGAGGAGGTCCCCCGAATCCTGGTCAACTCAGCCTGGAGACAAGCAACCTCATCCTTCAGCCCAGAGAGATGCCTGCAGATGGGACAACACTACATCCTCCTGAATATCTCCTGGAAGAAAAATGATGAGATATGAAATAGAATCCTACTTCATGAGCCAAAACTCCCATAATATTTATTTTTAAAGAAAAAACATGTTTCTGCCAACATCAGGGTGCCCAATGCCTGTGCTGGCAATACATGCCATTGTCTCCAACTGAACAAAAGATTGTCCCACCTTTCTGACATTGGGGTGCCCAATCCCCATGTCGGCAGTAGCCTCCCCCCCCCCAAGGTGGGACATCTATGTCTTATTAGTTTGCTCCTGAAATAAAGAAAACAGTCCGTCATCATCTCCCCCATCCCCTCCCCATCCTGACCTCCCTCTGCATATCCACCTCCCCATAACCACTTACCCCATACTTACCTCCGGAAGTCGGTGGCTGGGATCTTCTCTGGACTGGGACATGTCTGCACTCTTCAAAGCTGAACCACAAACTGAAGAATCATGATAACTGCCATATAATGGCTGTCTATATAGTCTTTTTGGGACCCCACCTTATGAACCCTGTCACTGTCATTTCGTTAATCGGACCCATAAGGTGATTTTTTAGTCACTGTATGAAATCACCTTTCAGGACTGGTCAACAAAATGACAGTTTCAGTGTTCATGAAGTGAGGTCCCAAAAAGCTCATGTTGAAAATTTGGTTAAAAAATTCCCAGAAATGGCCCCATTATGAGCATTCATTGTACAGTTTCTATGCAGGGACATAACTTTGGTAATTTACAATATTTTGACTCCAAATTTTCAACATTGCCATTTTTACATACCACCTCATGAACAGGATAGCTGTCATTTTCACATCCTGTCCAAAACATGTTTTCGCTACTGTGGCACAGAATGGCATGTATGCTGTGTGAACTCACCTTTTGGGGCCAATTAACAAAATGACAGTGCCACTGTTCATGAGGTGAGGTCCTCAAAAGGCCATGTTGACTATCTGGTGAACAAATTCCTCAAAAATGACTGAGTTATGTGCATTGGTACTTTTCCATATTTTGCTGACAAATTTTTAATATAGCCATGTTTTCACACAGCCTCATGAATAGTATGGCTGTCATTTCCCACATCCTTCTCAAAATGTGTTTTCACATCTGTGGTGTGGAATGGCATTGCAGTTGTGCATAATTACGTTTTGCCTTATATTTCACAATTCCTCTGTACCAGGGTACATGAGGTAGGGTAATAAGATGGCTATGCTGACAATTTGGCCACTGTTGTTCGACACATGGAAGCACAGGGCCCAGACCTACATATTTATGTGCATCTACAGTGGAATTGGAGTGCAGGTTTCGAAGAACCATGTGCTCCCACAGTAAAATAAGGATACTATCATACTAACTCAAAAAGAATGGAAATTCATTGCAAAATCTCTGTTAATGCACCAGTTAGGGTTTCTGTTACAACAACAAAAGTCAGGAAATTTGATGTTAGGGTTGCCAACCCTACTAGCCCACCCACCCTCCCACCTCTACACACCAACAGGCATCGGGGTGTGCCTTGGGGTCATAAGGCTTAACTCTTACCCAGTCTCCTATACTGTACCACATCAGCTTGTTTACACATGGAATGGATTGAGAATTAGGGCCAACTTTGTTTGATTGCACTGGCACCATGCACTTTGAAAATAAATGTCAAATGAAATTCTGAACAGAATCTTCTGACTCTAGAATGCTTCATTGAACTTTAAACTCAGGAGGTTGTGTGCTGTGACTTTTTCCATTTCTCATTCCATGGGCATTCCGCAGGTAGATGGAATTTTATATTCTGCACAGCTCTACAAAACAGTGAACGAGTTTCAATTATTTGTGTTTGGTGATATTGCAAATCCTTCACCCAAGGGCTCCCAGGCCTTACAAAGTTTGAAGTGAAATTTCAGACATTTTTCAGTGCATCAAAGAAGACAGCCTAGGGTGTGATCGAAATGTTGCAGAAAGAAGGTGTGCCACTTGCCTGAAGTGCCTTCTTCCAATTTAGCACCAGTGGTGAACAAATGTGCAGCCACTCCTGTGTCCTGTCATGACACCAGTTTTTACTAAAGATTATGTACATTTGTTGGTACTGTTCCACCCTCCCCCCCTCCGAGTGGGGAAGACAACTACTACAGCTGGATGAGTCAGGCCGCTCAGATGCTTCAAAGAGTGGAAGTATTCTGAAGATGAAAAAGACTAGTGAAGGGGTTACGGGGAAGGGCTTTGAATATTATCAGGTACTTGTGTCAAATCAGCCAAACTGCACCTTACAAAAGAACTTGGCAAGAGGCTTGTTAGTCAACCAGTGCCTGTGTTCAATTACAAAATGGCCATGATAATATATAAAATTGATAGAAAAAATGCCTCCCATTGATTATAATGGAGCGTGCCCCCGTGCTCTCACTGGCATCTCGTCATAACGTTAGTGAGCATAGGGGCGGAGCAAGGGTGGCACTTATAACAGGGAAATCCATGGGGCCCTGTTTCAACAATTTTACGAGGGATGCAGTTTTTTTCTAAATGTATTACATTAGGAAATCTCCACAATTCTGTAATCTGTGGTGGCAAGGCATCTACATTTCAGGTGCATGATCTTTGATTGGTGAACCTCTTTAACAAGAGGACTGTGCCTGACTAGTACACCGAGTCTTGAGTTGAAGATGTCCTGGCTATCCTGATAGGGAGCAGATGGTTTTCAGTACTGGAGAACAAAAGGAAAAAGCATGCTACCAGGCAAATACGTGCTGCTGAATTCCCCAGGGGAAGCAGCACCTGTTTTGAATAATAAATTTCTACACTTGGAACTTAATGTGCATTGTTGTTTTGTGCTTTTCTGTTTTCAGTACTGAATCTGCTCAGTGGCTATTATCAGATCCCCATGATGGCAGAAAAGGAGAAAACAGCCTTCATCTGCCCTCTGGGGTTCTACCAGTTTGAGAGTATGCTCTAAGAAATATCTGGGTCCCCAGCTACATTTCAAAGACTGATGAAGAAAGCAGTAGGAGACATGCACCTGCTGGAAGTACTTGTATATCTTGATGATTTAATCATTTTTGGAAGAATGGTGGAGGAACACAGTGTAAGACTTATGAAGGTTGTTGTTGTTTGTTTATTTAAGGTAAAAAACCTTTGAGTATAAACTCATTTACAATGGTGACCTTTACAAAAAGAAAATACATACATTTACAACACACAATACACTATATAAATACAATCAAACACCAACTTCACAAGTAACATTAATAACATTTACAAGGTTCCTGTAAGGAATACAAATATTTTCTTAATTGGGAAATAGACAGACGCCTACAAGTCTTTTGTCTGTATTAAGGGGGAAGACCATTCCAACATATTGGAATATAGTTACTAAAAAGATGTTGAGAATGCTTAGTTTTTATTAAGGGAACAACCATTTCTAACACAGCTGATTTTCTCAAGGGTAGTACTACTTTTGTAAAGGAAATTCTGTCCCTTAAATATACGGAGCCCAAACACAACCCACATTTGTAGGCAAATAACTGTTTGTGTATCTTTCTTCTCCTACTTAGAGATAACCACCCAAGTCTCTCATATAATTCACAATGGTGTGTAAGCTTAGGACATTTAAATACCAATCTGGCTAAATGATTAACAAGAACATCTAACTTGGATAGTCAATCATTAGTAGCTCTGGTGTAGATTACGTCCCCCATATTCAATCAAAGGCAAAATCTGCACCTTGATAATTAAATTTAATGATTCTGATTCAAAACAATTCTTGTTCCTATAAAGGAATCCCACCTGTTTGTTAACTTGAGAAATTAAGTTATCAACATGCAAGTTACCAGACCCATATTTGTCTAGCCAGAATCCCAGATATTTGTATTGATTAACTGACTCCAGCCCCGTCCCTGTATTGTCAACAATTTTCAGAACCAAGTTGTCTTTTAATTTAATTGATGACCCAAATAACATTCATTTAGTTTTAGATGCATTAAGTTTTAACTTTGAATTAACAAAAAAATAATTCCATACTGTCAAAACTCTCCTGTAAAGTATGTTGAATTTCTGGGACTGATTCACCTGAGTGGTACAAAATGATATAATCGGCGTACAAGTGGTAGCGAGAAGCCCCCACATGTAAACCAAGGTCTTTTAGGTAAACTAAGAATAAAAGGGGACCCAAAACAGATCCTTGGGGTACACCTCTCCGCACCACCTGTGAGGCTGAAACAGTACCATTCACGACCGTTACCTGATGTCTCTCTGTTAAGTAGGAAATGAACCAATCCAGAGTTAGATGGCTCATCCCTACTTCGGATAATCTCAAAAGTAACTGTTGATGATACAATGTGTCAAAAGCCCCGGAGAGATCAACTAAAATAGCACCTTATAACATTGGGCTTCAATAGAAGTACCGATCTCATCCAGGACTTCCAATACAGGCATGACGGTCCCGTGAGATTTCTGAAAACCAGACTGGTGCGGGTCCAATAGGCTTTCCCTTTCCAGGTACTCCATTATCTGTCTAGCCAACAATCTCTCCATCACCTTGCTAATCAATGGTAACAAAGAAATAGGCCTACAGTAGGATAGGTGGCCAGGGTCTCCCCCCTTGAAGATGGGGACGACCCTGGCCGACTTCCATCTTTCTGGTATACAACCTTCCTTAATCAAACTGTTAAACAGATAAGTCAAAGGATCCAAAATATGAGTAGCTGCATACTTCAGCATCCTTGATGACAATCCATCTGGACCACAACCCCCAGTTACCCTTAATTGCAATAAGATTTCCTGCATCTCACCACAAGTTACAACATCAAAAGCAAATTTAGGGACCCCAGCAGAACAGGGATCCAAGGGGTTATATAGGGATTCAACTGGGCTGTCAAATAAAATTACCAGACTCTACAAAATAATCATTAAACCTATCAGCTGGAGAAGACTCTTTCCTGAAAGATTCCTCTTCAGACAGATACATGGATGTCTTTAAATTAGACTGCCCCTTTAAATCCCATATTAAAACCCACATTTTCCAGGTTTCCCTACAGATTCCAGAATCTTGGCTTTAAAATATTTATTTTTAGTGTCTTAAATTTGCCACATATAAATTTCTTACCTTCCTGTATTTTTGCCAATCATGTACCTTCCCAGATGCTCGTGCATTATCACAAGCTTTATTCTTGTTGTGCTTCAATTTAAAAAGTTTAGTTGTATACCATGGGGCCGAATTTCCTTTTATTTTCCTAGTTACCACAGGCATGTGCTTATTACACACCTGAAGAAACTCTGAAATAAAATATTCCCAAGCCAAATCTAAATCAGGTATAATTTCCAAACAATCCCACTTAACACCTGCTAAATCAGCTAGGAAAGCAAAATAATCACATTTTTTATAGGATCTTGTCCTCAAAAACCTAGGGGGAGCCTTTTACCTTTGTTTTTCCCCTTGATACAATAGGTACTATTGTGATCACTAAACATGTCAACATCCACCCCAGAAGATATATAACTAAAAGGGCAATTTGTAAGTATTACATTAATCAGGGAAGATTTATTAGGGTTATGAATGTTTATTTGAGTAGGTTCAGTTATTAGTTGAGACAACCCAAGCCCTAGGTGTTGGACAGATTGGAGGAGTTCAACCTCAAAGTGTCCATTGACAAGTGCCAGTTTTGCCAGCCAATGGTCAACTATGTGGTCCACATTGTTTCTGTCAATGGTGTACAGACAGACCCGGCAAAACTAGAAGCCCTAACCATGTGGCCCCAACCACACAATCTTAAGACCCTGCAGTCATTTCTTGTATTTTGCAGATACTACAGGAGGATTGTGAAAGATTATTCAATTGTTGTCCGCCCTCAGAATGACCTCACCCAGGAGTACTCGCCTACCAACAAGAAGAAAGTCTGTTCTGGGTGGGGCAATTCCCCTACAGAGTATTTAAAAGTGAATGAACCCACTGGCGCCTGATGGACCGAACAGTGTGAAGCTGCCTTCAGAGAAATCATCAAACAGTTAAGTGAGGCGCCAGTGCTAGTCTTTGCAGATTCCACAAAACCCTACATATGTATTTCACGCAGTTACCAGTTTAAGTGGTCTGGGAGCGATCCTGTACCAGAAGCACCTGGAGGGAGGTTGTCCAGTCGCCTTTGCAAGTCACAGTTTAAACCCCATCTGAGAAACTATATATCCTGTTCACAAACTTGAATTATTGGCCCTCAAGTGGGTAGTCACTGAAAAGTTCATGATTATTTGTATGGGGCCTAATTTACAGTAAAGACAGATAACAATCCACTCACCTATGTGAACACCACAGAAAAACTACATGCAAATTGACATAATTGGCTCTCAGCTCTCCTGACATACAACTATAGTTTAGAATACTGCAGTGGCCAAACTAATATTGACACAAATGCATTATCCTGGTGTCCATGCCCTGATCTGCCACCATTCAGTACACAAATTTGAAGTACAGCAATAAAAGCAGTGTGTGTTTGAAGTTTGACACACATGACCATGCCACTCCTGCAAACCCACACAAAGCAATTGACTTGCTGGGGGCCTCCCCAGAAGCCATTTCAATGGCCTATCTTAATTTCATTGGCTTGAATCTTTGTCTTTGCAGCACCCTAGCTGGCCTAAAAAAACAAGTTCAAAGGGAAGACTGTGTTTTATGTAGAGCGATACATGCCTTGAAGAAAAAGCCTGATGCCAATCAAGTGTCAGTAACACCCTGACATCTCACTGTTACTAAGAGAGTGAAACAGATTGTCTTTTTTTGGGGGGTTCCATGGCCTCCTACACCTGTCATAGGGCCCTCCTCCTGCCCCAAACCCATCATCCACTCCCCCTTCAGGGATCAACAAGGAGCTGGATTTGAGGGTAGAGGGGGCCGTCACATTCAGCCACAGGGTGACAGGTTTTTCTGTGGTTTTCTGCCATCCTTCCCAGAACAGTGACATGCACAGTTGAGTGTTTGGAGATGCATATGTACTCTTGGAAACTGCACGCTCCTTCCTCCCTCCCAACATTCGTCAGTCCCCCAGACCTCTCTTGCTCTGACATCTGGCCTCCACCACCTGTCAATCAAGATTGAGGAGACTTGCCTCCCCAATCTGGAAGATGAGAGCAGCCCAGCAACCACTACAATCATCTCCCAGCCCTTCCCTCCTACTGACCTCTAGCGGCTCAAGCTCTCCTCCGAACTGGGGTTGCTGGCATGGCATGAGTTGTGGCATTCAGTGTCTCAATCCTCAGCACCACTGGGCCAGCTGAACAGATTGTCTTTAAAAGATGGACTGTTAATACCAAGGCCCCTTGTTCTCTGTGGCACTGTAGACTAATTTTTGCAGCAGAGACTCTGACCTTCTGTGGCACAGTTGGGTCAAGTTCTGCAGCAAGGTTCAAAGTTCTGTGACACATTAATAAATAAATAATACAAAGCCAGCATTTCAGTTTTGGGGGACCCATCAAGAATGGCCTGTAAGGCGGACTCCTAACTCCCACCACATAAACATAAGTTACATAATTTCCCTTAAACATCCAGTTTCATGCTGTTCAGTAGCTGTTCTTACTCTCTGTATATTTTTTCAATCTATTTAGGACTTGATGTCATTGTATGGAACACTAATGGCCACTGGAAGGAATGCCGTCTCCAAAACTGGTGGCAGCAAACACACAACTGAACAGTTGTTCCCCTATGAAGAGCTTGAAGTAGCCTAGCCATGGAGCACCCAAGACTCCCCTCTTCTGTGAACACCTATCTGGGGCCCTATTCACAGTCACAGTTGGGGATGGTGGATTTTGGGGGACACAGAGGCTCCCTATGCTGCCACCCCCCAAAACTGCCATACATTAAAAATATAAAACATGTAGCATCTGCAGTGCCAGTGTGATTATTTCTCCTTTTTTCTGTTTCACTCTTTCCTTGTCTAGTTTTCCCATTTTTTTTTGTAGATCAGCTTTATTCAAGTGTTAGAATGACATAGTTTGGACAATTGGTAACATAAGAGCATTACAGCCATTTGTTTGCTTAATCTATAAAACAGTTTTTCCATTCAGGTATTAATCACAAGTCCATCAAGAAAAAATAAATAGTCCAAGTCTGTCCAGCTGGATCATGTGTTTGATGAAGGATATACTTGGTGCATTACCACAATATAAACCAAACCTAAACAACAAACTAGAACATCTTGATGCCTGGAACTATATTATAAGTGAATTTAAATATCTACTTACTGTTCAAATATATCAGCTTGGGGTTAGAAAGCAACCTTTAATAAATGCTTTAGCAATTAAAAGCACCAGATCATTGTTACCAAAAAGGTATTGTGGATTGTTATTCTAAATGTTAAGGGGTTGAGATAATTTGTGGACCCCACACAGAAAACTAACACAGAGGAGTGGGAAAGACCCATCAATGCTATCAAACCCGAGAGAGTGATATCTCCATGGGGCAAGCCCTCTCCTGATGTAGCAGCAGTCTTTGTTTCCCATCCTACCCAGAGGCCTCATATCTCCAAGAATTTCTCTTGTCTAAGATGTAATTTAGCTGTCAACCTCTCCTTTTCATGTACCTTATTAGTTCGATTTAACCATGTTTGGAATGAGGGAGGTACTGGTTTTAGTCAGCTAATTGTTATGCATGTCAAAGCTACTGCAATGAGAATTAATGCTAGTTTCCTCCGAGATGAAGGCAGTCTAATAATTGATGGAAGACCCAAGACCCATTCCGTAAATTCATCAGGGATGTCTGTTTGTACGGTTTGTCTAATGGCGCTCTGCACCCTGGACCAGGACCCTCTTAAAATTGGTCAGTCCCAGAATATGTGAAAATGGGACCCTAGTCCCCCACAGTTCCGCCAACAACCATCTGAATATGTACTATGAAAATGTTTGGTTATTGTCAGAGTACGAAGAAAGCGAATCAGGATTTTCCAAAAGAATTCTCTCCACCCAGGGGAGGCTGTCACTCTCCAACCAGTCTTCAGGCACTTATCCCAATCCTTGTTTACAATAATTTTGTTGACTCCCTTTCCCATTGATCCTTTATATGTAGTAATGGTATTGCCTCCAGCACCTCCAGTCTACTATAGAAAATAGAAATTAATCTGATTTTTACTATCGCTGAGGAGATCTCCTCTATAAGTTCATCCCCAAAATTTCTCTGTCTGTTTATTAATCTCTCATTATCACCATGTTTAATAAATTATCTGACCTGTAAATATCTAAAGAGATCAGAACTGGGTAGGTGGAATCTGTCTTTAATTTGTTGAAATGATACACAGACCCCTCCTTCCAGAAATTGGGAGAATTTCCTCAACCCCCTTGATTCCCACCCAGCATATCCACAGTCTAGTCTGGTGGGCAGAAAACTATGGTGGTACCTTATTAGGGACAGAGGGCCCAGTGTTTCATTTGAGTTCAGCTTAGTCAGTACTTGATGTCAAATCTTGATTGTGTGTTTCACCCAGGGGTTATGTATGTATTCCAGAGTGCTACAGGGTACCTCTGATAGGGCTAATGAATATAGGGATAGTGGGAAGGCTTCCCCTTCCTCTATCTCATACCATCCTGAAGTTTTCCAGCCTTTAACCCATGTGCACACTAGCACCAACTGACAAGCCAGATAATATCGGAGAAGATCTGGTAATCCCTGACCTCCTCTGGTCCTATGTAATTGCAAAGTTTTCCTCACCACCCTTGGTTGTCTGCCTCCCCAGATAAATTTACCTAGACTCTGCTTGGTCTTATTCCAGAACATATTGGGAATATGAAGGGGCAAGGTGGAGAATAAAAATAGAAACCTGGGCAGCAGATTCATTTTGATCGAGTCTATTCAGCCTGCTAGTGATAATGGCAATATTGACCATCTGGCCATGTCCCTCTACATTTCATTCCACAATTTATTGTAATTGATATCAAATAATTTGGTTCGAGAAGTTTATATCTATATCCCTAGATACCGCATTTGATTGTTCTAGGCTCAGGTATATGGGAACGTAGTCCTAAATTCCTGAGTTGGCGTCCCACTAAGAATAAAGGTCTTGGATTTACTCATATTTATTTTGTAACCTGAGAGGTTGCCGATTTTTTCTAGTATAATATTCAATGGGACCACTGCCTTCTCAGGATTTCTGAGGAAATACAATACGTCATCTGCATAAAGAGACACTTTTTGTTCCAGCCCCCTGACATAATCTCTTCTATTTCTTGTTCTTGCCTGACTGCTGTTGCCAAGGGTTCAAAAGAAATGGCAAAGAGCAGTGGGGACAGAGAGCACCCCTGTCTGGTACCTCTACAAACCTGAAAACATCCCAAGTTAATTCCATTGACCTGAACCTGAGACTGGAAGGAAGAATATAAATTATATATGATCTGTCAAAATATATCACCAAATCTCAGTTTCTCCATGGTTTTTAGTAAAAATTGTCAATTCACCCTATCAAAAGATTTCTCTGCATCCATGGAGATAGATAATTGGATTGCTCTCTTCCCCCACTGGGCCGAGACAATATTTAAGAATCTTCTAATATTGTCCTGAAGGTATCTGCCAGATATAAAACCTGTCTGGTTGGGGTGGATAATTCTATGGACTATTTTCTGTACCCGGTCTGCCAAAATACCCATAAAAATTTTGTGATCGACATTCAGGAGGGAGATTGTACAATATGAACTGCAGCACTTGGGGTCTTTTCCTTGTTTGTGTAGTACTGAGATCTGGGCATAATGCCAGGAATACAGAATTTCCCCTCCCCCTGAATGTGGTGGAAGCAGGACATCAAAAAGGGTGTTATTTCTGCCTAAAATGATTTATAAAATTCTGCAGGGATTCCATCTAGTCCGGGGGACTTCCCTGCTTTTAAATCCTTAATCTTCCCCATCATTTCATGAATGTTGATGGGTGCCTCTAAAAGAGCCTGCTCCTCCTGGAATAACTGGGGCATTATCAATGGTGATAGGAATTCCTCTATTTTTTCTATTATTGTTGATATCCTGGGGGTCTTGGTCATATAGTTGTTCGTAAAAACTGGCAAAAGCTTGGGCTATCTGTTGTAGTTCTGAAACTAATCACTTTCCTTTGCCCTGGTCGCGGACACTCAGATCCACTCTACTGGTAACCTGTTTTCTCAGTGCAAAAGCCAGGACCCTACTAGCTCTACTCGCCTCCTCATAATATTTATGATTGATCCACCTTAAAGTTTCCTCAACTTGTTGGGCCAGCAGACGTTCAAGAGCTGCCTTCTTTTGAAGCCATTCCTCTTTATCTATGGGATCCAAAGACAATCTGTGTCTGAATTCTGCCTCCCTAAGGTCATCCTCTGTTTGTAATCTCATTTTCTCTTTCTTCACTTTGGAGCTATGAGAAATTATATGACCCCTCAGGAAAGCCTTTAATGTGTCCCAAGTAAGAGGGGGGGGATGCCTCACTGGAGCCATTTGTGGCCAGAAACTCCCTGATTTGGTCAAAAACCATTTCTTTAAACTCTTTCAAGTTCAGTAGCCCCACATTAAACCTCCAGTTTGAGTTCCTGGGGGTAGGAGTAAGCCTAAGTTGTAATAAGTTGGGAGCATGGTCAGATCAGATCATGGGGAGAATAGCACATTGTTGTATGAGCATACTTTTCTCCACTGGGAGAAGGAACATATCTAGGCAGGAGTAGCTCCCATGCCTGTGGGAAAAATATGTATAATTCCTTTGACCAGGGTGACATTTCCTCCATGCATCTATAAGCACTGATTCTTCTAAGATCTGTTTGAGAAAAGTGTCCTATGGGGCCCTATTCCTACAGCTGAGCCTCCTCATCTGTCTAAATTTCCTGAAATAACACTATTAAAATCTCCTCCTAATATATATAGTGTCTCCATATCTTATACTGCCTCTGAAATCAGGGTATGAAGGAAGGAGTGATTCCCCTTGTCTTCAAAGAGCCCAAAGAGCACCAGTTCCACAACCACTGCCTCAGAGGTTGTCATGTGTGAAGAGCAGATGGACCACAGTAGGTTTGGGGAGGGTGAGGGTGGTGGAACAGAGGCATAGCCCCTAAGTTGCACCTCTACACAAATCATATGTCAGCCTGGCAAATCAAAGTTCCTCTATGATGGCACCCTCATTGGAGACCAAGAAAAATGCTGGGGACATCCACAAGGGAGACCCACAAAAGAGTGGCAAGGGACATCACAGGGGAAAGAAACAGCTTCTGATGGGGACTCAGTTGTTAGGATTGTGACCTGGGAAGGGAGAGGAGAGGAAGTAAGGTGCCTGCCTGGTGCCATGGCTTGAGGACAGGAAGCAATCTTCAGGATTGCAGAAGCAACATCACAGGAGAGGAAACTAGATATCATTGTCCACCTCGGGACAAATGACCTAGCTAGGCATGAGATCAGTGCAGTGCAGGATGAATTTGTGGAGTTGGGGAGGGGTATCAGACAGGTAGCAAGCACTGTAACCTTCTCAGAGGTGCTGCCAGTCTATGGCAGGGGTGAGGCTAGGGTACTGCACACCATGCAGTTTAATGAATGGTTGCAAAACTGGTGCAGAGCACAGGGCTTTGTCTTCATTGGGGACTGGGGGTCCACCTGGAGAGATGAAGGTGTATACTGGCATGATGGTCTGCATCTGCCCAGGAAGAGAAACACGCTCCTAGGTGACAGGTTTAAAGGCTTCCTTGGCAAGCTTTTAAACTAGCCAAGGGGTGAGGTGCTGATAGGAAACAGGAAAGTTCAAGTCTCCCCCAACAAAACATGGCAGGTAGTAGGGTAAACACTGAGTTACAGAGCTTGACAGAGGGCAGGACAGGGGCAAATGGAAAAATGGACAAGGGCAATAAGAGCAGGGATGGGGTAAAAAGGATAAAGCCAACATTAAATGGAGGGCAATGAGTACCAATGCCTGTAGTCTTGAAACAAGCTTCAGAGCTAGTAGCCCTGATGGAAGAGGAACACTTGGATATTGTGGCAGTCACAGAAACATGGTACACGGAGAACCATGATTGGGATGTCAACATACCAGGGTACACAATCTACAGAAGGGACAGGGAGGGTAAAGGAGGAGGTGGAGTAGCTCTCTACATAAGGGAAGGGATCAAAGCTACAGAACTAAAAAGTAAAGGGGGAGGACAAAAGGAACTCTGGGTCACCTGGCAGACAGGGAATGGCATCACAATCCGCACAGGGGTTGTATACAGACCCCTGTCTCAAGGGGAGGAAATGGACAAGAAAATGATAGAGGGCATTCTCAAAATGGCTGAAAAAGGGGAGATACTGTTGATGGGGGACCTGAATACGCCAGATGTTAACTGGGCGACATGGACTGCAGCCACATCCAAGAGCAGGGTCATTCTCGATGCCCTACATGGAGCATGCCTTAGACAGCTAGTGGTGGAACCCACTCGGGAGGGAGCAATATTAGACCTGGTACTCTCAAATGGAGAAAGGATCACAAACTTAGAAGTCAGTAGACATCTGGGAACAAGCGACCACTGCACAGTGTGCTTCACAATAAACACAACCATGGAGACAAGCCATACAAAGACAAGGATACTGGACTTTAGAAGAGCTGACTTTGGCATAATGGGTGAATACCTGAGGAATGCATTGGAAAATGGCCAGAAAGGAGGGGTGGAAGAACAATGGAGAAAAATCAAAACTGCCATCATGGAGGCAACAAGCCTTTGTGTGAAACAAATAAAGAAAACAAAGCAGAATAAAAAACACTATGGCTCTCAAAAGAGGTGTCAGGAAGGTTAAGGAGAAAAGGCTGCATTCAAAAAGTATAAGGAATCACAGACAGACACGACAGGGAACTGTATCAATTAAAGCAGAAAGAAGTGGGAAAGGCAATCAAAAGGCAAAGGCCCAAACCGAGGAAAAGATAGCCAACTCAGTTAAGAAGAGGATAAACCTTTATAGGTACATTAGGGAGCATAGAAAGGTTAAAGGAGGGATAGTGAAGATTAATAAAGGACAGGGGAGGTGGGCAGAGGGAGACAGTGAAAAGGCAGAGATACTGAATGAATACTTTTGCTCAGTATTCACAGAAGAAGAGGAGGAGTTACCTAAACCAAACAGTAGAAGCACTCTGGATAGTGGGGTTGACGCCAGTCCATTTACAGAAGAAAGAGTACTGAAAGAACTCCTAAACTCAAGGTGGACAAAGCAATGGGGCCTGATGGGATTCACCCTAGAATCCTAAAAGAGCCAAGGGAGGACCTAGTACCCACTAACCACACTTTTAACAAATCATGGGAAGATGGGGTGGTACCTGAGGACTGGAGGAGGCAGATGTGATCCCTTCACAAAAGTGGGAGCAAGGCAGAAGCAGGACACTACAGACCTGTTAGTTTGATCTCAGTGGTGGGAAATGATGGAATCACTTCTGAAAGAAAGAATTGTTGAGTACCTAGAGGCCAGCGTGGCACAGGACCCAAAGCAGCATGGATTCACAGCAGGAAGGTCATGTCAGATGAATCTAATCGATTTCTTTGACTGGGTGACCAAGTAAAAAGACCAGGAGGGGCTGTGGATGTAGCCTACCTAGACTTTAAGCAAGGCATTTGACACAGTCCCACACAAAGATTAATAATCAAGTTAGCCAGCCTGGGAGTGGGTCCCAGGGTGGTTGCCTAGGTAGCAAACTGGCTGCACAACAGGACACAGAAGGTAATAGTGACTGAACACATTCTGAAGAAAGGGGGTTACTAGTGGAGTACCTCAGGGCTCAGTACTGGGTCCAGTCCTCTTAACATCTTTATAGGTGACATTGCAGAGGGTCTGGAAGGAAAGGTATGCCTCTTTGCGGATGACACAAAGATCTGTAAACAGAGTGATACAAGGGGGTAGAAAGGATGAGAAGGAGACTTGGCAAGGTTGGAGGAATGGTCAGACATATGGCAACTTAGATCTAATGCAAAGAAGTGCAAAGTAATGCACCTTGGAAATAAAAATCCAGGAGAAGAGTACACAATAGCAGGGGAGGTACTAATGACAACAATAATGGAAAGGATCTGGGTGTAGTCATATCAGATGACCTAAAGGGTGGGTAAGCAATGTGAGGAAGTCAGTAAGGAGAGCCAGGGGATACTGGGATGCATAGGAGAGGGGGCATCACAAGTAGAAAAAGGGAAGTGGTTATCCCTTTGTACAGACAGTTGGTGAGACCCCATCTGGAGTACTGCATGCAGTTTTGGAGACCTCATCAATGCAAGGACATGGACAGGATGGAAGCAGTCCAGAGGAGGACAACTAAAATGGTGCAGGGTCTACATCAGAAACCATATGAAGAGAGACTGAGAGAGCTTAATATGTATACCCTTGATGAAAGGAGGGACAGGGGAGACATGATAGAAACTTTAAAGTACCTCAAGGGAATCAACAAAGTCCAGGAGGTAGCATCTTTCAGAAAAAGAGATGTGTAAGAACAAGCGGGCACAATTTAAAGTTAGAGGGACAGGCTCAGGGGTAATGTGAGGAAATTCTTTTCATGGAGAGTGGTGGACACATGGAACCGTCTTCCTGGAGAGGTTGTGGGGTCTAAAACAGTGGGGGAATTCAAACATGCATGGGACAGACATAAGGCAATTATAGTGGGGGGTTGCAGGAAGTAGGCTGTTGGTTAACTAGAATCTGCAGCTTATCCAATAGGTAGGGAAATTGGCTGACTGGGTGGGCCAAGTGGTCCTTATCTGCCGTCAAAGTTTATGTTTCTATGTTTCATTCGGGGCATATAAATTTAAAAAGACACAAGGGACCCCATAACAATAAGCTTTCAGTCTAACAAAATGACCCTTTTCATCGCTATCTGTCCCCACTGTCTTTACGAGGGAATCCCTCCTAGACAAAATAACTGTTCCCCTGCGATGGGGGTGGGCCATCCAAGTGGCTGCATGGACCTCCCCCACCCATGATCTTCACAACTTGGAATGCTCCACCTCTGTTAGATGTGACTCTTGGATATATGCAGGATCTACTTTATGCCTTCCCAGTTCCTGTATTATTCGAGCTCTCTTAATGGGTCCATTCAACCCCTTAACGTTGTAAGTGATTATTTTTAAATCCATACCACAGAATAATCCAGATGGTAAACTGATTCCACTTTCTATCCCCTCCAAAAAAACACCATCCCCCCCCTTCCAGGAAGTGTCAAACTTGCATAAAGTTCCAGGCATAACAGTCAGAACATGTAACTTAAAATACGGAACAACAAAGATGTTAAATTGAACTATAAACATCAAAAACTTTGTTCACTTCCAAAAGTGCCACCTCTCCCCCCTCTCTTGAGTCAAAATCAGGAAGGGGTATACAGCAAATCTAGGTTGTACTAAGCTGTGGACCCTAATTGAGCCTCAGCAATGGGTGAGCTGTCAGTCAGCAGTGGCAGAAACTTCCTGCTTGATGAAAATAAAAGTTACTCTTGTTCTCCCCCCAGCCCAGCTTACACACCCCCGTCCATCCCACATGATAACTTTTCCCCTTAATATTAACTAGTTGAGGCACCCAAACTCTAATTTAAATCCAAGAATAGCAAATCAAGACAAAATTAAAAAGACTGACATCTTTCCCAATTATAATATGCTAATCGCTTTAAACAATCCTGTTTTATTTTTCTGTTTGTCCATCTCTCTCTCTCTTTCCCACAAATATATTTGATTTGATCAGCCCCCCAGCCTCCACCCTCCCTTAACTGATTTCCACTTCTATTATCGGGTCAAAAATAACCCCATGCAGAAATGACAACATTTTTAGAAAAAGATCTCTTCTTCTATAGTGTTATCTTAATAGAAGTCCACCCAAAATGCTATACTGAATAATAGGTATACAGGATGCCTTCTATTAGAGGGCTTGAGATCTTACTTGAAACCCCCTTTAAAGTTGGCTGTAAATATGGAGTCCCTGTGTAGGTAATTGATTCTCTGTTCTCCATTATCTGTTCAGATCCACCGGAGCGTTCTTAAGTAACCTGCATGCATGGGGCTGATGACGAGAAGGATCTTGTAGCTGCACAACTGTATCACCTTCCTCTGGTCTTCTGAGGGAGAACAGCACTGCTTGAGGGGATGGTTGGATTTTTTGATGATGTCATCTGTTCTAAGGACTCGTTCTACTCAGGAATGTCAGTGTTGAATCTTTGGGGCCACTTGAGATTGGGGACAGTGTACCATCATCTGTACTCTAATTCTTTAATTGTTTCCGCATCGAGTAGAGAATCTACAGAGATGTCCCACTGCTTTAGGAACTTTGCAGCATCAGAAATGGCTGGAAACGAGTGAGTTCCTGAGTCTATGATAATCTTTAAAGTAGCTGGCTGAAGAGGACTGGAGGAGGGCAGATGTGATTCCACTTCACAAAAGTGGGAGCAGGGCAGAAGCAGGCAACTACAAACCTGTTAGTTTAACCTCAGTGATAGGGAAAATGATGGAATCACTTCTGAAGGAAAGAATTGTAGAGTACCTAGAGGCCAGAGGGGCACAGGGCCCAAGGCAGCATGGATTCACAGCAGGAAGGTCATGTCAGACGAAGCTAATCGATTTCTTTGACATGGCCTACCTAGACTTTAGCAAGGCATTTGACAAAGTCCCACACAAAAGATTAATATACAAGTTAGCCAGCCTGGGAGTGGGTCCCAAGATGGTAGCCTGGGTAAAGAATTGGCTGGAGAACAGGATGCAGAGGGTAATAGTAAATGGAGTCCACTCTGAAGAAAAAGGGGCTACTAATGGGGTACCGCAGGGTTCAGTACTGGGAATGGTCCTCTTCAATGTCTTTATAAGTGACATTGCAGAGGGATTGGAAGGAAAAGTATGTCTCTTTGCAGACGACACAAAGATCTGCAGCAGAGTTGATACACAAGGTGGGGTGGAAAGGATGAGAAAGGACTTGGCAAGGTTGGAGGAATGGTCAAATGTATGGCAGCTTAGATTCAGTGCTAAGAAGTGCAAGGTAATGCACCTGGGAAACTAAAACCCAGGGGAAGAGTACACAATGGGGGGTGAGATACTAACAACAACAAAAATGGAAAGGGACCTGGGGGTAGTCATATCAGATGACCTAAAGGTGGGCAAGCAATGTGAGAGGGCAGTATGGAGGGCTGGGGGGATATTGGGATGCATAGGGAGAGGCATCACCAGTAGAAAACAGGAAGTTGTTATCCCTCGTATAGACAGCTAGTGAGACCCCATCTGGAGTACTGCGTGCAGTTCTGGAAACCCAATCTCCGCAAAGAGATAAACAGGATGGAGGCAGTCCAAAAGAGGGCAACTAAAATGGTGCAGGGTCTGCACCGGAAGACATATGAAGAGAGACTTAAGGAGCTTAATATGTATAGCCTTGAGGAGAGGAGGGAGGGGGGACATGATAGAAACTTTCAAGTGCCTCAAGGGAATCAACAAAGTCCAAGAGGGTAGTATCTTTCAGAAAAAGAGGTGTGCAAGAACATGGGAGCACAATCTGAAGATGGGGGGGCGGCTCAGAGGTAATGTAAGGAAGTGTTTTTTCACAGAGAGGGTTGTGGATGCATGGAATGGCCTTCCAGAGGAGGTTGTGGAGTCAGAAAACAGTGGTGGAATTCAAGCATGCATGGGACAGTCATAAGGCAATTCTGGGGGGAGGGGTAGGAAGAAGTAGGCTGTTGGTTAACTAGGATCTGCAGCTTATCCATTAGGTAGGGAAATGGGCAGACTGGGTGGGCCAAGCGGTCCTTATCTGCTGTCAGATTCTGTGTTTCTATATTCTATGTTTCTATATAGCTGGATAATCGAGGCTTGATTTCACTCCTTTGGCCCATAGTAGCTTTAGTATCGGGAGCAATGTTCGCTTTCTATCCATTGTAATTGGAGCATAGTCATGCTCAAAGAATAGGTGTAAGTCCCCAAATACAATTTCTTTCCTGGCCCATGCTTTATATAGGATTTCTTGTTTTGTTCTATAGTCTAAAAAGTCTATTATTACCAGTCTAGGCCTTGCCACTGGGTCTTTGGGGTGAGCTCCCAATGAGCGGTGGGCCCTGATTATGTTTAACTTGCATGAGTCCTCCAGCCCTAAAAGTTCTTTAATTAGGCCTTCTATGTAAATTATCATGTCTCCAGATTCTGCTTGCTCAGGAAGTCTGTGTATTTGGATATTTGCTGTTTGGGATCTATTTTCCAAATCTTCCATTTTTTGTTATAACCAGACCTCTCTATCATGTCGCTGCAAAATAGCTTTGTTATATAAGTCAATCGATTTAGAAGTCTCTGTAGCCTGTTCTTCTAAAGCCACTATTTTCTGGCCTTGAACCATCTGATCCATTCTAATTTCTGAGAGTTCGCCCTGTGTTTTGAGTGTGTCTCCTAAATGCTTCAGCTCCTTGTAAAGTTTCTTGGAAGTGATTGTATAGCCCGCCTCCTCATCTGAGCTACTTTCTGACATTGAAGCTGAGCTAGGGGTCCTTTAGTGTCTCGGAGATCTATGACCTATAGTAGGATCTTGTTGGGAACTCTTTTTTTCCACATTTTTCGCTGTTTCTGTGGCACTATCTTTCAACTGTTGCCATGTAGATGCCATCATGTTGTCTAGTTTTCTTTGTCTAAGTCGGGATGCCAGCGTAATTGATGGATGGGTAAGGATTCTGGCAGTGACTATGGAGGCCGAGAAAATCTCAAACAGCCATGAACACTGACATCACCTGAAGCACCCTAGTTTTCTGATTTTGAATAAATCTTCAGCTTGGTTGTCATCTTTCTTATCTTGGCTTCATCTACTCTTCATTTTCTTTCATGTGCACCTCACTGCCCTAGCATTTGGAGTACCAGCTGAGCATTGGCTATCCTAGTGCAGCCAGTCACATCAGTCATCAGCCAGGCTGGTCATGACAGTGTTCTGGCTTGCTGGGGGGAATCTTCATGTTTTTCAATGGAAAGACCTGACCCACTCATAGGTGAGCCCTTTTCCTTGATCTACGCCACCCAGAAAGCACAGCTGATCTGTCATGATCAGCCTGCTGAGGCTGAATTACACCCTGTAACAAAGAAAACCATCCCTCGATGCCTGTTGCTGTCATGGCCTTTACTCTTCCCCTACCCGACTCTCTCACTCAGCACTCACCAACCCTCCCCAAATATAACACCAACACTGGGGCTGCCCAATCCCCCATTGTCATCACTTGAAATATAGAAAACCATCCATCATAGTTTCTTTTTTTAAATACACGCTGTAAAGAAGAAAACCCTCCATCAATGTCTGTTGTGGACCTGCTGTAACTGCCCCTCCAAGCCCACTCTATGTTGATCATCTGGCATGTGGGTGCCCAATCCCCCATACTGGCTTCTACCTCCTCACCCTGTCCAATATAATGTGTGAAAATAAAGAGTTCTGGTCAGTTAATCTTTTCCAATTATTTGTGTACCAAATCCTTTATTCTTTTGTCACCACTTTTCTTTCAGCCATTCATTTTATTTTTTTCTTAGTTAATCCAATGCTTTGAGGTATTATTATTGCCTCTTTTTCAGGGAAAGATGGCTATAAATGATAGATAATACGGTATACTAATAAGTTTCAAATAACATTTCATCTTGTGCATTTCACAATTTTATGCATACATGAGATTCAATACTGGGAGTGGATAAGTCTCCTAGTTACTTTAAGTTTGATAGTATCATACACAAATGCCCAAACCTGGTATCTGTTGATTTGTTTTGATTCTGAATTCAATTTGTTTGTTTTTCTCTACAATTAAAAATAAGAAATTCAGACATTGAGTAATTTGTTTTTTAAGTTTTGTTTGTCTTTCCTCTAAAATTGTGTTCTAACTTTTCTTACCTATGTTTTTTTTAACTTTGAAGCCTAAAACTTTCATTATTTTCTCCTGTGTTAAAAAAATAAATTCTCTGCAAGTCAATCCTTGTATTAGGAGTTAGCTCTCTTTCAATTATTATCTGTGAACACATACGTTTAGTGTTATATTTACAACAGGTTAACCAGAATTCTATAGTGGGAGTGTCAGGTGGGGGGATATTAATGGCTGCAACAAGAAAAACATCCATCGATGTCTGTTGCAGCCATTACTATCCCCGCCACCTGACACTCCCACTCAGCACCCACCACTCCACACCACCAAGCCCTTACATACCCACTGGGGGTTCAAAGCTGTAATCCTCTCTGGACCACAGACATGTCTTCACCCTTCAACGCCACACCACAATCTGAGGAAATCATGTATGCAGTTCAATGTATTTCATTGGGGATTTGAACTTAGTGGCATAACAAGTGGTTATAAGAAGACTATGTTGAAAATCTGGGGTACAAATATGAGGAAAAAAAACAAAGTTATGAGTCTACATTGCAGTTTTTCAATGCACACTCATTACTGTGGTAATTTTCAATATTTTGACCTCAGCATTTCCACATAGCCATTTTTTTCATACTACCTCAAGAATGTGATAGCTGTCATTTCTCAAATTCTACCTAAAATGTGTTTTAACACTTGAGGTGCAAAATGACATTTCAGCCATTGTTTTATAAACAACAACTGCCATTCTCAAAAGGAGTGGTCATAAAAAGATTATGTTGAAAATGTGGACTAAAAATGTGAAAAGCCAACAAAGTTATGAGCAAATAAATTGTTCCAACATTTACTGATAACTTTATTTTTTTGCAGATGTTGGCCCCTAATATTTAACATATCCCTTGTGTTACTCCACCTCCTGAACATGGCAGGTGTCATTTTCCAAATCCCATCAGAAATCTGCTTCCTCAGTTGTACAGCAAAATCATCTTTCAGATGAGATTTTAAAACTACAAACTTTCTTGATCATAATGTCAGATCATAGAAAGACTGTTGGACATTAGAGGACAAAATGTGGGAGCCCACTTAAAAGTAGATATTGCCTTTCAGCTGCCCTATATGGGGTAATTACAATCTAACAATGTGTCAAAGCAGAACACCACTGAAAATTAGATGTTGCATCTCATCTGCTGTATCCTAGGTAAATATATAGTAAAAATGCCTTTAGGACTGAAAAAACAACACGGTAGGTATAAAGCAGGATTGACTACCTATGTGATAACATCATTACATTTTAATATTACTAGACTAAATTCCAAAGCTGACACAATATTACCTCTAAAATTACAGAGAAATTATATAACAATTCTAATGTTTAACATACTGTATACATTTCACCTAAAACCAAAACTATGGAAGATCCTTGGATAAACACAAGAGAAGCATTAGAAATGTTAATTGATGTACAGGAATAATATCCCACTATTATGTTGAGGGACTTCAAAGCCAGAGTTTTAGAGAGTGAACGAGATGGGGATCAGTACCCAGAATTCTTCCAGTATATTTCTACTATTAATACTAGAATTACTATTTACAGAAATTCAAAAGATAAAAAGAATAACAAAAGAGGTAGACAAGTTAGATTTTTTTTGACAGAAAATAATTTTATTCTTGCAAATGTAATAGCAAAGCAAGATCAAAATGGTAGTTACACTTTTATGGGTCCCAAAGGGTTCTCTATGATAGACCTGATCTGGGTTAATGTTGAAGTTTCAAAAATGTTATTAGATCTTGAGGTTCTGGATCACCCTGACTCCACTGATTGCCCTGTAGTTACTACATTTTAGACACAGGATGTTTCTCAAACTAACATAAATTATGAGAATGAATCTCCAATGCAAATCATAAATTTAAAAAGAATAAAATGGCAACGTGATAATTTAAATAATTTTCAAGCGCTATTTTCTGAAGGCATTTTGCCTGGTCAACATCAGAATACATTACAATACAAATTTTATAACCATACTGGAACAGTGGAACACAATGATTGCATACATCAGACCATTCTACAAAACTTATGGCTCTAATAATCAGAAACAGAAATCCTGGTTTAATAAATCTTGCAAAATAGCAAAACTAGAACTGAATTGTAATGTCAGGGGGGTAACGAAAGATAGAAGTAAGGTAAAATCAAAAGTTAAATTAAACCAGGAAAGAATATTGAAAACTTTTAGAGCAAGAAAAGAATAAATACTATGCTATACAAAGGGAGAAGCTCTGTAAAGCAGTAATGAGGAAAGGTAATAAAGCATTTTGGAGGATTGTGAGTGGAGGTTATGGGCAATATTTAAACAGGTTAGAGGCCTATAGTACTCCATTAACATGGGAACTCTATTTTGAAAAGTTGTACTTTTTGAACAAAGAAGCAAACACATTCAAAGAGAGAGTAAATAAAACAGTGGTACAATATCCAGTTCCTATCTGTTTGCAAGAGATAGCAATCTACTCAGCAACAGCTTCCATTGCTTCCAATAAGGCCCATGGTTCAGATTGTATTCTGGGAGATATATTTAAAACATTTTTTGCATTACTGGTTGCCAATTTTTAAAGTTCTATTCAAAGCACTCATTCAAGGCCAGGACATACCCCATAGTTGGTTACGGAGCATTGACATTCCCATACTTAAAAAAGAAGATCCAGAAAATCCCAGAACGTATTGGTCTATCAGTTTGATAGATGTGTCTCAGAAGTTATTCTGTAAAATTTTATTATGATGTATTAAATTATGGATTAATGAATATAATATACCGAGCGAATATCAAAACGGATTTCAGGCTGGTAGATTGACAGTCCAACACTGTTTTGTTCGGAGACACTTAATATGGAAATATGTTACAGTCAAGGGCAGCAAACTGTATTGCTGTTTCATAGACTTAACTGCTGCCTTTGACAGTATCAGTAGGACTCTACTATGGGGAAAATTAGAAAGTTATGAGATGGACAGTGCTCTCCTGGATATACAATAATCAGGTTACACAATGAAACATGGATTCAAGTACAGTATAATCATTTTGGTTCATTAACTTCTTCCATAAAGTTAAATTTAGGAGTACATCAGGAGTGCATACTGGCCCCAACACTGTTTAATACATCAGTTTTATATTGGAGAACCTGCAGGACCTAGATTTTCACTCATCAAAAATTTGGCTTAATAAGGTGTCCTTACTAGCTAATGCAGATGATCTGGTTTTAATCTTTACCTCTTTACTGGGGTTATAAAGAAAATTAAATAAATTAGCAAGTTTTTGCAAAGAAAATGGGCTGGTGATTAATAGAGAGAAAACCAAAGCAGTTGTTTTTGGTAATAGATGTAGAACTTTACCTAAGGCAACTATCAACAAAGAAAAATCATGACTGATAAATGTTTAAGATTATTTAGGCATACTTTTCTCCCAGAATACAACCTGCAATGGTCATTGTACATTTTTTTTAACTAAGATGAAAATGACGTCTAATGCGTTGAGATTATTTAATGCAAAACTGGGTAAGGCAACAGTTCAGGGTATTTTAAAGGTCTTAAATGCAAAACTGAAAACAAGTATTATATATGCTTCAGAGGTATGGGACAACTCCAGGATAAAGGACCTGGAATGCATCATCAATAAGCTTTACCGCTACATCTTGATGATACCATAGTCAGTACCGTCAGAAGTATTATGCTCAGAACTAGGTCAAGTTCTCTCTAGAAACATCAATACTAGAAAGATGCATACCTTTCTTACTGGGACTATTTCTTCTCCCAGAAACAAGAATACCCAGATGGTGTCTCAAAGAAGAAATGTCCTATATTTCTCTTGGGTTTATCTCACCAAACATTTGAATTATACAGAAGGAACTTTATCCATGGGGCCTGGACCATCTATTACTTGAAATATACCTGAGACCTGTGATAGAAATTACATCCCAGGTTAAAACCAGGCTTAGGGATAATGCAAATGCAAAAGATTTAGAGAGAACATCTGAACTTTAAAATTACAGATTTTTTTAATTTTTTTATTTATTTATTTATTAATCACTTGGATTACAAGTACCTTTGAGTAGGAGCTACTCATTTACAAAATTTCCAAGTCAAAGGAAGGGGGGAACATACAAACAAATGTTGGTAATGGTAAACAGGCATAGTATAGACATGATTGACATTTTTATGCAGCTGTAAAACAATTTATAAAGGTTAACATTAGAGAGCAACATAAGAACAGGCAGATAGATGATGAAGTAGACTGAGGGGATAAAGAAGGAAGGTGACTATTAGACTTAAATTGAGTAGTAGGGTGTCAAAGAGAAGTGTTCAGGCTGAGGGGTCTTTGTCGTGAGGTGGGAGAGGGATGGATGGAGGGGATTGGTACAGGGGAAAAGAAAATGAAGTTTGAAGAGTGGAGGAGCAAGGGGGGAAGGGGAGGAGGGTGGTGAGAGGGGAATGAAAAGGGTCACAAGGAAAGACAGAAGCCAGAGAGAGTAAAGCCAGGAGGGATGAAGGGCACAGGTCACGAATGACTAGGTGGAGAAATGGAGCAGTCCTTTAGTAGAAGCAGTCACATTTGGACGTAGCGGCGAGATAAAGTCAGAGATTCCATTTAACGGGTCCAAGTGTTGGGGAGGAAAGTACTTCATTTTTGAGGGTATTAAGCCAAAGAGGAGCCCTATAGGTGAAGGACTGCTGACCCAAGGAGGTACAACATCTAGGAACCTGAGGATTTGGGATTGGGCACTCGCTGGTTTGCTGACTACCACAGAAGTCATAGAGGAGCTTAAAACTCCAGGGCATGAGACCAAAGAGAATCTTTTGGTAAGCAGGCAGGTCTGATATTGAATTCTGTTGAGGAGTGGTAGCCAACAAGCCTGTGCGTAGAGGTCACAGGTGTGCATGTCTCAGGCAGTGCCCGTTAAGAGCCTGCAGGCTTTGTTGAGCGAGATTGAGATTCTACAGAGGGCAGTTGGAGAAGCAGAGCCATAGATAGCCAGACTGTAGTCAATGATAGAGGTGACAGAGCTGAAGATGGCCAGCCTGAGGGCATCCGCAGTCATACAGTGCTTGTGTAGCAGACCAATTTGCATATTGGCAGCTTTGGCAACAGTGTCAATGTGCCGCGTGTAGGAGAGGGTACTATGCAGTGTGATACCAAGGTATTTGAACTTCGGGACATGTTCAAGTAAGTTCCCTGCATCGTTCATGATATTGAAGGACCCAGATTTGTGCCTGCTCCGTGGATTACAGAAGGTCATTACTTTGCTCTTGCTATGGTTCATGATGAGTTTATGCATTGTGAACCCAATCTTTAACATGCTTGAAGTCAAGCTGCAGCTGTGTTTCAAGGAGTTTAGTGTCATGGTGGCTAGAGAAAAGCACTGCATCATCTGTATAGAGTAGCATCTTTTGCTGGCAGACACCAGGGAGTCTATTGAGGAAGAGTAAGAAGAGTAGAGGTCCCAGGATGGACCCCTGGGGGACTCCAGAGAGGACTGGCCTGACTTCAGATGTGACACCTGCTATCCTGACCCATTGGGTCTGCTTCCTGAGGTAGCTGGCAAACCATGGAAGGGCATCATTAGAGAGCCCAATGTAAGACTGTTGCCTAAGGAGTAGAGGGTGTTTAATGGTGTCGAAGGCCTTTGTCAGGTCATTGAAAACTGCTCCCCCACAGTTTCCTTTGTTGAGTGTATTGTGAATAAAACTCATGAATTCCAGGAGCGCCGTGGTGGTGCTGTGACCTTTTCTGAAGCCATGCTGTTCTGGGCATTGAACTTCATACTTATCCAGGAATTCGACTAGCTGATCCGACACTATTCGTTCTAATGCCTTAGATAATGGGGGGAGGAGTGAGATAGGTCTGTAGTTGGAATGAAGAGACCTGTCTCCACTTTTATGCACTGGTGTAACAGTTGCCTGTTTCCAGTGAGAGGGGAATTGACTCAGTCTTAATGAGAGGTTAAAGATCTTCATCAGGGGTTCAACGACCTCATCCAGAACTAGAGCCAGTAGTATGAGGTTAAGGGAATCCCCACTGTACCCAGACTTGCAGATGGCCTTGCAGATACAGTTATGAGCCACATGTGGTGGAACCTCTTTGAAGAAGAATTGAGGAGCTGGATGAGCATTTAGGGTGGACACGTTGGGGGGTATTGGGGGAAGGGTCATCGAAGAAGTTAGGAGGAAGCACATTGTCCAGGTTTGAGAAAGCATTGTTGAAGGTATTGGTAATGGTGTCAAGGTCGAGTGTTGGAATGCCTTGTATGTTGAACATAGTGGGGGTGCCTTAGGATCCTTGCCGGTGAGTTCTTTCAGGTTGTTCCAGAAGCTTTTCCCATCACCCCAAGAGTTGGTCAGATCCTCTTTGTAATATTTGCTTTTGGTATTCTGAATCAGACGAGTGCAGGCATTTCGGGCTGCTTTATATTTTTGTATGTTTCCTTGCATTGGGGTAGCACAATCACAGTGCATTAGGTAGTCCCTGTACTTAAGGCATGTTACCAGGTCAGAAGTAATCCAGAGGTTCGACCGTCCTTTGACCTTCATCTTTTTTAGTGGCGCATGGATGTTACAGGCTGCGTTGAAGCGGCTGATGAACAAGTCCAAGGCTTTGTTAGCATCATTGAGTGTGTCCAACACTGCCCAGTCAAGTCTATTTAGGTGGGATTTTAGTAGCTGAAGATGCCCCTGATTAAATACCCTTGTGCAAAGTAGTTTGGGAGGGGGTTTGAGGAACTTATTAGTCCAAGAGCAGATGACAAGTGAGTGATCACTTATTGTATCCGGGAGGACTAAGACATTAGAGATTCGTTCAGGGCAGTTGGACATATTCCAATCTAGTAGTGTGAGAGTACCGGTCCTGTAGTTACATCTGGTGAGGGTGAGCACAAGTTGTGAGAGGTGCTGCACAGCAACTGCATCCTTAAATACAGAGGCCTCAGGGGAGAGCCAATTAATATTAAAATCACCTAGAATTATAGTTTCTGTGTTATGATGCAGGTTCCTTATATATTTTGAAATGTTGTTGAAGCCAGTGGCCTGGTCCTTAGGGGGTAGATAAACTGAGACAACAGTAAGTTCCTTATTGTTAGCTCCAAGGAGGACTTTGATAGTGAGGACCTGAGCAGAGATGCCCTGGATAGGAGATGGTATAACATGACCAGAGAGGGTACTCCTGAGGTATATTGCACATCCCCCTCCTCGTTTGGAAATCCTGTCTTGTCTAAATATGGAGTAGCCAGGGATTGAAACTGAGGCATCCGGGATCTTAGGTTTAAGGGTATAAAGCATATTCATCAGTAAGAACCTTACTTAAGTAAACTCACTAATCCCCAACATCAATGAATCATTAGAGGATATCAGATGGAATTTTATAGGGCCAATTATATACTGTTTAGGCAAAAGAGAGAGTGGGTATCTACTCTTCTTGGCTGTGGAAATGTTGTTGAAGATGATTTAAAACATATTGTATTGCTTTGTCCTACATTTGAAAATTGTAGAAAGAAATGGCTGGGGGAACCCTTTGTGACACTGACCTCCCTCCTGACGTGATAATCACTTACATGTTTAACAATATGAATTTAGCGATTTTGGAAAAACTAGTGAAATTCTTGTCCTTACTACACTTGTAAGAAAGATATTTGTTTTGTGACCAGACTCCAGGAGATAGAGGTATTGGTGATTTCCTGACATTTTGCACATATGTAACTGTTTGTCTTGAAAAAAATGTTTTTATCAATTCATACCAGAAATGAGAATGTTGTTTATGGTATTGTTTACATATATATATATATATATATATATATATATATTATGTAAAATCTTTTAAAATTTCGTATTGTAAAAGCTTGTGCTGAACAATAAATCTTTGAACTTAATTATAGTAAAAATGTGTACAAGAAAGACGTGGTACAACAGCAATACCAGAGGAGAAAACTTGGCATTGACAAATGCTTGTTTCTTTTGTCTCTCGTCTCATTGTCTGTGCTTCTATATCAAGCAAAGATCCCCTTCTCCTAGAGGAAATAGTGGCAGTAAAAAGTTATCTCCTCCACACCAGACCAAAAAGCTACAATGCTCTTTGCTCTCTTCTCACCCTCTCCCCAACTTTAGTAAAAGAAAAGTTTTCTCCTCCCCATCCTCCAACTACCTAAGGGCAGCAATGTTCTCTCTCTCCTTCTCTCTCTCTCTCTCTCTATTCCCCCTCCCCTTTAATGATAGTAATGCTCTCTCTCCTCCTCTCCACCCTGGACCTAATGGCAGCAAGATTCTCTCTCTCCTCTTCCTTACCATATCCTGCCTCCCCCCCTCATTAACAGCTATGACTGATCCAAGTTTTTAAAATCCAGTGTAGTCCGACCCCACACATAATAGCCCTACCACCCACCCCAGTAATGAAAGGAATAATGTTTGCAATTCTTCACAAACAATTTCATCACAGAATGATAACACGCTGGGGCTAGCCTTCAGTCTAGGGAAAAGTAAAACATAAGACCATCAGTTATACAGAGCCACAATTTGATTCAGCCACTTAAGTAAGTCCCATCCTTAAACAATTATATGTCCACTTTTCTTATCTTGGCTTCTTTTTTTACATTTCTTCAGTCTACCCAGTTTTCTCTCATTATTTTCCTGCTGCAACAATTTTGTTTACTTAGCTGTCCCTTTGCTTTATTCTTCTATAATTTACATTTCTTCTCCAGGCACCAAAGCTGGTTTATCAGGTTGGCAACCTCCCAACCCAATCCACAGCCACCTCTTATGCTTAATCCCTTGCGGATGGCAAAGTGCCCTCTGCCACAATCAGCATTTTCCCTCTCATGGTTATTAATCAGATAAAACCATCCCCACCAATCTCCCTAAATGGCCTTGAGTATCCAGTCCAACACTGTACAGTGATCATCTGCCTCTTCCTCCCTCAAAAGTATTGTAATGTCTTCTCTTAGACATTACACTGGCCCCTCATAAAATAAGAAAAACATACCCTGCATATCTTGGCCACAAAACTCATGCCACCATGAGCCTCATTGGGTCACTCTGTTTTTTATTTTGACATACTTTTATTGGTTCAACACTGTAGGATGATCCTCCACCACTTGCTATTACTGCTGGGCTCAAATACTGGATTCATGCCCTGTACGGCTTTGTGTGGGCCTCAGAATGCATGACTGGGATGAGGAACCAGCATTCTGGCCCATTAGATGGGATAGAAAAAGGCAGTAGATCTTAAGTTGCCTTTGACCAGGAAAGGGTGCCATTATAAAAAAATAGGGTGACTCAAGGGGGCTTTCAGGGCAGGGTGGGCAGGGTTTGAGTGGTTGAGAGTGTTAGGGGTAAAGTTTAGTTTTTACAAAGGAGTGGGGACAGTCTCTGTCTAACTTACTGGGGTAATTTTTATATAATGTCTGCGGCCAGGCCCAAATTCTGCAGGCAGACCAAAATTCGGTGGCATACCTTAATTTCTGCAGCAATTGCCACATGCCACAGAACTGCAGGAAACATGTGGCCTTGGTTAATACAAACCAGTCAGGACAGTGCACATCTTGAGTTCCCTAGATGACAATTGTTGTTGCCTTGGAAGTACAGAAAAGCCGTTAGCAATTCTTTACATGATGAAATAGGTCACCTGGGTTTGACTGTACTTTGGACCTAGTGAAAGCATGTTTCTGTTTGCCCAAAATGGCAAAAGATGTTGAACAACATCGTAAATCCTGCTTCAGAGGCACCAAATGAAAGTCTTTACCAAAAAGAGCTGCACTTTTGTTATAAATATCAAAACCAGTGGGTCACTGGAGGTAGTATGTATGGACTTTCTTTCCTTGGAGCCCAACAGAAAATACATTAGCAACATTCTGGTGATAACTGACCATTACACTCTCTATGCTCAGGAAAATCCTACAAAAGATTAAAAAGCAACCACTGTAGTGAAAGTGATGCAACAATATGTTATTCACTATGGCATTCCTCAAAGGATCCATTCAGATCAAAGGAAGAACTTTGAAAGTAGATTTGTAAAATAATTCCTTGCAACTTATGGTATGAGAAAGTCCAGAACCACACCTTACCACCCACAGGGGCCATCAACCTGAACACTTTAACAGTACTTAACTTGATATCTTGGGCACCTTGAATGCAGCTCAGAAATCCAACTGGAACCAGAAAGTAAGTTCCTAGTATATGCCTACAATTGCACTCAGAATGATGCCACCCAAAGGTCAGTTTTCTACCTGATGTTTGGTAGCTTGGTTCCAGGAGACCTGTGTTTCAGAGTCTTAGTCAATGGAGCATCTGAAGAAACCTATTTGGAATACACCAGAAGATTGCTTCAGCAACTACAGACAGCCTACCAACTTGCTTCTGAGGCAGCAGGCAAGAACAATCTTATAAAGAAAATTGGCATGACCAGTTGTTACATGATGGAGATCGTGCACTTTTGAGAAGCTTGGGCCTCCAAGGAAAACACAAGATCAAGACCACTCAGCACCAGAATCTTATAACAGAACAAATGCCAGATTTGCCACTTTACAAGGTTCTTCAGGAACAAGGTACAGGTCTGGAAAAAACTATTCACAGAAACAATCTCCTACCAATTGGATAGATTGTGCATGATCTTGCTAATGAAATTGAACACTCAGTGGCCTGGAGACCAAAAACACGAGTCAAACAACTCCACGAAGAACTGAAGTGTCAGGTACTTATGCCAGTGTTCCAAATGCAGCTTCTGTTCAAGAGCCAGTATGCAATAGTTCTGATAACAGTGAAGATGACACAGTGTGTGGCACCAGAGTTCCTAATTTACCCCAGTGTGCACAATTTCGGTAAATGGATTGGAGGAATTCAAAGCCATTCACTAGTACAGCTCCCACTGAGGACTTCATAAATCCTGAACTGTCTTGTAATCTGAACCCAGAAGCAACACACTTTTTGTCTGAGGAAATGAGAAATGAGCAAACTGCAGATACAGTTACAGTGTGGACACTGATGCAGAGTTGGAGGCTGAGGAAGAAATCTGAGAGACTGAAGTAATTCCTGATATTCCTGACAAAGCCCTTGTGATGGACAACAGAGAGCTGGAAAAGGAAGAAGTGCTACCTATTTCTGAGGAAGAAGCAGTGTTGCCCAAAAGATCTGGACATGAGCCCAATCAAATTTTCAAGCTCACTTATGATACCCTCCATGCCTCCTCTGACCTCCCCATGTATGTGTGGATTCCACATTCATGTCACAAATGAGGGATGATCCAAAAAAGGTGGAAGAAAGGTCACGAGACTAGCAGCTGGGTTTCAATGCTAAAAAGTGTAAAGTAATGCACAAGGGGCACAGAAACCAGAGGACAACATGCTAACTGGGAGGGCGGGTAATAAGAGGCACAAAGCAGGAAAGAGGCCTGGGGATAATCATTTCTGATGACCTGAAGGTAGCTAATCAGTGTGACAAGGCAGTGGGGAAGGCTATCAGGATGCTGGGATGCATAGGCAGGGAAATCACCAGCAAAAAGAGGGCGGTAATAATATCCCTGTATAGCTCACTGGTGAGACCTCACCTCGAATACTGTGTTGAGTTCAGGGCCCCATCTCTGAAAGGATATAGATAGAGTGGAGGCAGTTCAAAGGAGGGCAAACAAGATGTTTCAAGGCCTGCATCAAAATCCCTACAAGTAAAGGCTATGGCAATTAAATATGTACTCCCTCAAGAAAAGGAGGGAGAGGGGGGATATGATAGAAACATTCAAATATCTCACAGGAAAGAACAAGGTACCGGAAGGTAGCAATCTCTCTAAAGAAAAAGATGCTCAAGGACAAGAGGTCACACTATGAAGATCGAATGAGGGAGGTTCAGAGGAAATGCGAATAAATACTTCTTCATGGAGAGGGTGGTGGATGCTTGGAACAGCCTTCCAGCAGAGGTAGTGGGGGCAGAAATGGTTACAACATTCAAAAATGCATAGGATAGGCACAAAGAGATCTTAGAAGTAAAGATGGGGAGGGAGACCAGTGACTGAGTAGGGTCTGGAGTGTCACTGTAGGTAGGGAAAATAGGACAGACTAGGAGGGCCAGAAGGTCCTTATCTGCCAACAATGTCTATGTTTCTGTTGGGCCTATAAATTCATAGCATCCAGGGTGTATGCTTTATTCCTTGTTCCAAGGTTTCAAACAGAATTACAGTTCAATTAGAGATGAGCAAAGTTGGCTAAATTCGCTCTGTAAATTAATTCCTAAATTTAACACAATACCTGAAGTGCGAATCGATGCACAAACTGCAGAATTTCACCACGAACCATGGAATTCCACCCACAAAGTGTAGAATTTTGCTCACAAATGGCAGAATCCTGCACTTCACAGGCAGAATTCTGCCATTCTCATGGAAAACTTTGCAATTTGGGGTGAAGTCGAAGTTGCTGAAGGTAGGGAAAACTTTGTGAAACTTCACGGATGCGAATTTTGGCCACTTCACGGGAACTTCGCTGGCAAATTACAACTTTGGTACATCTCTAAGATCAATGTGGGAAAATGTAAACAGAGGTTACCAGCTGTTATATGTGGATAGAGAGATAACATTTATCTAGACTGAAATGTACAGTGTAAATACGTATACATTTCCTGAGAAGATAGGCACCAGGTGTTAGCTAAAAATGTGTATATTATTTATATGAATGTTTATGCCACTGCCATTTGAACTTTTAGACAGTATGGGCAATGTCTTGGCAAGGGTGCAAAGAGTCTGGCGGAGGTGTGTGTAAGCCTTCCCCTATTTTGAGGGCTTACCTGCACTGCCTCTTGTGTTGCCCGAATCTTCACCCAAGGCATTTAGGACTACTATGGGGGGACTGGTAGGGTAGTAGTGCCATAGTCCAGGAGCCCCGGTGGGATGCAGACCAGGGTTCCACCTTGTAAATCTGCAGCTGTTGCTGCCCATTACCATCTGGCCTCCAGCTCCCTCCAGAGTTCCAGGGACTGTGGTAAGGGGCAGAAAGAAAAAAGGAGCTGTTAGTTTGGTTTCCCTGGCCCAAGAGCCGAAGAAGGTCGGGGAATGGGACTTGATGCAGTATGGTAGCAATGTCAGCTGCTGTGCATGTGCAAAAGAGAGCATCTATGGAGGTGGAGCTCAGTGATAAAATCGGGAGGGGTGCCTGCTTCTAATGAAGATCCTGGCTCCAAGGCAGCAAGCAGAGCTGGGAAACAGAAAACAATTGCCATTGGGTGCTGTAAAAAGTGTTTCCCAGCCCCATGGTAGGCAGCAGAGCCAGAAAGGAAGAAATGGAAGTCCCATGCACACCAACAGGGAGAGCGGCTCCAATGACTGCCTCCCAACTCAGAAGCACCAGACTCAGGAATAGGCTAAGTGCCCAGAAAACTAAACACAGCCTTGCTTCAGAATTGTGAGTGGGACTAGGACATGATAATAATAACCTGGGAGGACTTTTGTTAAAGTGACAGGAAGCTGCCAAAGAGGGGCTGTATAATGTGACAAAGATGGTGGCCCCCATGCTGGAAGGGATATCTGAGAACCATACCATGGGAAGAGGAACAAAGCTTGAATCCAGTTTTCCTGCAAATTTTGGCCAGAGAGCAGCTCAAGCCAGAGAGATTCTGTCTTTGAACAAGCTGGCCAATCAGGCATTGAGTTTCAACCTGCATAAAAGGGTCTGTTTTCCAAAGTTTGTGGCATTTCAGTCACCCTTCAGAGAAAGGACTGTGTGTCAATGTGTCAGCTGGAGTGCCACAGGCTGTCCGGGCTTGGCCTGCATGGCAGACTTAGAACTATTGGGAACGCAGAGTAAAATGTGAGAGAGAAGAAAAGTTTTCAGCAAAACTTTTGTTTAAAAAAGCAAGTTGGAGCTGGGGTTTCCCTGCCCCTCCACAGACTTTCCCCTCTGGGGGATCATTTCCTACAGTGACTCCAGTCCAGGAAGGCACCTGCCTTCATCCAGGTCCCTAGCTTCTGTGAGACAAACTAAGGAAATGAAGCAGAGAGAAGCCACCAACTAGTGTGGGGAAGCCAGCATCCCAGCTGGGAGTACCACATCCAGTCCACCTGTTCAAGTAAACCTGTACCAGAGGTAGCTTATGAGGCATCTGAACCATGAGTAAAACCTAGGGTTCGACCCTGCAACTGGGGATAGAGTTATTGTTTCAGGAGTAAGGGAGAAATCCTGTGCAGAACTACGCCAGTGAGAGGAGCTCAGGCCTTCTTGCCACTAAATCCCATTTGGATTTCAAATAGGGGCCCCTTTTTCAAGCATTGTACCAGTTGAAAGTTTTTGTTCAGCAACAGTGTGTTTAAAAATATTTTCCTGGCAACAGTTTAAACATGCCAATGAGCTCCACCCTTCTAGCAGTATCAGCGACCCCAGTGTGGTACCTGCTGCAACTATTGAGAGATCTCTCAACCATGACCTTTGGGGGGAATTAAGATGGGTGTACCTGCATTTGGGTTTGAGGACTGCCAGAGGGGATGGGCAAAGTGTTGAACCAAACTGGTCACTGTCTTTTATTGCACAGGGCAGTTATACTGCTAACCCCATTGCTCCATTTTACCCTTCCTGACCCTTGTTCTTTCTGTACTCTCCCTTTTAAATAAATTATTTGTTTTAAATTGCAAGTTTGGGAATTGTCAGTGCTTGCTTTGGGGGAGGGGGGACTGTGAGGGTGGTTTAAGCATTGTTTCCTGGGAGGTGATCAGTAGCGGCTCTAGCCACAAATGGTTACCAGGGCACAGCTGGGGCACAACCGATTGCAGCCAGGGCACTGATATATTGTTACTATGGGGGAAGATTTGCACCAACTGGGGCACAGCATTTTTTTAACGGGGCACGTGCCCTGGCAGGCCCTGGTGTAGAGCCGCCACTGGAGGTGATAGAATTGTGTTTCAGCAGCCTGGTACCACATATCACTGCACCAGGTGGAAGCACTGCAACACTTTTGGCTAGTATGGCAATTCCTTAGGAAACCTAGGCTGGCCTCCTTGCAGAAGTGGAGAATTGAACCCCAAGGGCCCTGGTATCTTGACCGCTTACAGTTGCAAGGTGCCATAAAAATCCCACCTGTGGGTACCATACCAGGGGCCAGGTATGTACAGTACATACGAACATAAGAATGTGCCAGCAGAAACAGACAAACCGGTCTATCTAAGTCTGCTTGAGAGTGCAGCTAGCACCCCTAGTTTGTAGCTGCCCCCCGCTCCCCTTTTTCATCCCACTGCCGAGCCCATCTCCCCCACCCTCACTCTCCCTTGCTCCCTGTCCCATGCACGTTTAAAGCTGTTCACAGATTTACACGACACCACCCATTCTGGTAGTGCGTTCCATTTTGCTACCACCCTGTCCATGAAAGAGTGTCTCCTCATTTCCCTCCTATATCTTCCAACCTCTATTCTTAGCCCATGTCCCCTGATGCCCCTCCCCCTCCTTGGCTTAAAGACACCATCTGCCCCATCCTTATTGATTCCCTCAGATACTTGAATGTCTCTATCATGTCCCCCCCCCCATCCCTTCTGTCCTCCAGGGTGTACATATTCGGGTCTCCCAGCCTGCTGTCATAGTCTCTCCCCTCCATTCCACATATCATCTTTGTTGCCCTCCTCTGCACCCCCTCCAGTAGCCTGATATTACACTTCAGGTATGGCCTTCAAAACTGCACACAATATTCCAAATGCGGCCTTATCAACAACCTGTAGCAGGGCAAGATCACCTCTCTTCATATGAATGAAACCCCCCTCTCTATGCATCCCAGCATTTTGTTCACTTTTGCAGATGCTCTCCTGCACTGAGCAGTGTTATTCATGGTCCCTGTTACTATTACCCCTAGGTCCTTCTCCTCCTCAGTGATCCCCAGCTTAACCTCCCCCCCAGCCAGTATTCTCTCCTTGGGTTCTTCACCCTGAAGTGCATAACCTTACATTTCTTTACATTGAACCCCAGCTGCCACCTCTCTGACCACTCCTCTAGCTTGCTTAGGTCCCGCTGCAGCTGCTTTCATCCCTGCCCTCCATCCACCACGGCTCCCATTTTGGTGTCGCCTGTGAACAGACTTACCTTACTCACCACCCTGTGTGCAATGTCTGATATGAAGAGCCAAAATAATACTGGTCCCAGTACAGAGCCCTGTGGCACCACGCTCATCACCAGCCTTGGAGTTGAGAGCTCCCCTCCCACCACCACCCATTGCAGCCTCCCACTCAGCCAGCTTGTAATCCGGTTCATCATTTTTGCCCCTACCCCTACACCAGTTACTGTAGCTTCCTCCTAAGCTGCTCATGATGCACTGAATTAAAGGCCTTACTGAAGTCCAAGTAAAGAACACCCACTGCGTGACCCTTATCCAGCTTACCTGTCACCCAGTCATAATATTGTATCAGGTTGGTTTGACAAGACTTCCCCGAAATGAACCTATGCTGCCTCACATCCTGGAGGCTGTTGTCCTCCTGGTATGACACCAGTCTTTTCTTTAGTATCATTTCCATGAGTTTGCACACTATGAAGGTGAGACTTACCGGATGATAATTACCCGGTTCATCCCTTGGTCCGCTCTTATGTAATGGCACTACATGTGCCAACCTCCATTTCAGTGGCACACATCCTGACTCCAGTGAGGTGCTGTACAGATCCACCAGCAGCTCTGCCAACAACTCTGCCATCTCCCTCAGCACCCTGGGGTGGATACCATCCAGCCCTGGTGCCTTGTCTACCCTCAGTGCCCTCAGTCCTTCTAGGACTCTACCTCCCTCAATTCTTCCATCTGTCACCTCCTCCTCCCATGTCCCCACTCTCCCAGCCCATGGTGGTAGTGGTCCCCCCTTTTCTTCTGTAAACACTGAGCAAAAGTATTCATTCAGTTCTTCCACCTGTTCCTCCCTTTTTTCCATCCACTACCCACCCTTTTTTATCCCCACTATTGTCTCCTTGCACTTCATTTTTTCCCTGATGTATCTGAAAAAGTCTTTCTCCCCTGTTAATTCCCTGCGCTAATCTCAGCTCCCTCTGGGCCTTGGCTTCTCTCACTTTTCTGGTCACCTCCCTGGACCATCTTGCATACTCTTCCTTGTCCCTTTCCTTCCTCATCCTCCTATACCTCTGGTGCACCACTCATTTTGCTCTCATCACCTCCACTACCTTGCTGTTCAACCAGCATAATTTCCTTGCTCTGCTCCTCTTACTCTGTGTCTTGGTGCAGGCTTCCATTACCTCTGTAATCCCCCATTTAATAATATCCTATTTCTGCTTCACATCCATCCCCTGCCTTATGCCCTCCAGTTTTCCTTTCAGTACTTTCTGCATCCTCCCAAAGTCCGACCCTCTGAAGTTTACCACTCGGGTTACTGATTTCTCTGGCTCCCCGCACATTGTGAAGTTAAACCACACATTTGGTGATCGCTGTTGGCTAGCGGGTCTTCCAGCGTTATTTCCCTTACTGCCTCCCCATTCAACAATACCAGATCTAAAGTGTTCTTTAGCCTAGTAGGTACACTGACCAACTGTGTCAGGAGACCCTCCTGGATTGCGTTCAGGAGCACTTGCTCCCTAGCACTGGAGGTGACCGGAATGCTCCAGTCAACCCCCAGCAAGTTGAAATCTCCCATGATGACCACCTTCCCTTTTCTACATACCTTTCTGATTTGTCCCGGTAATTCCCTGTCAAGCTCCTCAGACTGGAACGGCGGCCTGTTTACCACCCCAAACCTCAGTTTCCTACCCCTTGAGTCTAGGGGCTGCAGCCAGATTGCCTCTGTTCTCCTTTCCTCCCCCTCATCCCTTGTGCATTTGATTCCATCCCTCACATAGACTACCACCCCCCTCCTTACAGTCCTTCCTGTATAATTTGTACCCTGGGATTGCCAGATCCCAGTCCCAGTGCTTAGTTGCCCATGTCTCCATGACAACTGCAATATCCACCCTCCGAACTGCCAAGAGTGCCTGTAGCTCAGCTGATTTGTTGCCTAAGCTTCTTTCATTTAGTGAGACCACCTTCCATCATGCCCCCTTCCCTTCAACGCCCTCTATCTCCTCCCTTCTACACTCTCCCTTTTCAGCTGCCCTGAGTCCTTCCCTGCTAGCCTGGGGGTAGGCTGTGACTCTGCTCTATCGGATCCCTGACCACCTGCTGTCCACTTGCCACCCCCCCATCCTGTTTAAATCCACCTTTGTCACAATATACCTCCCCAGTCTTTGCTTTAATGCTTCCTTCTCCTCCCCACTCAGGTGCAGCCTATCCCTTGCAAACAGATTATTATCATCCCAGATACTGCCCCAGCTGCCCAAAATCCATAGCCCTTAGTTCGACACCATTCTATCAACCATGCGTTCAACTTCCCAATCCTCTCCTTTCTCACTGTGCTTGTGCAGGGTACTGGGAGCACCTCCGAGAAGGCCACAAACTACCCAGTCTCCTTATACAACCTTCCCACTTTCTCAAACCTCTCCCTTGTTACCTCCACCATTTCCCCCAATAGGTAATTTGTCCCCACATGTACCACAATGTGTGGCTTCCTCCTACCCCTCCTTGTGCACCTTAGGATTGCCTGCCCTGCCTTGTCTGCCTTTAATCCTGGTATAGACTCTACCCACATCCAGCTGTGCCTCTCCCCTTTGCTGCCCCATCTGATCCCCTTGAGTATGGAGTCCACCAACATCAGTACACCCCTTCCTCTTTCCTTGTGCCCATTGCCACCCTCTCACCCAGGTTCTTATTTCTGGGGCCACTCAAGATGGTGCTTTTACCATTTGCCCCAGTGACTTCCCCCCTGCCCCTCTCAATTGAGACCCATCCTTCTCCTCCTGTTTGACTGCCAACCTCCCTCTCCCTCCTCACCTCTCTGAGTATTATCCCTCCCTCTGCCATGCCATGCTCAATCTCTCCAATAGTAATGCCCCTCACTCCCTCCTTTTCGTGAGTACTATCCCTTATGCAATCTCCTCCTGTGTCCTCTTCCCCATGTGTCGCAAGTACAGCAAACATGTTCCCTACCCTCTTTGCATTACTATGTGTTTTCTCCTCCCTCCTGCCTACTGCTGCTCCTCTTTTGCTAGGCCCTACTAGAGTACACCCTTCTTCAGTTGGCTACCTGTCTAATTTGCTCCCTCCCCCTGACCCCTCCCTTGACCCAATGTTCCTTCTCTGTGGTGCCCCCCCATGCTCTCAGATGTCTGCCCTTCTACCAGAGTAACCCTCCCCTCATCCCTCAGTTTTTCCAGCTCCTTGCCAAGCCACTGAACCTCTTCCTCAAGCCTCCTTAGCCTGTGGCATATTGGGCACTCTCCCAGCCTCCACAGTATGTTCATCCGCATTGTTGTCCCACAACCGTTGCACCCCACAATCCTACCCATGGTTCACATTACCTATACAGGACAATGAAAACCAGTCTCTCTCTCTCTCTATACTGATTGCAGTTGTTTACGAACACAATTACAAACCCACCAATAGCATTCGAAAGTCTCACAAACACATACAGTCCAGAAATTAAACGTTTTCCCCAGGTCCTCTTTGGGCCCCTACCCCCAGCTTTAAGTGAGGCTGTTGTGCACCCATTGCACTTAATTCCAAAACACACAGCTACAGAAACCTTTACTCTAAATTCAAAAGACACGGCAACAGAAACCTTTAAGCTTAATTCAAAAAACACAGCCACAGAAACCTTTAAGCTAAAATAAGAAAAATGGCAAAACTTACAAAAATCCTCTCCACACTAACTCTTTCTACAGCAAGTAGAATTAACTAATCCTAGCCCAGCCTTTAACAGAAATTGTAATACCAAATACCCTTGCATGCAGCCTAAGACAGCCAACTACAGTAATAACTGGAAACCACAATCCTACTCATAAGATCTACAGTCCTACTCATAAGTTATATATATTTATATATCTTTAAAAATTAGCTCATATGGCTGTTCCTTGTTTCCTTCCTCCTCACCTGCCCTGAGGGTTTAGGTCAGTTTGCAGCTCCCCAAGCTCCTCCCTCAAAGCCTTCAAACCCAACCCCCAGTGGCATTTCAGTATTTAAGAAAGGCTGGTGGAAGGGGTGGATGGCAGGGCTTTTACAATCCCTCCAGCCACAGAAACCTTTAAGTTAAATCCCACTTAAAGCAGTACTCTCCAACCTTCAGCTGGTTCTAATTCCTGTTTTAAAGTCAGTCTGTCCCATCTTTGCAGTATCACTTTGTACCACGATTGAAGTATAAACATACACATTGCACCATAGCACTTTATAAACTCTAGCTTTACCAGCTGTAGAAAATTTTAATTTGAGACCACCATTCTTGACTAGATATACATGAAAAAAGAAAATATGAAAGAACCATAGTACCATGAAACAAACACACAATAAACTTGAACTTCCTCAGTTCCCTTCTCCAGTATGAGAACTGGGTAAAGCAGTGGACATTCCTGGGAAGGCAGACCCCTGCTGTCTGATCACCCTGGGTTCATCTAGAGCTCAACAAACCAGAAGAAAACCAGCACTAGGTATCGAGTGGTGTGACACATACAAAAAAAGAATATGTATATCTCATAAAAAGACTTACAGACCTTAGTCAGTTAAAGCATGCACCTAAAATGTGGTGAGTGCAAACAATCCAAAAACCGCCAGCTGACTGACTGAGGTCTTTTTATGATATATACTTATTAAACTTTTGCATGTGTTATGCTACTCAATGCATGGTTCTAGTGTCCCTCTATTTTACTCGTCTTTGTACTGACCTGGCAGGAGCAGCCTGAGTGGAGCAGCGAGTCTGTTTGTTTGTTCCATCTACAGCTCAGCACACAGGTACCCTCTCAGCTGGATGGTATCCCACTTCAACTATTTCATTGGAGTGGTTGCTCCTTCTTAAAAGAATAGGCTGTGTGGTGATTTACAATGTACATTTTCCCAGTAGTATATCACCTCAGGGGGGTGGTATATGGCCATCTGTCCAGTGAGCTTCATCCCCTATTAGTTCTACCATTCATTAGGTAAGCTCCAGGTGGCATATAATATGCCATGTTGCACAGTTAGTACTGATGCCTATGTATTGAGTTCAAACGTTGTTTGGCTGGTGAGAAAAAAGTATGTTAAGAGGGTGTAAAATTTCATGCATTCCACTTACTCACAGTTTTGGTTGTGCCCCATAGTAGCCACTTAGCTTGACAGCTGTTTAAAGAAACCCATTTCCACCCTCTGCCCAAGTTCTAATAGTCTGTGGAAAAGTTTGAACTGCACTCATTGAGAGTTATTAAACTCACATGGAGCCCCTACAAACTTAAAGTTGGGGCTTAATGGTGTACCTAGGCCTGCTGTGGCATAGTCAACAACAGCAAATACAAGTCTTGAAGAGAAACTTTCTTAATGATACAAACAAGAAACAGGGAACTCTCTTGTCTCATCGGGAGCTCCTCCAGGCTGCTTGCCAATTTTTTATATAGCCCCAAAAGGAAGAGAAGAGATCATAATTTGCCCCTGAGGGGCAGGCCGCATGATCCCTTTCCACTTCCGGAATCTCTGCTGTCCCTCGCATTCCAAAGTTTTATGACATCTTTATAGGTTGAGCACGGGGGTGCACTCCTTTCACTTGCTTTTTTTTTTTTTCGTTAGTTGTTTAGCAAGGACTAGCACACTAAGCTGAAAGCTTTTTTACAGGTGCGACCTGGGAGCACAGGGAAGTTAAGTGACTTGCTCAGGGTCACACAGTCTGCAAGTGGAAGCTGTGGGATTCAAACCCAGGTCTGGTTTGCTGGATGTCACCAGATTTGCAGCTCAGAGCCTTAAACCATGGCGCTATACTGCCTCCCTCATGGAATATGGAACATATTTTTCAAATGTCATTTCCTAATTCTAAATCAGGTTTTGGTACCAACTGATGCAAGGGTTCAACTTGGTAATTGTCATGTATGATTTTTGTATCTGTATTTATTGTCTCCAGGTCGAGCCTGAAGAAGGGCCTTTGGTCCAGTGCTCTTACTCGGTTAACAAATTAAATAAATTAATAAAAAATATCAAGAGCCTTGTTATCTGAACTCTGGCATCAGGTTGTACCAAAACCCGACTTAAAATTTGGAAATCACATTTGAAAAAGACATTCCATTCAAGTGAATGGATTGCGCCCCCCACATTCTAACTATAAAGATGTTGCAACACATCAGAGTTCAGGGGTGGATCAGAGAGTCAGGAAGTGGACAGGGATTGTGAGGCCAGCCCCTTTGGGGCAAATTACAGTCCTTTCCTTCCTGTGGAGGTTATTTAAAAAATTGGGCAAGCAGCCTGAAGGAGCTCCTGATGAGGTAAGGGGGCTCATTTTCTTTCTTTGTATCATTAGGAAGGATTGAGAAAGATGCTCTTTAAATTTACTTCCTCAGCGTAATGAATGCAAGGTCCAACTTGTCCTCTGACATGCTGGAGTAGTATGATAAGGTAGAAAACCATACACCCATCCAGAGGTGTAAGAATTCAAAGTCACAAGTCAGCTGCTTGTATTTAAAATACCAGTGGTGTACATTTATTCACAGAATGAGTGATACAACCTTTAAATCTGAAGTTGCTAGAATACAAAGATGCCTGACTCACTTACACAGCCCCACAGTTCAAGCAGATTCTAGCAGTCTCAGGTTTAAAAAGATTGTATCACTCACTCTGTGAATGAATCTGAGGAAGGAGTGACATTACTCTGAAATGTCAGCAAATAGTGATGTTGGTTCCCAGTAGCTGCCCCTAGCCTGGGAAGCCCATGGAAGCACAGACAGATGATGTTCAGGATACACATTTTTGAAAATGTCTGAAATAAAGTAAATGTGGCAGTTTTGAGCAGCAAAAGTGCTCCGGGGGAATAAACAAGCATGGATTAGGCAACTGAGCTGAGAAGATAAAGTTGAGAATTTTGACCATTTCCTTTTATGATGTACGAGTAAATTTCACCTTTTTACATTGGAAGAACTTGATAAATGGGGCACCACTAAATAATTGTTGATATGTGGGTTTGCAGCAGTTTCCCCCTTCATGTTTTTTGAGTGCTGATAGACTCTACTCCTGTGGTTGGAGCTTAACGGTATCTGTGATTTCCCTGCTATCAAGCACCAAACTGGTAACTAAGGGACTATATTAAAAGTCGAAATGAACTGAGCAAACTTTAGAACCAGTTAGTAAACTATAACATTGGTGTTTTGAATACATCCAGTAGATATGTGACTTTCAATTCTTATGCATCTGGATGGGTGCACAGTTTTCCTATCTTGGTCTCTGTGTTTGCAGAGCTGGCAGGTCCACTCGACGCAGCATTCACATCACAAGCATATCCCATTTTTGGGATGGTTTTGTCATATGACTTGCAGACTCTGAGGGTTCAAGTGATCCCTCATTTTTAAAATTGTGGCAGTTGTGAAACAGAAGTATCAGTGGTGTTATAATACAACAGGACTAAATACAAATTATCCAGCAACCTTCCAGATCTTCTCTGCTAAGAGCTCTGAGAAACAGATGCACCAAGGCTGTATGGACTGCCAAATCTAGCTATTTCAAATCTAGTCTACAAAGCAACCTTGATTCTCCAGCCATATTCTGGAAAGTTATCCACTCACTTTTTGATCCTCCAACTCAGTCTTTGCCACATGTCCTCAGAGTTAATGAGTCACTGCTTCCTTACCCTTCCTCTGTTGCTTCTCATTTCAATGGGTTTTTCACCACTTTGTACTCTTCCCCCCCATTATCCCCTCACCTTTTGCACCCTGACCATCTCATTGCCAATCCTCTTTGGATTTCCACTGCCCTCCCCTTACTACTCATGAAATTCTACTGGTCCTTTCCTCTATAAATCAGTCTAAATCCAGCTCAGATGGACTTGATCCTAAATTCATTCACATCTCCACTCCTGCAATTGCTCTCCCATATATTCAGCTGTTTAACCTCTCATGTTCTCTCAGCTCAGCTACTCAGGCCTGAAAGATTGCCAGTCCTTCCACTCCACAAAGGGGGTGACTCCTCCTCTCCTGGTAGCTACTGCCCTATTTCCCTCCTTCCCTCACTTGCTAAATTACAAGAGAAACTAGTTTACTCTAGATTTCTTGACCATCTCACCTCCTCCAATCTCTTCTCTCCTCTTCAGTCTGGCTTTCAGAAGGATCACTCCACCATCTCTTCCTTGCTTCATGTTACTGACTCTATCCTCTGTGGGATGGATATGGGGCATATCACAGTTGCCATTTTCATTGATCCAACCAAAGCTTTGAACTCAGTGTCCCTTTCATTCCTGCTGAAGGAGCTGAGCTTAGCTGGACTCTGGTCCTAGTACAGACCGGTTCAGGTCCCTCCAAACAGGTTGACAGCAGTCAGGTAGGAGGCATGTTATCTCCTCCCTCCCCATTCATCCTGGAGTCCCACAGGGTTCTATGCTGGGCCCCATCCTATTTTCCATTTTCATAAATGATCTCCCCTCTGCTTGTGTCAACTCACATATACACATGTATGCTGATGACACCATCATCTTTGCCTCTGGTTCTTGTACAGCCTCTGTAGAAAACCTACTCCAACCAGATTTCAGTAGGGTACTTCACTGGTTCCAGGTGAACTAGCTTAAGGCCAGCACTAAAAAGACAGTGTATATGATCTATGGAGGCAGTTAAAAACTGGCCATGCTCACAAGACCTCCAATCTTCTCTACAGTGGATGTCTTCCCTCTTGATGTGGTCTCGTCATTTAAGTACTTCAGTGTGTGGTTGGACACTAAACTTGACTACTCCACCACATTTATGCTATCCATGCAAAACTCTGTCCCAAACATGGAGTGCCATACCGAAATAAAGATTTTCTTTCCCTGCCAGTCTGCCTTGAGCTAATTACCAAAATGGTGCTCCCGGTCTTTGACTATGCTGACGTGGTCTACTGGATTGCTCCTGCCACTTCCCTTGCCAGACTGGATACTGTCTGTAATGTCTTTTGTCACTTTATGACTAACACCCCACCATGTACGCACCACTGCTCTCTCTACTTCACTCTCTCCATCCTCCCACTATACTCATTTCACTAGTCACACAGCAGTGTCTACATCTCCAAGTACTTGTTTGGCTCCCTGTCATCCTATCACTCCAGCTCCATGCTCCCTTTGCTCAAGAGACCAGTGCACCTTCTTCTCTCCTCAACCTCGTTCCACTGCTGGACAATCTGCCTTCTCCTATCACCTGTCACTTCTCTGGAACCAGCTCCCTCATTCCACTCATCATTCCACCTCTATAAGATACCTCAGGCATAATCTGAAACTACTTTCTCTACCAAACTGCACCTGCTTTGGCCTACACATTTTGTGTGTTGACAATATCAGTTCTCAACTTGCACTAGAATTTATATATCTCATTGTTACTTAGCACTTTATTTGTGCTGCCTGTTTGTACCATTTCTGTATTTCTTATCAAATTGCACTTTGTCATCATTTTATTTATTGTGCTGATGTGCTGTTTACCCATGATACCCTTCCCTGGGTCATACCTGGAAAACAGCCATGGCTCAGTGTGTCTTTCCTGGTTACCAATTTTCAAATAAATAAATAATGATGATCGAGACAGCTAGAGGCAGAAAACCTACCTCTCTTCTATGATCCCTAAACAATCTCAGTGTCCTTCCATGGTGCTGATGAAATGTGCCATTCAAAACTGGATGTTAATTCTGGAGATGGGTGGATGTGTCCATTCAGAGATTGTCTCTTCAGGAAGATGTACCTTCAGAGCAGTCTGTGCAGTGGTTGAAAGGAAGCTGGCCTGGTTGGTTGACAGAGCTTATAGGGATGCACTTCCTCAGTTTGGTGCATTTATAGTCTGGCAGGAAGGTAGGAAGATGTGGCGACAAGAAATGTCTCTTAAGTGAGTGCCTGAAAAATGGTATACGCCCACGCCATATTGAAAAGTTGTTGTTTGGAGCAGGTTTGAAGGTATCAGAAATTACCACAGTGGTTTACACAGCGAGTGTTCTGAGAGTAGACAGTACACATTGCCATCACATTAACATTGTTAGAATGCATTCCCTATCACAAAAGTAAGCCAAATGGTTGGTACGTCAGTAAAGTTTATTTTGCTGGGGTAAGACCTGTTGAACTTTTCACTCCTGACTTTGGGAGCCACATCCCAGGCAGCACATTTGGCAGGTCCTGGCGTTCTTTCTAAGTGCTCTTATATTCCACTTGCCTCACCAGTGAAAAGACAGTTAGTTGCACTGGATATAATAACATTCTAAACTTGATTTTGGCTATGTGTGGGTCACATTTGATTTCTTTTCAGGTGATTTGTCTGTTTCTAACCTCGGGATTGACATCATTAAATATATAACATTTGTGCCACTCATATGTTAACCTGGATGAAAAGTTTATCCTGGAAGTTCATAAATCTCAGGATGATGGCTCTAGGTTTTGAACCATGAGGTAGTGCCAGGCACAGAGATTGGTGAGTCCACTCAGTGAGGTACAGGGGACAATTGTGAGGGGGCCAGCAATGTCAAGCAGGGTGCACTGAATGAAGGTGATGATATCTTTGTCTTCCACTTTTTTTTCTGGGACGACTACCAACATTTAGTTGTTACAGTGACTTCTCCCCTCTTGGTCCAGAGTGTGCTCCTCCACATTTGCAAGAATCTTCTTCAGTTCCTTCAGTTCTATCAGCTTCCTGTTCTGCCTGTCATCAACCAAAGAAATTTTAGCCTCTGCATCCCAACCAGGTGTGTATGATTTCAGAGGCAAGGAGTGAGCCAACCACTATCTTGGGCTCTTCCTGTCCTGCAGCTTGTCTCCAGCCTGTCTTCGGGAGCCCTGCCTGCTTTCTACACCTTGGCTAGCAACTTACCAGCCAATTGGAACCTCCAGGTGTGGGACCAGTCCTCCCTTCTTTAACAGACCATCTCCAGCAGACCTCTGTGATGTGACCTCTGCACAAAGGACTGAGCACAGAGGACATTGAGGAGTCTGCCTGGGAATCAGCCTATGGTCAGCCATCAGCAAGAAATGCTGCACAGCCCACAATGAGTTCCTACTACCTGACTCATGTCTTCTGCTTGGGACCCTCCTATTAAACTCATATATTGTGATTTACTTACTACATGTATCACTCTAAAGTTACTGCTTCCCCTTGCATCCTGCTGCTGAACTCTCTGCTTTGCTGAGCTGTTTACTTGCCCTCAGAGTCTCTGATTTAGAATCTATTTTCTGTTGTTGTCGGATCACTCATTCATTCTGGTGCCACGTTGCCTCCCTACCACTGTTTTACCTGGATATATTACCTGCATATTACACAGCCTATCTCTGCAGATATTGATAAACGTTTACTTTAGTGGTTGCTTTCTATCTGGGTCACCTCTACATGTGCTTTTGTCCTAGCTACCAGCTGTATACTTTTGCTAGGCTCAGTTGTATTGTTTTCCTGCTTAGTTGTAATTAGTTAGCCCAACCCCTGATTTTGAACTAGTATGTTCTTACTCTTTTTGCTCATTTAGGTGAAATTCATAGCCAAACCACTGCATTAGAATTTGCTCATCTGTTTCGAATTTTTACTCTGCTTAGTTGCAATCACATAACCATCCCCTGCTTGGATGCTTTATTCTTCTGTATTGCATTTTGCACTGCTAGTTGTACAACATAGCCTAATCCCTAGAATTCAATTGGTTGATCCTAGTTGTTTTGCACTGCTTAGTCATAATTCTTAGCCTAACCACTGCACTTAATTTGTTTGTCAGTTTTGAAATTGCACTGCTTAGTTAAACTATCACATAGCCTATCCCCTGTTTTGAATTTGGTTAACTGTGCTGTAAGCTGTGTTTAACCCTATCTGGGCCATCCCAACATACTGTTTCCCATTTAGCCTCTACTGCAGTTCATTGTCTAGCAACGGATTATAGCTCTGCTCAACTGCTGTTTACCTACCCATATCTGCCTCATTACTTGTCTCACTTGAGCCTACTACCAAGCCTGCTGTTGTGCAAAGTTAATTTTACCGTGGTTTCTGCTTGCCATTTTGCTTTTGCTTTCCACCCCTGGGCTGTGATGTTTCTTGCACTCCTCTGCCTGCTCCATATCCCCCTCTTCCATCTACTCCACAACCTCCCTCCCCATCCAAATCTCCTACCCTACCATCCTCCTCCCATCCCCCGCTCTTCACCCCTCTCCCCTCCTCCCTCCCTGACCACCCTAGTCGCCTCTGCTTCCCTTCACTCAACCAGGAGTTTCTCCATTGTGTCCTCATCTCTCCTCACCACTCCCTTCTCCCTCCTCTCCTGCTTGCTCTAAGGGTAGGAAGCCCCACTCCAACCTTTTCCGCATTCTCCCGCTCTTACTCCTGTCTGGTGACATGGAGACCAACCCTAGTCCCTTCCCTCCAGCTCCCTCAATTCATCCACTACTGCTAAGAGTCTTAGCAATTACCATCTGAATGCTAGGAGCCTTCTCCCAAAGCTTGACCTCCTCCCCCTCTGGGTCAAGTACACTCTCCTGATGTTCTCTGTATTTTTGAATCCTGGCTTTCCTCCAGGATTCTGGATTCCAGCCCATCCCTTGCTGATTACCATCTCTTCAGACAGGATGGAGGAAATGTGGAGATGGCACTGCCATCTATGTCCACCACAGCCTTTCAAGTACTATGGCCATCAGGGAGGCCATACCCTCCTCCCACAAATTTCTCCTTGTCAGGCTTTCTTTCCTTTGATCTGTACCTGTATTTGTTGGGACTGTCTATGCCTTGCCAAAGATCTCACACTCATCCCTCATTGACTCTCTTTCCTCCATCACATCTCATTCCTCCACATGTGAACTCATCCTCCTCAGGGATTCAATGTAAATTAACTTTCTTCATCCTCCAGATCTACCATTAAAAGGACTGAGTACCCTAATTTGTCCCAAGTTTTTTCAAAGCCCACTGGGTCAGTACTACTCCACCAACCATACCCTTCTGGACTGGGCTCTAACCTCCCACCCCTACCACATCATTGCAGCAGGTATATTGTTGAATTCATTTAGCAATCACTGCATGATGTTCTGCATCAGAAAAATCTGGTGCCCCTCCCCCAACCAAAGTACATCTGGTCCAGGTCTCAACGGTCGTAAAACATCAATGCTCTACTGAGTGACCTTGCTGCAACAGACTGGTTAGCCATCCTCTCTGCCTGCCATATTGATGTGGCCCTTGCCCTATTCCACTACAGATGTTCTTCTGTCTTGGACAAACATGTCCCCTTAGGAAATCCAGAGTTAAAACTTCCCACCACCTCTGGATTACCAAAGAAATCATTGACCTGTACAAGTCCAGAGATCTTGTCTGGTTCCCCTATTTTGTAACCCACTTTTCTTCTAACCTCATGTCTTATAGGGAGGTGAGGAACAATTGTATGAAGGTTGTCGGGGCTGTAAAGTCACATTGTTTCAAGGCCAACCTCCAGAAAAACCTTAACTCCCCAGCTAATATCTGAAATGTTTTTTACAACCCCCTGCCTATTCTGCTTCCCGGTCCTCATGCTGAGTGGTTCACCTGTGTCTGACCCTACCTCTGTTGCTACTCACTTCGAGTTCTTCACAACCTGTACCCTTGCTGCTTCTCCCCCACCTGGCTTCTCTCCTCCCCCCTCTCCTGTTCCTCCTTCCCTCACCCCTCATCAGGTTTCCACTGGACCCCAAGCTCCTGCACCAATCAGCTCCTGCCATTGCAACTCCCCTTACTCACCTGTTCAACCTTTCCTTCTCCCTCAGTGCTGTTCCCCAGTCCTGGAAGTGGGCCACATTTATTCCACTTTATAAAGGGGTGACCCCTCCTCCCCTGGCAACCTTTGTCCCATCTCCCTCCTACCCTCCCTCTCTAAGCTGCAGGGGAAACTAGTCCATTCCAGACTCCTCAATTTCCTTTTGTCCTCCAGCTTCATCTCACCCTTCAAATCTGATTTACAGAAGAACCATTCCACTGTCTCCTCCCTGCTGTGTATCACTGATTTCATCTTCTCTAGGATGGACCTGGGTTATATGACAGCCACCATTTTCCTTGATCTGGCCAAAGCCTTTGACACAGGGCCCTAACCACTCCTTCTAGACAAGCTGAGCTCTGCTGGCCTCTCAGCTCCTGTTGTTGCCTGGTTCCATGCCTACAGTACAAGTCACATTAAACTGTTCCACCAATTAGCCAGTTTAGCATTATTTTTAACAGTTGGTAATGCACTGACAACTCATATTGCATTATTTTTCAGTGCTTAACCAGCTCAAAAGCAATGTTTATAAAATGTTTTGGTAACTAAGCTGGACTGCAACTGCAGTCCAGTTACGATGCAACTCAAATCTGAGTTTTAACTCTTAAGAAACAGTTTGTAGAGGGCTTTGTGCTGGAACCAGCAACACATATGCAACTCAATAAGAAATGCTTAAATAACTCATTGGAGGAACAGTTTAATGTGACTTGTACTGTACTCACAGGCCATTGGAACTTGGTACAAGTAGGAGGTATCCTGTCATCCCCACTTCTCATCTAGCCTGAGGGGGAGCTACAGGGCTCCATCCTGGGTTTCATCCTCTTCTCTGGTTTCTTGAACAGTATCCCCTCTGTCTGTGTCAATTTGCGTATCCACATTTATGCAGATGACACAGTTATCTTCACTTCCGGTCCCTCCACTGTAGCTGTGGAAAACCTGTTCCAGTAGTGGATCTAAGATTTTAGAATGGGGGGTGTAGCTGGTAGGTCTTGGGGTGGGGTCTGGTATGCAAAGTTAGTCAATTAGTATTTTTTTTATTTAACATTTTTGAAAGGGCTTACATACAATGCAAAAAGCAAATCCAATAATCAATCAAACAGTATTCAAAGCACAATAATACTTCAAGTACAGTGGAAAAGAGCAACAGTAAGAGAAAACACTACAAAGTGAAGATAAGATAATCCACATAAACTGTTTCCCCAGAAAGACCATAGAACATCTCTCAAACACAGATTTGAAAAGTTCTAAATGTCCAATCTAAAGCCCCCATTATATTCCCCTTAAATTATTGTATGAACTCAGAAACAACAAAGAAGATAAATCAGTGGAGCCAAGCAACATTAAAAATGGCTAAGAAAAAGCTTTCTCACCAATGTTCAATTAAACTTAACAAGAGTTCAAGATCTGAGTACAAATAGCCCACCCTCACCCAAGGCATCAGAAACTAATTGATCTAAAACAGAAGTACCTTCTAATTCTTCTACAATTAACATGAAGGGATACCAGCTAGTATGGAATTGCTCTCGCTTAGAATCCAGATGGCCCATCAAGCCCTCCAGATGTCTAATTAACTTACAATTTCTGAGCCACATGTCTAGGCCAGGATGGACAGGTCAAAGCCAAAGCAGGATTATTACCTTTTAAAGCAGCTACTATTACGATATGAAACAAATAATAAGTAGCTTTTCCCTGAACATCTGTGGGAGGGAGACTCAGAACCAAATGTGTAAAGCCCAGACAGTTTCTGAGATTTAATGCATTACTTATTAAGCGAGCTATCTCCTCCCAACAACCCCGAACAGGGGCAGTCCCAAAATATATGATATGGAGTTCCCTTCAAGCTGCACGCCCTCCAGCAGTTATCAGTTTTTAAAGTTTACAAATGTATAGTTCTATCCAATGTCAAAAAGTATCATATTATCACTTTCCATTTGAACTCACACCACGGTGCCTGTCAAGTAGTTTTCTACACCATCTGCCACACTTTACTCCATAATTTGCCTAGAAGGGGGATACCAGCTTCCCACTCCCATAAAGACTGAACTCTAGTGATCTGCCAAGTTCCCAGATCTTGAGCAAGCAATGCATAAATTCTAGTAATCAAATGGGATTGGACAGAACATAATACTGCTGTGTTAATTTCACTCAAAAAGGGGTGGAACACCAAGAAAATCCCTTTGATACGGGAATCCGTACCTAAAAAATGTCTGATTTGTAAATACCGAAAAAAAAATCAGAATGGGGGAAATTAAATTTATGTTGGAGCCACTGAAAGGAAAGAACCTGTCCATTCTCAACAAATTGTGCTAAATAACATAGGCCGAGACGCTCCCACTCCTTAAATCGACTGTCCATCCTTGCTGAGACAAACTGGGGATGCCACTGTATGGTGACCCAAGCCTCCTATGCTTCAGTTATCCCAAACATTTTTTTAATAGATATCCACAACTTTAAGGAGTGTTTCATCCATCAATTGGAGAAAAAGGATAAATCTGCTCTATGGTGGATTAGCCATGGCCAAACTTGTAAGGGGGCTGACCCAGACAAGTTTTCTTCCATTTTGAAACCAAGTCAACTCTGAAGAGCGTTTTAACATATTAATTACATATATCAATTCTGCTGCATGGAAATAAGTTTTAAAACTGGGAAGACCCAGCCCACCAACCCGCTTCCCGGCCTGGAGAATACACCAACTAACTCTGGGTAGCTTATTTTTCCAAATATAGCACTTGACCATCCGATCTAAGCGGGTCCAATCCTGTTTAGGCAGAGAAAGGGGTAATGAACTGAACAAGAAAAGCAATCGAGGTAAGATGTTCATTTTTATAATATCAAGCTGATTAGTCAGGGACAGCGGAAGCAGAGACCACCTATGGAGATCTTCCTGGAGGGACTGCAAAACTTGCCATGGTTAACTTGGTATAATGAAGACAAATCCCTAAGTATATAGATTCCCAAATACCTAACAGTGTTCTTGTCCCAGGAGTACCCAGTACTCACCTTAAATTGTTTGGGGATTGAACCACTAATAGAGATAATTACTGACTTAGTTGTGTTTACGTTAAAGCCAGAAATGGATCCATACCAGACTAAAAGGTCTTCTAGATCAGACAAATTAGTCTCTGTGTGTCTCAAAAATATGACCGTGACGTCTGCATAAAGCATAATGTGATTATACACCCCCAACCCCCAAGGGGCTGGATATGATTGCACTGCCTCTGCTAGCAGCTCCATACTCAGAGCAAAAAGAAATGGTGAGAAGGAAATCCCTGCCTAGTACCTCTGGAAATTAGCAAAAAAGATGAGCATGCACCATTTACTCAAACAGAAGCTCTGGGGGTATTATAAATCATATTAATGCATTTGGAAAAGCCTGAGCCAAACCCCATCCACAACAAAACTTCCTTGAGAAAGGTGCAGTTAGGCTGATCAATGGCTTTTTCGGTGTCAATTAAAAGGGCTAGTTTGGAAATTTTAATTTTCGTGCCCTCCGAAAGGATATTCAACATATGCCTGATGTTGTCAGTGAGATGTCTTCCTGGGATAAAACCCATCTGAGCAGGGTGAATCAGGGCAGAAATAACTTTTTGAGCTCTAGTAGCCAACATTCTAGTGAAAAGCTTAAAATCTTGGTTTGCTAATGAAATAGGTCTATAAGAATCACATACTTGGAGATCCTTCCTTGGCTTCAAAATAACCAAAATAATAGCTGCATTCCATAAGGGGAGCATACATCCAGTCTCCTGGAATAATTGAAAAAAGTCACAAAGAATAGGGGCAAGTTCAAGTTTAAAATGTTTATAAAAATCTGCATTGTAGCCATTGGGTCCCGGGGCTTTACCTGTTTTTAAAGAGTCAATTGCATCTAAAACTTCCCTGATGTTAATGGGCCTATCCAGACAGTCCTGGTCTTCCAGAGTCAATACTGACAGTCGTAAAGGTTGGAGAAAAGCTGTAGTAGCCTGCAATGCTTGGGAAGGATCCTTACTTTCTATATATAAAGTATAGTAAACACGAACACATTCTACTATTTCTACTGGATGACATTTAAAATGATTTGGGCCTCCCCCAAGTTTTGGAAACCATGCACTCTGCTGCTTCTTTTCTTTTTTTTCCAATTCGAAGTTTATTAACATTTTTCATACAGAGGAAAAATCTGCAAAACATTTACAGTACAAAACTGAGACATGATACAATGATAGATCCATCCTCCCCCCTCCCCCCACCCTATGACTATGCATGACAAAAGAATATAAAGAGCCAGTAAATTTCTAATGATAACTCTTAGTTCAGGCAGGTTGTAAAGAATAAATGGCTTGCAAGGGGCCCCACATTTTTGTATATCTTGCTGTCTTATTACGCAGGCTTGATATTGCTCTCTCTGTTCTGATGTTAGCCAACAGTTTATGCAACCATTCAGTACAGGAAACTTCCTAATCATCCTTCCAATGTCTCATTACCAGTTTTTTCATAGACATTGAAATTTAGGCCATATGGAATTCATGGGCAAGTACCAGAATCCCGGAAAAGTCTCCCAAAAGACAAACTTTTGCAGAAAACAAATCATTGAGACCTAAAAGGGCATCTATTCTATGTTTGATGAGTGCTCATAGAGGGGCCACCTTGGGACAAGTTCAGAAAATATGGAGCAAGTTGCCTTCATCCTGTGTACATCTTTTGCAAGTGGAGGATGATGCAATACCATATTTGGCTAACTTCTGTGGTGTGTAATATAAGTTGTGTAATATATGAAATTGCATAAGCCGGAGCATATCCTGGGTGATGAACTTATGGCAACCTAACCATAAAAGAGGCCAATCTATTGGTTCTTCTGAGAAGAGGGAGGACCAGTAAGCAGATGGTTCAAAATGTTCAGGATAAATCCAAGTATACATAGATCTAAACATTTTGGACACCACATGAGGAAAACTGACTAGAGGAACTAGTTCAGCCTGGAATGCCAATCCAGGAAACTGTGGTGGGATGCCCCCAGTAGTCTTCACCAATAGGTGGCATAACTGGAAAATTGTGAAAATCATAGACTTTGGAGCACCAGATTTAACTATAATCTCAGGGGAGGAAAGCCAGGCCCCCTCCTCTTTTACAAAATATGTTAAAGAGCAGTCTCTGAACCGAGGGAGCCAGAGGGAGGAGAGAACTTTACCATCTATCTTGAGATTGGGGTTACCCACTAAAGGTTGTGCCAGGTCCAGTGAGTGATTATACTTCATGAAAGCACATAATTGAGAGTGCACTTTGATGGAAATAGCTTTCGGGGAGGTACGAAGTTGCATGGGAAGACACTTTACTTTGGTGTATCATAGCACAGAGGGAGAGAAGCCATGAGATCTAATTTGAGCTGATTCTATTTTAAGCCAAATTGGTGAATATAAAAAGGGGTTTTGAGGATCCTCTGAGACTAGCCACCTGAGATATTTACTAGCATGACTAGCCCAGTAATACAGACCAATGTGTGGGAGACGAAGGCCCCCCATTTCCTTTGGAGCTGCTAGTTTGTGAAATGCCAATCGGTCTTTTGCCGGCCCAGATAAAATCGGTAATGAGACTGCACTTTTTTGAACCAAATAAAGGGGAGCCATACGTTTAATAGGTTAAGTGGGTAAAAGAAACGGGGAAAAACATTCATCTTAATCAGATTGATTTTGCTCCATAAAGAAAGAGGAACCAGGGACCATCTTTTCAGGTTGTGATTAAGTGTGAGAAGCAGTGAATCCAAATTTTTCTTCTGAAGATGAGTTGGGTTTCTCAAGAGATCAATTCCCAAATATTTTAGAGAGTCATTTTCCCAGGACAGCCCCAAAGCCATGACCTCCTGCTTCAGAACTTTATGATTAAGAGGAAATACAACTGTCTTTTTGACATTCAACTTACAGTTGGATAAAGCACTGAATACCTCAATAATCGCCAGCATAGGAGGGATAGATATGACGGGATGGGCTAACTGAACCAGAAGGTCATCAGCGTAAGCTGATACTTTGATTTCGTTATTTTGTATGGTAATATCCTGAATCCTGGGACAATTTACTAATCTACATATGAGGGATTCCAAATATAAGTTAAAAAGCAAAGGGGATAAGGGGCAGCCCTGTCTCGTGCCAGATTTCAGAGGGAACAAATCAGAGATTACCCTATTACTCAACACCCGAGCCGATGGGGATTTATAGAGGGCTCGTACCCATTTATGGAATTCTGCAGGAAAGCCAAATGCAGTTAAGGTACAGAATAGGAAGTTCCAGTTGACCCTATCAAAGGCCTTCTCAGCGTCCAGGGAAACCAGAGCTGCCAGATAATCTGCGTCCCTGGACACCGAGAAGACATAAGCCAATGTGTGCAAGTGGTCAACCAAGGACCTACCCTTCATAAATCCTACCTGCTCTGGACCTATGAGGATAGGAAGAACTACATTTATACGATCAGCCAATAATTTAGATAGGATTTTGATATCTTGATTGAGAAGGGAAACTGGTCTGTAACTAGATACTATCTCGGGATGCTTACCAGGTTTGGGTAAAAGAACAATCAGAGTCTCAAACAGAGACTTATTCATTTCAGAACCTGAAAGAATATGTTGGTACAGGGGGAGAAGCAAAGGGACCAATTGCTTTGCAAAAACGTTATGCAAATTAGGAGAAAAGTCATCTGGTCTGGGAGTTTTCTCTGTGAGAAGCTCCTTAATTATTCTAGTAGTTCAGCCTGAGAGATGGAAGCAGTCAGAGAGACCTGTTGTTCTTGTGAGAAAGAAGGCAGATAGGGATCTGCAAGGTAGTTGTCCAAATTGTGTAGGGAAGGTGGATTTGGCATAGGACCATACAGTTGTTTATAATATGAACTAAATTCCCCTGCAATATCCACTGGGAAAGTTTTTAGAGAACCATCCTCTAAAGGCTGAGTGGCTGCTACAAACCTGGAGAACTCCTGTTGTTTTAATCTTAAAGGACACCTAAACAGGAAATGTTTTAAACGCACCTTTTCAAACGCACAGTCCCATAATCTGTAAGACTAGATGTGTCTGTTAATGTCCCTACCTTTGCTTTTATTGGTAGATGCCTCTAAAATGAAACAGAGCATTTTTAGGATTTAGTTCCTCATGGAGAATTTCTTCAGACTGCTGAGCACCACGTAGTGCCGATACTGTGCCCACGCGCCCCGGGAATCATCACAATGACGTCATCGGAGCCATCCTCTGAGTGGGAACAGCATTGTGATCAATAGATCAAGCCAAAAAAAGCATTGAAGCATTGTTTTGTACAATAAAGTCTCATGAATAAAGGGAGCAGTTTTGTTGTATCTGTGTTTTTATTTGCATCACTTTCTGTTTAGGTTATCAAGAAAGCACGTCCCCTAATATGTCAAGTTATTGGACAGAGTGTTGTGGTCAGTGTTTCTCTGCTAATTCTCCACAGTCATTGTTGATCCTACATGACTGAATATAGGTTACAGAACAATAATACTGAATACATGTAATAGTAATGAAAAAATGTGACAGTTACTGTCCTGAAATAGAACTGTGCATCCCTAAACCCTAACAACTGTTCTCCTTCATAATGTGTTATATTCCTTCCTGATGTGGCTGATGTTTTGGGGGAGTGGTTATGCATAACATCAGGGAGATGTAAACTGTACAAGTTTAATATAATTTATTACGTTTACTGTATTTTAAAAAATAAATCCATTTTTTTATGAAGTGACATGGTGTGTGTTTCCTTTTTTACATTCTGTTTTTTCATTTGGTCATTACTTCTTTGCCTGATTAGTAAACAAATGGGCAGTTTTGGAGGGAGATGTTCATACATGAGGTTTTGCATAGTATGTGTAGTTGTGTGAAGACTGTATCTAACTGTTGGATGACTTTTCTGCACAGTCATCTGTGACAGTTGTAGCTATTCTAATATATATTTTTGTGCATATTTTATTTTAATACTGCTTTTGTCATTACAATTAATCAGTTATTTTTCAAGATGCCTTACTGCATCGTTTATGGATGTAAAAATAAGAGCTCCAAAGGATGCGGACTTCATTTCTTTTTCTTCCCTAAGGATACAAAGGCAAGAAGGCTTGGATCCATTTTTGCAGACGTAAGGACTTTAAGTCTTCTGTTTATAGCTGCATATGTTCTGCTTATTTTGACCATTCTGCATATGAACATGATCCGCAGAAATTAATTGCATTTGGATGGTAAAATGCAAAGCTCAAGCTTAAGGCTGATGCAGTACCCTCAACATTTCAGCCATCTGGCTTGATGGAAAGAAATAGCTCAGTACGTCATCGCTCCGCATATATGAAGCGCAGTCGTATACAGGTATGGAAATTGTTTTATACCCTTCAGAAAGTTAGCCTTAATACTTTGTTTTTGTTGTGTGCTTGTACCTGACTTTATAACATCTGTCATGATCTTATGATGTCATGAGTTTGAAACCCTGCCTGTAACAAACAACAATTAACAGCACAACAAACAGCCCATAGTGTGTTACTGTGCTTAGAAAATGTGTTCTACTTGTTGTTATGTGTGTGTGGAGGTGTGTGTTCAGTGAAAATAAAAGTTACACATAATCCAAAAAGAAACAGTTACCAGACTTTTTAAAATAGCCATATCACATCATTGCACTGTTATTACTGTTCAAACATTATCTGCAGGACTGTTAAAATGGTTAATTGCAATGCTGTGTGGGTCATCATCTAGGTATAGGTACTGGTAGCTGCGAAATCTGTAGAGCCATCTACAGCAGAGAAACGGGATGTGCTTGTGTTTTGGCCTCAAACTGACTGCCAAGATGATGGGGAAGGGACCACACATCAGTAGAGCGTGTATGTTTAGGAGGGTGGTTGGGTGCACAGGGTGTAGTGCGGCCATGGTACTTGAATGTGCTTTTAAGTTTTGGGTGGATGCACAGTGTGTTACCAGCTGGAACAGCTTAGGGTGGAGGTGCATGGGATCAGAATGCAGATGTGGGTTATGGGGTGGGGTTGGGGGAAGATTGGAGAGGTTTGAGTCAACGGGGACTCCTATGTGGAAGCACCAGGTGCTGGGTCCTCTCACAATGGTGGAGGAGTGAAAGTGTGTGTACAGGGGATCTAGGGTACCCTTTGAGGTGGTGCCCAAAAGGTGGAATTTGTCACAGCAGTAGGCAAGATACTGGCATTGTCCACAGGGTAGCGAGAGGTGTGTTGTGGACGGGAGGTGTCACTGGTGGATGGGCTAAGGCGCACACTGTACGCCTGTTGATAGAAGAGAATGGTTTGGTGGGTGGAGGATAATGATGATGCTTATTTTTATGTTGTTGATTATGACGATGTTGCTGGTGAAGCTGGAGCAGGGAAGGATAGGAACGGAGAAAGGGTGAAGGGGCAGGTATCAAAAGGGGGAACAATAGTTGTGTACTGAGACTGGGTGAGGGGAGATGTGTGGGGTGGGGAGGTGGAGAAGAAAAAAGCATCAGGTGAACAAGGAGGAGGCTGAGGGCATTGAACAGGGTTGCACGACAGGTAGAAAAATGCAGGACATAAATGGGATGATAGCGAGCATTAAGGTAAGTACCATAACAGATAGGGTAGATGGCTTGGTCAGGAATGGGGATAGAGATACAGAGAATGATACTCTGGTGGGGGTGATGGAGATGGACCATCACATGAGTAGATGGTGTGACCAGAGATAATAGTGAGTGGGCTACCTTTGACACCTAGATTGTGGGAGGTGCAAGAAGCAGGTCTGGGGTAGAGAACAAGGATGAAGGGATGAGGATGTTTATGGAATGAGGGTGAACCTGAGTGGTGAAAATGTAGGGAAGGGTTACATTACAGTACTGCCATTTGTGTACTCCGTGATCACAAGCATCCTGCGGGAGGGGCAGGGGGAGTGTAAAACCTGTGTAATCAGAATCAACTGGCTTCCAGGCCTGACGCATGAGGAAAAGCATGATATGTATTTACTGGCAAGGAAATGTGTGGGAACCAGGGACATCCTAGTGCACTTTGTGGGAAATTACATAAATGGAAATAGTGAATTATAGATACAGGCAATGTTGCTGTACTTGGTGCCTGTCCATACTGTCTACGATGTACAAATGGTGCAAAGTGCTAGTGGGGAGAAGAGGAAGAAGATTAAGGAGATAAACCAGTGGCTCATGGAGTGGTGTGTGTGGAATTGGGGTATGCCCTTGTGGTGTACTGTGGTGATACCTGTGAGGATAAGGGGCTATACGTTAGGGACAGGCTACACCATAAACTTTGAGTGGAACTAAATCCTAAAGCTAAGACTACCTTGATTGTTCAATGAAAGTTTGTTTTTTAACTTTTGAAGGTAGAGGGATCAAGAAAGTAGCATTTACAGGGTGTATGATAAAAGAGGGACATGGTCTACACTCCTCTAGGGGGCAGGGATATATGGAATTGGGTCACAATGTAGGGTGCATGAGCTAATGAATAGGATCTCAAGGGTTGGGGAGGAGAGTTGGGGAAATGTGTTCAGAGAGGTCCTGAAGAATGGTGTGAGATTAGGAAATAAGATGTCTGAGCTCCAGGAGATGCTAGTTGAGGGGGTGGTAGATGTGGCAGCAGTCATTGAGACCTGGGCCAGCCAAGGGCATAATTTGTACCGAAATATGGATGGCTGCACTACATTCACTAAGGAAAGGGGATGGAAGTGTGGTTGATGTAGGACTGTTTATCAGATATGGCATAGGTATTTGGTTGAGGATGCTGGAGGGAAAGTGGATGCTACTTGGGTTACCATGGTGGAAAAGGTGGTTAACAGAGTACAGTTCTGAGTGGTATACAGACCTGCTGCACTGGTGGAGGCTCAGGAAGAAAGTTTCTTTGTGAATATCGCGGGACACTGTACATTGGAAAAGGGAAGGGTAGTGGTAATGGGGGACCTAAACATGACAGAAACAGACTAGGGACTATGACACCACCAGTGTTCATGGATCAGAGGTAGATGTATGTGTTCCCGGATGCATTGATGACCCAGCAGGTTGGTGAGCCAATTAGGGAGTCCAGGACACTGTATGTAGTCCCGGAAGACAGTGATTATATTACAGGGCATGGAGGTGAGGGACCCAATGGTAGTGACTGATCATGCCACAGTCTTGTTCTTCCTGGACCTGGGGGGGAGGTGGGTGGGTGGAAAGCTGAACAATGACGGTAGTAACTGACATTAGGGGTGCAGACTTGAGGATGATGGGAAGGATCCTTAAAGAACTTTTTGCCACAATAAGCCCGGATGTGGATGCTGACAGCAGGTGGAAGCTCATTATGAGGTTAGTATGAGAGGTCACAGATGATGTGCAAGGGAAATGCATAGGTTTGGTAAGGGCTGGAAACTCTGCTGGTGGACCCGTGAGGTTCCGGAGGTGGCGAGGAAAGAAGACAGTGTATAGGCACTTCAAGTGGTGAAGGAGTGAAAGTGATTAGACTGAATTTGAGCAGACAGCCAAGAGAGTCACCATGGTGGTGAGAGAGGACAAGGTGAGATAGGATCAGTCCTTAGCCAGGGGGCTATGGAGGGTGGACAAGGGGATTCATTATATAGATATATACAGGGAAAAAAGGGAAGCGAGGGGGAAGATCAGCAGGATAACGACATTGGCTGCATGGAAACCGTAGGTAGGTGAACATGCAGAGGTCTGAAATGAGTAGTTTTTCTCACTTTTTACCAAGGGTGGGGTGGAATGGCAATGTGTTACGTTGTGTAGAGGGCTTAAACTGGATCAAGGGGTTGGACCATTTCAGATCAAGGGCCCTGACAGGTCTGTGGAAAGTGACTGGCCACCACAGATAGTTGTGGGGGTAGCAGTACAGGCAGTACAGTGTGCAAAGGGTGAGGATGTGTAGGCTGAAATCCAGGTAGAGAGAGTGAGGGAAGCAATCCGTTCCCTTTGGATGGAGAAAGGACCTGGGCATGATGAAATACATCACAGGGTGCACAGTGAACTGGAGGATCTCCTGCCGTCCCCCATGACGGAGATTTTGAAGATGTGTCTTAAGGCGTGGTTGGTGCCCCAAGACTGGCGGGTGACTAATGTTGTGCCGATCCACAATGGTAGCTCAAGAGAGGAGGCAGTCAATAACAGTCCCTTCAGCCTGACGTTGGTGGTGGGAAAGGTGATGGAAATGGTAGGTGGGGGATAGTGGAGAAAAAGGGGTGTTTGGACGATAGGCAGCATGGCCTTGTCCCTGGAAGATCGTGTCAGACAAACCTTGTGTAGCTCTATGACTGGGTGATGCTGGACCTGTATTTGGGTAGGCCAGTGGACATCATCTTTTTTTTTTTTGTTTAATTGTTTAACAAGGAGTGGCACACTAAGCTAAAAGCTTCTTTACTTGTGCGACCTGGGAGCACAGGAAAGTTAAGTGACTTGCTCAGGGTCACACAGTATGCAAGTGGTGGCTATGGGATTCAAACCCAGATCTCCAGATTTGCAGCACAGACCCTTAAAACAATGTGCTATACTGCCGCCCTGAGTCTTTCTAGACTTTATCAAGGCATTTGATTCTGTACCCCACAATGGCCTGCTGTCTAAGCAGAATGACATGCGGTTAGGGAGTCACCTGATAAGATGGATAGGGAATTTGGTATCTAAGCATACTCAGACTGTGTTGTGGTTATTGGCTAGCCTCATCCCCAAGGGGGGTTACTACTGGTTTGCTCCTGTGGTCTGTGCTGGGTCCACTCTTGTTCAACTCCTATGTGTCAGACATAGGGAACTGTATCAGGAGGGACATGATTGTCTTTGAGATGACTCTAATATGGGTGCAGTGCTGGGTGAGGAGAAGATGAAGGTGGCCCTGTAGGAGGACCTAGAGCCTCATGAAAGGTGATCGTGAAAATGGAAATTAAATTTCAACATGGGTAAACGCAAGGTTCTGCATCTGTGACTCAAAAATCCAGGGGTATATCCTTGGAGAAGACACAATACAAGTCACGTAATTGGAGAAGGATCTGGGGGTAATTGTACATGACAAAATGGACAACTCAGACACATGTAGGAGGGAAGCGGCAAGGGCAAATACGATGCTTGGATGGATCACCAGGAGGATTACATACTAACAGGCGGAAGTGATCCTTCCACTGTACAACTGCTTGGTTAGGCCACACCTTGAGAATTGAGTGCACTTTTGGAGACCACAATTAAAGAGGGACATTGCAATGTCAGTGTCAGTGGCTCAGTAGGTAGCACACTCGCCTCTGAGGCCGGGAGATCAGAAGGCTGTGGGTTCAGTTCCCACATCTGGCACTTGGGTTAATATCCCAGTACTGACACTGTAATGCAGCATGAGAGGGGTGCTGCATTTCTGAGGTGCCGTCTTTCGGATGAGACGTTAAACCGAGGTCCCATCTGCCTGGATTGGTGGTAGTTCAGGTGGATGTTAAAGATCCCATGGCACTTATCGAAAAGAGTAGGGGAATTTCCCCGGTGTCCTGGCCAAATTTCCCTCATTCACTGAAAAAAATACCACCAACAGCTTAATCTGGTTCAAGGTCAGTTGGCATTCATCTGTATCCCCCTCCCCCGGGTCATGCCTGAAAATAAGCAGGATTTGTCTAGTGCACTTACCCGGTCAACAAAAGCTAAATAAATAAAAAATAAATAAATAAAATTTGTATAGAGGGTCGAAAGGTGTACAATAGAAATGAACTTGGGTTTGCTGTAGAGGAACTATGAGTAGAGTATCAAGGACCTCAAAATGTAAACCGTATAGGACACTAGGGACAGGGGGGACATGATAGCAGTCTTCTAGTACATAAAAGGCATTAATAATTGTGCTCAAGTCATGGTGCTCCATAGGAGGCAATGACAGGACACATGTGTAAGCTGGAAGGGAGCATGCTCACAGGGTAGAGGAGAAGGTGTTATTTCAGTGAATGGGTGATGTAGCCATGTAATGCGCTGCCCATGTAGCTTGTGTGAGGCAAAGAGGGTTGATGTGTTTACCATTGGATGGGACAGGTACAGGGGTACACTCAATGTGACCAGGTCCAATACAGGTTGAACATCTGAGATTGGGGGTAGAATAAGCCAAGTGTCAGGGGAGGCAGTGAAATCTGCCCCCACTGTGGGTGCTGACAATCGAATATACCTGGAACACCGTTATGCCTTCTCTGCTATCATTTTTGTATGTTACTGTGTTAGTATATACAGCAGTATTGATGTTTTTGCTATTTTGTTTTTTGTTTTTTTTCTCCTTTCCTTTATGGAAAATTAGCTCTTCAATTCTGTACTTCTCTGGTCATGACACAGCTAGGGTGTGTGGTGGGCCAGTTGGGAGGCCATGTAGAGTGGACAAGGGAAATAGTGGGGGTGGTGCATTCAGGAAAAGGGAAATGTACAGATTACTGCATCCAAAATTATCTTGCCCTTCCGGTAAAGGACCCACGGGGAGAGGCTGCAGTAGGTCAACATGTAGACTATGGGGTATAGCACATGAAAGGGTACATGATGCAGGTGTTCAAGTACATAACGGTGATTAATACGGGGGGGGAGGTAGAGTCATGGTGGCGTGGAGAATATGTTACTTCACTGAGTTGGTGGTCGAACCATGGAACATATTTTTCGATGACACAATGTACAGTGCTGTAATATGGTGTTCATCCTTAATAGCACTTGTGATATGGTACAAGGCCACGGTTAATGCGATGTTGGATACAGTGTCATTGTAACAGTCATGCTGTATTAAAGAATGGTTTGTACTACTGATTTGCCCTTGTTGACAGAAAGCATCTAAATATGTATTTTTCTTTGCAGGCTTTAAAGGATGTACTTTCCAAGGTCCCTGATTACACTCCACAAAGAAATGAGGGCACTTCTTCAACATGTACTGCAGCGTTTGATGATGTTCCCATTACTGCGACATATCAGTGTTTTGAATAATGTGACGGTACCATACAGTGTCATGCTTCAGTTGCTGAATTTGAATCCAGTGTGGACTGCAGTGTTTCCCATCACAATGTATTCCAACAAGAAAACTTGAGCCATGATCCAGAAGATGACGTGCCACTGGACCTTTCAGTACATAGCTGGAATCATGACTTTCCTGATGAAGTTATGCCGGAAGGTACGATGGAACAATATTTTACTCTTAGAATTCCATCCAGTTCCTGTGGAAGACATACCTGTACCTAATGAATCACTACATGTATATTCTACTTCTGTGAGCGAATGTCTGAATTAATCCTCAACGGACAGCATCACATCTCTATCTACCCGCAGCATCAAGTGCCAGGCCAATGTGAAGGTGAAGTCCAGATCACAAGGCACCCAAACAGACAACATAAGAACAAAATGCTTCTGTTCGTCTAAAAGTGTTGATACATGTGATGCGTTCACGCAATACGATCTTGAAGGTGACAATGTTGAATATATTCCCGATGTGCCCAAGCAGGATGACTGTCTAACTTTACTTAGTGATCGCAGCCTATCAGACACATCACAGGAAGAATACGACAGTGATTCACAAAATGTGCTGTCTATCCTTCATACAACATGCCAGTCAACTGTCAGTACATCGCAAACAGTAATGTCTTCAGAAGGTATGGATCCTTCACAGCACAAGTACTACATGGTGTCAGAGAGAAGTTTATCATTACAGTGCAATCATTGCAGAAAATGCTTCTCAAAAGCAATGGCGACAATCAAACAAACCGTAGGGACAATGATTATCATTTCAATTGAGTGCAGCAAGGGACATCACTAGTGGTACAATACCATGGGGCAACATAATGACATGCTATGCAGTATTTTGCAGTGGAATCACTCCGTCAAAGGCACTAAGAGTATTTAAATTCCTTAATGTGCCTGACCTATCTCTTGTCACCTACCACAAGATACAGCCTTGTTACATAATTCCCTCAGTGACTCATGTGTGGAGGGATCAGCAGGATATCATGCTTACTGAATTGCAAGGAAAATCATTAATATTGGGAGGTAACGGCCGTTGTGATTCTCCAGGACACTCTGCCAAGTACGGCCTGTATACTGTTATGAATCTTGAGAACACCAAAGTTGTGAGCATTGATTTGGTACAGGTTAGTATGATTCTATTTATTGATTTTTTTGTCATCTTTAACTATGACTTAATGGCGCCAGATTCATACAGATATTTCTTAATTTCACAGAGTTCTCAAGTTAAGAATTCCACAGCGATGGAGCTCGAAGGTTTGAAAAGGGGGATACAATTTCTACAGGGGCGTGGCTGTGAGATTAAAACCCTTGTGATGGACAGACATGTGCAGGTGAAATCCTTTATGAAGAACAGTCATCCGTCAATCAAGCACCACTTTGACAGCTGGCACATGGCAAAGGGTACTACATTTCCACATATTTCAACACAGAGCTATATATTGGAGTTTGATTCCCTTGAGGTACAGTACTTGAAAGTGTGTATCATGTCCCCCCCCCCCTTTCCTCAAGGGCACTCATATTACGCTCCTTTACTCCATCTCCCTGTCCTGTGGGGTGCCGCAGGGCTCCATTTTGTCCCCCATGTTGTTCGCAGTTTATATGCTACCATTAGGAGACATCATTAGGAGATACAGTTTGGGTTTTCACTGCTATGCAGATGATACACAACTGTATCTGTCCTTTATTCCCGGATGGGATGATGCGATCTCTGTGCTTACCAGTGTCTAGCTGAGATCAGAGACTGAATGAGCACTAGATGGCTGAGGTTAAATCCGGATAAGACCAAGGTGTTGGTTGTGGACCCTGGTCACCCTGAGGTGGGTCTTAGGGCTGGGCTTCCATCAGGCTTATGGCTTGATGGTGTCCAGCTCCTGACCTCAGACCAGGTGCGTAACTTGGGCATTATCTTTGATGATGGTTCGATCCTAAAATCGCAGGTGTCTGCCATTGTCAAATCCTCCTTTTGTCATCTTAGGACTATCACCCGGGTGAAACACCTGGTTCCTCAGGATGACCTTCCCACATTGGTCCATGCCTTCATAACCACCCGCCTTGATTACTGCAATGCTCTTTACCTAGGGCTTCTGGGGGTTGACATCCACTGCTTGCAGCTAGTTCAGAATGCGGCGGCCAGGCTTTTGACTGGTACATCCAGGACTAGTCATATTATGCTGTTCTGCGTGAACTGCACTGGCTGCCTGTTCAGTGGCAGATCACCTTTAAGGTCAGGTTACTGGCCTACAAAGCCCTACATGGACAGGGACCCCAGTATCTGTAAGGTCTCCTTACTCCTTACTGCCCGTCCCACTCACTCCGATCCACCAATGAGGGATTGCTAGAGATTCCCAGGGTTCGGTTAAAGACATCTGGAGTGCGTGCGTTTTCCTACGCTGCCCCTACCCTGTGGAATTCTCTACCTCGTCGGATAAGAGAATGCCTGACTGTCTCGAGTTTTAAGTAGGAGCTCAAAAACTATCTGTTTTTTAATCCTTTCTCTGAAGGTTCTTAAAATATGTATATATGTTTATTTAATTGTAGGTTTTAATATGCTGTACAATGCCTTGGTTTTGAAAGGCACTTAAAAAATAAAGTTTCACTTACTTACTTACTTACTGTCTGTCTGACTTCTGGTGCTGACCCTGCACTATTTTAGTTGCCCTCCTCTGGACTGCCTCCATCCTGTCTATGTCCTTGCAGAGATGGTGTCTCCAGAACTGCACGCTGTACTCCAGATGGTGTCTCACCAACTGTCTCTACAGAAGGATAACAACTTCTTGTTTTCTGCCGGTGATGCCTCTACCTATGCATCCCACTATGCCTACACACAAGCGAGATTTTTATAACTGTACAAGTTAAAATAAATATTACAGCACATTTTATAGGCGCAGTAAGACAATCCAGGGTGTGCATGGAACATATTTTTCTGCATGCCAGGGGCTGAAATCACTCAGCCAATGCCTTGTGCCTTACTGCGCCCATTGCTGTGCATTAAAATATGCTCCATTCACACCCTGGAGTGTGTTATTGCTTCCTTCTTTGCATTGAATGTAAGCTGCCATACATTCAACCATTCTTCAAACCTTGCCAAGTCCCTTCTCATCCTTTCAACCCCACATTGTGTATCAACCCTGTTGCAGATCTTCCTGTCGTCTGCAAAGATACATAGTTTCCCTTCCAGTGTCTCTGCAATGTCACTTATAAAGGTAGTCAAAAGGACCGGACACAGTACTGAACCATGTGGTGCCCCAATAGTAACACCCCTTTCTTCATTATGGACTCCCTTTACCATTTCCCTCTGCGTCCGGTTGTCCTGCCAGTGTTCCCCCAGGCTACCACCCTGTGACCCACACCCAAGCTTGGTCATTAGTTTATTAATCTTTTGTGCTGGACTGCATGCAATGCCTTGCTGAAGTCTATGTATGCCATGTCCACAAACCCCCTCCCTGGTCTACTACTTTGGTTACACAGTCAAAGACATTACTTAGATTTGTCTGACATGACCTTCCTCTGCAAATCAATGCTGATTTGTGTCCTGTGGCCCACTGGCCTCTAGGTATTCCACAATTATTTTATTCTTAAGTAATGGCATCCTTTTCACTACCACTGAGGTGAAGCTGACAGATCTGTAGTTTTCTGCCTCAGTGTTGGTCCAACTTTGGTAAAGGGGAATCACATGCGCCATGCTCCTGTCATCCAGTACCACACCATCCTCCCTTGAACACAAGAATAAAACCATGTAGATAGTCAAACAATCTATATAATAACACAAATCAACAAGAAAAAACACCCCACCTGACATGAAGGGGACAATGCACACCTTTGGGGTGCTGCACTGTACCTGCCAACCCATATCCCAAAATGTTATGTTCTGAGGGAGGCAGGGATGGCTGTCAGAATATTGCAAGACTCCATTACAAGAAACAACATTACTATGGTGAGTAATTTTGCTTTCAAACAACTTGAAGTCTTGCTGTATTGTGACAATATGCACACTACCAAGCAGTACCCCCCCTTGGAAGAGGTGAAAAGAGAACCTTACTTTTGGAACAGGATCTGCAGTGCCAAACCTAGCATCACTGCAACTCTGGGTATTGAGAGATTAATGCTTGGTGAATGTATGAACTGTTATCCAGGTTGCTGCTTTACAGATTTCCACCAAGGTAATATCTGTGGCACCTGCCAATGAAGCAGCTGTACCCCTATTTCAGTGTGCCCTCAAGGGGTGGCTGTATGCAACACCTGTGCATATTGTGGTGCCATTTCCAGTCTTCATGGTGACACACAGTGCCTCCGGTGCTCCATTTTTACCCTTTATTTCCGTTGCTTTGATCTATTCCCTTACATACAGAGAAACTCCTCTTCCTCTTGTCCCCTCCCTCTACATTGTGTACCCTGGTATGTTGACATCCCAGTCACGGTTCTCTGTGTACCAAGTTTCTGTGACAACCACAATATCCATGCATCCCTCTTCCATCAAGGACAGCAGTTCAGGGAGCTTGTTACCCAGACTATGGTCATTGGTACTCATTAACCTCCATTTTTTTCATGGCCTTACCCCTTTTAGTACCATCCCTATCCTTATTGCCTTTATCTTTTTCTCCATTTACCCCTGTCCTTGTCCCTATCAAATTCTCCATCTTGGTGCTTACCTCAGTAACTGCAGTGATTCTGCTTTTTGCGGTGGTGGGCTTGGATTTCCCTTCTACTTTTCAGAGCCTCACCCCTTCACTATTTTAAATGCTTGGCAATTAATCATTTAAACCTATCAAACAGAATCCTGGTTTCCCTCCTGCACATATGCAGACAATCATGCCACTGGCCTCACCCATCCCACAGACATGCAGCACCACAGAGCATGCTACTGTGTGTGCTACTTGTCTAATGCCCCTCCCAAAGTCCACAAACTCATATTGCAGTGCCAGGTCATTTGTCCCACAGTGGACAATGACACCAAGCTCCCTCCTCTGTGCAGCTGCTCATGCGTTCATGAGGATTTGCCCCTTGTCCCTCCAAGCCATGTCACCATGCAGCCACCTTACCTCCCTCTCCCCTCCATCACCTATTTCTACCTTCCTAACAATGGAGTCTGCCAGCAGTAGTTGTGTCATTTCCCTGTGAGTTCTAATGACACACTCTTGAGTGTCTCCTTTGTGGAGGTTCCCATCATTCTCCATGGTCTGCACTGTGGTTGCCTCAATTGAGGAACCACACTGTGTCACAATGGCATATGACCTGTGGAGAGGTACAACTGTAGGTATGCACCTCTGTTGCACCACCATCACCCTCCCGGAGTCCACTGTTGTCCTACCTCCTTCTTGGTCCAGCATTTTACAAAGTTTGCAAGGCATTTTACCACTGTAAAGCTAACCCCCAGATTCCAGACTTGGTTAAGAAACCTTCTTTGAGGAACATGCAGCAACCATGTTTAAGATGGACAGTAATAAATAGGTAGGGTTTGAATTATATGAATCAACCCGGTTGTGACCAACTTCTTTTTGCCAGTAGTAGCACTGTCTTACTGTAATGGCTAAAAATCATGGTATGATTAAGTTTGGAGTGTGCCCAACACATCAGATATATTTCATAACACTATTCACTTGCGTTGGTACACAGGAGTTGGTAAACAACTTGAAAACCATTCAAAGAAGAAACAGTGTGGAGACATCAGATTGTTGATCAAGTCCATCACTAACCATCTTTTCTCGACAGCCACTACTAGTGGTGATAACCCAGACATGGTAGTGCAGAAATAGCAGAGTGTACTTAATCACATTTCCAATGAAAACAGTGGACACTGACCATTGTTTCCATCTTGTGTGCATGGGCCACTAGAAAAAGACAAAGAATGGATAACAAAAGGTATCCAAGTACATAATTACCAATATGAAATATGAAGAATTTTGTGGCATTTTATAAGTGCAATAAGACACTCCAGGTGTGTGCATTGACTATAATTTACACCACGCTGTTGCATACAGGCACTTGGCCAAGGCCTCATGCCTCATTCTGCCCCTTGACGTGGGGTAAAATATGTTTCATGCACACCCTGTCGTGCCTTGTAGCTTACATGAGGGCAAATAACATTTAATTACTATGTCTATAAATTGAAGACATTTTTATTTTTAGGCCTACTTGAAGGTTTTATTGAGTAAAGGTGACAGCCACATTTGTGATGGCAGTCAGTAACGGCTGGTACTGTTGATGTTATTGTGAAGAGGGTACTGGACCTTCTTCCAGTGCTGCTTCATGGGACATCATCACTGAGTTCTGAGTTGCTAAACCAATCAGATGTGTATCTGCATTTCTCAGTTATAGGTAACAGACAACACAAGATGATTACAGAGGTTGTGAACAGCTCCTATCTAATACATGACATGTGTCAAGTCCCTCCAATCAATCAAACGCATGTGCTGGAGGTTTTTTCACAGTGTTGTTTGCCACTTTGCTGCAAAGTTTTCTCATTTTTTTACCCTGCTATGTATGCTCAGTAAGCACAACATGTAAACCTTTCCCTTCATTTTTCTGTACTCTGATAATTTTATAAGTACCATTGTTTTTCAATTAAGCAGTTAGGCACTCCAGGGTGTCAGTAATTTATGCAATAAGGCACGGCAGGGTGTGGTATATCATGGGATATCGTCACGCCTTGGGTGGTTGGGCACGAGGCCACAGGCTGAGTGCGTCCAACTGCCCGAGAAGTGACGATATCCCATGATATACCACACCCTGGAGTGACTTATTGCTATTATGAACTGGCTTTAAAGTTTTAGCAGAAAAAAAATAGGGAAAACATTTTTAAAACATTCTGAAAATGCCTTTTATTGAATGTTGGAGGAATATATTTTCAGAAAATAGTTCCTGAGTAGCAGGTGGCACTTTTGTAAGTAGAGTTTGTGGAACTCTGTTGCACTGTGCACCACTGCTCTGAGTTTTAAAATGTGTTTTCCCATTTGATCTGGTCATTCTGCCTGGCCTGCTGTGGGTCCCAGTGAAGATTTTTTTTTTTTTATTTTTATTAAATTACCATCTGCTGAGAAGCACAATCTGAATGGAAGCAATGGAGTTGGACATCTCCATTTTGTGGTGCTAATCGGGAAGTACCCGGAGTAGCTGTTGAAAGCGGAGAGCAACAGAATGGGTAAAAATGCTCATGGAGGGCTGTTTCTGCTGAGTTACCCTACTACTGTGTTTGTTGCTTGCTTTTCTTCCTGCTTTTAATTGGGGACTCGGCCCATCAGCAGCAGTTTTGTTTTGCTGTCAGGAGCAGTTTCAATCTGCAGTGGGCAGGGTTAGTTGTCAGTCGGAGGTTACATAAGGTGTGTGTCTGTGGGTTACTGTTGTGACACAGTCAGTTTGTGTGCTACAATCGGAGGAATTTTATTTGTATAAGCGGTGCCATATTCTGTGTGTCAAGCTCTAAATGGTGTAGACCAGGGCAGTCATTTGTGGTGGCATTTTGTGTTGCATTGTGGACTGAGGGATGTGGCGAGTGTTGCTGGCGGATACATTTTCTGTAGGCAAGGAGGCTGGTGGGCGGAGGTTTTTGAAGCCGTGATGATGTAGCCTGATATCAACACGGCTTCAAAAACCTCTTGGGCAATCAGCTTCCTGTATTTATGATCACCAGTTCATAACTGGTGTGATACAGCGGTGTATGAAAATTCTGTAGCTGCATTGGTCAAAACATGACACATGACCATGGGTAAATCCTGCATTACCCACGGCTGAGTAATTGCATTTATAAAAAACATAATTGATTAAATCAACCGGCTGAGCACATAGAAACAAATGCTCTCCAGTTATTATATAGAGAATAAAGTATGGAGAAGTGTGTGATATGAGAATTTAATGTACATCCGATGTGTGGGATGCTACATAAACCCCGAGGGCAAAGCCTAAGTGGTTTAATTAAGCACCCCACACCAAGGATGTATATTCAATTCAAGTTTCACTTACTTTCCCATATTTTGTTTTTTATAATAACTGGTGAGCATTTTTTTCCCCATCTTGACTTTTGTGAGTGATTCTGTCTGTTCGTGGCACAGACAGACAGACACACACAATATACCTTATACCTGACACCATTGCTATCCCTTGCTCCAAGCAGCACATCGCCCAGATCTGAACCACAATAGGACAGGGCTACACTGTCCACCCCGAGCACTCGATGTGATAGAATAGTGTGCTGCTGTTTACAAGCCATGCCTTGAGTGGGGAGTGCATTGATCATCAGCCACCATCCTGCACAAGAGGCCGCAATGGCTGCATGGTGAGGCTGCTCCACTCCAAAGAACAGGACAGCAGTCAATGAGATGCTCAATCCTCTCTTGCCCATTGCTGACCCCCAACACCAGAGTCCATTTCCAAAACCTGGTCAACAGTGTGGTGCGTTGTGTGGCACCCATCACCGCAATGAACATTGAAACCTGAGCAGCCTATTGCCACTTATTTTTCTTATCTACTGCAGTTGTCACTGTTACTTTGATGTTTTATCAACATTATAAACAGGGTCTCAGCCACATAGCTTTCTGATTGCCTGTAAGCATTCTCTTGTCCTTATGTTAACCTTTTATTTACATACACGTATAGCCTAATCATATGCCAAACAAGGTTTTACACTGTTTATGAAAACTATTTAATTTTTTTTTCCAATTCCTCTTTATCTGCCTATCCCCAGCCTCCCACCCCAACCTATCTGGAGAGACACGGAATACGTCCCACTGCCTGACACCCTGCCTAGTATGTACTCCGAGACCCCATGGAGCCACAATTTTACCCCCCCCGGGTGAGGAAGAGGTGGGGGCTATAACACCATGAAACTAATGTTGCGTCAGCTTGTGTCTGTTGGGTGGGCGCAGGCACATTGTTGGCACGTCTCCTGGCTCTCCATCTCACCGGTGGTGGAAGGTTCTTTTCTCTTTTTCTCCCTTCCCTACAGTGTGCAACCCCTGATGTCATGGCGCAAGGAGCCAATGTTCATGCTGTACAGTGGCCGCCCATCACCTACAGTTGGGGCTTGCAGTACTCCAAGCCTCCGCTAGGAGTCAAGAAAGTACGCAGACTTTGGCCTCTTTCCTCCCCGGAAAAGACAAGCTGTCATGGGATGCTCAAGTCTATCCCCCCCAGCCAACCCACCAGTGACCAAGGTCCAGTCCTGAAACTGGGTCAACAGCGAGGTGCGAGGTGTGGCGTCCAATGCCTCAACCCTCATCATCACGGGGCCTGCGAAAATTATTTTTATTATAATAGCAGTAAGGCCTGACCAGGACTTATGTTAATGATCATTTAATCATCTTTATATGGTGACTAATAGTCAATTAACATAACCCCTGGTCATGCATGACTCAGTGTGTGACTGATGTTGTCAGTTGTGTTCATTGACAATTCGACATAACAGTTTCTGACATTATCAATGCTCATTTATATTTCATGTGGACATTTGGTATGTCACACTACTTTCTTTGTGATACATGACAGACACATGATGGCAGTGTTGCATTTCAACAAGAACATCCAGTGTCAAGCAGTAAACACAGATGGTGAGCAGAGGTACAAAGTGGCATTACAAAAGGCTAAGAAGGGGGACGAGGCAGTCATTAAGCCTGTTAAAACTGGTATGACATATGGTAAGTATTTCACTAGTGCAGTACTGGTCTTGCATTCTCACCACCCTTTTCCTGGCCATACCCCTGCACTGTACAGTATGTACATTCACTTACTCTCCTTTTTGATCTGCACACTTTTTATCTTTTGCCATCTGTCGACCTCTGCCATGAAGTGATTGCCTCATTGTCATTACCCTTGCCCATAACCACTGTGCAATATGTCACTAAAGTCCTGCACTGACATGAGGTTGAGTCACACGTGGTATTTAGTACTCTTGTCTTTACATAGATAACCATGTATTGAATACAATGTCCAATATTACAAAATGCACATAGCAATGGCTCAAGTTGGTGCAGAATGCAACTGATATTAGCGGAGTCAAGTAAGGGATATATTCCCAAGACAATTACCATGACGCCGGTCCCCCCAACCCAGACAGCGGATGTGTAGTACAGCATTAAATTAACAATAAGGCATGACACAAACTTTGTTTTTAAATCAATTGATGAAAGCATAACAAAAGTGTTGCATTACAAACTGTATGCTATAACTTCCACCAATCACCACTAAATCTGTTTTTTTGACACAAGTTATGTTCACTGTATAGTTAAGGAGGTGGTCTCATTACGTCAACAGTTCCCTTCATACAGAAAGGCAAAATGCCTTTATGAGACTGGTGCATTTCCATCTCCTGTTGCTGCTAGGTACAATCATCCGAGCAAGAAGGAACTGTTGGATAAACACCGTTCTCATTTTTTACTGAAATCTGCATCTACAAGTGACAACACACATGATTAGTACAGCGCTAACTATGTACTGAGATAATTGTACTGGAGTATGTGTCCCTGAAACTGTCATGTATTCATAATTTGCTGTGTGACACAAAGAGAACATTACCATGAACTTTAATGGTGGACTACACAATATCGTTGTGTCAATCAATATCCATATTTTTTTTTTATCTAATCCAACTTGTGTGATTGCTCATAAGTAGCGTTCCATGTCTACAATTGATGGTGCTGCAGTTTACTGTAAAAACATATTTGATGTGATTGTACCGTGTGCTGATGAAGCTATTTTTTAAAGATGGTGCAATCTATGCTTAACATAGAAACATACAAGTTGACGGCTGATAAGGACCACAAGGGCCATCCAGGATACCCATATATCATATGACATGCTGTACTGTTACAGTACATGCCTGCCTGATCCCAAAGTGCAGAAGTGTTTCCATCTGTGTGCATTTTGATTACCACTGCTGTCGTACATTGCTGAAACATATGGTGCTATGAATATCAAGGACCTATGGAGCATGTAATCATTCACATATTCCAAGTTTTAGATGGGTGGTGAAGGGAAATTTAGCAGTTTGAACATGCTTTTTAATCAAAAAACTGTTATGCACCAGTATATGTTACTACACTGTTCCATATAACAGGAAAGAGAATCAAATAATGGGTCAATGTGTGTTCACATTTATTTTTTTGGGTCACAGTACAATGAAAACAAATTGCATATAAACCGCATAAGGTGTAACCAATGAATGACTGAGGTCATGCTGCTATCTAAACTATGCATACTGTGGCATTGAACCAGTTGTCGGTTTAATATCAACACCATCATTGAATATACAACCTAAAAGTGCAAAATGCACTAGAAGAACAAACTTTGTGTGCTGTCCTTGTGGGGCTGTCTATTGTGGCGCTGTACGGTAAACCGTGCTTCACGCCAGTGACCCGAGTATGACATTGAGCTCAGGCATCTGGGGGTGGCATGGGAGGGAGAGGATAGACTGTCCATTAACAGCACTCCTCTCCATGGGGACGGATCCATGGCTTCTCTGATTCAGAGATGACCCCCGGTGGAAACCAGAGGCACAAGAAGCACAGAGCATCAAAGGGGGAGGAACATGGCATATGTGCAATGGTGGGGTCCTCTAGCTGCCCCAATTCCCAATGGGCTGTCCCCGATGCTCCATCCAATCCTTGGATACCTGCACAGATTTTCAGAAAGGGCGACAGGTGATGGGCGGCCCCGCACTGGGGGTGCTCAATCCAAGGGAACAGGTACCAGAAAGGAAGTGGAGTGTGAGTGGAGTGGGAGACAGGACTCCGCTTATGGCTGGGTGGGATGGTGGGATGCTGAGTGTTCCCAATGGAGTCAGTCTTGGGTCGGCGTAAGGTGGAGGTAAATCAAGTTGTAAAAAAAAAATTGGAAAAGCAGCAAAGTTTGTTCTGTTTATGAACAGTATTAGTACAGAAATGTATAACTACATTGTCCCAAAACTCAATTAACTATTCTGTGTAAATAAAAACACGTTAGTAACTGTTTAAAAAATGCTATAGATAAAGTTGTAACCAATAAAGTTGTTCAATGTTTTGTATGTCAGTATTTTCAGTAGTACTGATTGGGTATCACTGATTACACAACAGAATTATCATTTACATTTTATGATTAAGGCTGCTGGTGCTGCACTTGTTGTGCTTCTATTTGGTATCCTGGAGGTAACTTGAAACCTGTGTAGTGGTCTGACGGAAAGGCATTTTGTATTGCTGTTATTATACAGGAAGGCAAGATCTTCCGGTTCCACCATCCCAGATGCTGCCAGATCCATCTAACAAAATGATGATATGCCGCATGGCGATATGACCTAACAGAAAGATAAAAATACAAATGGAAAATTTTTCATCACATTTATATAGCTTGTGACTGACAGAAGGCTCATCACAGTTTTAAGTATGCCTGCTGTGACTACTCAATATAAATCAAATACCTATGTGCAATGTCTGTAAAAAATGCAGTTAAACCGAAACAAAAGTACAAATTGTCAGGATTTAAAGATAGAGGTCTTGGTGGTAAACACATCAGAAGTTGCAGAACCAGTAAATCAGTAGTTCTGGTAACAGTTTTATAAACAGAAGTCTGAACAGTACTCAGTGGATCACTGTGTGGCAGGGGACAGGCGGAGGAGACAGACAGAGGAAATCACAGTGTGCATCATACTGGAGGGCTTGAAGGCAGTGATGTTGGACAAAGCACTGGGGCCCGATGGCATACATCACAGTGTACTGAGGGATATAACCAAAGTAGTGACATAATTCTGTGCACACCTGTTAAATGCATCCCTGGTCTCGGACTCTGTACCGCAGCAGTTGACAATCGTGCCCACTGTGCCCATACACAATGTCGTCAACAAGGATTAGCCTGCTGACTACACACAAGTAAGCCTCACATCCTTTGTGTGAAAGGTGATGGAGACAATCCTGAAAGAGACACTGCTTTACGTCATTTAGGAAAATGGGGTCCTGCACAGCTGCCAGCATTGGTTTGTCTTGTGCAGATCATGTCAGACTAACATATTTTTGAAGAAGGATTGGGTAAACAGGCAATTACACAGGAGCAATACAGTACATGTTCTGTACTGGTATTGCAGTAAAGGGTTTCATTCAGTGATGCATGGGATTCTACGCAGGAATCTTGAAGGCAGTGTGGATGGCCAGTGGATGTCATGATTGTTAGCAAAGTATGTTGAGGCGCTGAGGCAAAGGCTTTTCCAGGTACTTGAGCTGTCATTTCCCCCTGCAGTGATGAGTGATATGCCACAAGGATACATAATGATGACACTATTATTTGGGATATTCATATCATAAATCTCTGTATGCATCACAATGTCACCCTCCCATCATGTGGATTACATGGAAGCAGAATTTATGTCATGAGAAAGCACAATAATGTCTGTGGGAAGCAGCCTGCATGGAAGCATAAGACAGCCAATAATGCCTCAGCTGCAACAACAGACAAAGCAGAGTACCTTGACACACACAGATGCATCTTTGCACACCGATTATGGTGACTCAGAATGCCATGGTAGATGCAGGGTTACCATGGGAAATTAGCAATATGATGTGAATAGAGGAACTGTTAGGGAGATAGCATTTGAGTTGTTACAGAACGCAATGGTCAGCACTGAGCATTTTCGGAGTACCAACAAATACTGTACATACACATTTGAACACCTAATTGTATGTCACGATGGTAAAGCTAAATCAAATTTGCCTTTTTTGTTTACAGTCTGTTTATTACCCTACTGCTCCAAGCATCCATTTGGGGTGCTATCACAGTGGGCTTGTCCTCAGTAACAGAACCCTTGCTGCCAGCAACTATCATCCCAGAGCAGAAAGTCTGGACCAGCATCATGGGTAACCATTATCCCAAGGGTAGAGTCCGACCTCTGTGGTGAAGTTGTAGCCTCGAAAGATGATACCTGGGAGTGAAGTTGGTGAAGGAGACCAATCATGGGACACTGGAACAGTGCTTGAATGCGGGCCTGCCCCTGGAGTCCCCATCATCTCCACTGAGCCACAAAGGGTATTGTCTGCTTTACTGTTAAAGTTCCAATGCTGTACTTCAACATGCAATGATAGCAGTGCACAGCAATCACTGACAGTGTCTGAAGCACTCTGACCACCACATTACCCAGCATAGCTTTAGTACCCCAGAAGTATATGGAGTGACACTGGGCAGAAGAGCTTCTCCAGTTCCAAACCCAGGGAGAGGAGAGCTGGCCTAAGGATGCTCCATCCTCTCCATCCTCTGCTGACCACACTTAAACCAAGTCTGTCTGAGAACATAGTTCATAGATGTTGCACAAAGTGTGTCATGCAGATCATGAACCATCAGCACCACTGGGACGGGTACTCATTGTGTTTTAAGGGTGTACTACCTAATGTGCACAACTGCCAGTGATTACAACAGTGAACGATGACAACATCCATACCAGTGAAGATAAAGGATGTGGAACATCATGTTCACCACCTTGGGTGACAACCCAGTGGTTTGTGCGGGACACCGGTGTTTCTAGTATTTGACCGGCATGAAGCTGTAGCTAGAAATAAGACCAGTATTGGGAGACAAATGTATTGTTAGCACTTACTCATTTAGAGGGATGTCATCGTCAAATGGCCCTTCCATCTCGTAGTATTCATAATAAGACACAGTTATAACATTTCTGTTCAAACAGTTGTCCTGAAACATTGGAAGTTTAGTAACACAGGACACATCTTCGTTTTCCAAATGGGCTGCTATCTTGGGAACTTCAGTGCAACAGAGGCATTCAGCCTCAGACTCCATGACTGCACATCCACCACATTCACACCTGGAAAAGGAAAAAGGAACAAAAAAAAAAAGGTTATTCATGATAAATGAGAAAGTAATGAGAGTACGTCAATCAATGCAATAAGGAATGATACATAAGCAATAAGACACAACAGGGTGTGCATGGAACAAATTTAACTGCATGACCAGGGGCATAATAAGGCAGGAGGCCTTGGACAACTGCCTTTAGCCCCCTGGTGTGCAGTAATATGTGTTCCATGCACACACCTGGGCTGTCTTATTGCACTTATACAATGGGATCCTAGTTTTATTTTATTGCTTGCAGGTAGACAAATCTTTCTCATATGTAACCAACAAAATTTAATGCTGATAATGTACAGTATCATAAAATAGTCCTTCCACATACCTTATGTTAATATTCATGAGGTCATTTGCATAACATTTATGAACTCATTTGCATATAGTGCTTCAGTAACATGGGAGGACTTCTAGAAGGGCAACAAGCAGGGACACAAATTGTCAATACATACTGTCTGCCAACTGACATTCACAGTTACACAGCATGAACAAAAATGGAACAAAACTTCAAGCAGACAGCTGCAGCAACTGCTGTCAGCGAGCGATCGGGCGAATGGGGAGATTAATGGGGATATACCTACAAATGCATTGATTACTGTTGTTTGTTAATTTTCCAACTTCATTTTCCAGCTTCCTGCCAAAAACTTGAAAATAACATAATCTCCTGCAGATTGCATCATTTCCCCCTTGAAAATGCAGGAATTGGCTGGAAGACAAGCACCACTTCTTAACCACCCCCGGTAGTTATTACTCACTATCATTATATTATTCGTTCATCTGTTTTTATGTAAAATAGAGAAAGTTAAGAATGACGGGGTTGAATAAACCAATTGTCTTAGGAGGCCATAACTCCAACTGCTGCCCAGCTTCGTCTCCTGGCCCCGAACTCACTGTGACAACCAGCAACAACATCGATTCCATAATGTTCACCATGACTCCGGCTGATGTTTATGTCTGCCTGTAGACTGCCAACCATTGAGTTCAACTATGAAATGGGTAGGCTGAACACTCTTGCATTGGGTAAACAAAACATGGCTGCCAATAAAAATGCTAACGATCTCTGACACAAGAATCTTGGCCTTTTCACTGTTGGCTCCTTTTTTTACACATGCATGGACAGCTTGACTTCTGTTTGACTGGTTTAGCATAACCATTTTATATAAATAATAATAATACTTTATTTATCATATGCCTCTCTAAAAATCAAGGCGCCATACAATAAGAAAAAATATGATAAAACAGGATGCAATAAAAACAATGAAATACAAAATTCAGTAAAATGCAGAATATAAATAATATCATACTGACTAGTCTCGGTGCCACAACTGGGTCTTTAAGGCCTGTTTAAATCCCTCCATGGTCACACACTGCCGAAGCTGACTGGGTAGAGAATTTAAAAGGCCTGGGGCTGCGTACATAAATGCACAGGGCCACAAACATTTTAAACAAAACCCTGGAATCTCTAGCAACCCCTCATCTGCCGAGCGGAGCTAATGTCTGGGCCAGTATGGAACCAGAAGCTGTTTCAGGTAGTCTGGGTCAAAACTATGTAGGAATTTGTAACTCAGAAGTCTGACTTTAAAGGTGATCTGCCACTACATCAGCACCCAGTGCAGTTCGCACAGTACCGGAGAGATATGACAATTCTGGGGAGTTTCCTTTAACAACTAGGCTGCAGCATTGTTGCACTACCTGCAAGTGGCGGATATCAACCCCAGGTAGCCCTACATAAAGGTAGTTGCTGTAATCAAGGCGCAAGGTCACAAAGGCTTGGCCAATGTAGGCAGATCACCGGACAGAACTAAGGGCTTAACTCTGATTGTTTGTATGCTGTATTTATGCAACCACCCACCGGCACATCGCCGCCACTGTGCTACACCATCACTGCCACTGGGCTTCTCACTGACCATTGCCTCTGCCAATTTCTTTATCCATCTGGTCACCTATTTCTCCTACGTTTTTACCCATCCCCCTATTGTGGAGCAAAGGCATGAAATGACAGCAATGATCAACCTATCCACGCTTCAATTCATGGCTGTGCCAAGCATATGGCTAAGCTGAACAACTCCCTGTGAGGGTTCGTTGCACTGTCACACATCCACATCCTGGGGTCATTCCAGCACTGGACTATATCAATGGCCCTCCCAATGACAGTACAGGTGTCGTCTGTAGGCTCAATAGGCTACCACCCAGATGACCAATGACGACATGCAAATGGGTTGCCGCCATGGTACTACATAAGGCAATGATGCTGCAGCACTCCATGCCACTGGGTTTCTCAACACTAACCTGGGTCATTCAGCTGCCACTTGGCAGCTGTCATCCAGGAACAAGGGGGCCAGCACAATCACCATTTGTGCTGTCTGGCACTTACACTTCACTGTAAGCTGCAGTTATATGGCTATGGACTCCTTTACTGGGAGATAATGAAATAACTTGTGAATTTCAAAGCTTCTCATTATCAGTTTCTGCTACAATAAATATGGCTGTTTTTTTCCTTTCTTCACAACATTCTACATTGACATATTAGTATTATCAGTGCCCAGGTGGCAGAGATGTAGATGGCACTGGGCGTTTCATAACGTTCTCTAAATTATCCATCATCACCTACACAGAAATGAGAGTATGTTACATAAAAAGAAAATTACCATAACTCTACATCTTCTCTGCATCTGCCACTTGTGTCTTCATCACTGCTACTGTTACCAGAATCACTTGATTCTTCATTCAGTGTTGGGAGCTGACCGTCTTGCGGGCTCAAACATGTAGGGCTGGATGGAGAATGAAATTGAGATCCATGTCCGGCAAGTCTTCAGCATCACTCTGGCTGTCCGTGGAATACGCCATATTCAAAATAATTTTAAGCCTGCGAGTTACAGAAATGTTTTTGAACTCATTAATGTCATGCACAGAAAATTTATACAGTACTGCCTCTATTGCACGCAACATTATTAGCTACAAGCCTTTTCAAACAACATGAAGTCTTGCTGTATTCTGACTATTGCAGTTAGCCCCAGAACTCAAACTGCCCTGGAGAGTAGAGGGTTAATTTTCTATGCAGAGCATAGAACGTTGAGCTCGAGCTCGGTTTAGACCTCTGTCTGCTGCACTTCGAAACGCAACTGTCAGATTCTTTACTCCGCCTAACTGAATGGCCACTCCGGAGATTTCTCCTTTGCTCATGGTTCGTAAGTCTTTTAAAGTCCTCAGTTTTGCCTATTATTTTTCGCTAGTTTCAGTTCAGATCTCTGTCTGTGGTACAGTAAGTACTAGGTAGTGAACTAGACATAGTAAACTTGTGGAAATTGTAAAAATTTAATTTTCGACCGGTTCGCCTGAACCGGCCGTTTAGTGATTTATATATTCTCTGTTTTTGAACTTAGAGTGTGGTTACCGGTCCTTATCGGTTTAAAAAAAACTGCATTTTCTTGTGTTTTTTTTCAATACCCGTGACACAGTTAGAAACCGATAAGGGTGTCTTGCCTGGTTGTTTGCCATAAAAAGGCTAAGTTTGTGGTTAGGATGGCTATGTCTGAGAAACCCAAAAGAAAAACCGGGCCCACTGGGTTTCAACACTGCAGTGTGTGTGGGGAGGTCTTTGCTAAGGCTGATCCCCACACCACCTGTGTTTATTGTCTGGGGTTTAACCACCTCGATTCAGACTGCCAAATCTGTAAAAATTTCCCTAAGTCTACCCTGAAAAAAAGATTAGGTAGGCTCAGGGATGAGGAGGCTGTGAAGTCGGCTGACCCAGATGGCCAGCCTGGTTCGGTTCCGACCGAACCTGAGGGAGTGCCCTCTGACCAGGGCGATACTTCTTCGGGCAAGAGGAGAGCCAATCCTGAGGGATCGGTTCCTAAAAAAAAAAGAAAAGAAAGATCGTCCGGTTTGGATCCAGAGACCCATTTTCCGACTGCCAAAGAGATTGCCAATGCGATAAGGATTGTAGAATTGCTTTGTCCAGTTACGTCTGATCCGGCGCCTTCTGGCAGGTGCTCAGTTCGATCGGTTCCTCTGGTTCAAGATTATGCCCCTGAAGATTTCTGTGAAGTGGATTTGGAGGGGGATGAAGATTATGATGATAATGATGATGATGACGATGGTGTGGGAGGTCTGGTTGAGCCCATTGAACCGGACATCTCCCCAGACAGGCCTTCTGGTGTTTCCCCTCCTAGGCTTTCTGAGTCCCCTTCCCACTACATGTTTTACAGGAAAGTGGCAGAAACCCTCCAGCTCCCTGTGGAAGAAGCTGTAGAGGAACAAGAGGAACCTGATTATGTGGAGATGATGGACATCCCAGAGTCCATGAGACTGTCTATTCCCCTTCATAAGTCTTTTGGGAAACAGACACAAAAGATTTTAAAAAACTTCAGATTCTGTACCTCCTGTCGACAGAAGGATGGACAAAAGGTACACCTTATCAGGTTCTGGTACAGAGTACTTGTATCAACAATGCAGCAATGCTGGGGTTGTGCAGGCTGCAGCCTGTGATAAGGCTAATATACCCTTGGCTTCACACCCCCCAGATAAAGATTCTAGGAAGTTGGATGCCATGGCAAAGAAACAGTGCATGGCATCCGCCTTGGGACTCAGGCAGGATAATTATATGGCCTGTGCAGCCAGGTACCAGAAGTCCAGGTGGGACACTGTAGTGGCACTGGCTAAGCAGGCCTCCCCCCCCCCAGCTAGCCTCGGAGCTGGAGCGGGTGGCTGCTAATGGGATTGAGGCATCTAAGGTACAGTTCCATGCTGCTGTGGACTCCAATGATGTGTTCTCTAGAGTCATGGCTACATCTGTGGCTCTTCGGAGAATGGCTTGGCTCAGATGTACTAGTCTCTCACAGGACACCCATGCTAAGGCTATGGATTTCCCTATGGTGGGTAATTCTCTGTTTGGGGAGCAGACAGAGAATTACATGAGAAAGATGGATGAGTATAGGACCACCTATAGGAGTTCACAGACCAAGGAAAGGCAGGCAACTCCTCAAAGGCAGCAGGCTAGGGGCAGGGGCGGGCCTTTTCATAGGCCTTTCTACCAAGCACAGCCCTCTTCTCCCTTTTCTCAGAGGGGGTTCTTCAGAGGGAGAGGTAGAAGGGGGATGAGCAGGGCTGCATCCATCCCTCAATCTAAGGCTCCTGCCAAGCAGACACCCTGATGTGTCAGCACAGGTCGACTCCCCCATACCTGGAGGAGGCAGGCTGGCTTACTTCGTCCAGGACTGGATGTCTGTTACCTCAGGCAAGTGGGTCCTGGAGGTGGTAAGCCAGGGGCTGGTTCTCAGCTTCAAGAAATTTCCAAAGCTGAGGGCCAGATCTTTTCCACCTGCAAGCATCTCTGAAACCATTGCCCTAGAGGCAGTGGTTTCATCTCTACTGGCTCTAAAGGCTGTAGAGAGAGTTCTTACATTGCACAGGGGCAAAGGTCTGTACTCCAGGTACTTCCTTACCCCAAAAAAGACAGGGGAGTGGCAACCCATCCTAGACTTAAGATACCTGAACAAACATCTTTTAAAACCAAAATTCAAAATGGTGACTCTGGGAATAATCCTTCTCTCTCTAAGGCCAGGGGACTGGCTAGCCTCCCTGGACTTAAAAGATGCCTACTTTCACAATACCATCAGGTGCTCCCACAGAAAGTACCTCAGGTTCGAATTGCCTCCAGGCCATTATCAGTTCAAAGCTATGCCCTTTGGCCTGACATCAGCTCCAAGGGTATTCACAAAATGACTAGCAGTAGTAGTGGCCTTTTTAAGAAGGAAAAATATTTCGATATTTCCATACCTGAATGACTGGCTCACTGTGGGTCAGTCCCCAGACCAAGTCAAGTCAGACCTTCAAGTGACTCAGCAAGTGCTCACTTCCCTAGGATTCCTTCTCAGTCTTCCCAAGTCAGTTCTCGAGCCTGTACAGCTCCTCACCTTCATAGGGGCAGAGTTGGATACAGTCAAAGCAAGATCTTTTCTTCCCCTGGAAAGGACAAGGGCTATTGTAGAGCTGGCTTCTTCATTCCACCTTCTGGTCTCTCGGCCAACAAGGCACTTTCTTCAACTTCTGGGCCACATGGCAGCTTCGACAGCAGTGGTCCAAGATGCCAGACTTCAAATGAGGGACATTCAGTTTCACCTGAGGGTCTTTTGGTCTCAGAAGAAAGATTCTCTAACCAAACTAGTTCCAGTGACTCAGACTCTGATCCAGGCACTCCAATGGTGGCAGGATCAGGGCAACCTCAGGCAAGGAGTCCCATTCGTCACTCAGTCTCACTCTGTGGTCCTAACCACGGATGCTTCTCTATTGGGGTGGGGAGCCCATCTGAGGGTTCTCACGGCCCAGGGACTGTGGTCCCCTCAAGAATCCCTTCTTCATATCAATCTCTTGGAACTCAGGGTGGTCTTTCTGGCCCTGCAAGCTTTCTCTCAGTCAGTGCAGAACAAGGTGTTTCAGGTCAGGACAGACACCACCACCACCATGTGGTACATCAACAAGCAGGGAGGCACTCGGTCCATGGCCTTATGCACGGAAGCCATGAAATTGTGGTCCCTAGCTTATTCTCTGCAGACACCTCTGATAACAGTCCACCTTCCAGGGAAGGACAATGTGCTAGCAGATGCATTGAGCAGGATCTCCCAGGGCCATCATGAATGGTCCCTGGACCCTCTGGTGTTGAAAGTGATTTTTTCAAGGTGGAGCATTCCAGAGATAGATCTCTTTGCAGCCCCAGACAATCACCAACGTCCTCTGTTTAGTTGCAGACCCCCCAGTATTGGGCTCAGTCCCTCTGGATACTCTGATTTTGAACTGGGAAGGGAGATTTCTATATTCCTTCCCTCCCTTTCTTCTACTGTTCAAGGTTCTGGTCAAGGTAAGGTCACAACCTTGCAAAGTGATTCTGATTGCTCCAGTCTGGGCCAGGCAGCCTTGGTACCCCCTGTTGCTGTCCCTAGCAGTCCATCTTCCCCGTCACTTCCCAGGAATTATAACCTATTAACCTCCTCTCAGGGGAAGATTTGGTACCCCAATCTTTGGTCTCTCAATCTCAAGGCATGGCTCTTGAGGAGTTAGAGTATGCAGATTTGCATCTGTCCCAAGGGGGTTTTGGATATTCTCAAAGCCTCTCGAAAGCCTGCCACCAGAAAAACTTACAACTCCAAATGGAAAAGATTCAGCATTTGGTGTTCCAAGAAGCATATATCCCCAGACACTGCTGAATTGTCTACAGTTCTGGATTATATGGTTCATCTTAATGGCCTAGACCTCAGACCAGTTACTCTCAAAGTACATTTGTCAACTGTTTCTGTTTTTCTGTCAGTAGGAAAGCCTTCCTCACTGTCATCTCACCCTGTATTCTGTAAATTTTTAAAGGGATTGCTTCATACCAATCCCCCCTTTAGAGATCCTACCCCTGCTTGGGATCTTAATGTTTGCATTGCTCAGCTTATGCAACCCCTTTTTGAGCCTTTGTCTTCAGCAGAGCTTAAGTACTTGACTTGGAAAACTGTGTTCCTGGTAGCTATTACCTCTGCCAGGTGTATCAGTGAATTGCAAGCTCTGTCAGTGGAGCCTGATTTTATCTCATTCCATAGAGAGAAGGTGGTCCTTAGAACTAATAGGAGGTTTTTACCCAAAGTGGTTTCAGATTTTCATCTGAACCAATCTATGTCTCTCCCTGTGTTCTTCACTGATCATTCTTCTTCAGGAGAAAGAAGTTTACACAGTTTGGATGTTAAAAGAGCCCTTAGTTACTACATTGAGCGTAGTAAGGCTCACAGGTTTGACTCCATTCAGTTGTTTCTCACTTATGGGGAAGTGGGTAAGGGCGAACCTGCCACTAAGAGAACTATTGCCAGGTGGATTGTCTCTTGTATTCAATTCTGCTATGAGAAGCTAGGCAAAATACCTCCCTCAGGCCTGAGGGCTGGTTCGACTAGAGGTACAGCTGCTTCCCTGGCTGCAGCCAGGGATATTCCTTTGCTAGAGATATGTAAAGCAGCCACCTGGAAAACAGTCCATACATTTACCAAGCATTACTCCCTGGACGTCCAGGCTAGGAGTGATGCTCGGTTTGGTACAGCAGTACTGCAGAGCCTATTCCCAAGGTAGGTTTGATTCCCTCCTCCATGAAGGTACTGCTTGGTAGTCTGTGATAGTCAGAATACAGCAAGACTTCATGTTGTTTAAAGAAAAAAATACTCACCTTAGTAATTATGTTTCTTCCAATGGCCTCTTGCTGTATTCTGACCTCCCTCCCTCCCTACCTCTCCTCTCAGAACCTGTTTTTGGGATGTGGGCTGGCAGGTGCAGTGTTGCAACCCCGGGGGTGCATTTGGGTACTCCCTCCTTTTACAGATGGGGAGTGGGTTATATTATTAATTTAACAGTCTTAAGTTGTTCACTACCTGGTTTTTGATTTTGGATTTCTTGACATGAGTCCTTTGGGGATCCAAAATATTTGGTTGCCCTTTGGCTAGTAAAAATGTTGCAATTTCCACATAGCAGTTAGTTAGTATTAGCTGGTAAGAATCTGACAGTTGCGCTTCAAAGTGCAGCAGACAGAGGTCTTAACCGAGCTTGAGCTCAACGTTCTATGCTCTGCATAGAAAATTAACCCTCTACTCTCCGGGGCAGCTTGAGTGCTGGGGCTAACTGCAATAGTCAGAATACAGCAAGACTCCATTAGAAGAAACATAATTACTAAGGTGAGTCATTTTTTCATATTTACATCAACTTGTTTCTCGCACCTATGTCTCACTTTGCCATCACCACACCACACACCACTCCCTAATCTCTATATTCAACAACACTCGTTATGAACAAACTGTGCCTTGAACCAAACTGTGTGGATACTACAGGGTGCCCTGCACTATGTTAGGTGATTAATATATGTCCATGCAGGCCCAGTACACCAATGGGTTTCATATTTTAAGAAACTAATTTTATAACATAAGCAGACACAACACAAACTGCTACTGTACTACATGTGCATAATGTTGCAGTACAGGTAAGACTATTGTAAATCCTAACTTGATGTTCTTCAATTAATGCATGACTAAAACCACAAAGGCTATTGTGTATGTGACAGACATGCCAAGGGCACAGGTTAATGGTCTGTTACTAACCCTCTATAGGTATAATGCAAAACAAGGCATAAATGAGTGCAACATTCCTCTAGAGGTTGATTAACTGACTATTAACATGACACCTGGTAGTGATGGACCATTGACTGAGTGGTTGGATTTACATTGGACACTCCAGCGGACCTGGTTCTGGAGCTAGCCAGACAGTTGAACGGCAACCCGGGGATACAAGGCTCCAGCGTCCCAGGGACAGCTGACCGTTTCCATAGATGGAGACTTGTTGTGGCTCGGTGCTTGACTGGCCACAGATGGAGGTCTATGGAACAGCAAGCCCGAGATCTCAAACTGGATGATGGTCACAACGTCAGCTCAAGATGCCTTCAATTCAGGGTGCAGTAATGTACAAGGCAAAAAACAGAAACACACCCTCAGTTGCTGAGGACATACAGCGCTGAGTCTGCCTCCAATGTGCTACCACCAAGGGATGATTCACAAGATCAAAGAATTTAATAAAATTAATTAAATAATACTGTTAAACCACAAGGATGTGACATTGATCAGTTTCTCAGACCTGTTTTACAGTGAATAGTGCAACATGCAGTATTCTCTATATAATATGCAATAAAATGGTGGAAAATTTACTCAACACTAAAGACAGTGGAAACCAGTGTCAAGCAACAGATTGTTGATGAAACTCATAACATGTACAAAAAAGATGATTACTACAGGGACAGCAATAGGGATCATGCCACTGTCATTGCTGTATTTACCCATAACAGCATGGCAGTTATGGAATGGAAAGAAACATTGACATTCCATAGCTATGTAATGAAATATAGTGAGATAGGTGTTGGGTGTGGTGGTAATATATGCACAGCACATTACTGATGGCATTTCATTCTACTTACTATAACCACAAAATCAGAAAGTGACATAGGATCTGTGGATTAACATAAAGAAGGCCCCACCACCCCATCAATGTCAATGTCAATAACATTCAGCTGTGTATAACTACAATTATGGCTCATTGTCACATAAGGATTTTCTACATAGACTATATGTGTAGCCTCACAATCATCAGCGGAATGAAATCAGTGAAACACACACACTTTGACTGTACAGTTAGTAGTGTACACATCTGAAGGCATGCATTGTCACCTGGCAATATATGAAAATAAATGGTCAGGTGATTAGTCTCATCACCCAGAAGGTCACCACATGCAGTACAATACAGGCACTTGGAAAGATGCAACACACTCCTGAGTCAGACTTAGTATAACATTTAATTACTATATTTATGCTGATGTGTATTTTTTACAACATTGCTGTGTTTTTTTTAGTCAGCTTCTACAACTGTATGACAATTACTAAGACTCAGCAGTGAGAATACTAAGCAAGTCACACTCACATTGGCATACTGCACTGGGATTTGCATTGCACTTGAACACTTGTGTACAGAAGGTGACATCTAGTTTCACAGTGTAATGGATATCAACAAAACTGGCATAATGTGAAATGAAAAGCTGTATAGTGCGAATAGCACTGCACTTATTGGTTTCCATCCATTGAAAAGCAAGACTGTATCAAAAAAAAGAATAATGGGAGCAAGGATTCATTGCTATGGATTAGTAATTGAAATGTATTGTGACGCTAACTACAAAACAAAATAGAAATACAATTGTAAAATAAATGCAGAGTACAGAGACGTGGCAGCATGTGGCATACTACTAGCAGTACAAACGGGAGGTCAGCAATTGAATAGCACAGTTTATTTAAACTATATGTAGATGTGAAAAGAGCACTGTTCAGTAGTCTTCCACACAATAACAGCATGTATACCAATACATTATTGCTAAAATTATCGAGGCATAACTCAATAACCACCTTAGAACACACTGCTTGCAGATAAATGAAATTTAGTGCTGACTGATGCTGTCGCTCTGTTGATGTCATTGTGTTTACTTTGACCCGACTCACGGAGATGCAGAGGAACACACAAGGGACAAAAATAAAGCCGAATGCATGAAAATTTCACACAGCTCAATACACAAACAAATGGGGAGTAACACATTTTGTGAACGATGCAACTGGACACCGAGGGTGCACATCAACATTATGATAACAGATTTTACATTACCACGGCCGACTACACGGAATAAAAAGGTAATGAAACAAATTGCTACTGTACAAATACCTATTTAGGTACCCTTTAAAGCAAAGAGATGGCCTGCCTTCTCCCCTTGGTCTGTGTAAGAGGCTTTAGTTTTTTAAACTGAAATTCTGACTCCTCCCTCAGAAGCTCCATGTAAGAATCTTTCAGTTTTATAAGCTCCTGCTTAGTCTGCTCATTCATATGCTGGGATAGCTTAGCCTGTATGTTTCTAATTTGAGACAGTAGGGCTACATTTGATTTTACCTTTTTTTCTTATGTTTGGAGGCCAGACCTATCAGTAGGCCCCTTAGATAGGACTTTAACGCACACTATTCTACATCATGTTTACCTGTAAAATTATGATTAACTGAGACAAACTGTGTAACATGATCCATGATATATTGAATTACTCCTGGGTCCTTTAACAGTTGATTATTAAGTTTCCAATGTCCCCCACTTCTGGGGAGGAAGGAAAACGAGAGTTGACAGGAAACCAAAGAGTGATCAGGGGGGATCTGGATGGATGGAAGAGTCCATCCCTCCTGGGAGCAAGACGGGTGAGATCATGATATAGTCAATTCTAGAAGAAGTCCCATGGACTTGGGAAGTAAACGTATATAATCTCTTGGTGGGGTGAAGAACTCGCCAAACATTACATAGGCCTACCTGGTCCACCATGTCCCTTAATGCCCTCTGAGCCAGGGAAAGGCCTTTAAACTTGTGAACTGTGTGGTCCATATTGGGGTCAAATGCTAGGTTTAGTTCTCCCCCCGTAATTATTGGGATTGATAAGAAAGGAGCAAGTATGTTGACCTGCTGCATAGAAAAACAGGAAAATCGGTATTCGGACCATATATACTGCCCAACAAGATATCAATAGTATGCAGTTTACCCTGACAAACAAAAATCTACCTAAAGGATCCCTGATAAGATTGCCAGTGATGAATGGGACAGACCTAGCTATCAATATCATTACCCCACAGCTTTGAGTATTCCCTTCTGCTGTGAAAACTTGCCCTATTTGCTGCCTTCTCAGCTTCATTGCCTTTGGGATCAATAGATGGGACTCTTGTATGAAGGCAACATTCACCTTCAGTAAGTGTAAATGCTTTAGAATTTTATATTGCTTCAGCTTTTGCCTCACTTCCTCAACATTCCATGTGGCAAAAACTAGATCCCTAGCCATGGATTCTTAACAGCTGGGCCTGTACACCCCCTGATGAGTTTGAACAAGCTCCTGCCTGTGTAACCTTATTTTTGGCTTTTTTCATGCAATTCCCCTTCCTTTTCCCTACCAGCCCCATACCCCATGCCCAAATCTCGAGCCCTCATAACCAAAAAAATCCCAGCTAATCCAAAGCCCCCCAACCCTCCCTTCCCACCATACTGATTTGAACTGCGCTCTGCAGTGCACCACTTCTCTACTCCCACCCTCCAGCCACCCTATACCAACTCTCTAAACTCAAAATGAAACTAAGAATACAATAGTCCCGGTATACTATACAAAAGGCAAAAAGTTGTAACATTTAACAAAGCCAATTCCTTGAGTGGGCAGACTTTAGAACTATCTTACCCATACTTTAATCTTATTTATACCTTAACAGATTACTTTAACAATGATTACTATGGTCCAATTGATTCCAAAAGAAAAAAGGGAAGGCTTGAGAAAAGAACTCTGAGCCCTATTGATGCCCATCCCAAGTATCACCAATTAGGGAATTTTGGTAAACTTTAGGGGAACCCATTATTCAAAACTCTGTTCATGTGTTGTGCATTTGAAAGGGCGATACAAAGAAAACATCATACCAAACAGAGAAATCACTATAATTAAGGAAAGAAAGAAAAAATCCATAGAGAAAAAGATAAGTCGTTAGTCCTGCCTCATTCTCCAGGGATCTGTGTGCAGTGAGTTCAAAATTGGACCTGTTAAATGAGTCACCATTCTTAGGGCTACCATTAGAAGCTGAAGCAAAAAAGCTCCATACTGCCTCTAGTGTCGAGGGCCATGTATTGCCAAGTAGTGAACTTGCCATTAAATCCACATGAAAGTGCATACTTCTGAGAAGAGTTAACAAAACCAGTCAGTTCAGATTCTGGATGCTCATAAAAGGATTTCCTTCCAGCAATATGTATCCAGGAGGCACTGTAATGTTTAATTATACAACTGTTGCATGCACTTTAAACCTCAGTCACTTTAATTTTACTGAAGGTGTTGCTTCAGTACCAGAATGAAAGGTTCATTTGTGCAGGGGAGTAAGAGATACCAAGCAATGATAGTAACAAACAAATTAACTCACAATGCCAGTAAATCGCGAAAGTCAGTTAGACTCCTTCAGTCTCTGCAGTGAACCATCTTCACCTGGGTACCCAGGTCAAGGATCTTTTAATAGGTCTCAGAGGGTGGATTTAAGGCCTGTAGATGCTGCTTCTGGATCCTCATATGATACCCAGCTGCTGGCAATCAGAACTTGGAGTCACGCAGGGTAATTCATCCTGAATTTAAACCCGGTGGCGAAGAGTTTAGAAACTAGCAGATGAAGGGCAGCCCTTCTTTGTCTCACCATAACAAGTAAATCTTGGGCCACTCTCACTTTTGTACCTTCCCATCTCACCTTCTGTAGCTCTTTGATTTTAGAAAGAAAATGCTGGTGCTCCAAAAAGTTCAGAAAACGGACAATTAAGGGATGGGGGGGGCCCGCTGGTGGTATCAGGCAGAGGGCATGATGTGCCCGTTCTATGACATATTTAGGCCCAAATGGAGAGGAGCCTGCAATTCTTTTGACCAATTTCTGCACAAAAAGTATAGTGTCTAGTCCCTCTTCTTTCTCTTGTAGACCTATGAGGACTGCATTGTTCCTGTGGCTGCGGCCCTCTAGGTCTTCTACTTTTAATTCCAATCTGGCCATTCTCTGGTGAGTAGCTACCAGCTCAGGATCTATTTTCCCTGTACGTTTCTCCAGTGTGCAGATCCAGACCTCATTGTCCAAGGTACGTTGGGAAATGTCCCCATTGCCTGTGTACGGGATCACAACTCGGAGGTAATAGTGTGCAGTTCCTCCTTAAATGGTTTAAATTCTTCTAAGAAATGATTTAGTGTTAGTGGTTCCTGATCAGAGGAGAGTTTTGCTGCTGTCAGCACGTCCGCAATACTGGAGGCCCTAGGTTTCTTTGGGGCCTTCTCCGGTGTGACCGGAGGAGTGTGTTTTAGTGGAGCTTTCCACATTTCAGCCTCCATGGGGCCTCAGACCAACTTCAAAGTAAGGCAGGCACTGTTATCTTTCCACCAGAGTAGCTTGGGAATCTCCTAAATTGGTTTAGTAGCCGAAAATGAAAGTGTAGTTAGCCAGGTGGATGGAATGGTGATTAGGAGCTGCTAGACGGAGTGCTGCATCACGTCCCTGCTGCTTCTTTTCTGAGACGAAGTGCCAATAATTTAGTCATCCGAGCACCAATCTCATTATATTTATGACTACGATAGAACAACAAATTATCTAACGTTTTATCATACCAGGTCCGCAACTGATCCCTAGTCTGTTGTACTTCCATGTCCACTTGGGGCGTATCAGATACTTTATGTTGACCTTTAAGGTCCCGAAGCTTCTTTTACAATTTCTCCTGAGCCATTTTTCTTCGTTAATTTTTTTGCTGCAGCCGAACTCAAAATTCTACTCCATTAAACTGTCTTATATATGCATTCCAACATATTTGCATAGAAGGACCTGACCCAGCATTAAGCTTGAAATATGACTTTGTTCCATCATTAACCATTGAAATGAACTGAGGTTCACTTAACAAACTAGAATTAAAGTGCCAATAAGGTTGTGAGGGTATATCAAAAAGATTCAAAAACACAGAAATGAGCACGTAGTCAGATAAGGTTATTGAATGTATTTGAGTCGAGTGAATCCTAAAGGCATGTGGAATAGGGACCAGAAAAAAGTCAATTCGTGAATAACTCTGGTGGGGGTGAAAGTAAAAGGTGTAATAACGACTTTTCAGATGTTGATCTTGCCAGATATCAGTTGAACCAACCTCCTTCCTAAAACTTTTAACGACCTTACTAGCAGTTTTATTCATCTGTGAGCAATCTAAGGTTTTGTCAAAGGCAGGGGCAAGAACGCAATTAAAATCCCTCCCCCAGAACCACAATCCCCAGGCCCAGACTAGTGATTTTACTAAAAATGTGCTGAAAAAAGGAAGAAACATCTGAATTAGGTGCATAAATATTTATAACGTGAAGCTTTAATGAACGACAGTACCTGAAATCATCACAAATCTGCCTTCTCCACCTGTCTGAACAGTTGACACTTCATGAGGTATTCCTTTGCATACCAATGTAACCACTCCATTTCATTTGCCCTTAGGATGTGAGGCCACAAACACCTTTCCCACCCAAAGTCTACAGTGTTTTTGATGTTCTGCATCAGACAAATGTGATTCCTGCTGGAAGGCTATGTCAGTAGACATCTTACGTAATCCCACAAGAATCTTTGTTCTTTTAACAACTGTGTTAGGTCCCTTCACATTATAAGAAACCAAGTGAAGTTTATCCATAATCATACAGAGAGTTACCTATAAATACAACCACCAGATGAAGGGGGCAGTAGCGAGAATTTTAACAACTGGCTCCACTGTGATAGACAGGAATATGAAACAGTACAACCAACAGTGAAAAGGATAACTTCCAGTAACCAGAAAAGCAAGACTCGACCATATTCTTAACAAATTAACACTAAACAGTAGCACTGTGATCTGAACAATTTCAACATAGGTTGATTTCAAGGTACAGGTAATCCACCAAAGATAACCATCCCTGGACATATGCACAAAAATGGAAGGGATAAAAAGCACATCCCATCTGGAGTGCTTGGTCTGAGAGAATAACAGAGCTGGGTAATTACCACTAAGCTCAAAGCCCAGTACCTGCATGTTGGGGATGTAGAAATTAATCCCCAGTCACTGGATGGGTTATAAGTGCAACCCCCCAACCCCCCAACCACAGTAAAAGTGTAATAAGTAATTGCCCTTAAGGAAATACTTAATTTCTACAAGAAACAATCCATATGAATAGGCAGACTCCATGCAAAGGCATTACACCTGGGCGTCTCGGCCTAGGGGAAGTAGGGCCAGCCAGCCATGGGGCACCTCCATGCTAATCTCCAACCCAGACCAGAAAACAAAACAAAAGGACATAAAGAAAATGACATAAAATAAATTAAGAAGAGAAAGAAAACAGTGTTTCTAAAGAACGAAGAAAAGGAAGATCGGAAAGATTACATTTTGCACAAGAACGGCCACATAACCTCAGCAAAATACAAGGCAAACCTCCACATACAAAAAAGCACTCCCTAGAACCCCCGATTGGCTACCTTTCATCCAGAACCATTTCCAGAAATTTCTACGTATGTCATGACTGATTCTGAGCTACCTCAGAAAAGTCAATAATAACTTGGCTAAAATCATGTTCCTTGGACAGTGTACGACAATGGCATAAGCCTCCATTAGTCCAATCACAGGTTCATACTCCTGGGGCCTCTGCTCCTCAGATGTCCACATATATAGACTGTAGCAACTCCATCATGGCCATAAGTAATAGACTTCCCAATATTGCTGATGGACCAGAAAAATTAAAAAAATCAACATAATAAAACACAAAAGAACAGTCAAGTGGTCAGCACATAAATAAAATAAAAACAGTACAAAACCTGAAAATAAACTGTTTGGGTTCAGAGCATGCTCCTGCTGCCCACCACCACCAGCCCTCCCAGGCACAAACACCCCGAGCTCCTTACCTCCATCCAGATGCCTCTTCGGAAAGGAATCAAAGATGAAGGGAATCCTGGAGAAACATGTAAAGAACATAAATCATTGGGCAATAAAATAAACAAACGAGGCAATACAGTAATAGTACACAACCAAAATCAAGCCTTATGTTCCAGAACAAAGGAGCCAACTCAGTGTCAAAATAGATTACATCCAAGAGCAACAACTGCCTTTCATTTTAGAGGGTTCACGTAGGAGCTAATTTTGGAGAAGAAGATGAGCCAGTCCCCTCAACTACAAATGAACCATGAAGTAAACCTGATAAGTCTTTTTGTAAATAGGCAGGAAGGCTGTCTCCTAGTCAGGCTCTCTTTCTACCCTCTGCCACAGTGCTCCAGGCTTTCTTCAATAACAGTAACTCCAAGTTCTCCATAGTTAGGTCAGGCAGAGTTATAGTTGCATCTACCAAAGAACTGTATATCACCGGACCGGAATCCAAATAAAGTTTAAGTTTGGCAGGGTAGCACTTGAGCTCTTACGGCCTGCTTCTCTTTTAATTGCTTAATGACAGAGTGAAGGAATTGTTACTTCACCTGAAGTGCTGGAGAAAGATACTGCTCCAAGTAAATTGGGTGGTCATCATATTGTAATCCCCATTTCTTCCAGACAGTCATTAAGATCAAGTCCCTAGTATTGTAGTCCTGCATCTGAATAATAATCAATCGGGGGCCGGCAGTTTGGTCCCAAGGTCTGGGTCCAAGAGCTTTATGGGCTCTTTCACTTTGTAAGGGAGTGACCTCAGACAAGTCCAAGGCAGTTTGAAGAATATGTTTCATGTATTCAATCATGGAAGGAAAAAACTCTTCAATGCCCTCCTGAAGCCCGTGGATGCTAAAATTATTTCTGCATGCCCTATTCTCAATATCTTCGGCATGGGTTTCTAGTGCACACTGTCTCTGTAGAAGATAATGAAGAATGCAGTTATGTAAAATGGATTTTTCAGTAAGGTCTCCCACTTGTTGCGCAGTGTGGAACTCTTTTTATCTAAACATTTCATATAGATCTTCAGGTCGGCAAAAGCCGACTCAGTCTTTTGCACCATAGTTAATACTTGCTGCACTGTGGAATCTTCAGCCAAAAGGGAGTCCTGATCATCTTCTCAGTCCAGGTCCCTAGAACTTTCTGAGGTGGGTGATCGTGAGTGAGGAGAGGGGGCCACAGAGGAATTCACTGACAATCTTTTGAGCTAACATTTTTGAAATTTTCCTCAGTGCTGCAACCGATTTCACACATCCTGATTGAGTAGCCATAATAAACTTAAAGAAATCGCACTTCACCAGTTGTAAAGCCTCTAAATAATGTGAGGTAGTTGGAGAAAAAGGTATGGTCGAGAGAAGCTAAGTGCTCAAGCAGCCGCCATCACGATGACCAGACCGGAAGTCCCCAATTAGTGTTTGTGTAAGATTTTTTCCTAACCTCAAATAAGGACATTTATCGTGATCCCTGATTTTTGTCAGGAAGTATAAACTGAAACCAGGGACTATTCTGGCCAGTTCAGGACAGGTGGGTAAAGTAACGCTATTCCTTGTGGGATGATCCACACTGTTCCTGGGAGAAAGGGTCATTACTCCTGGTGAAGGAGACAGTTTCGCTGGTCTAGTGGTGCTGAGGGAAGGGCTAATGAGTCCCAGTGGAATAATAATCATCACTTCTCAGGGAAGGGGACTTATTACTTCATGGGGGAAAGGCCACTAAACAAAGACAACTTTATTTTATTGAGGTAATAAACAACTGAGGGGTGGGTTTACATTACCTAGGTGGTGAGGTGTGGATATTTATTTTAAAAACTTAATACAGGAAAATTACAGGTATGTCAGATGTTGTAAGTGGCCTTAGATGTTTGGGCAGTTATTGGTCAATAGCAACAGCAGTGACACCAGATGGACCATAGCAACAGCAGTGACACCAGATGGAACATGGGCAAATTTAACTATCTCAGTGAATTAACAGCAATGGGGATTGGATTTTCAGCATACAGGGGATGGAGGGAACTAAGGGATGTTTTATTAAAAGTTAGCATTCTTGGATTGGTGTTTTGTGGACAAGTAGCAGCCATACTTAATATGGTAAGGATATTTGTTTTTTTCTTTAGTCAGACAGTGTAATGATACTAGTGATTTAATCAGGCTGGTGTTGCCAGAACAACTTTCAGCCTCATGCAGTTATAGAAAATGTCTACACACTAGACTGCTCCATTTATTTTAGCATTTTATAGCCTTTAAAATAAATCTTTAACAATCATCCTCTTCACTGATAAACCATTATATTTTGTTTTCTGATGAGCAGAAGGGAGCCTCGCTGTTTCAGGGGACTAAGAAACCAGTTGTTGCCAACTTCCCTCTGCACCCAGTTCACTCACCACGAGTTACTATTACTGGTGCCGGCCTGCTTATCAGGCTTCTTCTTGTTCAGACTTGAAAACCGGTTCGTCGTTCACCTGAATGTTCTGTGTGCCTTTATGTTTCTAACATGACCAGCAAAATTACCTCTATATTTATTTTCACTCCAAAGTTGTCAACCCCCCCCCCGACACCTCAAACAGAAATTCTGTAGCATAAAAGCAAACAAAAGGTAAGATAGTTTTATTTTTATAGCACCAAAGCACAGAGGCTCCAGCCACCTTACAAACATAAAACAGAATAAAAATATTAAACCTTGAATTAGTGAAATTAGTGAATTAGTGAAACAATAAATCATGAATCAGAAAACAGAATAAAAATATTAAACCATGAATTAGTAAAATTAGTGAATTAGTGAAACAATAAATCTTGAATCAGGTCGCACTGTGAGACAAGCAACTTGTTGTTCAGTGTGCCCTCCTGGTGAAACATTTCAGTAAATAAATAAAAAATTAAAAGTTATTCATCACAACAGACCCTCCAAATGGATGGTACCTACAGTATACTGTATAATTACTGATAAAACGTCAAGTAATGAACAAAGATAGAATCAACACACACATCAGACTTCCTACACCCACTTTTTCTTGACTGAACCCAAAATTCAGAAGCAATAGAACAACCAGCAAAGAACTGCTGCACACTCACAAGGAATTTAAGAAATGGCTGCAGACAGGATTTATTGTGCAAGTAGTTGAATACTGTACATTTAGTTGATACAGCTCCAATCTATAATCCATAGTGCCATAAAGGGCAAAAAGGCATCACTAACAAGAGTGCGCCTGGATGTAAACTCAGCCACAAATTAAAGGCAAATTGCTACAAATGGGTACATAACCTACCAACTACCTCTCACCATGTACCCCCAGCACTTTGACTCAGTCAAAGCCTAATGATGGACCTGGACCTCTGGTTGGCTGCCAGTTCCTTCAGAAGGCAAGGCAAACTTTATTTATATGGTGCTCTATCCAGAGGGCTCATGGCACCATGCAGGGAAATGTGCAGAAACAACAATAGTTTAAATATGGCAATACTTTAATAAGTATCATAAATTAAATGAGCAGGCTTGCTCAAAAAAGTAAGATTTTTAGTGCAGACCAAGCCGCCATCTGACTGGTCATAAATGCATAATACATACACAAACATGCCCCTGCCTGCTGTAAGTAGGATACCATTTACAGGTAGCTACATGATGCCATATCACCATCGTCACTGCAGAAAACAAGTGTGTGTGTGTGTGTGTGTGTGTGTGTGTGTGTGTGTGTGTGTGTGTGTGTGGCTTTGGTATGAAAACATTACTAACAGACAACCACCATCTCCTTAGGTGACATCTCCAATCTTGTAACATCTATACCAGAATGACAACTAACATAACGTGACAGTCCACCTTTGCCATGAGCAAATACATACAGTATATTAAGGTCTGCTCAGTTTAGCAACATATGCAAAGCACTATTCTGTTACTACAACTGAATGGGCACGCAGAGTGACTGACATGCTACAAATATTGTATTGCTGTCCTGGCCTCCATCCACCGGGGCTGACTATCCTATCCACTGATCACTGATTTTGTCCATCCTTCACTTTTCAGAACCAGTCAGCCAGCCCAGTGCAGAGCTGCAGACTCAGTGTCCCACAGTGCCTCCACCCGCCACTCTTGCCTGCCTGACTGGAGGCACACAAATTTTAATTTTAGGACCAGTGAGTCAACTCTCACTGTTTCATGATGCACTGATGCTAGCCACCAGCCTTGCCCACTTGAAAATTAAGTTTTCCTCAGTGAAGAACCTTCTTGCTGACTCTCACTATGGTACCATCAAAACTACAGACCTCTCCTACACAGCGTATGCTCTGTGCTTTGATTGGAGGACTCCTGAAGAAAATTTGTGAGGCGCTTGGGAGTGGGCGGTGGGTGCAGAGGGAACACATCACAAGTGGTATAATGCTATTGGCTGCTGCTGAATGTTGGAGTCCAACATTCAGACAGGAGATCCAATAAGGACAGAGTGAGATTTCCTTTTTTTAATGTTTCAGACATCAGCCACAAATATTTTTTTAAAAATGTACTGATGTTTGTGTTTTTGGCATGGTGTCGCCCCCTACAGGGTCCGAGTGAGCTGGGAGAGAGAATGGGGATGCTGCTGCACCCACTGCCCCCCCCCCCCCCGATCCACCACTAACCTGCTCCAGTGGGATTTCAACAACATTCTGTGCTGGTTCCAATCCAACCAAGTCAAGAGTCAATTCTAAAAAACAGTGTCCATGACCTTTGGTACTAGTCAGAAACTGACCAGATTCACTGTCCCCACCATTTTTTGCCACTCTGGACTGCACTTCTCTTGAAGTAGCTCTGCCCTTCAATTACCTTGGAGTGTAGTTAGACTATAAGCTTGTTTTCTCAGCCCACATTGATGCCATCCATGAAAAACTCCATCCTAAACTCAGTGCCATTTACTGCAGTAAAAACTGCATATCTCCAGATGTCTGCAGGGAGCTTGTTACCAAAATGATGCTTCCTGTCCTTGACTATGCAGATGTGGTCTATGGCACTTCCTCTTCCACTTTCCTTGCCAGACATGACAGACTGGACACCTTCTGCAATTCCTTCTCCCAGACCCACCATTGTTCCTTTTATTCCTCCCTATTTATCCTCCCTCTGCCATCATGTCTCCAGGATCACTGTATTGCTTTCATATCCAAATACTGGTTTGGTTCCTATCCATCTTACCTCTCCTCTCCCAACTCTGTCCTGCTGCCTGTTCCTTCCATTCGAGGGACCATCGCACCTTCACTACTCCTCACCCCTGCTCGTCTGCTGGGAATTCTGACTTCTCCTATCAACTTCCCTTATTCTGGAGCAATTCCCCTCCTCCCTCCACCTCTGCCCATTCCCTGGCTCCCTCGGGCATCAGTTGAAACTCCAAACCCACCCCACCTGCTCCTTCATCCTGACAGCTCCCTGGCCTGAGTCTCAACCATCTGTCGTATAGCAGCTGGCTGGTTCCTGCTATCTTCCTTCTAGTTTAATTTCCTCACTCTTCTGCTACTCCCTCCTTTTTGAGGTCACACAAAAACTCACCCACAGGTCACTCTCCTATTTTTCACTTTTGTCTTGCTCACCATACGTTGCTGGCACTCAATGTTTCGCACATAGACAGTTGGTTATTATTGAGTTTTGCCTGCACTTTACTCTCTGTACCTGCAGTTTTGTACATATCTAATGATGTACTGGCTTTATTATTAAATGTTGTTCCAACTGATTGTTACTATGCTTTTGTACTGATGTTCTGCCACTGTTCCCCTCCCCTGGTCACACCAGGAAATGAGCCTTGGCTCAGTGTGCCTCTCCCAGGTACCAATTTTCAAATAAAATAAATAAATACGTTTTTAGAGCTAGATCAAAGAGTGTGTCACTACTTCTAGTTATATATCTCTTATTGTGGCCAACTTATTAAAGAATTTTTCCTAACAGTTCTCGTCCCCTTATGGGACTGGAGGTGAGTTCAATGGTGAGAATATTTTGGCATGTTTGTGTGGCTGTGCTCTGGGAGGGGGGAGCAGCAGTGCACTGTTAACTTGCATTTGTTTGGCATTGATGTTTTCCATCATGCTGAAACTTTCCACATTGCTGACAAAGTGTCCTGACAACTATTTGTTTAAGAATATAAAAAAATAATTATAATAAAATTGAGGTTTTTGCCATGTTTTGAAGCTGGGGGAACTGGAGCTGACTTAAAAGTGACCTTTCAGGTGAAGCGCATTACATAATTCCTGGCACAGCAGTTTGAACACTCAAGTAACTGGCACATGTCCAGTCCAAAAATAAAAGGTGTAATATTGTTTTATACTCACTATTTAAAGCCATTACATCATTCTTAAAATTCAATACAAGTATTCCATATCAATAAAGTTAATTCAGATGCTTCAGTATTTTATTTTATAGACTGCTAAAAAGTGAATGCATCTAGAAATAGACTTACCTGTAGTCATACCTTCAAATTCTGGAACATAGAGATACTTAATGAAATGACTCAATTTGCTCCACCAGATTTACAGAGCTTACCAGCAACTCCCCAGTTCAATCAGTGACCTGTCCAAATAAAATATTGATTAAAAATAAGTGTAGAGGTCCGCCGCGGACGCAGCTGGGATTTCAGCTATGATGCCGGGCGACCCGGTTCGGGAACGGACCTGATCGCCAGAGGGTTGGTGGGGAGAAGGATGGAGCGCCCATGGACTGCTCTCCTTCTCCAGGGGAGGGTGGTTAGTGTTCGAGCACTAGCGACCCCGAGCAGAGGCTGGGGAGTCACACAGCTACAGACACTTAAAGATGCCTTGAGGCGGGGCAGACATCACTGTCATTGCACGTCCCGCCTCCCTCGAAAAAGCTGGAAAATGGACGGCTGTCGGGGCCGCCCCTATATGAAGCATGCCACGGCTTCACTAGCTCTCCAGGCCGCCCTCCAATCCAAAAATTAGTGCCTGCGGGGTGCCCCCGCCTCCCGTGAGCCCCACTCATGGGGTGTCGCTGGGTATCGGAGGGCTCGAGGTCGTTCTGGAGAGGTGGAAGCTGCACGGGCTGATAGTCCCGGGCGGCCGGCGGCTAGGTGAGGAGGAATAAAGTATAAATAATAAAAAAAAAAAAATAAGTGTAGGAAAGGGGTGTGTGAAACATAGAAACAGAAACATACAAACATAGAATTTGTCAGCAGAAAAAGACTGCTTGGCCCATCTTGTCTGCCCAAATGGTTCCTGCCTAGTCTATCTCTACAGATCCTAACTGGTCTCCAGTGACTCTCCCTCCTCCCTGCCTATTTATTAATATTCACATATTATTCACCAGAAAGGTGCAAGCACAAGGACGTGGTGCTTTTATGCCATAAAACATAAGAAAAAACACAGAAAGGTAGAACATTAACATACATTCTATATTATTATAAATATTATTTACATACTAACATATTGGAGGCCTAAAAAGCTCTTTAGGCTCCAATATGTTGGTATGTAAATAAATATTTTTTAATGACCAGTGCCCTTGGTATGTGTGGTTGTGTGTGCTCTGCCTTTCTGTGTTTTTTCTAATATTCACCTATATCTATCCCCACATGCTTGAAGGTCCTTTACTGTTTTTCCCTCCACAACTTATGCTGGCAGTCTGTTGCAAGGGTTCACCACCCTTTTAGTGAAATAGTACTTCATCTGAACCATCTTACACTAAATTGCATGCCCTCTGGTCCTGCTGCTCTTTTTCATTTGAAAGAGACTCCCCTCCTGTACTCTGTTCATCCCCATAAGGTACTCCCTCCTCATGCTAGAGAAACCTCTCCTTTCACATCCCAGCATCCCACTGGCCCTCCCACTGCTTTGCCACACTGCCCTGGCACATTAAGGTTATCAGATATGATAAACCAAAGGTCCCTTTCCTACTTACTGACTGTCAGTACCTCCCCATCATCCTATACACAGCTCCTTGGTTCCTATGCCCTAGGTGGATGATTTTTCACTTTTTGGCAATGAAACCCAACTGCCATGCTCTTGCCCATGCTTCAAGTTTCCCCAAGATCTCTACGCATTCTCTACACCCCATCCTGAGTGCCCACCCTATTACAAATTTTGTTGTTATCTGCAAAAAGGCTTCTAGTTCTTCAGCATTGTTACTTATGAAGTCATTGAAGAGGACCATTCCTAGAATTGATCCCTCTGGCACCCTGCTGCTCAGTCTTCCCTCATTAGAGTGAGTGTCATTTACCACCAACCTCTGTAACCTATCTATTAACAAGTTTCTTACCCAGTTCACCATTTTGGATCCCACCCCTAGGCTACTCAATTTCTTTATCAGTCTCCTATGTCGCCCAGTGTCGAAGGCCTTGCCAAAGTCCAGATAAGCCATGTCCATTGCCCTACCATGATCAATTATTTTGGTCACCAACTTGAAGAAATCAATCAGATTCATCTACTGTAGCATGCCCTCTGCCCTGTGAATCCATTATGCCTTTGGTCTTGTATCCCATTGGACTCAAGGTACTCTACCATTCTTTCCATGAACAGGGTTTCTATTATTTTCCCCATCACTGATGTGAGACTGACCAGTTGATAGTTGCTAGCCTCCTCCCTGCTGCTGCACTTTTGGGGAGAGACCACATATGCTGTCCTTCAGTCTTCTGGGACCACACCAGTTTCCAGTGAGCTGTTGAATAAGCCCATCAGTGGTGCAGCTAGCACCTCCCTGAGTTCCTTTGGTACTCTTGAGTGTATCCCATCCAGTCCCATAGCCTTGTCCACTTTTAGAGCTGCAAGTCTCTTTAAGACTTTTTCCTCTGAAAATGGACTTCTGTCCCCCTCTCCTTCCTGCTGCTCCCTGGTGGTCAGTCCCTCTCTCCATCCCTCCACTGTAAAGACTGAGCAGATGTACCTGTTCAGGATGTCTACTTCTCCTTGATCCTCTTCTCAGTTTCCTCCTGCTGTCTCACTATTCTTCCTCTTGCTTCCCTCTTCTCACTTATGTACCCGAAGAAATACTTATCCCCCTTAGCTACCCCTTTGGCTATCCATAACTCTGTCTACACCTTTGCACTCCTTATAGTCTTTCCTGCTTCCTTATGTTTTACTTGGTATAACAAGGGTAAATAAAATGAACAAGAGAGGTATACAGTACATGCTAATCCCAGAGGCCATATGGTGACCAAAGAAAAGTCTAATGACTGGGATTCCATAAGAGAAAGATGGGGGTTAAAAATAATGAGATAGGAAGAAAACTAAACAATCGAAGTTGGGAAGGCAAAAAACAAACCAAATAAGAGGGCAAAAGTGACTGTAAATAACATATGAAGAAATCAGCGCATTCCATTCATTTGATGAGTAGGAAAGGACAACATCAGGGATGTGGAGGAAAGATTGGGGCAGTCAGTTCTTGATGCAACCAAGTCTTGCACGAGAATAGTAATCAAAGAAACAGGTACAAGAAACCACAGGTAGAAAAGACCAATATGGTTATCTGGAAAGCTTAAGGGAGCAGTGAGAGCTAAAAAGAAGGCGATCATGAAGTGCAAGGAAAAACAAGGAGAGAAGGAGTGGGGAGAGCACCAAATAAGAACAACGGAATGAAGAGGGTAGTCAGGAAATCAAAGGCAGACACAGAGCTGCATATTGCAAAGGAAGTCAAGGGAAGGGAAAACGGTTTATTACAGATACTGTATTAGGGGAAAAAAGGAAGATGGGAAGATGATGTGTCAGGCTAACTGAGGAAGGCAGGGTAATTGAGAAGAACAGGCAGAAGGCAGTCATTCTTAATGACTACTTCTGCTTGGTATTCACAAAGGAGAACAGAGGGCCTCAGCCAGAGAGTGGCATTGAGCAGCCATTAATGGAATCTTTGAGATGAGACAGCAAGTATTTACCAGTGAAAGTGTTCAGATGGGGCCAGCAACCCTAAAGATAAGACACAGAAACAGATGGGATGCATCCAAGGGTGCTCAAGAAATTGGGAACAGAACTAATTGAACCCCTGGTAGGGATATTCAGTAGCTCAGTTCAGACAGTGGTAGTTCCAAAAGACTACAGGGTAGTGGGCATAGTCCCACTCCATAAGTGGGGGGGGGGGACAAGGAGCAACCAGGTAACTACAGATCTGTCAATCTTACCTCTATTATGGGTAAACTGATGGTGACACTAGTCATAGAGGACCTTGTGGACTACCTGGAGAGTAATGGACTCCAGGAGAGTAAATGGAACAGGCCCATAGCAGGGAGGTCTTCTCAGGTGACCCTGATAGTATTCTTTGATTGGGTAATGAGGGTAATTGATAAGGGCTATACTGTGGATTTACTCTATTTTGATTTCAGTAAGCCTTTCGACTTGATGCATCACAGAAGGTTGCTGAAGAAGCTAGAGGATCTAGGTGCAGTAAAGGAGACAGATGGGTTAAAAACTGTTTGGAAGAGGAACAGCAGGGAGTTGTGTATTTATTTATCAGCTTTTAGCCATTACATAAAGAGCATATAAATGTGTATAAAAAACTGAGCAAGTTTTACATTTCATTTTTTTAGGTACAGTTACAGCTCTTAAAAATGTTGCAGTTTTCATCATGAGGTCACAGTCAGGATGAAATAGTAGCATTTTTAATTGTTTGGAGACTCAAAAGATTTACTCAGATAACTTCCTATTTCTTCTTCGGTTTCTGATACCTTGTGCAGAAACAAATAAAGTGAATACTGACCAGGGGCTTGTGGTTAATGGAGTGAAACCAGAAGAGATGGATGTCACCAGTGGAGTGCCAGAAGGACCTGTCCTGGGTCCAATCCTTTTCAGTTTGTTCATCAGTGACATTTAAGAGGGAATCAAGGACAAGATGTAGCTTCTCGTAGATGACATTAATGTAAGCCCACCAACCCAGGTTGGGTTTATCTTTAAGGGCTGCACCTGCTGAGTCCTCCTTCTGCATCCAGTCCCTCCAAACTGCTGAATTAGGACTGGAGAGCTTAATCAGTGGGTGGGATTCGAGCCTGCATGACACTTAATTTTCGTGGCTGCGGCCATCATCAAGCTTCTGCTCTTTGGCCCTAGACAAAGGGTGCCAAGGTCCAGGGCATTGTTTTTCACCTCCGGGTGCATTGTGGGGGCATTTTAGTGGTCCATGGAAGAAGAAAAAGCAGGCCACCAAGTTGTGAACAATAATGGCTGCTACCAAGTTGTGAACAATAATGGCTGTGCTGCTCTGTCTGTTCATGCATGGCTGCCAAGATTCCTAAAGGAGCCGCATCTCCATTATCAGCAAGGGGAAAAAAAGAGTGTGGCTGGGTGCCTCTTGCAATGGGAGCACCATTGGGGAAATGGGGGCTCCCACGGAAAAATAAAGAGGTCCCTGGCCCTATTAGGACAAGTGGGGCTAGGACATATACGTTTTAACCCCTGAAAGGGTTCCAAATTAAAATTGTGGGGCTGGTATAATTTGGGCAGCAATGTAAACAAATATGGTAGCCCCCATAGGACTCCAGAAACAGAGGGGCTGCTGGGAAAAGTTGAGAGGGCACAGAAAAAGCACAGTAGTGCAGTCAGCCAATCAGAGGAGGACTTTGTGTAAATTATAAAAGGGACTGGCAGCCTGCCAAAAGAGGAGATTCAGCCAAGATTCTGGAGGATCCAGAGAGAGAGAGAGAGAGAGAGAGCAGGAGAGCCTGTGTGGGCTGTTTGCCTGCTTTACCAGCTTAATGGCCTTCCTGGCCTCAGTTCTAACAGTAGGCAGAGCACCTGAGAAAAGCTGCTGCCACAGGGGAAAGTAGTGAGTTGCTGAGCCAGTTTCCTGATGCCAGATTTGAACCTGCAACCATGAGTGTTGGCCTGTTGCTAGTCACCTGCAGAGAGAAAGAGATCTGCAGCAGAGAAAAAGAGTTTGTAGCTGAGTGAAGAGAGTGTGCAACTGGTGTTTTCCCCATGGAGGGGCAAGAGTTTAAGAGCTACCTGCTGCAAAAGTGTGCTTTGAAAGGTTGTACAAGCAGGGACACATAGCCTGCCCTATCCCTACTGCATCAGAGAGAAAGACCATCAGTGAGGAAGATGACGAGAGACCAGTCCGGTGAAAACCACAGACAAAGGCCTTGGAGGCAAAGATAGGAAAGCCTGGACAGGTGAAGTACAGTGTTCCTCAAACCTTCAGCCAGCTGCCGATACTGTTTCGCATAATTTGTCTGCTGAACTCCCTCAATCATCAGACTGTAAGAACTTCCTGGCTGAAGCTCTGAGGAGTCTTCTACTAGTTAGTAAATGAGGTTAAGTCCTGGGCAAGACTTTGCCAAGTTTAAAACTGTGCCCAGGCAGTAAAGTTAAATTGTGCATCTATTTAAAAGTTATTGGGCCCCAAAAAAGTATTCTTTTCCCAATTACAAGACTGTATATCTCCACCTCATATCTGCCTTTTGGAGCAACTTCGGTGAGGTAACCACTGTACCCTACTGACTGCTTCTAATGGCCATTTTGAGGGAAAGGCAGGTGCACCCACAGGGGGAGGTGTGGAAGACAATATGGGGCATAGTTGTTGTTGCTATTTATTATTGTTGTACTAATTTCTTCCCTGTTTACCCCCTTCCTATAATAAAACAAAAAGTTGGTTTATGGTACAATTTAGTATTGCTGTTTTTTGGAAAGTGTATGCATTTACTCTGTGGGGAAGGAACAGTGGGGGCAGTTACTGTATTTTCCTGGGGGGTGGTAACCTGGAATTTATCCCACAGGTATCCTATATCACTGCTCCATGTGGAGGCACCTCACCATTCTACTCCTGTATATCATTGTCCCCTTGTGAACCCAGGCCAGACCTCTCAGAGGAGGATTCAGTGTGGACCCGAGGAACCGGAACAGCTCAGGTGAGTCAAGGGGGGATGCTACAAGTGGAGGCACCACTGGGATTCTCCTACACCCCACATATGTACCCAAAAAGCTGACTCCCAAAAAAAACAGAAAGATTGTCCCAGGAAATTGCCCCAGAGAATTTGGAAATGGCAAAATGGCACTCTGGGACTTAGAAGACTAGTGCTGAGGGGAGAAACTGGGCTGTAAAAAAGGCCCTCTTGATGACTGGTATTTCAGAAGATTTTGACAGATCTAGAATTGTTGATGAACTGTTGGCATTGGACTGTTTTGACAACTTAAAGGTACAAGGACTAAGGTACAACTGTACTAGTAACAGTGTTCGTGTGTTGATCAACAGTGATACTAAAATTAATGTTGCTAAGCTGCCTACCACTCTCCCCCCTGTGAAGGAGTGGATCTGCCTGGACCTTAGTGACTCATAACAGTGGCAGAGAAATGCCTTAGGGTCCTTCAGATGAAGATGATTTTAAAGTGAAATTTGAATTGTGGTTGAAATCATAGGGGAAGACTCCCCAAGATGTGCAAGAACTGTATAAAGCTGACAGTGTCACCCACCAGATCAACCCCTGGTGTAGTTAGCTGCTTGAGCACCAGTGAGAGGATCAGGGTCCTACCTGAGGCTATGACCTTTCTCCAGGAGAAAACCAGCATTGACGGGGGAAGATGATTTTGAAATTTGGATGAGTCAAGCTACTCCTATGGTGTTAGATCCCCAGTGTACCAAAGCTGAGAAAAGATGTCAGCTGTGGGAGAGTTTGAGAGGACCTGTGATTGATGTCATTGGAGCATTGCAAGCTACCTGACTGGATGCTACTTCCCAGATGTACCTTAACACTCCAGAAGGTATGTTCAGGAGTACCAACAGTGGCACACAAGTTCTGAGAAAGTTGCAAGGGACAGTACAATGAGAAGGTGAAAAGCTGTCTAAATATTTGATCTGTCTTGAGAAATTGGTACAGAGAGCCTACCATAAGGGAGTAGTGACTATCCAAGATATGAATAGACTGCATTTGAAACAAGTCTTAGAGGGAGCTGGACACTCAGAAATGCTTTTGATGAAGTTGTGATTGGAGGAGCAGTTGAATAATCCCCCTTCCTCTGGTGAATTGATGCATGAGGTCCAAGAGAAAGAGGATAGAGCTGCACATCCAGGCCCAATGACAGCACCTCTGAGAAAACTAGAGACTCCTGTAAGTTAAGACTCACCTGGGTGAGACAACAGTGAAACTGAGAATTTGATGAGACAAATAAAAGAACTGACCAAATAGGCAGCCAAAATATGGACTACTAGTGAACAAAATCAGCGAGAGACAACCCCCTCCTCAGGGGGTTGGAGATACTACACTGGCCGGAAGACCATCCTGCCAGAACCTGAGAAAGTAAATACTGCCAGTAGTGATGGATTTTTCTACTACTTGTGCGGTGAAGATGGGCACCGAAAGAAGTATTACAAAAGGCCTGAAAATTTTGATCTGGTAGTACAGAAGTTATTGAAAAAGAAGCATATGTCAGAGAAATGCCAGTGGGACCCAGTGAAGGAGTGAACTGGGGTCCTTGACTAATCCTGCTCTATGACATAGATGCCACCTGTTAATGTTACTTGCTCCAAGATCCCCTTAGGATTAATATAATCATCTGCTAGAGTCCCAGCCGAGACTGAAAGGGTGGATTGTACTGTGCTACTTGATAGTGATGCCCAAGTAACTGTGGTGTTTGAAGACTGGCACCAGAAGCATTTGCTTCATGTGTCCCTATAGTCACTGGAAGAATTAGCTGTCTGGGGAGTGAGTAATCAGCCTTACCCATAGCGGCTGTACATTGTCATACAAATAGAATTCCCTCAAGGGTGGATGATGTCCAGGCCCCTATAGAAGCACTTGCCTTGGTACGCCCAAATACAGTGATGGAAGGAAAGACCCCAGTATGGACTGTGACCAAAGCCAACATGTTTCAGAAATTGGCTCAGCTATGCTAAGAGATGAAGGGTCCCCTTTCCATATACAGCCTACAGATACACTCCTGGATCCAACATGTATATATGAAGGAACCCACTTCTGGTAAGCCAGATACTGAAGATAAGTGAGTAGGTGTGATTTGCAGATGAGGTGTCCGCCCTTTAGTTTTACCGCCAGGTGCTGACTGCCTAGTGATGGGGAGATAAAGTTTGAGTCACCTGCCAGAAGCCATGCTAATATTGTGGAAACATCCACAGATGGAAAGTGACCAAATAGCCTGCTAGTACAGAGAGGGGTGGTGCCACCCCCTGGTATTCCCGTTGGAATGAACAAGATTAATGCCTTGTTGAGAAAAGAAACTGACAAAGAGGTGACTATTGGGAAAGGATGGACCTTAACACATGTCTACTGAGCAGAGATGGTACGACTTGTAGTTCTGAATCAAGCTACAGGTAAAAAGCTTTATCCTAACTTGCTCAACTTTGGAGATTCTCCAATACCTGAATCTTACAAGTGGAAATTGAGACCGAAGCTAGCCGAGAGGACTCATGTTTTTTCCACCTGTGAGCTTGATGTTGGATGTGCCCTAGGTGAAGAACATCACATACGTCTTAGTGAAAACCAATCCTTTCAAGAAAGATCCAGATGACTAGCTCCAGTAGCTGTGGAAGATGTTCACAAACTCTTAAAGAGTCACTACCTGCTGGTATTATATCCGAATCCAGAAGCCTTTATGCATCCTCTATTGTGGTAGCCATTAAAAAGAATGGGGATGTCTGCTTATGCATTGACTACTGGAGTTTAAACAAATGCACTATTACAGATAAGTATACTGTCCTGCATGTAGGGGCTGCTCTGACCTGCCTTACTGGCAGCAAATGGTTTTCTGTCCTGGCTCTGTGAAGCGGGTATTTCCAGATTCCCATGGCCAAAGAGGACAAGGAAAAAATAACTTTCATTTGCCCCATGGGATTTTATTAATTTGAATGGATGCCGCAAGGTATTTCGGGGGCAGAAGCCACTTTCCAGCGGTTGATGGGAAAAGCCATGGGAGACATGAATCTGCTGCAAGTATTAGTCTATTTGGACAACCTTATTGTTTTTGGATGCACATTAGAGGAACATGAGGAACTCCTGATGGAAGTTTTGGACAGACTCAAAGAATTTGGACTGAAAGTGCTAATCAACAAATGTCAATTCTGTCAACCTTCTGTAAAATACATTGGGCACATTGTTTTAGCCGAAGGAGTCCAAACTGACCCTGACAAGGTCAAGGCCTGCACTACCTGGCCTAGGCCCCATAGTCTGAAAATGTTGCAGTCCTTTCTTGGCTTTTGTGTTTATTATTGTAGATTTGTTCAGGATTTCTCCAAGGGGGTCATACCGCCTACAAATCTCTTGCAGGAGTACCCCCCTACCAATTACATGAAGTAGAAGGGGAAGTAAGTGCCCCCAAAAAACTTACTACAAGATTAATGAACCATTTAGAGCTAGATGGAATCAGGACTGTGAAAGTGCATTCAGAGAAATAATTAAAGAGACTTACTAAAGCTCCTGTCTTGGCCTTTGCTGATCCCACCAAGCACTATTTCTTACACATGGACACCAGCATAGATGGGTTGGGAGTGGTACTGTATCATGTGCACCCAGAGGGACTGAAGCCCATTCTTCTGCCAGTCAGAGCCTCAGCCCAAGTGAAAAGAACTACCCAGCACACAAGCTAGTTTTTAGCTTTAAAATGGGCCATCACAGATCAGTTTCATGATTACCTCTATGTAGGCAAGTTTACGGTAAGAACTGACAACAATCCTCTTACCTATGTCAACACCACTGCTAAGTTGGATGCAGATGGTCACCGTTGGCTGTATGCCCTTTCTACATACAACTTCACCCTCGAATATCAGACATGCATGAACGATACAGATGCTGATACTCTGTCTCGCAGACCTTACCCTTCAGATGGGAGCTGGTGGACTAGTATGACCCTGGGACTGTAAAAGCTTTATGTACAAAATTTGTGGATACAGATAATGAGATGTCTGACTGTCACCCCAAGGCTATTGATGTGATGGGAGCCAAACCAGATGCTATACCTGAAACCTATTACAACTTGGATAGTTTGGACATTAGCCATTTGCCCTGGCCAAAGTGGAGAGAACAAAGATGGTCACAGCAACAAGATTATGGACTAAAAGGAGTAATTTCAGCTTTGGAAAAAGTAGAGGGCCCAGACAAAGTGCCGAATGATCATCCAGATGTTTCAATTTTGTTGAGAGAGTGGAGCAAGTTGTCCTTGAAAGACAAACTGATTTTCTGAACTGTGCAAGACCCCAAAACAGTGGTCACCAGTAACCAGTTGGTACTGCCATGAAAATACTGCAAAGTTGTCCTCAGAGCATTGCAACATGACATGGGGCACCCCAGGTTTGAGCGTACCTTGAACCTTGTGTGCAGCTGATTTTATTAACCTAGAATGGTATCTGATGTGGAGAAGCACTGCAAGAACTATGCCAGGTGTGCTCAGAGAAAGACCTTGCCCAGAAAAGTGGCACTGCTTGTAAACATTAACACCACTGACCTGTTAGAACTGGTGTGTATGGACTCTTTATCACTGGAACCAGACAGTAAAGGTTATAGTCATAGTTTAGTCATCACTGACCACTGTACAAGGCATGCCCAAGCCTACCCAACTAGAAATCAGACAGCCCGGATGAATGCATTATGGCATACCTTAGTATATTCACTCAAATCAAGAGCCTGACTTTCAGAGCCACCCAGTGAAATGATTTTTTGCTGCCTATGGCATTCAGTAGTCCTGCACCACTCCCTACCATCCTTAAGGGGACTGCCAACCAGAAAGGTTTAGGCATGTTAGGTACGCTGTACCCGGAACAGAAAAGAAATTGAAGCCAGCACATCCCCAAGCTGGTGCATGCCTACAGTTGTACTCGAAACAGTGTTACAGATGCTTCACCTTACCTGGTAATGTTTGGTCAAGAAACCCATTTGCCAATTGACTTAGCTTTCAGAGTGTTTGTTGATGGAATCTCCAAACAGTCCTACCTTGAATACACGAAATGCCTAAAAGAGCAACTAAATGAGGCCTATCAGATGGCTGCCGAAGTGGCTGGTAAAGCCAGTGCTGCAAATAAACTCAGATATGACCAGAAAGTGTGAAACAAAGTGTTACAAGTTGGAGATAGAGTTCTCTTCAGGAATCTTGGCCTCTGTGGAAAGCACAAGATAGCTGACTGTTTGTTCTTTGAAACATATGTTGTCCTTGAAAAGCTACCTGATTTACCTGTGTACCAGATTTGTCAAGAAATTGGGGAAGGAATTGTCAGAGCTATTCACCAAAACCACCTTTTGCCAATTGGCCAACTCATGCCCATTACAGAGACTGTAACACAGCATGGGCCGAGACCTGCCAGAACTCAAAATCGGAACCAAGCCCGAAAAAAGATGTCAGTAACCATTCCTGATTCAGTATTGAGCAATGAACCAGATATACAGCCTGAACCAACAGACAGTGCAAGTATTGAGGAGGAAAGGGAAATGTATTAGTATCAATCTCCTGCAGAAGTACCCAACAAAATGGTGATTCCTATGGACTGGCTACAAGCCGATAGTTAAGAGACAGACTTCTTGTACGGTGTAGACCCTAATGCTGAACCATTAGAGACAAGGGGCACCCCACTTGGAGATCAAGAGGCACCCTTTGTGGACATGGATGTAGAGACCTTGGTGGAGGACTTTTCAACAAAGACTGATTGGACAGCTGCTATTCCAGACCCGGCACCTGTGCGGAACACAGTGCCCAGAGTAGGCAGTGCATACCCTATTCCTATGGAAGAAGCAATAGTCTATTGCAAGTCTAGTACAGTGGTTAAGCCACCTCTAAAATTAACTTACGACCACCCTCTTTTTGTGCCCCGGACTAGTCTTCCTAGAGGGCTTAAAGATACCCATGTGGAGTGGGACATGGTAGCTCACTCCTAGCTATGCAGTGCATTTGAGATTTGGGCCCTATGTCCCTTATAAACAATATGAATATACGTATTGGTGGGAACCCCATATCTGCCTCCTTTTGCCCCTCCCCCTGGCTGGGGCAACTCTTCGAGATTTGACTGCCGAAGGCATCATACTAAACCATGCTAGGCTTATATCGAGGTATGTGTTAATGCCCAAAGACTCCTTTAAAATAATTCAGGTGCATGTGAGTGTGTCTCGTTTCCTAGGCTCGCCCCAATGGAATTTCCAGGCAGGGTCTTGGTTTCAGGATTTAATTGCTATAGTCACTCATTCTAAACCTATATCTGTGCTTTATAAGGAATTGCTTTCTCGATCTTGTAAGGCTGTTTCCCCTCATTCATTTTACTGGCAGCATACTTTAGCTATAGACCAGTCCCCTACTTTTTGGCATACTGTTTGGGATAATATATACCGCTTTGTGAAACAAGATAGGCTCTGTTTAATGCAATTTAATATACTACATAATTTTTATCTTACACCAACTCGATTACACAAAATGCACAAGAATTTAACTGCTAACTGTGACTCATGCGGTGACAAAGATGGATCACTATACCATAAGCTTTGGATCTGTCCTAATGTCAAAGGCCTATGGACTATGGTGCAAGACAAACATCATTCGGTTTTTAATTATTCATCTTTTTTCACGACAGATGTTTGTTTGCTAGGAAACTATTCAGTGATACCTTCTTTGATGCAAAAACACCATATGGCAATGGTGGCCTTAGTTACCAAACTTATTATTATACGCCATTGGAAAAACAATTGGCATCCTTCCTTTACCAAATGATATCAGGAATTTCTATCGGTCCTAGCAGCAGAACGAGCAGTAGCTTTATTTATTTATTTTTATTTATTTATTAAACATATCAGACATACCTTTGAGTCAGAGACTCATTTACAAAGGTTCCACTTCAGAAAAGGCACAATCAAACAAGATAATACAAGGAATATTATACCGAGAAGGTACAGTGTGGCAAGAAGACATTACAGCAGTGTAAAATCATGAATAATTAGGTTACATGATAATACATAAAATGATATACAGAGAAGGTACAATGAGGCACAAAAACATAACAGTAGTGCAAGAATCATGAATAACTAGGTAGGGTACACAGGCTTTAAAGATGGGTAAAATACTAAGCTAAACTGGCAGGGCCAGCAGTAGACAGCAGGATAAAATCCATTGTCAGGAGTGGAGGGAGTTTGAAGGGGGGAAGGTAGGGATGGGGCAGGGCAAGGGCAGCAGAGTTAAAAGAAGCCACAGATGCTAGAGGGTAGGAGGTGTTCCCTGAGGAAGGATATGTAGCGGCCAAGCTTAGATTCTGCCACTAAGGTACTGGGGAGGGCATTTGACCAGAGGGGAGATCTCTAGGTGAAGGTTCTTTGGAAAAGTGAAGTGAGACACTGGGGAATAAGGAAGTAAGATTTAGAAGAGCTGCAGGTGTTTTTTTGGATAGTGAAAGGTTAAGGCAGGGTGGCTAGACCTGAGGGTGACAGCCCTAAGGAGATCTTTTTGGCAAGGAGGCAAGTTTGATACTTAAGCCTGTCATCAAAGTTAAGCCACCTGGAAAGAGTGTAGAGGGAGTAGGTGTGTGTGGAACAGTCACAGCCCAGTAATAAGTGACAGGCTTTGTTCAGGGCAACTCTTATTCATGCTAAGGAGGCATGTTCCGCTGTGCCATAGAGCAGAATACCATAATCAATGAGGGAGAGAACAGAGGAGGAGATAGCTGTGGCAGTGGTGGCACTGTGGCAGTCACAGAAACATGGTACACAGAAAACCATGACTGGGATGCCAACATACCAGGATACACAATCTACAGGAGGGACAGGGAGGGTAAAACAGGAGGAGGAGTAGCTCTCTATGTAAAGGAAGGGATGGATGAGTCAGTACTTTGGCTTCTCAGAAGGAACTAGAAGGGGGACAGGATCAGATCTACAGTACAGTAGCTTCTTGTTTTACATTGTTTTTCAAGGATTCTACATGGTAAAATGATGTTTCTTTTCTTTCTTACTACTAAGGGGCTAGCAGGGTATTGTCTGGGGCTGTTGGAATTTTGAAACCTGTTTTGGTAGCTATAAGTGGGCTCATTTGTTTGGTTCACTGTGTGGCAGGCTGCATTTGTAGAGGCCTATTTCTTCTGTTTTAAAACATAATTGGTGTAATTTAACTGGGTCTGTTTCTTTGAATTGGAGACCTATATCTTCTAATTCCAAGCCTATTTTGATGTGTTGTTGGTGAAGCTGTTTGAATTGGAGTCCTGTTTCTTTGGGTAGCAAACCGATTTTGGGGGCTTTGAGTAGAATTGTGATTCATTGTTGCTGGCTTCACTAGCTGCAAAGTTGAGTGCACAGTGGGGGAAGGGTGCTAATGGTGTGGCCAGGTCTCACTCAGTAGGGAGGCAGAGCTGAATCAGGTGTAGAGTCAGTGCTTTGGCTTCTCAGAAGGAACTAGAAGGGGGACAGGATCAGATCTACAGTACAGTACAGTAGCTTCTTGTTTTACATTGTTTTTCATGGATTCTACTTGGCAGAATGTTGTTTCTTTTCTTTCTTACTACTAAGGGGCTAGCAGTGTATTGTTTGGGGCTGTTGGAATTTTGAAACCTGTTTTGGTAGCTATAAGTGGGCTCATTTGTTTGGTTCACTGTGTGGCAGGCTGCATTTGTAGAGGCCTATTTCTTCTGTTTTAAAACATAATTGGTGTAATTTAACTGGGTCTGTTTCTTTGAATTGGAGGCCTATATCTTCTAATTCCAAGCCTATTTTGATGTGTTGCTGGTGAAGCTGTTTGAATTGGAGTCCTGTTTCTTTGGGTAGCAAACCTATTTTGGGGCTTTGAGTAGAATTGTGATTCATTGTTGCTGGCTTCACTAGCTGCAAAGTTGAGTGCACAGTGGGGGAAGGGTGCTAATGGTCTAGCCAGGTCTCACTCAGTAGGGAGGTAGAGCTGATTCAGGTGTGGAGTCAGTGCTTTGGCTTCTCAGAAGGAACTAGAAGTGGGACAGGACTAGATCTACAGTACAGTAGCTTCTTGTTTTACATTGTTTTTCATGGATTCTACTTGGTAGAATGTTGTTTCTTTTCTTTCTTACTACTAAGGGGCTAGCAGGGTATTGTTTGGGGCTGTTGGAATTTTGAAATCTGTTTTGGTAGCTATAAGTGGGCTCATTTGTTTGGTTCACTGTGTGGCAGGCTGCATTTGTAGAGGCCTATTTCTTCTGTTTTAAAACATAATTGGTGTAATTTAACTGGGTCTGTTTCTTTGAATTGGAGACCTATATCTTCTAATTCCAAGCCTATTTTGATGTGTTGTTGGTGAAGCTGTTTGAATTGGAGTCCTGTTTCTTTGGGTAGCAAACCTATTTTGGGGCTTTGAGTAGAATTGTGATTCATTGTTGCTGGCTTCACTAGCTGCAAAGTTGAGTGCACAGTGGGGGAAGGGTGCTAATGGTCTAGCCAGGTCTCACTCAGTAGGGAGGCAGAGCTGATTCAGGTGTGGAGTCAGTGCTTTGGCTTCTCAGAAGGAACTAGAAGTGGGACAGGATCAGATCTACAGTACAGTAGCTTCTTGTTTTACATTGTTTTTTGTGGATTCTACTTGGTAGAATGTTGTTTCTTTTCTTTCTTACTACTAAGGGGCTAGCAGTGTATTGTTTGGGGCTGTTGGAATTTTGAAATCTGTTTTGGTAGCTATAAGTGGGCTCATTTGTTTGGTTCACTGTGTGGCAGGCTGCATTTGTAGAGGCCTATTTCTTCTGTTTTAAAACATAATTGGTGTAATTTAACTGGGTCTGTTTCTTTGAATTGGAGACCTATATCTTCTAATTCCAAGCCTATTTTGATGTGTTGTTGGTGAAGCTGTTTGAATTGGAGTCCTGTTTCTTTGGGTAGCAAACCTATTTTGGGGCTTTGAGTAGAATTGTGATTCATTGTTGCTGGCTTCACTAGCTGCAAAGTTTGAGTGCACAGTGGGGGAAGGGTGCTAATGGTCTGGCCAGGTCTCACTCAGTAGGGAGGCAGAGTTGAATCAGGTGTGGAGTCAGTGCTTTGGCTTCTCAGAAGGAACTAGAAGGGGGACAGTATCAGATATACAGTACAATAGCTTCTTGTTTTACATTGTTTTTCATGGATTCTACTTGGTAGAATGTTATTTCTTTTCTTTCTTACTACTAAGGGGCTAGCAGTGTATTGTTTGGGGCTGTTGGAATTTTGAAACCTATTTTGGTAGTTATAAGTGGGCTCATTTGTTTGGTTCACTGTGTGGCAGGCTGTATTTATAGTGGCCTATTTCTTCTGTTTTAAAACATAATTGGTGTAATTTAACTGGGTCTGTTTCTTTGAATTGGAGACCTATATCTTCTAATTCCAAGCCTATTTTGGTGTGTTGTTGGTGAAGCTGTTTGAATTGGAGTCCTGTTTCTTTGGGTAGCAAACCTATTTTGGGGGCTTTGAGTAGAATTGTGATTCATTGTTGCTGGTTTCACTAGCTGCAAAGTTGAGTGCACAGTGGGGGAAGGGTGCTAATGGTGTGGCCAGTTCACACTCAGTAGGGAGGCAGAGCTGAATCAGGTGTAGAGTCAGTGCTTTGGCTTCTCAGAAGGAACTAGAAGGGGGACAGGATCAGATCTACAGTACAGTAGCTTCTTGTTTTACATTGTTTTTCGTGGATTCTACTTGGTAGAATGTTGTTTCTTTTCCTTCTTACTACTAAGGGGCTAGCAGGGTATTGTTTGGGGCTGTTGGAATTTTGAAACCTGTTTTGGTAGCTATAAGTGGGCTCATTTGTTTGGTTCACTGTGTGGCAGGCTGCATTTGTAGAGGCCTATTTCTTCTGTTTTAAAACATAATTGATGTAATTTAACTGGGTCTGTTTCTTTGAATTGGAGGCCTATATCTTCTAATTCCAAGCCTATTTTGATGTGTTGTTGGTGAAGCTGTTTGAATTGGAGTCCTGTTTCTTTGGGTAGCAAACCTATTTTCGGGGCTTTGAGTAGAATTGTGATTCATTGTTGCTGGCTTCACTAGCTGCAAAGTTTGAGTGCACAGTGGGGGAAGGGTGCTAATGGTCTGGCCAGGTCTCACTCAGTAGGGAGGCAGAGCTGATTCAGGTGTGGAGTCAGTGCTTTGGCTTCTTAGAAGGAACTAAAAGGTGGACAGGATCAGATCTACAGTACAGTAGCTTATTGTTTTACATTGTTTTTCATGGATTCTACTTGGTAGAATGTTATTTCTTTTCTTTCTTACTACTAAGGGGCTAGCAGGGTATTGTTTGGGGCTGTTGGAATTTTGAAACCTGTTTTGGTAGCTATAAGTGGGCTCATTTGTTTGGTTCACTGTGTGGTAGGCTGCATTTGTAGAGACCTATTTCTTCTGTTTTAAAACATAATTGGTGTAATTTAACTGGGTCTGTTTCTTTGAATTGGAGACCTATATCTTCTAATTCTAAGCCTATTTTAATGTGTTGTTGGTGAAGCTGTTTGAATTGGAGTCCTGTTTCTTTGGGTAGCAAACCTATTTTGGGGGCTTTGAGTAGAATTGTGATTCATAGTTGCTGGCTTCACTAGCTGCAAAGTTGAGTGCACAGTGGGTTAAGGGTGCTATTGGTCTGACCAACGGCCTCAGCTACCTGATTGTTTCTGGAAGACTTGGGCTGGCCCCACTTCCAAACCCCTCACCCCACCCACCCTGGTCCATTATTTTCTTTATACTAGGGTTCTGACATCACTTCCTCAAACAGACAAAGGATATGCACCTGTCATAGCTGAAGCAGACATCCAGGAAAGGAACAGCAGCAAGTGAAAAGGTGACTGCTCTCTCTGTGGAAGGGAAGTAAATGCACATATAGGAGCTTTCATTATTACTTCTTTGCATTGATATTGCTTTGGGAAAAGGAGGAGTAGGAGTTTGAAGAACATTGTGCAATGGCTACTTAGTCTCTTTCTGAGTGTGGATAGGAAGGATAGGAATATAAAAAGCAGTTGCTCAATATATCTAAACGTGTGCAACAAAGGAGGTAAGGGAAACAAAATGTTTTACACTGATAGAGGGGGAGAGGGGAGACTTGGGGCAGTGTTTGGTATCCTGCATCTGGAAGGTTGGGGGGTCTCTGGTGGGCAACGACAGCAATGGGTAGGGTGGTAGGCTGCAACAACTGTGGTGTACCAATCTTTCTAAACATTGCCTGCAGTGTGGGAGGATGTTTAGTGTGCAACCACATAGAAAAACTTAGAAAGGAGATTGAGGGTCTTCAGGAGGAACTAAGACAGGCAAGGCAGATTGGGGGTGGGTTTAGCCCAATACTGGAGGGAGGAAGAAGGGGAGATGAGGGAGGGGGATTTAAGCCAACAGTGGTGAGGAGAGGGTCAGAAGAAGGGAAGCAGAGACAAAGGGGCCCAGGAAGAATGATTGCCGGGGAAACCAGATCAGGAGACAAAAGACAAATGGAAGGAGGAGATAGGGACTTGTGAAGGGGAGGTGAAGAAGTGGCAAAAGTCATGGAATGGAAAGGAGAGAACAGGTTACTATGAAGAGAGAGGGAGCAGGCATTTGTGAAGGGCCTTCAGCAAATAGTTGTGCACTGCTAGAGAGGAAGAAAGTGGAGGAGGGAAATGATGAAATTAGAGGAGTAATTGATAAATGCCTGGACCAAACTGGAGTGGGGGGAAGTTCTGCTGGGAGAATTGCAACAGGGGTAAAAGGGGGAAATAATGTGCAGGAGGAAGAAGAGTAGCTGGAAATGAGAGAGGGAGATGAATGGAAGCAAGCAAGGAGTAAGAGGGGTGGAATCTTAGTGCTGGGGGCTCAATACTAAGAGGAGTTAGGTGTAGTAGCAAGGGGGAGAGGCATAGTTGCATTTGGGTGGAGGCCATGCCAGGAATGACAGTGGAAAGGGTGGGACAGTCTGTTCTGAAATATGCTAGAAGGGTAGGGACAAGACTCATTTAATTATACATCTTGGGACAAATGACCTGGCTGACAAGACAGTAGATATAGTCCAGAGGAGGTCTGAGGAACTAGCACAATTATGTGAGGGGCAGGAAGATCAGTAACTTTTCTGAGATACTTCCGTGCCAAAGGCAAACACAACAAGAAAGCTGAGAATAGAGGAATTTAACAGATGGCTAAGAACCTGGTGTTGTGCTAAAGGGCATGGGCTGTTGGGGTGGGGAGGGACCTGGGAGGACAGTAGTCTCTATGCCAAGGACAGACTACACTTGAGTGAGAAGGGAAAGAAACTGTTGAAACAGAGGATGGAAGAGTATATAGAGGAAGCTGGGAACTTAAACTAGGAGTCGGGGGTGGCAGTTGGGGAAGAGATATGCAGAGACCACAGGTTGGGAAATCATATGAGCTTACCCCCCATAACAGTGACAAAGGACAAATGGCAAGTACTACTGGTGATGCTAGGAAAGGAGGGCAGGATGGGAGGGGTGAAAGGGTGGAAGGTGGTTACCCTTAATGCTAGGAGCCTTGGGAGGAAAACTTCAGAGTTACAGGTTCTCATGGCAGAGGGAGAGGTGGACATTGCAGCCATCACGGAAACATGGGCCACCCAGTATAATGACTGGGACCTGTCTGTACCAGGGTACAGGTCATTTCGTAGGGACAAGGTGATTGGGAAAGGAGGGGGGGTTGCACTATATGTGAAGGAATGACTGAAGTGTGTAAGGGAGGAAGGGGAGGAGGGTAGTATGGAGTCACTTTGGGTGCATATCCAGGATTCCAAGAATAGGATTCTTAGAATGGGAGTGGTGTACAGGCCACAATCTCAGACGGAGGAGTTAGACAGGGATCTAGTGGGGCAGATCAGGAGGACCTGTGAGAAGGGTAGTGTGGTGATTGTGGGGGACTTCAACATGCCAGGAGTGGACTGGAGCACCCCAACAACCAGGAACAGAAGGGAGCAGGTACTGCTGGATGCCTTCCAGGAAAGCTTCCTGCTGCAAATGGTCAGTGAACCAACCAGGTTAGGGAATACTCTTGACCTGTGCTGGCAAATGGGACTTTGTGAGAGAACTTACAGTGGAGGAACCACTGTCGGAGTGACCACCACTCAGTATGGCTCACATTGGATATGGGCAAGGAAGGAGGGAATCTGGCACAAGAGTGCTGGACTTCAGGAGGGCCGACTTTGGGAGGATGGGGGAAGTGGTAAAAGGGTACCTGGCCAGAATTCAATCTAGTATGGATACTAACCAGAGGTGGGAGCTCATAAAGCTGGGGATAGTGGAGGCAACCAAAACCTGCTGCAAAGCCCAGAACAAGAAGACTAGGGCTAAGAAACCGAGCTGGTTGAGCAAGGAGGTCATGAAAAAGGTAAGGAGGAAAAGAGCTGCCTTTAGGAAGTACAAGAAAACAGGGAAGGGGAGGACAGAGAGGAGTACTTGACAGAATCGAAGGAGATGACAAGGGCAGTAAGGGGAGCCAAAGCATCTACGGAACTCAGGCTGGCACAAGGCATTAAGAAGGTGGAGAAGGACTTCTTTAAGTACATCAGGGAGAAAAGGAGCTGTAAGGACCACATAGTAAGGATTAGGAAGGAGGGGGGTTGGGTGGAAGCAGGGTACGATAAGGTGGAAGCACTAAATGAGTACTTCTGCTCAGTATTTACTAAAGAGAAGAGGGGGGTGACACCCAAGGTGGGAGAAATGGCAGAAGCAGGGGGGAAAGTGGTGACAGATGGGGAAATCATGGAGGGCAGAGTTCGAGAGGGTTTGAAGGCACTGAGGGTGGACAAGGTGCCAGGTCCAGATGGCATCCACCCCAGGGTACTGAAGGAGCTGGAAGAGGTCCTTGCAGGACCTTTGGCAGACCTATTTAATGCCTCACTACATTCGGGGTATATACCTCAGGACTGGAGGATGGCTCATGTGGTGCTCCTCCACAAGAGTGGCCCCAAGGATGAACTGGGAAACTACAGACCAGTGAGCCTCACATCCATCGTGGGTAGCTAATGGAGACTATCCTGAAGGAGGCTGGTGGCCTTCCTAGAGGCCAAGGACTACAGGACAGCAGACAGCATGGCTTCATATGTGGCAGATCCTGCCAAACCAACCTGGTCGAGTTCTATGACTGGGTAACTAGGCAACTGGACAGGGGCCATGCAGTAGATGTCCTGTATCTGGACTTCAGTAAGGCATTCGACTCGGTGCCACATGGAAGACTGGGAAGGAAGTTAGTAGGCACGGGGGGTACAAAGCTGGTGAGATGGGTAGGAAACTGGCTGCAGGGAAGACAACAGAGGGTGGTGGTGGGTGGGGAGCTCTCACACCCAAGGGCGGTGACGAGCAGTGTCCCACAGGGCTTGGTGTTGGAACCAGTGTTGTTTGGGATATTCATTGCAGACATATCATGGGACATCAAGAGCAAGATCAGTCTATTTGCTGATGATACCAAGGTTGGCATAGTGGTGGATGACCTAGGGGGATGGCAGGGGTTGCAGGATGATCTGGCAAAGCTTGAAACCTGGTCAGACACCTGGCAACTGGGGTTTAATGCCAAAAGTGCGTAAGGTGCTGCATTTTGGGATGAAGAACCCAAGGAGGAGTTACCAGCTAGGGGAGTGCAGCTAGCCCAGACAGAGGAGGAGAAGGATCAGGTGTGCTCATTACAGGGTCAATGAACAACTCGGCACAATGAAGGAAGGCAGCTGCAAAGGCCAACAAAATGCTGGGTTGTATTGCAAGGGGTATATCCTCGAGGAGGGAGGAGGTGATTCTGTCACTGTATAGGTCATTAGTTAGACCACACCTGGAGTACTGCGTACAGTACTGGCATCCGTATCTGAAGAGGGGGTGCAGCGCAGGGTGACAAAGATGATCAAGGGGCTGGGGGACTTATCATATGAGAGGAAGTTGAAGGAATTGAACATGTACTCACTGGAGGAGAGGAGAGACAGGGGTGACATGATTGAAACCTTTAAATACATGAAATGAATAAACAAGATAGGTACAGAGGGGCTGTTCAAAGTAAGGGAGGGGAGGGCCACCAGGGGCCATGATATGAGACTGGAGCAAGGAAGGTTCAGGAGGGAGATGAGGAGACACTTTTTTACAGAGAGGGTGGTGGCTGGGTGGAATGCGTTACCTGCAGAAGTGGAATGCAGTAGAACAGTGGACTGCTTCAAATGAGGATGGGACAGAACAAGGGGGAGGGTTAATGAAGGGGAAGGGTGGAAGGGAGGGACAGCTGCAGAATAAGGGGTGCTAGCTGCACATTCAAGCAGACTTGATAGACCTCTAGGCCTTTATCTGCTGGCAAATTTCGTATGTTCATAAACAGGGAGCAGATGAGGCACTCTGGGTCACCCTGGAGACAGGAAATGGCACCACAATCTGCATGGGGGTTGTATACTGACCCCCATCTCAGGGGGAGGGAATGGACAAGGAAATGATAGAAGGCTTCCTTAGAATGGCAGAAAAAGGGGAGGTATTGTTGATGGGGGACCTGAATATTCCTGATGTTAACTGGAGCACCTTTTCTGCAGGCACATCCAAGAGCAGGGTCATTCTTGATGCCCTACAGCGTACATGCCTCAGACAGCTAGTATTGGAACCCACTCAGAAGGGAGCAGTCTTAAACCTGGTACTCTCAAATGGAGACGGAGAAAGAATCTCACATTTAGAAGTGGGTAGCCATCTTGGAACAAACGACCACCAAACAGTGTGGTTCACGATAAACACTGCCATACAATCAAGTCATACAAAAGCAAGAGTATTGGACTATAGCAGGGCTGACTTTGGGAAAATGAGAGAGTGCCTCAGAAAAGCACTAGCAAACAGGCAAAAGGAGGGGTAGAGGAACAATGAGGAGTAATCAAAACAGCCATCACAGAGGCAACAAGCCTTTGTGTAAAGCAAATCAACAAAATACAACGAAGGAAAAAAACGCTATGGTTCTCAAAAGAGGTGGCAGGGAAGGTTAAGGAGAAAAGGATAGCATTCAGGAAATATAAGGAAACACAGAAGGAGCAGGACAGAGAACTTTATCAGTTAAAGCAGAAAGAGGCAGGAAGGCAGTCAGAACAGCAAAGGCCCAAACCGAGGAAAGGATAGCCAACTCTGTTAAGAAGGGGGCTAAGACCTTTTATAGGTACATTAGGGAGCGAAGAAAGACCAAAGGAGGGATACTGAGGCTTAATAAAGGGGAGGGAATGTGGGTAGAGGGTGACAGTGAAAAAGCAGGGATACTGAACGAATATTTCTGCTCAGTATTCACAAAGGAAGAGGAGGGGAAGGTACCTAAACCAAACAAGAGAAATACTCTGAAGACAAGCATTGATACCAGTCCATTTACAGAAGAAAGGGTTCTGAAAGAACTAATAAAATTGAAGGTGGACAAAGCAATGGGGCCTGATGGGATTCACCCAATAATTCTAAAAGAACTAAGGGTAGAACTAGTGACACCCCTGCCTACTCTCTTTAACAAATCATGGGAGGATGGGGTGGTACCTGACGACTGGAGGAGGGTGGATGTGACTCCTCTTCACAAAAGTGGGAGCAGGACAGAGGCAGGAAACTACAGACCAGTTAGTTTGACCTGAGTGGTAGGGAAAATGATGGAATCACTTCTGAAGGAAAGAATTGTTGAGTACCTAGAGGCCAGTGGGGCACAGGACCCAAGGCAGCATGGATTCACGATGGGAAAGCTGTGTCAAATGAATCTAATAGATTTCTTTGACTGGGTGACCAAAGTAGTAGACTAGGGAGGAGCTGTGGACATGGGCTACCTAGATTTTAGAAAGGCATTTGATACAGTCCCACACAAAAGATTAATACACAAGTTAGCCAGCCTTGGAGTGGGTCCCAAGGTGGTAGCCTGGATAAAAAATTGAATAGACAACAGGACGCAAAGAGTAGTAGTAAATGGAGTCCACAGTGAAGAAAGGAGGGTTACTAGCGGGGTACCGCAGGGTTCAGTACTGGGACCAGTCCTTTTTAATTTCTTTATAAGTGAATTGCAGAAGAACTGGAAGGAAAAGTATGTCTCTTTGCAGATGACACAAAGATCTGCAACAGGGCTGATACACAAGATGGAGTGGAAAGGATGAGAAGGGACTTGGCAAGGTTGGAGGAATGGTCAAATGTTTGGCAGCTCTGATTCAATGCAAAGAAGTGCAAGGTAATGTACCTGGGAAACAAAAACCCAGGGGAAGAGTACATAATGGGGGGTGAGATACTGACAACAGTAAAAATGGAAAGGGACCTGGGGGTAATGATATCAGATGACCTAAAGGTGGACAAGCAATGTGAGAAGGCAGTAAGGAAGGTTGGGGGATGCTGGGATGCATAGGGAGAGGCATCAATAGTAGAAAACAGGAAGTTGTTATCCCTCTGTACAGACAGTTGGTGAGACCCCATCTGGAGTACTGTGTGCAGTTCTGGACACCCCATCTCCGCAAAGACATAGACAGAGTGGAGGCTGTCCAGAGGAGGGCAACCAAAATGGTGCAGGGTCTGCACCAGAAGAGATATGAAGAAAGACTAAAGGAGCTTAATATGTATACCATTGAGGAAAGAAGGGAGAGAGGGGACATGATAGAAACTTTCAAGTACCTCAAGGGAATCAACAAAGTCCAAGAGGGTAGCATCATTCAGAAAAAGAGATGTGCAAGAACAAGGTGGCACAATTTGAAGATAGAGGGGGGACGGCTCAGAGGTAATGTGAGGAAGTATTTTTTCACAGAGAGGGTTGTGGATGCATGGAACAGCCTCCCTGAGGAGGTTGTGGAGTCAAAAACAGTGGGGGAATTCAAGAATGCATGGGACGGACGGACATAAGGCAGTCCTAGTGGAGGGGGTAGGAGGAAGTAAGCTGTTGGTTAACTAGGATCTGCAGCTTGTCTGTTAGGTAGGAAAATGAGCAGACTTGGTGGGCCAAGTGGTCCTTATCTGCCATGAAATTCTATGTTTCTATGTTTCTATAGCCAAACAGAGGGCCTTGGGGTCAGACAGTGCTTGTGCCAGTGAAGGAGACCAATTCTGCTGTTGACGGCCGAGCTGAGGAGATGGATGTGCTCGTGGTAGTTGAGGGAGGAGTCCAAGGTAATACCTAAGTATTTAAAGGTGTCTACCTGTACAAGGGGCTGAGACTGGAAGTTAATGATATGCAGGGGATGGTTTTTGTGTTTGTTCTGATGGTGAGTGAACATCATGACCTTAGTTTTCTTATAGTTCAGAACTAGGCGGTGTTCTGAAAACCAAGATTCAGTTGCAGAGAAGGTATTCTGGAGGGATAGCTGAAGCTCAGTGGGGTCAGAGTGTGAGGAGAAAAGGACTGCATTGTCCAAGTAAAGGAGTATGCTCCCAGGACAAGCTCTGGTGAGGGTATTTAAAAACAGGCTAAAGAGAAGGGGCCCAAGTATTGAGCCCTGGGGCACACCTGATCTGGCTGGAAGGCAGGAGGAGAGGGTGTTGCAAATCTTAACTTGTTGAGACCTGTCAGTAAGATAGTGAGTGAACCAACTGGTGGCATCATGGGAAAGATTGGAGTTGGAGAGGACGGACAAGAGGAGGGAGTGGTTCATGGTGTCAAAGGCTTTTGACAAGTCAACAAAGACTGCCCTGGCTATGTGTCCTTTATCAAGGGCTGAGTGCGAGGCCAAGGAGAATTCCAGCAAGGATGATGTGGTGCTGTGAGATTTGTAGAAGTCGTGCTGTTCTTGCCATAGGAGATTGTACTTGGTGAGGTGCTCAGTGAGTTGGTCTGATATGATCCTTTCCAAGGCCTTGGAGGGGGGAAGAATGGAGATGGGGTGGTAGTTTCCAGCTGCAGTGTGGGCGCCACCTTTGTGGACAGGGGTGATGATGGCGGCTTTCCATTTAGCAGAGAACTGGCTAAGGCAGAAGGAGCGGTTTAGTTGGGTGGTTAGTGGGACAAGGAGTTCACTTGAGGGTCAGGCAAAGGAGTTTTATGTCCAGAGTGTTGCTGTTGAACCTGGAACTCCCAAGAGCTTTTAGAAGGTAGAGTTTGGCTTCCAAAAGGGAGATAGCTTTGAAGTGAAACATTGGGGTAGTGGAAGGGGGAAAGAGTGAGGGCAGGGTTAGGGGATCAATGAGTTGAGGGGGAGCACACTGCTGAGATCTGAGAAGGAAGTATTAAGGGTGTCAGCTATGTGCATGGGATCAGTAGTCATAATGCTGTTGGAGTTGATTGGGGGGGGGCACTGTTTTCCCTTGTAGTCCCAGAACTTTCTACCAGAGCCCCAGGATGAGGTGAGGGATGCCCTGTAGTGCTCTGCCTTGGCTCTCTGTATTTCCCACATGCACTTGTTCCTGGCAATATGATAACTTTGTCTGTCAGCTGGTTTGCCCATGCAAATAGCTATTTGCCAAAGGGAGTCACAGTGGTGCATCAGTTCAAGGATAGATTTGGAGAGCCAGAAGGAGGAGTGGCCCTTCACAAGGCATTTAGAGCGGGGGGACACATTGGTCACAGGCATGGTTAAAGGAGTGGATAAAGTAGTTGAGTGCCAAGTCAATGTTGGGTGCATTCTTGATGGACGACCAGTCCTAGAGGGAGAAAAGGTGTTTTAAATGCTTAAGACTACCGGGTTTTTGGCAGTGAAGGTAGGTGAATTTGGGAGTTTGTTTTTCAACCCTGCAGGACCAGGTGCAGAGTAGAGAAGAGTGGTCACTCAGGGCATTGGGAAGTACAGAGATGCTAGTGAGCTTGGTAGAGTGATTGGTAAAAACCAGGTCCCAGAGGGAGGCAGACCTGGTTTTGGGATTGAGTCAAATTGGTGTGGTGACAACTTGTGTGAGGTCTAAGGTGGCAATAGCATCTTTATAGGGGGCAGAAGAGCTAGCTTGCCAGTTGATATTGAAGTCACCAAGGGTTAAGCTTTTGGCTTTAGAGAGGAGGTGGGAGAGGTAGTTCAGGGTAGAGTGGAATGCAGGTTTTTGGTTACACAGGGAGATGTAGACGGAGGTGACAAGGAGGGGGGGCAATGCCAGTGCTACTGTAAATTTCAAGGTGAGAGCTTGGGCACCATGATCCAGCTGGGCAGGTGGAAGAGGTTGGGTTTGAAGAGTGTCACGAAGGTAGAAGGCACAGCCATCACCACGTTTACTGATCCTAGCCACACGAAAGAGGGATACCCAGGGATGGAGATGGTGGAGTCCAGGGTTGCTTTGGAGAGCCAGGTTTCCACGAGGGAGAGTAAGTCAGATTGGTGTTGGACAATCCAACCCTGGATGCGGTCAATTTTTTTTTGCAAACTACAGATATTGATGTAGGCAATGTGCAGTCCATCTGAAGCATGACAGTATGAGTGGGATGAGGAGATAGGGCTCGGGTTAGGGTGTATGTTACCCGATAAGAGTAGGAGTAGTAGAAGAAGAGCCCTGTGGAAGGTTTGAAGGTAGAGTTTGCGGTGTCTGGATCCAGAAGGGGAGATGTGGTTGAGAGTGGAGGTAACAGCCGGAATGGGGAGGGCAAGGACTAGGGGGACTGCGAGGTGGAGTGGGTGTACGCTCAGAGGCGGAAAGGGAAGGGGGTAATCAGTCAGCGGGTGGTGGGGTAGGGTGGAGGTTGTGGCGGTAGATGCGCCTGAGAGGTGGGGATGGCCGGGGTGGAGACAGATCTGGCTAAGGTTGGGGGGTGCCGATGAGGGGGTGAGGGTCAGGGTGGGGAGTGAGAGGAAAGATATAAGAAACAGCTTGAGGACCAAGGAAGCCATGGAACTGGGAGAGGGGAGTTCTACTGGAGTGAGTGTGGGCAGGAAGGTGGGATAAATGAGAGGGCAGAGATAGGTGGAAATAATGAACAGAATCTAGAGCTGCCAGAATAGTGCAGTGGTAGCGTCATGGACTAAGGTGCAGAAGGTGCAAGTTTCTAGACTAGGATTATTTACTGAGATGCCCTGGCTCTGGTAAAAAACCATACGCTTTAAACAAAATATTCGTTCTTCTCATTTATTTTTCATATATACCCCAACGTTTTGCCAGAATCTGGCTTCTTCTGGGGGAACTATTAAAAAATGTAAAAATTACAAATATTTATATAAACATTCATGAATCATTTTATATATATAGCAACCTCATTACAATGTAAAAGGGCACCACTTCAATTCATCCTAAACAAATCCTCTGACATGGTTCGATATGTCACTAGATATTACAAACTCTCATTATCATCTTTATTAGTCTGTCCTCAAAGACGTCATCCGGTAACACCCATGTAGAGCGCTGATTATTGAGCGCTGCACTTTTGAGCGACTCAATAACAGCGCTCTACAAGAGAGCGAGTGGTGCAATACATCGCTATATCCTGCATAGTGAGTACAGCAAGGAGCTGTATTCACTATTGCAGGATATAGTATGCTTTGTGGCTGATTCCCGCCAAGCTACTTGCATAGCTTAGTGGTATACACCACCACTTGTGATGCAAGCAGGCCCGGATTCAGGTCCGGCTACAGGCAGAAATATTTTTTTGCCTCACAATCCAGTAACTTGCCCTGTGGTCCGCACCCCCTTCGGTTAGGTTGTTAGTTTGGGGTGCAGGGGCCTGCCTACAAGAGGGGGAGCGCGGGGGCACAGCCCCCTGCATAAGAAAAGATTTCTGTGAGGTTTACTTAGGTATTGTAGCGACCATCGCTATTTGCAATAGTCAGTACAATATCCATCGCTCTTTTGCCTATGGGCTCAAGTTTGGTCGCTCTATGTGATAGGCGATCTTTCAGACTCGCCTTTATCACATAGAACCCTTCATCCATGTGTTACACTAATAATTCCATATGCTGTTATACGTAAATTGCAACTTCAAAACTGTTGTAACTGTATAACTCTTTCCATTTAAATATTAGTCAGTTTTTTATCCAATTTATACCCCCTATAGAGTGTAACAAACATTCTAAGTTCCAAAACATTTCCTAAGTTAACGATGTCTGCATTACAAACACACAGCAAGAGTCACCCTTTTGAGGGTTTCTATTGGGCTCTAAATGCCACAAGTAATTCCAAACGGCTTACATATATTCACCTAGAAGGCATAAAAAAGCCTCAGTTTAATTATACTTACATAAATTATCCCCATTTCACATGTTGGCAGGTATTCAGTGATTTACCTCTTTAACGCGACTGCATCTCATGCTGCAATGAGAGAGATATATTTCATGTGTGTGTTTATCTGTACTGCATAGAAAAGAGCCTAGTTTTAGTTGTACTACTTTAAGTTATCCTAATTTTATGTGAACAGGTACCAAAGAATTTACCTATAAGGCACGGTTGTAGCTATCACCGAAAAATGCTTCATTTATTTTTTAACTCTTTTTCAGCCTCTTCTGTCTTATAGAAACAGAATACAGTCAGAACAAACATAATTGCCTTTTAGAGTTACGCTAAATGCCTTTTAAGAAGGTTGTTACTTGGGTCACGTGATGGCAGCCTGAGCGTCGACAGCGCACCCCCGGAGCTCTGCCGCTCAGTTACAGATTTTATCGTTTTAAATTAACTTTTTGCCGACTTAAGACTCCCAAAACAGAAGAGCGAGTACTCGCAACGACCAAAAGCCGCTTTTTGAGTGCTACGATGGAGGCTTTCGTTAGAAAACCGTGACCGAAACACTCGCCTCCACAAACGCCAGAAAAGCAGAAGGCCGCAAAGCGAGTGAAGCAGCAGGCCGCCAGTCTCTCTCAACTTCCCATCGCAGATGCGCCACTTTCAGAGGCGAGATTCCTAGAAATAATGCAGCCACTGCAAACCTCCATGTCATCGATGGCTGAAGACGTGCAGGATATTAAAAAATCAGTTGATTCCCTTACGAGAAGGATAGAGGATGCAGAGGTAAAGATGGCTTCTATGGAAACCAGGCAATCAGGGGTAGACACAGAGTTAGCGTTGGCAAAGAGGAGAATTAAAAGCTAGAAGAAAGCTCGAAGATTTAGAGGGGTAGCAGAAGGAACAATTTAGTTGTCATTGGTATACCTGAAAGGAGGAGGGGCATACAAATATGCAAAAGCTCTGCCACAAAATCATGAGTTCTCCCGGACGCAGTACATAATAGAGAGCTCTGTCAGACGCCGCCCTCCCCTACACAAGGGCAGTCTCCAGACCTTTAATTCTGAGATTTTAAATTATCTGGATAAACAACATGTTTTAAACAAGGCCAGAGGGATGAAGGAGCTCTCATGGAGGGCAAGCAGATACGATTATACAGGATCTACCCCATTCAGTGAGGATCAGAAGGCAAGAATTGCACCGTTCGTCTCCAAACTCATCGCAGCATCTAAGCCATTTAAAGTTAAATATCCTGCCAATGCTAATGGTTTGTCATGAAGGGAGATGGTTATCCTTCGACTCCTACCAGCAGGCACTACAGGAATTGCAGCGGCTTTTCCCAGACCTCTTCAAGTGAAAACACGACTCACTCGTCTTGTATTGAATGGCTCAATATTTTGAACATTCTTGAACTACTCTTCGGAATGCAGTCCTTTTTTTTTTTTTTTTGCCTTAGCCCTTCCTGCTATAATAACCTATCTTTCTAACCTTGTGGCCTCTCTAACTGTTGTCATTGCTTAGGGTGCACCCTGGAGTGGTTTCTTCCTGAGAGAAAAGTTTCCTCGGCTATGCTCATCCATCTTGGTTTAGAAATGCTGGCCACTTTATATGGTGCCAAAGACAGAATATGGAACTCATATCAGGACTTGGACATGTGGATTCTCAACTGGGACTGTATAAGTAGCATATGGTTTAATCTGCTATAATCAGATCCAGGAGGATTAAAACAATTTTTTTTTTTTTCTTTCTTTTTTCTCTTTCTCTAGAGGATGTTCAACCGGGGATGTGGGGGCTTTATAATATATACTGAATTTATCTGTAATTGTTTTTTCTGTCTATAGGGTGGGGGGGCTCCGGATGGTGACTCTGTGGTAAAAGTTTTGGGCTGTCTGGATGTATATCATGTGGCATGTTTGTTATAGGAGTGCAGTTCTTGGGAACTGGGGTTTTGGTAATAAGGGGGGATTACATGGGATGATTGTTATAGTGGGCGGGGTGGGGAGGTGTTTGTAGGGGTTGGGAGGGTGGGACGCTGGGAGGAGGGTTTCCAAGGTTATGAGATAAGAGGAAGATATGTTTTCTTTCGTCTTCCGAGAGTTTGTAATTTTCATGTGGTTTACTATATCAAAATACCCCAAATTATTGCTTACATAGGTTTTCACAATAATTTTCCTCGCTACCATGATCTCACCTTATAAATTTGTTAGTTGGAACATCAAAGGAGCCAAGGATAGGGTTAAGAGGCAGGTGGTATTAAAACACCTTTCTCACCTAGGGGCGCAAATTGCTTTCCTTCAGGAGACCCACCTAAAAGAAGTGATCTTCACTATTTTAGAAGAATGTGGTAGCCCAAGTTTTTGGGCTGGTTCTTCACCAAGAGGGCAGGGGTTGCTATACTCATCGCTAGAGGGGTTTCTTTTAAATTGGAGCATGAGTGCTGGGACCCGGAAGGTCGATTTGTTTTTGTACAGGCCACCTTAGCATCACAGCCAGAGATTTTAGGCTCAGTCTATGGCCCTAATAGTGATTCCCCCTCTTTTTTTAAGAATCGTTCATGTAAGGTGGGCTCGGATGCCCATAAAATCATAATTGTTGGAGGAGATTGGAACTTGGTACTTCAAAATGACTTGGATAGGTCACATAACAGACGCAGGGGCCTATCTCCAGCGCAAAGGGCCCTGAAAGATTTCATTAATAAAACAGCCTTAGTAGATATTTGGCGTGTATTCAACCCTGAGGATCGGCAGTATTCCTTTTACTCTCCTGTACATTATTCTCACTCAAGAATTGATTATATTTTAGTTAGCTCATCTGCGGTGCCCAATGTGATTCAGACAGATATCTCCGCCAGAGTAATATCAGATCATGCCCCGGTTAGCATATCCTATAGGCCTTTCCCAGAGATTCGACGTACATCACAATGGAGATTAAATTCTCAAATTTTAAAAGAAGAGTCCTCTTTAAGGGTCCTGAAGGACTTTATTGTGCACTTTCTCGTGGATAATAAAGATTCCGTAAATCAAAGAGACATGACCTGGGCTGCTTTAAAATGCTCATTAAGGGGAGAATTAATCAAGATCGCCTCTAGGAGGAAATGGGCTCAGAGGATAAGTTAAGCTCTATTTTATCCTCAATTAAATATATTGAATCCAACCTATCTCGGAATTCATCTGATTCCGAGTGGGTTAAGTTACATCAACTACAGGCTCAATATTCGAGTCTTGTCTTTCAACAAGCAGAGCTAGCTCTCTCTCGATCGAAACTTCAATATCTGGATATTGGGGAAAAGGCCAGTAAACTCCTAGCTTTGCGAGTAAAACAACTTGAGTCGGCCCACTACATAGTGAGTGTACGCATTGGTCAGGGGGATCAGGTCTGTACGGACCCGAGAGAAATACTTAAGATCTTTGGGGAATACTTTCAGAAATTATATGTGGAGGAACCCGATTCTGGGCCCTCGGTTTCTGAGATTGACGCATACTTAAGTATATCTAATTTACCAAAGTTAACAGAAGCTGATGCCGAGGAATTTAGCGCATCAATTCGATCTCCTAGGATACATCAGGTTATCCAGCAGTTGCCCTGATAAGTCCCCTGGACCTGATGGACTCCCGAGTAATTTTTATAAAGCCTTTCTTCCAGATATTTCTCCAATTTTATTAGACACATTTAGGTATTGGTTTAATTTTGGTATCTCAGATCCAAGCTTCCTGGAGGCTACAATATCTTTAATATTAAAACCTGGGAAGGACCCTTCTAGTTTGGACAATTATCGGCCTATATCTCTCCTTAATACAGATATCAAAATACTGGCGAAAATTCTTGCTAATAGACTATCTAAAGTGATGGATAATCTCGTGTGCAGGGAACAAGTGGGTTTCATGAAAGGGAGATTACCCCATGATCATCTTAGGAAACTATTGCATCTTATTGCGAAGGCTAAAGAATCTAAAATCCCAGCAGTACTTCTCTCACTTGACGCCGAAAAAGCCTTTGACCGGGTATCCTGGGCTTTCTTATTTGTTACCCTGTTGGCCTTTGGTTTACCCCGGAACTTTTTAAGATGGATTAGAATTTTGTATTCTTTTCCCTCTGTGAGAGTGAAGTGCAACGGAATGTTGTCACCGGTTTTTAAGCTTGAGCGAGGTACTAGACAGGGTTGCCCCCTGTCCCCTTTGTTATTTAACCTGTATTTAGAGCCTTGGTTGCGTAGGCTGATGAAGAACCCACTTATTAAAGGCATACAAGTAGGGGAGCCCAGATATATATGCTCGGCCTATGCTGATGATGTGCTATTGCATATTGAGAGCCCAGGGACTTCCATACCACCTATTCTAGAAGAAATAAATAGTTTTTCCAGATTATCCTTTTATAAATTGAACTGTTCCAAATCAAAAGTTTTCCCTTTAAATCATTATGTTAGGAAAGTAGATCTCCAGGATCTAGGCTTGATCTGGAAACCAAATCCATAACATTTCTAGGCATTACCATTAGTACGAGTCTCGCCTTAATGGTTAAGGATAATCTAGGTACTCTAGTTCATAAGATCTCGGAAGATCTCAAGAGATGGCGTTTAATCTCCTTATCTTTGTGGGGTCGGTTGAATCTCCTAAAAATGACTACTCTTCCGAGGATATTATATCCTTTAGGTATGCTGGGGACCTACCTCTCAAAGGAATGGTTTACAAATGTACAGAAGATTTACTTCTTTTTGTGGCAAGGCAAAGTAACCCGCCGATCATATCTCAGTCTGACAGCTCCCAGATCTAAAGGTACCTAGTTGCCCCCTCGCTTTTTATGTATTATTTGGCCCAACATGTTTGTAAATTGGCCTTATGGAGTAAGGAGCATGGAAGTTTAGCTTATTCACCTCTTTGGCTTGATATTGAACAAGACCTGGCGAAGGAGGTGAAAAGCTCTTTATATGCTCTGTTGTTTGTTCCATTGGCTACCATCCCTAAACTTCTCAAAAATAACCCTATGGGGTGGTCACTTAGGGCTTATCACCAGCTGCAACGTTATTTGGGGGTTCACTGGTGGCTGTCGGATTCCCAACCTATATTGGAAAATCTTCAAATTAAAATAGCTAGAACTCCGATACCCACAGCATTTTGGCCGCAAATAAGCAATTTGTCTGTAGCTGATTTTTGGGACCAAGACAGCCCGTTCTCGTTTGATGTCTTGAGAAGGCTTTTTGGATTTGTGGGTTCTGATTTCTTTAAGTGGCTACAGCTTAGCAAAGCTTTAGCCCAGGTATTCTCGTTGGTCTCCTTTTTTGGTCAAGGGGAGAAAAATGTTGATACTCTTTTGAAGGCCGCAACACAGTCACATGCAGTTTCCAAAGTTTACAAGCTCCTCCAAGAATGGGATCACAGGCTCCCTCAGGTATATGTTATTATGGTAAAAGAACTGAACTCATGATTCCCGGAGGTTTGAAGGCACTTTGGATGTCCGCGTATAGGTATATTAAGCAAGATAGGCTAAGAATGGTACATTTTAATATCATGCATCACCTCTATCTGACTCCTACTCATTTATTCAGAAGGGGCGCACTCAGCTCACCTTGCTGTTGGAACTGTAAAAGGGAAGAGGGAACCCTGTATCATTTATTATGGCTGTGCCCAGAGATTCGGACTCTCTGGAGAACTATGAGTAGTTTATTAGACCCTATCCTTGGCTCAAATAAAATGGATACTCCCGAGATTTGTTTGTTACATGTTTTCCCTATGACCACTTCCAAGGTTTGGAGAGCACGTGTCTCTCTCGTTTCAGCTGTCATGAAGTTGTTAATTTTAAGACATTGGTGCGTCGGATAAGGCGCCAACACTATTGAGTGGCATAGGAATGTACCTAGCATTACAACTCGAGAAACATATTGCTTGTATGCGGGTAAGCATGAGTATTATATATCACTATGGGGCTCTTGGAGCACTTTTGATGACTGGAAGTCAGAAACTAAGAAGTCTCCGTATTGTTAGGACCAACCTCTTATTTTCTACTGATTTTATTGCTTATAACCTTAGGGATAGGGGATGGGAGAGGGTAGTGGGTTTTGGGGGTATATTTTCTTGGTTGTCATTTCAGCAGAAAGTGCGGTGTAAGTAAATTTTGAATATTAGAGGGGTGACTATGCACTTTCAGTGTAACACTTCATTATTTGTGTATCTGATGTTTTGTGGTAGTTAAAACTAATAAAATATTAATTACAAAAAAAAGAAGGTTGTTACTCACATGGGGTCAGTGCTTATTCCACGCTCAAAATTTAGTATTGCAGCCAGAGGCTCAGCATTGGACTGTGTTTATATACTAGTGCTAAGGGCTTCTGATGTCACTAATCAGCACCAAAGGTGCCATTGCCTATTGCCTATGTTGCTAGGTGAAGCTAAACACATAGGAAGTCTTAAGCACGGGGAGTGAACGAATCTCTCAAGTTTTAAATGAAATTTAGATGCAAAGATGCTTACTAACTGTAGATTATTCAAAAACAAAACTCTTATATTCTTTTCAAAATTATATTTGCATTTACTCCTGCAATAACACAGGTGTGGTAGTCCTAAGTGATATGGAATAAACAAAGGTTAAAATGCTTCAAGGATGTAAATTATAATACTGGGACCGCAAGCAGGGTCAATGTGCTTTCAGGTCAGCTTTTATACAAATACACAAAATTACCAACATGCCTGCCATTTGATCTCTTCATTCAAACCCCAATCTCTATAATATGTACCAAGTTCATAAATCCATCTCGACTCTTTACTTCCTAGTAATTTCTGGTAATCACCTTCACTATCTGACTCTTGTACTTTTTCAAGTCCCCAAAATCTAAGCTGCATTACAAAGTGACCCCTTTCTCCAAAATGCCTAGCCACTGATGAGCTTTTGTCCCTCATTCTAATTCTGCTTTTATGTTCTGAAATCCACTTTTTGAGCTCTCTAGAGGTCTGCCTTACATATAATTTGTTGCAAGGACACTGCAATATGTAAATAACCCCCGATGTATTGCAATCAATATGTTGTTTAATATAATATATTTTGCTTGTGTAGGGATGTTTAAAGGATTCTTTCTTCAACGTATTCCCACATGCTATGCATCTACCACATGGGAACATGCCATTCATTAAGGGACCCAACAATAATTGTCCCCCACTTTTCTCATCATGTTTATGAACTGTTTTAACCAGTTTGTTTCTAAAGTTAGGTGCTTTCTTAGAAGTAATGAAAGGCTTATGTCTGAATATTTGAATAGTTCCTGGGTCGTTCTGAAGAATGCTACAATGTTTTAAAATTATTTTCCTAATTTTAGACATTTGTTCACAATGAGTAGTGTTAAAAGTTAGTTTCCTATCACTCCCTTTTGTTTTTTTCTGATACTTTATCTTTTATTAGTTCCTCTCTCTTTACTTGTGATACTTTATGTTGTGCTTGTCTAATAACCCTAGCCGGATATCCCCTGGTTCTGAATCTAGCCAATGTAATTTTTTCTTCCCTTTTAAAATCTTGTTGTCTACTACAATTTTGTTTGGTTCTCAGAAGTTGGGAATAGGGAATACTTTCTTTTAGACTCGTGGGGTGAAAACTTGTTGTGCAGAGTAGTGTTTCTGTCCGTAGTTTTCCTATACATCCTTGTCTCTAAGTTATTCCCACATTTAAAAATCGTAATGTCCAAAAAATTCATATTTTTCAGACTGTAATTTGCTGTAAATTTCAAATTTGGATCACACCCCTCTAAATAACTCAAAAACTCTTTCAATTTGTCTTCTCCACCTTTCCACAATAACAGAACATCGTCAATAAAGTGTTTCCCAAAAGTAATATAATCATAAAATGGTCCTTCTGTATCAAAATTATATTTGCACTCAAAACTGTGCATATATGCATTGGACTAACCTGGTGCCATACTGATCCCCAAGGCCATACCTTTTTTCTGTCCAAAAAATTAGTTTTCAAATTTAAAGTAGTTACTATTTAGAACGAAAGATGCCTGCTCCATCAGTAGCCTGGATTTTGGTCTCCGGTCTCCTGGTCTTGTTTCCAATAATTCAAATAATGCCTGCATTCCTTCCAAATGTGGACTAGAGGTATATAGGTCTTTAACATCAGTAGTTACCATAATGGTATGTTCATTTACTAAACATTGTGAATTTACTTCTTGTAGTAATTGTATTATATGTGTTGTGTCCTTTATATAAGCTTTTGTATTTTGTACAAGGTCCCGAATGTGGAGGTCAATAAATTTAGAAATTGGTTCCAGGATAGACCCAATGCCTGACACAATGGGTCTGCCTGGGGGATTTATAACATCTTTGTGGATTTTTGGCAGGGCATAGAATACTGGGACTCTCGGGTTCTCACAAACAAGTAATTCTGCCTCCCATTGGCGCAGCCAACCGATTTTGTGGAATTCCTCTATCTAGTCTCTGATCTATATCATGTGTAGGGTTACCTGACAGTTTCTGGTAATTTTCAGTCACATTCAAAAGTTGGTATCACATATCTCGATATTTATCTAAATCCATCAGGACTTTTGCCCCTCCCTTATCTGCAGGTTTTTTTTAATTAATTTCAAGTCATTTTCAAATTCATGTAAAATCTTTTTCTGTTTTAGAGTCAAGTTGTGTTTATTTATTATGCATATGTTCCCCCATTCACATAAATGTTCTATCTCTTTAGATACTGTGTTCATATATGTTTCCACTGCATTGTTGAAGCCTATTTGTGGCATATACTGAGATCGTATACCCATTGCCATTTTTAGTTGCATTTTATCTGGATTACTAATTTCCATATTCTCAAATTGGACTTGAAGTCTAATGTTTCAAAAAAATGTGCTTAAATCTACTAATAATTGAAAATTATCAAGTTTTTCATAATTGAGTATGAGTTTTTCTTTCTTCTTCTGACAAAATCCTTTTACTCAAATTGAAAATTACTGTCTCCCTCTGTTGCCTCTGTTGTATGTTCTTTGTCCTCGTCCTACGTTCCCTTCATCTCTTCCTCCTCCCTCTATTATGTTTTTGTCTCTAAGATCATAACATCTGCTGGTCTGTGGCATGTTTCCCTCCAGTTGCTGGATGTATGAAGTACCTGGTACTGCAGAATCGTTCTCTTGTCTGTCTATTTGTACTTTCTTCCCTAAAAAGGTCCCCTACTCCCAGTACGAAATGAGTTTCTTGCATAACTATCTGAGCTATCTGAACTGTTTCCATCCCCTCTATTTATGGGGTATCTAATTTTTTTATATGCGTAAATTTTGTTGTCTCTATAATCAATTGTGTCCCTATGGAACTTCCTTAACTTAGTCTCTTTAATATTTTTTTCATATTCCAATAATTTTTCTTTTGTTTCCTCCAGCCATTTATTAAATTCTTCAAGTTTTAACCGTTGCCTTAAAGTCTCTTCCTGGGTATGAATGTCTTCTGATAATTTCTCTCTTGCTTTTATAATAGCTTCAATAAGTGCATACATGAAATCTACACTACACCGAGTGTGGATTCCATCTAATTTCTTATCAAGTTCCTCATCATATATACACCTAGATTTGGCTCCACTGGTACCCATAGACCCCTAGGTATACATTTATACTCTAAATACTGCACCAAAGTTAAACCAGGCCATTCCAGTCTAACATTTTTTGATCTGATATTCTCCACTTTCCTTTTAATGTTCTTAATAGAATCCACTTCAGATGTGCTTAAATCTCTATAACCCCAAACTAAAATAACCAACTCCTAGGGGGGTGTGGACCACGGGGCAAGTTACTGGATTGTGAGGCAAAAAAATATTTCTGCCTGTGTTTATAATGCAGACATTGTTAACTTAGGAAATGTTTTGGAACTTAGAATGTTTGTTACACTCTATAGGGGGTATAAATAGTATAAAAAACTGAATAATATGTAAATGGAAAGAGAGTTATACAGGTTACAGCAGTTTTGAAGTTGCAATTTACGTACAAGAGCATATGGAATTATTAGTGTAATACAATAGGGGGGAGGTAGTAACAACAACAAAAATGGAAAGGGACCTGGGGTAATCATATCAGATGACCTTAAGGTTAGCAAGCAATGTGAAAAGGCAGTAGGGAAGGCTGGGGGTATACTGGGATGCATAAGGAGAGGCATCCCCAGCAGAAAACAGGGAGTTGTTATCCCTCTGTACAAACAGTTGATGAGAACCCATCTGTAGTACTGCATCCAGTTCTGGAGACCCTATCTCCACAAGGACATAGGATAGAGGCAGTCCAAAGGAGGGCAACTAAAATGGTGCAGGGTCTGCAAGAGAAGCTATATGAGGAGAGACTAAAGGAGCTTAGTATGTATACCCTTGAGGAAAGGAGGGAGAGGGGGGACATGATAGAAACTTTTAAGTACCTCAGTGGAATCAACAAAGTCCAAGAGGGTAACATCTTTCAGAAAAAGAGATGTGCAAAAACAAGAGGACACAATTTAAAGATGTGGGGTGGTTCAGAGGTAATGTGAGGAAGTATTTTTTCACAGAGAGGGTGGTGGACACTTGGAATGGGCTTCCTGAGGAGGTTGTGGGGTCTAAAACTGTGGGAGAATTCAAGAATACATGGGACAGACATAAAGCAATTCTTGTGGGGGCTAAGAAGAAATAGGCTGTTGGTTAACTAGGATCTGCAGCTTATCCTGTAGGTTGGGAAATGGGCAGACTAGGTGGGGCAAGCGGCCCTTATCTGCTGTCAAAGTCTATGTTTCTGTTTCTATGTTTCTAACACATGGATGAAGTCTTTGAGCACAGATTAATAAAGATGATAATGAGAGTTAGTAATATTGGGTGACATATCAAACCATGTCACAGGATTTGTTTAGGATGAATTGAAGTGGTGCCCTTTTACACTGTAATGAGGTTGCTATATATATAAAATGATTCATGAATGTTTATATAAATATTTGTAATTTTTATATTTTTTAATAGTTCCCCCAGAAGAAGCCAGATGCTGGTGAAACGTTGGGGTATATATGAAAAATAAATGAGAAGAACTAATATTTTGTTTGAAGCGTATGGTTTTTTACCAGAGCCAGGGCATCTCAGTAAATCATTGAAATTTTCTCACATGCTTTGTCTCCGCACCTTGAAAATTGGAGGATTACCAGGTTAGCAGATTACCCATGGAACTCTTGCTTAATTGAGGTTCTAGACTAGGGGCTGGAAGCTACCAAAGAAGGGAAAAGAGAGGGCAGAAAGTACAGAGAAAAGAGGTGAAGGAGGAGAATAAGAGTTGAGTTTGGAGTAATAGAGAGGGCAAAGCTAGGGAGCTGAGGAGGGAAATAATAACTCCTAGTGGTGGCTAAGTAGAATGAGTTAATGGAAAAGTGGGCATTTACAACCAGGAACGGGTGGAAATCACATGATTGGGTGAAAGTCACATGACCAGGTGGGACTAATAAATGAAGGGGGTGCATGGGTTAAGTTTCAGAAGTGTTGATTTTCATTTTACTCAAAGCTAACAAATATGTAATCGGGTTGCTAACATACATACGGTGCTATTTTGTATAATCTCCTTTTCATTACAGAGAATTTTCTACTACCTTTTCATTGGAAGTCTCCCATTGTTGGCAACCCTTACAATATTGTCCCTGTCCCGTATTTCTAGTTTAATTTATATATCGATCATGTCTTACTAAGGTGCTGCACGGTGGGGTGGTATGGGGTGTTTTTCTTTTCTCTGTAATTGTTGATTGCCATACTTCTATCACATGTATGGTATGTATTCTTGATGGTGTTTTATGCTGTTATTCTTTTGAAACTTGAATAAAGGAATAATGCACTCCAGAGTGTGTGTCGTGCTGGGATAATGCCATGCCTGGAGGGGTTGGGCACGAGGCCACAGGCCGAGTGCGTCCAATGCCCCAGGCATGGCATTATCCCAAACAACACACACCCTGGAGTGCATTATTCCTATTATACAATGGCTTGTTGTTATACAGAATAAAAGAAATCATTTTAAAGATGTTTTTGTGTGGAAATATATATTTTGTTTTTTTAAAAGAAGATGAAACAATCAAGCCCATCATCAAGCAGAGCATCAAGCACATCATCACCTATATTGGTTCACAGTGCTGAGACTAGACCCATGGCGACCTGCTGGGATAACGCCATGGATCCAGCCCCAAAGTGATGAATCACAGTCCAAGATTCTTTCTTGCCATTGTATAATAAAGCATATTGAATAAAAAAAAAAAACTTACGACCACCCTGGAACCTCCACTGAAATCCCCATCCAAGTGGTACATAAGTGCATGATGGCCATGATTTATTCCCTGCTTATAGTTGCCCATCACCATACTGAATTTTATATGGTGTCTACTAAATATGCTTACAAAATGCCTAATAAGGTTAAAACTAATGCTAAACGTACTGATACTGTGCTTACCTGTGTTAACATTAGTGCATACCAGACAGACAGGATGAAGGTGTCTAGTAAGAAAATGTATGGAATTGATGCTATGTTTGAAATGCCTGAGCAGTGGGGAACTGAAATGTCTAGTTAGAAATGTTAAAGAAAAATGTGTGATGAATTTGAATGGGTTGTCAAGGACACCAGTGTTTTGGGCTGGGGCAAGTGAGCCCCCCAACCCAGGTTTGGTTTACTTTAGGGGGCTGCACCCTGATGATTTCTCCTTCTGCCTCTGGTCCCCCCAAACTGCTGAATCTGGACTGGAGGGCTTAATCAGTGGTCCCGAGTGGGATTCGAGACTGCGCGTCCACTTAATCTTTGTAGCTGCGGCCACTGTCAAGTTTATGCTCCTTGCCATAGAGAAAGGGGTTGAGGTCCAGAGCATTGTTTTTCACCTCTGGGTGTGTTGTGGGGGAATTCTAGTGGTCTGTGGAAACAGAAAAAGTGAACCGCTGAGTTGTAAACAATAATGGCTGTCCTGTGCCATCTGGGCATGCATGGTCACCAAGATTCTTAAAGGAGCCACGGCTCCATTATCAGCAAAGGAAAAGAAAAAGTGCAAGGCTAGGTGCCTTTTATAACAGGAGCCAGCTGGAGAGAGGGCTCCCAGAGAATAAATAAAGAGGTTCCTGGCCAATTAGGACAAGCAGGGCCAGAACATATAAGTTTTGGCCCCTGCAAGGGCTCAAAATTAAAACTGTGGGGCTGGTATAATTTGGGCAGCAATGTAAACAAATATGGCAGCCCCCAAAGGACTCCAGAACCAGGGAGGCCACTGAGGACAGTTGAGAGGGCACAGAAAAAGCCCAGGAATGTAGTCAGCCAGTCAGAGGAGGAATTATAAAAGGGACTGGCAGCCCACCAAAAGAGGAGATTCAGTCAAACTTCTGGAGGATCCAGAGAGAGAGAGAGAGAGAGAGCAGGAGAGCCTGTGTGGGCTGCAGGGCTCTGGATAAGATTTCTTTGGATGAGTACTGTACTCCTCATTTTTAAAGTGAGGTGAGTAAAACCAAATTCTGATGTGTACAAATGTCTGGACAGAGTGGAGTGAGGAGTACATTTTTAAAAACAATTTAGTTTTTTTCTTGATAAAAACTGATCAAGTGCCAACAATGCTCCAGATAATGTTGGCAGACAGGAATAATTTACTCACCAGTTTTAAAATATAGTGAGTAAAACAAAATTGGCATGCATACAAGTGCTGTAAATGTGGAAAAAAATGTTCCTTTTTAATTACCACTTATGTTATGAAGCACTATTTTTTGTTGGGAAGTACTCGCAAATGTTGGGTGAGTATTGGTACTCATTAAAAAATTTTTATGAAGAGTATTTCCCAAAATGAGATGAGTAAAACAGTTCAGTACTCCCCTTATCTGGAGTCCTGGTGGGCTGTTTGCCCAAAGTCCTGCTTTACTAGTTCAACAGCCTTCCTGGTCCCAGTTCTAGCAGTAGGCAGAGCGCCTGAGAAAAGCTGCTGCCACAAGGGAAAGGAGTGAGTTGCTGAGACAGTTTTCTGAAGCCAGATTTGAACCTGCAGCTGTGAGTGCTGGCCTGTTGTTAGCCATCTGTGGAGAGAAAGAGATCTGCAGCAGAGAAAAAGAGTTTGCAGCTGAGTGCAGAGAGACTGTGCAATTGGTGTTTTTCCCATGGAGGAGCAAGAGTTTAAGCGCTGCATAACTGCTGTTAGCAAAGACATTGTGAATACTGGGGCTAGGGACTGAGCCAGAGCCCCTCTTCAAAAGTGTGTTTCAAAAGGGTGTGCAAGCAGAGAGTTTAGGAGATACATAGCTTGCCCTGTTCCCACTGCATCAGAGAGGGAGACCATCAGTGAGGAAGATGTTGAGAGGCCTGTCCTGTGAAAACCACATACAAAGGCCTTAGAGGCGAAGATAGGAAAGGCTGGACATGTGAAGTTCAGCATCCCTCAAACCTTCAGCTAGCTGCCAATTGCTGCATCCTGGTGTTGTGGTGCACCACCAAAGTGATACTAGCATGGTATCGTCTGACATAATTTGTCTGCTGAATCCACTTGATCATCAGATTGTAAGTACTTCTGGGCTGAGGCTCCAAGGAGTCTACTATGGCACTAGGTCAAAATACCAAAAACCACAACAGTGTGGTCAAGATCTGCAAAAGCAAAACAGCGCTAGCAATTACAGCATCCTACCAAAACAGCGACCTGCAAAAACAAAGCCAATGGTAGCGGTCCACAGACAAACAGACCGTTACCATGACTAAAAACAAATAACACGTTAAGTTTTTGAGGAGGGCTCACCCCCAACCCCCCTGAACTAAATATAATCACCTCAGGGGGGCAACTCGGGAAAGGGAGAAACTTTGGGGATGGAGAGGGAATCATTGAGAAGGGAAGGGGAACCAGGCAGGCAACCGGGGCAGACACAGTACCCATGTAAGTCGGGAGGGGGGAGAAATAAAAAAAAAAAAAACAGTCGGGAGAAAAAACACAAATAAAAAAAAAACACACGCAACCACAAGTTCCGGGACCAGGAATCAAATCCCAGCCCACCAACATTCTGCTGTTCTCCACTGCCTGTGGCTCTACCCTCTGTGCCACAGCAGCTGCTCAGCAGCAGTCCACCCAACAGACCCTGTATCCTCCTCCTCCTCCATTCCGCAAACAGCTACAGGAATAGCACTATTCCTACCTGCTGTTTTGTCTTTTGATACTTTGACAACACAAATTTCACGGCGCTATTCTCGCTTTGCTATTTTCGCCTGGTATGGTCTTCTACTTTAGCTAACTAGCTAGTTAGTAAAGGGGGTTAAGTCCTGGGCAGGGCTGCCCCAAGTTTAAAACTGCACCCAGACAGTAAAGTTAAATTGTGCATCTATTTAAAAGTTATTTGGCCCCAGAGAAAGTATTCTTTTCACAGTTACAAGACTGTATATCCCCACCGCATACCTGACTTTTGGAGCAACTCTGGTGAGGCAACCACTGCACCCTACTGACTGCTTCTAATGGCCATTTTGAGGGAAAAGCAGGTGCACCCACAGGGGGAGGTGTGGAAGACAATGTGGGGTATAGTTGTTGCCATTTATTATTGTTGTACTAATTTCTCCTATGTTTACCCCTCCCTATAATAAAATGAAAAGTTAGTTTATGGTACAATTTAGTATTGCTGGTTATTGAAAAGTATATGCATTTACTGTGTGGGGAAGGAACTGTGGGGACAGTTACTGTATTTTTCTGGGGGGTGGTAACCTGGAATTTATTCCACAGGTATCCCATATCACTAACTCAGGAGGAAGCACATCACCATTCTACTTCTGTATATCATCCACTTGTGAACTCAGGCCAGCCACCTCTGATGAGTGCACAGTTTGGACCCAAGGGCCCCTGAAAGGTATCCCGTCAAGACACGGACTGAATAAGGGTGAGACAAAAAGGGTGAGTAAGAAACAGTGCTCATCATTGTAGTACTATAGAAATTGCAGCACATGTTAAGTTTAGCACTGTCTGGGTTGCACTTCTGGTCAACTTTGTCAAGCTCGGAGATGGTTATATTTAGTTATGGGGGTGGGGTGTGGGGGTTGTGCAGGGGGCACAGCCCCCCACAACTGACTTAGAATTGGGGTCTCACTGTGATTGTTCAGTGCTGTATTGCACAGCACTGTTACGGGTCTCACTGTATTACACTCACTGTGTGTGCTCTGCATGGTTTTTGAGTTGCTGCTTTGATGTGGAACCGACCGGAACAGCCTAGTTGAGTCAAGGGGGGCTGCTACACTGAGCTGTGTGGCAGGGTAGACAGTGAAAAGAAAGCTTGGGAGCTGCAGACCAACTTGCAAAGGCTAGAAAGGTCCTCAAAGGTTTATCAGTTGAAATTCAATGCCACAAACTGCAAGGTGATGCAAGCAAGCAAGCAAATTTTTATTTATATAAGGCGCCCTCCCAAAGCTCAGGGTGCCTTTACACTTATAACATTAAAATCATCATACATTGTAAAACATAAAAACATACTAAAACAACCATATCAAGTTGAACTCAAAATATCCCTGAAAAAGCCTGGTTATACAAGTATGTCTTCAGACAATTTTTAAAACCATCTACGTCTGGCTATCTCGTATCTGGCGAGGTAGAGAATTCCACATGGTAGGAGCCACAAAGGCAAAAGATCTTCTTCCTGATGTTTTAAGGGATACCCTGGGAATCTCTAGCAATCCCTCACCAGAGGAGCGGAGTGAGTGGGAGGGACAGTAAGGATGCAGGAGCTCTTTCAGGTAGTAGGGACCCTGCTCATGTAGGGCCTTGTAGGTCAGCAAAGCAACCTTGAAGGTAATCCACCACTGTATTGGCAACCAGTGCAAATCATGCAGCACAGGTGTAATATGACTAGACCTAGAAGCTCCAGTCAGCAACCTAGCCATCACGTTCTGCACTAGTTGCAAACAGCGGATATCTACCCCCGATAGCCCTTGGTAGAGGGCATGGCAATAATCAAGATGACTGGTGACAAAGGTGTGGACCAAGTTCGGAAAATCATCGGGCAGAACCAGATGCTTCACCCGGGCTATGTTCCTAAGATTGTAGTAGGAAGATTTGACTACAGCCAACACCTGCGCCCTCAGGGTCAGGCCTTCATCAAAAACAACAGCTGGGTTCCCCCACCTGGCCAGACTCAATGAGCAAGATTCCACCAAGACTTAATCCTGATGGTTTTCCCTCCCATGTCCCTAACATCCCATAACCAGGGTCCACAACCAATACCTCAGCTTTTTCTGAGTTCAACTAAAGCCAACTAGCACTCATCCAACTCTGAATCTCCAGTAGGCAGTTGTTAAACACTGCAACGGCATCTAATTACTGATCGGATACAAAGAATATGTACAGTTGAGAATCATCAGCATAGCAATGAAAATTCAACCTGTACCACCTTATAATGTCCCCTAATGGAAGCAGATACACTGCGAATAACATGGGGGACAGCACCTAGCCCTGTGGAACCCCGCAGGGTAGTCCATGAGGGGCCGAGTAATAAATTCCTGACACCACTGTCTGAAACCTACCCTCAAAGAAATATTTAAACCAATTGTGGACTGTTCTCCTCAGTCCACAGAAAAACCACAGGTGCTCGAGCAGTACCCCATGATCCACAGTGTCAAATGCTGCCAAGAGATCAAGGAGAACCAAGATTGAATGGGCTCTCTGATCTCTCGCCATCAGGAGATCATTAAGTACCCTCACCTGGGCCGTTTCAGTGCTATGCCTTTTTCTGAAGCCAGATTGGAGATGGTCATAGATATTGTGGCTGGTCAAATGATCCTCCAGTTGCAGTGCGACCACCTTCTCAATAACTTTCCCAACAAAGGGCAAGTTCAAGGTTGGCCTGTAGTTAGCTGGGCAGTCAGGGTCATGGGAGTTTTTTTTTAAAAGGGGGTGAACTACTGCCTCCTTTAAGGGATCTGGAAAAATCCCTCTCTCCAATGAAACTCCCACTATCCCAGCAAGGACTGGGACTTCTACACGCCCCACTAGTAGGTGTGTGGGGCCCGGATCCAAACTACAGTGGGTTGGCCACAGAGTCTGGATGATCCTCACTATATCTATGAATACTGGTTGGCTAAAGGTGGACCAGGTCAACTGGGTATTAGTACCACCCAGTTGGTTAATGCAAGGACCAATAGGAAGGCTCTGGCTGATCTCATTTCTGATGGAGGACACCTTATCAGAAAAGAACTGCGCAAACTCCTCACACTGTTTTTGTGATAATGCTCAACCAGAGTGGAGACAGGCTGGATTGCACAGCCTGTCCACAGTCCGGAAGAGTTGGGCTGGTCTGTTCCTTGCTGTAGCAATTTTCCTGTACAGGAATTCTGTCTTCTTATGGGAAATAGCTGATTGATAGACTTCATAATGGTCCATCAATCTAAGTCTGTCCTCCTCCAGGCGAGTTTTCCACCAGTGTCTTTCCAACCTTTGCCCCTGCCTCTTTAATTCATGGATCTCCCCATTAAACCATGGGACACCCAGATGAGAGGTAAGGGGGTGAACACAAGAAGGAGCAATGATATCCAGTGCCTCAATAACAGCCTTATTATAGGCTGACACAAGAGGCCCTGAATCAGTGCTATCCTCTGGAATTCCTGAGAGGTCCAATATCGCCATTAGGCCTTCTGAGGTAACTCTTCTTAATGGGCGGAACTGTACCAACTCCCTTGGGGAAGGACTATTTTGGGGGGCTGCAAAACTGAATCTTAAGAGGTGATGGTCAGACCATCCGATGGGCTCCACCTACACATCGGAGGTCTTCATCCCCAGGTGAAACACCAAGTCCAGTGAGTGTCCTTTTTCATGGGTTGCAGCGGTAGTGACCCGTGTTAAGCCCAATGAATCCATCAATTGGAGGAGGTTTTGTCCAAAAGGTGAGAGTTCATCATTGACCCAGGCATTAAAATCTCCCAAGACAAGCCATCTGGGAGACTCAAATATCCTGTCAGCAATGAAGTCTGCCACCTCCTTCAGGAAATCCCTCCCATCACCTGGTGGATGGTAAATGAGAAGGATCCTGTAGCCCACACCTGCACCCATTATACGCTCAAAGGCGTCGGTAGCCTCAACTGGGACATCTGAGATACCCTGTTCCTGTCTAAAACAGACAGCAACCCCTCCCACCCCGACGGTCCGCTCTCAGGCGGTCAATCACCGAGAACCCGGCTGGAATTGCAGACTCCAAAACTGGACCAGCACTTCCATCCAGCCAGGTCTCAGTGATGCATGCCAGGTCTGCAGATGCCACGAGATTGGCAATAACTGCTGTTTCATTTTTCATAGACCTAGCATTACTTAACACCGTCCGAAAGGGACTGGAATACAGGGATGATCCCACTTCCTGCCTGATAGAATCAGAGCCCTTGGGTATAGGCACAGGACAAGGAAGACCTCGTTCCTGTGCCCATTTCACCCCAGGGTGTCTCCTGGTCCTCACTATCCCAATCCGTCCACACCCTCCCACCCCCCTCGAGAATTCCAGGATCTCCTATTCCATCTGCTACTATGTCCCCTTAAAATACCAAGGGCATGACATCTAAAATACACATCAGATGGAAGCGATGGCTAATCAAATGGACGGAGGCTTGAGGGGGAGTACTGCCTGACCGCATTCCTACTTCCCCAGCACACAACTCAGGTATTATAGAGTTCTCAATATTTAATATAATAAACCTCCCTAACCCACTCCTCCCAATTTCTTTAAACTCACTAATTTAAAATATAAACCCTTTTATAAATAACCTTCTACATCAATACCTCTTAACTCCTCCCCATACTTTTATTATTACAAAACAAACTAAAGACAGCTCCTAACCATCTCCCACCAGTTTAATTTAAAGTCATAAGAAAATTTTGCTCCATATTAACACACCTGTTAGGGTCCAGAGTTTGACTTACCAGTCAAAAAAAGTCCCATATGGCAATGAACAGCCTGTTAAACTAAAATTCAGGCCCAACTTGGTACTCTCACTACCTTTGGGACTTAAAATTGATCACAGGCACTCTTCACTGCCCAAATCAATAGCTGTTCAGATGTTCATATAAAAATCAGACTTCATATTCTCCTTTTGATATAGCTTCCTTCCTGCTAGGAAATCCTCGAACAATGGTCCAAATTCAAGATGGTAAATCATTAGGCCCTCTCCGTGCAACACACCACTTGAACCAATCTGCCCCACTAACATGGCTCCTACCAGCAACAGCCCACCAGCCAATACCCTCAGAAAGCCTAGAATACAAGGGGCTCATCAACCAGCTCCCCAGCTGGCTAACTCCGTTCTCCCAAGTGAAAGCAGAATCAGGCAGCCATCTTCTACATGGAGGCCTCACAATGTCCCGATAAAATCCACAAAATGTTTAAAAGAACCTTGGAATTCAGGGTCCAGGCACAGAAGGAGGAAAAAAGAAAATCAGTCAATGCACCACAGCAGGACACAGGGCAGCAATCAATCCAAAGTCTGAGAGAAAAAGGGAAAAGGAGGGGTAAGTCAATGCAGCCCCTGGAGCCCCCCAGTCAACACAGATGGCCATGCCATCCACCAACTGCCAAGCAGTCCTCGTTCCTCACTACCTAGCCCCGATCCTCCAACCAGAGCCCAGGGCAGGAACCAGGAGACCCAAGGACCGCAAAAAACAAAACCCTCCACCAACTTCCAATACACCCCCAGCAAAGTCCCAGACCAGCAGCTCACAACTTAGGCTGCAATGATCGACAGTGAAAGAGCAAAAAGCCACAGACCTCTTCGTCCCTCCAACGATACAAATTATTGCCTGGAAAATCCCATGAGTCCAAGGTCAGACATCCCGGCAAATCCAGACCAATAGGTTCCGTCATCAAACAGGAAAATACATAATACATCCACAGGGACTAATATTAGTATCCAGACTTCTGTCCGAGGCAAAACAAATCAAGAGAAAAGTCAGGAGGGTGCAAAATTCCACTCCTAAGCACCCAGCAAAAAAAGTCTGCAGTACTAGTCGGAGCAAAACAAAACTGAAACAAGTTCAAAAAACAGCTCAGTGCATAAGCCGCAAAAAGCTGCAAAACCCTAGATTTCTCACTTCTTCAGCCCTAACTGTCTAAATGTACATAAAATAATAAAAACGGAGCTAAACGGAGCTAAAAACAGAGCTAAGAACGAAGCTAAAATGCTGGCAGGCTCATAGCAGCCACTATGTTCTCTCACAGTAGCTCTGGGTGCACATAGGGAACAAGAACCCCAGGACAGAATACTTGATGGTGAATTAAGCGGGGCATGATCTCTGAGGAAAGGTCCTTAGGGATCATCATCAATGACTTTCTAAAATGATCAAGTCAGTGTAACAAAGCCTACAGTAAGGCAAACAGGATGCTCGGGTGAATAGGAAGGGGTACTAAGAGCAGAAGTAAATAGATATTACTACCTCTCTGTAGAGCACCAGTGAGGCCCAACCTGGAGTACTGTTCCCAGTTCTGGAGTCCTCACCAAAGGGAAGATAACGACAAGCTGGAGACAGTGCAACACAGAGTGATCAAAATGATTCAGGGCAAAGGCAGATCTTATGAGGATCGACTCAAGGCACTGAATATATGCCACTGGAGGCCAGATGAGAGAGGGGAGATTTGATGGAGACCTTCAAGTTTCTGAAAGAAATGAGCAGTGCAAACTGTGAGGAATTATTTTGCATGAGTACTGGATCAAGAACACAGGGGCACAAGTGAAATTGACAAATGGAGATTCAAGAGGGATGTGAGAATGTTTTATTTTAGCGAAAAGGTGCTGGAGTCAGAGAACAGTCTGCCAGCTGATGTGGTGGCCACCAAAAGGCAACAAAACCATCAATAGTTTCAACAGTTTCAAACACAACTGGGACAGAGTGAAGTGCTTAACGGTTGCTGAGGGTGGTAGTGGTAGGGTAGGGTGCATGGGAGTGAACAGTGAGGGTCAGAACCTTGTATGGATAATAGGTCCCAGGTCTGTAATTGTTTTATAGGCAGACTGGATGGACCAATGGTCTTTTTCTGCCATTATTATCTATTCTTCCATGTTGCTGTGATCACATTTTAAAATGCAGTACAGTATATGGGTATCATGTTATATGAGCAAGTTTTATTGAGCTACTCAGTAAGAGTGACTCAATAAAACCGGTTGTTGAACGAGCTACTGGTGCAATATTTCAAAAAACAAATGAGAGCAAGTGTATCTATGATCTGCACTCACTTGACTTGATAAGAGGGACAGTGTGGCCAACTTCCACTGAGTTGGCTGTTTGGTGTAATGGCTAGAGCCACTGCCTGTGAAACTGAAAGATCTGGGGCTGGATATGACTTTTGTGCTTCCTTCAGTTTTCTTTTTTTTTTTTTTTAAGTCCACCCCGGAGTTGAGAATCTGTTAGTTGGGGGTGATTGCTCCCCATGAGTGGAGTGCAGGGGCTCAGCCCCCCAACTAAAAAATGTTGCATTGTTTTTGTTGGTAAATGAATGTATTGACCTTCGCTGTTTGCAGCAGTCAATCTGTTTTTGCTCGCTTTTGTGATTTTGGGCGGTTGTTTAGTAGCTGTTATTGGTACATGACTTAAACAGCTCGCCCTTATCACATAAAACCCAGTATAAGCAATCCTATATTGCCTGACTTCAAATGTTGTGAAATGGAGAAGAAAGGGAAACTAAATCTAAACATACTGAATGTACACAGATTGTATGATCAAATGCTAAAGTTTATAAAAAGCTACCATATCTAACTTATAATTGAGCGCTATGGCTACAATGCTTTTAAATCATAAATCTAGCAGATTTCTCACTGCACCAGGACCTTAGTTCTATCAGTTGATGGCAGGCTCTGTAAATCTGGTGGGGGTGCATAAGGCTTCTTGTTATTCTCCTGGATTTAAAGGTGTAACTACAGACAGGTCTATTTCTAGATGCATGCAGTTTTTAGCAAACTTTATAAAGAAATAACAATGCATTTGCATTATTTATTGATATGGAATACTTGCATTAAGATTAAATAATGATGCAGTGGCTTTATGCAGCAAGTATAACCAGTGTTATGCTATGTTAACCCTTCCTACCCAAGATGGAACAATTGTACCATGAAGCCTTAGTGATTCAGGCTGGTGTTTTCCACATTGCATGTATGTGAAATGTTTGCCTAGAACAAACTCTGTTTTAGGTATTCAGATTTTGTGTACACCTTTTGGAATTTTTGTGGCATGGTTGTTTGGCAGCATTGGTGATTTACTAGTAGGGTGTATGTCTTTAGAAAAGCACAGAGAAAAGCACTGTGGAGTTACTGTTTCAGTGCCTTCTGAAGGAAGGTACAGTGTACTATCATATTGGTTGGTGACAGACCTGTAAAGTATTTGATCTGGAATATTAACTGTGCCAGGCCTGCTGTTAAAACATTAGGCAGTATGGGGCATTTTGTTACTGGTGCTTCCTGAGAACAATTAGGAAGCTGTGAACTAGTGTCATCAGTCACAAACCACAGTTCCTGGCTTCTATTGCCAAAAATTGGAACTAGAAGTAACAGCTCATGGCCTGGCCATAGTATCTATCGGACAATACAAAATACATTATTCCATAAACCTACAGCATGTGAAATTACTGGTTAGAAGACCAAGCTATAGTATTCTCAGCTAGTAAAGTATATGATGAAGATGAAAGCAAGTGATGGTATTATATGAACTACTATATAAGGAATAATGTATGGGTGACCATACACAATGAACAGACTTTGGTAAGCCCACATCTTGAGTACTGTGTCCAGTTCTGTAGGCCCCACCTGCATAAGGTCATTGATAGGGTGGAGGCAGTTCAGAAGAGGGCAACCAGAATGGTGCAGGGACTACATCACAAGCCCTGCAAAGCTAGGCTGAAGGAACTGAATATGTACTCCCTAGTGGAGAGGAGGGAGAGGGGGTTATAATTGAAACATTTAAGTACCTCACAGGGAGAAATAAGGTGCAAGAGAATACATTTTTTCAGAGAAAAAGTTGCTCAAGGACGAGGGGGTGACAAGATAAAATTGGCAGGAGGGAGATTCAGGGGAAATGTGACAAAGTACTTCTTCATGGAGAGGGTGGTGGACAAATAGAACAGTCTTCCAGCAGAGGTAGTGGGGCCAGAAACAATAAATGTATTTTATTTTATTATATATATATATGCTATTTTATATACTATTAATGCTCTCAGGCAATACCCACCCCAACCAGGGCCCACCCCAATCGTTCTCCGTCCACCAGAGAAAGACAGGACAATTAACATTCACCTCAATCAACATATGCAGCCTCCTCCCCAAAATGGACATCCTGAATGCATGGGATTTGCAGCACAATCTGGATGTACTGTCAATAGTTGAGACTTGGCTCTCCCCAAATGTAGCCGAAGCCGCAATCTCAGTTGCTGGATACAACTTATACAGACAGGATTGCCTAACCAAGCGAGGAGGCAGGCATGTGATATAACTGAGGGATAGCATTCAGGGCCTGGTCCAGCCACTGCCCAGCACTGGGGCACACATGCAAGCTCTCGTGGTAAAAGTGCTCCTCGGAGCATATAATAAAACCATTACTGTCCTTACAGTCTACATCCTACCTGGACAAAAGGCCACTGGTTTGGACTCACTCATGGAGTGCCTTGGTAGCCTAAATCTCAACTCGGAAACCATACTGCTGGGGGATTTAAAAGTCAATTGGCTCTCTCCTGCCGCAAGCCCATACAAGGACGCAGTCTCATCTGTTCATCTCTCACAGCTTGTTGTCACACCCACCAGCATGAACTACAAGACTGGGACATCTACCCTACTTGACTGGGTACTATCTAACTACCCTGAACATATTTACAATGCAGTTGTACTCCCGAATGTCTGTAGTGACCACTCTCCTGTCCTTTTCCAATTGTCTAATCATTACTCTAAACCCCTGCTAGAACTGTTACTAACAGGGTCCTTAGATGTGGCCATCTCAATCTACTAAAAGCAAAACTCCACCACCAGGACTGGTCCCTTGTCTACTTCTCCTGCATGGTTGACTCTGCTCTTGACCAGTTTATTCACCAGTTCAACACAGTGTGCAATAGACATGCTCTGATCAAAAAGTGAAAGATCAAAGGCCACAGTACCCATGGTTCTCTCCTGAACTACATGAGTGTATGAAGTCAAGGAAGCACCTGTGGCATTGAGCCAGAGCCTCGGGTAAGCAGGCCAACATCAGGGCTTATAAAGCAGCCAAAAATGACTGCATGAGGGCCATACATGCTGCAAAAAAACAGTACTACAAGGACATCCTTACAAGATCATAGAGTGGTGGATGAAAACTCTGGTCTAACCTGAAAGAAATCACTGGGAAAGATAATAAGGTAGCACCCACAATGCTCAACATTGATGGTGAACCCACACTGGATCCATATACCATAGCAAATACTTTTAACAAAGCCTTTTCAGACCTGAGTGGTGTTCTACCCCGATTTCTTCTTTCACCCCAACCAAGGGCACAGCGCCAGGTCAGAAGACCGGTCACCCACCATTCCACCTTAGAGCAATCACAATGCATGAAGTTAGGAAATACTTTCTGAAGGTTCTTGGTAAGTCCAGATATAGTGGCGACTCCCTTGACCTTAAATTTGTGGCGTTAACCTTGGATGAGATACTAGCACCTCTAACTCATATCATCAATACCTCTCTGCGACTGTTGCAATTCCCGCATAAATAGAAATCCGCATTAGTCACACTGATCTTTGAGAGTGGGGATCACACCTCTCAAGGTAATTATAGACCTATCTTAACCCTCCCACCACTATCAAAAGCATTAGAAAGAATAGTTGCTGATCAACTGGTTTCGTACTTAGAAAAGCAGCGGCAACACGGCAAGGGTGTTAAATGAAACTATTATAGGAAGCATGGCTACTACAGTTAGAGAATTGTAATCTGGGGAATGGAATTGCATGCTCTTGAATGCCAGAAGCTTAACCAATAGGTTTGAGGAGTTTAAGTACATAGAAACAGAAACATAGAGTTGACGTCAGATAAGGACTGCAAGGCCCATCTATTCTGCCCATTTTTTCTACCTTATGAATGTATCATAGGCCTTTACTCTGTCAATGGCCTATCTATTCATACTCATCTGTATTGCTCACTTATGCCTATCCCATGCCTGTTTGAAGCCCTGCACTGTATTCATATCCACCACTTCCTGAGGTAGGCCATTCCATGCATCCACCACCCTTTCTGTGAAAAAGAACTTACTTACATTACCCCTTAATCGGCCTCCCTCTAATCTCATGCTGTGTCCTCTTGTCCTGCTATTTTTCTTATATTGAAACATGTTAGACTCTTTCACCTTATTAATGCCCGTAAGATGTTTGAATATTTTGATCTAATCACCTCTCTCCCTCCTTTGCTCTAGGGTATACACATTGAGCTCCGTTAATCTGTCCCAATATGTTTTCTGATGCAGTCTCTGCACCATTTTTGTTGCCCTTCTCTGGACTGCCTCCATTTTGTTAATGTCCTTGTGCAGGTGCAGCCTCCAGTACTGCACACAGTACTCCAGATGGGGCCTAACCAGTGTCTTGTAAAGAGACTCCCTCCCTCTTATGACTTGTGATACCCCTACTAATACACCCCAACATCTCCCTAGCATTACATACTGCTTTAGTGATCTTTTTGGATGATTTCAGGTAATCTGTGATGCTGATGCCCAAGTCTCTTTCTTCCTTTGTGATAGCCAGCAACTCCTCTTTCAACCTAAAGGGTGGCATCAGGGTTTCTCTTCCATATGTGCATGATCTTGCACTTCTTTGCGTTAAACCCCAGTTGCCACTCTTCCGACCATTTTGCCAGTTTATCCAGCTCTCTTCTCATTCTGCCCACCTCATCTGGATCATCTACTCTGTTGCAGATCTTGGTGACATCTGCAGGCAGACAAACCTTACCCTCTAGTCCATCTGCAATGTCACTGATAAAGATATTGAAGAGGACTGGCCCCAGGACTGATCCCTGAGGTACCCCACTTGTGACTTGCATCTCTTCTGACTGTATACCATTTACCACCACTCTTTCATAATGATTACACAGGATATACATATATGTGCAGTAACAGAAACCTGGTGAGACACACATGACTCTTTGGGACCAAAACATAGAGGGGTATACATTATACAAAAAAATCCAGAGATCATAGAAAAGGCGGACGGGTGGCAATTTACGTTTCTGACAGCATCAGATCAGAAGAAATAGATGAAGGCCTAACGAACCTGACCAAATCTGGCTAAACTGATTCCCTACAAATCTCCAAAAATCATAGTGGGAACCATAAATAGACCACCATCAGCCACAAAAGAAGGAACCAATTCACTTTTGCAAAAAAAACAGTCTTTAGATCCAGCTGACAGATTATTGGTCATGGGAGATTTCAATTTGCCGGGAATAGATTGGGGAAGGTTGGAAGCAGCAAATAAAACAGAATATAACTTTCTGGAATCATTCGTCCATATTGGACTTATCCAGAAAGTGGAGGAACCAACAAGGAACCTTAATCTACTTTACCTAGACCTAACAAATTTGGGAGAGTATCCTATGATAAGGTCATCTTGGTGGTGGACAAGTGGAACACCCTGCCAGAGGAAGTGGTGGGGGCTGAAACAATCACGGGATTTAAGAATGCATGGGATAGACATAAAGGAATTCTGGAGGTCAGGGGTAAGGGGCAACAGACTTCTAGGAAAACAAACTGAACTTACAAGCTCAAATGGGCAGGCTGGGTGGGCCATAGGCCCTTATCTGCCAACACTGTCTATGTATCTATGTATCTATGTATCATCTGCTATTGAGCACTTACAAAAAGGGTGACTCAATAGTGGCATCTGTTCACAGGGCTACTGGATGGGGGGGGCAAATACGGATATATAGTGACATCCTAATTTAACTAATTCTTATTTCATATCAGTGTTTAATAGTAAAGACAATACAGGATCGACCATACCATCATCAGACAAAATACAGCAAAGGGTGATTATCAACCCTAGGGAGGTGGAAACCAGATTAAGCAGGGTAAATCCCTACAAATCCCCAGGACCAGATGGCCTGCATCCCAGGGTTCTTAAGGAACTGAGCATGCAAATTGCAGCACCCTTATCATACATTTTTCAGGTATCGCTGGATAGAGGGGAGGCAGTGGAACACTTGAGGAAGGCAACTGTAATCTCCCTTTTCCAAAAGGGATCAAAAATAACCCTTCCAACTATCACCCGGTTAGCCTTATGTCAATTCCATCCAAGATATTGGAAGGCATTTTGAAGGATAATATTCTTGTGCTTTCCACGGAGGCCAAGATTCCTGAAGAGAACACTATCTCCAACTTGTAACACTTGGTTTCACACTTTCTGGTCATATCTGGATAATATTCTGACATTTATCAACCAAGAAGAGCTTATGGATAATACCCAGCACAGATTCACTAAGGGGAGATCTTGCCAAACAAACATGCTGGGGTTCTATGATAGAGTGGTTAGAAAACTTGATGAGGCAAATCCATTGGCATATTGCTCCTGGATTTTTCCAAGGCATTCAGTAATTTACCACATGCTGAATTATTGTCAGCTGTGATCAATGTAGGCATTCAGAGCCCCATAATACTCTGGGTACAGGACTGACTAAAGAACAGAAGTCAGATAGTTTGCATTAAGGGATCATTCTCTGCATGGGCAGAGGTGACAAGTGGAGTACTCCAGGGTTCAGTGCTGGACTCTTGCCTTTTCAACCTGTATGTGGCTTCACTACAGTATGAAGTGCAAGATGTTTGGTTATACAAATTCGCAGATGATTGTAGGGTGGAAGCAACAGTAGATAATAACAACAAAGTGTCTCCACTTCAAACTGCACTAGACCATGTCTCAGGGTGGACTAAGGATTCAAAACTGACACTTAATCAAGACAAATGTACAGTCATGCACCTTGGGAAAAATAACCCAGGCCACACATACATATTGGATAAGAAACCCCTAAGAGTCATGGTAGAGGAAAGATACTCAGTGATTCTGGTGTCACAGGACATGAAGTTTACAGCACATTGTAGGAACGTCACAAAAAAAGGAAATAGAATTTTGAATTCCATATTTAGACACACAAAAGCAAGAAACAGGGAGGCCATTCTGCCCCTCTATACATCACTTGTGAGACCAGTCTTAGAGTATGGTGCACAAGTCTGGTTGCCCTACAAGAAGGGGGCATGGCAATGCTGAAGAGAATTCAGAAAAGGGCTACAAGAGGAATAACTAAAATGGTAGAGAACGATTATGAAAGAAGACTGAGTGAGTTGAATCTATTTTCACTGGAGTACAGGAGGAAAAGAAGTGATATGTGCTTAGTACATAAAGCATGGGCAGAAAATGATCTATGGGAAAATCTGGGCCTAGAAGCCACTGAAAATATGTGGAATACCAGGTCACATCCCTTGCAGCTAAAAGGAAGACCTACAAAACTAATAAGAACCAGCAAATGGTTTAACCAAGGAGTAGTTCATGAATGAAACAGGTTACCCTTGGAGGTGGTGGGCAGCAAAACCACGCAAACATTCAAAAATAAATTAGACCAATTCTACCGAGGAAGATGGTAGGTTATCTAAGGCGAACACAACGGATGCAAGTCTCCTAGTTCTGTAGAACTCCTATGACTCCTATGGACACATTTAAAAGATTCAGTTTGAACTAGGTGATTTTGAATCTTTTTAATAAATTCCCAATCTGTTGATGTTCATGAAAACTTTGTAGGCTTATTAATATATTTAAAGTGCTGTTATTTATTACTTTGAAGTACTGTACCTTTATGTACTAATTACAAATAAAAATCTGAATAGCACATTTACGATACTAAACCTAAAACAACGTAAATGACAATGTGATTTGAAAATGGAAAAATATAATTTCAGGTGTATACCCAAGAGAAAACTGTAGCTGTACCTGGCACTGCATTATCCCTGTTCTTGCCCTTTGGCATCATCAGGAGGGGCCCAGACTATAAAGAACTATATTCAAGAGACTAGAAGGCATTAAAATCACAAGGTTAAGCTCCATGCCAGGAACTGGCTATTTTTTTGTGTGTTTGTTTGTTTTTAATTCAATGTGTTTGGTAAAAACGCGAAGAGATAAAGGGCAGAAAATGACTGAGGTGGTGAGGGGGTGGCCAAGTGACTAGCCCTGACCACCAGAGGAGGGTAAATTGTTTCAAATATGTCAGTGAGTACTGTACTTTGGATATTGCATGATGGGAATTTAGGGGGTAAAACCCAATAGTGATACTGTAGTGCAGCATGAGGGGGTGTCTACTGTTGAGTCACTATCCTTCAGATGAGATGTTAAATTGAGGTCCCTTCTGCTCATATCTGGTCACTGCCCAGGTGGGAGTCAAAAATCACAGTGGTACATATTGTAAGAGTAGGAGATTGTTCCTGGTGCCTGGCCATCATTACCCCATTGATAAAGCTGATTTATATAACCAACCCCAAGACAAACCTGGAAACAAGTTATTACATATTAGTGTGCCTTTCCTAGTCAAAATTTACAAATACAAATATAAATTTGGAAAATGTACTTCCTGTCCCTAGTAATAGCATATTCAGTCCCCCCCCCCAATCACGTAAATTAAATTCACAGTTCATGTGCCAGTTGGTAAAAATCTGTTGTTTACAAACTCCCTCCTACTCATCTGCCATGCAGGGTGTTGTATTGAAATAAAAAAAGGTTGGCAGCCTATGTATTTGTTTATTTATTTCAAATGTTTTACCAATATAGATGCTTAAAAGAAACAAGATTAACACTGCACTCAAGCCACTGTTAGGTATTGATGATTTAATGCATAATATTTGAATGAAGTTCAAAAGAAAGACATTATGCTAGCAGCACATACAGTGGAATAAAGGAAGGCTATAAGAGCAAGTCCCAGTGCGTTGAGGCTAGTCCAGCATCTTCATCAGGGAGCATGGTCTAATAGCTGATGAGGAATTTAAATACCCCTTCGCATAGTGAATAGATAGACAGTAGAAACCAGTTCATTATTATTCATAGTGGCAGTTAGAAAATACGTTGATATAGCAGCCAATCAACCAATTGGACCACAGGGGCAAATAAGGTCTCAGAATATCCATTAATGGCCACAAGCATATGGTTCCCAAAAGAAACGCAATAGACTACACTGCTAAAAAACAGTAATATAAATAAATTAGTACAAACAATTTACAAGAATTAAACATCATTAATAGAGTCGCCCTCTGTGTCATTTGTTTGGTATCTCTATGGAACCATTCATGTTCCTGAACAAAGTTCATCCAACAGGTTTACAAAATCACAGATTTGTATTTAAATTAGTAATATAATCATGATGTAGAAATATTGTTCTACTGCTAACCTAATTGCTAAAATTAATAAAACCCCAAAAATCAGTCCACCGGTGCAGTGGCAAGGCGTGCACTTGCGATGCTGACATCCTGGGTTCGGGAACAGACCCAGGAGTCTGAGGGCCAGCTGGGCAGAGAAGGATTTAGCACCAGAGTGGCAACTCTCCTTCTCTTGAGATGGGGAGGGGAGAGCACCCAGTACATTAGCGGCCCCTGGCAGAGGTTGGGGGATCTGCAGAGCCCGGCACCACGAGATGGGAGGCGGTACAGATGTCAGGCATGCCTATTGATGTAATTATATGTCCTACCCCCAGGGGAAAGCAGCATATAAAAAAATCCAGCTCTGTTCATGATGCCCCCGCCTACACTCCTGCTCAGACTTATGTCCACCAGGGGGGTCCCGCATCCATGACCCCACCGTGGGGGGTAAGTCAGAGCTGGAGATCATGTTCCTTGGGGAAGGGGTGACCACCCAGCAGCTCTGCTCAGGGGGGGTAAGCCTGGGCATGGGGGGTGGCATGCGAGGCAGGGGGATCCCCAGCTTGGCATGGGCGGGGGAAGGATGCCAGGCAAAAAAATTAAATAAATAAATAAAACCCCCAAAAATGTGTGAAGGAGTGAGGGGGTAAATGAAATGAAATAAAAAATAAAATAATATGTTAAAGCACTTATTGGACAAATTGGATTCTAAAAAAGAGCAGCCCTGTGCAAGACAAATAATAAAAGTGTAAGATTGTTGCTAAGATCATAAGTGGTGGTGGTAGGGTTTGATAAAACAAGAAAAGGCATACTGCATACTGAGCTGGTAACAGCTTCCAGATGCTTCCATTGGGGGGGTGAGGTAAGTAGACAAAACAATAGTTGCACAGGTGAAAATACATTACCAGTTGAGCAGTCAGAATATTCAGTGAATATACCTGAACATCCACTGTGTTCTCTGTAATCCTGTGTAATCCCCACCTTGTTAGCTGCCCTCTGTGAGCTTCCATTATGTGGGGTAAGTAGCATGTAGTGCACTGAATTGTGGGAGGATGGGATGAGGTTAGAGATGTTACAACGTTTTAATTCACTCACAAAGTTATACTGTAGCTAGGCCAAAGAGCTTTGGGCTATGACTGTATTTGAATACTGGGATAGCCTAAGGATAGCCAAAAGCTTATGCAGTGCTGCCAGGAGATCCAGGTGCAAGAACCAGATGCAAGGACATTCTCATTGTGCATGAAGCAAGGTCTGTGTTTTATTTGCTGAGCATTTTGACTGAAGTAATGTTGCCTGCTGATGACCAGACACAGACTTACCTTTAAAACTCACACAAGCTATACAGTGTGCTGAGCAGAAGGTGGTCTAGTGTCCTAAGATTTCAAAAGCAGATGTACAACATGAAGGCGTCATTAAGTTCCAGTTACAGAAACAACTTTGCTATTCGCAGGAAGGTTCTTTGAATCCAATGTTGCTAGGGACTATGCAGATTGAAGCTTTGTTCTACAAATCCAAGAATTGACTTTTGGTAGAGTGACTTTCAGCAAAAGTTTAACTTACAGAGTGTATCCATGTCAAAACATTCCAGGGTCAAGAATATTAGCTGACTAAGAGACCTTTTCATCAAGAGCCAGGCTCAACCAAGAGTTCGAAGTTGAGAGAAGAAGAACCATTTCTACAACCAGAAATATAAGTATTCATTTTTGATTACTTTCACTAATTAATAGTCAAGTAGTTTAAATTGGCTTATCTAGGAAAGTAAGAAGGGAATCTACTTTTAACTATAGAAGCTAGGTATATAGCTTTAAAGCTTTGAACTAAGAAATTTTGCGTGATCTGAAAAGTTAAAACTGAGTTTTATAAAAGTGTAGTAAAAGACACTGATGTAAAGAACCGTTGCCGGTCCTCATACAAAATACATTTTACATGCTATGAAGTTTTGAAACAAGTTTTATACAGAAATAATCTGAGTTATTGATCTTATAAGTATATGTTCTTATGCATCAAGGTTATGTTAAATATTAAGTATGATAAAAGTTTAATAAAACTATTACCATTTATCATAATGAATATTGCTTATTCATTTGCAATGCTTATTTGTTAAAATTTGTTTTAGTAGTTTTCTGGATCATCTGAAACAATTTTGTTGATGTTTACAGTTATTAGGCTTGATATTTATGCTAGTGAGGAATATTTGGAATTCTTGTATAGGTGTCAATAAAATATTGATTTTTCATAATTAAAAGTGTGGAAAGCAGTGTCATTTGCTGTTATATTTGAATCTGGAGAGCATAGGGTAATATCATATGTTAATTTTTATTACTTTGGGTAATTTATGAAATAATTTTTGGGTAAGGTCCGAGGTGAATCCAAGTGCATTATTGTAAAAAGTGATATTATAAGCCTTTGTTCTGACAATTGGGCATAGGTGGACAGCACATCCAACTTAATGTGAGGCACTGTCTCCGTTCACTGCCTGTGTTGCATGCTCGAATGGTCTTAGAATTATGATCAGGCCATCCATTGGTCTCTGCTGTTCTGTTGTGAGAGACATGGATACTCCAGCACTGTCACAGCTTGTATACAGCAGCAGATATTCAGCAATGGCTTTGCACTGCTTATACAAGCTTTCAATCATGCACAGAGTTGTGTTCCATCTGGTGATGAGTTCCAGCTTCATATGGAGCTGAGACAGTTTGTTATGGATCTGCAGGTGCCTGACATGGTCATGGGCCTTTCTGTAATGGCCAAAGTGGGTACAGATGTGACAGGCCACAGTCAACATGGACTTGATATCAGAATATGCTTGAAACTCCTGCACAATGGGATTAAGACAGTGTGCAGGGCTTTGCACCCTGAGAAACCCCCCCATCACTGATGCATTTTACTATATTCAGACTGTTATCACTTGCAGTAAAACACATTTTCAGTGAATGAGGTGCAGCCACTATCAATCTCAGTCAGGAGCAACTCTAGCATTTTCTGAACTGTGTGTGTGTTCAGTTACACTCTTCATTGACAGCATGGCATGCTGGTGAATACCTAGAGTTTTACTACCACCGTGTTTGTGCTTAGTGCAATATTTCTTCTGGCCAGAGTCAAATATTGTCCCAGGTATCTGTGCCCAAGGTGCTATAATGCACATATAAGAGCTACCAGCTGTTTGACCACTGGTACACATATTCATACTGAAATGTGTGTATAGTGATGTTGAATGCAGCAGGGCATGGATTACCATGCATTACTCTGTCAAAAGAAAGTTCAGGAAATGCATGTGTGAAGAAGTAGGTTCTTTAGAGAATCTGTTATTTGGGACAGGTACATGTCATCTACCTTCTAAATTCCACAATCTCCACAAAAGAGAATCACACTAGATCAATTGCCAGCATTTCAGCTGTTGCTGCATTCAGTTCATGTACAATAGCATGATTGGGTGGGTATTTGGCATGATGCGGGAACATGCTATGTAGAGTTGGCTAGACCTTTCTGTGTGATAGGCTACCAAACAGCTGGTCTCATCATGGCGGCATGACTGGTGGGGTAGTATGTGACTCCTGGGGCCTCAGGTGCTGCTGGAATGAAACCAGTGATTTTTTTGGTGTTTTCTTCACTGGGGCTGCTGTGGTTGGTACCTTTGAGTGTTAGTACTCAACCCACCACTGCTGCAATGACCACAATCTCACAGTCTCCTCCTGGTTCTACCCAATTGTGCCAACATCCAGTTTGTTAACACCGATTAGGGTGCAGGCAAAATGTTACCAGGAGCTACAACGCTAGGCATTTTGTCTCTTGGGAGGTACAGCGCCAAAGTGCCTTCCGGGTAAATGGTTGGCTTTTCTGGGGGGGGGCTTTGTCCCTTGCACCCTTCAGAACTAAATATAATCTTCTCTGGGGAGGCATGCCCTACAGGGAGTAGGAATGGTGCGGGGGCAAAAGGCAACAGGAGTGAGGGGTGATCTAAAATCAAGATCGGACTTTGTGAGTGAATTAAAACTGTGTAACATGTCTAACCTCATCCCACCCTTCCACAATTCAGTGCACTACATGCTACTTACCCCACATAATGGAGGCTCACAGAGGGCAGCTAACAAGGTGGGGATTACACATTAACACTCTTGTTGCAGCACCAAAATTGCCATGACCAAATTCAGTCGGCAACTTGGCGGGATACCATCCTCTTAATCTCTGTTGTAGTCCTCCTCAGTCAACCCTCCCTTCAACAGAACTGTTTCCCTGCTGCTTCTAGATGCCTTCGCAAATGTAGATGACAAGGGAGAAGGACCCTCTGCACTGCTTCCTTTTGTTACTAAGTTCAGCATAACAGGTGCCAGACTTTAGATGTGTCCGTTGGACACCAGTGCCCAGGTGGATGCCTTTTTTCTCCAACTAATTCTTGCTCGACACAGCTGACAAATAGCATCTGTTTCATCATCTGGGTTCAGTATATAATAAATCCCAAACTTGGGATTTTGTTCCCCTTGATGTTACATGGTGGTGAGAGTGAGACAGGGGAGTGGTGAAAATGTGTGTTTTTGGGGATGTTTTATACACTTCAGCACTGGGTGATTTACATGGTGTAATGGGCTCAACACTGGTAAGAGGAACAACTGTTGTAGTTGGGGGGGGGGGACTTCAGTAGTTGTATGACATACTAGTATTCAAAGTCCCATGTGTTCCGCAGTATCACCCTACCTCTTTTTCTTTTCTGGTTCCCATAGGAGGTCCAAACCATCCCCACCAATACTGATATCCTCATCCTTCTCCTCCTGAGCTCTGTCCACTTTGTCTTCACTTTCTTCAGGCTCCCTCTCCCTCTCATCATCTTTAGTCAGAGACATGTTTTTCAAAGTCATCATTTCTGACTGCGGAATGGGTCAGATCTCCCTTCTCAGGCTCTGACTCATGGTCAAGCTCAACATTCTCATTTGGGAATGGGAAGCTTTCATCAAGATCAGGCTTAGTGCCACCACCATCAAGAATCATGGGGCCACCAGCAACCTCCTTCTAGACCACTGTGCCTGAGCCAGGCATTTTGCTACCATTTGGACTGCTCCTCTTTTCTTCGCCTCCCCTAGCCCTCAACAGCATGGCTGCCAAAGATGTGGTAAAGAATAATTTGGCCACACTAATGCCACTATCACTGCTAACTACTCCTTTAGTACCACTAACGGCCCTGTAGTTCATAGATGACACTGTTGCAGACATAGTATTTTAGGTGCAAAACTATTTTGCTCCCAGAACCTATGCACTTCTTTGTTGCCTCCGCAGTGCCTCTCCCTTTAGTCGACTGTCTTTTCCCAGTAATTTTATATATTTAGATTTATAATATTTTGAGGAGAAAAATTTTATGAAACCCTGCAGTACAGCTAAATAGCAGCAGCTGACAATACCTCCTCTGAGGAATTAGCAGGGTGATCTGAACAAAACAGTTATTTTTAAATTTTTTAATTTACTGGGGATACGCTCTGGCTTACCCCCCAGAATGGGGCCATAGGAGGGACCCCAACTATCTATTGGATGCTGGTATGTGGCCCTGGGATGCTTCCATCCCAGGGTTATGCCCTGGCTCACCCCCCCCCAGGGTGGGGCATTTGTGAGGGGGCTCACCCTCCCACCGGACACCAGTATACATCCACGGTGGTGCCACAAGGGTGGTGCGAGAACTGCAGTGTGAGGTGGGCAGCATCCTGCTTGGCCCCATGTTCCACCATTTTCTCCCCAGGAGGTGAGACATGCAATGACATCAAGGGCACAAACGTTGACATCTGTCCTGCCTCCAGTTACTGTGCAGGTGCCAGCTGTTGCTTCCCCCCAGCCTCTGTCAGAGATCAGTCATGCTCTGGGCACTTGACCACCATCCCCCAGGAGAAGGAGAGCAGTCTCTCAAACACTCGATCCTTCTCCCCGGCTGGTCCTCTGACTATCGGGTCAGTTCCTGAACCCGAGATGTCGGCGTTGCAGGTGGAAACCTTGCCACTGCACCGGCAAGCCACCAACAAAACAGTTTTCTGAGTTAATAGTAGCTACAGTAAAACAACCCAGAATAGTTTTTTTATTTAAGTTTTATTTATTTATTTTTATCACTGTGGGGATTAACATGACACACAACAGGGGTAATTAAGTTACTGTAAATGATAGAACACCATCACTTTAAGAATGAAATGAATAACTACAACTAATATAGAAGAGACTAACACAATACTTCATTTAACCACTCGACAAAGTACTACAGAAATAAAATGAGAAATCACAGACCTCAGACATAAAAGAATTAATAAGAAAGGCTGAGGAAAACAAATATGAGATACTGTATCTGCTGCACACAGACTAATGCTCACAGTGAAAAATCACTCAAATTTACTCATCTTTCTGGGCTGCCTTGCTAACAGAAATACCTTCCCTCCCCCATACAGCAATGCTAAACAAAACCACTACTTTAAACTAAATAAATCAGCAAAACCAGAAACAAACACAGTAATCAAGCTGCACAGGCCCTGTAGATTTTTTGTAAGTGATTTTGCTTTGAAATATTCTGTTTTTGAATTGATTTTAAAGTGTTTTTTGCTCAGTCAAGCAGGGACTTCTCTCTTCAGAAGACTGCACTCAACTCAGCCACTGCATGGCATACAGCTAATTTCAGTACCATGTGATCTCTGACCTGGGTGATTGGGGAATACCAGACCTTCCAGGGGCTATAAGGCCCTCCTCCTGTGGTGTCAGGCCTCATTATGCCCCTGGGCAGTCCGGTATTCCCCAATACTGCCCACCCTGTTTGGTATTATTGTTTACATAGACAATGACAGTAGAAAATAAGCATTTGTCAATGCCGAAAGTTGATTGCGTTGGTCCATTGAGCTCGCTCACTGCCCCTGTGTCACTCTCTCATTCTGTTTCTTCCGGTGTTGCAGGCTGCTCTTTTGTACTGGACTCCTGCCTGCGTTGGCACGTTTTTCTGCCCACAAAGAAATCTGCAGCTGTCCCGACAGAGCTCCATTGAGGTGGGTCACTCCCCCTCTCTCACTCACTCATTCTGTTTCTGCTGGTTCTGCAGGCTACACTTTTGTACTGGGCTCCTGCCTCTGTTGGCTGTTTTTTCTGCCCACAAAGAAATCTGCAGCAGTCCTGACACAGGTCCATTGAGCTAGCTCACTCCCCCTCTCTCACTCACTCATTCCATTTCTGCCGGCGCTGCCGGCTGGCCTCTTGTACTGGGCTCCTGCCTGCATTGCTGCCTCTTTCTGCCCACAAAGAAATCCGCAGCAGTCATGATAGAGCTCCGTTGAGCTCGCTCACTCCCCTCTCTCACTTGCTCGTTGTGTTTCTCCCAGCGCTGCAGGCTGCCCTTTTGTACTGGGCTTCTGCCTGCATTGGCACCCTTTTCTGCCCACAAAGAAATCCGCAGCTGTCCCAACAGAGCTCCGCTGAGGTCGCTCACTCCGCCTGTCTCACTCGCTCATTCTGTTTCTCCTGGCACTCCAGGCTGCCATTTTGTAGTGGCTCCTGCCTCTGTTGGCACCTTTTTCTGCCCACAAAGAAATCTGTAGCAGTCCTGACAGAGCTCTGTCGAGCTCGCTCACTCCCCCTCTCTCACTCACTTGTAACGTTTCCCTTGGCACTGCAGGCTGCCTTCTGTACTGGGCTCCTGCCTGCTTTGCCGCCTTCTTCTGGCCACAAAGAAATCTGCAGCAGTCACGATAGAGCTCCGTTGAGCTCATTCACTCACTCCCCCTCTCTCATTTGTTCATTCTGTTTCTCCCTCCACTGCAGGCTGCCCTTTTGTACTGGGCCTCTGAGTGCATTGCTGCCTTTTTCTGCCCACAAAGAAATCCGCAGCACAACAGAGCTCCGTTGAGCTCAATCACTCCCCCTCCCTTACTCGCTCATTCTGTGTCTCCCGCTGCTGCAGGCTGCCTTTTTGTACTGGGTTCCTGCCTGTGTTGGCAGCTTTTTCTGCCCACAAAGACATCTGCAGCAGTCCCAACACAGCTCCGTCAAGGTTGCTCACTCACCCCTCTCACTCGCTCGTTCCGTTTCTGCTGGCTCTGCAGGCTTGCCTTTTATACTGGGCTCCTGCCAGCATCGCCACCTTTTCCTGCCCACAAAGAAATCCACAACAGTCATGGTAGAGCTCCGTTGAGCTTGCTCACTCCCCCTCTGTCACTCGCTCATTCTGTTTCTCCCGGGCGCTGCAGGCTGCCCTTATGTATTGGGCTCCTGCCTGCGTTGGTACCTTTTCCTGCCCAGAAAGAAATCCTCAGCTGTCCCGACAGAGCTCCGTTGAGGTCACTCACTCCCCCTGTCTCACTCTCTCATTCTGTTTCTCCTGGCGCTGCAGGCTGCCCTTTTGCACTGGGCTCCTGCTTCTGTTGGCATCTGTTTCTGCCCACAAAGAAATCTGCAGCAGTCACAATAGAGCTCCGTTGAACTCACTCACTCACCCTCTCTCAGTCACTCATTCTGTTTCTCCCACCGCTGCAGACTGCCCTTTTGTACTGGGATCTTGCCTGCATTGGTGCCTTTTCCTGCCCACAAAGAAATCCACAGCAGTCCCGACAGAGCTCAGTTGAGCTCAGTCCCTCCCCCTCTCGGAGTTGCTTGATCCTAATCTGTCCCAAACACTGATTTCCGACAGCAACTGTGGTATTCTGCACCAGAAGCACAGAAACACATTTCGGCCAGGATGTGAAAAATGACAGCTGTACTGTTCATAAGGAAGTGTGAACAAATGCCAGTGTTGAAAATCTGACGTGAAAATATTACTAATTTGCGAACTTACAAGGGTGCATGGAAACTGCACAACACACGCTTGTAACACGGGTCATTTTATGGAGTTTCATCACAAAATTTTCAACATAGGCATTTTCGGACCTCTGTTTATGAACAGTGTCAGTGTGATTTTCTTAATGTGTCCTGAACACTGATTTCCCATAGCGACCACTCTATTGGGCTCCAGAAGAGTGAAAACACGTTTTGGCCAGGATGTGAAAAATGACAGCTGCACTGTTCATAAGGAGGTGTGGAAAAATGGCAAATTTGAAAACCTGGAGTGAAATATTGCAAAGTTGCGAAGGTATAAGCGTGCGTGGAAACTGCGCAATGCACATTCATAACACATTCATTTTATGGAATTTTGTCGCCAAATTTTCAACATAGTCATTTTAGGACCTCTGCTAATGAACAGTGTCACTGTCATTTTCATAATTGTCCCGAACATGGATTTTCCACAGCAACAGCGCTATTCTGCACCAGAACTGTGAAAACACATTTTGGCCATGATGTGGAAAATGACAGCTGTACTGTTCACAAGGAGGTCGATAGCAGAATGCTGTAATCAGTTTACATCATATTTTCCCTGAACTGTGAACGTAAGAAAAGGAAAGATTGTGTGCAGCTTAGACATCATTTTCTCCTGCTCACTATAACTGAAAACTGCTTTGCTTACTGTGTCCTGTGGTTCCCCGAGATTGGACCTCTGTTCTAACCCCTCCCAGTCCTGCCTTTGTTCTGTAGCTCTGCCTCCTCTCTATCCTACTTAATCCTGCCCTTCTCTCCTCTCTCCCAGGAAAACACCGTCCGCAGGGCACACCTCAGACCCTCCACGGCCCCTCGTCCAGAGCCCCAGAATCGGGAAATAGCAGTCCTGTGCTACAGGAGACCGCCTGCCCACCCTCGAGTGAAGCAAGGTAATTGAACAGGAGTACGGCCATTTGCTTTGTCCGTGGACACAAGCTGAAAGTTTGAAAGTGCTCGTTTGGTGCCCTTTTTATCCCAACTTTAATTTCATAGCACAGCTGCTCAAAACCCTTCTCAGTCAGCACTGTGGACTCAGCTGCACTGCAACATTGTACTGGATGTTGCACCGAAGCGCCTCTACTGCAGTTAACTTTTATTTCATTAGAATAATTTAATTCTGCCGGTCCGAAATTTCAGGCAGGCTGCAAGTTCTCTAGCCACAGCCCTTGACACTCTGTGTCGACCCACCCACCCCACCCCGCCTCTATCTGGGTATTTACTTATATAGCCCTGATGTCAATTTCATCCCGAACCAATCAGGTCATTTTGCCATTAGTTCCTTATAAAATTCCAACACTAGGGGCGTCTGGCTATTTCTCATGCTAGCAGTTCCTAATAAGGCTAATTCTGCACTATTGTTGCTGACTTCTTTCTGCAACTATGAATCTCTCTCACACAATGATACTACAATTCCTGCTCTTACTTGCAGCCTGCCTGCTGGTACTCTCCTTTGCAAAGCTTTCCCTGGTCACTAGCTCTTATAGGAATTACTAGGAGCATCACTCTGCCAATGATTTTCTCTTTTCAAACTTGCTTGTCAGACAGGTAATGCATTTTGACCTCACTCCACTACTGATCCCCAAATTCCTCAACTACCTAATTGCTGCCTACTTGAATTTGAATCTCAGCCCTAGAAAGATGACTGTTCACACATATTTCCATCATAGACTCTGGTGTCTCATGCTGCTAGCCATCCTGCTAGCAGACGATGTGGAACGGAATCCTGGTCCCTCACAGCATCTCTCCAACAATGCTGTCTCCTAGACTACTTCCTCTGGGCTCTGCATTGCCTACCTAAACATAAGGAGCCTGACGCAAAATTTCTCTGATCTTGAGGCATGGGTCTCCACCTATAACCCAGACATTTTGGGTCTATCAGAGACATGGCTTAAGCCCTCTACCCCCGATTCTATCTGCTCATTGAGTGGCTACAGCCTTCTTAGACATGACTGATTATCTTCTAAGTGGGGTGGGGGTGTTGTGCTGTTTTATAAAGCCCATCTCCATATCACTCAGAATAAAACCCCTCAACCTTCCATATGTGAATCCCTTCATACTCTCCTCCACCTAGGTCCTAAAAAACTTCACATAGTTGTTGCCTATAATCCACCCCTTGGGGGGCTGCCTGCCATCTCCAATCTGTTGGAGAAATCAATAAAAATATCAGGTCACAATGAACTACTCATTATTGGGGAATTTGAATCTAAACTGGCTTGGGCAAGCCCATAGCTCCCTTCTATCTTTGATCCAAAGCTACCACCTCCACCAAGTTATATCTGTACCCACTAGAGTCTCCCCTAAAGAAACTTATAGTACACTATTGGACTGGGTACTAACAAACAGGATAGACAGAATTGTAAATGCAGGCATCCTGCCAGGTTCTATATCTGACCACTCCCCCATCTTTTGTGAGTAGCAACACTCTAGTCCCCAGCCTTCACCACCACGCTTGATCACCTTTAGGAATTCTGCCAACCTAGATGAAGCGAAGTTCCTACATGAAATTGTGGCTATTGACTGGACCTATGTTTTACAGACCCTAGATGTCCAAGCAACTCTTAAATATTTTCTAGAACAATTTCTAGCAGTTCAAAACAGACACACGCTCCTCGTCACCCGAAGTGTTAGAGTGAAACCTTCTAGGTGGTTACACAAGAATCTGCCTGCTGCACTTCACACCAGAGATAATAGCTGGAAGTGTTTTAGGAAATCCGGCCTTAACACAGACTACCAGATCTATAGGATCCAGCGTAGCGAATGTAAAAAGCAGATCAGACTAGCAAAAAGCTCCTACTGTAAGGGTCTTTTATTGGACGCATCTGATGATCCTAGGAAATTCTGGGTGCATGTGAAAACATTTCTAGGCGTTAAGAAACCCCATTTAGACAACGATATGATCATTGATGGAAGCCACTGCAATGACCCCCAAACTATTGCTGAAGTATTTAACAAACAATTCTCTGACCTCTCCCGGCTCACATCCAGGTTCCTCCCTGCACAGCTTTTATCCCAGCCCACTCTGCCCTCACCTTCCATGCTTTCCCCTCCCTTTTACTTTAAGGCGGTAACAAAATCGCAAGTCCTTCGCATACTTAACACCATTTCTGATAATACTAGTGTAGGCTTGGATGAAACAGAGCCCAAACTCTTAAAACTTGCCGTGCAATTCATTGCCCTGCCACTGTCTAGGCTTTTCACCCTCTCACTATGTGCTGGATTTGTCCCAGAGATCTGGAAAGTGTCACCCCGGTTCCAAAGAAAGGAGACAAAAGAGATATGGCAAAATACCAACCAATTCCTATCCTGTTAGTCTTGTGTAAACTCCTGGAAAAACTTGTATCTATCCAAGTTACTGAATTCCTGACAAAAATGCAACCTTCTGTCATCAATTCAGTATGGCTTTTGTAAAGGTCACAGTACCTCCACAGCCTTACTTCACCTTAAAAATGACATCCTTACTGCAATGGACAATGGCCAATTAACGGGAACAGTATTTATCGATCTCATCAAGGCATTTGACCTCGTTGATCATCCTCTCCTGCTTGATAGCCTCTAAGCCCTTGGTTTCTCACTTAACTCGGTAACCTGGTTTAAGAGCTACCTATCAAATAGAACCCAGATTGTCAGATTCAACTCTGGGGTGTCCATCCCTATGGCAGTTAACCTAGGTGTTCCACATGGATCAATATTAGGCCCCCTTCTCTTCACCTTTTTTATCAATAGTATCTCATTAGCTATCCTGGGTTGCAATGTGATCCTTTATGCTGATGATCTGGTCTTGTACTGCAGTGGTAACAATATACACCATATCAACCAGTCTCTTTCTTCTGCTTTCATGTCCACTCAATCTTGGCTTCTCCATCATAAGTTAATTCTGAATACTAATAAAACATAAACAATGCTGTTTGGGATGACAGTCAAATTAAAACACAACCGAGACTTATTTAAGGTGTCGGGTGGTCAAGGTGGGCTAGAACTTGAATTGGTACGCTCCTTCAAGTATCTTGGAGTTCTCCTTGATGAAAACCTTAACTTTGACAAACACATACTGTACACCTGTAAATCAGTTAATACTAAAATTGGAGTAACCTTCAAAGCTGGTTATGTCCTCACACCGTCTGCTAGATTAGCCAACGCTAGTGGGATCCCGCTCCTGTCGCTATCCTATGGGGTAGTCTCATATATAGATGCATCTCAATCTATTTTAAGGAAATAGGATACCACCTACAACAGTATCTGCAGGTATGCCTCTGCTTCCCCCTGGTCTAAGCACCATTGCCAGCTCTATGCGGACCTAAACTGGATTCCCCCCATCTCAGTCTGTACTCTGGCCCTTAGCACCCTGACAGACAATATACTCAGAAATGGTATCCCGACTTTGCTTGCCTCCTTGTTATCTCCACTGCCCTCCTCGCATGGCCTTTGATCAGCTGATAAATCACTGCTGCTTATAACTAGATGCAAATCCAAGAAAGGGACCCTAGCTTTTGAACACTCAGTGGCCAAACTCTGGAACTCCCTACCTCTGGACATCTGCCTAGCTCCCAGTCATGCCCAATTTAAAAGCAAATGTCACTCCTTCCTCTTTAGTCAGGTCTCCTGTAACTGCTTCAAACCCCCCTAAACGTGCCATTCTATCTCCACGGTCTTACGGTCCTGCTGACCTACCTCCCACTGCTAGTAGCCGAATCCTAAAACCTATCCAGCCAGCCCAGTCCTGATATTCAAGGCACTTATGTCTCAACCAGTTATGCCACTTATACCAAACTGTTGTTTACTGTTATCTGTACCTTGTTTTGTGTCCGAACTCTAAAACTTTACTGTAAATAACCATGTACTTGTGTACCTTGGTTTCACTGGAGTACCATTCTCTCCTCTACCCAAATGTATTCCTATTAGTTCTACCTCTTTGTCAGTTGAAATATTGACTATTGCTAAAATATGTTGTTATCAGTCATGTCTGTTTCTGTATGCATTGATTGTACTGTACCCTCCCGGGTCATGCCTGAAAATAGTCATTTAAATGACTAGTGCACCTACCCGGTAAACAAAAACAAAATAAATAAATAAATAAAAAATGCCAATGTTGAAAATCTGGAGTGAAACTATTGCAAATTCGCAAAGTTACGAGCGTGTGTAGCAACTGCGCAATGCACACTCATAAAACAGTAATTTTTTTGATTTTTTCCCACCAGATTTGCAACATAGCCTTTTTGAGAGCCCACCTCATGAACACTGGCACTGCCGTTTCGTTAGTCGGTCCCGAAAAGGGATTCCGCTCAGTGAACGTGAAATCACCTTTCGGGGCTGAATAATGCCATGGCAGTGTCAGAATTCATAAGGAGGGGTCCCAAAAACCCTATGTTGAAAATTTGGTGCCAAAATTCCAAAAAATGCCTGAGATATGCATCAAGTGGGTGGGTGCGGGTTGTGGGAGGGGGCAGGGAGACCGCCAAGGGACCATTTCCTTTTTCCACAGGGGAAAAAAACATCACGGGACTGTTTTTATTTTTACAGGTTCATGTGGCATGCTGTGGGCTCCCAGCATGCCAACAGAGTCTTTTTTGGGGGGGCAGCTGTAGCCGACAGGGGTTGGGCACCCCGTTGTACAACAAAGTGGGGGCTGACATTGTATGCCAACAGGGATTGGGCACCCGTGACACACTACAAAAGCAGGGAGGGGTTGCATAATGCCGACGGGGAGTGGTATCCCCTGTTGGCAACATCAACCTTGGGGCACTGAAGCCAATGGGAATTTGAGCCTCCATCGGCAAACAAACACAGTGGGGGGCACATGCTGCTGAGGTGAATTGGGCACCCCCTCGGTGGGGGGGGCTTAATATTGTTTGTGAACATGGCAGCAAGCCACCGCCATGTTCACAAACAGTATCACTGTAACAAGGTTCCGCCCAGCAATGATGGGCCGCTTCCTCATTGCAGCGAATGGTTTACGCTGCAATGATGAGGTGGCTCCTGATTGCAGCAGCTGAAACCTTACAAGGTTGTGGCACACTGGCTGAACTAGTGTCAGCAGCAGCATTCCACAGCATTGGGGAAAGCGGGCCAAGCCTTTAAAGGCTGTGGGGGCATTGGCCACTACAGTGCCGTGCCTCCACAACCTGCTTCTGGAAAGCTGCCTCAATATGTTTCTTGCGCATATGTGCAATCAACATAAAAAGGCCCATCAGCCCATCCAGTCTACACACGCTATCTAACTACTCTGCACTGGCCCTAGTGGTCATCCCTCCCTTTTGTTTCTACCCCCCACACTTTTTCTAACTGATTATACATGCCTGTCCCCTCCCTGCTTGGAGTTGCTCACTGTTTTGGGCTGTACAACATCTTCTGACAGATTTTTTCACTTGTCTACCACTTTTCTGTGAAACAGTGGTTACAGGCATCCATTTTGAATCCCTCCCTGTAAGATTACGTGAGCTCCCTCTCGTCCCTGTATTTGAGCTCAAGGAAAAAAGGTCCTTGGCCTCCACCCTATTTATCCCATGCAGGTACTTGTATGCCTCAGTCATATTGCCCCTTTCCTTTCTTTTCTCAAGGGTGTACATGTTCAAGTCCTGCAGCCTCTTCTAGTATGTCATGCCCACAGGTCCATGGACCATCTTGGTTACCCTGCGCTGTACTGCTTCTCCCTTGTTACAATATCTCCTCTGGTGCAGACTCCAGTACCTTGTGCAGTATTCCAGGTGAGATCACACCAGTAGCCTGTACAATAGAAGGATCACCTCCCAATGTCTACTCCTTATCTGCTACTACTTAGGAGGCAGTATAGAACAGTGATTAAGGGCACTGAGCTGCAAACATGGAGACCTGGGTTTGAATCCCACAGCCCCCACTTGCATACTGTGTGACTCTGAGCAAGTCACTTAGCTTCCTTGTGCTCCCAGGTCACACCTGGAAACAAGCTATGGCTTAGTGTGCCTTTCCTGGTTAAACAATCTCCCCTCCCCCCTATGCAACCCAGCATCCTATTTGCCTTACCAACAGCTCTATTAGAATGTGCTTTTGTTTGTAGGGTCTCCAATATCATGACCCCTAAGTAATTTTCTTCCATGGTGCTTTCCTGCACCACTTCTCCCATTTCATATTGCACTCTTCCCAATGTGCATTATTTTACATTTTTTAGCATTGAAGCTTAGTTGCCAGATCTTTGACCAACTCTCCAGCATGACCAGATCCTCCCTGAGTTGCCTTATATCTTCATCCATGTCTGCCCTTTAACAAATCTTTTATTTTTGTATATTGTATTTATCCTCTTTGGTGGACCACTGCTTTGTGTCGGCCAACTTCGCCAGACTCTGGGGTCATTCAGTATCTTATAGCACTTTATGTGTCCCGGTGGATCCCCAGAGCCGACCCGGAGGTGTCATTCTGCCATGATCTCTGCTTTTCCCCTGATTTTTGCCCCATTATCCCGAGGATCTAGAAGTGGTGGTGCATGCATGTGGAGGTGTGTATGTGCTCCGGCCTACAGCCTCTTCTGCCCTCCCCCTGCCTAGCACCAGGGCTCCTCGTGTGTGATGCTACCACACAGCCTCCACCAGGAGGCAGCCAAACTCCGAGGACCCCTCTGAACCCTCCTGAGGATGAGAGCTGCCAGCCAGCCGCTCAATCAGCTCCTTGACCCCCCCAGCCAACCTCAGGTGCACTGGGCCTGAACTCGAACCCGGGGTCACCAGCATGGAGCTAGGTGTGGCATCCAGTGCCTCAACCCTCAGTGCCACCAGGCCGGCCTACCTTGATCAGATCTTAAAGTCATCTGAAAAGTGATAGATCTTGCCCTTGATGCCTTTGCTTCTGTCACAAATAAATAGTTAGAAAAGGTCCGGGCCCAGCACTGACCAATGAGGTACACCACATGTTACTTCTCCTACCTCTGAAAACTCCCCATTAACTACTACCCTTTGTGTTTTTCTCCTCAGCCAGTTCTCCAGCCAAGTTGCCTATTTTTTCCCCCACCCCTGAGTCTCTTATCTTTTTGACCAGCTACCTCTCAGGGGACTGAGTCAATGGTCTTGCTGAAATCCACATATACCACACCTACTACCTATATCCTATTTGCTGCTCTGGTCACCTAGTCAAGGAAGTCAACCAGATTTACCTGGCAAGACCTTCCCCTCATGAACCCATGTTGTCTGGGGTTCTGAAGCCCATTTCCCTCCTGGAAGTCCACCAGTTCATCTCTTAGTAAAGACACCATTATTTTTCTTGCTGTAGACAAAAAATGGACTGATTTATAGTTCCCTTGTTCATCCTTCCTTCTGCTCTTATGTAGCAGGAACAAGTCCACTGTCCTTTAGCCCCTAGGGAGCCACCCATTTGGGTGACTTTTTGCACATCCTTCATGTTTCTCTGTTTAAGCTGCAGCAGTTACTGTGGCAACTTAGACCTAGACTGGGATAGTTTTTGCATGGCTGTGATTCACATGTTTTGCAGGTACTATGTTGATAGATAAAAGTCTTTAAAAAACTGAATTTTTTGCATAAAGTTTCTCATCTTAAATACTTAGTTATTTTTTCAGTGTGTTGTTTTCTTTTTTTTTATTATGTATATTTATTGCTACTTGCCCTGACCAGACTTCCTTCAGGCCCACATGGATTACGCCACCCGGTGCATCCGACCCCACCGCCCCACATCGCAGCCAGCCCAGGTATCCCCGACATATCCCTTCGTTGGGAGGGTCCCTTACCTTCGTAGGGGAAGAGCCTATTTGGCTAAGTCCAACAACCCTGGGTGCTTCTGAGGTGGCTGATGGAGGTCTGGGATCCTGGGAATGAGGATCCAGGGGGGCCATCATCTGACTGGCCAGGGCGCCATTTTTCGGTGGTTTTCCTCTGAGGAGAGACATTCCATGACTTCTAGGCTTACGCCGACGTCTGTCTCTCCCCAAGCGTCGTGGGTCGGATCTCATGCTGAACCCCAGCCTGCTTAGGGGTCAGCAGACACCGACCTGCACCCTCCCTCTCCCCCCAGAGAAGGCGAGCTGTCAGTGGACGCTCCCTCCTTCTCCCCCCGGCCAGCCCTCCAGCGACCTGAGTCCGTTCCCGAACCTGGGTGGCTGGCATCGCAGGTGGAAATCCAACCGCTGCGCCAATGGGCCAGATCCCATGTTGTTTTCTAAATGCTGGAGCTTAAGTAAGCAATAATACCCGACAAGGTGGGCGATATTGGGCAATACTGGGCCACCCAGGAGTGTAATGAGGCCTGATACTGTAGGCAGAGGGCCTTATAGCCCCTGGAAGGTCTGGTACTGCCCAATATCGCCCACCTTGGCCGGTATTATTGGGCTTAGAAAATGGCAGACTGTGGCATTTGAATGGGATTTAAAAAAAATTAAAATAAAAATTTGAAAATAAACAGTAACAATTAGTTTTATGTCTCTTTGTTGTAAAGTAGTCACTTTATTTCTGCTGTTGTATCTCCTGCTGACCCCAATCAGAGAGCCATTCTGTTCAATGTATCCCCCCCCCACCACCACCACTACTACCATGAACAGCAGCTCAGGCATAACATTTGGATTTTTTATAGTTTCCCTACCCCACCAGTTTCTTACTATGGTTGTTTTAGGGAGGAGAGAACATCATTTTCTGGTGTTCTTACTGGACTTTCTCACTCTGGAGTAGGGGGGAGTTATTATACATGTGACCCTGCATGACCCTGGGTAAGAACAGGAAGTGCACTGTGGGAGCGACAATATGGAATGACAGCTGTTTTGTTTTTTTACTGTTCAGTTACACAGAGGAGCGTTTTTTTTTAATTTGCGGCATAAAATATGTGTTACTGCATTAGTGTTTCCATTTTTTTTGGTGGATTGTATCGGCAGGTGACTGGTCAATGAGGATTTACGGGGGTCGATGTAGACTTACAGCATGAAGCAAATTGTGAGGAGATATTAACAGATTTTTTTTGGTATGTCAGGGTTTTTAAATGGAACTATGCCCGATGGGGGGGGGGGTGTTGGCTAGCCACCAGTTCATCCGGTAAGCAGCATACAAAAGGTGGCAGGTGGTCAGTTCGACAATTCAGGGTGCCCAATAATACCCAAGGTAATGGGGCACCCCGAATTGGTACTTGTTTTTTAGCGAGCTCTATCGAGAAATACCCACCCGCTGAAGTTACCCTCTCAGTCAATCAGAACATCAGCATTTATTTAGCCATTTTATAATCATCTTTACTTAATGAATAAAGAGTATCCTTGATGTGTACTGTTTTTTTTTTACCTGACAGAATCTGGAGTAACCTGCAGATTGATAAAAAAAGATATATAAAGTACTGCAGATATTTTGAGTGATTGGGTGTGTTTGTGAGCAAGGTGCTGCTCTGCTGGAATTCTGGCTGCCGAGTCTTGCATTCTGCACAGCACTAACTCCTACCCTCTCATTCAAGTTAAAAATAGTGCCAACTCACTCACAGGGCAACATTTTCCACTACTGTATGTTTTGGTGCAAGTATCCCTCTGTAGGCATTTCACATCAGTAAGTTCTGGAAAGGTGACTTGCTGTTCTTAGGTGTGCCGGTCACATGAGGGCAGTAGAAGAGGGCAGCGGCAGGATGGCTGAATGATACTAATACAGTAAGGAGGTGGGATCGCTGAGTAGCAGAAAGTCAGGCAAGGGACTCAGAGGACAAATGCATGAAGGCAGGAGCTTGAGGAAGTCTTGAATGTGTTGCAGCAGTGGCGTGAACTGAAACAAAATGTCCAGTTTTAAGCCCTTAGAGGAGACACTAGAAATTATAGTCTCAAATCCCATGCCCATGAACATTTTGGATGATTTTTTCATAAGGGTTGGAAGGTAAACAGTCATCCCTTATACTGCAATCCCATTTGGGATTTAAATGGAATAATAAATCAGTCTTATTATTTAAAATGCATGAAATTGCTAATTTTAGAACTTAAAACAGTTTGGAAGGAGGACACCAGACCACCTGGCAAACTCCAGGTAATAGACATTGTTTTTATTAGAACTTTTCTTTTACTTTTGCAGTTTTAAACAATATCCCAGGCCTTCATGTCTTTCATGAACACACTGATAGGTTATCTGTAATCAAACCACTGAAAATCCATATTGTATTGCTGCTGGTTATATATAACTGCGGGAGGGCATCATTATATAAGAGATGCTAGACAGCAAGAAAATGTTAGCGTTCTGCAGAACACTATTCCAGCTTATGCTAAGCACAGCTGTCAACTATCTTGATTTACATACATATAGGTATTGTGGATGCTAACATCCATTTTATATTCATAGCTTTAATATGGCCATCTGTTCCTAGTAGTTCGGTTTTGTTTAGGTTATTTAGAAACAAGAGATGACATAGCCATTGAGCTAAAATCAATTTTCAATGGAGTCTCAAAAAGTTATTAAGTTACCTGTTACAACAGTAGTATTAATCAAAGTACCTGTATTGAATGGTCCCAAAGTCAGTTGTATGTATTAAAGAGAACCTTTCCTGATAATTTTTGTATGATAAATTAAATAAGAGGAAGCTCCCTTACCTCCGTGGCAGCCCCTCAGAGGTACTTTCATAACTTTCTTTACTACCCCAAGTTAGGGAAGGGATTGTAATATGCCTCCAAGTGGCTAGCCACACATGTCTTCCACTTCCTTAACACTTTCTCCACCCATGCGTTTCAATGTTTTGTGACATCTGTTTAAGGAGAGAATAGGGGCGAGATCCATTCAAGTCTATGGAGCATGATTTATAAACCTCTTTACTGGCCATTTAAATGGATATTTAGTGCAACTGGAGCATGGGCTCAGTCTACAAGGCCTTAACAATACCTTGTAAGTTGAACCTGGTTTTCAGTTTCATCAAATGTCCTCTTAAACAGCCAGAAAATGGGTTTGCAAATCACGCTCCATAAATTTGAAATGAGCGCATTTTGCATGCTTCCTATGCAGATGTCAAAAATGTCAGAGTGCAGGGACTGAGCCAGTGATAAGGAAGTGGAAAGGATTTCCCTCGGGGGGGAAAATTACGATCCCTTCCCTTCCAATGGGGGGCAGTATAAAAAATTATGAAAGTGCCCCATAGGAGCTCTCATGGAAGTAAGAGAGTTTCCTCTTATTTGTTAGTAGCGCTGAGAAAGGTGCTCTTTAATTTATTTGATTCAGAACAGTTAATTCCAACAGCCCAGATTCTGTGAAAAAGAAAAACTGATTTGTGGGGAGGTGCTTCATTTACCATGGCAAATCATAAATGCATACTCACCCTATTTTATACACAGCGCAGTATAGTTAAAATGTATATTCTGTATTTTTTTGCTTGCAGGAATAGATTTGGTTTTGTGGTTAAATATCTCCAGACATTTTGCAATATTTCTAAAGGATTCTCTCTGGTGGCCCTTCAGTGCTTTTGCAGGCAAGCTAGGAATTTCCTTAGAAATATCACAGAAGAGTCAGCCTGCCAGTGCAGCATCATGGTGTCCGTCTGTGATGCCGATGTCCTGAGTTCTGGAATGGACCCAAGAATTTGGAGGGACAGTTGGGAGGAGAAAGACTGAGCATCCCTGGGACAGCTCTCCTACTCTGGGGGGGGCAGTTGTGTTTCTGGTGCAAGTCGAACCCTAGCAGAGGCTGGAGGTTCATTGCAACCTGTGCCCTGCAGATGCTGGTGTCATTGTACATCATGCTTCCTTCAGAAGAAAACATATGTAAAAAATAATGGCTACCATCTATGACGCCCCACTTCCCCCAGCCCTGATCACATGCCATAGCACTCCAAGAAAGACAACCTATTCCATCATCCACTGTAACTGGCCAGCTCTGCGCCGCACCCTAAGGGGTAAGACAGGGAGGCAATGCTGGTGGGTGCCCCTGCCGGCACCCTTCTTCCGTCGCTGCAATTTCATGCTGGTGAGGTGGCCCCGCCCTGGGGAGCACTCCAGGGGTTATAATCTATGGCAGGTAAGTCCTAGGGGGTGGGAAAGGGGCCGAGGATTAGCAGGGGCTTAGCTGTAAGGCAGCACACTGGTAAAAAGCATACAAAATAAAAAAAAAAGAAATATCACAGAAATTTTAGGAAATCTCTAATTACAGCATGCCAATTGCTGCAACTGTAAAAAAAATGTGAATAGCCACCCAAATAGTAAGTCGATGTTTTATAGTTAAATCACTTTATAGGGGGTGATCCATCAACATTCTTTATGCAGTATATGAATGTTCTGTTGTGCTTGGTAGTATACATGGGATAATATCTTATTTCACAGGGGATTCTGTCTCCCAGTATTTTCCTTGTGCTAGGAGTTTGTCCCCATCTCTCATTTTCTGTTGTACTAGTTGTACCCTCAGTCACTCCTTTATCCTTTCTCCTTGGCCACTTTGGGTCTCTGAGCTTATACTGTTTTCTGAGGGGGTTGTGTATCCCTAGGTGCAGCACATGGGGGCAAACACACATACCTAGTACAAAGAAAAAATATAGATAGTCAGAATCTAAGATGAAACTGGGCATAATACTACATATGAAGCACAAGGAATACTAGGATATAAAATAATTTAGTTGAACCACTACACTGATGAAGTTGCTTAACCACAAAACATTGGAGCACTATGCGGATGGCATTATTTTTAGTTATTTAATTTAGTTTTTGTTTACCGGGTAGGTGCACTAGCCAGAAAGACTTTTCAGGCACGACCCGGGAGAGTACAGAGACAAACTTTAAAAACATCATGACACATAGTACAAGGTACAGAAACATAATACATAGTACAAGTTACATAACAGCAGCAAAGTGACAAGGAATATAGGTAGTTAGACCGAAATAAGCATTTAAATTAACATAAAAACAAAATACAGTCAGGTCAGATTAGGAAATTGAGGTAGTAAGACCAAAGTACAGCATTAATATTTACATACGTCAATACAATAAAGTCAAATTTGGCAACCAGGCAATTGTGCAAGTAAATAAGGGAATAAGGTGCTGTGACAGCGAGAGCCATCAAGCAAAGATAGATAAAGGGAGGAGCTTGACGACAGGTGGAGAGAGGAGACAGGCCAGCTGGGAGGGAAAGGAGGAAGTGGAGAAATGAAATGAAGGAAATGAGGAAGTGAGAGTTGAGAGGAAGAGTGTCACTAATTGTGGTGGGCCCTAGGCTCCTAGGTGACGACAAGTGGAGGGTGGAATTAGAGCACAAGAGCTAGGGTGGTTTGAAGCAGGAGCATATACAGGAGGAGAGGAGATGATGTTGAAGTTCTTTCTTAAAGGAAACATGGGATACTGATTGGCATAAGGTTAGAGGAAGTGAGTTCCAGTAGTAGGGTGCAAGACAGGCAAAGGCACTACCACCTTTATTTGTGCAATGTCTTGGGATGAGGACAGGGACATTTACCGTAGAGTGCAACACATAGTTGGTTTTCTGGTAGGGAAGGAGACAGGCCAGAGAATTAGAAATACGGGATCTGATAATGGTATCAATAATGGACTCAAGCTCATAGGACCTTAGTTCTAGTGGTGGAAGCCATCCTAGATCAGAGTAGAGGAGACAATGATGTTTAAGTCGGGGGAAGCCAGATGCGAATCGACAGATGTTATTGTAGGTAACATCCCACTTACAAAGACTCGAATTGCAGGTGGTGGCATACATAGCAACCCCATAAGTGAGAGAGGGAAGTAATATCCCACGGGCTATAGCAAGTCTAGCTGAAGGAGTGAGCACATAACTTGTTCGGTAGGCGATTCCGAGTTTGGAATTAACCTGCTTACAGATAGTATGAATGTTTAGGTCAAAACTCAGGGATGGGTCAAGGGTGACCCCTAGATACTTGATTGAGTTAACCACTCTAACAGATGTACCATCAAGGGAGGAGACATTAAAGTGGATTTGGAAGTGTTTTAGTTTGAGACTGGAGCCAAATAACATAGCTTGTGTCTTTGATTTGTTTAGGACAAGTTTGTGATTTATAAGCCACTGTTGTAATATCTGGTAATCACAGGAGAGTTTAGTGTTTATGTCCTCAATGCTATTTGAGCTGCATTACAGAACAATGTCATATAGTAGGGAGGAGATACTGAGGAGATTCGTAGTAATACTATTAATGAAGATAGTAAAAAGTAGAGGACCTAAAATGGACCCTTGAGGTACACCAATGTTGATGGTTGCCTTGTCAGAGAGGGTGGAGTTAAATTTCACGTACTGAGACCTATCTGATAGATAGCTATCAAACCAGTTAACATCATTTGGAGCGAAGCCTAGAGAGTTTAGGGTAGCAACGAAGATGGAGTGGTCAACGAGGTCAAATGCCTTGGTCATATCAATAAAAATGGCCCCGGTGAGCCTGCCAAAGTCCATAGCCACTAAGGTGTCAGAAGTGAGTTTGAGAAGGGCAGTAGTGGTACTATGACCCTTGTGGAAACCATGTTGAGCGTCAGTTAAGAGGTTATGTTTCAGAAGAAAGTCAGTGGTTTGGGTGGCAGCTATTTTCTCTAGGATTTTACTGAGAACAGATAGGATGGCAATAGGATGGTAGTTCAATGGGTCCAGTGGGTCATCTTTTTTGAGAATTGGGGTAATTCTGGCCATCTTCCAAATATCCGGGACAGTACTTTGACACAGAGAGAGGGTAGAGATTTTAGCAAGGGGAGCAGCTATGTGGGGGGCAGCCAATTTTAGGAGCTTAGGTTTCAGAGTATCAGGCCCAACAGCTGCATGCTCCAAGATTTGTCGGAGAACCACACTAGTTAGGACGGGCCTGAAGTGGAAGTTGGGCCTGGAGGAGTTAGCAGGTGAGGTAGGGTTAGACGGAGTAGGGAAACTGGAAGTATATTGGGTAAGGTCAGCAAATTGCCTATTAAAGAAGTTTGCAATAGTGAGGGGATTGTTTCAGCAGATGCCATTTAGTGACATGTCATTAGGAGTGGAAGAGTGGCTCAATCCCAGGAAGAACCTAATATGGGACCAAAATGTTTTGGGGTTCCCCTGGGAGTCTGTTAGAAGGTTATTGCAGTACGTGCTTTTTGCTTGATTTCTTTCTTACAAGCATTTCTTTATTCTGTATGTATTAAAGTCTCCGAGAAGACCTGATTTCTTGTAATGAAGCCAGATTTTGTCCCTCTGTCTTAGTTTAGATAATAAGTCAGATTTTAGTCAGTGTGTCTGACTATTTCTAATCTGCCTTGTAGCAAGTTGACAGTGGGTTTCTTGTAGTTCTAAGAATTTAGTCAGAAAGATATTTAGGGCTGTCTGGACATCAGATGAGCTATAGAGAGGAGACCAGTCAATGCAAGCAACATCAATCAAGAAGGCCTGGGGGTCAAAGTTCGCAAAATTGCGGAAAGTAATGAAGCGGGGCTTCATAGGTTCAGGCCTACCTTTGCCCCAGACACAGAAAGTGGGGGAGTGGTCTGAGATGGCATCAGATAGAATAATAATAATAATATTTTTATTTTTAAGGCGCCTTTCAAAAACCAAGGCGTCGTACAAGACTAAATCAAACAGATCAAAATAAAACAATTTAAACCAAACCAACAACAATATACTGTTAGAGTCAACTAATCACTTACATAGGTCTGGTGCCATAAATAGGTCTTTAAGGCTGATTTAAAACTTTCCACAGTCGTGCACGCCCATAACCGATGAGGTAGAGAATTCCATAATGTGGGAGCTGTGAACATAAAAGATCTGGCTCCTGAAGATTTCAAATGCACCTTAGGAGTCTCTAGCAACCCCTCGCCGGCCGAGCGAAGTGATTGCCCAGGGCAGTAGGGGTCCAGCAGCTCTTTCAGGCAGTCTGGGCCAAGTCCGTGTAGGGTCTTAAAAGTCAGCAAGCCAACTTTAAAGGTGATCCGCCACTGAACTCGCAGCCAGTGCAGTTCGCACAGCACGGATGTAATATGACAAGAGCGAGAAGCTCCCGTCAATAACCAGGCTGCTGCGTTCTGCACCAGCTGCAGGTGGCGGATTTCCGTCCCTGGAAGCCCTAGGTATAGGGAATTGCAGTAATCTAAGTGAGAGGACACAAAGGCATGAACCAAAACAAGAAGGTTGCTGGATGGAACCAGATACTCAATCCTGGAGATATTCCTTACATGGTGAAAGGAAGATCTGATGACAGCCGACACCTGCGATTGCAGGGTCAGCCCTTCGACAAAAATCACCCCAGGTTTCGCACCTGGTCAGAAGTCGGGAGCGGGACTCCTCCGAGAACAAGTCCAGAGGGTGACCCACTACCCAAACCTCCTGTCCAGCGACCAGGTTCCACAACCATCACCTCAGTTTTACCAGAGTTCAACTTCAGCCAGCTCATATCCATCCACTCCTGGATTTCTTTGAGACAGTTTTTAAAGACCGAGAGAGCACTACCCTGGTCAGGTGCAAAAGGAAGGTAGAGCTGGGTATCATTGGCATAACAATGAAACCTCAGCCCATACATCCTTATAATGTCTCCGAGGAGTAGCATGTACACCGCAAACAACATGCGCGACAAAACCAAAACCTGAGGAACCCCACAAGACAGAGACATTGGATCTGAAGAAAACACTCCAGATATCACTCTGCATTGTTTCAGTGAGGAACGATGTAAACCACCTGTGGACAGATCAAGTTACTCCACAGATGTAACTCAGATGGTTAAGTAACAGCCCATGGTCCACGGTGTCAAATGCTGATGATAGATCCAGAAGAACCAAGATGGAACGGTTCTTCCGATCCCTCGCCATCAGGAGATCATTGAGCACCCGAACCAGCGCTGTCTCAGTACTATGTCTCTTCCGAAAACTGGACTGGAGGGGTTCATAGATGTCATGGATGGCTAAATGGTCCTTCAGCTGCACCGCCACTACTTTCTCAATCACCTACCCTAAAAAAGGAAGGTTTGAGATTGGCCTGTATTTAGCGTGGCAGTTTGGGTCCAAAGTAGCTTTCTTCAAGAGTGGTATCACTACCGCCTCTTTCAGAGAGTTTGGAAACTCCCCAGATTTCAAGGAGCACCAAACTATCCGTGCTAGGACTGGACCGATAACATCAAGACGACCCAATATCAGGGTAGTTGGTCCAGGGTCCAAACTACAGCATGTAGGGCGTACATCTTGGATGATCTGCATGATATCCATGAAGTCAGGGTGGCTGAAGGTACTCCAGGAAAACCAAGGGACAGTGACCTTATGCTGATCACAAGCAACCTACATCAACAATATTCTCTGGGCGGTTTGTCATGATCTAGTCCAGCAAGGTGCTATTATTGGAGTGAGAAGCAGTTCGAGTGGGTAGTGGGATAAGGTGATGCAGGTTAAAACTCTGTAGTCTAGTCAGGGCAGGCATGTGTATATTTCCCAACCAGTTTAAATTGATGTCAACTAGTATAAGGACTTAACTGTTTCTGGAGTGAATGGCGGTTTAGTCAAGAAGCTCATCCAGTCCTTTTAGGCCATGGGTAGGGGGATTGTAAGCACAGACAATATGTAATTTTTTTGTGCCAAGGGTGAGGAGGGCATGAAGTGCCTCACAATGGTTCATGGGGGCCGAGCTGATTTTAGAGAGCTGGAGGTGAGATTTATAATAGATGACTGTACCTCTCCCCCTTATGGGGGCTGATCTGTCATTCCTCAGCAGATTATAGGATAGTAGGGAGCACTGTGAGTTAGGGATGGATGGCTTCAGCCATGTTTCAGCAAGGCACAGTATATCTGGTTTATAAAGTGCAGTCCAAGATTCAAGTTCCACAAAATTCCACTCAAGGCTCCTGATATTATGGCGTGTTATAAGTAGGCCTTTGGCAGTTGAGATAGGAGTAGTTTAAACATTTTTATCTGTGAAAAAACAAGACTATATATTTTTAACTGTCTTTTGAGTGACTATGCAGTCATTCTTCCTTTGAACATAAATAACATAAATTGGGGGGCTGTATTCACCCCAAGACAGAGAGATGGTCAACCATACAGCACTGTTCTCATCAGCAATACACTGCACCACTACATCATTGTCCACTGCCTCACTACAGCAGTGCCCCCACCCTTCACAGCAGCACTTCCTCAGTCTCACTCTATCACTGTTCCTTATCACAACAGTGCTGCCTCTCACCCCGTTACTGCACTGCTGCTTCTCATCCCCATCAAGTACTGCCTCCACCTCCTCAGCAGCATCGCAAAGCTGCAATTCTCTCTGTCCTCTCTGGCTGCTCACTATCTATCCATTACCCACAATCCCCATCCCTGGGACAAGCATGCACCACAGAAAAGATTTAAAGCTAAACATCTGTCACTTTCTGAATTGTAAAGATGCGTCCTATAATTTCAAAAGTTTCTTTCTGTTGTTGTTTACTTTGATCTTTCTCTGTCCCTTGGTTCCCCTTTCTTTGCTAATGTTTTTTGTTGCCTTTTGTACATTGCCTCTATAGCCTGTGTTTGTTCTCTCTCTTTTCTTTTTGGTTTCACCTGCAGTTTGCTGTTTGTACTGTCTATCACTATGACTGTGTTCCAACACCCTCTCCTAACTGACAGGCAAGCACACTTTAGTACCCTTGCCAACAGTCATTCACCCCTCAACAGGAACTCTACTGTCCTCACCCATGATAGCTACAGCCCCGACTCATACCCAACTATCACAGCACTGAAAACCCAGAACAGTCACATCACTAACCTCTAACCCCAATAGTCACACAACTGACCTCCAACCCAAATAGACACATTTCTTCCTCTAAACTTCAATAGACACATCACTGACTCACTGACCTTCAACCATAAAAGTAACATCATTGCCTTTCAACCTGAATAGTCACATCACTGACCTCAAACTACAATAGTCGCATCATGGCTTATGAACCCCAATTGACACATCAGAGACCTCTGATCCAAATAGTCATATCATTGCCTTCCAACAACAATAGTCACATCACTGACCTCCAAACTCAATTATGATAACATTGACCTACAACCTTAATAGTCATATAACTGCTTTCCATCCCCAATAGTCACAACACTGAGCTGCAGTCCCAACAGTCACATCACTGACCTCCAAACCAGTGTCACATCACTGCCTTCCTACCCCAATAGTTAGATCAACCTAACCTCCAACCATAATTGTTACTCACTGACCTCTAATGCCAACAGTAATAGCACTGAGCCCCACATCCAACAGTCTCAGAGCGGAACCTCCACCCCCCCAAATACCTACACTGAACCCATACCCTCAGTCACAACACTCAAACCTCACTCCCAACAGTCACAGCACTAAGCTCTCATCCTTCAAAATGCTCAGAAGGCAATGTCAGATCAGGGCTCCCGGTCAACTAGGAAACTTGTACCAGGATGTAAATGCAGGATTGTTGCTCCTGATGCACAAAGAGAGCTGTTACAGGTGGTAAATGCAGGATTGGGGCTCTGGCTGTTGCAGGAGTGCCATGCCAGGTGGAAAATGAAGAATCATGCTTCCCAGTTCCCCAGGAACGCTATGCTAGGTAGCTAATACAATATCAGGGCTCATGCTGCCCCAGTAGCACTATGCCAGCTGGCTAACTCAGGATTTCCCCCCCTCTCCCAGCCACACCATCTGGTGAATATTTTATTTGAGCTCCAGCAGCTACAGCAGACAACTCCCTGGAGACCCACATCAGGTGGAGTATTAAATATTGAGGATCCCACACACCACTTATGGTACTCACCATTTCCTTTTTCTGTCCCAGCTCCTCACTTCCAGGTTTGGCAACAGAGCGGAATATAAATACCCCACTACAGCTGAGCAGTTCTGTAGAGCATGGGTGGCAGTTGCAGGATTAGGGCTTGCTTCTGAAGTTGGTAGGAGAGCTGTTAAAAATAAGTCTGATACTCTACTGCAGCAATGCACTGTGCATGCAATCTTATCACCACAGTGGCATGCATTCACAGTATACCTTTCTGCCTGCCCAGTAGATCTGGAAGCTCTTCTCCCTCACTGCCTAGGTTTGAATGGAGTGAGGGCTGAGATTTCAGCCTTCTCCATAGGAGTGAATGGGATGTGAGACCCAAAATAGTCAGGGCAATGACAAGTGGCTGCCAAATTCTTTGGTGCCTTAAAAGGACAATGAGGCATAAGAGGGTGAAATGCAGGGCCACCAATATTATCAGGACAAAAGTCTCTTAACCTCTTTATCCCTGAAAAAAAAGAGGCTGAATGATCTCAATATTCTGCACACTTGGGTGTAATGACAAGATTAATCAGACAGAGACGGTCGAGCAGGGGTGCTTCAGTAGGATGCAGGAATATGCCCTGGAAGTAAGAGATGGTAAATTCAAAGGTAATTTTACAATGAACATCTTCTCCCAAAGTATGATGAATCTTTGGAACACCCTTACAGTACAGACAGTGACTATGAAGCTAGTACAGGCCTTCAATTTATGTCTGAATACGTTCATAATTATTACAGGCATTTCAGGTTGTTCTGGGTAGAAGTGTGGATGGGGTATCCCTATAAGTTAGTTTTAATTTGTTGATCATATGATATGTACTTATTAATCCCTGCTTATGAACCTGGGGTGTTCTTGTATGATGGTTCTAGAGCTGCTTCCAAAATTAAAGGGGAACATCTATTTAAAAAAAATATATATTTAGGACCATGGACTCTGGCATGATAACTTGTGCCGTGTTTGTGGACCTGACCAAAGCATTTGATCTGGTTGATCAGGTTTTTTTTTCCCAAGCTAAGAGAGCTTGGTCTTAGAGCATCCTTCATGGGTTTGCTCACAAATTACTTGTATAATAGAAGGCAGACTATTAAACTAGGTACTGTTTTTCTACAGTTGATATAGTTTTATGTGGGGTGCCACAGGAGATATTTTAAGACCACTATTATTTATGTTGGTTTATCAATGAACTGTCAAAAGTCTATGAGTCTACAAAAATTACACTATATACTGATAATTCAATTCCTTATGCACAATCTAAAAATTATAAGGTACTGACAACTCTCTGGACTAAATCTTCCTGGGATTATGTAACTAGTTAATGCAAAAAAGCATGGCTTAAATAAAACAAAAACGTATGTCGTGCTCTTGAGCTTTACTGTAAGCTGAAATTCAAAAAGTCCAAGGCTAACTTCTTGGTTACTACTGGAGAGGGGATTCATCTGGAAGCAGCTGATGTTTTTAAATACCATGAGATCTTTAATGATCCAGGCCTAATGTACACAGCCCACTTGAATTAAATTACATCTAAAATGCATAAAAAATTAGGTCTGTTGTACAGAATTAAGAGATGTTTGATGAACAAAGCCAGAACTCTAATTACTCAGCATAATTTTCTCCCCTTTATTGGTTTTGGGGTTACTTGTGTTGATACCACCCCTACAACAGTTCCTGGAGAAGAAGAAGAAGAATTTTTTGTAATAAAACTGGAAAATGTACCCTAGCATGTGGTCATATATCCACCACTGTTTTATTGTTACAAGGTTAAATTGGCTTCCTCACAATTCCAGGGCAGCATTTATAAATTTTAATTTTTTTTTAGATTGCTGAAAAATAATAAATTCCAATACTGAGCAAGTGATGTAAAATTTTCAACTGTTAACTTTATGTTCTAGTTTAGCTAATGAACACTTATTACATGTACAGATAATGCACACTGATATGGGCCAGCAGTCATTTGACTACTTCACTGCAGTAATTTAAGTCAGATTCTGTTAACTACAAGGCTGCTGCCATCAACTGACACATTTGGTTCAGCAGTGGAAAAGCATTATATTAGACGTGGGTTGAAACCCACTACCAGTACATGCATATTATGACCTTGAGCAAGTCACTTAACCTCTCTGGTCTTCCAAGGCACACTCAGAAATTAGTTTAGAATAAGTAGGCCTTTCTAGGCTAAAAATGTTAAACTAACATTAAAAAAAGTATGTGATTGTTTTACTTAGCTTTGACCTTGGTCAACTGTGTGTATGCTTTTATTTTAGATTGTATCTTGTTTTATGAAATACTGTATGTAATATTTTTGTTTTAATGTCTGTACTTTGTATACTGGGTTGTGCCTGAAAAATGCAACTGGGTTCCAGTGTGTTTTATCAATATAAACTAAACTAAAAGGTTCACACCTTAGTGTGCACTCCATTAGCACATGGAGTGCAAAAGAAAACTGTTAGTTTATGTGTTTTTTAAAGATGTAGTCCTGTTTGATTAATCTTGCTGTTGCCCTAACCTTAGATTACATGCAGCCTCCAAACCATGCAGCATCCCAGAACACCACAACTAACTCCATGGCTTTGGAATAATCATTCAAGATTCAATTAATAAAATTAATAAATTTAATTAATAATTTTCCCCAATCTAACAGACATTGGTCTTAGAGCATCCTTAATGTTATTTTATTCCTATTAACTATATACACTCGCCTACCTACCCCTGTGTTAGTCTGACTAACCTGCCTTTCAACCACTTTTTCTTGCCTTAGTTGATTTATCTCTGAAGCTTGCCCTTCCACGGACTTAATTAACCCCGTTTTCCCATCCCCTGCTTTCTAACCCCCTGTGCACTTATCAGTAATTATTGTCTTGTATCTTCCTTGTTTGTCTTAAAAATGTTGTCTTCTCGTAAGGTCATATCTGTTGTTTTGCTATTTTCTTATTTTGTTGTTATTCCCCTGTATCTCTTATTTACTCCCTGTACTCTGTAATAACACTGTTTTGGTTTACTGTCATAATTGTATTCATCCAATTGCCAATATTGTTTTACCACCTTGTATCCTACCCAATAAAACCCGCTTATAATTTGTACTGTATAAACTTGACATGGACCACCTTTGCATATACCTTGCTGTAACTTCCTATTGTTGTATCTCAGTACTGTTGTATCCTGTAACCTCCAGGGTCATGCCTGAAAATAGTAATCTCTATGGCTAGTGCACCTACCAGGTAAACAAAAACTAAATAAATAATAAATAATGTTTTTTTTCACAAATTACTTGTATAACAGAAAGCAGACTAATAAACTAGGTACTGTTTTTCTACAGTTAATATAGTTTCATGTTAATATAACATTATAATATTTCTACAGTTAATATAGTTTCGTGTTAATATAGTTTCATTTTTCTACAGTTAATATAGTTTAATGCTCTGCAAGGGAGTGGGCCAGAGCCGGAAAGAGTGCTGAGGAGAGGAAGAGCCTATCAGGCAACGGCGCAGGATTTTTAAATTGGGGAAGCCAAGACCAGCCACACCTACTCGGAGAGGAGTTGCAGTGGCTTGGAGGATTTGGATTTTGTGCCAATCAACCGATGGGGCTGGAGCACCAATCTGGGCCAGAGAAGTGGAGTATGAAAGCCGCTCAGGCTTCAAAAGGTGGCCTGGGGTGACAGAGGTACACTAGTGGCAGCTGTAAGGGCCATAAGACAATCCTTCTGGCTGCAAGGAAGTGGGCTAGAGCCATTGGGAGCAGTGGGCAGCAGATTCTTCCTGGCTGCAAGGAAGCAGACCAGGGCCAGTGGAAGCAGCAAGCAGCGGATCCTTCCTGGCTGCAAGGGAGAAGGGCCAGGACTGGAGAGAGTGCTGAGGAGAAGGAGAGCCTATCGGGATTTGGATTTTGAGCCAATCAGCTGAGGGAGCCAGTGCATCAATCTGGGCCAGAGGCATGGAGTCTGAAAGCCACTCAGGCTTTAAAAGGCAGACTGGGGTGACAGAGGTACACCAGCAAGGGCTGCAGGGGCCACAAAATGATCCTCCCAGCCACAAGGAAATGGGCCAGGGCCATTGGGAGCAGCAGGCAGTGGATACTTCCTAGCCATAAGGAAGTGGGAAAGAGCTAGTGGGAGCAGCGGATCCTTTCTGGCAGCAAAGGAGAAGGGCCAGGGCCATAGAGAGTGCTGAGGAGAAGGGGAGCCTATCGGGCAACAGCGTAGCTTTTTTAAATTGGGAAGGCTGAGTCCAGCTGCACCTACTTGGAGAGGAGTTGCAGTATCTTGGCTGACTTTTGTCCCACTCCACCCATCCCCACCTCTATTAAATGGTCACAGAGGCTGGAGCTAGTTGAGGGGCTGTGGTCTGGACTTAGGGAAGGAGAGAACTCTGGGGGGGTTGCTTGCTTTGGTACAGCCTGCGTTGGGGAGGGTTATTTATGGGCCATTATTCTTGCTCTGCTGTGGGTGTGTGGAACATTTTTAAGCATTCTTTGGAGGGACATTCTTGGGTGTATGGGAGTTTTTGACCCTCAGCTGCTTCCTCTGGTCTTTCTTTAGCCAGTTTCACCATCTTGTCCCTGAGGACTGCCAAATTGTGGACTGGAAGGGAAGAGTAGTGCAGCTACAAGGGAACTGATGGAAGCTGAGCCTTGTCTCCCTGCCAGAACCTTACTGCTGTAGCTAGTTGCTCGCCCTAGAATCCTGGCCCCAGTACACTGCTGTGGGGGTCTGGACCAGGATAGAAGATGCCAGCAGCACCATTGGGCACAAAAACTCTGCTCTCTGACCTTAGGAACAGCAGTGGGGTCAGGAGCAAAGAAAATCCACTGACACTGGGACACCATTTGAATGCATTGGCAGTGCATGCATGGAAGGAGCAGTTCATGTTTCTTCAACTGGGCTGTGTGCCCACAACCTTCTACACTCCTGTCTCAAGTGAAGGCAGTGAAACTGGGATGCAACACCAACAGTGAAATCAGACACCTCAATAACTTGGTTCCTGGCCCTAGAATAGGCAGCAGGGTTGAGAAAAAAAACATAAGCAAACCTCCAGCACCATCTTGGGCTATGTGCATGTGCAGACAACCTAGAAATGAGCCATCTGACTGCTTAGCTAACTACAGCCCCAGCCCCAGGACAGGCAGTGGGGTCAGGACCAACAGGATAACCTCTCTGGAAAAACCACTGATCAAACTCAGCTATACATAATGCAAAATCATTCTCCTGATATGATAATACCAGCTTTATGGTATATTTTCCACAATATGTCATAGATGGCAACCCTCATTTTGCAACTGTTCATTATGATTGGTACACTTTCTTAATAGGTCAGTTTTCATCCCAAAGTCACCATTCCTCTAGCTCCTCAAACTGAGGAAATTAGTCTGCTTAAAATCATATTTCAGAGCAAATATCACATTTTCATTACTTTGTTACAGGTATTGTTTGAACAAAAGTAACTCCTCCACTCTACTTTTTCACAGCATTATCTGGTCACTGAGGTATTAGAGATACAAGTCAATTTTGTGAAAAAATGGATTTACATTAGTGTCTAAAATGACATTTTGCTGGCCTGTTAGTGCAGGGGTACAGCCACTGCCCAGGACACTGGTGACCCTGGTTCAGAAACAAGCCTTGACCCTTGGAGGATGGCCGATGGGAGGAGGACTGAGCATCTCAGAGGATGCTATTCTCCTTCAGAGAGGGAGGGCAGCTGTCCTGCCTGTGATACTGACAACTGGGTAACCACATGTGGCAGTACAGTTGAAGGTGCCAACTGGGAACTGAAAAAAACTGGCTGGGACCTATGCTGTGAACACAATGCAAACATGCTGTGGCAAAAAACATTTCAATCAGAACAAAGGAAGCTGGCACCAGGTGCAATGAAGTTACTGCCAAAAGTTTCAAATAATCAAAGTCATGTTTCGTAATAAAAGAATCACCTAGCACTTGTTGCAGAATAACATCAATTTGTCTGTTGAAAGTCACAGTAGGGTCTATTGGTAATGCTTTATAAAAGTTCTGGTTGAATAGCTGTATTCTTGCTTCATTAATATAGAAACCTATAAACATTCACAGAAGGTGATAGATGGCCCATAGCAGTTACCGTCTTACCCTCCAGCCTACTGCCACAGTGGTTTATAACTCCTGCCCCTCCCAGTTCCTCTCCATCCCAAGTTCCTGCAAACAGGATTATGACCTTTTCCCATCTGTATATTTGAAGCCATTAATGGTCTGTGCCCCCACACCTCCACTGTTAATCTGTTCCAAGGATCTGCCACAATTCAGTGAAGAAAAACTTCCTCACATCCTTCTTAAATTTACCCCTAACCAACACTCTCATTAAGGACAAAGAGAGGATTATCCCTCAAAGCATTACCGTGAAAGGCACTACCCTGACCACACCACTGGAAATAGCCATTATATTCAACCATTTCTTTACTGACATTGATGCTTACAAGACTGGCCTTCCCGATGCCCACCCGGAACATTCTGACACTCATTCTGAATTAACCCATCCCCCACTTCCATTTTAAAATAACCTCTCAGAAAGAGGTACTCAAACTGTTGAACGGACTCAACCCTGATAGTCCTCCAGGCTTCGACTCTCTACCACCTAAATTTCTCAAAATAGGAGCATCTGTGCTTGCTTATCCTATTGCCCTACTAATTAATAGACCTTTCCTCACTCAGTCCATCCCTAACAAATGGAAAACAGCAGTCCTTGTCCCAGTACACAAAAGCGGTCCAACCAACCTAATTGAAAATTATAGACCCATATCCATCTTATGCCCTATCACTAAAATTCAAGAAAGAATACTATACAACCAGCTATACCCTTATCTTGAATTGACCAATGCCCTTACCATTCACCAATATGGTTTTAGGAAATTACATGGTACTGAATTGGCTCTCCTAAGAGTAACCACTGACATATGCCAAGTCATGGACCAGGGTAAAGCCACAGGGGTAGTCTTTGTGGACCTCATGAAGGCTTTCAACCTTGTCAACCACCCTATTCCCATATCCAAGCTCCACCATCTTGGCCTCAATGACAATTCCCTTTCCTGGGTCTCATGATACTTAACAAATTGTTCCCAGTGCATCAAATGGGCAGGAACAATATCATCCCTATCCCCTATCACAGACAGGGTCCCTCAGGGGTCAATTCTTGTCCCACTTTTATTCTCAATTTTCATAAATGATATGCTGCAAAATTATGGAGGGGCATCCTTTCAGCTCTATGCCAATGATGCCATACTATACAGAGCTTCCAGAGATGTCAATAGTATAAACTCGGACCTGGAAAATGACTTCCAAAAACTCAAACACTGGTTTAAGGATAGCCTGTTGGTTCTAAACACCAAAAAAACTAAATACATGTTGTTCCATCATATCTCCTTTTATACTTCCCTCACTCCTCTGACTATCAAATCCTTCTCAGGTGTATCACTGGAAGGGATTGTCTCTTTCACATACCTGGGGCTGACTCTGGATGAACACTTATCCTTTGATACGCACGTCACTAACATAGTTAAGACTACTAATCAAAAAATTGGCCTCCATTACCGCACTACTCCTTAACTCTCCAACCGTGTGAGGAAGACCATCGCCTCTGCTACCTTCATCCCAGGCCTCTTCTATGGGGCCCCAATAATCAGCTCAGCCAAGTCATCACTTCTTGATAGACTAAGAGTGGCCTATCACAGAATTGCTCATTGCACATCTAAGGCCCCAGCTCGTGACCAGCACTGTAATGTTCTAAACACCCTGGGTTGGCCATCCTTCGAAGCCAAGATGGACTTTCCAGTGGCCTGCTCCACCTTCAAAATCATTTACCTACCATCCCCACCAAGTCTATCTAATCATATCACCCTGAAAACCACCCATAGAACCCTTAGATCCTCCCACCTACCTATCTTAAGTTTGCCTAAAACTCGATTAGCCATAGGTAGAAGATCCTTCTCCTTTGCGGCATCACAAAACGGGAACAACCTCCCACAGTCACTACTTGCATGCAAGTCTCTCCCCTTGTTCAAACAATGTGTGAGCGGTCATTTAATCCATGGACAAATAGTCGCGGACAAAACTCCGCAAATAAGTTGTCGTATGGAGAAGTAGTCGGAGCTCAAATTGCCAAAGACAACATTGATTGTTATTACATTATGTCACCATTTCTAAATGGCAAATTTCAAGTAGTCGACAGTAAAGCTACACACAGACAAACTGTACAAGAGAGGCTAGTAGATACTGGATCCAATATTTGTCGAACGACCCGACAGCGAAGCGGGCAGGTCGACTGCATTTTGCAGTCAGCTACTGGTTTGCAATAACCACAAGTGTTTTCTTCAGGGGTGGCTTTGCTTCCTGAACCCCTCACATGAGGGCAGCACCCCTCGCACTGCCCCCACTTAGGATTCTCTACTCTGAGTCAGAGCTAAGTCAGGGGGTGGTGCAGGAACCACGACAGACAGTGCTGGGTGCCAGTGGGTTCCCTACAGTGATGTGGTGCTGTTGTCGCTGTAGGGGACTCCACTGTTGACATGTTGATGTTGGAGATGTATACCATAGATACTCACACAAGAGACATTCAACATTTTAAAAGTAAGCTTCATTAGTTCAGTTCAAAAGCTACATTTACTCACACAAACGAGATACTCGCTGATACTAGCAGATACTCACACGAGAAGTTTTAAAATTCACAATCATTTTAATGCATTTTAAAATCAAAGCAAAGCATTAGTCAACCATGTTAAGCATTGTGCAAATGGAATTCAATTGTGCAAATGTGCAGATGGAAATATCTTGTGCAAAAAGTCAAACGTGCAAAGGTACAAATCATTGTGCAAATGTGCAAATGGAATTTAGTTGAGCAAATGAACAAAAAAAATATAATACTAAAAATAATTAATTTAATGCTTAAACATTATGCTTTTGCTACATTTATTTCAATCATTGTTGCAATATCCAGCAAGTATTGCTTTGGCAAACGATTGGGAAAATCAGCACAAATTGTTTTAAACACCTTTTTCACCCGAAGGTACTTTGTGTGTTTTTGAGGGGGCTGCATGCTAAGTTCTATTTGTCTTCTCTGCATTCCCACCGCATGCTGCTCCTGTCTCAATGTCTTAGCAAGTTGTGCTCTAGTAGGATGGCTAATGGACACTGCTCGTGCAAAAGCTTGGTGCCATGCCTCTAATGTACTGTTACTTCTGGGCAAGTCACACATCACCCTATCAAACTGGTTCGAGAAATGTACTAGAAACCAAGGACTGCGGCACTTCTTTTTATTTCTTGTTAGCCTCCCTATATAATTATCCTCAAAGTAGTCCAATATACATTCTAGGTCCCTGAAATCATCATCCTCTTGCAGCATCTCAAAGAACTGTTCGGCATTCTTCTTCTGCATAAAAGCAAGCCCCAGAATACAGCGCGCCTAGTGTGCAAATGCCTCCTCTTGCACATAGCTCTACTGTAACCCCTCCTGCTGGACTCTGCCATATCGTTTGGCCAAGAAGAAAATTACATCCACTCAGCTCTGCATCAGAAATCATTTCATGCAGAACACTTACGGCAGCAACTTTAAAGCCTGTCTTCACACACGATGCACGCAACTTTCTTCCTATCAAGCCTTCCAGGTGAATAAAAAAATTTCTGTATATAGCCTCACTTCTACCAGAAAGCAGGGCATATACACATGGCCAATTGACTCCATGCACAAGTGCATGAATGGTGTAGTGCTGGTCATCCTCTTGAGGTGCCACCCCAAAGGTTCCATCACAGAACCAGTGATCACTGTCACTAAGCACTTTTAAGTCTGGTAGGCCCAATCAAAATGTCATCAGTATTAACTATCAGAAATGGCTCCTCACTGGCTGTGAGGAAATACTGCATGATATCAGAATCATTAGCACAACCCCTCTGTGTGCATGGGTCAAAGACACCTGCTGAAGCCCTTGCTGTACAACATTTTGTGTACCCTAATCTGACTCACATGCTCTGCGCCTCATGCTTGCAAGAGCCGTGATGGCCTCTGCATGACCATGCACAAGAGGCATGGTTATACTCGCTTGGAGGCATGGTAATGGTGTTGCTGTGTGTGTGTGTGTGTGTGGAGATGAGCATGGCAGCTGCGCAACTCACAGCACCAAAATACCTTTCCCTGTGCCCCATCCTTCTCCTTCATATATAGATAGTTATTTAAAACCAACTTCTGCTTCCCATTTTGAGTTGGCACGTGCTCCATGGCTGGATTTCGGTGAATGAAAGTCGAACTGCAGCTTCACCTTAAATACAGCAATGGCAGTACCAGATGCCACCAGATAAAGGATTAAAATCTGGATCGGATACTGGATTAACCATCTGCAAGGGCACTTCTGTCAGTTTGGACACAAGGAAGTTGGGAAGGGGAAGAAATACATGAAGAACTATCAAGCACTATCAATATGGATGAAAATCAATTACCTACCACCATGAGTAACAAAATGTATTTGATGCTGATTAGTCTGTATACATGTGATCAGAAAAAATGTTGCACATAATATGTGGCATGCCATCGCCAAAGCATTTGGTTGCTTTATTTACATTTGGTCCGTGACTGACATGCAGGCAACGGCATGACAGTTCAACATTTACAACACAGCTATATGACCATGACTTATGTTATTGCAACGATCCGTCCGTATGCCAAACATCAGTATAAAGAATCTGTTTTCTCGCCACCTATTTACAATGGTAACTGACATTAAAACCACCTCTTACAACCTAATCCTTCCTATTCGCCCCTGTCCTTTTCCTCTCAGATCTCTCTCTTAACCACTCAGTATAACTGTGTCTCTCCTTACCCACCTCTTCTCGCTGACTCCTCCTTCAATCCTATTGGACCAAGCATGAATGTTACGAATTACCTATGATCTCATATGACTGTTAAATTTAAAAATCTCTGTCTGTGCACCCTGATCATTTATTGTAAATCGTTATCGCTGTGATTACTTATTCTGTACATATTGTAAATACTATACTTGCATCCTGTATTTTGTGTATTTTTTTTAATCCTTCTGACCATCGTAAAGTGCTTTTGAGCACTTATATGTTGATGTTATGTATGTGCTGTACTCTATACCTCCCCCTTTTACCCTCCCCCGGGTTGCCCCTGAAAAAGGGGCATTTTGTCTCAGTGGGCCTACCAGGTTACCAAAATTCAAGTACATAAATAAATCTGCAAGCATGGCCCCTTGTGAATGGATTTCTGTTTGTAACAAAAGGGTCCTTGCAATTTACCCCTCAGGAACTTATCATTCTATATCATGCCCCCCTCTCCTATCAGACCTCCAGAGCACATATACAGGGCTTTAAGATGTTCCCTGTAAGATCTGCCCTACTGGTCCTGAATAATTTTTATGACTTCTCTGCACTGACTCCAGCCTATCGATGTCCTTTCTAAGGTGAGGACTCCACAACAGGGCACAGTACTCCAGGTGAGGCCTCCACAATGATCTGAAGCAGTATCACCTCCCCACTCCTACTGTTAAAACCCCTTTCTATAAACCTCAGCATCCTAGATGCCTTGCTATGGGCCTTATTGTGCTAGCTGGTTTGCTTGAGTGAGTCATTGATGAGGACTGCCAGATACCTCTGCTCTGCTGAAGTGGCCAGCTTGACCTCTCCTATCCAATGCTCTGTATGCGGGTTCCTGTGTCCTAAGTGCATCACCTTGCACTGCTTGGCACTGAAAATCAACTGCTAGACTTTTGACCACCTCTCAAGCTTTTCTAGATCTCTCTGAAGCTCCATCATCCTTTCCTCATTGTCCACTCTGATACAGAACTTTGTGTCATCAACAAAGAGACACATCTTGCCCTAAATATATTCCTCAATGTGGCTACTCAACATACTTTCACAGGACAGGTTCCATGACTAATCCCTGCCTCACCTCACTTGTGACCTCCCTGTTCCTAGATTTGACCCTGTTAACCACTACCCTCTGACACTTTTCGCATAACCAGTTTCCCACCCTGTTGACTAACCCCTTCTCTATAGCCAAGTCCTCCAGTTTTTTTAGCAACCTCTTATGCAGAACAGAATCAAAGGCTTTGCTGAATTCAACATAGAGCAACTCCACTGTCTGGCCTCTGTCCGCTGTGCTAGAGACGCAGTCAAAAACACATAATCAGGTTGGTCTGACATGACCTTCCTGACATAAACCCATGCTGCCTGTTGTCCTGTAGCCCATTATCCTCTTCACTAATGTCTTCAGCAGTTTACCCATGATGGAGGAAAGGCTTACTGGCCTGTAGTTGCCAGGGTTCTCATCCCCCCCCCATTGTGGATGGGAACTATGTCCACATATCTCCAGTCCTTTGATGCTATTCCTGATTCCAGTGAAACATTAAATAGTTGGGACAAGGGCTCTGCTACTCTAAAGTAAGTTCCCCAAGTACCATCTGGGCCTAGCCCTTTGCCCACCTTAATGACTGCTAACTCTTCCTATACTCATTCAGCTATGATCACCACGCTCCCCTTTTCCTGTGCCCACCCCCCCTTTTGCTGCCATGACCCTGCTTTCTGGTAGAGGTCTATTGTTCTCCACCATGAGCACCGAGCAGAAGTTACTAGGATATTGGCCTTCTGCTCATTGTCTTCCACCAACCTCCACCCAGTTATCCTGACAATCCCTCCCCTAGTCTTCCTTTCCCTCAAATGCATTTGAAAACGTCCTTTCCCCCTCATCCTACCCTCAGTGATCTACAGCTCTGTGTCTGCCTTTCCCTCTTTACCATCACCTGTACCTCTTTTAAATTAACCTGATAATTCTATTTCTCTTCCCTTTTCACTGTCTCATGCCTTTCTTTTTTGCCCTCACAGCCTCCACTACCTGCTGTAAGAAGCAGAAAGGGTCTCTTTTGCTTGTTCCTTTTAGTGATCTTCCTGGTGTAATAGTTGGTTGCCTTAAGAACTGTCACCTTAAAAATTCCCCACTTTTTCTCTAACCCCTTGATCTGGTCTACCCCCACCAAGTTTCCTCTGAATCTTTCTCTCATCTGAGTAAAAATTCACTGATTTGAAGTCCTGAACCTCCACCCTCAACAAGGGACCAGTACTAACACAGAATTGTGACCACTCAACACCAATGGTTTTCTGACTGCTACTCTGCCCACCACCTTTGAATTAGTAATTACTAAGTCAAGGATGATGTCCTGCCACGTGAGTTCCCTAACCAGCTGCATCAGCAAACAGTCCTGCATCATGTCCAGCAGTGCCTGACTCCTGGCCACTGGAGTATGCCAATAAATGTCAAGCAGTTTCAGGTCCGCCTTTTCATAGGGCTCCTTTTGCTGATCTCCTCCTAATTTCTTTACCCAGTGCATTATCTCCCTGTCCCTTTTACCCTGGTGGTCTATACTCTACTGTACTCTCATCCTAACCTTTTTTCTGAGCATACATGGTTAGTTGTACCCAAATCAGCTCCACTCCCCTTCCTTTTTTTCTTGATGATCCCACATTCTGTAGCTTCAGTACACTTCCTGATATAGAGGGCTACTACCCCCTTTTACTCTTGCCCCTGTTCCTCCCATACAGGGTATACCCTGGAGCTGCCAAATCCCATTCATTTTTTCCAGTGGCTCAATTTAGTCAGAAGTGTTCATAATAATGATTGATTCCCCCATTTTCACCCTGTTTTATTGCAATGCTTTCATTTCCTCTCAAAGATTTAATTGCTACATATTTTGCCATAGTACCATTTACCCTACCATGACTGTCCATGGTTACTAAATGGACTTTCTAGTTCTTGTGCATGAAGCCTCTTAAATCCCCATATTAAAAAGAGTATTTACCTGCCGGTGGTGCAGAGGGCTAAGGCACTTTGTGTGTCTTTCCTCTCTCACACCAGTGACCCAGGTTTGGGAACAAGCTGGTTCATTGGGGATCAGCCAGGAAGGAGGGCAAGAAGCTGGACTGAAATGCCATTGGGCAACTCTCCTCTCCTGGGGAGGGACATATGGTTTCCCCAGCTCTTGGCTGCCACCAGGTAGAGGTTTGATGGCAGTGCCAAGCCTTAGGGGAACCAGGCATAAGGCTGGGTGGGAGGAAAAGACTGTCACTGATGCCTCAGAGTGCATACATGACTCTGTGCATGCACATCCATGTAATTGGGATCTTGGGTTTGAAGGGGGAGAAAACAGAAAATGGGACACTGGGGCAGGCTAAATGAAGCCCAAGTAATGGGCGGAAGAAAGATCCTCTCAATTAGAGAGGACCACTGCTGTGCCTGCCTGGAGCCATGACGGGAAAAATACCTCTATGGAAAAAAAATAGTACTCGCTGGCACAGTCGCATGAAGGACAGAGGCACTGATTCCTTACCTGCTGCCACACCCATGACCCAGGTTCTGGAGTGGACTTGGGTCACTGGGGGCTGGCTGGGGAGAGGAGGACTGAGTGTCTGGTGGGCTGCTCTCTTCCTCTGGAGAGGGACGGCTGTGGTTTCCCACACTTGACTGCCCTCTAGAAGAGGCTTGCAGGCAGCGAGGTCTGGAAACTTGGAGGAACAGAGAGAAGGCAGCCAGTGATGTCTCATGCATGCTAGCATGTGTGGGCACATCTAGTCAGCATTGCATGTAAGTTCTTCTTGGGGAGGAAAGTGCAAAATGGCCAGGTGCAATGCAGACTCTGCACCGGATACAGGGCCCTCTCCAAGAACCAGATCTGTTCATCAACAGTAAGGTGCAAACCGTTGACCCCCACCAAGGGGGATAAGCTGTGGGGGAAGCACCAGGTTAGAGGTAAGTCCCTGGGACACCGGGTGATGGGGCTGGGGTGGGGTTCAGTGAGATGGCTAAGCCTTCACAACAGTGGTGGAGAAAAAAATTAATATAAAAAAGTGTACTCAACTTAATTATTTCAAGTATAACAAAATGCTAAAGCAGATTTGATGTGGAGACTAAAGTGCACCTTACACAACTGGAAATAAGGGGCAATCAAAAGTAGAATAAAAAATGTATAGGTCATAATTTTCACTGCAACATGCACTGCTGCTTTTAATGACTACCTGATAAAAGATTATAAAATGGGCACAGATATTCTCATATCCTGATTGGCTACAACCTGTCACCTGAGCCTGCATGAATACAGTACTACCCATGGTATCCGGGTATCTAGCCTTATCACTGTGCAGCATAGAATTTAAAAAAAAATATTTGGAAGACATTTTTTTTGACTTGCTAACTCAAAAAATATGGCCCAAACTGGGAAACAAACAAGTGAAAAAACTCACTAATGTCTTCCCTTTCCCAACCTAAGCTAAACTGTTGCCTGATTCTGACAGCAAACCCATCATTCTATCTATGCAGCTGGGGGGGGACTACTCACAAAATTAAATGTAAAATTATGAAAAAAAGAACCACAGAGTCACACAGAGATGACAGTGGAAAAGTCTCACTTTTCTTTCCAACTAGTGATTTGCAGACAATCGCGGAATGGAGGGGGGTGCTAGCTCGATACATAGTGACTGGCTTATCCACAGTCTCTGTTTGTTTTAAAAATAAAACATTCCTGAATCCTGAAGTACAGAAATACAGAACTGTAACTGACTCTTCCATTATTTTTTTTTAGCAGCACAACAGTTTACTCATTTAATTACTGTGCTGCCATGCTCGTTCTGCCACGCGACTGCATACGTAACACAGTGATAGAAAATGGCACCACATAATACATATAGTGTAGACAATCCCTCACTCCCCTTACCTGTCACTGGGGTAGATTCAGCTAGTTACTTTAAATCCTCAACTCACTCATGAGTTCCTCTTGCAGTCTGGCCCTGTTGGTCTCTCTCTCTCTCTTCCTGTGGGTGTCAGCAGGCATGATTGACCGTGATCTCTTTCTGAATCACACACATAAAATCATCTGCCACTATGCTGTCCCAACAGATACAGGAAAAGTACCCACCCTCTATGACCCATCGCTGTCAAAAATCATTATGCAATATATTCTCCTTTTTTCTAACTGCTTCTTGTAACAAGAGGGAGAGAGCAAGCAACAAGAGGGAGCCAGTGTGCTTGCGGGCTGTTGGCCAGTAGGAACAAGCATTATGTGAAATGAGTTAACAGGGGAAGGGTGGCAAAAGATGCTCCAGAAAAGGTGCACATTACAACTCCAGCATCTCTAAGTAGCCCAACAGTGGTCTTACAAAAAACAACTGACCTGTCATCTCCACTCTTTGTAATTATGACTTGGGGTGGGGGGTGGCATCACATGACTGTACCTTCTAACTGCAGATGAGAGCTCACAAAAATCACAAATACGGAATCTCCAGTAGGTCAAAAGACCTAACTGCAAAGCAGTAAATTCAATATAGTCTGAGTAGGTGGAAGGACCATTTTAACTTAAAAACACTCATTCATTACAACTTTTAGATATACAAAATGTGGATTATAATAAAAAAAAACTAATTTCTAAAGTTAAAAGCACATTTTATAAGCATAGTAACACATGGCTGGGTGTTAGTAGTACTGCGATACCCACACACCCAGCCATGTGTAATTGCTTATATAATCCCAATAAAGGAAAGACATTGACCGGCATTTAGGCTGTGGAATGAACAGGGCTCAGTGTATTTACACTGTACCAGAGTTGGGTGAAGTTAGGACATTTCACTTTGTGAAATAATTTGTGAAGCTTCCTGAATTAGCAAAGCATGAAGTTCCTACTTCATGCAGCTTCTCATGTAGAGAAATGTCTTACAAAGTGGCTGAAGTGAACAGTAAACACCTGCAATTTAAACAACCCCCACCCTCTGTATTATTGACACACACACCCTCCCACCATGTCACGCAGATTTTTAATATATTTCCCCCATCTGTACCCTCACCATGCCCCCACTTCCCTCCTCCCACTGTATCTACAGAGTCCATCACTATAACTGCTGCAACCACAGTGATGGCATTTTGCCCCCCCCGCCTGTAAAAACAAGGTCCCCGCCACTCCACCTCCCTGTCCCAGTAGTTTGTTGAAAGAAACCCCTCCCTTTCCTACCGCCTTGCTAATAAATACCCCCTTCCCCCAAAGCCCCCAAATGCCGGTTTCAGATGTAACATAAAATAAAGAAGAAAATCTTTAGGAAAGTCAAGATAAGTTAAAGTAAAAGAAGCAGAGAAAGCTACTAAATCAGACTAAATGAAGCCAACAGGGTGGAGAGAAAGGCCGAATCCAGTAATGAATTTAAGACTGTAGAAGGATTTAAGGAGGGTGAAAAGGCTTTCTTCTGCTATATCAGGGAGAAAGGATGCATGAAGGAAAACATAATTAAAACAAATGAAGTGATGGCTGGGTGGATTGAAAATAATAAATGTAAACCCAAAATACTGAATAAATACTTAAGTTCAATATTTACTAAGTAAAGGAGGGACTTGTGCCACAAGGGAGAATTGTAAAGTTTTTATACAAAGGATTAAAGAACCCAGTGTCAGTGAAGGGAACTTGTAGCTCAAAATAATAAATCACCAGGGCCAGATGGGTTATATTGTCACCTGATGCTGGTTGTCTCTGATTGATTGTATTGCCTTGGCCTTTCCCCTGATTGCATATGTGAGTGTGTGTGTGTGTGTGTGTGTGTGTGTGTGTATATGTGTGTGTGTGTATATGTGTGTGTGGAATGTGGAGTTAGGGTTTTGAACCCTAACAGCATATTTTCAAACTTTTGTCATTGCACTATTAACCCTATCTGATGCATTAACTGAGTTTTTTGCAATGAATATATATATATATATATATATATATATATATATATATATATATATATATATATATATATATGTGTGTAATTGGAAACAACATGATATTTCAGTATATAAACTTAGATGATTCCAAGTTGTCAGTTAAAAGAAACAAACTAAGTTCCTAGCCCTAAAAGTTCCAAAGCAAGTCCATTTTATAAAATGGCAAAACTCTAGAAATGTAATTGGCCAACAGATGTAACCTGACAGTGCATTACATCTCTATAAACACATGGTCATGTGCCAAATCTCATTTTCCTCCCCCAAAAAATACTTGAAGCCATTTTATAAGTATAATAAGCCCCTCCAGGGTGTGCATCATAGGCTTTTAATGCACTTCCTAGGGGTGTAAAGACACTCAGCCTTCAGCCTCATGCCTTACTACATCCCTGGAGAGTGCATTAAAATCCTATAATGCACACCCTGTCATGGCTTATTACTTACTTAAATAAACTTTCTTTAAAAAGATCCCACTTTTAAACTGTTGGACCTAGAAACTTGTCTTTTTAATGAAAGCTAGGAGTCAGATCAAAATGAATAAATTGTATCGAAATGATTGTCATATGTCAGTACATGTCTATTTTTTTCATTGTTCCAAGAAAGTACATTTTCAAGTTAGTATCAATCAATCAATCAATCAATCAAAATATTTATTTATCCAGGGGAACATCATTGAGCAGAGCTCTTTCACAAGATGGACCTGGTTAGAACAGGGTCGGGTAACATCCATCATAAAAACATGTAAATACATGTAAATAAGTATATAAACACAAACACAATGGTGCAGTAATAGGGGAGTCAAATGATAAAAGGAAGACAAGGCAAGCCATAACAGAGGAGGATTCAAATACAAGGGGGCAGGTCCACCATTGAACCATGCAACTGTATATAAACCATATTCTCTGTATAGAAGTACCAGTTAGTTCATTTACCAGGGCACTCACTAGTACTAGCCATGAAAAATGGCTTGGAGAACCACCAACTAATGGCAAATGGGGTACCAGGAGGGGTATGTAATATGTATGTGAAGGATAAACATTGTGAGAAGTGAAGTCCCGAGGACATGTTGGTAGAATTGATGTGGCAGTGGGGGCCTACGGGGAGAGGGAAAGGGGAGTTAGGACTTTTTTAGTATGATTGCGTGTAGATTGTGGATGAGTGCAGTATAGAGTTGTGAAAAGAAGGCTGGAGAAAGCGAAAAGATAGACCAGTATCAAAGGGAGGACAGAGGCATCAAGGTGTTACATGAAAGCATGATGACAGACCAGGGCCAAGTAGGAGACACGCACTAGAAGTAATTAGTTCATGGTTAAATGGTACAGGTTAGCATGATGACAATTCATGGTCATAGGAAACAATTGCAAACTATGGGCAGATTAATGGGCCATTGGGCTCCTTCTGCCATCAGGTTCAATGTTCTATATGTGTCTATGTGTTTTTAAATGTCAATAATTTTAAATGCAGGCTTCTTCCTTATATCAATAAATGCATTAATATATTAGTATAATAATTGTGTGTCATATTAAAAAAGTGAGACAATTTAAAACAATTGCGTTCCTTAAAATTGTATTAATCAGGAACTGTATAATTTGCAGCCTACTAGTCATTCATCTTTTGTCCTTAATTGTGTTACAAATATTTCACTTTGTCCTGTAGCAACCCTTACCCTTCCTTGCTTTTACAGGCTTCATTGGTAAAACATTTCAGAAGTTAATAAAACAATCTTTATAACCAAGACTTGATGGAAGGACTCCAGACAGCATACAATCCTGGAAGGATATTCCTCATTTAGAAGGATCTGAAACAAGAAAGAGTTGAAGCATAATATTTTAAACAAGATTTGGTCAGAACCCATATGGCTGTGGAGAGCTTCTGGGATGCTTTTACTCATTATTTCTAATGAATTTACATAATGCAGGTCTGCTGAGAAGCAGTTTCAATTTGGTCTTCCTTTTACACATTTTTACAATGTGTTTTCCTAGAATATGCCTGCTGATTGCTATATGGTTAGCCTAGATAGTTCACAGAAGACAACGCATCATATTTCCAATGTGGCTCTACATCTGCACAATATTATGCTGCATTGCGTAAAATCAGAACACACTGAAAACAATATTTTACATCTGAACTAGGCTACCCTGAATATATACATTATAAAAATGGTAAAATCATGACCCCACTGAAAACAAGATATTGCATCTAATCTGGGACATCCTGAGTAAATACAATGCAAAAAATGTGTAAAATTAAGATCACAATGACAACGAGATGCAGCATCTCTCCAATGCTATCCAGGATATAAAATATAGGATAAGAAATATTTAAAGAGCTAGTGGAGCCAAAACAGGTAGACATGAAAATAATACAGATTTTAAGTAGTAGTCAGTTGTAATTTTTTATTTCTGAAGAATTTTTCTTTTTCCTTTTGCTCATCAGAAAGTATTCTATGTGATATTATCATGCTGGATGTGTGGAACAGTTCTTTGCCTGGCAGCTTACATAGCTTTCTCTACTGCCCCACACTACATCATCAGCATTGTGATCTCACTGACTGTGACATCACAGATGAATGACCTGGCAGTCACTCACTTGCTGTTCCTAAGTAGCAGTGATGTCACTGTCATTGAGATCACAATGCTGATGACATAGTGCTGGGCAATAGAGTAAGATATGTCAGCTGCCAGGCTAAGAGCTGTTCCACACATCACACCTACTAACATTAGGTAAACAATCCTCTAATTAAACAAAGGGAAAAGAAAAAGTATGTCATATATAAAAGGTAATGGTTGGCTTCTTTTAAAATCTAATATTCGTTTTAGGCAGTACACTAGGTCTTTAAAGGAAATCTGCTGTAAACTGAACTTCACTGTGTCCACTGCTATAAACAAACAGTTTCTTTGTTGTTTTATAATGTATTAGATTGCCATATTCATTTTGAATGTTGTGGCCATGAGGATGGCGTGGACAGTGTGTGTGTGTGTTTGGTGTAACTCAATATATTTCTTTTTCCCCAAAAAGCATAGTAAAAGCCTGGATAGTTCATAGAAGACCTGGCATATTTCTGAGACAGTGCTTATCATATAGTGTATTGAGAGGTTACAAAAACAAGTGTAAAACCTTTTAGAATTGTTCCTGGGAAAGGGTGATATTTATGAGGTATGACTCTTTCATGAAAGACAATACTTGCCCAATTGAAGTTAGTAGCAAGAAAATATTTAAATGCTAAATATTTAAATGTGCAAGTTGTTGCATTTCGAAGGGGGTAAACAAAACTCCAGTTTAATAGGCAACCACTATTTAACAAGTTGTTTCAGTTTCCTAATGGCCACCTGATAAGCAGTGTTAGTGCTGTCTCCAACATTCTAAACAGATAGAAGGGAGTATTGTATTTCATTTGGCATAATGATCTGTAGTTGTGGAAGGATACACTGAAATGTCCAAAAATGTGTTCCAAGTTCATCCATTTTTCCAGCTACAGACAGCATGATGGCTGAAGGCTCTGCCTACAGCCATAACAAGGAATTAGTGGTTTGGGAAAAAGTGGATATTAAGATAGTGCAGAGAGAAACTTAATCTAGGGAGTGTGCTATAGACCCCACCCCCCACCACCACCATCAGACTGAGGAACTTGATCATAAACCCTCTGATTAAATCAGGATGTCAGTTTCTCTGTGTCAGCTAATATGGAAGATTTTTATTTGTCTGACATTGACTGGGTTTGAGGTTCTGTCAAAGGAAGGTGGGGTGAATTCTTAAAATTAATGAAGGATTTTTTCTATCACAACATGTAAACAAACAAAAAAAAGCACTGTCTGGCAGCTCAAGTCTGGGTGTTCTGGGGCAGTCTGGAAGCCTCTACCTCACTACACTGCTTTCAGCCAGGGAGATAAGATGTTGGGTGTTGGTATCACAGCAACACCTGTGGAAAGCCAGGGAGCTTGCGCCCCATGAGGATATAGTCTGTGCATGTGCAGGGCTAATAGCCGGCCACTATCTGGGACCATGGGGAGATAGGTGGAGAAAGAAACCAGAGGTACCCCTACCTCTATTGTGATGAAAACTGGAGGTACCCTCGGTCATGCACCATTGACATAAGACCACAACTGAACAGATCTGTGTGGTTATCAGGTGATGGGTTGGGGGAACGTCCATGAAGTACAACTTCGGGCTAAAGACTGGGTAGAAGGACATGATGGAGAAAAATCTACCTGAAAAAAGTTGCTCTAAGGGAAATATACTTTACCCTGTTTTAAACGATGGAGACAATAACGTTTCTTCAGTGAGGAAGGTGAGCATCTAGGAACAAAGAACAATAATGTGATACTATGTGACATGATAAAGGATAGGGTGGAGGTCCTGGGAATTCGTAAGTGGAATTAGAAGGGCATCTTCTAAGGCTGTCTTACATGGAGCATCAGCAGGGAACTACTGTAAGCCTGATTGTATCCTGTCCATCTGCAGTGAGGAGTGTTGCCATACTGTAATACTGCCTGATGTCCCTCTGGTGTCCCCCCACCTGGATGATCACTACGTTAGTGTACAGCTGGTTTACTGTTTATGTAAATCATCATGTCAAAGCATGTTTATACCTATACAGTTCAATTTACATTGAATAAAATGTCCCTTCCTGTGTTTAGAATCAAACCACTATCAAGAGTTTTATCTTACATTGTGTAACATACCTAATGAAGAGGCACTGAGGCCTCAAAGTTTATATTTTAAATTGCTGGTTTTGCTGTTGTCATTGGCAGCTCGCTGTTACCATTTTAGATTTATATACCTCTTGCTGATTTGCTGTCTCAATTACTTGTAACATGTTTTTCCTCTGTTTCCCCTTCCCCAGCTTGTGCCTAGAAATGAGCTTTGTCTCAGTGCACCTTTCCTGGCTCAGTGTTCCTTTCCCAGTTACAAATTTAAAATAAATCATTACATAAATAAATAATAATTTTCAGATAAATAAATACACATAAAAACAAATAAACTTTAAGTTTGCCTAATAAAGGTTTCATATCTATCTTACCAAAAAATATTTTTTGTTTTTCTACTGTTGGGGAGTCCCACACTCATATTTCCCTCTTATGACCAATGTATTATGGCCTGCTTTACCTTTTTTACCCATAGCTATTTCACTGTTAATTGCTCATCAATTAGTGCAGCTGCCTTATAGGGAATACTCCCTGCTTTCCCTGCTTTGTCCTTCCACTGGCCACAGCAGGTCTGTATCTTTATAGCAACGCATGCAATTGTAGATTGATAGTAACCTGCTGCTCACAGTATTCCTGACCCTAGTTTACATTGTACTTGCTTGTAACTTGTTGGTTAGCCTTTTATTTAGACAAACTCTGTTGTTTCACTTCACCTAACTTGTTCCATTGACTGTTTTATTTAGAATTAATTTTTGATTTGAGGTTTATTACCTGCTACCTACATTATGTCACTAGCTTTTCACAATTCTTTTACCCCGGTTCTCCTCTTCTCACCTCTCCTCTCCTCTCCTCTCCTCTCCTCACCTCTTAGTTCATGTATCATCTGACACTCCAGTTCCTTAAGGAGACAGTATAGTACTGTGGTTTAAGGCACTGAGTTGCAAACCTGGAGACCTGGGTTAGAATCCCACAGCCTCCACTTGCATACTGTGTGACCCTTAGGAAGTCACTTAACTTCCTTGTGCTCCCAGGTCACACCTGGAAACAAGCTTCTGCTTAGTGTGCCTTTCCTGGTTAAACAATTCCCCCTTTTCCTTAAGTTTCTCCCCAACAAAATTCTTGCCCTGATCCACCCTTTTTTTAATGCTTGCACTAGCTGTCCACTGTCATATTGTAGCTGATACATATCTTCTCTTATCTCCCTCTGCAGGTATTGTGCTCTTCACTAAGACAAGTCATTCCAATGCTTTCCTTCTACTTCATTGTTTAGTTCTCTTCTCCACTACCCTTGGCACCTTCTTTTGCTTCATTCCCCCCCAACCCTTTTACCCTCCTCTCCACTTTGTTTCTTATTGCCATCTTCATTTCCTCAAGCCCTTTCCTCCATGTTACCTTTTCTCTTTCCATCTTGACTCATGATTCTCCTGCCTTTCTTTCTGGTTTTCTCCCTACCTTCCTATACCTCCAGTGCACTTCTGACATCTCCTTCCCTTATCCCCACTAATCCCTTTCCTTACAATTTTCTCTTCTGTTCCTTTCCCTTCCAGTATTAGTAGCAGTCACAACCCTTCCACTTGTCTCAACTTGATGCCCTCTGGAGGTCCAGCTCCTACATTTCTCATAGCCTCCTTGGTCATGCTCTGACTGAATAAAGTCCAGTGTCCTTAGGCTCATGAGCTCTCTTCTACTTCTGCTTGGTGTAATGCTGAGCTCAGTCCTGGATCTCACCCTCATTGTTTTGCTTCCTTCCCTCTCTACAATTGTGTGGATACTTTCCATCTTGATGTTAGGTGCTTAGTCCCTAAATCAGACCAAGATAGGCTATGGATCCTACAATAACTGTCTGATGTCTTAGTAATCACAGAAAACTGTCTCTGATCTAGGTTCAATGACATGGACATTGCAATCTCTGGGTATGGGGTCCACATATATTACATGATCATTGTAAGCATGGTGGTGGTGTAACAGTGTACTTCATGTCAGTTTCAGTCTTAGGATGTCATGCTTTGATTCTCTGCCTTTTTCTTCCACAAATTCTTCCTGTGCAAGCTCTCCTTTTCTTCCTGTCTCCCATTTTAATTAGCAGCAACTATTCTTATCTAACCATCCAGTCCCCTGGGGTTACTAGAATCCTATCAGTATTATTGCTAGGAAGATACTGTAGCAGGCAGCTGGTAGGAAGCTCATTAGGGGCTCCTTACATAATGACATCATTATTTACTCAGCTAGCTTGAGGGAAGAATGATTAGGTCATTTTAGTACTCTCGCAGCAGCATAAGCCACACTGTGTGGACAGCTGCTCTGGGGAGCTTAGAATGCTCAGTTTGAGTGGGAGTTCTGTCAGAGTGTGAGCTTTCGTGAGGAGGTGAGAGTGGCAGAAGGACTTCCAGTGGGCTCTGAAGAGAGGGTCCAGGATTTCTCACCCCAATGGAGTGACATTTCCAGCTTTCGGTGAAGTGGTGGAGACCAGTGCTACAGCAGGATTTCTTGATTTCTTCTCCCAGTGAAGTGGAAGGAACAGCTTGTTTTCAGTGGACTCAAGGGGCAATCCCCTGAATGTTCTGTGGTGTTTTCAACTGCCTTGGACAGGACCTGAAAGAGACTGTTTTGATCGGCTACCCAGGAGAGTGCCTTTCTGTTCTTTTGTTGTTCCATGCCCTGTGGACAGGACAACCTCTGTGAGTGCTGTTCTTGGAGACTAGATCACCACATTTCTTAGGGGATTCGATAGTCTGGGGTCTGTGTGCCCATGGATAAGGCTGGATCGCACCTGTCAGTGTCCCTAGTTTCACCCAAGTGAGTAAAGTACTGTTAAACTGTTCACCCAAGAGAGTGCAGTTTATTTTCTGGTCACCTCAGTGAGTGACGAAGTTAAAGTGTGGGACCTCTAGCATTTCACTGGGGAATGGAGGTTTCAATGGTGTAACTCTGAAGAATGGGAGTGACTGTTGGTTGGGGACAAGGGTGGGAAGAACGCCATCTAAGTGCTTACAAGGCAGGACTTCCTGGTTCATAAAGGGCACCAGTATTTTTACCTGTGCAATGGCCAAGCTGCAGGTTAAGGTGCATGAATGAGTTTCACTAATGTGCACCTATGTTCGAGAAGAGTTCTGAGTGTGTGGCTTAGATTCACTAAATAACACTCATGGTAGGAAGATGTTCATGTGCATGGCCAGGTGTCCACTAATGCACCTTTTGGGAAATTTGGAAGAAGATTGCTCTGTTGTTGTTCATGAACTACACTGCATGCAAGGAGAGTTTGTGAATTGTACCTGACCGGCCTGGTCCAAACCTTGAGGGTCCACTTCTGCTTTTAACTTTCCATCTGTTGAATAAAACTATACTGCACAATCCCAGTCCCAGTTATGGACATTCCGATTGTTGCTTCTGGTTGTGTGGCTCTATTGGGGCCCCCTCAGCAGGTTAGATCTGGCTTATGCCTAGTAGCCTCCACCCAGGACTTGGGATGTGTCATTTATGCAAGGTTCATGTTGTTTTGTTTCTGTATCCCCACCCCTGTCTTGCTCTAGAAAATGAGCCAGGTATACATCCTAATGCCAAGGGTGGTACCTACCTTTTTGTAAAGTAACTTGGTGTGCCAGTATATGGGCACCAGTGTTTCCAGATTTTAATGGGGGTGTGTGCACACTAGTTAAAAAGTGGCCTGGGGTTTCACAAAAGGGGGGCTCATCTTGGGATATTTAATTTGGGGTGAGAGGCATGCTGATGGTATGTCTAGGATCTTTCTGCCTGGTGGTGGTGCCCCAAACAGAAGATGATTTAACCAGAAAACAAAGTTGTGCCAAGTAAAATGCCACCTGAAAGTCTTTTGCTGCCTCAGTTTATGTGGAAAAGAAAGAGGAAGAATTTGTTGCTTGTGTATTTACTTTGAAATTGTGGACTGAGAAATAATTGCCCTTGTCTTGTGGTAAAAATGCTTAAGAAATTGTTTAAAAGTTGCACATTTCCAGACAGAAGCATTTGTGGACTTAAAGACAATGTTTTCTAAGGGCTCAGTAAGTTTCAAGTGTGTACAGTGAAATTCAGGGGAGTAACTAAGGAAAATGTACCATGCACTTAGTGAAAATGCCTTAAAATGCTTGTCCTACTGAAATTTCAAGCCAAGAAAAAAAGTGGCAGTTTGCAGTTTAAATTTTGCCTTCTCAATGATCGCCATGCAGGATTGCGGCAGAAAGAGAGCTCATTTGCATGGAGTCATGTGATTGGTCCCAGTGCACCTAAGCCCCGCCCTTGCCTGAGTCTCTGCTTGTGGAACATTCATGGAGGAGCAGCCTGCAGTGTATAAGCAGCTTGTAGTTCATCTGGCAGGAAGGTGGAATTGCTTACAGCAAAATCGCTTCTGTAGCAGCAGTTTTTCTGACTTTTCCACAAGCAACCTGAGTTCAACCCGTATTCCGATCAACTGGAGAGTGTTTGAGGTTATCGTAGTGACAATTGGTGGGACCACCAGCCCGTTTCACCCCAGAGGCATTCTTCAAGTCAGCAGTAGGCCATATTCCATCAAGGGTGAAAACCATCTACTTCCTGTAAGTACTCTTTGCAAAAGAAATTGGCTGTAGTGCTCAGGTCAGAAAACTGTATAAGAATGTGAGCAAATGCAGCAGAAGTACTGAGAGAGTTTGTGAACTGTTAAATCTTGGACTTTGTGTGTTAAAGTGCTATTTTCAAAGAAAGTGAACTTTAAAACAAACAACCCATCTGGTCCAAGTGCTTGTAAAGTGATGGGTTGAGAAAACTAAAATTAACTTGTGCTTGAGAAAATCAGTTGAAATGCAAAGATTCAGACATAATCCTAGCAAGTTTTAAATGAGTGTAATGCAAAGTTACAGTCACCATGTTGGGGTGTAGCCAGCAATATAAACAAAGCAGCACCACTTTAGAACAGAGTTTTCAAACCCAAAACAAAGTTTCAAATGGTTTAATACTTTTGTTGTTATTGTGTAACAGTTTTTCTTAAATATATACTGTACGTCCTTTTCTCACTGGTGTGCCCCCCCCCAGGGTCAGATCAGCACCATTTTCCTGTATCTCCAGCATTTTTCTCCTCCTTACCCCTCTGGCTTACCCCACCAAAGTCAGGACCTGGCCACAATCAGGCAATATTAGTGCCACTTCTGTGTTCTGGATTATGAACAGCTCATGGTGGAGGAAAATCTAGTGGTGGAAAGTGGGGTCTGAGTGCCCTGCAGGTCATGCTGCGTGTCAGGGCATTTACTTTTTCTGGCTTACTGCTCACAGGAAATCTGGCAAGCATGGCGCTCTGAGCATATGCACATTATTGCAAGCCTGACTGGACCCCAGTCAGCATCCTCCCTTCTCTGCAGTACCTCCACTGCACTACCACCCATGCTCTCCCAAATGGTAGAGTTGCAGCAGAGATAACTAACCTCCTCACAGGAGGAGAGGCTCCTGTGGAATGCTTTATCCTCCTTCCTCTGGCTGGTCTCCACAACCCTGGCTTGTCCCTGAACCTAGCTCACTAATGCCATGAGCAATAGCTCTGTCCCTGCACCAACAGGCCAACAGTAGGAGTGTGTTTAAAATAAGTACTCCAATGCAGTGATTTAACTTTCATTTATTTACGTGATAACATTCAGTTAGCCAGAGTACATGAAGGAATAACCAGCTGAAATGGATGATTAAATGCTGAGGCCAAGGGCCACTGAAGCTTGTTATTCCAGTGTCAGTGTCAGTGGCTCAGTAGGTAGCACACTCGCCTCTGAGGCTGGGAGATCAGAAGGCTGTGGGTTCAGTTCCCACATCTGGCACTTGGGTTAATATCCCAGTACTGACACTGTAGTGCAGCATGAGAGGGGGTGCTGCACTTCTGAGGTGCCGTCTTTCGGATGAGAGGTTAAACCGAGGTCCCATCTGCCTGGATTGGTGGTAGTTCAGGTGGATGTTAAAGATTCCATGGCACTTATTGAAAAGAGTAGGGGAATTTCCCTGGTGTCCTGGCCAAATTTCCCTCATTCACTAAAAATACCACCAACAGCTTAATCTGGTTCAAGGTCAGTTGGCATTCATCTGTATCCCCCTCCCCCAGGTCGTGCCTGAAAATAGGCAGGATTTGTCTAGTGCACTTACCCGGTCAACAAAAACTAAATAAATAATTCCAAGGATACTCTGTCTAACTGAATGTTATCAATATATGACTAGAAATTTTGAACCCAGAATTTTAAAGGTGCAATGCCAGTTAAAGAGGCATGCCCCCCACCTGTTTTTGTCTGCAGACTAACAGGATAATCCACTGTGGGCATGTCTGAAATGTGGATAACATACTGTGGGAAGGGACGGAAATGTGGATAACCTACTGTGGGTGTGTCTAGATTGTGGACAACATACTGTGAGTGTCTCAGGAATGTGGATAACCTACCGTGGGTACATCTGAAATATGATTGCAGTAGTTTGTGGGATCATAACCAACAGTTTTTATGCATTCCGATTGGCTTAGAAAAGATACCTATCTTAAAATGTAGGAAAAAAAACATTGATCGGAATAGCTTATTTACAGTGGTATCCATCTAAACACACTTCACTATATTATTGTATTTTTATTTTACCAAAAAGATACTCAAATGAGTGATGCTCATTTATAAGGAGGTACTGGTTAGGATAGTCAAGCAGTACATGTAGACTTGAAAATCAAAGGATGCAGACCAACAGGTAATAGGTATAATTGATTAACACAAAGCAATATACTGCCAAACTATAAAGTGCCACATAAAGTTTATTTTCACGGGTCACCCCAGTCAGTTGCTTGAACACAAATTTATTTTAGTGGATGGCTCCACAGGTGATTATCATGATTAGCATGCTTGACATGAGTAGTTCATATAACTTATCTGCCCATCACCACAGTTACTAAAGGCATAGTTTAGCAAGAGCCATTAAAAGTTCTGCATCCTCTGAACTACCCCACCACATTGTGCCATACCTGTTCCAGTGAGTTAAAGAATGTTATGCTCTAAACCTATTTTCTCAGGTCTTATGCAACCCATGAACATAGCACAATGTTGGTATAGTAAACAATTTGAGATTTACAGTATGCAAGGCTTAAGAATATTGACAGGTACAATAAATACAATAAAATTAATAATAGCAGTAAGGGAGTTCTCCAAAGCCCTAGAAAAAGTGGTGGCCATTCAAATCACTGAATATCTGACTAAGCATAACATCTTATGCCCAGAGCAGCATGGCTTCCGTGCTGGTGACAGTACCAGCACTGCGCTAATTGAGTTCTCCAATTTCCTGCACTCCTCCCTGGACACCAGCTCCCTAGCTGGTGCAGTGTTCATTGACCTCTCTAAGGCTTTTGACACTGTCTCCCACCCTCTTCTGCTGAACACCCTCTTCTACACTGGTCTCTCAGCTGGCCCCTTGCATGGTGCATGAGCTATCTATCCGCTCGCTCACAGTGTGTTAAAATCAATGCGACACTCTCTGATACCCATCCCATCCACTCGGAGGTACCCCAGGGCTCAATCCTGGGACCCCTTCTCTTCTCACTCTATCTGAACACCCTGCACAGTGCATGCTCTGGCAAAATTCTTCTGTATGCAGATGATGCTGTCATTTTTGCCACCCACCGCAGTCCCATCTACCTTCAGGACTCCCTACAACAGTCATACAATGATGCTGACGCCTGGTTTAAGGAGCGCAGACTCATCATTAATCTTAAAAAAACAAAACTATGCTCTTTGCCCACCCCCAAAACAAAGCCGGCAACCACCCACTCCATATCCTTCCTAGTACCAAACACTGCTTGAACAAGTCTGCTCCTACAAATACCTTAGAGTTGCCTTCGATTCAGACCTCACATTCCACACACACATTGATGCCCTTGCATCCGCCACTAATACACGGCTTGGCATCCTCTACCGCCATAGAAACTGCCTTCCCCCAGATGCTCTCTGGCTCACTGTTACGTCTTCAGTATTGTCCCTTGTAGACTATGGCCTACCAGTCTATGGTGCAGCTGACACGACTGCCCTCAAAAAAATTTCACCTAACCCTAAATAAGGCTTGTAGACTGATTACTGGTGCTTCCAGGCTCACACATACCTGTCAACTGTATGACGGAGCTAAACTCCTTACTCTTGATGAACAGCTTCGCTATCAAACCTGCCTTCTCACAAAAAAAACCCTACTCGGGCTCTCCCCACCTGGGGTGACAGCCTCCATCCACCAGATCCCACCTACTATCACAACACAATCCTCCAACAAGACCACTCTACTGGTCCCCAGATCAAGAACCACTCATGGTCAGAGATCCTTCTGCTATAGAGCCCCATCCTGGTTTAACTCTCTCCCTGCCCCCATCTCCAATGCCACCACAATTTCCAATTTCAAAACCACCCTTCGGAGCCAACTCTTTAACACTCGTAGCTGCTCCTGTCTCTGAATGCAGCCTCAACCTCTCCAATCATGACAACACCCACCGGGCAGCTCTCCACCTAACCCCACCCCACCACCTCTTCCCTGGTGCACCATACCTATGTATAACCAGGCCAGTGCCTGCTGTATTATGGTAATGCCACTAGATTGTACAATATATGAATTCAACTTGTGTAACACCAATTTCAATTACTTGTACTCTGTAACTTAAATGTATTATGTTTGACCTCAATGTGATGTGGTGCCTCTGGTGAATGCTTATTTCAGCTACCTGTGCTCTGTAACCTAAAATTGCTATGTTTGTCCTCAATGTGATGAGGTACCTTTGGAAAAGAGCCCCTGGCTCAAAGGTTGTAAACTGATTTACAAATAAATAAATAAATAAATCAAGTGTGCTGAACACTAGTGCAAGTGAGATAGAAGAAGGAATAAATTATATGTAATCAAATCAGATATATTATATATATATATATATATATATATATATATATATATATATATATAATATAGTGTATATGTGTGTGTGTATATATATATATATATATATATATATACAACATATGTTTGAGGATAAATATACAGATAAAAACTTGTATCTTAGGCAGCCAGTGAATATATCACTGATATCTCCATGTTCCTACATGTCATAATGATATCTCCATGTTCCTATACATAAGGGACATATCTTTATGTTCCTATACATCATCCAAACAAAAGTGAAACCATTTCATTTTTCATTGTAGTGCAACCTTTGTAAAGCCTAGCGCAGTTTCCCCCACACATGCGCACATACCCATAACATCTAGTTAATCCTCCCATTATTTTTTAAATACATAACAATTTAAAAGCATATCTGGTTGATCCTACCGCTCTGTGTTCGGTAAATAAAAATAGTACTTCCACTTTCCCCCTCGAAATGTAGTGTGACTGAGCGTATAAATTAACAGAGAGAATGAACTCACAGACATTTACAGTGGAGCAGTCAGTGTTTCAAAGGGACCCATATGAAATTCCGACACACATAATCCTGACATTCACAATCCCATCACCGAAATTCCGAAAGTACAAACGCCCGACATTAAAATTGCCCAACATGTCCCTTGTCCTCTGTAATCAGCAATAGTAACAGGAACTTTTATTCAGCAGCAGTAATTAAAAAAAGCATCAGTCACTTGCAAAACATTTTTTATAATATATTTATTCAAGGTTTGAAACAAATTCCCTTCTGAAGACAAATGTGTGGGTCTCTCCTTCCTTTGCATATCGTCTTCCCCCTCCCACACTCCTCTCTCATGTTCACCTGCTCTGTTTCCCCACTCCAGTTCTCATGGCCTCTGGTGTCCCATTCCGTGGTTCAATTTGGCTTCCTTCTGACCCCCCTGCCCCATCAGGAAGTTCTACCCTTGTCCCTGCTTTCCCCACCCTATTCCATTTGTCCCTTTTTATCTGGCTCCTGTTTTACTTTCTCTGTCTCTCCTCCCTTCAGCTTCTCTCACCTTCCAGTTTGCAGCCACCGCTCCCTTTCCACTAACACTTTTGGCTTTTAAGTATGCTCTGTGGCTCTGCAGTGCTTGCTTGCCTTGGACCTTGCCTTTTAGTTCTGTTTTCCCCTGCTTCAGCCACTGACCTTGACTGTCTTCCTCGTTCTGGAACTCCCATTCCTTTTCTCTCTCTCTGGCATTTTGTTCTGAACTTTGTTGACCAGTGCTACTACTGCATTTTCCTGCTGTGGGGACATTGACTTAAGAGTTACAGCATGGCTACAATTTCTAATGCATTTCCGACTGCAAAACAGGCTTGGCAAGCCACATGTTGAATAGCCCTGATTATAGTGTGCCCGGGAGTGTGTCAGTGAAAACTGCCTCTGAAGCTGCGACTCGCTCACTCTCCTTACATTCAGTACTGTCGGCAGCTTCTTCAATAAGAATGAAGAACCTTTTAAGGAAGAAAAAAACAGTTTGTAATACATTTTGAAAGACTGACTATTCCACTATAAATGTTTGTGGGTTCATTCTCTCTCTCTTAAGTTTATACGCTTGGTCATGCTATATTTCAAGGAGGAAAGTTAAAGTACTATTTTGATTTACCAAAACCCAGAGTGGCAGGATCAACTGGATATGCTTTAAAATTGTTATTTATTTAAAAATAATGGCACGATCTACAACATAACAATAAACATCTATTAAAAAAACTTTAAACTGGCAGGATCAACCACATATTTTTTTTTTCCAGTAACTTCTCATCTGTTGGATGGGGGTATATATAGGAGATTGTGTTCCATGTGGTCCCAAACATATGTCTGTATAAACAGAACATGACATCACCTGAGTGAAGATATCATATTTATCTTCACTCGAGGCCAATGACATTAAGATATCTCATTTGTGGCTTCACCACTCATGAGACATCATGATATCATTGGCCTCTCGTGAAGACAAATATGACATCTTCACTCAGGTCATGTCATATCACATATATATATATATATATATTAGAGGCAAAAAACTCCATTTAATGCATCAGTTAGGGTTGTTCCACAGTGACAAAAGTGAGGAAATTCGATGTTAGGGTTGAAACCCCCTTTGCACCCCTCCAGCCCACCCCCCAACTGGAATCGGGGTGCGCATTGGGGTCGTCGGCCCTAACTGTCACCTCACCCCATGTGGAAAGAAGCTGAGGAATAGGAGAATGGGGCGACAGTTAGGACCGATGACCCCAATGCGCATCCTGATTCCAGTTTTGGGGGTGGGCTGGAGGGGTGCAAAGGGGGTTTCAACCCTAACATCGAATTCCCTCGCTTTTGTCGCTGTGGAACAACCCTAACTGATGCATTAAATGGAGCTTTCACCTCTAATTTCCCTTCTTTTTGAGAATGATAATGAGAAATAGTGGAATGTAATGCTGAGGCGGAGAGCCTCACGGGCACCGCGAGACTCGCCACGGATGTCTTGTCACATAGTAACATTGCGCCTGCAAACGCAAATCGTAATGCGATGGTGACGCTAAGTGAAACAGAAAGAGAAACAGTACTGTAGACAGAAATGTAAAAACAATGCAAACACAACCGCAAATGAAAGCATAAAGGGTACATATGGTGGCATAAACGTGAACAGTAAATGAAACGACTACAGAACCGCAAGCGGAAATGGTAATGGTAACAGTAATGTAAGCGCACAGGCTGGTTTTCCCCCAAAAGCTGTATAGAGAAAGACAGTGAGTACAAAGAATGTATGCAAAATAATGACTCTCGGAACACAAAAATGAGGACTTGGAATAGTAAATTGCCTATATCTCAGTAACCTTATGACATAGAAAAAAAAATTAAAAGTCGTATGAATTATCACTTTCCTGGATAGTTTTGAACTTAGCCCTAAGAATTTTTCAATGAAAAGTCCTTAATTCACGCCGTTTTTGAGATACGGGTCCTGAAAGGCTCGGCGAATGCCATAATGTTATCGTATGGGAAAAAAACAGAAGTTCGAAGTGTCATAACTTTGGCTCCCTGTAATATATTTTCACCAAACCACTGAAAGGCACATCTGTGGGATGTTGGCTGTGTTCCCTGCAAATTTCAGCCCAAAAGACCAAACCGTTATTTTGCAGCAGGGTGCCAAATGATTGCTGCAATGCGTCGTACGCCGTAATGTTATCCTATGGGAAAAAGCGTCAAATTTGGAGTACCGTAAGTTTTCCGCCATGTAATATTTTTTCAACAAAACACTGAAAGGCACATCTGTGAGTTGTTGGCTGCGTTTCCTCCAAATTTCAGCCCAAAACTCCAAACCGTTCTTTTGCAGCAGGGTGCTAAAGAATTTCTGTTATTTTGGGCATAGTGTTGCAAAGTAGTGTCGTGATTTGCGAAAGCTTTCGCAAAAATTTGCGACACTTTCATGAGTGCGACACTACTTTGAGAAAGTACTTTTTCCATAAATCTGAAAAACATATTTCTGGGGTGTTTTAACCCGAAATAAAGACATGGCTAGCATCCTCAGGGCCAGACTAGGTGAATACAAAAGAATTAGGTTGCTAGAGGGTCTCAATTTTAAATGGCAAGCATTTTTCTGATCACTAACTGAAAACAAAATGGTGGATTTGCGACAGTAAAAGGGCTGTTTGCGACAGTAAAAAGTGCATTTGCGACACTGTCGAACTTTTTGTTAACTTTTCCCATTGACTTATAATGGGAAATTGTTTTTTGAATAACTTTTGAACCGTTTAATATTTTTTCACAAAATCTTCAAAAGGCACATCAGGGACCCTGTCCGCACCTTCCCTGAAGATTTCTGTCCGGTCGCGCAAACCGTGCGACCTGTAGGAGCGACTGTAGAATTCCAGAAAAAGCGTAAACGCACGTGCAGATCATGCTTAATAACTCCGCAGCTGTGTATCCGACCAGCACAAAACTTGGCAGATCCCAAGGCATATGGATCCTAATCAAGTATACCAAATTTCAGGCAAATCAGTCAAACAGTTGCAAAGTTATTAAGGTGCAAAATTTGGGGTTTAACATGTAAATGGCTCCTCAATCCTAACTATAGTGTCACTACTGTGCCACTATAATGTATATATATATATATATATATATATATATATATATATATATAGAGAAAAAAACTCCATTAATGCATTAGTTAGGGTTGTTCCACAGCGACAAAAGTGAGAAATTCGCTGTTAGGGTTGAAAACCCCCTTGGACCCCACCCACCCCAACCGGCATTGGGGTGCGCATTGGGATCGTCAGCCTAACTCTCACCCCATGACATGTGAAAGCAGCAGAAGTATAGGAGAATGGGGTGAGAGTTAGGACCCACAATCAATCGCTTTTAATGCGGTTGGGGGTGGGCGGGGGGGGGTCAAGGGGTTTCAACTCTAACAACAAATTTCCTCACTTTAAGCTATGGAACAACCCTAACTAATGCATTAAATGGATTTTGCCTCTAATTTCCCTTCTTTTGAGAATGATAACAGAAATAGTGAATGTAATGCAGCGCGGGAGCGCCTGGGCCCGTTAGCGGGGCCCGCTCCCTCACATGATGTGTTGTGGCATACTAACAGGGACAGCAATGCAAACAGAAATGCTAACAGTGGTGCACATGGTAACACAAGCACGAATGAGAACAGAAAGAACGCACATGGTGGCGAGACGGAATGGTCTGCCACGCGATGTGTTGTCACATAGTAACATGGTGCCTGCAAACAGAAATGTCAATGGGCATGGTGATGTAAAGTGAAACAGTAAGATAAACAGTACTGTAGACGAAATGGCAAAAATAACAGAAAGCATAGTGTAAATGAAGCATAAAGGATAAAGCACATGGTGGCAGAAGCGTCAATGGTAAGTGGAAACAAGTGCGGATCCACAAGCGGAAAGGCAACAGTAACAGTAATGTAGCGCACAGGCTGGTTTCCCCAAAACCTGCATTGAGAAAGACAGTGAGGACAAATAATGTATGCAAAATAATGAGTATCGGGGCAGAAAATGAGATCTTGGAATACTAAATACATTATATCTCAGGAACCGTACGACGTAGAAAAAAAATTTAAAAGTCACATTATTTACAACTGTCCTGGCTAATTTGAATCTTAGCCCCAGCAGGGCGCTAAGAAATTTTCTGACGAAAAGTCCGTATCTCGCACCGTTTCCGAGATACTGGCCCTGAAAGGCGCGGCTAACGCCGTAATGTTATCCTATGGGAAAAAAAGGAAAGTTCAGAGTGCCACAACTTTGCCTCCCTGTAATATTTTTTCACCAAACTACTGAAAGGCACATCTGTGGGCTGTTGGCTGTCTTCCCTCCAAATTTCAGGAAAAAAGACCAAACCGTTATTTGGCAGCAGGGCTCCAAATGATTTCTGTTAAGTGTCGGGCGCCGTAATGTTATCCTATGGGAAAAACGGTCAATTTTGGAGTGCCGTAACTTTGCCGCCATGTGATATTTTTTCACCAAACTACTGAAAGGCACATCTGTGTACTGTTGGCTGTCTTTCCTCCAAATTTCAGGAAAAAAGACCAAACCGTTATTTTGCAGCAGGGTGCCAAAGGATTCCTGTAATGCTTCGGGTGCCGTAATGTTATCCTATGGGAAAAACTGTCAACTTTGAGTGCCATAACTTTGCCTGTGTAATATTTTTCAATATAACACTGAAAGGCACATCTGTGAGATGTCAGCTGCGTTCCTCCAAATTTCAGCCCAAAACTCCCAACGGTTATTTTGCAGTGCAGTGACAAAGAATTGCTGTCATTTTCCCACAGACTAGAAAATTACTGTCGCAATTTGAAAGCTTTGGAATTTTCATGACACTTTCGTGAGCACCAAAGTAATTTCATAGTATTCTTTCCAGAAATTTGAAAACATATTTCTGGGGTGTTTTACCACAAAATAAAGACATAGCAAGCATCCTCAGGGCCCGACTAGGTGAATACAAAAAAATTAGGTTGCTAGAGGGTCCCAAATTTAAATGCCAACCATTTTCTGATCACCAACTGAAAACAAAATGGCTGATTTGCGAAAGTAACAGGCCCATTTGCGAAAGTAAAAATGCATTTGCTAAAGTGTTGAACTTTTTGTTAACTTTTCCCATTGACTTATAATGGGAAACTGTTTTTTGAATAACTTTGAACCGTTTAATATTTTTCACGAAATCTTCGAAAGGCACATTGGGGACCCAGGCTGCATGTTCCCTGAAGATTTTGGGCCATTAACATAAACCGTACGACCTGTAGGCACGACCACAGAATTCCAGAAAAGCGTAAACCCGCGCACAGATCACACTTAATAACTCCGCAGCCGTATATCTGACCAGTACGAAACTTGGCAGATCCCAAGGCCTATGGTTCTTGATCATAAATTCCAAATTTCAGGAAAATCCATCTAACAGTTGCAAAGTTATTAAGGTGCAATGTTTTGAGGTTTAACATAGAAATGGCTCCTCAACCCTAACTATGGTAGCACTACCGTGCTACCATAATATATATATATATATATATATATATATATATATATATATATATATAGACACTGTATATTCATTTAATGCATCAGTTAGGGTTGATATACAGCAACAAAATATGAAAATGTGATGTTAGGGAGTTTACCCCTACACCTCCCCCACCCCACCCTCCCCTCCACTCACCAATAGACATCAGGATGTGCCATGGGTCTTCTGGCCAACTTTCACCCCATTCCATGTGTGTAAACAAGCTGACATGCAACAGCATCGGAGAATGGGGTGAGAGTTACGTCTGATGATCATATGGCACTCCCCAATGTCTGTTGGTGAGTGGAGGATGGGGGTGGGGGTGGGGTGGTAGGGGTGTAACCCTAACATCACATTTCCTTACTTTTGTCACTGTGCTATCAACCCTAGCTGATGCAGTAACAGAGGTTTTTTTTGCAATGAATTTCCCTTCTTTTTGAGAAAGTGTGATGTAACTGGTAACTGGTATGTGTTAGTGGGAGCTCGGGCTCTCTGGGCCCTGTGCTCCATTCACATTGCCCATTTTTTGTGTAATGGTATGCATATGTGGGAGTGCAGGCCCTCCAGGCCCTGTGTTCCCACTTACACATAAGTATGGAACCATACAGCTGCACCACAGTACTCCAAAGGAACACTTGTAAAAGGATTTTTGGCAATATCTCCATAACCATAGCAAGTAGGGAAAAAATTCCACTGCAGGTGTAATCTATTACTTCAAAACTTCCTCACAAGCATAGTTCACCTAAAAGTGGACTAAGCTGTGAGTAGCAAAAAATCCATATCTCAAATGTTTTTGCGATACGGCTGCCGAAAAGTCACTGCGGGTGCTACAATGTTAGCTTATGGGAAATTTCTCAACTTTAAAGCACTGTAACTTTGTAACTCTTTTAAATGTTTTTACCAAACCATCAGAAGGCACATCTGAGGGGCCAGGGCTTGCCACCCTGCAAATTTCAGCCAAAAATCCACCACTGTTTAGGTGCAGTGGTGTGGCAAAGAAATTATATTTTTTGGTGCAGTATTGTCGCAAATTGCAACAGTACAGATGCGACAGTGTCATGATCTGTGAAAGTGTCGCAAATATATTGTCATGATTTGCGACACTACAGTGGACCCAATTTTAAGAAAGGTATTTCTAGGGGTCTTAGAAAACATCTGATGGCACCACTGTGTTCCTCAGGCCCCATTTAGGTAAACACAACTGTCAGTGTTTACCTAGGGGCACTAGAATTTGAACTACAGATGTTTTTCTTCACCTCTAACTGAAACAAGATGGCAGCAGCTTGACAGTAAAAAGAGCATCTATGACAATAAAAAGTGGTTGTTCGACAGTTTCAAGAGGCACATATATTTTTTCCCCATCGACTTCAATGTTAAAACTTAAAAATTGAATAACTTTTGAACGGTTTAATATTTTTTCAGCAAATCTTCAAAAGGCACATCTGTGACCCAGACCGAATCTTCCCTGAATAATTCAGACCAGACAGACAAATCATGTGGGCTGTAGCCCTGAGCAAAGAAATGCTCAAAATACCCGTTTTAGCATGTTTTTTGGCGCTCTGCAGCTCCACAACTGCTCATCCAACCATAACGCAACTTCCCAGGTCTAGAGATCTATGGTACCCCACCACACATGCATAATATCAGGCAAATCTGTCACATGGTGGCAAAGTTATTAAAGTGCATTATTTGGGGTTTAACATAGAAGCGGCTGTGCAACCCTAACTATACTGGCACTACTGTGTCAGTATTACATATGTGTATATATATATATATGGGATATGACATGGCCTGTCTGAAGATATTATATTTATCTTCATGAGAGGCCAATGATATCATGATATCTCATGAGTGGTGAAGCCACGAGTGAGATATCTTGATGTCATTGGCCTTCAGTGAAGATAAATATGATATCTTCAGTCAGGCCATATCATATTCTGTTTATACAATGTAGGGTTTTGGGCCCATGACATGACCCCTATATATGTTTTGGGCCCTAACCCCCCATCTCCCACATATGTTCTGGGTCATGGGCTCTCCAAGACAACCTGCTACATTCTCCACTTAACAGAATTCCCCAGGTAACTTACTTATCAGGCAGGAAAAAAGTTTCTTGAAAATTAGTATAAAGTAACAGAGATGTATTATGGTGTAAAGTAGTTCCTAATTATCTGTGTTGCTTCCTGGTTCTTTTGAAGGGTGGGTGGCTGGGGTGAAGTTAATAAGAAACAGAGCCACTTGTCTTTCTTTATCTGTGTTGTTTCCTATACTTTTGGAGGGTGGGGGGCTGGCATGAAGTTGAAAAGAAACGGAGCTGCTACTTTTATTGTGCTCTAATCTTCAATGCACAGTTTAGCAGACTACTGTTGTGCAGGCTGGGACAAGCTGCACGATGTCCTGCAACAGTGTCTTAATATTTACAGATTTTTTTTCCTGAACTCAAGACGGAATGCGGTATCTATTCCACTGAGGAAGACAGCAGAGCGAGCGTCAGAAGATGCACGGTGCCTTCCCTGAGTTGCCGTTGTTTTACTGAAAGCTGCTGAAGTGTTGTGCTGTCTTATGAAAGGGGTAGCATGAATGGCAGAGCAGGCTGATACTGAAGTGACATTCTCATGGGTGGTGCAACGGGGAAAGCAGGCAGGCAGCCAGTTTACAGCAGCAATGTGGGAATCCGTGGGAGAAGGCTGAGAGGACAGGGAGCCATAGGATTATTTCTTTACCGTGGCAACTCTTCTTCAGTGACTGGAACCCATATTACAGCTGAAGGGAACACAAGCTTGGGCGAGTGTTGCCATAGCAATGTTGGTATGGCAACACTCGCTCGAGGTTCTGTTTCCTTTGGTGGAGATGACACTCTCTTGCTCTCTCTCTTCTACTGTTAGTACAGTGTTTTCAAAAAAAGCTCAGCTACATTTACAAAACAGCATTATAGTTTAAGTATTTCACAGGGAGACCGCATATTTTAATTCACTGGTGGGACTTGTTTCAGTGTAGTGAAACCGCTCGGTCACGCTACAAATTTACAGCAACAGAAGTGAAACTGCTTTAGGAAGACAAGGGGAAAACAGAAGGATCAATTAGATAACTTTTATTTTAAGATAAAATGTTTGAAAATGATGGCAGGATTTTACACAATTATGGAAGGTCACAGTCATGTGGTGGTGGGGGAGGTTGCAGGTGTGTAGTGATAGTCACCAAACAGGCGTGTTCATTTGTAGCATGAATTAAAAGAGAAAAACTTTCACTTTCATTACAATCACATATAGGAACGTGGAGATATCAGTGATATCTTCACATGTGAAGATGTCACTGATATCTCCACAGTCTGGCCGAGATATTACTTTTTATCCTTGCATTTATCCCAAAACATACATTGTATAGATATATATATATATATATATATATATATATATGTATGTGTATATATATATTTATATAATTATATATATATTTATACAATAGGGGAGCAAATAACTCATTCAATAAAAACATGTATTCTGACTGCAGTGGAATAACCACTGTGATGACATAACCACAGTGAAAATAAATGGATTTATTTTCACTGTGGTGATGTCATCAAACCAAAAAAACAGCAGAAGACACTCCTATTGTACAAACTGGATATGTGATGGGCATAAGTGTGATATGGAAAATATTTTCACACCTGCACAGTGACCTCTGGATAGTCACAAGTGGATTCACCACTAGTGAATATTCAGATGTCACTCTAAAGGAGTGAAACTATTTTCCATATCACACTCATGCCCATCATGTATCCCCTACATATATTCATATGAATATACATGTAACAGATAATCCAGGACAGGGTGTGTGGTTGTGCTCTGATATACACAATCCTTGATGTGCATTGTGAGGCACAAGGCTGCAGTCTGAGTGCCTTCAACCATGCAAGTGTTCGTATATCAGAGCATGACAACACACCCTGTAGTGGATTATCTGGAAGGGGATGTAACTATAAAGAAGTGCAGGCGCATTGTCATTGTGGGATAATGCACATTCATGTGGGGTGTTTCATCCAATCAGGAGACAGCATTTTTACTGATTTTTCACTCATATTCTGTGTGTGTGTGTGTGTGTGTGTGTGTGTATATATATATATATATATATTTTTAGTTGTTGTTTAACCAGATATAGCACACTAAGCTGAAAGCTTTTTTACAGGAGCGACCTGGGAGCACAAGGAGGTTAAGTGACTTGCTCAGGGTCACACAGTATGCAAGTGGAAGCTGTGGGATTCAAACCCAGGTCTGGTCTGCTGGATGTCACCAGATTTGCAGCTCAGAGCCTTAGACCACTGCGCTATACTGCTATATATATATCTTCATTGCAAAAAACTCTGTTAATGCATCAGTTAGTGTTTCTATTACAGTGACAAAAGTAGGGAAATTTGGTGTTAGGTTTACCAAACCTACAACCTCCCTATCACCCACACTCTTCACACACCAACAAGCATTGGGGTGTGCCTTGGGGTCATCAGCCTTAACTCACAACCCATTCCATTTGTAAGGAAACTAAGATGGTATAGTATAGGAGAATGGGGTGAGAGTTTGGGTCGATGAACCCAAGGCACACCCTAATACCTTTTGGTGTGTGGAGAGTGTGGGGTGGGGTGGGGTGATAGGGTTGGTAATCCTACCAACAAATTTCCACACTTTTGTCACTGTAATAGAAACCCTAACTGATACATTAACAGAGTTTTTTTGCAGTGAATTTCTCTTCTTTTCAAGAAAGTGTAATCTTACCCATATGTGGTTATGGGAGCGCAGGGCTCTCTGGGCCCTGTACTACCATTATACATACATATTGTAATTCTCTCTGATTTTCATGTGGGCCCTGTGCTCCCATCTACGCCTAAGTATAGAGACTTAGTGCAGGTCTAGAGACATGCCAAGTAACCCTTGTGGTGCAAATGTAGCAATATCCCAGTAACCATAGGAACTTTGGAAAAAAATTCCATTGCAGTTTTAATTATGACCTGGCAACCTGCATGAGCTGCACTTAGCAATAAATCAGTATCTCAAACTGTTTTTGAGATATAGGTGTCGAAAGTACCGTGCCCGACACAATGTTATCCTATGGGAAATTTCTAAACTTTGGAATGTTGTAACTATGGAAGTGATATAAATTGTATCATCAAACCAGCAAAAGGCACATCTGTAGGGCAAGCCCTTTCTACTCTGCAAATTTCAACCAAAAGTCCTAACCATTTATTTGCTGTGAAGTGGTAAAGAAACAGCATTTTTTTAAAAGTACTTTTGCAAATTTGCAAAGGTTTCATAAAACTGGTAAAAGTACTTTCACAAAACTTTTGTACTGTCACAAATCTGCAAAACTTCCACAAAATTTGTGAAAGTACATTTGTGATAGTTTTGCAAATTTGCAAAAGTTTCACAAATGTACTTTTGCAAATTTGTGACACTTCCAATGGAAAAATTGTAAAAAAACATGTTTTTGACCATTATTTTTAAAAACTTATGTCAGGATCATGTTCCTCAGGCCCTGATTAGGTAAACACAACTGTTGGTGTTTACCAAGTGCAGTAGTTTTTGAATTGCAGCATTTTTTCCGTGTCACTAACTGAAAACAAGATGTCAGATTTACGATAGTAAAAAAATCCATTTGTGACAGTAAAACAGACTTTTGTGAAAATAAAAAGTACTTTTGAGGTGTCCATATATTTTTTCCCAAAGGCTATAATGGGAAACTTTAAACTTTAATAACTTTTGAATGGATTAATATTTTTTCACCAAACCTTCAAAAGGCAAATCAGTGACCCAGACCCCATATACCCTGGTAACTTTAAAGCAGACTCCCAAACCATTTGGGCCATTGCCCCGAGCAAAGAATTTGCAAAAAAAAGTGGTATTTTTGACATTCTTTGGCACTCCTGAGCTCCACAACTGCACATCCAACTGGAAAGAAGCTTGCAAGATCCAGAGATCTATGGTACTATATGGCACATGCAAAATATCAGGCAAATCAGGCAAACAGTTACAAAGTTGTTGAAGTGCAAAATTTTGGGTTTAACATAGAGGATCATGCCTGAGTAACAATGATTAACCACAATGTTATCACCTCAAGCTGTTGTCAGGACAACCAAGTAAACCTTGGGAGTGCAACTAAAGAGGTTTACAGTTGTCATGGCAACCCCAAGAGGTGATTAGGTCCATGGTTGACCACTGTTACTCAGGCACTGTATTTTATAGTGTATGGAAAAACTAACCACTGTGTGGAAAAAATACAGTTTTTTCAATGTGTGTTTGTTCTCCTGCTCGGCTATGAATGCCACCTGATTTGAATGTTGAGCAACTGAAGTGCTGAAATTAACCATTACGATCTATACTGCATCGGGTCTGTATCTGTCTGAATGGAATGTGTGTGTTTTGAATGAATGTCCAAGCAGAAGATCACCTTTCCTTTCCAAGAATTTTGACAGGTGGTGACATTCTATCCTGTAATCCCATTATTATGACATAGTTAAGCAATGTTTACAGCACACTGATGTCATAACAATAGGATTATCAGGTTATATACTGATTGAAAACAGAGGTTAATAGACACTGTTCATACATTATATAGAAGTGGCTGCACAACCTAACTATCGGCATGGCATATATACATATACATATATATATATATATATATATATATATATATATATATATATATATATATATATATATATATATATATATATAGTGGCATGGTAGTGCCACTATAGTTAGGGTTGAGTACCGCATTTAAGGTTAAAGTATGAAATTTGTCAGGTTAATAACTTTGCCACTGTATGACAGATTTGTCTGAAATTTAGCAGGCATGGAGTGGTACCATAGATCTCTGGATCTGCCAAGATTCATACCAGTCAGATATACGGTTGTGGAGCTATAAAGTGCAGTTTGGAGTCGCATTTACGCTTTTTTGCACATTCTTTGCTCGTGCCTACAGGTCGCACGGTTTATGTGACCGGTTAGAAAACTTCAGGGAACATGCAGCTGGGGTCCCCAATGTGCCGTTCAAAGATTTTGTGAAAAAATATTAAATGGTTCAAAAATTACTCAAAAAACAAGTTTCCCATTATAGTCAATGGGAAAAGTTAACAAAAAGTTTGACAGTGTCGCAAATGCAGTTTTTAGTGTCACAAATGACCCCTGTAGTGTCGTGACTCAGCCATTTTTTTTTCAGTTACTGGTCACAGAAATGCTTGGCATTTAAATTTGGGACCCTCTAGGGACACAATTCCTTTTGTGTTCACCTAGTTGAGCCCTGAGGATGCTAGCCATTTCTTTCTGGGGGGTTAAATACCTCAGAAATATGTTTTTGAAATTTTTGTAAACTGTAGTGTCACAAAGTAGTGTCGCACCTGCGACACTTTCATGATTTTTTCTCGAAAGTGTTGTGATTTGCGACACTATGCCCAAAATAACAGGAATTCTTTGCCACCCTGCTACAAAAGAATGGTTTGGTCTTTTTGGCTGAAATTTGGGGGGAAGAAAGCCAGCATCCCACAAGTGTGCCTTTTGGTGGTTTGGTGACAAAATATTACAGAGATCAGTAGCATAGCAAATTCCCAGATGGCCTGGGTGCAAGGATATGTTATAGGCCCCCCCGGTATTGAATAAACATCACAGATATGATTTGGGACCCTCAAACCTCGTGGGTCCTGGTGCAACTGCACCCCCTGCACCCTTTTAGCTATGCCTCTGACAGGAATTCAAAGTTACGGTACTCTGAAGTTGACGATTTTTCCCATAGACTAACATTACGGCGTCCGCAGCGCCTTTCGGGGCTCGTATCTTGGAAACGCTTCGAGATACGGACTTTTCATTGGAAAAATGCTTAGCCTACCACTAGGGGGCTATGTGCAAAACTAGCCAGGAAAGTCATAAATTATATGAAATTTGTTTTTTTTTCTATGTCGTACGGTTCCTGAGATATAAACAATTTAGTATTCCTAGTGCTCATTTTCTGATCCGAGGCCCATTATTATGCATGCATTCTTTGTATTCACTGTGTTTCTCTATGCAGCTTTTGGAGAAAAAAAGGGTGTGTGCTTTCGTTCTGTTACACTTACTGTTTCCACTTGCTTTTCCATAACCGTTTGCTTTACCATTCCCGTCTACGTCACCGTGTGCGTTACCCTTTGTGTTTTCATTTGCACTTGCATTTGCATTACTGTTACCATTTGCGTTTCCATTACTGTTTCTGTTTGCGTTTCATTTTGCGTCACCATGTGCATTACCATTTGTATTTGCGTACATGCTTCTGTTTGCATTTGTGTTTCCTTTGGCCTCATCGTTGCTATTACTGTTAGCATTTGTGTTTTCAGTTGCGGTACCGTGCCCATGTGTGTTACGATTTGCATTTCCGTATGTGCTTGCATTTGCATTTTCCTTTGAGTTACTATTCACTTTGGCATCATTGTTGCTGTTACTGTAACTGCTTGCATTTCCAATTGCGTCACCGTTACTGTTTGTATCTTCGTCACCATTTGCATTTCTGTTGCCCATAGCATTCGCATTTTTGGTTGCGTTTCTGTTGTCGATTGCATTACTGTTTCCTAGTGTGGCACCATTGCCTTAACCATTTGCATTTCTATTTGCTTTTCTGTTACTGTTTGCATTTTTCTTACCTTTTGCATTTCCATTGGCATTACCATTTATGTTACTGTTTCCGTTAACGTTTGCGTTTCTGTTGCCGTTAGCATTTGCGTTACAGTTTGCATTACCATTTCTGTTTCATTAACATTTTTGCTTGTGTTTCTCTTACCGTTTGTGTTACCGTTTACCTTTGCACCACCATGTGTGTTACCATTTGTGCTTGCATTTGCCTAACTCTCACCCCATTCTCCTTCACTGTAGCATGTCAACCTGCTTACACATGGAATGGGGTGAGAGTTGGGCAACATGATCCTATTGCATGAAATTTGGAATGTGCAGTTTTCCATGGTAGATCTCTTGATCTGCCAAGTTGTGTTTCAGTCAGACTTGCAGTTTACATTCAGCAAAGCGCTGAAAAATGCATTTTTTGCTGTTTTTGACACTTTTTTGTTGATTTTTGCCCATCACGCTGTGTCCACACCATTTAATATCTGGATCTGAAAATTTCAGGGTAGAAAGAGGCTTTGTCAACAAATAATTCATCACTGGGTTAGTGAAAAAATATTAATCCGTTCCAAAGTTATTTAATTTTTAATTTTTGGGTTCTGAGCATGCTCAGTTCACTCCAAGATTTATATGTATGTTTTGCAAAATGGGATTGGGCTTATGATGAAGGATTTTGTCACCTCATGAATGGGGATTTAAAAAATCCCTGTTTGTGAGAACAAATTTTTCATTCACGAGCCACCATCTTGTTTTCATTTTTTCCCCCAAACAAACTGTCTTAGCCTCTTCCAGGGGTGACTTTTTGTTGAAATAAGGCATGTGTTTTGTTCAGGGTGATACCCTCTACAAACTTATACCTTTGGTTTGCTTCATTTTGGCTACAAAATGGCCATTTTAAATTTGGAAATTCTTCATTCACGACTCGCTTCCGATCCTCGTTCACGAGCTGACAAAATCTTCATTCGTCAGCTGTTTCCCTTTCATGAGCTGACAAAATCCTTGTTCATCATTTTGTGACCAGATGGCCATTCTCGTGAATGAGGATTGGCTCATGAATGGGGATTTTGACTCCTCATGAAAGGGGATTGGCTTGTGAATTGGGATTTTGTCAGCTCACGAAAGGAGATTTTTTTTTCAATTCCTCGTTCATGACCTGTCAAAATCCCCGTTTGCAAGGGGTCAAAATCCTCGTTTGTGAGCCAGTCCCCTTTTGTGAGTTGACAAAATCCCTGTTCATGACTTAGGGACCAGATGGCCAAAATCTGATGATCAGGGATTACTCACAAATGGGGATTTTGACAGTTTATGAACAGAGACTGACCTTGCAAACTAGGATTTTAAAAACGTTGCCACTGCTCTGTAAATAAATGGTTTGGTCTTTTGACTTAAAATTTGCAGCATATAAATGGGGATGCCCCAGAGATGTGAATTGTGCTATTTAGGTGTTAGAAAGTAAATCTGTTCCATAGATATGCCATCATGAAGTAGCATTTTCCCTTAGGATAACAATGCAGCTCCCATAGCGACTTTCATCGCCCATATCTCGAAAACAGCGAGATATGGATTTTTTACTACCCATGGCTCAGGTCACCTTTAGGTGACCTAAGTCTGCAAGGAAGTTTTAAAGTCATATATTATACCTGCACTGGAATTTGTTTCCTAGGATGTACGGTTACTAAGATATTGGCAAATAAGTGTTACACAGGTTCCTTTTCAGTACTATGGGGCTGGTGTATGGCTCCTTTTGTATGTGAAAGTGGGAGCACAGGGCCTGGAAGACCCGTGCTCCCACAGCCATATATCATTATGCACAAATGGGCAGCCGGGTCCCGTGCTCCCACCAACACATACCACTTACTATTTATATAACACTTTTTCAAAAAGTAAGGGAATTCATTGCAAAAAACTTTGTTAGTACATCAGTAAGGGTTAAAGTGACAAAAGTGGGGAATGAGATGTTAGGGTTGAGCACCTAACCACCACTATATATATATATATATTACCGGTGGACATAACTTTCTTCAAATAACACTGTTATTTTCACTTGCTAGGACCTACAGTGAAAATATCAGAAAATATTTTCACTGTAGGTCCAAATATCTCTACTAGGTCTTCATTGGCTGAAGCTGCCACCACGAGCAGCATAATCACAAATGCAGTTACTTTATTTATTTGTTTATGTATTTGTTTGTTTATTTATTTATTTATTTCAGTTTAGGATCAATGACCTTTTAGCCTAGGCTCATTTACAAAGGTTCTGCATCAAGCAAAGTACAATATAATACAAAACAAGACTAGACAACAATTGAGTACATGGTTTCAAGAGCAAAAATAAATACATTGAGTTGTATAGGAAATAACATTTACATACAGCAGGATTTCATTATTTTTTTATTTATTTTTTTTTAGTTTTTGTTGACCAGGTAAGTGCACTAGACAAATCCTGCCTATTTTCAGGCACAACCTGGGGGAAGGGGATACAGATGAATGCCAACTGACCCTGAACCAGATTAAGCTGTTGGTGGTAATTTTAGTGAATGAGGGAAATTTGGCCAGGGCACCAGAGAAATTCCCCTACTCTTTTCGATAAGTGCCATGGGATCTTTAATATCCTCCTGAACTACCACCAATCCAGGCAGATGGGACCTCGGTTTAGCATCTCATCTGAAAGACGGCACCTCAGAAATGCAGCACCCTCTCATGCTGCACTACAGTGTCAGTACTGGGATATTAACCCAAGTGCCAGATGTGAGAACTGAACCCACAGCCCTCTGATCTCCCGGCCTCAGAAGCGAGTGTGCTGCCTACTGAGCTATTGACACTGCAATTATGTTTAAAAGTTGAACAGACATTAAGAATGGAGGATAATACCTCAGCCTAAGAGAGATGCTCAGGATTATCACCATAAGTTAGAAGTTCTCAAGGAGAAATTTCTCTTCAATTATGATCTAGAGGGATTGGAAAAATAGAGAGAGAGAGAGAGAGATGTGGAAACAGGCAGCTCTGGGCTAGTAGCACTTGCAACCTGCAAACCATGGTAAGACTAGAAAGAGGGGTAAGGTAGAAATAGCAGCCATAGATAGGCATTGTACAGAATACAAGAGAAGCAGCCAAAGGAGACTTAGTCCGGGGGGAGAGAAGGGAGAGATGGAAGGATATAGCTTATAGGGAGGGGGTGCCTGAGGGGAGGCATGATGGAAGTGGGGTGGGGAACTATTAGCCATGGGAGAGAAAGGGTGTAGGAGGTAGTGGGAGGGAGGGGGGATGATGGAGGGAGGGTGAAGAGGAGGAGTAGGAGACATTGGTGGAAGGCTCGCCAAGGGTGAGGAGGGAGGGAGGGAGGGAGGAGGCAGGACAGTAATGGGAGACAGGAGAGGGTGAGGAATTAGGAAGGAGTGATAAGGGAGGGGCTGGTGAGAAATGGGGTGGAGAGAAATAGAAGCGAAGGGGTCATCTTAATTAAATCTTTCAAAAGAAGATTGTTTGGGCATTCTGGATGATTCTAGCATAAAAAGTGAGATCATGGTAGGCAAGGGCAATCGCAAATCTGACCTCAGACTTGGTGTGACCATAGCCCAGTTTTGAATTGTCCAATCTTCTTCCATTCAGTGAGGTCTGGTGGGAGGTCTTTTATCCATTTGGGTCCTCAGAAAGACAGAGATCATTGGGCGATTAAGATGTGCTTGGAAGGTACCCTGAGCCCACACCAGGAAGCCCTCTGAGTATTGATGGTTGACTGGTCTACCATGAAAAGACATGAGTTGGATTCAGGAGTTAGCCTGAGCAAGGCTTTCTTAGTCAGTAGGCAGGCCTGGAATTGGGCCTTGAGATGAAGGGGTAGCCATCCTGTTCCCTCATACAGGTCACAAGTGTGTGTCTGGTGATCTGCACCCAGTACCAACCTGCGCGCTTTGTTTATAAGGGTTTTTACCCTTTTTAGAGCAGTATCAGTGCCTGCGCTGTACATCATCAGGCCGTAGTCGATGGTAGACAGTACTGAGCAGGAGGTGACAAGTTTTTGAGCCTCTGGAGACATGTAATTGCTGGGTCTGTACAGAACACCTAGTTTTGCATTTGCTGATTTGACAACATGGTCCACATGAGTAGTGTAGGAGAGTGCTATATCCAGGTGTATCCCCAGGTAATTAAATGTGTCAACCTGCTCCAAAGTGTGTCCTTCTTGACTCTGCATCAGGAGTTCCCCAAGTTTTTTTCCTGTTCTGCGGGAGTGAGAAAATCATGCACTTAGACTTTTTATAGTTGAGCATTAGTTTACTGGCAGAGAACCATGCCTCCAGCATGTGGAAGTTAGCTACAAGTGCATCGGTGATGGCTGGTAGGTATTTTCCACTTATGGAGATGACCACATCATCCACATAAAGCACTATATGGGCTTGACAGACTGAAGGCAGAGGGTTAATGAAGAGGCTAAAAAGAAGCGGGCCCAAAATAGAGCCTTGGAGGACACCAAGGGTCACCTGATAGGGTTCTGATAGTACACCATTGATTTTGATGCATTGTGTCCCGCTGGACAGGTACTGTAGCTTTTGAGCCAGGTGACTGTGTCCAAGGACAGGCCTTAAGAGCTCAGGTATTGAAGGAGGATTTGATTGTTGACAGTGTCAAATGCCTTAGTGAAATCAATAAAGACAGACCCCACTGTGAGACCATCATCAATGGCATCATAGATTTGCAAGGTGAAGTCCACCAAGGCAGTGATGGTGGAATGTTTTTTCCAGAATCCATGTTGCGGAGCACATAGTAGGCTGTGCTTCAGAAGGTACTCTGAGAGCTGGTCAGAGACTATTTGTTCAAGTGCTTTAGACAGGGGGGAGAGAGAATAGAGATGGGCCTGTAGTTAATTAGATTGGTAGCATCACGTCTTTTGGGTACAGGGATGACAATATCTTTCTTCCATTTGTCCAGGAACACACCAGACCTAAGTGAGGCATTAAAGACTTTGGTTAGTGGGTCAACCAGTTCACTGAGGGTAAGTGCCACCATTTTTATGTCTACAAGCTTGCTCCCCATGCTTGTCTTCCCTAGGATATGCTTTACGCACTTGACGGTGTTGTTTCTAGTGAGCTGCTTAAAGTAGAAAGGGGGTGGCAGCTGCCCATGTTTGAGGGTGGAGGGTTGTTATTGCTAGTATTGGATGATGGGGTCAGGTAGTCACTGGGAAGTACAGTGCTCAGATCTGTGAAGGCCCGATTGAATGCATTGGTAATGTCAATTGGCTCCTGAAGTGTCCTGGTTGTAACTAGGGGGGTGACATATCTTATATATATATTTATGCAATAGGTGTGGATAAAATATCAATTACATAAATCCTGATATTTGAGCTACTGTGTACATAAATTTATTTATGCACATAGTTACTATGTCATCACTCATTTATGTACACAGTTGCGATGTCATCAGCTGATTTAGAATGTTCAGCCTCAGTAGTAGTACTAATCATACTTAAATGTGAATAACTTTAAAACAAAAAAATGATAGCATGATACTGTGAGCATAAAAGTTGTTCAGCACAGAAATATCTACAAAATAAGAGGTGTTTCATTTATAGATACCTTTTAGATTTTTTTATAATCAGCAAAAAATGGCAGAAAATTACATTTTTATTTACTTTTTTGATGAAAAAATGCCCCCTTCCAAAATGCAAAAACAAAAGAATTGTGCATCAAACCTTTTCACTATGTGCTGTCCATAACGTAAAGTTGGAGCATCCATAGCAATTGCTTAGCAACCTCTATGCTACAGTAGGCAGCCTGTGATGATGGTGACTGCTATTGAGTGCTTTCAAAAAGGGTGACTCAATCACAGTGCCTATGCACAGGGCTACCTGGCAGGGAGGGTGACCGGACAGAGGGTTCAGCAAATATAGTGACAGGATGTCGCTATGTATACATGCGCATGGGAGGTGGGGAGGGACCATGTCGTGTGATGGGCAGAAGGGGAGGGATGGTTTACGGGGTGTAGTGCAGTGCAGTGGCAGGCTACTGAGCTGGCCATCTGGCATGGTGGGTTGGTGGCAGGTTGGGGTTGGGAGGGTGCTGGGTTCAGTTCTGTGCACGTGAATGGTTTTTGCTCCAGGTCAGGTTTTTTTTTTGTTACTTTTGCGCCCCTTGACGTGTACCCCCCAGAGTTGAAAATCCTTTAGTAGGGGTGTGGGGAGGCACAGCCCCTAAATAAAGATGAAAACCTAAGTCTCTGGCACCCTCTTGATGTTCGCCGCAAATGTACATCACTGAAATTGATTTTCAGCGATGTACATTCACTCAAACAGCGACTGCCTTTCTGCAATCACAGTTATAACATGGTACCCTACAATAAGTGGAGCTACACTTGGAAAACCACAAAAAGTCCATGCACGTTTACATTAAAAATGAAATAAACAATTTAAAACAAAACTCCCTGCACGATCCTAAAGAATCCCTATTGCATAAGTGAAATACGTAGCAGGGACCTTGTGGATTATATTATTTATTTTCATTCAAGCTGTTTGTCCTTGGGCACATCACTCTTGGCTTATGCCACTCGTGAGGTTACCCAAGGTCAAGCAGTTCTTGTGAAAATAAATCATGTGTTCCACAGGTCCCTGTTAGTCTCCGGCACCCTCTTGATGTTCGCCGCAAATGTACATTGCTGAAGTTGATTCTCAGTGATGTACATTCGCCCAAACGGCGATTGCCTTTCCAGAATCGCCGTTATCACATGGAACCCTACAATAAGTGTCGCTACCCTGGGAAAACCACAAAAAGTCCATGTATGTTTACATTAAAAATTAAATAAACAATTTAAAACAAAACTCCCTGCACAATCCTAAGGAATCCATGTTGCATAAGTGAAATACGTAACAGGGACCTTGTGGATTACACAATTTATTTTCACTTGAGCTGTTTGACCTTGGGCACATCACTCTTGGCTTACACTACTCGTGAGGTTACCCAAGGTGAAACAGATCTTGTGAAAATAAATCACGTATTCCACAGGTCCCTGTTACATATCATTCATATATATATATAAATATATATATAGATATATATATATATATATCTATATATATATATATATCTATATATATATTTATACAACGTATGTTTTGGGATAAATACAAGTATAAAAAATGATATCTAGGCTGCCCAGTGAAGATAACATTGTTATCTTAATGTTCCTATACGTCATACATTTATCTCCATGTTCCTATATGTCATCATGATGAAAGTGAAAGTGTTTCACTTTTCATCATACACCTGTCTCTCTTTCCTCTGTCCCTGTACAAGTAACCCCCCCCAAAAAAACACACATCTCTTGCATCTGGTTGATCCTGCCTACATCTTAACACAAATAATTAATTTTAAACATATCTGGTTGATCCTGCGTCTCTGTTTCACCCATGTTCAACTGTAATGTGCCATGACCAATCAGTACGCAGTCAAATGTAGTATGACCGAGCGCAACAAGATTCAAATCTGAGGTACTGTCATAATTATAGAGCCTGTGCTATAAATTGTTGAAAAGTGTGACCCTTTCCTAATATTGGCTATATTTTAAGAGAAGAAGCTGCCGACAATACTGAAAGAAGAGCGAGTGAGTCGGCAGATTCAGAACACCAGACGAAAGCGCGAGTGTCAGTTGCCATAGCAACACATGCTCGCGTTTTCGTCTGGTGTTCTGAAGCTGCCGACTCGATCGCTCTTCTCTCAGTACTGTCAGCAGCTTCTTCTCTTAAAATATAGCAACATTAACAAAGAGGCAAACTTTGCTACAATTTACAGCACAGGCTCTATAATTAACAAATTATGACAGTACCTCAGATTTGAATCTTGTTGCGCTTGGTCAAGCTACATTTGACTGCGTACTGATCAGTCATGGCGCATTACCTGGACCTGGATAAAACAAAATCACAGGATCAACCAGATAATGTATGTTTTTTAAACATATGTGTTTAAAGATGCAAGCAGGATCAACCAGATATGTATTATTCAATGAGTTTACTGCTGCAACATGAGACAATTTTATTTAAGAATATATGTAATCTGCTGTTTTGAGGGACGGGCTATGGATAGTTGTATTGGGGTGGTCAGAAGTTAGCCAGAATCCAGACACATTTTGGTATAATAATTTTAAAGTAGCAGGATCAACTACATATATTTTTTTAAACAACATATGCATCTGTTGTGCTGGTAGACTTACTACAGATTTGTGTTGAAACAGCCAACATCTCTATGTAGTGGAATGTATTAAGTGCACATTTGGAGCTTTTGTTGAATGCAGCCCAAAACGTACATAGTATAAACAGAATATGACATGGCCTGACTGAAGATATCATATTTATCTTCACTTGAGGCCAATGACATCATGATATCATTGGCCTCTTGTGAAGATAAATATGATGTCTTCAATCAGGCACTATCTATCTATATATATATTGAAAAAAAACCTCTGTTAATGCATCAGTTAAGGTTCTTATTACAGGGACAAAAGTATGGAAATTCAGCATTAGAGTTCCCAACCACCCACCCCCACCTCCACTCACCAACAGCCATCAGGTGTGCATTGCTGTCATTGGGCCTAACTCTCATCCCATTCCACATGCAAACAAGCAGACATGGTACAGAATAAAAGAATGGGGTAAGAGTTATGCGCGATTACCCCATGGCACACATCGATGGCTGATGGTGTGTGGAGGGTGGGATATAGCATTAGGAACCCTAATGCTGATTTTCTATACTTTTGTCTCTGTACTAGGAACCCTAACTGATGCATTAATTGCATTTTTTGAAATTAATTTACCTTCTTTTTGAGATAGTATAATAGTATCAGTATTTAACTGTGGGAGCACAGGGTTCTTTAGACCCTGCACTCCAGTCCCTTCTATAGATGTGCATATGTATGTAGGTGTGGAAGTGTAGGACCCAGAGGGCCCTGTGCATCCATGTGTTGAACAACAGTGACCAAACTGTCAGCATAGCCATCTTATTACACCACCTCACGTAACCCAGTACAGAGAAAATTGTGAAATGCAAGACAAAGCATAATTATTTGCAACTGCAACACCATTCTATGTCACAGGTGCAAAACTGCATTTTGGGCAGGATGTGAAACATGACAGCTATACTGTTCATGAGGTGGTGTGAAAAAATGGTTATGTTGAAAATCTGACGTCAAAAGATCAAAAAGTAGCAAAGTTATACACGTGCGTAGAATAAATTCAACAGACGCACGTAACTCGGGCATTTTCAGAAATTTCTACCATGTCTTTTTGGGGACCCCATCTCATGAACAGTGGCACTGTCATTTCATTAATCCATCCTGAAAGTTGATTTCACATAGCAGCTGCACTATCCAGTGCCACAGGTGTGAAAACATGTTTTGGGTAGGATGTGAAAAATGACATCTCTACTGTTCATGAGGAGGTGTGAAAAAATGACAATGTTGAAAATCTGGAGTGAAAATGTTGTCACTTTGACCCTAACTGGAGCATTAACAAAGTTTTTTGCAATTTATTTCCTTACTTTTTGAGATAGTATAATAGTATCCTTATTTTACAGCGGGAGCACCCATCCCTCCGTAGATGCATATATAAATGTAGCTGTGGAAGCACTGGGACCTCTGAGTCTTGCACTTCCATTTATAGGACAACAGTGACAAAATTGTCAGCATAGCCATCTTATTTCCTCACCTCATGTACTCAGTACAGAAGTTTTTGAATCATCACCAAAATGGAATTCAGCGCAACTTCAACGCCATTCCATGCCACAGGTGTGAAAACACATATTGACCAGGATTTAAAAAATTACAGCTGTGACATGCATGAGGCGGGGTAATAAGATGGCTATGTTGAAAATCTGGGGTAAAAATATTTAACATTTCTGAAGTTACAAGCGGGTGTAGTAAAATTGCAATGAATTGTTATAACTGGCATTTTTTCATATTTTGATTCCAAATTTTTAACATAGTTTTCTTATGACCCCTCCTCATAAACCCCATAGAAGAACATTTTAAAATCCATGCCAAAATGCCATTCCATGCCACAGGTGCAAAAACATGTTTCAGACAGGATGTAAAAAATAACAGCTGTACTGTTCATGATATGGTGTGAAAGAATGGCTATGTTGAAAATTTGTACTCAAAATATTGAAAGTTACCCAAGTTATGTGAGTGCATTGAAACATTTCAATGAACAGCCATTTGTTCACTAAATTTTCAACATGGCCATTTTGGGACCCCACCTCATGAACACTGGTGGCAACATTTTTGTTATTCAGTCCAGAAAGGTGATTTCATGCAGTGACTGCAAAATCACTTTCTGGGCCCATTAAATGAAATGACAGCTGCAGTGGTCATGAGGTGGGATCCCAAAAAGGCTGTATTGAAAATTTGGTGAAAAAATTCAAAACAATTGCAAGGTTAAGAACTTAAGTTCAAAACACCATTGAAATATATTATACGGCACTTACCTTGGTTCCTCGGTCCATGCTTTGGCTTTGAAGAGTGCAGACATGTCTCGGTCCACAGAAGATGACAGCCTATGACCTTGGGAGGTAAGTATAGGGCAAGCGGGTGGGTGGAGTGGTGGGTGCTCAGTGGGAGGTTCGGGATGGTGGAGGTGATGGTGGGGACAATGAGGGACCATTTTATTTTTCCAGCTTTAAAAAAAGACATTGAGGGACTTTTTTTTCTTGCAGGAACTTTATAAAAACTATTTTGGGACACTGGGAGTGGGCTCCCCAGTGTCCCACACTGCTGGGAGGACTTGTGAATGCAGAGATGAGGATTGAGTCCCCAGATGTCAGCACCTAGTATTAAAATGACGGGCTTTGGGGGGAGGGAGAAAAGAGACATCTGACACCTGAATACAAAAATTAAAACATTTCAGGACACTGGGAGTGGACTCCCCAGTGTCTCACACTGCTGGGAGGAGGGGCTGTAAATGATGACATGGGGATTCGGCACCCTGATGTCAGTGAATAAATAAAGCAATTGGCTGTGTTGGGGGGCATCTGACACTGGGTTGGGCAGCCCACAGACACTAGGTGACAGGTGATTGGAGAGAGAGGGGTGCCACTAGACACCAGTGAAACATCGAGGACAGTGATCGGAGGGTGAGGGGGTGCCACTAGACACTGGGGAAATTAGTTGCAATATGGGCAGGGTGTTCGGAGGTTGGGGTATGCCACTAGACACCAGAGAAATAATTTTTATTACAAGCACAGCGATCGGAGGGTGGGGGTACCACTAGACACCAAAGAAATGTAGGAGCAGGGGTATTGGATGGTGGGGGGCCACTAGACACCAGGAAAAACATTACAGTGCTGGGAGGGCAAGGTACAAGCAAGGATTCACGACTGACGAACAAGGATCCTTTTTCGTGACTCGTGATACAAAAAGCTATTCTTTTTTTGTATCATGTGGTTTCAAAAAAGGATTCATTATGTCTTAAAAAACACATTTCAAGGGCATATTTCCAACTTTGAAGTGCAGATTGCACCTAGTGAGGTCCCAATGAGCCAGCTGGGGTGGTGGTCCTCTCCAGGATGTCATTTTTGTGGCTTTTGAAAATAAAATTAAGAAAACACTGAAACAAGGTGGCAACTCATGAAAAAGAATTTTTCTTTCTTGAAAAAGGATTTTATTCCCATTAAAAAGGAATGTATGACACAAGACAAAATCCTTTTTTGCTAGATCAAATCCTTTGTCAAACTTTCTCCCTCTATCCTGAAAAGTGATCTTCCCATTGAAAACAATGGGGAATGAAAAATTAAACAACTACAACAGATTAATATTTTTTCACAAAACAAAGCATGCCTGTTTTGTTACCAAAGATGTTTCTACCATAAAAGATGACACTAACATTCCACACTGTCTGGATGCAAGGCGATGATGAAAAAACTGCAAAAAGTGACAACTTTATGATATTTGCACTGTCCGGGACTCAGAATCCACATATCCATCCAGAATGAAACTTGTCATATCAAGAGATCTTCCCCACAGGACAGTGCATGTCAACTTTTGAGCAAATTCACTGACCAGTTGCAAAGTTATTAAAGTGCAAAATGTGAGGTTTAAATTAAACATGCTACTGAACCCTAACTATGAGGCGCTACCACTCCCCTAAAAGATATATCACTATCTATCTATCTATCTATCTATCTATCTATCTATCTATCTATCTATCTATCTATCTACCTATCTATCTATCTATCTTGTTATAGTGGTGCAGTAGCCCCACTATAGTTAGGGTTGAGTAGGCAGTTTAATGTTAAACCACAAATTGTTCACCTTAATAACTTTGTAACCATTCAACGGATTTGCATGGAATTTGGTATGCACTGTCCTGTTGAGTAGATCTCTTGATTGTAAAGTTTTGCTTCAATCAGATGTGTGGATTTTGCACAGTGCATCGTGAACAAAGTGTATTTTTTACTTTTTTTAACCATTTTTGCTGATTTTCCCTGATCATGCTGCACGGTCACCATTTGGAATTTTGCCCTGAAATTTCAAGGTAGAAAGAGCTTGCCCCAAAGAACAAGCCAGCATTCATTTGGTGAAAAAATATTAATTCATTCCAAAGTTATTCAATTTTGAAATTTTGGGTTCTGAGCATGTTCAGTTCAGTCTTTTAGATAGCTGCACATTTGCTATAAAGAATTTGGCCTCATGAATGGGGATTTTGACAACTCACGAATGGGAATCCCTGTTTGTATGAAAAATCCTTGTTCATGATCTGCCATCTTGTTTTCAATTTTCCTCAAAAACAAAACATTGCAACTCGCAGCAGGGATGTCTTCTGTAGTGATTGAAGTAAGCTTTTTTCCCAAGGTGACACCCTCTACAAACCCATGGCTTTTGTTCCATTTCATTTAATAAAAATTGGTTATTTTTAAGTTTGAAAATCCTTGTTCATGACTCGCTTCCGATCTCCATTCGAGAGGTGTCAAAATCCCCGTTCGTGAAATGATGACCAAATGGCCCTATCTCACGAACAGGGATCGGCTCATAAATGGGGATTTTGACACCTCACGAATGGGGATTTGGCCATAATAGGGATTTAGAGCAGCTTACTAACAAGGATTATAAAAAAAACCCTTGTTCGTGAACTGTCAAAACTGCGTCTGTGAGGTGTCAAAATCCTTGTTCATGAGAAATCCTTGTTCGTGAGCTGTCAGAATCCTTGTTCGTGAGATGACGACCAGATGGCCAAATCTTACAAACAAGGATTTCTCATGAATGGGGATTTTAACACCTCAGGAGCAGGGATTCAGCTCATGAACAGGGATTCTGACAGCTCATGAACAAGGATTATAAAAAAAAATCCTTGTTCGTGAGCTGTCTAAATCTCCATTCATGAGCTGTCAAAATCCCCATTCATGAGCCAATCCTTGTTTGTGAGCTGTCAAAACCCCTGTTTGTGAGATGATGACCAGATGGCCCTACCTCACTAACAGGGATTGGCTCACGAATGTGGATTTTGACACCTCACGAATGGGGATTTGACTTGTGAATAGGGCTTTTGACAGTTCATGAACAAGGATTTTAAAATCTTTGCCAGTTCATTGCTAGAAAATGGTTAAGACTTTTTGCTTGAAATGTGCAGGGTACAAAGGGGGTGTCCCACAGATGTGACTTATACATGTATGGTGTAAAAACTTGCATTGGTTCCATAGTTATGTCATTCTGAAGTTGAGAAATTTACCATAGGATAACATTGTGGTGAACACAGTGCCTTTCGGTGCCTTTATCTCGAAAACGCTCTGAGATATGGATTTTTCACTGAGGTTACCAGTCCAAGATTACAACTGCAGTGGAATTTTTTCCAGGGTTGCTACAGTTACTGAGATATTGCACCATTTTCAGCACAAGGGTTACTTAGAATGTGTCTAGGCCTGTGCTATATCTCTACTAATATAGGTAGAATGGTGGGCCCTGCACTGTCACATATGGATAAAATTATGCAGTAATGGGACTGCTGGGCCATCCCTTATGCAATAATCCAGGCCCTGCTCTCCCAAACAGAGATGACAGCTCATTACAATGTCTGTGCACTTATGTATAGATGAAGTTAGGGTTGAAGCAACAAATGTAGGGAAATGAGTCATTAGGGTTGAGACCCTAACCACCCCACCCCACCGCACCCTCCACAGTCCAACAGGGCATGGGGATGCCTTAGGGTCATCGGGCCTTACTCTCACCCCATTCTCCTATACTCTGCCATGCCAGCTTTCCTGCACATGGAATAGGGTGAGAGTTAGGCCCGATGACTCCAAGGCACCCCAAAGCACTCCAACATTTGGATCCTCTTATGCAATAATGGGAGTGCAGGACCCTACATTATGCAGTAATGGTCTATTATTAAAATATCATTGCACTTATGTATAGATGCGAGCTCTCCAGGCCTTGCACTCCGATATGAAAAGCAGACAATTACAAAATGTATGCATGATGGGAGCGCAGGGCTCTCTGGGTGAGGCACTCCCACAACCACATATGAGTAATATTACAGTTTCTCAAAAAGAAGGGAAATTAATTGCAAATACTTTGTTAATGCATCAGTTAGGGTTTTCATTACAGCAAAAAAAATATTTGGAAATTTGATGTTAGGGTTACCAACCCTACCCCCACCCCCAACCACAGTCTCTACACACAAGCAGGCATTGAGGTATGCCTTGAGGTTGTCGGGACTAACTCTCACCCCATTGCCCTATACTGTACCACTCAGTTTCCTTACAAATGGAATGGGGTGAGAGTTAGGGCTGAAAACCCAGAGGCACTCCCTGGACACCTGTTCGTTCATGGAGAGTGGGGATGGGGGGGTGGTAGGGTTGGTAACCCTACCATCGAATTTCCAAACTTCTGTCACTCTAATGAAAACCCATTATCGGTAGTGTTTCTGTTGTCAAGTGCGTAACTGTTTACTTCTGCATCGCCACTACCATTACCGTTTGCATTTCTGATTGTGTTTCTGTTACCATTTGCATTTTTGTTACCATTTTTGTTACTGTTTGTGTTTCTGTTGCTGTTAGCATTTGCGTAACCATTTGCAATATCATTTCTGTTTTCATTTACATTTGCGCTTGCGTTTCTCTTACCATTTGTGTTATCATTTCCGTTTGCATCACCATGTGCATTACTGTTTGCGCTGACGTATGCGTTACCATCAGCGTTACTATTTTCTTTTAGCTCACTGTTGCCATCACCATTTGCTTTAACATTACCATTTGTGTTTTTGAGTTTGTGCCGTGCAGCGTAAAACTTTGTTTTTGCTATTTTTCTGCACTGTCTTCTGCAATGCATAGCACAGGTTGTGGTTGATTGATGTGAAACTTGCCACTTAGAGAGACCTCTGTTGAAGGAACATGCCAGTTTTGTTTGGTGAACAAATGTTCTTCTGTTCCAGAATTATTGCCATCTGAAGTTGGCCCCCTTCACAGTTACAGGTTTTTTGCCCACCAGGTCGGCCATTTTAGCGCACTTTCGGCTGCGATTTCTGCCATTTTGTGGTGGAAGACTTCTTAAAAGTGCAGAAATGTAACAATTGAATATCTATGAAATGGTTTGGTCTTTTCTCATGAAATTTGGAGGGTGTTGAGTGGATGTCCTGCGGGTGTGAACAATGCTGTTTACATGTTGGAAAAATAATTTCCTGGAGAGATAGTGTCTGACGCATTTAACAACAGGTGCAGAATTATGCCACTTTGACTAATGAAAATTTGGTTCATTACACTTCAATAACTTCTGAACTGTGTGTCCAATTTGCCTGGCGTTTGGAATGGAAAGATGTGTAATAAATCTTTGACTGTGATAATGTTTTGGTCACTGGCACTTACAGTTGCTAAATTGTGCATGTTACATTGTTTGCTCATGGTGCTGTGCAACCATTGAACGAATGTACACACAATTCCAGACACATGGTGTGCTATGGCACCTGTCTTCTTTTAACAATTTTTGGTTCTGTCGGACATATGGTTCTCGTGTAGCGAAGTGGCAAAAATTTTATTTGTGGCACTCCTGCACAGTTTCATAGCACAGTCAGTGTGTGGTTGATTGATTTGAAATGTGCCACATAGAAAGACCTGTGTTCAAGGAACATGGCAGTTTTGTTTGGTGAAAAGATGTTACGCTGTTCCAGAGTTATTGTCATTTGAAGTTGGCCCCCCTCACAGTTGTAGATTTTTCAGCTGCCAGGTCTGCCATTTTAGCTAATTTTCAGCCACAATTTCAGTCATTTTGTGGTGGAAGACTTCTTAAAGATATAGAAATGTAAAAACTGAATATCTATGGAATGGCTTGGTCTTTTCACATGAAATTTGGAGGGTGTTGAGTGGATGTCCTGGGGATGTGAATAATGCTGTTTACATGTTGGAAACATTTTTTGTTGTGGAGATACTGCATGACACAGTTAACATTTTGCGCATAGCATTCTGCATTCTACTAGCTTGAAATTTACAACATAGGAAGCCCTTGTGGTATGGAGGTGCCTTGCAGTGGATTGGTGTGTAAAACATTAACAGGTGTGGAATTATGCCACTCTGACAAATGAAAATTTGGTTCATTATGCTTCAATAACTTCTGAACCATGTGTCTGATTTTCCTGGCAGTTGGAATGTACAAAGACTTATAATACATCTTTGACTGTGACAATTTTTGGGTTGCTGGCATGTATGGTTGCTGAATTGTGCATGTTACATTGTTTGCTCATGGTGCTGTGCGACTGTTGAATGGATGTACACACAATTCTGGACACACGGTGTGCCACGGTACATGTCTTCATTTACCAATTTTCATTTCAGTTGGTCATACAGTTTTTGTGCAGTGAAGTGATAAAAAATCACATGGTGGGAGCGCGGGGCCACCACCACATTCCATTCACTATTTATAGTGCACATTCTCAAAAAGAAGGGAAAGTCATGGCAAAAAACTTCTGTTTAATGCATCAGTTAGGACTGTTCCATAGTGACAAAAGTGAGGAAATTTGGTGTTAGGGTTGCCACCCCTTGCACCCCATGCCCACCCTGCCCCCACCAACAGGCATCGGGGTGTGCATTGGGGTCATCGGTCCTAACTCTCACCCCATTCTCCTATACTGCACCACCTCAGCTTATTTAAACATAGAATAGGGTGAAAGTTAGGGCTGACGACCCCAATGCACACCCCAATGCCCATTGGTGGGGACAGGTTGGGTGTGGGGTGCAAGGAACCTAACACCAAATTTCATCACTTTTGTTACTGTGAAACAATCTAACTGATGCATTAAACTGAGTATTTTGCCATAAAAATATATATGTATATATATTATATATATATATATATATATAAATATATATATATATAGTGGCACGGTAGTGCCACTATGAATTAGGTTGACTACCCCATTTAAGGTTAAATCTCAAATTTTGCACCTTAATAACTTTGACACCATATGACAGATTTGCCTGAAATGTGGGATGCGCGATCTAGTACCATCGATCTCTGGATCTGGCAAGTTGCGTTATGGTCAGATATACAGTTGAGGAGCTACAGCGTGCCAAATAACACAAAAAAATTGACTTTTTGTGCATTTCTTTGCTTGCACATACAGCCCACACAGTTTCTGTGCTCAAGCAAAAAACTTCAGGGAACATGCAGTCAGGGACCCTGATGTGCCTTTCAAAGATTTCATGAAAAAATATTAAATGGCTCAAAAGATATTCAAAAAAACCTGTATCCCATTATAGAATAAGGGAAAAGTTAACAATTGCAACACTTTAGCAAATGGCCATTTTTACTGTCGCAAATGAGCCTTTTACTTTCGTGAGTCAGCCAAGTTTTTTTTTCAGTTACAGCTCAGAAAAATACCTGACATTTAAAATTGGGACCCTCTAGGAACACAATTCTTGTTGTGTTCACCTAGTCGAGTCCTGAGGTTGCTAGTCATATCTTTTTTGGGGGGGTTAAACCACCCCCAGAAATATGTTTTTAAAATTTTTGTGAAAAATACTTTTGCAAAATACTGCCACAGATGTGACACTTTCGTGATTTTTTTTGCAAAAGTGTCATGATTTGTGAAAGCAATTTGTGAAAGTATGGCCAAAACAACAGGAAATCTTTGCCACCCTGCTGCAAAACAACAGTTTGGTCTTTTGGGCTGAAATTTGCAGGGAAGAAAGTCAACATCCCACGGATGTGCCTTGTGGTGGTTTGGTGGCAAACTATTTCAGGGCTGCCAAGTTACAGCACTCTGAAGTTGGCAATTTTTCCCATAGAATAACATTACGGTGTCCGCCGCACCTTTCAGGTCTCGTATCTCGAAAATGGTTCGAGATACGGACTTTTCGTCATAAAAATTCTTAGTCCCCCACTCAGGGGCTAAGTACAAAACTAGCCTGGAAAGTCATAAATAATATGAGATTTAAATTTTTTTTCTACGTCATATGGTTCCTGAGATATAAGCAATTTAGTATTCCAAGTGCTCATTTTCCAGTCTGAGGCCATTATTATGCCCACATTCTTTGTATTCACTGTGCCTCTAAATGAACTTTTTTGGACACAAAGCATGTGCATTTGCTTTACTGTTACTGTTAGCATTTGTGTTTACATTTCTGCTTGCGTTTCTGTTACCGTTTGCGTTAGTGTTTCTGTTTGCATCACCATTTGCGTTACTATTTTCATTTTTGTCCCTGTTACCATTTGCATTTGTATTACCATTTGTATTTGCATTTCTGTTACTGTTACTGTTAGCGTTTGCATTTGTGCTTGCATTTCCTTTACCATTTGCGTTACCGTTTCCTTTTGCATCACCATTGGCGTTACCATTACCGTTTGCATTTGTGTTAGCGTTTGTGCTTTTATTTGCATTTCATGTTACCATTTGCATTTTTGTTACCATTTGCGTTACCATTTCTGTTTACATTTACATTTGCTCTTGCATTTCCTTTACAGTTTGTGTTACCATTTCCATTTGCATCACCATTACCATTTGCGTTTGCTGTTGCATTTACGTTACCATTTGTGTTTTTGTTACCATTTGTGTTGCTATTTGCATTTGCTTTTGCATTACCGTGACCATTAGCATTTCCGTTTCTGTTCACGTTTGCACTGGCATAACCGTTACTGTTTGCATTTCCATCACCGTTACTGTTACATTTGTGTTCTCATTACCATTTGCATTTCCGTTTTCATTACCGTAACTGTTAGCATTTGTGTTTGTGTTCACATTTACGTTGGTGTTACCGTTTGTGTTTCTGTCTCTGTTACTGTTACTGTTAGCATTTGCACTAACATTACTGTTTACGTTACTGTAACCATTAGCATATGCATCTGTGCTTCCATTACCATTACTGTTCTCATTACTGTTGCTGTTAGCATTGGCGTTACCATTGGTGTTAATGTTCTCATTAGGATTATCGTTATCGTTGCCGCTACCATTACTGTTAGCATTGGTGTTACTGTAATGGTTATTATGCACAAATGGGCAGCATATACTATTCACTATTTATAGTGCACATTCTCAAAAAGAAGGGAAATTCATGGCAAAAAAATTCCATTAATGCATCAGTTAGGGTTGTTCCACAGCGACAAAAGCAGGGAAATCCAGTGTTATGGTGCAAAACCCTAACTGCGCATTCCCCCCACCTCCACCACCACACACAAATACATGCAAGTAGTGGAAGGACCAAGGCAACACAACCAATCACACACAACCAGCAGGAGGTGTATACCTGTGTTACCATAGCAAACAGGGGAAAAAATACAACTTCAGGTATAATATAGTATTTCCAAACTTGTTCCATGGGTTAGTTCACCTAAAGGTGAACCAAGCTGCCTGTAGTGAAAACTGTGTACCTCACTTTGTTTTCAACATATGGGTGGTGAAAGGCATCATGGGTGCCACAATGTTAGCCTATGGGACATTGGTCAATTTTGGAACACTGTAACTTTGTGATCCTTGACTATTTTAGCACCAAAGCAGCAAAAGGCACATCTGTGGGACCAGGGCTTGCCACCCTGCAAATTTCAGCCCACAGGACCTAACCGTTTGCTTGCAGGAGGATGGCAAAGATGTGCAGTTATCAGAAGCATACTTTCTCAAAATACTATCGCAAACATGAAAGCATCACAAATGAAGACCACGACACTTCCTCATTCAAGCATGTAAACTCTTTTGCAAAATACTTTCATAAACGAAAGTTTCACAAATGCAAAGTACCTACACTATCACATTTGCGAAAGTGATTTACGAAAGTATTTTCAGGGAATATCCAAAATCCTGTTTTGGGGCTTGTAAACCCCAAAATAGCATATGTGTAGTCTGTGCTATGTGTTGATGGTGGTGTGGGGTCCAAGATGCCCAGTTGTCCATAGTGATATGTGTTCTGCAAAGCATGGAACGTCTGGGATCAGAGTTAGCAATGATGACCCCATACCACACCCCGACATCTGTTTTTGTGTGGAAGATGGGATCATGGGGGTGTGATTTCATGGTTTAGATAGTTGTATGTTATTTCCAGGGCCACTGGAAAATTGCAGAAAAGGTTACCCAAAATTGCAGAGTGTTTCACAAAAATTACCGGAAATTGCAGGGGTTCGACTATAGACCCCGAGTGCTTCACAATAAATCTTTTAATGTTTTCTGCAGCATATATTAGTCAGTATAAATTGCTAAATGAATATGCTGACACTTGAGTATGTTTAAAACATAAAGAAAAGTTTGTGTTCCTAAAAAGAATACTAAACTGATAAGCTATCATAAACATTGCCTATCTTCCAAAATTTAAAAGCATCTGCCTCATACAGTGCTAAATAGATTCTATAAAGTGATCCACAGCAAATCAATATTAAATAAAGCCAGAAAAAAATATATATTTTTTTGTTTCTAGCTGTAGAATAATGCAGCCTAACCAACAGCTGTTTACAGTGCTGTGCCAGCTATTCACCCACTTTGGTACAAGAACAAAAAATAAGCCGATAGAGTGGTAAATAATTGAGTTATAGTAAAATGTTGTTAAAGTGTTTAATGGTCATAATTTGTACCATAGGAACCATACACTATTTTTGAAATTTTATATTTAAACTTTAAATCTGGGGGTTATTGGGGCTGGCTGTATAATCTAGAGGTTAGAGTAACAAACTGTGAATGAGTTGATGACATCTAGCAGACCTGGATTTGATTCCCACAACCTCCACTTGCATACTGTGTGATTCTGAGCAAGTCACTTAATCTCCTCAGTGCTCCTGGGTTGTACCTGAAAACAGGCACTTGTGCCTAGTGGGCCTTATGCAGTTACCAAAAAATGTAAAAGAATACCAATATATTTTTACTGCATCATACAGTATTCAGGGTACCCTGTGATTTACCTTTGTTTTACTCTGGCTGCAGTGATTTTGTTTAAAGATAAATGTTCAGATACATTTTGTGTTTTATAAGGTTGCTTTTAGACTTTAGTCAGGCTTTTATTGTAGTCTTTGCATGTGAGCATTTAGATGGTATATTGCTAAGAGTAAGATCACTGTTAGCAACTAGCTTATTCAAGTTTAAAAGCAGCAGGGCTATCCAAAAATCACCAGCTGTTTGAATCAAAACTAGTCTGAATGAAGGTATGCTCACAAAGAAAAACTTGCCCTGCAACTTACAAAAAGGCTTCATAGTTAGCACCCCATTTAAGTGACTGGGATAATTTGCATTTTTTCTCCTATCTTTTGTTTCAGCCTGTGTGGCAACAACATATTTTCTGATAGACTGCTTAAATATAAAACAAATGTTAAGTGTTTAAGTGTACTTGTGCTTGGCCAGTGGATTTTGAAACCAAACAAGACAAGCATCCAAAAAAAATCAGTGTCACATAAAACCCTTGTCCTACCGTGCACTGCATTGTTTTGGCCAAGCCCAAGTCTGCATGCAAAATATCAATATATTTGAGAGTATTTTATTTAAAATGTTAATACTTTTTACACAATTCATTATAAAAACTCAAAAACTGCAAGAAATTGTGGAACATGTCAGTTTTTGTGGAGAATGGTGAAAATTGTGGATCCAGCAAAAAAATTGCGGGCACAATTTTCCAGTGGCCCTGGTCATTTTTATTACCTGCTGCTGATTGTGTGTGATTGGTTGTGCTGCCTTGGTCCTTCCCCTACTTGCATGTATGTGTGTGTGTGTGGTGATGGTGGTGGGGGTGGGTGGGGAGGAATTCGCAGTTAGGGTTTTGAACCCTAACACTGAATTTCCTGCTTTTGTTGCTGTGGAACAACCCTAACTGATGCATTAATGATGTTTTGTGCCATGAATATATATATATATATATATATATATATATATATGTGTGTGTTTGTGTGTGTGGTTGTGCCCCTATAGTTAGGGTTTAGTAGGCAATTTAATGTTAAACCTCAAATTTTACAGTTTAATAACTTTGCAACTGTTCAACAGATTTTTTTTTTTGTTTGTTTGTTTTACCAGGAGAGACACACTAATCTCTAAGCTTGTTTACAGGTGTGAGCTGGGAGCATAAGGAAGTTACATGACTTGCTCAGGGTCACACAGTATGCAAGTGGGGGCTGCTGCATGAAATGTTGTATGCACTGTCCTGTGGAATAGCTCTCTTGATGTACCAAGTTTTGTTTCAATCATATTGGTGGATTTCTCACTGCGAAGAGTGACAAAAATGCCAAAATTTACCTTTTTGGCTGTTTTTTTTCTCATTGTGCTGTGGCCAAACTGTTTGGAAATCTGATCTGAAATTTTTAGGGTAGTAAGAGCTTTCCCCCAAAGAACACGCCAGCACTGGATTGCTGAAAAAATATTAATCTGTTCCAAAGGTATTCAATTTTGAAATTTTGGGTTCTGAGCATGCTCAGTTAAGTTTTTTGGATAGCTGCATGGTACGAAAAAGGATTTTGGTCTGAAGAAAAGAGATTTTGACACCTCACAAAAAGGGATCCTTACAATCCCTTTTTGTCAGCAAAAGATTCCTTTCTCATCAGCTGCCATCTTGTTTTGTTTTTTATTCCGAAACAAAATGTAGTAACTTTGCCCATGGATATCTTCTGCAGACATCTAAGTATGTTTCTTCTTCAGCAGCATGTCCTTTACTGTTAATTACCTTTACCTTACTTTAATATTCCTTCAGAATGCTTATTTTTATTTTAAAAAATCCTTTTTCATGATTCACTTCCGATCCATTCTCGTGATGTGAAAAAGGATTATGACACCAAATTCACCTGATGAAAAAGGATTGTCAGACAAATTCCTTTTTAGTGAGATGTCAAAATCCTTTTTCACATGACGAAAAAGGATAAGGATACCTCATGAAAAAGGAATTCACTGGTGAAAAAGAATTAGGACATCTCATGAAACAGGATTAAAAATGTTATCCTTTTTTGTGTGGTGTCATGTGAAAAAGGATTAAGGACTTGTCTGACCAGATGGCCATGCCGGTATTCATTTTTCATCAGATGAATTCCTTTTTCATGAGATGTCATAATCCTTTTTCACGTCATGAAAAAGGATTATGACACCTCGAGAAAAATGGATGGCTGGCAGGGCCATCTGGTTGAACAAGTCCTAATCCTTTTTTGCATCACAAAAAAGGATTCTGTCACCTCACGACAAAGGAATCGGGTGATGAAACATGATTAAGACTGGTCATGAAAAAGGAATTGTAAATAAGGCATCTCCTCTTGTTTGACCCCCATTGTGGCATTCAGCCACTTTCCCATTTATCCCTGGTGTCTAGAGGCATCCCCCAGACTCAGTCTGCATATTTGTTTTTTTCTGTTTATACCTGGTGGCTAGTGGTATCCCCCCACCCACCCTCTGATGATTTTTTTACATTGGTGGTGTTAGTGGCATCCTCCCCTTTATGGCTTTCTGTCACCATCCTCCTTAATCACTGGTGGGTAGTGGTACCCTCCCCCCATCCTATGAATGTTTTTTTAATTTTTCATTGGTGGTGTAGTGGCATTCCCCCATCCTCCTTGCAGTGTCTTGTTGGCTGCAAAGAAGAAAAACGTCCTTGTTGACTTTTTGTTTTGCTCCTGTCAAAAAAGAACCATTCATCGCCAATCACACCCATACCCCCACCCGACTTCCCACTGTGGACCCTCCTCCCCACACCCACTGACATCCCCACCAACTCTCAATCACCTCCATAGGTCCCAAGTTCGAGATCCGCTCTGCCGATAGAAGACACGTCTTGTTACTGGATCCAGTGACTGCAATATGAACGAAGATAAATGCCATTCTATGCATTTCAAATAGAGGGGTTTCAACTTTCAGCCATAACTCAGCCATTTCTTTAACTTTTGGCACCAAAGTTTCAACACAGCCTCTTGGGGACCTCACCTCATGAGCAATATGACTGTCATTAGGCAACACTTGCCAGAAAAGTGATTTCACGGTTGGTTGGTGAAATCACATTTCCAGTGGGATTTGCGTAATGACAGTTATATTGTTTATGAGGTTGTGTCATAAGAAGGCTATGTTGAAAATTTGGGTTAGACTTTTAAAAATGGCCGCATTATGAGCATTCATTGCTATCTCGCAATGCACACTTGCAACTTTGGAAATTTTCTATATTTTCACCCCATATTTTCAGCATATCTTTGCTATTACCCCCACCTCATGTATGTGATACTTGTCATTTTTCAAATCCAGGCCAAAATATGTTTTCACACTTGTGGCACAGAATGGCATTGCAGTTGCGCAGAATTATGTTTTACAGGGATCTGAAAATGTTCTGTACTGGGTACATATGGTGAGGTCATAAGATGGCTATTTTGAAAATGTGGGGTACAAATGAGTAAAAATGGCAGATCTATGACTTTTTGTCAATGGAGGGATAGGAGCGCAGGGTCCGAAAGACCCTAAACTCCCACTGTAACATAAGGATGCCATTAGACTATTTCAATGGAGGGATGGGAGTGCAGGGTCTGAAGGACTCTTCCACTTAACTCCATATTCAAGACTTGAAAAAGTGCCTGTGCAATGTGAAACATTGACATGTTTGTTTCATGTGGGGGTGCTACTGTTTGATTAATAAGTTATTGCTTAATGTGCCCTAGAGTTAGGTCCTGCTATTTTTGGAGTATTGAGTCGAATCTCTGTTGCTGGTATTGTGTTCTTCTCCAACACTCATCATTGTGAAGCTGCAATGCTGTCTGGTCCATGACAATATCCTTTGCCTGGCAAGGGAACGTGGCCTGTTGTCTTGGCAGGGCCACACAATAAGATTTTTTTTCAGGATTTCTCTGCAGAACTGTCCAACTGTTGTTGGGCTTTCACTGCAGCCTGAAAGAAGCTGGCACAGATGGAATTCCAGTATACCATGCAGCATCCAGCCACACTTCACATCACGATGAATGGGGTGCAGCAAGTATTTGTATCCCCAGAAGGGGTCGAGAATTTCCTAAAACAGCAGTCTCAAGCATTGTTTGCGGAGCCCCCAATGGACATCGTCCCTGCGTCAGACCTCAGATGGCAACCTTCCCACATGAAACCGAATGACCCAGGGATGACCCAAAAAGCTACAATGGACCCCTCCTGGAAGAAGGTGAAGAGATCGAGAGGGAGTCCATGATATAGGGGAAACTCTAAAAAAGACCCCCCTGGCTGACAACCACCACTCTTGCAGTCAATGCTGTAGCTCTGGGTCCACGGACCTATCCCATAGTCTGTGGAAATTTACCAGTGCCAACAGAACTGCAGCCTTTGAGTCAGAAACAGTTCCTTATACTAGCCAGGGAGATGATCCTCCATGCTGTAAGAATTATGGGACTCACACAGATGAAAATGCCTCCTGGGCAGACTGTGCAGCTGAAACCCCTCTTCCTCTCCTTACCTCCTCAGGAACTGAAAACCCCAGTATCCCTAAGAAGAAGGGTCAGAATCACTGAGGTAATGTGCATCTTTTTCCTGTTTTTCCATTGCTGTTAGGGGATAGCCTCCCAGCTTGGATGTGTGCTGGGTCTGTTATCCCTCACCCCCATTCCATTGTTGTAGTCCAAGCCTTCTTAAAGCAATTACTGATTAAATGCTCCATTCCGGACTATTTGTGAGCATTGTTACTTTAACTTTCCCCTTATTCCACTTCACTCAGATGCTAACATATTGTGAATATAGCCTGCTAGTTTGGTCATGGGGTTTGCCACCCTCAACAGGGCCCTGTAAACAGAGTTCCAGCCTGAGTTGCTTTCCATGTGACTGTTTTTGAACAGCATGTGCTCTACTAGTAGGTCCTGAAACTTGGGCTCTGTTACACACTGTGCATCAACCAGCCTCATCAAGTCCATTTTCAGGCATTTATTTCTGACTTTCAGGCTGCACATTGTACAGTAGCCTAGGTATGTTTAAGCAGCTTCTGTTTTTTTCTCTAATATGAGTTATTTAAAGTTAAAGGGCCACTGGTTTTCCACCTTAGGGCTCCAAGGAAGAATCCCCCCCCCCATGACCAGGTCCCTACCTCCTACCTCTGCAATCCAACCTTTAATACGGGGTATGACTAATGCCTGTTTGTACTGGTGGTACATGGAAGTAACTGAGTGGGGGTATTCCTGCCCTCTTATCTGAGCCCCTTCCTTTTAGCTTCATATTCATTATCTCATCTGTAACTCTGTCTTTTGGTTCCTTGGCTAACATATACCTTCCTTATAGAAGTGTATTTCTAGTGTTTTATCATACAGCTAAAATTTACCTGCCTGGAGGAGGGGACATAGCCCATCGTCCCTAACTACCCTAAATTTCAGGGCATTCCTCTGTACCCAGAGAGGAGCTGGCAAGTAATGTGATTGTGATCATCACCAGCTGCTCTGTCTACTATTATCACCCCAAGTATGAAACTTTGGTCTATTGGCAAACCATTGCTTGCCAGCCTTATAGAGTTCATAACCCTAGGTTTAGAGTGTCTCCTTCAACTATTCCTCCTTTACTGGTTATGATGACTGGCTGTTGGCCAGCCTTATGTTGTTCAATTGTTTATTACTATCGTACTTGTTGTGTTTGGAAATAACTCCAACTCAGAATGCAAAAATACTCTAATATATGACAGCACCACGTCAGCTGAACCGATTACAGTGACTTCCTACAGTCTCAGTTGGGACACATACACATGGTTGGCTACATTAGCCTTTGAGATACCCTGGCATTATCCTCCTGACTTATATTTCCACTTCTTGGGCTCTGGCAGAAGCCTTTCCCTCATCTACTCAGATAAAGGTCTAATAGTATACATCTTCCCTCGTGACGGATCTCAAGTGTGTCACATGGAATGTATGCGGCCTTAACTCTCCTACCAATAGGAAGCAGGTTCTCTCACATCTGAAAAAAATGTGAACTAACATAGCTTTTCTCCAGGAGACCAAATTGGTATCCTCTGAAGATATAACACTCTGAAGGGTGTGGGTGGACCTGGAGGAACACAGTTGTGCTCCCTCTTCTAAAAGAGGGGCTTCCATATTAGTACATAAATCTCTACCTTAGAAAATAGAGAAGCAGGAGAATGATGTTGAAGGTCGCTGGTTACTTTTACAACTTACTACCCCACAAGTGCCACTTATCCTGAGTTCAGTCTATGGTCCTAGCTTTGACTCCCCAAATTTTTATTATACTTTCAGACAAGAACTGCAAGACTTTGCTCTCCCATAACACCTTGTTTAACTGGGGGTGATTTCAACACAACATTAGTCCCAGACATGGACAGATCCCTCCACACTGTGGAACCACACCCTAGGGCATCGAAGGCCCTAACCCATATGATGGAGGACCACTCTTTCTCAGACCTGTGGAGGTCCTTTAACCCAATGGCCAAGGACATTACTTACAGTTTCCCTGTGCACGGTTCTGCTAGCAGGCTAGATTTGCTACTGGGTTCCTCCCATCTCACTCAGAAAACTATTATCTTTGACATTGAACCCCTAGTTATATCAGATCATGCGCCAGTCTCTTCCTTGATGATTTGGGGACAAGAGATGCACCAGTACTCGCAATGGAGATTAGATCCTTTACTTATGAAGGATGAATCTTTCCACAAATGGGTTACAGAGACAGCCACCAGATGTTTTCAAGAAAATGATACAGGGAAGTCACTGCTGCCATCCTATGGGAGGCCTTTAAGGTGACAATCCAGGGAGGAATCATGGGCTTTGCTGCAGGGTGTAGAAGAGAGAGAGAGGCAGCTCTTAAGAAAGTGGAGGACTCCCTAGCCCAAAAAGACCAAGTATATGAATGAGCCAAAAATCCTAAACAAGCGAAATCCCTGTTAGGCAAATTAATGAGGATCCAGCTACAAATAAACTCATTATTGGCCCATAAAGCTGAACTAGTTTTGCTCCACACCAGACACAAATATTGGGATGTGGGAGAAAAAAACAGGATGCTTGTTGTTCTACTGCCTGTGGAAGCAACAGGCAGAATGCCACATATTGATGCTAAAAGATCCCTCCAGCGCCCCCCAACATAATCCCATTGCAATAAATAAACTAATGGGTCAATTTTATGAAAATCTATACAGCTCCTTGGTAACAGACCAAGCCTCCCAAATTGACAACTTCCTGTCCAAACTAGATATTCCCCACCTAACTCCCCAACAGAGTTCCTCATTAGATGCCCCTCTCACTCTGGTGGAGATTCAAACAGCTACCCATTCTTTAAATAAAAACAAATCCCCTGGAGGAGATGGCATACCCACTGACTTATATGCCCACATGGCTCCTGTAGTTAGTCCCTACTTTTATAACTTTTTTTCAGAATTCCATCTTTCTAAGACACTCCCTCCAACCCTTAGGCAAGTAATAATAATGGTGCTCTCTAAAGAAGGGAAAGCTCCACATCTCGTGTCCATTTAACTCCCTATTTCATTGATAAATTTGGACACAAAGAACCTGGCTAGGCTCTAGCTCTCTGTTTAGACAAGATCCTTCCCCTATTTATACACCCAGCCCAAATGGGCTTCACAAAAGGTAGGGTAGCCTCTGACCATCTCTCTTCCCTGATATCCATTATTATAACCACTAACAAAATCCCCCACCTAGCTGCTGTAGTCACCATTGACTTTGAGAAGGCCTTTGACTCAGTCAAATGGGATTACCTCCTCAGGGTCCTACACTTTATGGGTTTTGGACAATACTTTCCACATGAGTACAAACTGTGTATCAAACCCCAATGGCATGGATTCTAATGAATTCCACTTTGTCATCCCCATTTGTACCCCACAAAGGCACCCATCTGAGTTGTTCTTTAGCCCCCATATTGTTTGTTTTAGCCACTGAGCCTTTTGAGATTGCGATTTGGAACCATTCGGATATACAAGGTATTTCTATTAAGGGATATGTGGATGATCTGTTAGTTTTCCGCTCAGCTGTCTCAGACTACCTACCCCATCTTCTCTGTCTTCTTAAGGCATTCTCTCTGATATCAGGCTTTAAAATCAACCAACGGAAAACCAAAGTTCTACCACTGAATAAGACCTGTATCCCTATCCATTTGTAAGAGGTGGCCTAAAATGGTCTCCTATCTTCATAAAATACTTAGATATTTACCTTTCTGGTGATCTTACCAAGATCCCTACCCTCAACACCTCCTCGTTAGTGCAGAACACTAAGTGCAGATTTTGACTACTTGAAGAAATTACACTTCTCCTTAGCGGTGAAGATAGTGATGATTAAGATGATGGCCGCCCCCAAAATATTCCACTGTCTATCTCACCTCTCAATTAAATTACCTCCAGCTCAGTATGAAAAATTGGATGCATTATTTTAGTTATTTATTTATTTATGTATGTATGTATGTATTTGATAACTGGGTGGGTGCACTGATCCAAAGGACTGTTTTCAGGCATGACCTGAGCCACAGCATGGCACATTAAGCAATACAGGTGTGGAGAACAACATGAAACAAAGGCCTCAACATGAGGTGCAGGAAATTACAGAACAAGGGGTTAGAACAAAATGCCTCTCTGGACTAACGGTGCACAGGGCCAAGCATGAGGTATATCAGCTGGCAAAGGATTGTGGAGGTTCCCCAGACATACGGGTCCACCTGGATACCAATGACATTGAGGGAAATCGTGAGCTAGAGATATAGGCAAGGTTCAGGGAGCTTTCCAGGGTCTGTCATGACATAGGATGTGTGATTTCCTTCTCAGAAATCCTGCCTGTGCCAAGGGCTAGTGGGGAACACAAGAGGAAGATTAGGTAGATAAACCAGTGGCTCAGGGAGTGGTGTGGGGCCAGAGGGTATGGGTTGATGGGGGATTTGGGGGAGACCTGGGAGGATAAGGGTCTATATGCTAGAGATAGGCTCCATCTCAATTTAGAGGGGAAGGAAATCCTTAAGTTGAAAATAGAGGGGTTCATTGGTGAAAGGTGGGATTTAAACTTGTGAAGGGGGGAGGGATGGGAGAAAAGGCTGTTGAGGGGCATCCGTTAAAGGAGGGACTCTGTCTCCACCCCCCTGGGGAGCTGGAGGAATGCGGGGAAAGGCCAGCTGGTAAGGTGCTGACCGGGGGAAGACGGAATCTCCATGAGAACGCGAGCAGGGGAAATGGAAATATACGGAAAGGGTGGGTGGGCAATAAAATGCCTGAGCTCCAGGTGATGCAAACTGAGGGCGAGGTGGATGTGGCAGTGGTCAACTGAGACCTGGGCCACTGCAGGGCACAACTGGGACCTGAACCTGGAGGGTTACACCATGTTCAGGAAGGGAAGGGGAGGAGGGGTAGCAATAATAGTCAAAAACTACATTGGCATAGGAGGAGTGGAGGAGGTGGAGGGAACTGTGGAGGTGATTTGGATCACAATGATAACAAGGGGGGGCAAGAGAGTAAAAATAGGAGTGGTGTATAGACCCCCAGCGCTGGTGGAGGAGCTGGAGGAGAGTCTGGTGGCAGATGTTGGTAGGCACTGCAGATTGGGCAGGGGAAGTGTGGTGGTGTTGGGGGACTTAAACATGTCAGGAATGGTCTGGGAGACTATGACATCCTTGGTGGCCAGGGAACAGAGGTTGTTGGATGTCTTTCAGGATGCATTCCTCACTCAGCAGGTGGGGGAACCTACCAGGGAGGCATGTATACTGGATGTGGACCTGGCAGTCAGTGACCAGATTGGGGACCTGGAGGTAAGGGACCTGTTGGAGGGAAGCGACCATGCCACAGTCTGGTTCAGCCTGGATCTAGCAGGGGTAGAAGGCTGCACAAAGACAGAGGTAACTGACTTCAGGGGGGTGGATTTCAAGGAAATAGAAAGATCCTTAAGAAGCATTTGGATGGGATTGGGCCAGACATGGACGCTGACGGTTGGTGAGAAATCATCAGGAGGTGGTGCAGGATGCTACCAGCACCTGTGCAAGAGTAAGATGAAAATGCAGTAGGGCCTGTAAACCTTGCTGGGGGACCAGGGAGGTTCAGGAGGTGGTGAGGGGAAAGAAGGTGGCTTATAGGCATTTCAAGTGCTCAAGGAGTGAAAGGGATCGAGGGAAGTACTAGCTGATGGCCAGAAGGGCCACTAGGGTGGTGAGGGTGGCTAAGGCAAGGAAGGAGCAGAACCTGGCCAGGGAAATTAGGAGAGAGAACAAGGGATTCTTTAGATACATTGGGGAAAAATGAAGGGTGAAGGGGCAGATTAGCAGGATTAAAACAGGGGAGGGATGGGCACAAACCCGGGGAACAGGCTGAGGTACTAAATGTGTACTTCACCTTAGTTTTCACCAAGAAAAATGGGGGGGCTGCATCATACATGGGAGGAGATGGTGAAACTGAGGAGGGGGGACCCTTGTCGATTGGTGGGTCTTTGGAGAGGGGTGCCATCACTGGCAGGAGGGGGGAAGGCAAAGCAGGGGGACGAGGTAGCGGAGGTGGAAATCACGGCAGAGAGAGTGAGGGACGCTCTCAGGTCCCTTAAGATGGAGAAAGCACCAGGGCCGGATAAATTACATCCCAGAGTGCTGAAGGAACTGGCGGATGTCCTTGCGAAACCCCTAGTGGAGCTTTTCAGCATCTCTCTGAGGACAGGGTGGGTGCCCCAGGACTGGAAGGTGGTGCATATAGTGCCTATCCACAAGGGGGGAACAAGGGAGGTGGCAGGGAACTACAGGCTCGTCAGCCTGACATCAGTGGTGGGAAAGGTGATGGAGGGCACTGTCAAGGAGAGGCTAGCAGGGGACCTGGAAAGTCGTGGTGCCTGGATGATAGACAGCATGGATTCATCCCAAGGAAATCATGTCAGACAAACTTTGTGGAGTTCTATGACTGGGTGACAAGTGCCTTGGACCTGGGTAGACTGGTGGACATCCTCTATCTTGACTTCAGCAAGGCATTTGACTCTGTTCCTCATGGGGGCCTGTTGAATAAGCTGGGAGAAATGGGGGTGGGGAACCAGATGAACAGATGGATAGGCAATTGACCCCAGGACCGGACCCAGAGGGTCTTGGTTGGTGGGATAGTCTCATCCCCAAGGAGGGTCATTAGTGGGGTCCCTCAGGGATCAGTCCTTGGGCCCCTCCTGTTCAATGCCTACGTCTCTGACATAAGGAAGGGTATCAGGAGTGAGATGAGTCTCTTTGCAGATGACTCAAAACTGGGGGTGGTGGTGTATAGGGAGGAGGGTGGCCCTACAGGGGGACCTGGAGGCTCTGGAAAGGTGGTCTAGAAAGTGGAAGCTGAAGTTCAATGCAGGGAAATGCAAGGTACTGCATCTGGGAGCCAGAAACCTGGGCCAAGTGTACACCCTGGGGGGGAGAAATGCTACAAGGCTCAATGGCTGAGAGGGACCTGGGGGTGATGGTGGATGTCAAGATGAACAACTCGGAGACTTGTAGGAGGGCAGTGGCCAAGGCCAACAGGATGCTGGGGTGCATCACTAGGGGGGGATCACCTCCAGAAGAAGGGAAGTGATACTCCCTCTGTATAACTTCTTGGTGAGGCTGCACCTCTAGTACTGCATGCGGTTTTGAAGGCCACACTTAAAGAGGGACAGTGAACTCCTGGAGAGGGTCCAGAGGAGGGCAACCAAAATGATCTGGGGCTTGGGGGACAGAACCTATGGGGAGAGGCTCAAAGAGCTAAATATGTACACATTGGAAGAGAGAAGTGACCGGGGGGACATGATAGAGGTCTTGAGGTACATGAAGGGGTTAAATAGGGGAGGAGCAGTCAGGGTGCTCTGAAGGAAGGAGGAGGGGCAACTAGAGGGCATGGGTGGAAGCTGGAAGGGGGGCAGAATCAGGGGAGAAAGGAGGAGGTGCTACTTCAATGAGAGGGTGGTGGAGCCATGGAATGTGCTGCCCAGGGGGCTGGTCGAGGCAGAGATGGTGGATGGGGTTCAAGAGGGGGTTGGACAGGTACAGGGGAAGGGTTCTGAAAGCAAAGTCCTGTGTAGCGGAAATATCCAGGACTGGGAAGGGAGAGGCCAGAGAGAGAATTGAGGGGCAGTAGGTCAGCTCCCAGGGTGAGGCTGATAACCAAACGATCAGACACAAAAGACTGTTAGGCCTATTCTGCTGGCATTTTAGTATGTTAGTATGTTAGTAAGGGGTCATTACATGAAGTGCAATTACATAAGAATACAAGGTGTCAAAGAAGGCCAGTATTCAGGTCAAACATACACAGTCACAGGCCAGGCAACAGACTGAAACATAAGTCACAAACACAGAGACCAAACATAAGTCTCAGACATGCTACATAAAGTGTAAAATGTGTTCAGGAACACTAATAGTGCACAGGTCAACAAGCAGATTGGAACTTTGAAATCGAGTACAACACTTCCTTGTAGCAAATGGTGATGGGACTTAGAATAGAGAGGCAACAGCAGAAGCCCTGAAAAGTGGGGGAAGAAGACAGGAGCGGTAGTGGTGAGTGTAGCAAGAATGAGACACTGCTAATAGGTGTGTGGGGAAGGGTGACAGAGATTACCCAGGAGAGCAGTGGCATTTGACTTCAGACAGTAGCCACTCTTTCAAATTGTTTTTGAAGGAGAGATGGGAGGTGGAAGAGTGGAGAGCTATAGGGAGTCTGTTCCATAAGGAGGAGGCAGAGACAGAAAAGGCTTTACTACCCATGGTAAAGGAGATTTGTGGAACTACCGGGGGGGATGGATGATTTCTCGGAGGCTCCTAGCTGCCACTCCGGCTGTGAGGAGGGATGAGTATGGGGACAGGTGTCCGCCTCTCAGAGTATTGTCAACTAAGCAACCAAGGGCATAGTCGAGCTGCCCTTGCAGTGGGAGCCAACCAAGTGACTGATACAATACACAATGATGGGTAGAAAAGGGGGCATGGAGGACAAAGTGACAGATACTGTTGTAGACTGAGTTCAGTCTACAGCACATTCTTTTGGGAGGGTACAGCCCAGAGGCTTAGTAGACTCAAACTTCGGTCACATTGTACAAAAGGGGGTTGGAATCTTCTGTGTTTCCAAGGATACCATGACTCCTTTATAGATGCGCAAATGTCCCAGTGGTTCGTACCCTCGTCAGACCCACCTCTGGGCTGGCTTACCTTTAAGACTCTCCTTTGTTCACCAGTGCCACCTCTGGTTTATCTGTATAGCTCCATTTCTTGCCACTTACAACAATATAGCGCCATATCTGCCTCCATTCAGACTTGGCACTGGCTAGTGATAAACATAAAACAGTTCATCACACCTCTTAAATGGGTTGTTATATGGAATAACCTGTTAGTCTTCTTTGATGGCCAGACACTAAACTGGTCCTCCAGGGCTGCTGCAGCTTTCATGCAGGTGCTGCCATCTTGTCCCACACTCTTCCGGCAGTGATGGATCACATGGCCTCCCCTAGTGGGTCAGCAGACTACCACTGATTGTTTTTATACACTGATGTTAATTGTGGAATTAATGTAATTGCACAGGCTTTTCTTTGGTTGCATTAAGGCTTCAGTTCTCTGCACATATTTGCTTAACCGTGCTTAACTGTACACTTTAATTTAATGCTGCCTGTGTTTTTAGATGCCCTGTAAATCAAGTACATTGTGGACAACACCTATTTTATTCTGTCTAGCTTCAACTGTGTGATAGAAATAGTACTGTGCATAATTCAGTTTTTACTGTTCCCTGGATATATGTTCCTTGTTGTAGTTCAGGTTCAGGATTAGTTTCTGAAAGTCCAGGAAGGTGTTCCAGAGCCCCCTAACCAGCACCAACCCCCTCCTTCTGTTAATGCCCCCTCCCAGGTTACAGTGGCTCACCTCTGATTCCTTCCTCAGATATACCCCTGTTCCAGCCAACCTCAGTACTGCTTAACTTTGCAGGCTGCTGTCGAGGGCATGTAAATCCAAAAATCGAACCGTGCAAAAACACACTGAGGCGGGAGTTCATGGAGGGCAGCAAGCTCAAACACGTAAAGTCCAAAACAGTGAGCACTCCCACAAGAGAAAAATAACAAAGTAGTTGCAAATTGTGCAAAATAATTTGTTAGCAGGAGCCAAGCAAGTTTTTATTTAGCTTTTGTTTACCGGGTAAGTGCACTAGCCAGTAAATTACTATTTTCAGGCACGATCCGGGAGAGTACAAGGCAAATACATACAGAAGGTGTTTACAGGGAAAAATGACATTTGACAATAAAGCTTGGAAGACAATAAACAATAGACAGTAAGCAACGTGCCTGGCATGAAGCATAAGTGGCTGAAATTAGCTGTGTAGGCTTAGATAACAGTAAATGAGTATTGGTCAGCACTATATGCAACAATAGCAGAAAGCATACAACAGTCAGCAATGCAGCTACAATTCAGGTGCAGGTTATAACATGAAGGAGTACGGTTATTACAGATAGTCATAAGATACAACATGCAGGAATAAAACAGGCATCTAAACGAGTAATAGAGTGGATGGATCAAGGAAGCGTGTTTAGGGAGATGAGAGAGAAAGGAGAGAGGAGAGGAGAGAGGGGTGTGACGTATGGGTGGGGGGTTTCATCAAGTGGGAGATTATGGATCGTCCAGTGGAGACGGGTGTGGGGCAGGTTCATTGGCAAGGTCAGGTAGGGTCGAAACAGGTACACTGTTCAGTAGTAGCTAGATAGCATCGTAGCCCACTTTTAAAGTGATAGTAGGATGTAGATTGCCTGAGATCCAGTGGCAGCATATTCCACATCTGAGGGGCAGCATGCCCGAAGACCCCGGTGCCTTTGGAGGTGTGACACCTGGGTACCCTCAGTAGTGATTTGTCAAATGACCTCAATCCTTGGTTTGAGGTGATGGGACGTAATAGCTCTGCCAGTGAGGCTGGGGTTTCTAGCCTGATTATGGAGTCAGATAGACAACCAAGATGGTATTGTCTGGATGCAGAGGGGGAGAGCCAGCCAAGGTCGCTATAAAGCCGACATCGATGCTTGAGCCGTGGGGGGCGATGATGCATAACGACAGACATTATTATAGGTGGCATCCCATTTTTTTAGTGCTGATTTGTGGGCAGCTGCCAGGATAGGAGCGCAGTAAGTCAGGGTTGGGAGTAGGATCCCCCTGGCAATGGCTAGCTTAGCAGAAGGTTTTAGCATATAGCTTGTTCTGTAGGGGGCACCCAGTTTATAGTTCACTGTTTTACAGGTTGATTGAATGTGGAGGTTTAGGTCTAGAGATTGGTTGAGCAAAACCCCAAGATAACAAAAGGAAGTGACAGCCTCTAGTTTGTTCCCCTCCAGGTTGAACACCATGAAGGGGGAAGGGCAGGTTCTTAGTTTGGAGGCGGAGTCCAGGAGCATGGCTTTAGTTTTGTGTGTGTTTAGAACCAGTCGATGGTTGCTCAGCCAGTTTTGAATACTGTTGTAGGCCGTGGTCAGAGACGAGTACAGGTAGTCGATGTTAGTAGAGCTGGCGTAGATGACCAGGTCATCAGCATAGAGAAGAGAGGAGCAAGTTGAGATATTGTCCGGAATGTTGTTTATAAAGAGGGAAAAAAAGAAGAGGTCCCAGAATGGATCCTTGGGGTACTCCAATGTTGATTGTGGTGCTCTCCGATGTTGCAGAATTGAATTTCACTGCTTCGGTCCTGTTGGTTAAATAGCTCCTGTACCAGTTTACAACAGGCATGGAGAAGCCTATGGTTTGAAGAGTGGACAGGAGTAGGGAGTGATCCACAAGATCAAAGGCCTTGGTAAGATCAATGAAGACGATGCCTGTTAGTCGTCCAGCATCCATGTTGGAGAAAGTATCTGATGTGAATTTGGCCAGGGCCGTTGAAGTGCTATGATTTTTCCTGAAGTCATGCTGCGTGTCACAGAGCAGGTCTGAAGTTTCAATGAAGTCCAGGGTTTGACAGGCAACGAGCTTTTCCAGTATTTTGCTCAGGACTGAGAGAATAGCTATCGGCCTGTAATTTGAGATCTCATTCCTATCCCCTTTTTTGAATATCGGAGTTATCCTGGCAATCTTCCAGAGGTCAGGCACGACACCGCTGGAGAGGGATAGTGTGAAGATTTGGCCAAACATGAGGCAATGAGATGGGTGGCCATCTTCAGAAGGCGGGGTTCAAGAGAGTCAGATCCTGGGCTGGTGTTGTCAGAGATAGTTCTTAGTAGTTTTAGGACCTGCAAGCTGGTTATGGCTTTGAGGTAGAAAGTCCGGGCCAGCGGAGACCCATTTGATGAAGACGAGAGGCCTGTCACTTGCTTGAGTTGGTGGGCTGAGATACGATCGGTGCCTGTGAAAAGGTGGTGGTGTAGGGTGAGAGATCGGAGAACATCCTGTTGAAGGCATTTGCTATGGTGTAAGAGTCATTACAGTGGGCACCATTGAAGATCATCTCTGAGGGGGTTATAGATTGAGATGCACCAAGGAAAGTCTTTATATGGGCCCAGAATTTCTGAGGGTCGTGGGCTGAGCTGGATAGTAGGTTCTGGCAGTGCCTACTTTTGGCTTGTCTTATATGCTTTTTGCAGGAATTTCTGTGTTTTTTATACGTTGTGTAATCTGTAGGTAGGCCAGTGTTTTTGTAGTGCTTCCATAGTTTGTCCCTGTGCCGCAGCTCTAAGAGCAGGTCTTTACCACAGCACTTCAGTGTTCAAGCCTTCATCAGGGGGTGTGGCTTAGGAAACCCTTGTGACAATTTAAATACAAAGTGTAACTGTGACATCACAGTAGTGCCATGTGTAAAGGTGAATATATATATATATACATATACATACAGAAAGCTTACATAGTGAAAATTCATGTTATTCATACAATGTCTAAGTTGATGTAGATCCATAAATTTTAACAACATTTAATTCATTCATTAAGTAAATTTCTATCAAATACAATGGATACCTCAAACATGAAAGACATGGCACTTACTTAAAAAGAAACATTTTTCCAAAGCACCAGATTGATGGCTCATATAACAATATTAGGAACATTTTACATCACAGGATGACACACAAAACATATAGGATCCAGAGAGAGGCAAAGAAATAGAAGGAAAAATTAAAAATATAGATAAAAGGAAAGATATGGGAAAGTAAAGATAAAACGCAAAAGGAGAGAGAGAATGGGAGGGAAGGGAGAGAAGGTGGCTGGGGGTTTGGAAAGAAAGATGAGGGAAAGGGAGGGAAAGGGGAAGGGGAGGGAGACGTGAAGAAAAGGAAAAAGAAAGAAAGATAAAGCAAAGGAAGGAGCAAAAGGGATAGCTTCAGGAGGGGCAGAGTTGTAGTTGTGATCACTCAAAAGCCCCAAAGAGGGTTAATTCCATGGCATTTCCTGAGGGGATCCATAGAACCGCATAACTCATCTGGAGCACCTGAAAATGAGCAAAGATAGAGAAAGGGATAATAAATACAGGTTATATCATTCAAAACATTCCATAGTCTATCATTATCTACAGATTAATATTTCATTTCTTTTTCAGGAAAGGCTTCAGATCCCATTGGTCATTGAGCCCGTCTGGTTTTACACTGCGCAATCTATATATCCATTCACTTTCCTTTTTAAGGAGCTCATTCACCCTGTCTCCCCCATAGGGTAATGGAGGATGCCAATCAATTCCCATAAACTTCAGTGTCCTTGGGTTAGAATCATGCATCTGGGAGAAGTGAAGTCCTACTGGAGTGTCCAGACTGACATTGGTGATATTCCTAATGTGTTCTTACATTCTGAGTTTCAAAGCCCTCGTAGTACATCCTACACAAAATCTTACACTCCCACCATAGTGTGTGTACAACAAATGTCATATCACAGTTGATAAATTCTCTAATATCATATTTTTGCCAGTGCTCGGATGATGCAGTACCTTACCTTGTATACAATAGCAACATATATTACATCTCTGGCATCTAAAAGCTCCATTTGGTTTAGTGCCAAGCCAGGTACTGCTGCATGTATCTGATTTAAGTCTGCTGTGCACCAGTTTCTCTTTCAGATTTTGCCCCCTAGAGAAAGTAATATGTGGGCTCTTCCCAACTACAGTTGCCAGTTATCTGTCTGCATGTAAGAGATGCCAATTTCTATGAACAATGTTACCTATCTGTCCTGACCAGTTGTTAAATTCAGTCACAAAAGTAATGGCAACATTGTTATTATTACTAGTTTTAGTATCCATGTTTGAGAGTTCATTTCCATTAGCTGCATAAGCCCTCCTCATGGCCCCTTGTATCACCTCTGCTTTGTAGCCTCTCTCCATAAATCTTAATCTCATAATCGCCGACTGTTCCCAGAATTTGGCATCTACTGAGCAGTTTCTATGTAAACGCAGGTGTTGAGGGCAGAAGTTGGACTGGAGCCCTCCCTCTCTCTGCTACATCCCCCTGGACCCCTTAGGATACCTGCTCCAAGATGCCATGGTACAGACTTCTTTAAGGGCTGTTGCAGCTCACAAGCAGGTGCCACCATCTTGTCCCACACTCTCCCAGCAGTGGTGGATCTGCGCTTTGCACTGATCCACTTGTTTCTTTCCACCCTCCTGCCCCTAACACCCTCCCACCCAAAGCTATCTGTCAATTTATTGGTCACCTGAGGAAACAGTCAGTGGAGTTTTACACCCCTGTCATCAGCCCACTTGGTTGATGCTGGTTCACTGCCGGTTCTCCCCTAACTAAAAGCAGGACTGTGGTACCCCCCAAACCATTGGATAATGAGGAATGTTAAGTAGCTCAAATCAACAACTAATTCAGGATCAAACGTGTTAGTATAGTGCCAAAATAAGGTTTGATTTTTGAATCTTAGCTGGGTCAAGTGTTTAGCATGAGACATTTTAAGCCTTACAGGTGAAGCAAGAGTGCACTTTTTGTAAGATCCGTTGCCTGGGTTACCTGTTAATCTAGACTTTGGAGCTAGGTTCTTGGAGGGTGTCAGTTAACTCTTGCAACAGCTAGGATGTGCCTGTGGAGCAAGTCGGTTGTACAGGGTCATATACACACTGTTTTAGAGTTCCAATAGTTCTAATTCTGCACTGGGACACAGTGGTAATATTTAGGAGTGATCTATTTGAGCTCTTTTAGTGTTCTATTGATTTCAGGCTAGCCTGAGATTTTAGAGCTATTTCTTGCTTTCATTATTTATTTATCCTACTGCTAACTTACAATCACACCTATGTTTATGACAGTAAATATTGATCATGAAGCTACTGAACTGTAGTATTTTAATTATCCTATCCCTTTTTCTTCTCTTGCTCTCCTGTGATCTGTGTGGAAACATTCTATCCAGGGAAATCCACCCCTCAAACAAGTATGCTACCCTACTTAGGGATGGTCACCCCATTATTTCATCCAATGGGAGTTTGACTCATCCACTATCTTTTCTTGCCTTCCTGGAAAAAAAGCACTATCGACTAATAGGTTGCTACATAGACATGGTAAAGCTGTCATGGAAACTGACCTTTCTTACTGGTCCATTATGTCACTGGGTTTTCTAGCTTCTCCTTCTGCTTAGTGGTGACATTGAGGCAAACCCAGGGCCTAGGGCAGATATAAATTTGCAAGCATCTCTGCAATGATCATGTAATAAGGGACTAAGAATTGCACACATGAACACAGGGAGCCTACTTCCCAAGATGCATGAAGTGGAATCCTGGGTCTCTTTACATTGTCCAGATGTTCTGGGTACATCCAAAACATGGCTGAAACCATCCTGTCCTGATACACTGTGTCACATAGATGGCTATTCTCTGTTCAGAAATGATAGACTAGACTAGGGAAGAAAAAAGGAGGATGTGTGCTGATTAACATAAAAGACCACCTGGTAGGCTCAGTTATAGACTCTAGTAGAGAGCCGGGCTCTACTCCTGAATGGATATTCATTGAGATCATTGTGAGGTCAGCAAAAAAAAATTTTATGAGCTGTATCTACAACCCCCCTACAGAAGGCATCAGTGGGCTAAAATGCATTCTTGGTGCTATTGCTAATTTGACCCCTGCTAGAGACCTAGTTATTGTTGGTGATTTCAACCTAAACTGGTTGGTTGACAAACAAGGGGTTTATGTAGAGCTCCTCAAACAAATAAATCTAACTCAGATGATCCAATCTCACAATTGTTTTAACTCCAAATCCTTTAACCACTCACTCTTAGGCTGGCAATTGACAAACAGAGAGGACATGATAATTTCAACAGGGGTGCTGCCAGATTCCATAAGTGACCATTCCATCATTTATTGCAACTGGTCTAGTTGGAAGAATCATCCTCCACCCAAGCTCATCTCTTAGAAATTTTGATAAAGTGAACTTATCAGCTCTCAAAGCTGACCTAAGGGGAATAAATTGGTCTAGTATATACTCTCTTACCAATGTGGATACTGCACCAGGTTTCCTAGTTGCTGTTCTTTCATTAATCCAAGATAAACACTTTCCCCTCATCACGAGGCATATCAGGGGTGGGAATATGAAATGGATCTCTAGAGATTTGGTGGCCAAGATAAGACTAAGAGATAGGTCACGGAGTGAATATAAGACTCACCCTACTAAGGTAAACTTGGACAAATATGGGGAGCTCAGGAATCAATGCAAATTAAAGTCAAAATCTCTCAAGGGCTCATATTTTAAGGCTTAACAAATAAAAAATCTAGGTGACTCCCATAATTTTTAGTCATCTGTGAGCTCAGCTTTGAAACCCAATGCTAAGCGAGGAACTATAAACCTGATTGATGACTCAGGTCTGCAAACTGGCCCTAGAACTGTGGCAAACATATTCAGTGAAAAATTCACAAATCTGGAATCTTTCCAGTCTCAGCTTGCTCCAGCCTCCCACATTAGTCATTCTAAATATCAAGGTCTGAAATATACCCATCCACCTTTCTATTTCAGAACCACAACGCCTCATGGAATTAGTCGACTCCTGTGCACTCTACCTCACACAGTTAGTGCAGGTTGTGATGGGCTCTGCCCCCAGGTTCCTGAAACTAGTATCTGATTGTATTGCTAAACACCTTTCATTTATCATTAACCTATCTCTGTCTACATCTACTGTACTGTTTCTATGCTCTGGAAGGAGACCAGAGTGGTCCCAATCTATAAATCTGGTTACCTTATCTTACCTGATAACTATAGGCTGGTTTCAATATTGCCACATTTGAGTGAAATTCTTGAGAAAGTGGTGTTTCATCAAATATCAGAACATCTTGAAACTTATAACCTACTAGCCAGGGACCAACATTGGTTCAGTAAAGGCTTTAGCACAACCACAGCCATCATCTAGTTTACAGATTATGTCCATAGAGAGGTGGACAAAGGAAGATTTACTGCCAACTGGTGCTATCCTTATGGATCTGTCAAAGGCTTTTGACATGGCGGACCACAGCATCTTACTTCAGGTACTGTATTCCTTGGATTTTTTACCAAATGCCTCACACTGGATAAAAAGATACCTCTCAAACCATACTGAAGTGGTCCAAGAAGGAGGAGAAGTATCCTGATCACTTAATGTAAGAACTGGTGTTCCTCAAGGGTCAATACTTGCACCTTTACTTTATTCAATCTTTGTCAACCCTAAGCACCTTGAACCATTGGGATCTTGCAGACTCATGCATGCTGATGATGTAATCATATTTAGCAGTGATAATTCCCCCTCAAATTTGAACCTAACACTAACCAAAGACTTATTGATAGCGTTTAAATGGTTCTCACAACACAGATTGATTGTAAATTCTAAAAAAAGAAAAACCCTGATATTTGGTTTTCAAAGTAGGCTCTCAAGAACTAAACCAAATCTTACCATCCACACACCCAATGGTTCCTTGATTGAACAAGTAGCAGATTTCAAGTACCTAGAGGCAACTCTTGATCCCTCCCTAACATTCGCTAACCACATAGAACAAGCAATCAAGAAGGTGAATGAAAGACTAGGGGTCTGCTATAGACTGAAACATATACTAATACCTGAAGTGAGGTTAGCAATAGGAAGGGGTACCCTGCTTCCCATTCTGGACTACTGCTCTCCCATCTTCTCCAGTACCTCCTCCCAATTTATCAACAGATTGAACATAGCTTATAACAATATATGTAGGTTTGCTTCACAAGCCCCTACTATGCTCACCACTGCTTGTTATATAAATGAATTGGGTGGCTACCCTCTCAAGCCCACAGGGATCAGCTATTTGGATCCCTAATTTTCAAAGCCCTACATGAAGGATCCAAATCGCTGCTAACTGAACTACTATTCATCAGGAAAAAACTCTCGCCTACTGAGGTCCTCTGCTAGTCACTATCTAGAGTGTCCTAAGCTAGCTACTGTCATGGGGAAGGGGTCATTCTCAGGTGCAGCTCATAAGTTTTGGAATGCCCTCCTTGAAGAGCTTTGATCCCTGTATAGCCCCTGACCATCAAAAAGCACGTCAGTAAAGCACTAATCAAAAGGGAGACATGGAATTGTTAAACCTTTAATGTTTGTAAGGTAACTAATTGTTGACTGTTAATTTAGTACTGCTAAACCAGGTTGGTGTACCAACCATAAGTATTCTAATAAGCCCTATAACTTGTGTTTTTGTGGTGCATTGCTTTGTCAGTTACCGTGAACCTGTAGAAACTGCACTGCCATTTAAGCAATAAGCCATGAGGGAGTGTGGGTTATCAGAGGATTTACCAGGGCTGGAGTGGTTTGTCCATGAGGTGCAGCCGAGTGGGTAAATCCTCGCCAGCCATAGTAAATCCCCTGATATCCCACATCCTCTGAGTGGCTTATTGCGATTATACCAAGGTTAATTTTTTTTACTATAATAAAATATAAATATTAAAGAGGTTGATTTGTTTTTTTTTATTTTTATTGTATTTATTCCTATGCTGCAGATATTGTAGATTATATACTCATCAACAGCCATTGGTTATCAGAAAATTTACAATGGTGGTAAACTGCCAGTCTGACTATTTCATTGGCTATTCACTTACTGTATGTCAATGGTATAATTGCTGTTGATTTCCTACAAAAGCTTGTAAACTTGTAAATGTGTTGTACTTGTGTAATCCATGTGTGATCTATATGGCTTGAGTCATGCCTGAAAACAGTCCCTGGCACCAGTGTGCTTACCCAATTAACAAAAGCATAAATAAAAGAAATAAAAAAAAAATAAAAAGGGTATCCTCCACTTACAGGACCTCCTGATACCTGGGATGACAACTCTGGACTCCTTCAATAACTTGGGTATGACCTTTTCCCTGTCTAAGTCAGACTTTTGGAGATTTCTCCAACTGCGAAGCACACTGGCCCCTCTCTTAAAAAAAAAAAAAAAACTTAGCTAAGCAGGACAGCAATCTTGATATACAACTGTGGCTCTCTAAAGTAAAAGGGAGGGCAAGCCTAATCTATGCACAAATTCATGGGGCAATCGTGGACCAGACACAATCGGCTAAGGCCTTTTGAGAATCTTCCATTTGTATTACAATTACTCCACAAGCATGGGAAAATTCCTGGAAAGTGGCTCATACCACCTGCCTGGATAACTTGAAGCCTCCTTATTCAGAATAAGATTCTGCATACAGCATACAGGACACCAGTTAAGCTTCATGCCACGGACCTTCTACCCCATGACTCCAGCTGGTGCTATAACTCCCCAGGTGGTGATATTCATCATATCCCGTGAAGCTGTCCTGCCATACAGACATACTGGAAGGAAATATTAATTGCATGCAAATTAGTGGTAGTAAACTCATTTCTATTACTCCCTTACCTCTTGATATTGGGTATCCTTTCCCCTCTACATCAACACTCTGACCACTAGATCTGCCGGTGTATATCAGCAGGAGTGGAAGCAAAGCATCTACTCCTTCAAAATTGGTGTACCACTAATATCCCATGTATACAGGAATGGTTTTAGGTGATCCAACAAGTGGCTATCCTCTTTCATATGTCCCACATTGCTAAAGGAAAAAACATCAATATCATCAGATGTGGGCCCCTTATCTCTCCTCTGCATGCTGCTGAGATGACCTGAAATGGGCCTTTCTTTAACAATTACTCCGGGTCACTTGCAAATAATGTGTAATACTTTATTGGCAGCCTCTGTGTAGTAAATGTGAATAACACTGTGTCAATACCTGTTTCTGTAATTGTCAATGTAACCATATGGTATCCAGTGATAATAGCGACCTAAAATGAGTGACTACAAAAATAGCAGCTCATTTTGGGTGCTATTATTCTGGGCTATCCTGCACAATAGCAAGTGTATGGGAAAGCGACCATGGGGAAGGGCGAATGGAAGGGGGAATAGTGATGGGAAGGTAAGGGACAGGGAAGGAATTTTGGGGGACTGGTGTATCTGCTGCTGCCAAGCTAGCCATGTGGTGTAGTAGTGTGGGTGGCTAGCTTTGGCACAGTAGGTACTGGGTCAGGAGTGAGCACATTTTGCCGCTGACTGCTGCTGCTGGACTTAAATTTTGCCAAAATCCAGATTTTGCCCCCTTCCTGACATGCATCCCCCTGGAGTTGAGAATGTTAATTCAGGGGGTGTAGGGGCACCCCCGCAAAAACACTTTTTAAAAATCTGGATGTTGGGTTGCCTTGATGTATATATCACTGATTTGCTTTTCAGTAATATACACTCCCCATAATAGTGATTGCTGTTTTGCAATCGTTATTATGACATGGAACCTAACCATATCTGGGTCATGCTGATGTGCTGTATTGTTGTGTTCATTGTTTAAATGATATCTGCATAAAAATTATTAGTTGCAAAAAAGTTCTATTTTAATTAAAATTCTATTAGCAGTTGATTAAAAGACCATTGCTATCCCTGATTAAAATGACTTTTTATTGGCATAAGGCTTGTAATTCTTTTTTCTTTTCTTTTCTTTTCTTTTCTTTTCTTTTCTTTTCTTTTCTTTTCTTTTCTTTTCTTTTCTTTTCTTTTCTTTTCAGTTGGCATGTTCTACCTTGGAGTAGATAGGTGGCTTTGTTACTCTTCCACTCCCTATTATATTATCCTACTGAGAAACAAGATAATACAAGGACTTCAACAAACAAATCATTTACAGTGCACCCTCTATTATCCCCCAGCTTTTGTACACCAACATTTTGGTGGATAAGAGAGTGTGATGAATAAAAGAAATGTGCGATGTTGCATCTACAAATATGTGAAAATTAGCACAGCACTGCAATTACCTATTATCTATTCATTTTTTTTATTTGTGCACCATTTAGTAACACAATAATAAACAGCTAGAGTAAGACTATTAACATCTAGCTTTGTTTATTTATCATTTGTCATCACTCATCTTTAAAGTAATCTGTTATGGACATCTGTCTGGCTTTTTTTTTCATAATTAATTTCATATTTGCATCCAGGTTGTCCTCTCTCTCTCATTGGCCTGCAGTGGTGTCTAGGGCAATTGAAGAGCTTGGAGATTGTGACAGGGGAGTGGGTGACTGTGGGGAAGCTGGTATGAAAACAACCACTTACATGACAGACCTTCTATACTACTTTACATTTTTTTCAATGAAATTTTGAACTCTGACACTCAAAATGTTTGAAAATGAGGGACAGTGACATTAATAATGTGGACACATCAATACACACATTGAGACAACGAAGTCAGAACACTGGGAGCTAGTGACCTTACAACTTTAGTCCTTAGACAGTGTCCCAGTGATCCTTCCACAAGACATGGAAAAGATCTTAACCCCCATATAGAAATAATCTTGGTCCTAAAAATATACTTTGCTCAGTACTCCAGCAATAATGTGAAATGCCTTTGAGTAGTTGCCTGAGTTTTTTCCTATTACCTGGGTTTTTCTCTATTTTATTTAACTTATTCCCCTCCTCCCATACCCTGGGTCATCCTACTCACTTCACTATTTTGACTCTTAGTTGAATTCCTTTACTTTGCCTTGAGATTTCCTTTCGGACGGATGGAGGACTGCACGCTGAGCAACTGTGGAGGAGTTGGCTAAAGCAGGAGTACACAAAGGCTTTTTTGGAGATTACAACATGTATACCATTGCTGCCTGAATTGTTTTGAATTTCTGTACTCTTACTGGTCTATCTCGTGTGCTTGTCTGTCTCTCTGACATTCTATTCCTGTGCTTGCCTCTTCTGCTGTAGGTGCTGATCAAGGCTTTCGTGCACTGGAGAGTACTGGAGAGAAGTGCAACAGCACTGGTCTGTGGGAAAAGGAGGAAGCCGTGCCTGCGGCAGCTGTGGCACTGGGCTCATGGGGGCCTGCATGCCTGAAATGGGATGCTTCAACAAGAATAGTGAAACCACAAAGAACAGTGAATGGAGAAATGAGAAGAGTCTATGGCATAAAGTCTACAGTCTGCAGTGAGATGTTTTTATAAGAAAAATTGTTTGGGGCTTGGGTTTTCAAACTGTGCTGCAGCTAGGCAAAGCAGTAAAGGGAAGTCTGAGCTGTTTTTCCTTCCCTCTGTTTTATTGTCTCCTAGGAACATATATACACGTTTTTTTCAAGTTTTAAGGACTGCACAATACGTAGTATAATATAATATAGTGATACTTTTAATTAAGATATAAGAAATAAGATATAGATTTTAAATTTTAACTTGGCGGGTGTTTGGTCACATGATAGAACTTTGGGCTCATATGCACATGTGCTGGCATCTTCAGGTAGAGCTAGAGCCAGAGTAGAGAAATGAGTAGCTGAAGGCCATTATCGAGATCATGAAGCACTTTTACAGCAACCGTTACTCCTCCACTAGACACCAGGAGCCTACCTCCATAGAGCCCTTTCTGGCTTCCCTATGTCTCCCTAACCTCCCCCTTGCTCAAATTTGGGCCTTGGACCTCCCAATCATGCTGATTGAAGTCATTTCAGCCATCAAGACTCTGCATCCCGGGAAAACCCCAGGCAGCGATGGCTTTCCGGTCGAACTCTGGCAAGCTCTGGCTCCACAAATTGCCCCTCTTCTCTCCCAGGTCTATAATGAAGCTTTCATTACAGGCACCTTCCCCCCACCTTCCGTGAAGCTATAATCATGGTTTTTCCTAAAAAGGACAAGGACCCTACTCTGGCTTCGAATTATCACCCTATATCCCTTATCAATACAGACAATAAAATCTTTGCTAAGATTCTTGTGCTTCGACTGAGCCCACTCCTCTCCTCTCCTCCCTGATCCATCCCTCACAAGTTGGCTTCATGCTGGGATGACTCAGCAGAGACCATATTAGGTCCCTAATTAATATCATCTATCAGACTAAACTCTCCCCTACTCCTGCAGCTGCTATTGCGGTTGATTTAAAAAAAGCTTTCGACTCTCTGGAGTGGGATTATCTAGAAAAAGTGCTGTGTTGCTTTGGCTTTGGGACCTACTTTTGAAATTGGGTCAGAGCGATGTGTCACCAACCTACGGCCAGAATCCATACCAATATGGTAATATCTACCCCCTTCCGGCTCTGCAGGGGTACCTGCCAAGGATGCCCCCTCACCCCCCTGTTATTTATCCTAGCTGTTGAACCCTTGACTGCTGTGATTAGACAGCACCCGGACATACAGGGAATCGCCGTTGGGTCCCAGACCTATACCACACTCATGTATGCTGATGACCTACTAGTCCCCATGGCTAATGCCACTATAGCCCTCCCTGCACTCCTTGAAGTACTTGCACATTTCGTGGAACTCTCTGGCCTGAAGATGAATGCCTCAAAGACTGAGCTGCTCCCTCTTAACCCTCAATGCACTCCAAGCCTGGTGCCCCACTGGGGCTTAAATGGGCCCAAAATGAGCTAGTATATCTTGGCGTACATATTTCCTCAGACCTGTCTACTATTTGGGATCTCAATATGAAACCTGTCCTTGCAAATCTAAAAACAGAGCTGGATAGGTGGCGACTGCTCCACCTTACTTTTCCTGGGAAAATTGCTGCTCTTAAAATGATTTCCACTACCAAAATTATCCACCCTTTATCTCATATCCCCCAGACCCCCCCCTAGTGAAATGGCTCTGTTCCATAGACACAGTGGTGGGGAATTATTTGTGGGATGCCAAAAAACCCCGATACAGTAAAGGGAAATTGCGGTCCCACTGGAAAGTGGGTGGCTGGAATTTCCCTTGGTTTGAGGATTATGCAAGGGCATACTCTGATGCGCAAACTCTAAAATGGTTTTCTACCTTGGCTCCTGAATTTCCACAATGGGTGTATATGGAGCAATTGCTCACACAGGTCCACACCCTTCCCTTGCTGATATACAACCCTCTTCCTAAAACCTTGCAGTCCCACCCCACCATTGGGCCTGCAGTCCGAACCTGGTTTAAAGCTCACACTAAACTCAAAACAAATCCCAAACTGCCCCTGTACATGTCTATATTCTTCAATGCCCATATCAAGGTGGAGGGTAAGCTGCTTAATTGGCCCCATTGGGAATGCCAGGGTATAAAGATAGCAGCCGATGTCCTAGATCAGAATGAGCTGTGGATGCTCCCCTTCTCAGAGCTGGCTGATATGAAGGGCCTGTACAAAAATGACTTCTGGAGATATTTACAATTATGTAGCTCTTTGATGACTCGCCTTAAAACACATTATGACAAGTCATTCCCACCTCAGAAACTCTCCTCCTGGCTTAAGCTCTCCAGGGGCCAAGCCAGCACAGTATATGCTGATCTAAGAGACAGTCCTCCTTCCCAGACTGAAGAGTCTAAACAAAAATGGGAGAAGGCACTACAGACCAAGCTGGAGGCTGAGCAGTGGGTCCTCTGCTGGAAATGAGTGCACCGGAGCTATCCTGATGCCTGTAGCAAACTTATACAAAATAAACTGCTGCATCACTGGTACAGAACTCCAGACTTTTTACACAAAGCTAGGCTACTAGATAACAATCTGTGCTGGAGATGCCTAGCCCATGCCGGTGACCTCTACCACATTATCTGGACATGCCCGCTAATTGCCCCTTTTTGGCAAACAGTTTGTCAACTGGCAACTTGGACCCTGACCCAGGTAGTGCAGATGGACCTTCTAATGTGGATTTTGGGACTAACCCCTCAAAATTTGGCTGTCAAGGGACATCAACTTCATTGGATAGATCTGCTAAGTATCTCAGCTAAGTGCCTAATCCTATCTCAGTGGAGGACTACAGATGTCCCCTCCCTCGCTGAACTTCAGCATCCTCTCGCACAGCTAGCCTCTCTTGACCATCTGTCACATATCACACAAGATGTTCTAACAGCTTATAATGCCTGCTGGGCCCCCTTTCTTGCTTACTTAAAACCCAGAACTGGGATTGGATGAACAATAAGATGTTTAACATTTGCTTTGCTTACTTGATCTCCTGGAGCTTAAACCCCAACTGTAAGCTCCCCCTAGCCAACCTAGTAACCTGTGATATCTTTTTTCTCCTCTACATCACTCTCCTTGAGCTGTTTAACCGTATTAGATGGGTACCCAGGTGTGATTATGGTACTGTGTTACATTTACTATATTTTATCTTAATGCTTTAGTTTCTTTTTTTTTCTTCTTCCTTTCTTTATGTTTTCTGGCTTGCAATGTTAATACCTATTATGTAATTTGTACCAGTATATAACTTATACTAGTTTACACATATATGGCCAGAGAGTTAAATGCCCTCTCTCACCTTCCTCTCCAAATATTGTCTGAGACGTTATAGTCCTTCTTCCTTGTGATGACTTCTCTCTGACCAATAGTCTGGTGACATATGATATGTGCTGTACTATTGTATGCAAGCATAAAATGTTCAATGAAAACTATTAACTGAAAAAAAAAGAAATGAGTAGCTGAAGCGGCAGCAGCTAAGGAAGAGCAGTGGTTATTAACTTTTGTTAACTTTTACAGACTTTATATTGTATGCTTTATGCTTGTAGCCAAAGACGTAGCCATTGCCATATATACTGCAGCTTTTGATGTGTTTGTTTACTTCTTAAAATTTATTCTGAGAATGGGAGCTCCCCTGAACAAATGTCTGCCTGTGTATTTTTAGAAGAAGTTGTTTAACACAACCATGTACTGGGTAGCAAAACACTGTAAGGTAGCTACCAAGGGCTTGGAGGACTCAGGCACAGTCTGCATATAAGATATTTAGAAGGAAAAAAAAGTAGCTAAGCAAAAGGGGACTATAATTCCTTTTTATAACAAAGAATATGCAACGCTTGCACTTTTCAAAGGAAAGTTTGGCTGACATTAGAGCTGGTATATGATTGATATAAGGTGGAGAAATATAAGATAAAAATATAAAATAACCTCATGCTAGGTAGTTTTATAGAATTATAAGCTGTAATTTAAGAGTATCAGCTATAATTTTAAAAATAAAATTCCAGCCTAAGTTTATTTTGTTTGCCTTTTGTTCTAGTGGAGTCAGAGGCAAAAAAGCAAAAATACAAAGTGGCTACTGAGATGCATGGAATTTATCATCTGAATCTGATATCCCAGCAGACTGCTAATTTGATTTAAGAGAAATTTCAAGTAGTCCATACCAAATTTGGTTTGATGGTGAACCTGGAAAGAGCACCATTTTGAATTGTTACCCTGAAAATCTTTGAACAGAGGATAAAAAAATGTGGCGAATTGGGAACATCAGTATTTTCTCAGCATTTGAGATTCAGATATTTTGAACCTGGTCATTTGGACACTGGCTCTTGCTAAATGCTTCTATCTTCTTTTAGTAATTTCAGATGCTTAACTAAGTAAAGTTAATATAGGATTTGTGTACAGTATCAAGAGATTTTCATACATTAAAGGGATTCATTCATGTACAGTGGCAGGCATAGTTTGAAAGCTTATGAAAAATTCTTTTAATGGAGGTATTGGGCATACCTGTAGCTGAAAGCAGTCCAGAGATATAGACAAATGAGTCAGTGCAATATAACTACTACATTTGAGCTATTTGGTAGGACCTTGTGAGTCAGCGACAATCAAGCAGTCCTTAACTCAATGCATTTAGGCACTGCTTGATCATCACTGACATCACAAGGTTCTAAGAATGGCTCTAATGTAGTATTTGCATTGCACAGACTCAGTCATCTATATCTCTGGACTACTTCCAGCTACAGGTATGCCTGATACCTCCATTAAAATAACTTTTCATGGGCTTTCAAACTATGTTTGCCCCTGTACATGAATGTATCCCTTTAACTAAGGCATACTTTTTAAGTTTTAGCTATAATTGTTCATACATGGTACATATGGATCTATTGGTCTAGTTAATTTTTAAAGGTAGAGGAAATCTGACTCATTTGGGTCCCAGAGGACCAGATTTTAACTGGGCCAGCACTATGCATCCAAATATTTTTATTTTTAGATCTATTTAAATACTATTGAGAGTTTGTATTTCTATATGTTTGTAAGGCTGTTACTATTTACATAGAGATTGTAGCTATTATTTAAAGATCATTTAAACTCCTGATACAATAGGATGTTTAAGGGCCTTTAGCTCACAAAGTATTCTGTATTCTTGTTCATTATCACAACCAAGGTTCAGAGAGAAAGTTATGAACCTAAGAGGGAAAAAAAAACTAATAGGTAGCAATACTGCTAAGGGCAAAACAAAATCCAAAATAAGTAATTTAACAAAGAATAACTAACAGACATATAGTAAAAAGATCACCAGTTACTTTATTACCCCAGGTACACAATTGGATATAATAGGACAAATGGTATTGTTTGAATCAAGGGTTCTATAGCACCTAAAAATACTTCACCCCAAAAAAGGAAGTACAACTTTGCCTTTAATTACAGAACATCCATTTTATTAGAAATAAGAGAGCTTGAAAATTCAATACAGGTGGAGACGGAAGATAGTAGAGCTAAGACAACTTGTGTGTGTGCAAAAACAGCTGAGAAGGATGATATGACTAAATTGAAAGAAATAAAGTCATGTAGAGGGGAAAGGAACATGTCACAGGAATGTAGAATAGAGGAATCGGTTAAGGAAAAATTAAATGGAACTACAGTAGATGTAAACATGATGTTCAAATTCAAGATATTTTGGGGAAAACAGATTGAAAATACGTCAGCTGCTGGGAAGGCTTTTTTGCAAGATTGTGAGCACTTTATATCACATTACATTGAACAGATGAGCTTAGAGCCATCGTCTCATCAATCTCCTGATATAACAGACTTAAGGAACAAAGCTGCCTCATAACAAAAATTGGAGGAAAGAGAAATAAAGCAAGGAAATAGGGATGAAGATGTAGAGCTAATCTGATACATATGAAGTTGCATGAAATTAAAGAAATAATTAAAGTGAATAATAGGATATTAGATAGGTTGACTAATCATTTAAGTATTTTAGAATATGAAAAGAAAGACACAGTAGGAAAGAATTACCTTAGATGTTCAGAAAGGGAAGTAGCATTTGAACAAAATGAAAAAAGGATTAAAGACACAATAGATAGAATTGGACAACAGGAAGAGGTATCAATAACAAACTAGTTAAAGGTTTAAGAAGAGGAAAAATCAAAAACTAAAGTTAAAAATACAATGGATGAATGATGAAAACTAACAGGATGTAAATATAGAAATAAATAGTTCTAACATCTCCTATTTTAGTATTGATGAAGAAATGGTCAAAAAATAGAAATAAGAACACATATAAAAAAGTCTTGGAAGGAAATAAGGAAGAAGGATCAGATTAATGATAACAAAAACAAGGAAAATACAAGGATCACAGAAATAATAAACAAAATAACAAAAATACAAGAAGAAGTTGAGGTAAAAAAATCAGACAAATAGGAGGAAGAAATAGAAGCATACTTGAGACTCTCAACAGTTTTTATTGATAGAGACCCAAAGGAAGGAATGAGAATCTAAAAATCCTACCCCCCACCAAGGGGCTTGTATCTTTGATCTACTCCCTTCCCCCACCATCCTAAAGAGGTCTCTCTGGAACACTGCCATATCCCTTTCTCTCTGGTCCCATCAGTCCCCTTGCAGGGTTCCTTGCATCCTGAGGGGGTCTCCAGGGACACAATTCTTCCCCATCCCCAGCCTCAACCTGCCCTATCCTTTCCCCCTTTTTCTTTCATGTAAGCACTTGTTTACTTATTAACCCAACACTTATTATTGTCCACTCTTTCTACATGTTATGCACAACACTGTTGTAACACTGTTTGAAATACCTGCCTACAACTGTATGTTAGTGTTGATCTTGTAACTTGAATGTTTAATGTCTCATTCCTACTGTATCCCTTCCCCCCAGATGGAACCGGGGAGATGAGTGACTTGTTGCTCAGTGTGCCTTCCTGGTGAAATATTTCAATAAATAAAAATAAATAAATAAAACATTAAAGATACTTACATATAATATTTGTAAAGGGGTCCAGGAAGACATATGTAAGTGGAAAGATATCAGCTCCATGTGCAGATATAGAGCAGGTTTGGAAAAGGCATCATTTGTCTAGTACTTAATTTAAAGAGAATTAGAAAAAGTTATTGTACAAAATATGATTTCCCAATGTTTGGGACAACATTGGATGCTACAATTGCAAATATGATATCTCAAAAGAAGGAAAGAATTGAGGGCAACAAAGGACACAAAAAGAAGAATAAGGTTCAGTCCAATGAACCAGGTAATAAGGACAAACATAGCAAATTTCATACTAGAATAACCACATTTATTAAACCAGTAGAAACTACACATATATTGAAAGGAGGGTGTGATATCAGAAGAGAATTGATAAGAGGATGTACTGTGAGGGGCCAAAAAATAAATAACGAGATAGTGCTAGAAATTTTATCCTCTGACTTGGAAGAGTTAAGTGAAGAAAGTTTGGAAGAAATCAATCCATTAGGTGACCTCAGTACAATCAGCATTAATTCACAATGATATTGGTATTCCATTTCATTGATCAGTTGGAATATAAGTGGTCTGGCAACAAAGATAGAGGACCGCGGATGGCTACAGGAAATTCATAAATATGACATTATTCTCCCACAGGAAACTTGGTTGTGTAATTCAACATTTATAATGGAAAGTTATGCAGGATGGGTAGCAGATGCTATAAGAAACTCAAAATATGGAAGAGCAAAGGGGGGTTAGTAACATTGGTGTCAACAAGCACATGTCAAGAATGCTCCAGAATAAGCTGTGGGTTACCATGTTTTTTTATGTATTAGAGTGAAACTTAAGGATGATTTTGAAGTGGTAGTTATAAACTCATATATTACACCAATAACTGCACAAGGTATGAAAGCTGCCCTGGAGTTGTTGGATGCTGCTTTGATTATAATTCACAGCAAGTCATTGAATATACCAATTATAATCATGGGAGATTTTAATGCTCGTATTGGAGATAAACTAGAAATCTACTCAAGTGATTGACAACTGGATGATACTTAAAAGATTCCTATTAGAAATTCTAAAGATTTGTTGGGAAACAAAAAATGGAGAGTTTTTATTGGAAATGGCTACATCTAACAATTTAAGAGGGATAAAAGGGGAAATAAGAGGGGATTTACAGGGAGAATTGACATTTCCTACAAGAAGGGGTGGAAGTCTGTTGGATCTTTGTATGACATACATTTTTTCCTTTAACTTGATTAAAAAATTCTCGGTTGAACCTATGTTAGATAGTGACCATTTCACAATAGTTTGGCAGATTATGACAGGGGCATACATTATACCATCATGCAGAGTAGACACAGAATAAGCTGATAAGTATATGCAGGTACTGTTTGTAATAAGAAGTTGATAAAGTGGACAACCACAGTGGAAGAAACTATTATGAAAGAACTGAAACAATTAGAGGCTATTAGTATACAAAATCTATAAGTTGCTAGTTACAATCTAATTCAAAAGTACGAATACTTCTCAGATAATCTGAGAGAGAAATTCAGTAGTACAAATTGAAGTAATAAGCAAAATGTAATTATTGGAAAAATAAATTGGTTTAATGTAGAGTGTAAAAGTGTGAAAAAAATGATTCATAAGATTGGAAGACTAGCCCAAATACAACTTGATGTAGCTATAAAAATTGCTTATAAAAAATTAAAAGAGAGTATGATTCATTGTTAAGGGCTAAAAAACAATGTTATAAAAATATGATGTGGCACAAACTACAGGATACTATAAATAACAAGGATACAAAATGATTTTGGGAAATGGTAGCACATGGGACAGCAAATGTTCAGTATAACACTATGGGCCAGATATTCAAAACTTTGCCCCGGGGCTAAATTAACACTGCCCAGCAGGCAAACTTAACCCAGAGCACAAAGTAAGCTATATTCAAAAGGAACAGCCTGGGGTAAACAGCTTCTGAATATAACATGGGAATGAGGCTGGGCAAACTGGGCTGGGAGTGCAGGGCAAACTTAGCCCTGGAATAAGACAGCTCTGAATATAGCACCCAGGAAGTGCAAACCACAACAGCAACATAGTGTACAGTGATGTGAAGGTAGGAAGAGGTGAACTATGTGGCCAATGTGTGTGCTAGCAAATGTGTGGCCCCAGTACAGCTGCAGGAAGCAGTGCATGTGAAAGTACAGTGTTCTAAACTGTATAATATTCCCTGAACTGTTTGCACAGCGCTAATATGTTTGCACAGGTTTAGTGCAGGGCTAAACCCTTTAGTCTGGTGCAAACACATTTGCCCGGTGCTAAACTTTGCCATATTCAAAAGTGATATGCAAATGAGCTTACTTAGATAGCTTCTGGGCAAACATCCAGATTAGCATCTCATTATGCCCTGATTTGCATGCAGTTTGCACCGGGCTAACGTTTTAGCCCTACGCTAAACCTGCGCAAAGTGTTAGCACTGCGCAAACAGTTCGGGGAATATTATACAGTTCTGAACACTGTACTTTCACATGTGCTGCTGCCTGCAGCTGTACTGGGACAACACAGCATAGGTACAGATGGTGGTGGTGCTGCATGCAACTGTCACACTGTAGGTCATGCTACAGTACACAGCAGATACTACAGTAGCAAGGAGGCCAGTAGTGTGTGGACACAGCACTACCTATGGTGTGAAGGGCAGTACTGATGATTGCACTATACACAGTGACAGGCCCAACATGTAGGCGTTTACTGACAGTGGACATTACTGTTATGCTGTTGTGTGACCCACAGATGCTGCATCTCTGGCATGGGATGCTGTCAGTGACATATACATGTCTGGCTTTGTGTGCTGTGGCAGTTGTAAAGCTGTGCGGTATGTGGCCGGGGGGGCATATATTATCAGAAAGGCACACTGGTGTTGGGGTATTCCCAGTATTGGCCCATGTACACAGCGTGATGTGTCCCATCCTTGTGGCCACACCTGGTCTGTGATGCAGCCTGGCCACCCGTACACTCTTCCCTCAACATCCTCCATGCCCACAGTGCTGCATGTGTATGCTGGCATCTGTTGGTGTCCACAGAAGAGTGGTCTGCAGGTGTGTGCTGTATGGCCACACTGCCATGCTGTCCACTGGCAGCAGGGCCACCACTTACTACCTGACATGGCTGGGACTGGTGGCAGATGATGGCATCATTGTGATGCCATCAGTGAGCAGCATGTTTCCTCTATGTCTGGTTTTGTCTGTGTGTCATATTTATTTGTTAGGGTCTCACAAAGCCATTCAAAAGCTGTGCAAACACTGCACAAAGCCATAATGTCATGCAAAGCTGATTGCCCAGGATTAAGATTACCTTTTCCTGGGTGGTAATGTGCACTGTGCTAAGTGTCACACTAAGTCACGCAAAACCACTTTGCGCAGCGCTAGTCACTGAATATAGCATTGCACCTGTATTCATGTACACACCCACTCAGTTTGCACCTTGCATACATTATGATTTTGCCCAGTGCTAATGCAGTTTGGAAGTGCTATTTGGCCTTTTGCATTTAGCAAACCCATGCTAATCCCACGCTAAACCTGTGCAAACAGTTTTTGCCCGGCATAAAGTTTTGAATATCTGGTACTATTTCTGTTATTCAAGCTTGCACATGGTTAATATTTTTTGGTGATAATTATGAGATGCAGGGAAGGGTGGAAATAGCTAAAAATGGTAACCAATTCGTTACTGAAGATAGATCTAACCTTACAATAAAAAAAACACACAGAAAGAGAACATGGCAATAATAGATTGTATTGTCATGGAGGATTATTTTACAATGGAAGAAGAAGAAGTGTTATGGGCAATAAAAGCACAACATAGGAACAAAGCTCCTGGGATGGATGGGGTTAAGCAGAGGTTTTCCTGTCCCAACCAGAGTGGTAGGCAGGATTACTTTGTATTATGTATAGTTATATTTTTAAACATAAGGTGCTATGGAATAAGCACCATAAAAAAGGTCCTAGTAATAATCCTGAAAACTACAGGCCGAAAGTTGTGCATTAGTTTTAAAATTTTTACATGGATGATTTTGAATTAACTAGAAACATAGGTTCTGGAAAATAGTCTGATTTCAGAATTACAAATAGGTTTTTGAAAGGGATATGGAACACTGGATAATCTGTTTATGTTAAAGTTTTTGATTGATAAATACACTGCCAACAAGAATGGAGTACTGTATTTAGCCTTATTGGACTAAAATCAGCCTTTGATAATGTTAATTGGGATATTCTAAGGAAAATAATGTAAATGCAAGGGTTGAATTGTGATATTTTAGAAATGTTAAAGTTTAATAATAAAGCATTTGTAAGAGTGTCAAGGGAAGGTATAGCCACAGATGGAGCAAGAGTTGAAAGGAGGGTAAAACATGTATGCCTTTTGGCCCCTCTGCTTTTTAATTTATATGTGGAACAACTTATTAAAAAAGTGTGTAACACTGATATGTTTTCCCCAAAGATTGATAGGCAGGGTATAGGAATATTGTGTTATGCAGATGATATTTTGCTGTGTTCACAGACATTATTAGGGTTGAAAAGAGCAACTGGAACAACTTAAAATATTGGATTTAAGGATTAATCCTAGCGAGTCAAATTTAGCTATTTTTGGCAATACCAGGTATAGAGAGGCAGATAGTTGGAAAATTGATAATATTAGCTTTACCATTTCTAAATCTTATATTTGGGCCTTGTTTTTAAACATACTGGTAGCTGGAAAGAACATATTGAATGCACCAAAACACAGACTTATTTAGCATCAAAAGCAATTCTGAGATTCTGTACAATGTTTGCAAGTAATTCTTCTAAGGACTCAAGACAAACATTTGATGCAAATGTAATTGGTATTCTACTATATGGGGCAGAAATTTGGGCATTTGAGAAAGATATCTTAGATTTGGAGGCAATACAGAATGTATTTTATAGACATCTAATGGGTGTACATAAAGATATAGCTACAGCCATCATTATGAGTGAGTTTAATGTAAAATCTGTTGTTTTAATGGCCCAGATAAGGGCTATTAAATTTTGGAGAAAAATGTCAACACTACCTGAAAATAGGATTCTCTCAATGTGCTGGAAAGAGTCCAAGAATAGGAAATACAAATGGTTTGAACAACTAAATAATGTCATAAAGAGGGCATGTATGATTGAAATATGGGATGAATATGCCATCAAAAATGTGGACAAATATGTTAGTGCTGCAATTGAAAGGTTGGAAGATGTATTCTTTCAAGTAGAATTTGGAAATGAAGGGATCTGGAGTATTGCAATATATATTGTCAATTAAAACAGACAAGAACACATGAAAAGTATTTAGATTATATTGAATCAGAACAAGATAGAAATGTCTTCTGTAAACTGAGGGCAGAGATAGTAACTGGAATGTTCAATTGGAGTATGACAGGATATAGTGGGGGAACTAATCCGGGGTGTAAGTGCAATATTGTAAACAGACTGACAGTTAGCCATATGGTATTTGAATGTCCACTACTTGAAAATGCAAGGATTAAATGGCTTAAACCACTGTGGAAGGATATTTTGATTCCTCACAAGAAGTAAGAGATTTTGAAATGTGTGTTCTATTGTGATAAGAACAGTTAAATTTTTACTGCTACTAACTTTGCAAGAATGGCACTTTATACTGTTGGAGTTCATTGAGTTGTGGACGCAGAGTGCTGGCCCAGGTGACCAGATAATGGCAACTTTTCTATTCTAGATTGTAATATTTGTATTTGATTTTGTATGATTATAGATGATTATAACTGGTGTTTGTGAAACTATGTGTGTACATTCTTGTTCATAAACTTGAAACTTGAAAACTTAAAACTTGAGACTCTTAGTCTTGAATTATTTCTTTCACCTCACTGCTATATTTCCATGGGTTAGACCCAGGACCAAACTGCTTTCTGTGTCCATTTACCCAACTTCTGGAACAACCTGCTTACCCACCTCCTCCTGTCCTCTTTACCATGCCCTTAAAGATGAACTCCTGCCAAAAGTGTTACAGTGCAAAATTATAATAAGCATGCCCCCAATAAGTCACATACCAAAAATTAGGTTTCTGAGTTACTTCTTTTTAAGGTTATGAGCTATTTTGTAACTCTGATTTCACTACCTATTAAAAAAAGCTAGTTTCATTGAAGAGCCACTGGTGATGTCATATCCTGAACTCACAGCCTAGTCCTCCCTGTCAGCAAGCTTATAGGACCTGCTTCTCCAAAGTTTAAAAAAAAACTGTAGCTATAGTAACCTGCTGCAGTGCTTGCATTTCCAGAATGTTAAGATGCATGGCACTGTACTTTAGAACATATCAGGAGGTGGTTTTGGAATGCAGCACTGAACCAAGGCATAGCATGTCTAAGTGGTGCACAATTTTAAAATGTTTGGGGGGGGCATGCAATCTCAGAATGTGGCAGGGATGTGCCATCTCAAAATGTAGTGGGACAGTCAGTCTCAAAATGTGACAGGGACACACATCAAGGAATTTGGTGGGGACCGGCAATTTCAGAATATATAGTAGTGGGGATGCACTCTGTCAGAATGTGACAGGAAGCATCATATTATTCTGAAATTGCTTGACCTTGCCACATTCCACAAGTGTACAGACCCACCATATTTCAAAATTGTGCATCACATTCCCAACACATTCCAACATTATGCGTCCCAGCCACATTCTAAAATTAGGCTTCCCTGCAACATTCCAAAATTATGCATTCCAGCTACTTTCTGAGATTGTGTCATTGCAGCACTCCATAATTGCAACCTGGTGACATTTCAAAATCCCATCCCTGCAGTATTCTAAAAATTGCACACAACTTTGTCATTCTAAAGTCATGCTTGCTGCTACATTTCAAGCCCCCGTTACATTCTGAAGTACTGAATCCTGCATCTACACATTATGGAAGTGCATGTGCTGACCCACCCAGTATCCGTTCTCCTTTTTTCAGATGTTTACTACAACTGTAGTTTTAAGTAACATACAGTAGGAGAAATAAGTCATATATGGTAGCTTACAGGGAGGGCTAGGTTGTGAGTTCAGAATATAGCATCATCAGTAGCTCTTCTCTGAAACTGGCTTTTTTTAACTGGCTGTGAATTAAGGGTTACACAATTACCTGTAACTTTTAAACAAAGTAACTTACAGATCAGATTTTTGGCATGAGACTGATTGAGGGTATGCTGATTCAAATTCTGTATTTATTGATGCCAAAAATGTTGCCCTCAGTTCCTCTTTAAGCAACTTCTCAAGGATTATTATTCTCCCTTCTGCACTTGCTCCTGGACCCTCTCTGCTTAGCCTTCATATTTGTTTTGCTACTGGCGAAATGGTTCAGTTTTTATCTCTCACATTTCACACATTGTTCCTATTTGTTTGCAATTTATTGTGCAATTTATTTTTCTCAGTTACCTCTGAACTGTATTCACTACTTGTACCCCCTCCCTGGGTCTCACCAGTAAGTGAATTTTAACTCAGTGTGCTTTTCCTGGTCAGAAGTTTGTACACAGATAAATACATTTACCTGCCATTATTCATCTTCTGTATAGCTCATTCTTCACACAAAACATTTAAAATTTCAAATATTGAAAAACAGTACATATTCATGCTTGCTTGAGTTTCTGTGGAACAGACTGGGGCCTCCCCAGGGAGGCTTGCCTCACAATTTGAGAAACACTGCTTTACAGCATTCCAACCCTGATTATGGCCTAAATACTAACTGAAAAACCTAACTATGGGATAATAGTAACTTACATTGAGTCTTTTGTGTGGTCCTCACTTGTAGTACCATGTGCCAGGTAATTGTAGAACATATCATAGCACCTAAAGAGATGTTAATCACACCAGGACATCTGGGACAATGAGAGAAATTAGCATGAGGACTAGAGCCTGCTAAAGTATGGACTTTTTTTATTTATTTATTTATTTATTTTTGAAATTCAAAGCTTTATTGGTTTTACATAAAAAGAAAACACCAAGTACATAATGCCGATGCTATAACCGTACAAAACTAAACAGCATCTGTCAACAGAAATTGATAGAAACAAGTGCCAAAATCCCCCAGCCTCCCCCCCCAGGAAGGTGTCACTTCCAACCCCAGGTAAACCTGGAGAGCTAAGAGTTATGCCATGGGATATACCCATTGAAAAGAGCTTGATCACACAAGGGCATCTCAAACTGGGTTTGTCAGGGGATCTCAGGTAGAAAGTTCAGTGGAGATATAACGCATACAACTTGCCCCACTTTTTCTGGAAAGTTGACATGGCATGCCTGGAGCTGGCTATTAATCTTTCCATCTTAAAGCACAAGGAAATTTCTTCCAACCATTCATTATAGGAAAGAGCTACTTGGTCTAGCCAGTGTCTAAGCACTAACCTTTTAACTGCCATCGAAATTATGGCCATGTGAAATTTCCTTTCTTTACATTTAGTATTCGAGTACAGACCCAAAACACAAACTTCAGCTGTAAATAAATCCTCCAGACCCAGGATCGGATCCAGACTATTCTGAATTGAATGCCATAATGGGGCAACTTTGAAGCACGACCAGAATATGTGCAAAAGATTCCCCACTTCGATGCCACATCTAGTGCATTTGTCAGATATTGATCTACCAAATTTGACCAATTTCAGTGGTGTGTAGTACATATTGTTTAAAATATAGAATTGGATAAGTCTACTCCTATCTAGAGTGAGGAATCTGTACACATCACTCCAGATTTGAGTCCAAGAAAGGGAAGGATCTGAGATGAGAGGGGCCCATGTTTTGGAACCAGCTAGGGGATCAGGGAACTTTGTAGTTGGCAAATAGTTGTATAGTCTAGCTATACAGTGGGAATTATTAGCACAAGCCCTAAGTTGCTCCAAGAAAGGCCTAACTTGAGAGGGTGATTTCGCCAACCCAAAGTTTTTACCTACTAGATGCCTTAATTGGTAAATCTTGAAAATATTTTGGAGCGGTAATTCCCATTTTGCAAGTATGTCCTCAGAGGAGCCTAGAGATCCTTGGAAATAAAGATCCTCCATCAAACAGTCTTGAATTTGTGGAAGCCAGGTCAATGGTAGCATATGCCCGCCTATTCTAATATTCGGGTTGAGGACTATCGGTTGGGCCAGATCCTTGGTAAATGAGATTCTAGAACAATTCCCATATTGGTTAAAACTTTAACAGACACCCCTATCACTGAGTCACAGAGGCCTCGTAGGGAGGAAGGACTGTAATAAAAATATGATGGGGAGATGCTATGTTCCTCCATTAGCTTAAGCTCCAGCTCTAACCATGTGGGAATATAGCCCCCATTCGGAGGGCTGATCCACCTACCCAGTTTAGCTAAGTGGCTGGCCCAATAATATAGCTCAAAATTAGGCAGGCGGAGGCCTCCCTTGTCTTTGGGTAAACAGAGCTTCATGAAAGCTCGTCTAGGTTGTTTCGCACCCCAAATAAATCTGGTTATTATTGAATGAATTTTCTGAAAGTAGGATTTAGGAAGCCAAATGTTAAGAAGGTTCAGGGGGTAAAAGATGCGTGGCAGTATGTTCATTTTAATGATATTGATACGCCCTCCTATAGCAAGGGGAAGGTTATCCCACCTTTTAAGATCTTTTTGAATTCTGTCCAACAAGTCATCCAGGTTGAGCTTCTTAATCATCTCCTCATCCCGGGCCAGATAAATGCCTAGATATTTGAAATGGTTCGAGGCCCATTTCATACCAAACTGGGAAACACTGTGCTGGAATTGGAACGAATTGAGTGGGAATATCACCGATTTGGATAGGTTCAGCCTGTAATTGGCTGCCTTACCAAAAAGACTAACTATTCGCAGAACCTCCACTAAGGAAGTTTCAGGAATAGAAAGGTGTAAAAGAATGTCGTCTGCAAAGACTGACAGGTTCAAGGCTCGTTGAGTGATTACACAACCCGAAATCTTAGGTGAGCTTTTGATTTGAAGCAACAGGGGCTCCAGATACAAGTTGAATAGGTAAGGGGATAATGGACATCCCTGACGGGTACCAGAATACAGAAAAAAGTGAGACGAGAACACCCCATTGCAATAGACCTTCGCCGAGGGGAACCTATATACCGCCTTTATCCAACTAATAAACTTACCTGGGAAGCCCATTTTGTTTAGAGTAGACCACAGGAACTCCCAACTAACCCGATCGAAGGCCTTCTCCGTGTCTAAGGCAACTAAGCCATGGGCAGTTGGGCCTCCTGGGCTGCACGGAAAATGTGGGCCAATGTGCGTATATGGTCCATAGCTGATCTCCCCTGGACAAAGCCTACTTGTTCATGGCTCAATAAAACCTGCCAAACCTGTTTGATCCTTAAGGAAAGAATTTTGGTTAGGATTTTAATATCATAATTAAGTAATGAAATTGGCCTATAGCTGGCTGGGTCCATATTAGGTTTATCCATTTTAGGGATTAAAATTATGGTAGCCTCCAGCAAAGAGGGATCTAATGTTTCTGATGAAAGAATATAGTTAAACAGCTTAAGGAGGACAGGGGCAATCTCCTTATGAAATGTTTTATAAAAATTTGGGGGAAGGCCATCAGGCCCAGGGGATTTATCCATGGGTAAATTTTGAATGACTTCCTCAACCTCATTCAGAGTGATAGGAAAGGAAAGTAGATCCCCTTGATGCAGGTGCAGTTTTGGAAGAGGTAATCCTTCCAGAAAGGCTTCTACATCTGACATGGATGTTGAGGAAGCCTTACTACTATATAAGTCCTTATAAAAGTCTTCAAAGACCTTCGCTATCTCCCTAGGTGTAGTTTTAATTGAACCATCACTCGCCCTTAAGGCAAGGATTAACCTAGAACTTTCCACCTCTCTTAACCTGAGAGCTAGTAACCTCCCGGGCTTCTCCCCTTGGTCGAGGTATCGCGTTTTAGACTTTAAAATAGCATATTCCGTTTTTTCTTTAATCAGGTCTTCATACTCATTCCTAAGCTTGCATAAATTTTCTAAATCTACTCGAGAGTTTGAGGAGGAGAGGGCCCCTTCAGCCAATTTAATCTTGTTAGCCAAGAAGTTAATTTTTTCCTCCCTCAACCTTTTCCTTTTGGTGGCTATTTTTATGAACTCTCCTCTGAGGAAACATTTTAACGCGCACCAAACTAAATCCTCCCTGGAAACTGAACCTTGGTTAGTTTCAAGAAAGCTCGAGATCATAGACTTGAGATGAGTGATATTACGTTCATCCTTTAGAAGCTGCGTATTGAGTTTCCAAGAGGTATCCCTCTGTCCGGGGGGGTTGGGAGATAATTTTATCCATATCATAGCATGGTCCAAGATAACAGTCGGTTCTATACCAGTCAGGAAAATGTTGGCCAAGAGCACAGTGCTCACCAAGAGATAATCTAATCTAGACCAAGACTTATGTATTGGCGAGTAATATGTGTAACTGCGGTTGGAGGGATTCAAAATTCTCCAAGGGTCGCTCAAACCTAGCTGGTTACAAAAGTCATGGAGGGCCAATTGGGCAGGTGTGGAGGGCCTTATGGGCCTGTAAGTTCTGTCTAGGACCTCAGAAGGGGCAATATTCCAACCTCCCAAGATGAATACAGTTGGCAGAAATTCACATAGTCTAGCTGTTAACTGCATAAGAAAATTAGATCTCCTCCAGCTGGGCCTATATATAGCCCCAAAACCATCTCCTGATTGTTAAGCAGTCCTTTAGCTAATACAAATCTGCCCTCTGGGTCTTTAATGCATTTTCGGGAACAAATGATACATTGTGTTTTATCATGATAGCCTACATCCCTGCTGCTTTAGATCCCCAGCAGTAAAAACCTGGGAAAATCCTTGGCACTTTAACAACTTAACTTCAGAGACTAAGATGTGGGTTTCTTGTAGAAATAAAATGTCCACTCCTATAAGAGAACAATTTAATAAGATCTGTCTTTTTTTGGATACCTCTCTAATACCCCTGACATTCCAGGAAGCACATTTAATATGCCCTAAAGCCATTAAACAACAATACACAGAAGTAATACGAACAGTAGTCAGCCATGGCATCATAAACCAATCCCCTGCATGGTGGCACCTTCCTCCCCAATGTCTACCCCTGTGAACCCCCCGTACATTACACATGAAAAAATCTAACCACATGAATAGAACACCATATCCAACACTTGAATCCCGAAATAAGGATAATTTGGGGTAAACGACATGAGCATTAGAGTTCGTGACCCCTCCCCACGCCCCCCTTTAACGTTACCCGGACCCCCTCCCCACATCTCCCCAAACTATTTACAATGGTTCCCAAAATTATCCCAGACCCAAGAAACATCAAACTGTAGCATGAGACCAAAACCCCCAGGGTACCTTGGCCAGTATCGAACCTTTAGGCCCGAAACCACGTCTGAACCAAGAGAACTCTCCTAACTTACTCCTAAAACAGCGAGGATGTAAGTTAACCATCCTACCTAATTTGGCCCTAGGTACCGTAACTCCCCAATTAGGCCCATGAGACAGAATCTAGTGCACTCCCATCCCGGGCCCCCCACCCCCCCATTATTAACCGTGGACGCTACAACATTTCAGCCTCTGCAATACTCCTGACGGCATTGAGCCCAACCCAATTACTCAGTCTAAGGTAAACCTCTTAACGATCTTACCTCTAATCCCACAGGTCGTCATGTTCCTGTATGCAGACATCTGAGATGCTCTGGCAGCACAAAGAAAGAAACCCCGGATTCCTACGTTAACTGTGGATTTTAAATTGGGATCTGCCGGCAACTCCCTTGCGCCACCATAGTAAGGTCACCTGAACAGGAAGTTTCCGGCGGAAGACGCACAGACGGACCGAGACGGTCCGACCTCAAAATGCATCCTCCAGGAACCACCCCCTCCCTACTAAGTTCCTCCTACACCAAACGAAGGTGTGGACTCCAGGCTCCGTGAATTTGAGCAGGCCTCTTAGGCCTCGAGGCCTAGTACCTCCTCACCCATCGCCACTATGCCAAAATATCCAACCCGGAGGAAATCTAAAGGTAAGCCCGTTCTCCTTATAGAGACTAAGAGATATCCTATTCGAACAAATCATCAACAAACAGTTTAAAGGCAAAACAGCTGCCTTCCACAGAATTAGATAGGTAGAAAAAAATCAGTCTTCTTTAAACAGGTTCGGAAGCTTCATAGTGAGCTCAGGTAGTGCTTTGATCTGGGCTGTCATAAACATGCCAGGCTCCATCCAGGGATACTTTTAACTTAGCGGGGTAGTTCATCCTGAACTTTATTCCAGCTGCAATCAGTCTCTTTACAATAGGATGGAAAGCTGATCTTTTTTGGTGAATCTCATACGGGAGGTCCTGGGTGATTCGGATTTTGCTTTTATCCCACTGAATTGACTCCAACTCCTTTACTTTGGCCAGCACATGTTGCTTCTCGATAAAACTGAGGAACTTGATGATGATCGGCTGGGGGGGGCATCAGGCGGAAGTCTAGGCTTTAATGAGTGATGTGCCCTTTCGATATGGTATTGTTGTTGAAGCAGAGAGGGGCCTCTGATCTTGTTGAGTAGTTGCTGCACAAATCGTATGGTGTCTCCCCCTTCTTCCGACTCAGGCAAGCCAAGAATCAAGATGTTGTTCCTTCTACTTCTGCCCTCTAGGTCTTCTGTCTTCAGCTGAAGTTTTTGTACTTGTTGTCTTAACTTAACTATTTCTGGGTCAACTCGACCCCTCCAGCTCTCAAGAGAAGATGCTCTTGCCTCCATGTCGCCCACCCTCTGTGAAAGGGCAGCAAAGTCATTCCTTATTGTTTTAATCTCGCTGGAAATCTCCTGAAGTGTTTCCCAAAAGGGCAGCAGTTCCTGAAGAAAGCGATCTTCAGTAAGCAAATTGCTTTGAGAAGCAGGTGATGCTTGCTTTGTGGTCTGTCCTGAATTAGTGCTCCTGGCCTTCTTGGCGTTTTTCTCTGGAGTCGTGGGCAGGGTGTGTTTAACTCCAGCTGGTTTCATCTCTGACTCCATCGTCTCCCTCGTCGTTTTAACGAGTCTCTCTGCAGTTAACTTGGCTCGATAGTGATCCCAACAAGCAGAGGCACTTTAAATGTTAAAAGGTTTTTGTAAAGATGCTCTAAGTCAGGTAAAATAACAATTAATTGGGGTGGTGGGCGGGAGCTCAGGAGAAAGGCAGCTACCAGACACCCTGCATCACGTGACTCTCCGGACTTTTTTATTTTTATTGACAGCCATGGAAGACCTGCACTAGTCAAGATGAACAAATGGAAGGTTAGTAAAATTAGTTCAGGTCAATTTGTACTATGCACAATGTTTAAACTGGCCATTGCTTCTAATATGAAATTTTATTTTTCTTCACCCCTGATGGTTTCAATAATTTCTTCATCAATGATGTTAAAAACCTCAAACCCTTTCTTAAAGGTAACATATTCCTCAACTATGCATTGTGAAGCATTTCTTATAAAGGCATTTACAACAACCAAAATACTGGGACCATAATGCACTGCATCAGTGCCAGTGACATGGGTGATGATAGAGGGAGAAAATAATGAATGAGAAATATATATATATATATATAGATATAGATATACATCCCATATACCAGAAAGCACTGGTGAATGGTGGATAGAAAGGCAGTAGATAACAGAGGGAATTTCCACAGAAAGAAAATGGTACAGGAGGTCAAGCCAGCAAATAAGGAGGCTGTGGATAATAGAGTGTTGGATAATAAAGGGTGCACTGTCCACAGGATGAGGCCCTAAGATTCTGAAGTACAGGCTGAAAAACAGAAGGTATAGAAGGTACAAATGCTAGAAGTAACAGAATTCTGTAGTACTGGAGCTGTGTGTGCTGCTAAAGGAGCCTGTCATTCTCTTATAACACAAACAGTCCACCAAAACAGTGTGCACACCACCCAGAAATAATGAAGGACATGTACTGTACTCTTGCTTGTATTCTTTCCAAAAGTGCGGTATTTATTGGAGTTTTACTATCTTGTAGTTAGGGATGCAGCGAAATTAAATTTTGCTGGTGAAATTGTGGTAAAATCAGCAATTTTGCTGAGTGAACTGTTTCACGAAAATGCAGACAAATTTCACAATTTTGCCCACATTTTCACCCTCTGAGCAGTCCACCAACAATGGCAAAATTTTGCCTTCAAGTGACGAAATTCCACCTGAGGGTGGCGAAATTCTGCCAACAGTGGTGGAATTTTGCCACCCACAGGTGAAATTTCACCTGCAGGTGAAATTTCACCAACTTGGGGTTGAACTTTTGCTCACAACCGTGGGCGAAATTTCACATTTCACCTGGAGAAATATTTTGCGTAATGAGCTAATTACACAAAATATTTTGCCGGGCGAAATATTGCAGTTTCACCCAACACTACTTGTAGTCTGGCAAGTAACACAGAGATACAGCCTAAGTTACCTGCCCCTGCTTTTCTCTTACTCAAGCTTCCTAAGAGGGAATGCCCATACTAAAAAAAAACAGTCATTTTTAACTTACATCACTGGCTACGTCACAATGACATCACTTTAATTACAAAAATGGTAAGGATTGTCCTTAAAGAGCTACTGACACCAAAAAAGAAAACTTTGAAAAATTAGGTACAGTTCAGCTAGCATTCCATATATATTCTATATATTTCTCTTCCTTGTTATTTATTACTGAGTAAATTTGCATTAGTGCATGATTTTTATCACTTAGATTTTCCTTAGTTTATCTGCCTCTGTAGCTTAATTCCTACCTCAAGTCATAATGTTCTGTTGTGACATCGCAATCTGTTGCCATAGGAGTAATTGTGATGTCACAGGCAAGGCATTATGACTTCAGGTAGGGAGAAAACAACAGGAATAGATGAACTCTTCCGGAGCAAAGATCCTGTTTTCATGCAAATGGCCTCAGTAATAAACAATGGGGAGGAAGAATACAAAACTAATGTGAAATACAATCTGAACTGTGTATAAATGTTCTGTTTTGTTAAAGTTCTCCTGAAGGTGTCAGCTGCTCTTTAAAGCAAGAATGAACACTGAACAGTGTTAATACCTTACAATTAGAAAAAAAAAAGTCATGTGATTTAACTGCAAACTTATAAATAATGTAAAAAAAAGGAGAAAAAAGCTTACTTAGAATACAAACATACATATGAACATATGATATTGCCCACAGATAAAGGCGATATGGTCTATCAAGTCTGCTCGATTGTACAGCTAGCAGCATCCAACTCAGAATCTAACTCAAGTATGAAAACCAACAGATGCTTAAACACTTGTAAAGAGTTCATACTGAATCCTAATCAGTATCATAGATTTGTAAAGTGCAATATTGAAGTATTTACACATATTTTTAATCCCATCCTGGTGTGGTTCATCACTTCTGTAAATAACTCTTCTTTGGTTCCAGTTGCAAAGTTACAAGCTATGCATACCCAGTAAATATGCCGCCATAAGAATAGCACTGATTAAGAATGCACTGAAACACTAGTGAATGTTATGACAGCTACAGGGATAGCATAGCGAAAGTCATTTATTGCTACCACTGTAGCTGATGTCACATCTCAGGAGAGGACAAAGTAGTGAGCTGTGTGGTATCTCACCAACCTGCTCCTGTGGTGATGGGGGGCTGAGATCATGAGCAGCTATGGTGGTGGAACATGCTGGAGACCAGGGTTCGGTTCCTGGCATCCCGACTGTGGTGTTTATTTCTTCACCCCCCCATGTGTTTTCATTATTTTTTTGGTTTTTCTTCCCCCACCCTGCACTGTTACAATCTCCCCCAAGTTCCTCCTAGTCCCTGAGTTTCACCCCCGCTGAGTTAATTATAATTTGTTCGGGAGGTGCGGGGGGAGAAGCCCCCCCCCAACATTCATTTTACCTGGTATGTTAGTGTCAGCATGGTAGAGCTCGCTGTTTTTACTGAGCGCTACCATTGGTTTTGCTATGTTGTCATGCATGGTTTTTGACCACGCTGTTCTTGATTTCAGTATTATGACCTAGTGCCCAAGCTATGTACTCTTACTGAAATTTCGGTTTCTGTGGACACAAATCAGAAAGAAAGACAACATCCATCCTCCTTCATGGCACTGATGGTATAGAAGGTACAATGAAAAGATTCTTCACCTCAACTGCACTAATCTTCTAAGTGAAATGAAATGTTCTATATGTAAATGAGCTGCTTTATGAGCTGATGAACTATTTGTGGGAGGTGTACTAAATCATACGGAAATCAGAAGTTCATATAAAAAATTTTTGTATAGCAAATAATGACATTTGAAACACACTATATATTGAAACCTACTAGGCTATTCATAACTGATTTATTAATACCTTATTAGGTTATGATCTATTTGAAAATGAGTTTTATCTCTTAATATATAGTGATGTTTATATATTTGAATTGTTTTTTTTCCCTTGGAGTGTTTTTTTTTTCTGGTCAATAATGGCTAAAACTAGGAATCAAGCAAGAATGGAATGACTCGAAAATTTCTCCTTCAATGACACCAGTTAATAAGACTAGAAATAATTCCATGCCTAATCCCAATAAAACAATTGCTAAGTTTTCCTAAAGAGGTAGAACATGCTTGATATTGCACAACTCAAAATATTTACAGAAAAAATCACCTCTACTCCAAACATACAGCATAGTATTGATCTCCAGATGGATGATATGAGAAAGGTTGTCCATACATTTTGTAAACCAGTAATCCAGGAAAGCAATCAGGTGGATAATATGGAAAATTCTGTTAATAATTATAATGCAATATCAATCCTTCATAATACTAATATAATAACTGGGTAGCATTTTCTCCCATAGAGAAACACGGTTATAATTCGGCGTTATAACCTACAAGTTATAATGACGCAAATGCACTGGGTTTCTCTCATTATGCACATGCACGAACTACTGTCAGACAGACACATTCATCACCATCTATGCCACTGGACAACAGCAGAAGTAGTGGCCAGCAAGACTAGATTGCTATGCAATTCAATACAGTGGCTCAGATGTAAAGATTCTGAAGGTAGATAAATGGATGCAGTGAGGAAAAAAACTACAGTACCAGTTTGGATATTGCAACAAAAAGCCGACTGCACTCCAGATACAGTAGGTGCAGGAAAAAATTCAAATTTGCAAAATTAAATAAACCAGCACTACAGACTCCAATAAAAATTCAAGGAGAGTAATTTTATTTTACAAAAATTAAATAATAAAGTACTTACAATTGTAAGCAATAGAAAAAATATACAACGATGTGATTACAGGCAAAGCACACTCCTCTCCAGCCTCAGCAATTCAGAGCGGTGCTACCCCTTCGTCAGAAGGCATCCAGTTTGTCATCCTGCAAAGCAGGATCTAGTGAGGTGAAAGTAGTTCCAACTCAGCCGTGCTCTCTGTTTCACTTGCCTCTGTCCAACTCTGGAACAGAGCTAAGACCTCTCCCGTGAGGTTCCCACAACCATAGGGAATACTCTACTGTACTTAACAAGTAAAGTTATACCTAAAGCCTCACAAAAAAAAAAGTTAAAGCCAAAACAGCAGTCCAGCCTGACCATGGCTGAACTACCAGTACTGCTGTAGCAGCTCCCATAGCAACAGCGGGGCTACAGTAGAGAGAGAGAGAGAGAGAGAGACCAAGACAGAAAAAGAGGATCTGGGGAAGGGGCAGGAGGAATGATCACAGATTTCTGCTCTGAAAAGGGGATTTCAAAATTTCACATAGCACCATCATTGTTGCTCTACTGCCATAAACAACAGCACCATGTACTGGCCACACATTTTTTTACTTATTAATTTAAATGAAGCAGGTGAGAAAACACTCCCCCAGCAATTATATGAAACAATACATGGGGGGAGTGCAAAACTCAAATTTAATGCACACCCTCGGTGTGGGATGCTTTGATAAACCCCTCATGATTTGCCCTCAGGGAATATGTAGCAGCCCACACCTCAGGTACGCATTAAATTCTCATTATGCACTCTCCCCCATGTATTATTATATGTGTTACAGAGTCTGTTTGCATTATGAGCGTTTGACCCTGTATACTCTGTTCATTAAAGGGTCCAGAGGTTATTGAATAATCAATAAAGGGTGGGTTTTTTGAAAGCCCTAATTTGGATTTATTGAAATCTCCTCCCTCCCATGAATCCCCATGTAAGAATGTTAACAAAGCTGAACTTGGAGACACTATAACTGAGTTAAAGAGATTATTAATTTGTTCTTCAGAAAGGGGACTAAGTGAAGCAATTGTACCTGACAAATTGAATCTCCCATACTCCCTGTCTAACTTACCAAATGTAAACCCTTCTGCTTACACCTGGCAACTTCCATCAAAAACTGTACAGTAGATATAAATAAGGAAATTCTGGTGTATCCATGTACATCAAATGTGAGTCCTGAGCTCTTGAAATTTATTGCAGTTCCCTATAAGGCACAGAGAAAAAAGTCCAGGGTAGATTCCCTTCTTATTATGTGTAGAAAACCGTTTGATTGGGGATGGTTTTGGCAGAATACTCCAAGCAGTCCAACATCTGAAATTACCAACCACACAAAAGACATTATTGATGTTGCAATCTTTTTATTGTTCCAGTATTTTCAGAAAACGATCTCCTGGCCAGGCCCACCGTTTCACCCTATGTGGGCTTCTTCAGGGGCTAGGATCTGATTAATCTTAATTGTGTTTTTTTCTTTCTTAGAAATGTCTCCAGTTCTGAAACCTTATAAATAAGTGTTTTCAAAGTGATGTCAAATTTTCAGTATGTATTACACGGGAATAGTTAATCTCATTTCAAAGTAGATGTTCAATACAGTTGATCATGAGACTCGCTGCAGCAAGGTTCAGCCTGCAATGCTATACCTGTACAGCAGGATTTTGCCACAGGGCTCATTGTACTGAACATCTACTTTGAAATGGGACTACTTGATGCAGTAATAAATACACAATCTTCAACTCTTAATAGGTACAGATAGTCCAGGGTAGCTATGGAACATATTAATAAGACAGTTACATTAATTGATATTCAGGCTCAATTAAGCAATATGGGAATTCCTAGGGTTACCCCATGAATGAAGAGAAAACTCTTCCACGTTCTGGATGAAAAACATGGGACAAAGAGTACTGTATATAGGAACAACTAAAATAAATAGTACTGCTTTGTTGAGATGTCTTGTACTAGAACTTGGTAGAAATAGTATTCCATGGATAAATGCTAACTATGGACTTTTCAATTGCCCTTCAATTGACATTACATTTAAAAGTATTGCTTTGACTTAGGCAATTCTTACTAATAGCTTCATTTTAGATTATAAGGGGATTTTCTTGGTGGATATGGATGATTCATTGCATTCCAAAACTCTCCCTCAGTCTAATATTAAACAATTCTCCTGATTATCTGTCATGCACATCTGGTTCAAGTTATAAAGGACCTCCAAATTTCAATTCCAGAGTACTTAAGATTTCTTAACACAAATAGGTTTTGCACCTTCAGCAGAAATACTCAGTGATGACTCAATGATGACAAAATGTGGATAACAATTCTTTTCTGTGTCATGGAACTATTTCTTCTTCTAATGTAGCAGTGGAAAATAATGAGGATACCTTACCAATTTTGATTATTTCTTGGAACTTAAGTGGACTTTTGAAAAAGCTAGTTGATAATGAATGTTGTTCTTTTTTGTTAACTTGTGACATTGCTACAGTATTTGTCAATAAACTTGGCTAAACAGTGTTATTAAACTCTTGGGTTATTACACAATTCTGAAATGGCTATAGGAGAAATACTAGGGAAGACTCCAGGGTGGATTGTTAATAACAAATGAAAAAAAAAAAAACCTTTATTACGTTTTTAAGTAATGGATCTTACATTAAAAGCAATGGATCTTACATTAAATCCAAGTGAACATCTAGTTATTAAACTGGAAACCAAAGCTCTAAAACTAACATTGGTAACTGCTTATATTCCTCCATCTAATCCATCTAGTTATAACCTTGAGATTTGGGATTCTCTGACCGAAATCATATTTGTCAAAATCATGCTTTGTTGCTTGTGGGTAATTTTAATTCTTATGTAGGCATTCTCCATCTTGAGTAACTAGACAATGAATTAAAAAGTAATGAGGCATATATGGTGCTGGCAAGAAACCCTAGATCATCTCCTTTCTGAGTTCCCTCTCCTCTGCTATCCCCCTCACTGTGTCTTTTTATTTTCAGATTTGGCATCTTAGTGGTACAAATTAGAACAGAGCTTTTATAGTATGTCACCTGTTTTGCAATTTTGCACAAAGATATAACTGTTTTTTGCACTGTATTGTATATTGCAGGATGTAAAGTTGCACAGCCACTTTAATGTGGATGGTTTTAACAGTGGCTCAGACTCGTGACATCAGGATTTGAGGAAGCATCAGTTTGGCATGAACATGTTTGACCATTTCCTGGTGGAGAGTGTAAGAACCTTCTGCTGATTCTACTAATAATGAGCATTAAACACAGAAACATAGAAGGTGACAGCAGATAAGGACTGTGCAGCCCACCTAGTATGCCTATTTTGCCTACTAGATCAATACTGCAGACCCTAGTTGGTCTGCGGCTTACCCTCTCTTCCCTATTGCAAGAGTACTCTTATGACTATCCCATGCATTCTAGAATTCCCCGGCCCTTTTTGACTCCACCACCTCTGCAGGGAGGCTGTTCCAAGCATTCACTACTCTTTCTGTGAAAAAGTACTTCCTTAATTTGCCCCTCAATCTATCTGCCTGTAGCTTCATATCATGCCCCCTTTTTCTTACACACATTCTTTTCTGAAAGATGCTATCCTCTTGTACCTAGTGTGGAGGAATTTCTTTTATATATCTTTCTTTTATACATACATATAAAGTAAAGTGTGTTACAGTATACTATAATGTAGAGCTGCTAGTGTAGTTAAATATAGCCAGGTCTGAGTAAAAGCTAAGGGTCATTATAGGTTCATAAGAATCACAAAGCAAGCAGAAAGCAATAGCTCGTGCTGGCTGAAACCAGTTCCTTAGGTTATGAAAAATAGTAAGCTAGATAAAACTGAGCAGAACTGGTTGTACCAGCCTAAATAGCAGGCTTGGACAAAATATAGAGATAGGAGCATGCCTGGGCAAAATATAAAAAGATAACAGCATGTAGTGGCATTGAAGGCAAGCTGTACGTTGTTATGGTGTGAGTGAAACTCATTGTTTCTCTTAGGTCAGCTTGACCCAGGCATATGTATCAAGCAGTAACAGGAAAGAAATGAAATAAGCCAGTGGAAAAGTACCTAATGCTTCAATGTGTTTTTTCTGTTACATTGCTGAAAACTATGATTGGCTTATACTGAAATGTTGGTGTTTTTCCAAGATAAGAAGTGCTATAAAATATTGTGTAAAACTTTGTTCGGAGAGCTCTCTCCTTTAGCTGAGGCTCCCACATATATGTGTGCAGACAATAAACTGAGTTTATTGGAATAACCATTGGGTGTGGTTATTGAGTACATAGAAATTAAGGTAAAATATAGACAGTAAAGAGACTCTGCGACCACAGTTTTGGCGTAGTCGGCAGGATGGCTTCACTCTCCGTGTCACACTGTGATCAGACTGCCAAGTCCCAGCCTCAGGAGGGTGCCCCGGAGGTTCAAGTCCCACCATATGTGTGATGCCTTAAGCGGTGACAGCCATCATTTACTGTCTTAGGTGCTGGGTGGCACCAAGAGTGCTAGGGGCACTGGCATCAGGGGATGCCCGAAAAAGTAGAAGTGTTGGGTGGGCACTCCAAGACCGGTTAGGCACCTTTTAGGGACTACAATGGGAAATACGGGGGACCTCTACCAGATGGATCTCAACCTAGTACTGTTAGAGATTTTTTTTTTTGTTTTTGTTTTGTTTTTAAACTGCAACCCAGAGCTCTGGAAAAAGACTTGGTTTGGCAGGTTACTAAAACGGCCAAAAGAAAACTTTGAAAGGGCTAATAGCTGCAGTGTTTGGAAATTATCATGAAGGTCCTGCAGTCAGTTTCTTACTCAGACTAGTGTATCGGAAAGAAGAAGAAAAAATACCTTGGCACCGGTAAGTCTGAATTTTTTTTATTCAAAGTTGTTATATGTCTGTCTGTTTTATTTCTGTAATACATATACTAAAACAAGGTAATGCTCTGCCTTCTCTTGCATATTTTCTAGCTTATATCTGTGTTCTGTAATTATGTTCTGTTGTCAAGGTTATGAGATAGGATTGACTGCCTTTCAGTGCACAACATGTTACAGTAAAAAAAAAGAAAAAGAAGCTTTTTGCCTCATAGCTGACTGTTTTAATTGGCTTTATTTTTAATGGAACATTTGTGCTGCCTAGATAGAGTCAGTGAAGAACTTTTGTATGTAGTTGTTGGGTGAAGCAGGTAGTGTTGAAGGTGAAGATATGACGCCATAGATTGCAATGTGCAGAAAGATTTGTAGTTTGCAAGCAACGCACAAGCCACTGCTAGGTGAAATGTAATGTGTTAACAGCTATAAATGGTTTTATCTTACTTCTAGTTAAAACCAGAAACTTTTTGCAAAATGGCAGAGTGCCATATTTTGGCTATGCCCCAGAAGGTGTAACCATGTTATACTAGATGTTTTCACTTACAGATGGTATGTTGTGCTGTGTTTTAAAGGTGTTGAAAGGAGTTATTAGAATGTGTTTAAAAAGTGTTTTGTTCTGGAAAGATTTGGCATGGCGATATGTATAAATGTGTTGGTTTAAAAATTGTCAGTGTTACAAGACAGGGGGAGGCAGCACATATATCTAAAACACGTACAGTTTTCTAATGAAACTATGGGCATTACCTCAGCAAATTGGTGTGAAACAATGTCAGTCTTATTTTGTGTTAAGTATTTCTTTTTGTGTATGTGTATGTGTGTGTACTGTCTTGGCCAGCAGTTTTATTGTAAAGATATTTAATATCAGTAGTGTTCAAGGACACTACAAAAATAACTGGGTTTGAATGACCCTTGCATGCACACTGTGACCTTTTGCACGTTATTTGACCTTCTTGTGTTTCAACATTTTATGTTACTACCAGTTCAAACTTGATGTGTATTCTATACCTAAAGCACAACTTTTCACACAAAATGTATGTTTTCATGAAAGCACACCAAGAGTGAACCATGTAATTTGACTTTTGTTGCAAAACTAGTATTCTAAGTGAAGAGGAACAAACTTTTCTTCTCCTCTCATGGCTTCTGACTTGCAGCCAACACAGGCAATACTCCAGCTGGAAGGGAGAATTATTCATCATCTCCCCATATTTTTATTATATATATATATATATATATATATATATATAATCGACTTTTGAAAAAGGACTATTACAGCTGTTTTGAGAGTCTACCATCTACAGTTAAAAACAATGGTTTTGGTTTTTATGTGTGTGGCCATGGTGTAAATATTTTTGTCTTTTTGAAATGCATTCTAAGAGATACGACGTACGGGGTATTACCATCAATCTGGATTTTTATAAACTCAGCTGACATTTTGTCATGCTTAGGATAAGGGAACCCAGGGATGCTTGGCTTTATCCTATGAAAATAATCTTGTTTTATTTTAAACTGGTGTGTGTTTGTTTTGTTGTTTGTCTGTGTTTCTTCTCTTTCTTCTAGAGAAAAGAAGTTCCCATCTTTATAGTAAGGTATGAAACTTACTAAACTAATTGTAATATTATCTTGTTATAATTTAAAGTGTAGTAGGTGGGGATCATGTCACCATCCACAGCTAACCTTTTATTGCTACAGTATTCGAGCTGTCTCTTCACTTCGAGCTGTCTCTTCCACCAGTAGGAGCTTGGGGAGGGGTAAGCTACCCTTCCTCTATCCCTTCCAGTGTAATACCCACAAAGGTTGCAAGGTACATCACTGTTCCCCTAGAGGGGTAAATAAGGAAAATATGTATTTGCCAATAATTGTTTCTTATTCACAGGTTTTAAAAAAGACCCAAGGTATTTTAACAGCATAACCCAGCCCAAGCCCTTCTGTTTTTTCTAGTGCAAACAGTTAAATCTCACACCTATTATTGGTACAAGGGTTTCTGCCCTCGGCAAATAATCAGTTACGCTGGAGAGTGAAGTTGTGTATGTCTGTCCACACATATTCATTCTTTTGATTGTCTTTTCAGCTTTCTTATCCTGTTAAAACAAATGCAAAGCAACTTTTGTCATTGCCTTACAGCAATTAATGAATGCATTTTTTTTCAACCAGTAAATTCACAGTACTCTAACATTTCTGGACTCTAAGCTAAGTTTACAGTCTACATGTGTTGTTTAAAATGTATTTTATGCATTATGCTCAATACTGAAATTTTTCTATTACAAACATGCTTATGTTTCATGTTTATGTTATAATGTTTTGATATACATCTTGCTACACTGTGTCATGCATGTTTGTATTCAGGAAAGTGCTTCACATGTATAGCGTTTTTAATGCTCATAACCAAACCTAAATACTGGGACCAGCATTGCTGACCCACCCCTACAATATGTTCCAAAGCAAAACCAAAAGTAAAATTAATGCTCCATTTGTCTTATTGCTCACAGGTACCCCTGAAGAATGAGTGTACTCTATGCAGGTTTTGTCATTTTACATTTTAACAATTATAATATGCACAATTTAGATTGTACTCCAAACCTATGCTTCAAGCCTTACCCCACTCAGTACTTTGGGTATTTCACTATACAGGGTAAAGAAGGTAGACTTTTCACTTGTCACAGGTGCAATAGGCACTGTTATTAAATTGGCATAGGCCAACAACATATGTATTTATCCCACTAATTGCATTGTGTAAAAGGCATATTGTTATGAATAATATGTTTGAAGCGTGTAACTGCATTAAGCAGGTTAGCAAGAGAAAAAGGAATAAGAGACCATTATGGTTTTCCAAAGAGGTAGCAAAGAAAGTGAAAGCCAAAAGATAGCATTCAGGCAATACAAAAGACACAGGCAGAAGGGATAGGAGAAGTACCAGGAGAAACAAAGGGAGGCAGGAAAGTCAGTAGAAGCCAAAGCTCAGACAGAAGAACACATTGCAAAATCAGTGGTTAAAGGGGACAAAACCTTTTACAGGTACATAAGTGAAAAAAGAAAGACAAAGGGGAGGGATAGTGAGACTGAAGGGGGAGGATGGGAGTCGCGTGGAGGATGACAACAGTAAAGCTGACATATTGAACAGGTATTTCTGCTCAGTCTTTACTGAGGAAGAGGGGGGTAATGGGTCTGAAGGGAGTACAAGGGGTGAGAATGGTGCAGAAATGGATTGCATCACAAGTCCTATGAAGACAAGTTGAAGGAACTAAACATGTACTCCCTGGAGGAGAGGAGGGAGAGAGAGAATATGATAAGAGACATACAAGTATCTTACAGGGAGAAACAGAGTGCAGGAAAACACTATTTTAAGTGAAAAGATGTTCTAGGACTAGAGATCATGGGATGAAGTTGGAGGAGGACGATTCAGAGGAAACATGAGAAAGAATTTCTTCACAGAACAGGTGGTGGAAAGTGGAACACCCTGCCAGAGGAAGTGGTGGGGGCTGAAACAATCACGGGATTTAAGAATGCATGGGATAGACATAAAGGAATTCTAGAGGTCAGGGGTAAGGGAAAACAGACTTCTAGGAAAACAAACTGAACTTACAAGCTCAAATGGGCAGACTGGGTGGGCCATAGGCCCTTATCTGCCGACACTGTCTATGTATCTATGTATCTATGTATTGTAACATTACAGGATTTTATAACTCAGGTCTCCATCAGGCCTGCTTGCAACAGACAGGGAAATAATGTTCATCACTGTCATAACTGCTTCTGTGATTTAAAAGCAGGAGGTAACCATAACATTGTCATGATTTACAGATGGTCAAATGGTATAATTGAACCTCGGCCTGCACCCCCAGGTGTGCGGTTAATGTCCCATTTTTAATTTTTATTTTTCTAATTGCCAGAATTTAGGCTCTGTCACACCACTCTTTACAAAACAAGAAGTAAATGGTTTAAAAGATTGTTATTTATGTGTTTTTAACTCAGTGTCTAAAACACTTTGCAAGTTTGCAGGTTTTCACGTGTGGCACACACAAGATCTCCACGCTCAACAGCAGTAACCTCTGCAAGTGTAATGTTTTCAGCGAAATTACACCTATTTGTAGAACTTTAAATCAACTGAAGAAGGTCCAGTCAGTTCAGACTCTGCAATCAAGCTTATTGTTTCTGCTTACTATGAAGTTAAGTCTGGGGAAGGGGCACTCCCCAACTCCAGCGAGAAGATTCTGCTTCAATTGACCTTCAAGCAATACATCCATTTTCTTCACTGCCGCTTGTTCCAAACATGGCTGGTACTTTCTACAACCCTATTGCTCTGTTATGGACTGTGTTCTTAATGGTTTATTGTCAATTGTTACCTTTTTATGGACTGTTAATCTTTATGCTGGGGTGTAATCAACTACGACAAAACAAATGCCATGCCAGTGTGTGTGTGACTACTCCATTAAAAGGACTTAATGCACCCCTGGCCAGTGTGTTCACTTAATCAGCCAGCCAGCAAAATGAACACTGACTTTCTACTATGCTGGTGTTTTGTTTTAAATTACTGTCTGCATTGCCCCATATGCCTTGTGGGGTTACCACCATTCTGCAAATGACATTTCATCTGTACTGTAACTACATCAACCTGTGGATACTTATATGAACTTATGAACTGTTAACTTTATGGACTGTTATGTTTTATAAGGACTTATCTGTCAAGAGACATTATCAATAGATTCTTCAATCAAGCTCCAAGGGTGTGCTACACATCAACACAAGGTAGCATCTACCTTATTCACTCTCAAAGTGAATTCCATGAACTCTTTTCATCAACAAAATTGTTATGTTATATTGTGTTATATGTGGTGTCACATGTTAGCATTTTTCACATATTTCAATTGTGGTGTTGACATCCCTCAATTCTGTATTATGTTTTACAAACTCACCATTGTGTTCCATCTGTAACTCCATGCCTTAACTATCTGTATGCTGGGAACCAGTTTTAAATCATATAAATAAAAGGGTGGTTAGTTGATACAGAGTATCAAAGGGGAGTGTGGAGGAATTTCTTTTATATATCTTTCTTTATACATACATATAAAGTAAAGTGTGTTACAGTATACTATAATGTAGAGCTGCTAGTGTAGTTAAATATAGCCAGGTCTGAGTAAAAGCTAAGGGTCATTATAGGTTCATAAGAATCACAAAGCAAGCAGAAAGCAATAGCTCATGCTGGCTGAAACCAGTTCCTTAGTTATGAAAATAGTAAGCTAGATAAAACTGAGCAGAACTGGTTGTACCAGCCTAAATAGCAGGCTTGGACAAAATATAGAGATAGGAGCATGCCTGGGCAAAATATAAAAGATAACAGCATGTAGTGGCATTGAAGGCAAGCTACGTTGTTATGGTGTGAGTGAAACTCATTGTTTCTCTTAGGTCAGCTTGACCCAGGCATATGTATCAAGCAGTAACGGAAAGAAATGAAATAAGCCAGTGGAAAAGTACCTAATGCTTCAATGTGTTTTTTCTGTTACATTGCTGAAAACTATGATTGGCTTATACTGAAATGTTGGTGTTTTTCCAAGATAAGAAGTGCTATAAAATACTGTGTAAAACTTTGTTCGGAGAGCTCTCTCCTTTAGCTGAGGCTCCCACATATATGTGTGCAGACAATAAACTGAGTTTATTGGAATAACCATTGGGTGTGGTTATTGAGTACATAGTAATTAAGGTAAAGTATAGACAGTAAAGAGACTCTGCGACCACACTTGTTTATACCAATGAGGTACTTGAATGCCTCTATCATATGCCCCTTTCTCTCCTCTTCTCCAGGGAATACATATTGAGGTCCTTCAATCTTTCCTCATATGACTTTTGGTGCAGTCCTTGCAAGATTTTTGTTGCCCTTCTCTGGACTGCCTCTATTTTATCTATGTTCTTCTAGAGATGCAGCCTCCAGAGCTAGACACAGTACTCCAGATGAGGTCTTGCTAGTGATCTGTACAGTGACATAACCGATTTCTTTTTTCTGCTGGTGATACCTCTCCCTATGTACCCTAGCATCCCACTGGCTCTCCCCACAGCCTTCTCACATTGTTTGGTTACCTTTAGGCCATCACATATGATTACCCCCAGGTCCCTTTCTTGATTGGTGGCCATCAGTACCACTCCCCCCATCTTGTTCTCCTCCCTTGGATTTCTGTGTCCCAAATGCATGATTTTGCACTTCTTTGCATTGAATCTTAGCTGCCCTCTCTTGACCACTCCTCAAGCATGTTTAGGTCCTTTCTCACCCCCCCCCGGAATGTCGACCCTGTTGCAGATCTTAGTGTTGTCTGCAAAGAGACATACCTTCCCCTCCAGCCTCTCTGCAACATCACTTATGAAGACATTAAAGAGGACTAGCCCCAGCATGGATCACTGTAGCACTCTGCTGGTCACCCTCGTCTACTGTTATTGAACGCCATTTAGAACCACCCTCTGTGTTCTGTCACTCAACCAGTTTCTAACCAAGTTTATGACTGTGGGACCCACTCCCAGGCTGTCCAAATTATTTATCAACCTCCTATATGGGACAGTTATTTACCATCCTCCTATGTGGGATGGTGTTGAAGGCCTTGCAAAAATCTAGGTAGGCCACATTATCCTGCAAAACAGCATTGCTGTTCATGTGTGCTTTGGACCTTAAGGGGACTGTGCTGTTTGTGAGTATGCCATTAATATTTGTGCTTTGGGCCCCAAGACTTTGTTGCCTTGGCCACTTTATTGTGGACATTTTGTATACTTACACATTAGGAACTTTGGGGAATCACTGCAGTGAATTTATTTGGGAACAACTGAGCCATCATTCATTGATATGGCATTTGACAATTTAAACTGTATGTAACGTGATGGTGACCATTCAGTTTACTCTAAACCTGAAACAGAACATCAGCCAGTGAAAATAATCTCTGTCTGAGCAGTCACACTTTTAACTCCGCTAAGCATGCCACTATTTTATTTATTTTATTCATTGCATATAATCAGAATTACAACCCTTTGAGTCACAGACTCATTTGCAAAGGCTCCACGTCGGTTACAGGGGTGGAGGGGGAATGAAATACAAGGATACATACATAGTACAGCAGTATACAAGAAAACATGCACACTCAGTTTTAGACAAACAGTACTGGCAATTCATACCAGGCTTTATCTTAGTTCTGCAGAGGCAGTGGTAGGCAGTGTTCAGGGTATCATTTGTTAGAGATGGGGGGAGGCATATTCGTGGTGTCTAAGGAGACACTGTGTCTATTATTAATGGGGTTAGGTAGCATATTTAGGTGGGCAGAGCTAGCCACAGTCACAGGTTACAGACTCAGTTAGGTGGGCTTTGAGGCCTGCTTTGAACAGAGAGATGCTGAGAGTCTGAGTGAGCCGAGGAGGTAGCGCATTAAGCCACAGAGGAGCACGGTACCGAAGCGATGTTTGACCTATTGATGTCCTACAGTGGGGGACCTGGAATGAGAGTTTAGTTGCGAGTCGAGTATTGCGCCTGAGGGGGGCTGGTCTGATTATGAGGAGAAGACCATGTGGGGCTATCTGGAGTTGTATTTTTTTTGCCAGGATGCAGGTGTGGTACTGAAGTCTTTGTTGGAAATTTAGCCAACCAGTCAGGGCATAAAGGTCATATGTAAGAGTTAGACGGTCACTGCCGGTGACTAGTCAGCAGGCTTTATTTAGGACATTGTTAATACTGTGTAGTGTGGTGGGTTCTGCTGATCCATATATCACAATCCCATAATCAATTAGGGAGAGGATTGAGGTGGAGACAGCCAGGTGCAAGGTCTGTGGGGGTAAACAATGTTTAACTCTATAGAGGATTCCCACTCTAGTGTTAACAGCGGTGGAAAGTAGTTGAATGTGGCTATGGTAGGAGAGGGAGGTATCTAACGTGATACCCAGGTATTTGAATTTAGTGACGTGTTCAAGGGGGTTCCTTGTGTGTTTTTAATTAGTAGTGCTGATTGGCTGTGTGGGCTTTGTCGGTCCGCAAATAACATGGATTTAGTTTTTTTATAGTTGATGATCAGTCGGTGCTCATCAAACCATGATTCATGCTCCCCAAAGAAACCCTGTAGGGCTTGTTGTAGGGCGTTAGGTTGTGGGTGTTTCCAAAATAGTACCACGTCATTCGCATAGAGAAGCATATGACCACTGCAAGCCTTGGGAAGTGAGTTTAGAAAGAGAGAAAAGAGAAGAGGGCCGAGGATTGACCCCTGTGGGACCTCAGAGCTCACTGTTTTGTGAGTGGAGAGGGTGGTATTTAACCTAACTTGCTGAGACCAGTCTGAGAGATAGTCCTTAAACCAGGCCGTTGTCTCGGGGACCACATTTAGCTCTGGCATAACACGAAGCAACAGATCGTGACTGACCATGTCAAAGGCTTTGGTAAGGTCCACAAAGATTGCACCTACAATGGCTCCTTGGTCTAGAGCCTCATGAATGAACGAGGTGAGCTCGGAAAGTGTGGTGACAGTGCTATGGCCTGTCCGGAAGCCATGCTGTGCATGGCTTAGTAGGTTAGATGATGCTATGGTAGTAAATCAAAAAAATATTGTTTGGTCATATGCTCTTTCTGAAGATCTTAATAGTATCTTGTCTACTCCTCAAATAGAATATACTAAACTGAACCTTTTGTCATTAAGGGACATAGGACTTAAATTTGAGTTTTAATAAATTAAATGTGTCTATAGTCCCATATTTACATATCACAAGATAATTCATCCCTCTTCAGAAACTTGATTCAATGAATTATGTCAGAAAGAAAAACACTTAAACTTAATAGACATGTTAGACAGGTAAAAATGAATAAAACTAGAGTTAAATAAAGGAAAGGGAAAGGGGAAGTTGTTTAACCAGGAAAGGCACGTTAATCCAGAGTCTGTTTCCAGGTGCAACATGGGAACTAAAGGAGGTTAAGTGACTTGCTCAGGGTCACACAGTATGCAGGTGGGGACTTATGGGATTCAAACCAAAGTCTCGAGGTTTGCAGCTCCGTGCCCTTAACCACTATCTGTCTCTCTTTTTTTTTTTGTACCTTCTTTTTCTTGCCTGCAACTTTGGGGCATCTCTCAGGAGTGCCACACACAACCTGGGCATCTTCTGCCCACATGAAACCTCCCTCTGTCCCGACAGGGTATTTGAGAAACCCCACCTCCCTCCCCAGAACCTGGCTGACCCCCCAGATGTAAGCCCCTGGGGCAGGATCACCCGACTCCTTACCTGGGTGACCTTTCTGAAATCTAAGCAGCCAGGTCTGGAGGAGAGGTGAGGGCTCAGGATGATGACCAGAGGAAAGTCCGGTGTTAGGCATGAGTGCCGCAGTTCCTGGAGGCCTCCGCTGCCTTCCCAAGGTGCAGGGGTTTTTCCTTGTTGGTTCCCTCCCCCTTGGGTCGGACATGCAATGCATCCAGTGTGGGCACGCATGCTTCCGTGTGCAGCTACAGGATCGCCACCACAGCTAATTTCCATGGTTGCTGGATCGTGAGTTTGCTGTGCCCCAACCACTGCCAGGAGCCACCAGAGCCTGGGATCAATATCCCTCTCCCTCCCAGGGCAGGAGAGCAGTCCTCTGGATGCTCAATCCTGTCCTCCCCCTGCTGACCCCCAGTGGCTCAAGCTCACTCCAGAACACAGGCTGCTGGCATAGCATGAGGTATGGTGTCCAGGGCCTCAACTGTTAGTGCCACCGGGCCAGCCCATTATCTGCCTCTTATGCAGTAAATATTGGCACTTATAAATTCAGGGGAAAAGAAATATAGCAGGAAAAGGAAAAATTAAAAAAAAAGATGGAAAGAGTTCGCACATAACTTATAAGTATGCATTCATGAGTAAATCTAAACTGTATTGCTGTTTTGATTACCTACAGTACAATGGCCTGTGACAGTATTAGTAGAAAGCTTCTATGGCAACAAATATACAGTTTGGGCATTGATTTGAATTTGTTAGATATTCTTGTATTTTTACATAATTCTATGTGACTACAGGCCCCCCAAAATTTCCAAAGTCACATGCCCCAAAAGACTAACAAGTAATTTAGGGCTACATCAAGGCTGTGACTTAGCTACCACTTTCTTTAATTTGTTTTTTAGCAGAAACATTGAAACATAGAATTAGTCACCATAAAAGGAATGCTTGGCCCACTCAGTCTGCCCAAGTGTTCCCTACCTATTCCGGCCCCACAAACCCTATCTGGTTTGTGGGGGTGGGCTGACTAGAAGGGCCACATGGTCCACTTCTGCCGTCACTTTCTATGTTTCTATGTTTCCATGTTCTCCAGCAACCATCCACCCTCCCTGCCACTTTTCTAATATATCCCTATCTTTATCCCATGCATGCTCCAAGCACCCCACTGTTTTAGCCTCCATTACATCTAATGGCAGTCTGTTTCAGGCATCTACCACCTTTTCTATAAAGAAATAGTTCCTCACATCTCTCCTGAAGAACCCCCTCTCCAGCTTCACTGCATGCCCCCTGATCCTGGTGCTCATCCTCATTTCAAGAAGACTCCCTAACTGTACTCTGTTCCCACTGTAAGTTACTTGTAGGTCTCACATATGTCACCTCTCTCTCCCCCCTCTCTTCCAGGGTGTAAAGCGAAGTCCACCAGGATGAAATCCAGTTATGCAGAATTCTGCAGCAGAATTACTGCAAGAAACAAGACAGTTTCAGTTGGAGTTAATCCCTTTTGTCATTCAGGAAACTGCAACACTGTGTTTCATCACGTTGGGTTCCACTCTGCATGTTTAGATCCCTCAGCCTCTCCAAATATGGCTTTCCATACAAACCCTTCACCATTTTGGTTGCTCTCCTCTGGACAGCCTCTACCTTGTCTATGTCCTTTATGAAGTGCTGTCTCCAATACTGGACACAGTAGTCCAGGCGGAAGCAAACCAGGGAGGGATATAACAGCAGCACCACCTCCCTCCCTCCTCCTGCTTGAGATACATCTCCCTGAGAATGCTAGAATCCTACTAGCTCTTCCCACAACCTTATCACACTGCACTGCCACCTTAATGTCTTCTGATATAATAACTGCAAGGTCCCGTTCCCTTCTAGTGGCTGTCAGTACCCTCATCCTATACTCAGCACTGTGGTTCCTATGCTCTAGGTGCATTATTTTGCACTTCTTGGCACTGAACCCCAACTGCCACATCTTGGATCATTCCTTGAGTTTCCCAAGTTCCCTGTGTGTTTTCTCCACCCCCTCCTGAGCGCCTACCTTATTATAGATTTTGGTGTCATCTGCAAAAATGCATATGTTCTCCTTCAGTTCTTCTGCAATGTCCTGTATGAAGACATTAAAAAGAACTGTTCCCTCCCATGACCAAATCCTGTGGTACCCCACTGGTCACACTTCCATTGTTAGAGTGTGTGCAGTTAACCACTACCCCCTGTCTCTCATATGTTAACCAGTTTCTAACCCAATTTATTACTTTGTAACCAATTCCTAGGCTGATCAGCTTCCTAAGCAGTCTCCTGTGTGGCATGGTGTTGAAGGCTTTGCTGAAGTCCAAATAGATCACTTCCACTGCCCTCCTCTGATCAATTTCCCTTGTCAGCCAGTCAAAGAATGCATCAGATTTCTTTGGCACAACTTTACCCCCTTTGAATCTGTGCTGACCGTGGTCCTGCAGCCTATTGGACTCTAAAATGCTCAATCAGCCTTTCTTTCAGTAGGGTTTCCATGAATTTCCACACCACAGAAGTTTCACTAACCAGGCTATATTTGCTAGCCTCCTCCCCCCTACTGCTGCTCCTACGTAGGGGTACCACATCAGCCTTTCTCCAGTTCTCTGGAACCATGCCTGTTTCCAGTGAGCTGTTGCACAAAGCTGTCAGCTACCTTCAGTCAGTCATTAAAGGTCCTGGTGTGCAGTACCTTTTCCTCTTTCTGACCTTTTACAGGTGGCGCTTCAGAAAAAGGCATGGTGTGTGCTATCCAGTATACTTCTTTAATTGCCACATAGTAAATTTCTTTCTCCAAGATTCCTACTGTTCCAGTTAGTCACATAGCTTATGTAGATACTGGGCTCAATTCTCAAAAGCATTTAAAATTGGCACAAGCTGCGGCAAACAGCAGCGTGTTCCAAAGCCTGATGTGCTAGGGACCCTGTGCCCAATTATCTAACTGGCAGGGCACCTGCGGCAAAGTCCCTAGGCTTTTGGCAACCCTGGCCATGCACCAAACAAAGGGCACAGCAGGAGGGCTTGCTGCAAACTGTGAGGCAGCTGTATGCCAGTCCAGCAAGGCACCCCCACCCACACCATCCAGTGCCCATATGCCCGATAATTTGAATGTAATAATTTTATTGTACCCTGGTGGTCTAGCAGTCACTCCCCCTGCCCTGATATGCCTGTTGCTGTGGTTTTAATAATTCTTTTACCCTGGTTGTCTGGTGTCTCTCCCCTGCCCCGAGATGCCCATTGTTGTGGTTTTAATAATTCTTTTACCCTGGTTGTCTAGTGGTCCCTCCCCCAGCCCCCATATGCCCGGTATTCAAAATTGCAATATAGAAGTTATCCTAGTAGTCCCGCCTCTCCCACCCTGGCATGTGGTGCCCACTGCCCTGCTCCCCCCAACTCTGTACTCTCTCGCCGTGCCAGAACACCCTCTCAAATTACCTTGGCTGGCGCTGATTGGAATTAATATTGAGTGTTACCACAATACAGTATGTGCTCATTGATTGTGACTCAATGAGTGCATACTGTATTGTAGTACAGCACCCAGTGATAGTTTAGCTGGTGCCAGCCGAGGTGGTGTGAGAAGGGCTGTGCCAGTACCAGTTCGGGTATAATGTGCAGGGAGCGGGTGGTGGGGCAATTAAAATGCCAGGGTGGAGGGGGATCACCAGACCACCCAGTATAACTTCTATATTGCAAATTGTCAATACTGGGCATGGGGGGTGGGGCTGGATCGCTATACCACCAGGGTAAAAGAAGATATACAACTACAACAACAGGCATATGGGATGGGGACATGGACCATCAGGGAAAAGAATTATTAAAACCACGGCAGTGGGTATATCAGGTGGGGGGAGGGACTGTTAGACTACCATAGTAAAATACTTATTCAAACCACAACAACAGGTATATCAGAGTGGGGAGGGACCGCTAGACCACCAGGGTAAATTAAATAATGCAATTCACAAAATGGGCATATCTGGGCAGGTGTGTGTGTGTGTGTGTTGGGGGAACATGCTACATTGCAAACTGGTTAAACTCCTCCTGAGGAACTTGTTCTAAGTACCCTTAAACCAGCCCTGGCTGGTCTAAGGGTACTTAGAAAATCTTCGTCTGGAGGAGTTTAGAGAATCCCATTATGGGGATGTGGCAGCGTGGGTCTATCACATGCCCCCTAGCACCCAATCACAGCCCATTATTGGGCACATAGGTGGTACAAGCCCCATTTGGGGCAGGCAGCCTGAAGTTGATGCAGGCTGCCTTTGTGAATTGCTCAGGGGGCAGTATTTGATGCAAAGTGCCACTTGCACCATTTATGTTTGGTGCAGACAACTTGCGTCAATCACAGGGTTTTGAAAATTGAGCCCACAGTGTTTTTAATTACAGCATTGATGTTAGGTCTTCAAAGACAAATGGATAAATTTAGTCGGTTATGTCAATGATGCCCTTTGAAGATAAATAGGACTAAAACCAACATGGTTATATTTGGTAACAGATAGAAGTCAATTCCTAAACTTTTGGTTGATAAATTACCAAGTCAGACTGCAAGATTTTATGACTATCTTGGAGTTCAGTTTAATGATATAATGTTGTGGAAAATGCATATTCATATGTCTAAACAGAGGATGTCTAAGGCTATAAATGGATTACAGTTGTTTAATTCAAAATATGAGGACACTGTACCAGGTGTAATATCAATCCTTAATGCCATGGTTAGTTTTTTCTCTTCTCTTCTCTTCTCTTCTCTTCTCTTCTCTTCTCTTCTCTTCTCTTCTCTTCTCTTCTCTATACTGCAGAAATTATGAGGGAAGCTGATTTTTCTCCACTGCAAGTCATAGTATCAAAATGATATCATTACATACTTGGAGTTCTGGGGCCCGATTCATAAAGCCCAGGTTAGATCAGTGCAAGCTGCAGCAAACTGCAGCTTGTGCTGATCAGTGCTGCACCAGGGACCCTGCACCTGATTCATGGACAGCTGGGTTCCTGGAGTCAAAGCCCCACAGCTTGCAGCAAATATTGCCATGTGCCAAAGGCAAGGTGCACAACAGAGGTTTGCCACAAGCAGTGGGGCAGTCAGGCAGTGCCTGTGTCCAGTGATGAAGACCTGCCTGGAGGTTGGCAGGGTCATGCGGGAGAAGAAGGGGATAAGGAGGCAGATAGGGCACAGATAGGTGGTGTTGGGATTGCAACAGATTCCCGATGGGGACATTGCAGGGTGCTGCAGTGTCTGTGCTGTTGGGGGGGGTGCAGTCACTGTATGCCTGGCCCCATGGGGGGGACTCTGCAGGCAACGCACTACTGACTGCTCCAGATGCTGTGGGGGTGCAGGATACCATTGGTGGTGGCACACATTCCCTCCCACCCAGCAACGGCTCTGGGGGTGGTGTACAGGCCGTTTTACCAGCCCAGGGCTGGTCTAACTGTCATGGCCCATGCACCTGTGAGGGATTTCCTGAATCCTATTGAAAGGGATACTGCAGCTTGTAGACAAAAGGTTATTGTTGTGCACAGCCTGAGGATGGTGGGTGCTAGAAAAAGAAGCCACTCCAGTTTCAGGAAATAATAATGCCAGCACTCCAGAAGTGAAATTCCACTGTATCCAGTGTTAGATTTATTACAATGCAAGGAGATAAACAGAGCACACAAAAACCCTTAGCGCCTCAGCCGCTAGACCCCCTGGAAGACCTAATGCTCTAGGCGCTAGGGGTTTTTGTGTGCTCCATTTATCTCCTTGCATTGTAATAAATCTAACACTGGATACAGTGGAATTGTACTTCTGCAGTGCCGGCATTATTATTTCCTGATACTGCAGCTTGTATCTGCCTCAAGCCTTCTAGTGCCATGGCACACCCCTGGATTGGGTGCACTGCTGGCTCAGGGCCTGTTTGCCACAGGAGGTCCTGAAGTTGCTGCAACCTGTGTTTCTGAATCTTGGGCAGCACACTGTTTGATGCAAGGTGCCCCTTGCATCAAATCCAGTTGATGCAGGCATCTTGTGTCAAATTCTGAGCTTTGTGAATCGGGCCCCCTCTTTATTATATCAGCAATATAATGGGTTGAATTAGGTCACAAATCTTTAAGTTTACTGATTAATGAGAGGTTAACAATCTTCTTGATGAAAGTTTGCAATATACAGGAGTCACATGGTTTGTGTTGCTGCTTCGAGGAAGTGATACGGTATTTAGCATTGGACTTGTTTTTTCTGTTACGTATTTCATTAAAAATACATTTGGCCCAGTTGGTTTGGGTAGGGTCTTGTGAAATTCTTTCAGACTAACTAGAGATGAAATAGCATTGCAAGTAAAGAAAAGATATTCTCACTTAAGCATTCAGTCTGATTAACAGCAAATGAAGGAGGCAAAATTACATCTATGGTACAGAACTACTAAGACACATGGAAGGGAGGGTTATTGAATCTAAATCTGGACCATAAGGACAGAGCTAGCACCACAAGATTTTGATTGGAGTTATACAACAGCAAATATGTTGCTTTGTAAGCAAAACCATAATCATATTGAGTCACCTTATTGCAAATGCAAAAATTCTGAAACAGAAAACTTAAACTAAGTATGTGGTATTGTGTTGTCCATTCCTCTAAGAACAGTTAGAAAATGGGCTTACAAATTCCTGGGCTCTGATTGGCTGATAACCCTGGCAAGGTGGGCATCTATCAGACAACAGAGCCCAGCTATTAAAAGTTCCAGTCCCCAACCAACCTCCTCACTATTATAAATGGGCACTGAAATGTTAAAAACGTTAACCCTACCATTTTTTTCTCACTTACCGAGTGAAAGACCCCCAGCCCCGAACCCAATTTCAACTGGCATTCTGAAAGTTAAAAACAAGCCCATATTTAGGCTGCCTTTTTTTGCTTTTACATCAATTACCAGAACTAGGTTGGCACTAAAAATAAAACACTCCATTTAAAATTGGCAGTAAAGTTTCATATACAAGCTACCTGCTATAGTTGTCCGCCCCACCCCAGTCTCGTCACCAGTCCTAGAACAGTTTCCACAAAACAACACCAAAAGCTCAGAAATGTACCTGGTTTTTGCTGGTTTACTTTTTGTTTTCCTGCAACCTTGTTTGACCTTCCGTCTGCATTCAGCTGCTGTACTACGCGGCCACTCACCACCTCTGCTCCTCTTCCGATTTTCATAGCAGGTCTACTTCATAGTGTGACCACCCGCCTGCTCGCAATCTCCACTCCTCTCCCAACTTCTCTTTTATCCAACATGTAGACTGCAGCCCTCCAAAGTAATGCAGCTCAAAACCAAAGTCAAATTCAAAGGCACCACAACAAAATGTATTGTACCAGTACAGAGCAGGTTTCTTTCATTTCTGCACAGCTTACCCAACTACCACTAATGTTCCTCGGTTAGATTCCCCAATTAATTTACAGCAAATGATTATTAAAAAAAAAAAATTAACCAAGCCCTTTACAGTATCTGTGTGTTTCTGGATGGCGGGGTGGGGGTGGGGGAATGTAACCATAACAAACACCTGAAAAGTTAACTACTGATGCTGTAGTAGAACAAAAGTCCCAAGGTAAAAAGAAAACAAAAAAAAAACGCCATTCCAGTGCAGGCGGAGGAACTATTTTATCACAATCTAATCAAACAGCTATGATTTTTTTTTGAACAGTTACAAATAACTTTTTTTAAAATATTGTTTAATACAGTTGTCCATTTTCTAAGCGAAATAATACCCTCCGGGGTGGGCAGTATGGACAATGCCAGACCTTTCAGGGGCTATAATGCACTCCGCCTGCAGCTTCGGGCCTCATTACGCCCCTGGGCAGTCCGGTATTGCCGAATACCACCCACCCTGTTGAGTATTATTGCTTGCATAGACATTTGGCTTATAGTGTATAGTAGAGCATTGTTCTGTATGGAATTCCATCCCTTTCAAAATGCTGCTGTACCACAGTTCAAAGGTCATGGAATGTGATTGTACTCTTTTATGGTGAACAGCATTCTGGAACCTCTAGAGACTGCACAAATCAGTTTCATTATGAAAGCCAAAGAACTGGTATGTGTACATTTCACATAATACTATACCTTATGAAAAATATAGGATGAGCAAATTTATGCACAACCAGTGTGTTCTGCCACCTCAGAGTTCTGATTTCCATGGACCTCTCGAGCTTTGCTCTCAAGGTCAGAGGGATCAGCACCCCTCTGTGGCAGAACACACTGGTTGTGCATAGTTGCCCATCCAGTATTCCCTATGGATTGCTACTGCGGGAAATGTACAGCATATGATGTCAGATGAAATATTGCAGAAATTGTTTACCTCTTCTGGCAAGAGACTTCTTAAGCATTTGATTATTTGAAATTCTTACATTTCTGAGTGCCATGTCTAGGTAGAACATACATTTTTTGCACCTGAGTGCTTTAGATTGAATGGAAATTACTTCCTTTCAGAGGTAGCAGATCCAAACCCATTCTGAAGTTTTGTACAATTTCATTACCCATCAGCATGGTACCATATCAGTTTTTCTGAAACAGTTTTTTTTAATTAATAGACTAATTTGTGAGATTTCATTTTTTAACATATTGGGCAGGTGATTGGGGGGGGGGGACCCCTAGCCACCAGGGATTTTTTTTTTACATAAGAGGTGGGTGATATGGTGGGGGAAGGACCCTAGCCACCAGGGAGGGAATTATTATTTTTATATCAGGCTGTGATCAGCGACTGGTGGAGGGGTGCCACTAGCCACAAGGGAATATTTTTCAGGCTTCTAGTGAGGGGTGGCACTGGACACCAGGGAAACTATCTGTCAGTGGGACAGGTGAAAATTTACCCAAACACATTGAGAAGGTTTCTGATCTGCCACAGGCAGAAGATCGGAAACTTCGGGTGAAAGTTGTGAAATTTCACTGAAGTTCCGCTAAGGTGGAAATCACAACTTTCACTCACTTTTACTTGTTTGTTTTGAAAATGGCCATTTAATACTCATGGAGCTAACCTGGTTAACATGTTTTAAATAAAAAAAAAAATGTATGCAGGTCCTCCAGGCCATTATACACCAGGATTAGACAGAGGTATAGATACAGATAAAGATATTGGGTCCAATTCTCAAAAGGGGCTTTGGATTGGCACAAGTTGTGGCAAACAGCAGCGTGCACCAGTGCCTTTGCATCAGGGACCCTGCACCCTATTCTCTACTGGGCAGGGTCCCAGCAGCTAAGAGCTGTGGCTTGCAGCAACCAGGGCAGGCGCCAAACAGAGGGCACACCAGCAGTGTATGTCACAAGCCGCAGGGTGGCTGTGCACTGCTCCAGTCCCTATTGGGCTAGTGGCCTCCCTTCCTGAATCCCAATCATGCCTTTCTCCAGTAAAGTATAGGCAGCATCATGCCCTCCCTCCCCGAACCCTGAGTAAGCCCTTACCCCTTAAAGTATATGCACCAGTATGCCACCCTCTCCAAACCCCAATTGCGCCATTAGCCGTACTGTATAATCAAAATCTTGCCCCCCTCTGGAAATCCCTGATGCTGCCAGTGTCACAAAATAACTGAAAAGCCCACATCCTGGTGACCTAGTGGCTCCCCACCTCAGCAGGTAGTACCCCCCCGCTCTGTCCCATCCCATAAAAGAGCTGGCACCGGCACAGCCCCCCACTCACCTCCACGGCCGGTGCCAACTGAAATATCATTTAGCATGCAGTACTGTATTAATCATGTATGCACCTTTACTAGCAAAATATACTCTTTCCTGTGAAAAAGGGCATTAGTACTCCCTTGTTCACATAAACATTATCAGGTGCTGTAACACTCTCGTCTTGACTGACAAGTCACACCATGTCAATGGCATAACCAAATAAACAACATCAGAAATTACTTTGTGAATGAAGTAGCACAATACCCCTCTCCACAATAGGGTATATCTTTGTTGTGAGGCCTACACCATGTCAGTAGTGAATTGTGATCTTGTACAGTACCAATATCACCAATTGATAGTAACATACTGTATAACTGTGAATGAGGCAGTTCTGCTTTGCTATTCACATCGATGTACATATCAACTCTGGCCATCCTTGTTTCTAAGGACAAGCAACACTATAGCTGTTGTAGTAATAACCAGGACAAGTGACACAATATCCATTGTGTAAATGACCATGCTGCAATAGATTCTACTTTATGCAGTGACATGTACGTACACGTAAACGATCAAGTGCCATTGTTTTCACATTGTTAATAAAAGATTGAAAAGCCACAATTCAAGTCCCTGTGTTGTGATTACTATTTCCTGAAAAATTCATGCTGTTTGTTTTTGTGGTTTTCTTTAAGTCAGCATTTGTTAAATTGCTGTACATTGGCTGAACACAGTGGAGTTATAATTGTACACCTCAGACACACTCGTAGAGTGATGACATCATTTTGTATTAGCTTGCTGTTTCAGATTGCCAGTCAAAGAAGCTGTCTGTTTATTTCGTTTTCTGCTCACCAGTTTTCGTACAAACCCATTCTCAGGTTTGTGCTTAGAAAGATTATCTTACAATCTATCATTCACTTCTTATAAAAAGTTGATCATATGATTTTCAGTGCTAAATTGAAGTGGTGAAAATCTTTCTCTGTGAGAAAACAGCTTGTCAGTATCACATCTGTTAGTTCTTTTTCATCCAAACTCTAGTGGTGTTTAATGAATATTAAATAAATATAAATGTCGTTCATTCATAGAATATGTCTGTCTTTGATGTAGCCTTCATAAAGACATTCAGGTAAGAACATTTTTTTATGTGAGATTGACAAACATGTGCCTGACACACTGCTGTTTCAAGCAAAACTTCTGTGAACTCTCAAATTTCAGTTCTTGGGTGGTATCTGTGTAACAATACATCAGATATGTGTATAACTAGAAGCACTATATGGCATCCCGTTGCACTGTGTCTCTTGCCCACATTTGAGGCTGCTGCACTCTGCTGCCACCTGTCCTCTGCCTCACAAGTCCAACTGGCCACTGTCTTTTCCCACATCATTGGAGATGCTGTACCTTGTTGCCTTCATCTCCTGCATAAAGGATCAGGCCTGTTGCATCATATTGTATGTTGTCCACACAGTTGGGGTACCTGCACCCTGCTGCCCTCTCTTCTCCACCCACACAGGCATGGATGATGAACCTGTTGTCAATTGTTCTTGTTTCCACAGTCAGGGATGCAGTGCTATGCTAAGCCCTAGAGACCCAGGTCCCCTGCCTCCATAGTTGGGGTTGATGCACCATGCTGCCCAAGGCCATCAGAGGTGAGTCTTTATCGTTACTCTACTACCCACTTCCAGCACCAAAAATGGGCAGGTGTGCTGCATCACATGCACCTAGTCTCACAGTCAGGGCTGCTGTACCCTTATGGACCCCACATGTCCTGCCACAGGTAAATGATCTGAGTCTGGTGGCAGGGAGCAGCAGGATGCAAGTGCCTCAAATGCGGATGCAGTGGACATGGTGAAGCAAGTGCTTTGACTTTTGTGGCAAGTCACAGCATGGTACAGCAGCTGTAGCCATGGTGGATTGGTGCTCTAAGTCACAGCAAGCCGCTGCTGCCCCAACTGTGTATACAGGAGCTTTGTGCTGCTGTTATGGCCGTGGTGACGAGAGAGAGGAGAGGAGAGCATTGTGCTGAAGCCATGACTGTGGGGCAGAACAAGAGGTGGGGGTCAGTAGAGGACAACAGTCCTGACTGAAAATGGAGTGCATGTGATGTAGCAACCCTTCCCATTTGGGGCACTGGAAGTGGGTGATATAGTACAACAGTGTCACCACCACTGGTGGTACACGGCAGCATGATGCAGCAGCCCCAACTTTGGAGGACAGGGACCTGGGACTCTAGGGCTTAGCAGAGCACTGCAGCACTGACTGTGGAAAAAGGAACAGGAGGCAACAGGTGCAGCGTCCCTGACTGTGGGAGGTGTGGGAGAGGGGGGGGGCAGTGTGCATCAATCCCAAGTGTTCAAGAAGGGAGGCAGTAGTGTACAGCATACCTGATTCGTTAGGGAGTGGATGGAAGTAGCAGGGTGCAATATCCCCAACTATGTGTGAGAAAACAGTGAGCAGCATGGCACAGCAGCCTCAAATGTGGAGCAGAAGGCAGGGGGGCTTGTGGGGCAGGGGACAGGTGGCAGCAGAATCTTGTCACCTCAAATGTGGGGAAGAAACATGGTGCATTGCTATGCCATTTGTTGTTTCTAGTTATACATATACAAGATTTGTTTTCACAGAGTGACCCCCCAAGAACTGAAATTTGAAAGGTAATGCAGTGCATGTGCTAAACACAGCAGTGTGACATGCACATGTTTGTCAATCTAGCATGAAAAATATTTTCTAACTACAATTTATTTAAGAAGATAATCTCAAAAAAGAACAATTTCTATGACGTTACAAAAAGTTTAATTTAATATACACTAATCAGCAATGAGTTATATTGCTAGAAAAAGTCAGTTTTTAAGAGAAAGATCAGATAGCTGAGATACAGACATGCTGTTTTCTCCCTGAGAAAGATTTCCACCACTTAAATTCAGCATTGGAAATGAAATGATCAGCTTTTTTTTATAGATGATAGTGAAAGATTTTAAACTAATTAATCTTAACACAAATCAGAGAATATGTTTTTAAGAAATCTGGAGAGCAAACCTTTAACTATACAGATTGGGGGCATGATATGAGGTTAGAAGGGGGAGGGCACAGGTGCAACATGAGGAAGTCTTCTTTAACAGAATATGTAGTGGATGTTTGGAACAGCCTCCCTGCGGAGGTGTTGGGTACAAAAATTGTAGATGAATTTAAGAATCCAGTGGATAGACGTAAGAGTACTGTGGCATTGTGGAAGAGAGGGTAAGCCTCAGCTCAACTAGGGTCAGCGATATTGCATTAGTTAGTGAAAGGGTGTAAACTAGGTGAGAAACACGTTCCTTAACTTCTGTCACCTTCTATGTTTATATGTTTCTATGTAAAATACTCTGAAATGATGTCATCGCTCTCCAAGCTTTACTGAGATGCACAGACATAAGTCCACAGTTTTCATCCACTTGAGAGTAAGAATACAGTACAAATGCTGATTTAAAGAAAATCACAACAACAAACAGTATGCTATTTTCTGGAAACACTAATCATGACACAGGGACTTGAAATCCAGCATTTCTATGTTTTATAAACAATATTTAAGATCTGTGGCACATGCTCTTTAAATATACATGATGCTATCTGTGCTGTAAAGGTTACACATGTTCTGGAGTTAAAAGTGAATATATAGTTATAGTTTTGCTGCAGTGCATACTAACATGACATAATAAACTTCAATGGCTGGTCATTCCTCTTCTGTGTCATACTGTACTTATGACCCTTCACTCGTTTATAATGCTCCAGCTCAGGGTAACATTTTTCATAGATCCCAACTCCACAGCCAGGACACAAGTGTCAAGATCTCTTCCATCTGTCTGGCTTACTTAGATCAGAACAGACAATACAGTCATGTGCTTTTCCGCCAGGTAACAGTATCCATGTACATCTGAATCAGCTGTGAGAATAAGCAATGGATTATGTGGAATAGGACTGTTCTCATCATGAACTAAACACAGACCCTCAACAACAGTCACAATGAAGACATGCCTGCTAATTTGCTCCTTTGTATCCGGGTTGGCCTTGTATAGTTCATATGCATCCATCAATGCAATATCAACAAGGTTTCTCCATACCTTGCACCAGTACCGATGGGTAGCACATTCAGCAGCATACTGATACACTTTGTGGCCACTCACATCAACTCCACACATGCCTTTGTTGTAGTTAAGAACAATCTGTGGTTTGATAATGGGCTTACCTGTGCATGGTGTTGTGTGGACATCCTCTGCTTTGCCTTCTGTTGACAAAAATGGGACTGGCTTTCTTTGACTTTTTTTCTCATGGAAAGCACATGACAGAACCACATCCTTTCGCATATATTTAGGCTGTGATGGAGTGAGTTTAGCCTTAGCAATTTCAGAGGGTAACCCTCTAGAGTTTGCTCTCACAGTTCTCGTTATGACTGTCTCATTCTTAACAAGATCCTCTGCTAGTTTAACACTGGTATAAAAGTTCAGTCATCAAATTGTATCCCTTTTTTGAGAGATTACATTCTTTGAGCAACTTTTTGACAACAGAAGATGCAAGTCCATCATCTGAGTAAGGGTAAAAGTCACAGTCAGCGTGCAAGTCAACATGCATGACATAGCCATTGCTGATGTCACAGAGCTCAAATTTCTTTATGCCAAATCTACAGTGACACTTTCGTGACATGTACTGAATGTATGCTACTCTGTTCTTCAGCCCAACCATTGACTCAATAATCAATGTCACTCTGTGAGGCACATAATACTTTTTAAATCTCGTATTAAGCGCATCCAGTACAGGTCTAATCTTATGCCATGGGTCAAAGCCCTCCTCACCCTTTTGCTTTATTGAACCATTGTGATTCAAATGAAGCATTCATGTCACTAGTTGGTAATGCCACAATGGCATAACCTGACTAAAAAAGTGTGTGACCTGGGGCGGATTAGTTTGATTCGAGTACTGTGCCACACTACTCTTTCGGATCACTACCATGTTTATAAAGAGCCCAAGACACTTTTTTAAGTCTGTAACAGTGACTCCTCCATCTTTCTTCTTTCTAAATCTTGAGTGTGGGTGTTCTTGGATCCACGAAGACATACTAGCACTCACCTCACGAGCATAGCAATTTGTTTCATGTACAATGTGCACAAAAAGCTCCATTGTTAGAAACAAAATGACATATGACATTGGATTGAGATTTCATGGTGGCATCTCCCTCAGACCAGGGTTGAACATAGAAAGCTGAAGATTTGCAGTGAGGTTATCATTGCCAGGGATGACATCTGTCCCGCTATCAGAGAAGTCATTTGCATGCAAGCCTGCAATTAAATCTTCAGTAACTGGCTCTAAAAAAAGTACAAATTGTGCCTTTTCTTGGCCATCTGCTTTTGCGTCATCATCGTCCTCTGAATCCTCATCGACATCCTCATACAGATCAGCACCCACAATGCTGGTTCAGGATGCATCTCCCAATGGTCACACTCTGTTCACTCTTTCCAAGATTCATCACTGCATTTGGACACTGCTACTCAGGGACATGATTTTTTTTTAAACAACAAATGGGGCAAAACAGAGCCCACACTGTGGCCATCCTATAGCACAAATCTCAGTTGAGTTCATTCTCATCCTGTTACATCTGTAGTGAATAAAATATTTCTTTTATGAAATAAATAAACAGGAACATGTGAGGTCTTTCTGAGAATGCTGGTTCGTGATGCATCTCCCAATGTTCACATTCAGTTCGCTCTCTCCAAGATTCCTCAGTGCATGTGATGCCGCTACTCAGGGACATGAATTTTTTTTAACAAAAAAAAAAACCGGGACAAAACAGAGCCCTCACTGTGGCCATCCTTTAGCACCAATCTAACACATCGATTTCTAAGAAATCTTTAATTCACTCATCCAGGTTACATACCCTCCCACCTGATACTTCAGTAGAAAAATTTTTCCACAGAGTGTCTAGCTATTGTTTATGCTCATTTGGTTTGTGTTATTCTGTATTTTTTTTTTGTTTCACAGATCCTGCTTTCCTTGGGATATAGCATGGTCACTGTCCTTCCCATGTATTCCCACCCAAGTAGTTTCACCCTTAAATATAATTTTCAGGCTGTAAATTTCATTCATGTGTAAAGTCCCTTTCTCTCACCAGACTTTTTTTAGCACAGTTTTTTTTGTGACAGCGATGGCACCATTTTATTAGCTGCTGTTAAGTGGATCTCTTTTTTTTTACTACGGAGTCAGTTATCTTGTAGTTAAGTAGCCAAGGCTTGAAATTTCCCACTATTTGGTGCTCAAGACTTTATGGTCCAGGCAAAACAGCTTTAAGTTTAGTTGCAGCAAGCCTGTGTTAAATTAATCAAGTAACTTGCAAAGTATTTTCACTTATTTTTTTATTTATTTCCCAAGTTTAAGTGAAAAAACTGCAAGTTATTTGATTAATTTACCTCAGTGCTGGTGGAACTCATGAAAGTTCTGTGCCTGGACCACCAAAATTAAATAAAACAGTATACAACAGCTTTGGTAAATTATTTTTATTGAGAAACCATTTAGGGATTAGAAAAAAAAATAACCAGCTTCTTTAGCTCAGTTTCATTCAGCTATAGTCTGAGCGTAACTCTGGCAAGCATTCCAAAAAGTAGCATGCTAGAATTTAACTTGTTTTTGTGGTAACTTTTCTCAGAACATTTCTTATTGTGTAATGAGTACAAATAGTGGTATACAAAAAAATGGGTTGTCTACCACTTTTCAAGATGGAATACCAAATCTTGAGAAATGGTACACAGCGTGGAACACCGCGATTTAAAATGAATGAAAATGGATTCCTAGCCCTGGCAGCTTTTAGATACTGCATACAAACAGGCAGGATGTCGCGTATTCTTACACACTGGATGTAAAGTGACATATCTGACCTTTGACAAGATACCTGGTCCATTGATTTCACTCTTGACCTGCCTCACATACAGCTGGCCAGCAGTTGTTTATAGCCATGCATTAGACAGTTGTTATGCACATCCAATTACCAATCAAGATGAAGAATTTTCCTTTTCCAAAATTATTAGATTGTTATAATATAACCTGGTGTATGTGCTGCCATGTTTCACTCTCGCCATGTGATGTGACTTCATCATTTCAATGCAGCATGCACATGTGACAAAGTGAGTATCAAATATCACAAAACGTAAAGTGATTTTCAAAATTTATTTGTTAAGGCTAATATTAAGATAGACTGACTAGATATGTCACTGAAAGGTTATTTTCCCATATTTCAGAAATATTTGGTAAAGCCAGCATGGAAGGTGAAAGGATAGTTTACTTGCCAGGTTTGTTGTTAATCCAATCCCTTCCTCTTCCTGGTTGTTCTTCATTGCTCTTCCTGTGCAAGTCATTATTTGACTGAGTGTGGGAAACAGAGCACAACAACAGAAAAGTGGTAGGGATCGTCTGGCCTCATTGTTGTGTATAACTAACATCCCATCCATCCCCATGAAGGTTTTTGTAAAAAATGTTTGAAGTATGTAATAAGAAAATTTACGTAACAGTAGTTATTTGATATGATCTCCTGCAGCAGACAACTATTATGGAACTAGGGCCATCAGGTGCCATCATCCCCATGGAAAAAGAGGGGAAAGGCATAGAGAAAACACCCTTTCCAGAAGTGGGACAGCACATTATACTGACTGGGGGTGTGCTGCCTCACATTAGCAGTCTGCATTAACTGGCTATGCATCAAGGCCCAAATGGTGTAGGCATGATGTTGAAATCCACCACAACTGGCATAGGTATGACAGAGAGAATGGGACCTGGTGTCCGTGGACTGATGGAGCATGTGAAGGGTGGAAGACCAACATCAAGAGACACCGGAGCATTGGCAGAGAAGCCTAAACCTGCAAAGGTGGCAGCATAAGAATAATAGGAGAAACCAATGGTAGAGCAACTGACTCCAGGTCGATGGTCTCCCATTGAGTGGAGTGATCAAATGATTGGTGGCTCTAGTTGTACAATGCTGGCAGAGGCAAGATAGCAAAACTTTAGATATGTAGTATAAGATGCAGTATTATTCAAAAGAAATGTCAGAAATCATGTCAGAACTCATGGTGTGAGATAGGGCTGCAAGTCAGAGTCCATCAGGAGGGGATGCTACTGTATGTCAAGGAGTCATGAAGGGGGTCAGGAGTTAAAATAGAGTCCTAAGTAACCCGATGCAAGGTGTTCCAAAATACTGAATGCGAGGCATGGGACAAATTACAGCACAATTTTTCTACCGTAATGCTACGAACATATGAAATTTGCCAGCAGATAAAGGCCTAGAGGTCTATCAAGTCTGCTCGAATGTGCAGCTAGTACCCCTTATTCTGCAGCTGCCCCTCCCTCCCTTCCACCCTTCCCCTTCATTGACCCTCCCCCTTGCCCTGTCCCATCCCCTTTTGAAGCAGTCAACTGTTCTACTGGATATCACTTCTGCAGGTAATGCATTCCACCCAGCCACCACCCTCTCTGTAAAAAAGTGTCTCCTCATCTCACTCCTGAACCTTCCTCCCTCCAGTCTCATATCATGGCCCCTGGTGTCCCTCCCCTCCCTTACTTTGAACAGCCCCACTGTACCTGTCTTGTTTATTCCTTTCATGTACTTAAAGGTTTCAATCATGTCCCCACTGTCCCTCCTCTCCCCCAGCGAGTACATGTTCAACTCCCTCAGCCTCCAATCATATGATAAGTCCCCCAGCCCCTTGATCACCTTTGTCGCCCTGCGCTGCACCCCCTCTAGTAACTTAATGTCCCTCTTCAGATACGGGTGCCAGTACTGCATGCAGTACTCCAGGTGCGGTCTAACTAATGACCTATACAGTGGCAGAATCACCTCCTCCCTCCTCGAGGATATAACCTTTGCAATACAACCCAGCATTTTGTTGGTCTTTGCAGCTGCCTTCCTACATTGTGCTGAGTTGTTCATTGACCCTTTAATAAGCACCCCCAGATCCTTCTCCTCCTCTGTCTGGGCTAGCTGCACTCCCCCAGCTGATAACTCCTCCTTGGGTTCTTCATCCTAAAATGCAGCACCTTGCACTTTTTGGCATTAAACCCCAGTTGCCAGGTGTCTGACCAGGTTTCAAGCTTTACCAGATCATCCTGCAACCCCTGCCATCCCCCTAGGTCATCCACCACTGCTCCTACCTTGGTATCATCAGCAAACAGACTGTTCTTGCTCTTGATGTCCAATGATATGTCTGCAATGAATATCCCAAACAACACTGGTCCCAACACCGAGCCCTGTGGAACACCGCTCGTCACTACCCTTAGGTGTGAGAGCTCCCCACCCACCACCACCCTCTGTTGCCTTCCCTGAAGCCAGTTCCCTACCCATCTCACCAGCTTTGCACCTGCCCCTGTGCCTTCTAACTTACTTCCCAGCAGCATCGGGTCGAATGCCTTACTGAAGTCCAGATACAGGACAACCACTGCATGGCCCCGGTCCAGTTGCCTAGTTACCCAGTCATAGAACTCCACCAGATTGGTTTGGCAGGATCTGCCATGTAGGAAGCCATTCTGTCTGCTGTCCTGTAGTCCTTTGGCCTCTAGGATGGCCACCAGCCTCTCCTTCAGGGTAGTCTCCATTAGCTTACCCATGATGGATGTGAGGCTCACTGGTCTGTAGTTTCCCGGTTCATCCTTGGGACCACTCTTGTGGAGGGACACCACATGAGCCATCCTCCAGTCCTAAGGTACACACCCCGGATGTAATGAGGCATTAAATAGGTCTGACGAAGGTCCTGAAAGGACCTCTCCCAGCTTCTTCAGTACCCTGGGGTGGATGCCATCTGGGCCTGGCGCCTTGTCCACCCTCAGTGCCTTCAAACCTTTCTGAACTCTGCCCTCCATGATTTCCCCATCTGTCACCCCCTCCCCCCCGTTTCTGCCATTCCTTCCCCCTTGGGTGTCACCCCCCTCTTCTCCTTAGTAAATACCGAGCAGAAGTAATCATTTAGTGCTTCTGCCTTATCGCACCCTGTTTCCATCCATCCCCCCTCCTTCCTAATCCTTACTATGTGGTCCTTACAGCTCCTTTTCTCCCTGATGTACCTAAAGAAGTCCTTCTCCCCCTTCTTAATGCCTTGTGCCAGCCTGAGTTCCGTAGATGCCTTGGCTCCCCTTACTGCCCTTGTCACCTCCTTCAATTCCGTCAAGTACTCCTCCCTGTCCTCCCCCATCCCAGTTTTCTTGTATCTCCTAAAGGCAGCTCTTTTCCTCCTTACCTTTTCCATGACCTCCTTGCTCAACCAGCTCAGTTTCTTAACCCTAGCCTTCTTGCTCTGGGCCTTGCAGCAGGTTTTGGTTGCCTCCACTATCTCCAGCTTTATGAGCTCCCACCTCTGGTTAGTGTCTATACTAGATTGAATTATGGCCATGTACCCTTTTACCACTTCCCCCATCCTCCCAAAGTTGGCCCTCTTGAAGTCCAGCACTCTTGTGCCAGATTCCACTCCTTCCTTGCCCATATCCAATGTGAGCCATACTGAGTAGTGGTCACTCCCTGACAGTGGTTCCTCCACTGTAAGTTATCTCACAAAGTCCCCATTTGATAGCACAAGGTCAAGGGTATTCCCTAACCTGGTTGGTTCACTGACCATTTGCAGCAGGAAGCTGCCCTGGAAGGCATCCAGCAGTACCTGCTCCCTTCTGTTCCTGGTTGTTGGGGTACTCCAGTCCACTCCTGGCATGTTGAAGTCCCCCACAATCACCACACTACCCTTCTCGCAGGTCCTCCTGATCTGTCCCGCTAGTTCCCTGTCTAACTCCTCCGTCAGAGATGGCAGCCTGTATACCACTCCCATTCTGAGAATCCTATTCTTGGAATCCTGGATTTGCATCCAAAGTGACTCCGTACTACCCTCCTCCCCTTCCTCCCTTACACACTTCAGTCCTTTCTTCACATGTAGTGCCACACCCCCTCCTTTCCAATCACCCTGTCCCTACGAAATAACCTGTATCCTGGTACAGACAGATCCCAGTCATTGTTTTGGGTGGCCCATGTTTCTGTGAAAGAAACACAGAAACATAGAATTTGATGGCAGATAAGGACCACTTGGCCCACCCATTCTGCCCATTTCCCTACCTAATGGATAAGCTGCAGATCCTAGTTAACCAGCAGCCTACTTTTTCCTACCCCCACCCCCTAGAATTGTCTTATAACTGTCCCATGCATGCTTGAATTCCACCACTGTTTTTGACTCCACAACCTCCTCTGGAAGGCCATTCCATGCATCCACAACCCTCTCTGTGAAAAAATACTTCCCTACATTACCTCTGAGCTGCCCCTCCATTTTCAAATTGTGCCCCCTTGTTCTTGCACACCTCTTTTTCTGAAAGATGCTACCCTCTTGGACTTTGTTGATTCCCTTGAGGTACTTGAAAGTTTCTATCATGTCCCCCCTCTCCCTCCTTTCCTTGAGGCTATACATATTAAGATCCTTAAGTCTCTCTTCATATGTCTTCCGGTGTAGACCCTGCACCATTTAGTTGCCCTCCTCTGGACAGCTTCCATCCTGTCTATGTCTTTGCGGAGACTGGGTCTCCAGAACTGTACACAGTACTCCAGATGGGGTCTCACCAGCTGTCTGTACAGAGGGATAACAACTTCCTGTTTTCTACTGGTGATGCCTCTCCCTAAGCATCCCAGTATCCCCCCAGCCCTCTTTACTGCCCTCTCACATTGCTTGCCCACCTTTAAGTCATCTGATATGACTACCCCAGGTCCCTTTCCATTTTTGTTGTTGTTAGTATCTCACCCCCATTGTGTACTCTTCCCCTGGGTTTTTGTTTCCCAGGTGCATTACCTGGCACTTCTTAGCATTTAATCTAAGCTGCCATACATTTGACCATTCCTCTAACCTTGCCAAGTCCCTTCTCATCCTTTCCACCCCACCCTGTGCATCAACTCTGTTGCAGATCTTTGTATCATCTGCAAAGAGACATACTTTTCCTTCCAGTCCCTCTGCAATGTCGCTTATAAAGACATTGAGGAGGACCGGTCCTAATGCTGAACCCTGTGGTACCCCACTAGTAACCCCCCTTTCTTCAGAGTGGACTCCATTTAGTATTACCCACTGTGTCCTATTCTCCAGCCAATTCTTTACTCAGGCTATCATCTTGGGAACCACTCCCAGGCTGGCTAACTTGTATATTAATCTTTTGTGTGGGACTGTGTCAAATGCCTTGCTAAAGTCTAGGTAGGCCATGTCCACAGCCCCTCCCTGATCTACTACTTTGGTCACCCAGTCAAAGAAATCTATTAGATCTGTCTGCATGACCTTCCGCTGTGAATCCATGCTGCCTTGGGTCCTGAGCCCTCTGGCCTCTAGGTACTCGACAATTCTTTCCTTCAGAAGTGATTCCATCATTTTCCCTATCACTGAGATTAAACTAACAAGTCTGTAGTTTCCCATTTCTGCCCTGCTCCCACTTTTGTGAAGTGGAATCACATCTGCCCTCCTCCAGTCCTCAGGTACCACCTCATCCTCCCATGATTTGTTAAACAGGGTAGTCAGTGGTGTCACTAGTTCTACCCTTAGTTCTTTTAGAATTCTGGGATGAATCCCATCAGGCCCCATTGCTTTGTCCACCTTCAGTTTTAAGAGTTCTTTCAGAACCTTTCTTCCGTAAATGGGCTGGTATCAACTTCTGTATCCAGACTGTTTCTATAGTTTGGTTTAGGTACATCCCTTTCTTCATTTGTAAATACTGAGCAAAAGTATTTGTTTAGTATCTCTGCTTTTTCACCGTCACCCTCTGCCCACCCCCCTCCCCTTTATTAAGCTTCACCATCCCTCCCTTGGTCTTCCTACGCTCCATGATGTACCTATAAAAGGTTTTATCCCCCTTCTTAACTGAGTTGGCTATCTTTTCCTCGGTTTGGGCCTTTGCTGTTCTGACTGCCTTCCCAGCTTCCTTTTGCTTTAACTGATACAATTCTCTGTCCTGATCCTTCTGTGATTCCTTGTACTTCCTGAATGCTTTCTTTTTCTCTTGAACCTTCACTGCCACCTCCTTTGAGAACCATAGTGGTTTCTTACATTGTTTTGTTTTGTTTATTTGCTTCACACAAAGGCTTGGTACCTCTGTGATGGCAGTTTTTATTATTCCCCATTGTTCTTCCACCACTCCTTCCTGTCCATTTGCTAGTGCATTCCTTAGGCACTCACCCATTTTGACAAAGTTAGCCCTCCTAAAGTCCAGTACTTTTGCCTTTGTATGGCTTGACTCTACTGCTGTGTTTATTGTGAACCATACTGTTCAATGATCGCTTGTTCCCAGATGGCTACCCACTTCTACATCTGTGATCCTCTCTCCATCTCCATTTGAGAGAACCAGGTCTAAGACTGCTCCCTCTTGAGTGGGTTCCAATACTAGTTGTCTAAGGCATGCCCCTTGTAGGGCCTCTAGAATAACCCCACTCTTAGAAGTGGCTGCTGCAACTGCACTCCAGTTAACATCTGGCATATTCAGATCACCCATCTGCAATATCTCCCCTTTTTCTGCCATTCTAAGTATACTTTCTATCATTTTCTTGTCCATTTCCTCCCCCTGAGAGGGGGGTCTGTATACAACCCCTGTGCGGATTGTGGTGCCATTGCTTGTCTCCAAGTTGACCCACAGTGCTTCTTCTCCTCCCTGTTTACCCTTTTGTTCTGTTGCTTTGATTCCTTCCCTTATGTAGAGAGCTACTCCTCCTCCTCCTCCTCTTTTACCCTTCCTGTCCCTCCTGTAGATAGTGTATCCTGGTATGTTTATGTCCCAGTCATGGTTCTGTGTGTACCATGTTTCTGTGACTGCCACAATATCCAAATGTTCCTCCTCCATCAAGGCCACTAATTCAGGAAGCTTGTTACCCAGACTACGGGCATTGGTACTCATTGCTCTCCATTTTTTGATGGCTTTACCTTTTGTAGCAGCATCCCCACTGTCCTTTCTACCTTGGTCTTTTTCTCATTAGTACCCTCTTTTGTAGGGGAGGCTGGGATTTCCTGCTGCTTATCAGTGCCTCCCTTGACTAGTTTAAAAGCTTGCCAATGAAGCATTTAAACCAATTGCCCAAAAGACTTGTTCCCTTCCTGGACAGATGCAGACCTTCCTGCCAGTATAGGCTGCTGTCCCTCCAGGTGGAACCTCAGTCCCCAATGAAGCCAAATCCCTATGCTCCACACCATTTCTTCAACCATTCATTAAATCGCATGGTGCAAAGTACCCTTACCTCACCCATGCCATTGACAGGCAGCACCTCTGAGAAGGATACTGTGTGTGCTACTTGTCTTAAGCCCCTCCCCAACTCTACAAAGTCCTCCTGCACTGCTCTGATCTCATGATGAGCCAAGTCATTTGTCCCTAGGTGGACAATGACATCCAGCTCAGACTCCCGTGCAGCTGTTCTCATGATCCTGAGGATGTGCTTCCTGTCCCTCCAAGCCATGGCACCAGGCAGGCACCTTACTTCAGTTTTCCCTGCTCCCCCCAGTTTTATCCCCCTAATAATTGAGTCCCCCACCAGGAGCTGCTTCCTTTCCCTGTGATGTCCTCTGCCTCCTCCCTGTGGGCCTCCCTTGTGACAGTTGTCTGCAACCTCCTTAGTGTCCTCTACGGGTGCATCCATAGAGGAACTATGGTCCCCCAGAATGGTGTATGGATTATGGAGTGGAGTGATGGCTGCAATGTCCACCTCTGCCTCTGTCATGAGCACCTGTAACTCTGCAGTTTTCCTCCCAAGGCTCCTAACATTAAGGGTAACCACCTTCCACCCTTCCCTCCCTCTCCCATCCTGCCTTCCTTTACTAGCATCACCAATAGTACTTGCCATTTGTCCTTTGTCACTGTTATGGGGAGTAAGCTCATATGGTTTCCCAACCTGTGGTCCCTGCATGTCTTTTGCCCAATTGCCACCCCCCGTTCCTAGTTTAAATTCCCAACTTCCTCTATGTACTCCTCCATCCTCTGTTTCAACACTTTCTTTCCCTCCTCACTCAAGTGTGGTCTGTCCTTGGCATAGAGACTACTGTCCTCCCAGGTCCCTCCCCCCCCCAACAGCCCATACCCTTTAGCACGACACCAGGTTCTTAGCCATTCATTAAATTCCTCTATTCTCAGCTTTCTTGTTGTGCTTGCCTTGGGCACTGGAAGTATCTCTGAAAAAGTTACTGATCTTCCTGCCCCCTCACATAATTATCCTAGTTCCTCAAACCTCCTCTGGACTATATCTATTGTCTTGTCAGCCAGGTCATTCATCCCAAGATTTATAATTCAATGAGGTTTGTCCCTACCCCTTTTAGCATATTTCAGAACAGATTGTCCTACCCTTTCCACTGTCATTCCTGGCATGGCCTCCACCCAAATTTGACTAAGCCTCTCCCCCCGTTGCTACCCCACCTGACTCCTCTTCGTATTGAGTCCCCCAGCACTAAGATTCCACCCCTCTTACTCCCTGCTTGCTTCCATTCATCTCCCTCTCTCATTTCCGGCTCCTCTTCTTCCTCTTGCACATTATTTTCCCCTTTTGCCCCTGTTGCAATTCTCCCAGCAGAACTTTCCCCCACTCTGGTTTGGTACAGACATTTATCAATTACTCCTCTAATTTCATCATTTCCCTCCTCCTCCTCCTCCTTCTTTCTCTCTAGCAGAGCAAAACTATTTTCTGAAGACCCTTCACAAATGCCCACTCCCTCTCTCTTCATAGTAACCTGTTCTCTCTTTTCCACCCCATGACTTTTGCCACTTCTTCACCTCCCCTCACAAGTCCCTCTCTCCACCTTCCATTTGTCTTTTGTCTCCTGACCTAGTTTCCCCGGCAATCATTCTTCCTGACCTGGGCCCCTTTGTCTCTGCTTCCCTTCTTCTGACCCTCTCCTCACCACTGTTGGCTCAAATCTCTCTCCCTCATCTCCCCTCCTTCCTCCCTCCAGTATTGGGCTAAACCCACCCCAGTCTGCCTTGCCTGTCTTAGTTCCTCCTGCAGAGCCTCGCTCTCCTTTCTAAGTTTCTCTATGTGGTTGCACATTAAACATCCCCCCACACTCCAGGCAATTTTTAGAAAGATTGGTGCACTGCAGTTGTTGCAGCCTACCACCCTACCCATTGCTGTTGTTTCCCACCAGTGACCCCCCCACCCTTCCAGATGAAGGACACCAAACACTCCCTCAAGTCTCCCCTCTCCCCCTCTATCAGTGCCAAACATTATTTTCTTAATTTCCCTTACCCCCTTTGTTGTACACATTTAGATGGATTGAGCAACTGTTTTTTATATTCCTATCCTTCCTCTCCACACCCAAAAAGAGACTTTAAATAACTATTGCACAACCTTCTTCAAACTTCTTCTCCTCCTTTCCACAATGAAATAGCAATGCAAAGAAGTAACAATGAAAGCTCCTTGATTTGCAATTACTTTCCTTCCATTGAGATAGCAGTCACCTCTTCATTCGCTGCTGTTCCTTTACTGGATGTCTGCTTCTGCTATGACAGGTGCATATACTTTGCCCATTTGAGGAAGTGATGTCAGAACCCCTGGTATAAAGGAAATCACGGACCAGGGGCGGGACCAGCCCATGCTTCCAGAAACAATCAGGTAGCTGAGGCCCCTGGTCAGACCATTAGCACCCTTCCCCCACTATGCATTAAACTTTGCAGCTAGTGAAGCCAGCAAAAATGAATCACAATTCTACTCAAAGCCCCCAAAAGAAACAGGTCTCCAATTCAAACAGCTTCACCAACAACACATCAAAATAGGCTTGAAATTAGAAGATATAGGTCTCCAATTCAAAGAAAGATTCCATAATTAAATCACACCAAATAGGATTTAAATCAGAAGAAATAGGCCTTCACAAATGCAGCTTGCTACACAGTGAAATATTAAACAAATGAGCCCACTTATAGCCACCAAAACAGGTTTCTAAATTCCAACAGCCCCAAAACAATACCCTGTTAGCCCCTTAGAAGTAGTAAGAAAGAAAAGAAATAACCTTCTACCAAGTAAAATCCACAAGAAACAATGTAAAAACAACAAGAAGAAGCTACTGTATTGGAACAGATCTGTTCCTTTCCCCTTCTCGTTCCTTCCTATGCTACGGGTAAAAGATGAAAATCTGAAAGAATAATGGGACTGTTGGGGCACAGCCTAATGGACCATCTATCCAAATGAAAAGCTAAATAAGGCTGCTCACATCTTAGAGACTATAGATATAAAATTCTTCTAGCAAGGGTAATGGCAACTAAAACCAGCACCTACCAGATGAAGAGGTGCATCTCATAACTTGCACCTGGCTCAAAGGGAGGCAAAGTAAGTCTCTCTAAAATTAAATTAATGTCCCATGTGCTTAATACGCAGGATACCTCTAAGGAAGGTGTGAGCAACATCCAGCTGTGGCACTGGCTTCCCCTCTACTAGCACGTGTTACACAGATATGGCTAACAAGTGTACCTTGATAGAGGAGTTCTTCAAGCCTGAGTCTGACAACGAGAGAAGGTACTCCAGTATTTGGTCCACCAAACATGTAAACAAGACTATAGTACAAGTCACACTAAACTGTTCCACCAGTGAGTTGCTGTAGCATTTCTGACTGAGTTGCATAAGTGTTGCTGGATCCAGCACAAAGCCTTGAACAAACTGTTACTTAAGAGTTAAAATGTAGCTTTGTAATGCACTGTGAGTAGACTGCAGATGCATTCCAACTGAGTTGCAGAAACATTATACAAACATTGCTCTTCAGGTGGTTAAGCATTGAAAAATAATGCTATATGAGTTGGCAATGCATTGCCGACTCAAAAACACAATGCTAAACCAGCTCATTGATGGAACAGTTTAATGTGACTTGTACTTTAAGTGCTGTGCTGTGGCCCAGATGGCTAATCACTTTCACTTCATGGAGTAAGTGGGCTGCATGGTATGCATTCTGGCTGCAAGTAGGACCTTAGCCACCCAAGAAGAAACCCCAAACCTGCTAATGGCTATTGGCTTCAGGAGTCACAAGTGCAAGTGTATTTATTTGAGGTCTGGGTTGACTAATGTCCCCTGGTCCTGAGAAATCAGATCTATGGTCATTGAATAAGGGACTTGCGGTTCAACTGCAATTTACTGTAGTAACGGGAACCAAGCCTGTCTAGTCCAGAAGGAGACAATGAGAATCACTTTGGCTGCATCCATCTGGACCTCGATGAGAACCCTCAGCAGGGGCGGAAAGGGTAGCAAGGTGTAAAGGAAAGGCCCTTTCCAGTAGAGGTGCAATGCATCAGAATGATTGGAGGTAGGCTGGCTCTTGTTAGCAGGCTGCATTTACTAGCCATGCATCTAGGACAAATGGAGGAGATCATGGTGTTGAAATCCACCATGCTCAGCACTGGTATGCCAGAGCGGGCGGGACCTGGCGTGGGGCCCTGTTGAGTGCTGACTAGTGATGGGACAGACACCAGCATCAGGATTGATTGAGCATGTGTAGGCGCAGTTGTACTTTGGCGACTGGCTCTTACTTGACAAACATGATTCCAACATAGAAGAGAGTATGGTGGGATCACAACATGATTGCCCACTGTAGCTTATTAAAAAAAAAACACTAGACATGTGCAAAATAACTGTTGACTAAAGCATGCAGCAGTCTCTGAGGAACTGACATGAGCAGATCAATGGCTGGAAAGAAATGAGGAGAGAGAGAGACAGTGGTGACCACCCACCTTTAAATGGTTGGCAAACATTGGGAGGTGACATCAGAAGTGGGCTGCCATCTAGCAGACTACAAGCAAAAAATTTCACTATGTGTATATCGACACCTGGCTGCTCTTGTTCCATAGTTGTGGCCTGCTACAAGAGATACCCTTGAAGTAAGTCTTTTTGCTGACGTATCAAACAGTGTTATGTAAACACTTCAGATGTCCTGGAAAATTATTATAAGTTGTTGAAACAAACATCATGAAAAATTGTTAACATATAGCACAACAAACAATTGCTGGTAAACACATCTTTTTAACAAACCTACATTAAGAGTGTTACACCAATATTGAAGGAATTTCTAAAGGTCTCATGACTAGGATATGCTGGACAGCTTAAATGCCATCATCATAGAAAGCAGTGGCTGGACAGAGAAAAGCATCGGAAGCACATATGTAAGTCTATCAGAAGTGAAGTCAAATTATGTCCAGATACCTGTGGTGGAATAAAAAACTCCAATCCTGGGACTTAATGACGAATTCTCACCTGGCACATTAGCAGTGAGGGACAGAGAAAGAATGAGAAACACACCAGAACTGAGAGCACAATTCAAAACAATGCAAGACTCCCTCAGAACTTGAAAATGTTGATTGTACGGTTACATAATCAGAAAGAGAGAGTGTTGGGTACCTACTGGCAAAGAGAATACCCAAAGACAATTTTGGGGGGTAAGGTTGTCACAGTATGAAATTCTGATGGTATGGTAATCATACATATGAACATATGAAGGTGCCAGCAGAACAGACCTACTGGTCTATCAAGGTCTGCTTGAATGTGCAGCTAGCTCCCTAGTAGGCAGCTGACCCTCCACCCAACCCCCTTAACCTCCTATTGTTGTCCTTCTCACTCACCCCTGTGCCCCGTCCCAAGTGTTCTAAAAGACAGCCACATTTTTGCATGATATTACTCCTTCTGGTAGTGCGTTCCACCTCACAACTACTCTCTCTGTGAAGTAATACCTCCTCATCTCCCTCCTGAATCTCCCCCTCTCTATTCTTAGCCCATGCCCCATAGTCTCCCTCCCATTCCTTAGTTTCAACAATCCCTCCGCCCCCCATCTTTGCTGACACCCTTCAGGTACTTGAATGTCTTGATCATGTCCCCCCCTCTCCCACCTCTTCCAGTGCATCCATATTTAGTTCCTTTACCCTCATCTCATAATCCATTCCCTCCATCCCCTGAATCATCCTTGATACCCTTCACTGCAATCCCTCCAGCAGCTTGACATCCCGGCTCAGGTACAGCCTCCAGAACTGCACACAGTACTCCAAGTGAGGTCTAACCAGTGCCCTGTAGAGGAGCAAAATCACCTCCCTGTGCCTGGACATTTAATGATATGTAATAAAATATCTGTTATAATACTAATGTTATACAGAAGCAGATATTTATTCAAATAGTACCATCAGACACCCACCTAGTTTTGATACAGGATGTATAATTGCCTCCATTAAAATGGAAAACACAATCAAGCATCTAAACGGACTAATTCTGTGATTTACTGCAGAACTGTGTTACTGTGACATCCCTAGTACTCGTTGCATAGTCATTAACAAATATTGTAAATTGGCCAAACGTTTCAAAAAGTTAACTTTTTTAATCTTGCATTTCAGCTCTTTTAAAGTGCAGTAACCCATGACAAAGGTACTGGTGTAAATCAGGCATCAATGAACCTTGCTAATGGTTGAGAAGACACTTTGAGTTATGTCTTTCAATCAACAAGGGCTGCATTAATGCCTGCTACAGTCAAACTCTGTCATGGAATATGAACATACAAAATTGCCAGCAGATAAAGGCCTTATAGTCTATCGAGTCTGCTCAATTGTGCAACTAGCAGCCCTTATATTGCAGCTGCCCCTCCCTCCCCTCTCCCTCCTGTGACCCTCCCCTTACCCTGTCCCATCCCCTTGAAGCAGCCCACTGTTCTACAGGATACTACTTCCGCAGGCAATGCGTTCCACCTAGCCACCATCCTCTCTGCAAAAAAGTGTATTCTCATTTCCCTCCTGAACCTACCCTACTCCAGTCTCAGATTCTGGCCTCGAGTGTCCCTTCCCCCTCAACCTGAAAAGCCCCTCCATTTCTGCCTTGTTTATTCCTTTCATGTACTTGAAGGTTTCAATCATATCTCCCCTATCTCTCCTCTCCTCCAGAGAGTACATGTTCAACTCCCTCAGCCTGCTCTCGTAGGGTAAGTTCCCAGCCCCGGATCATCATTATTGCCCTGTGTGCACCCCCTCCAGTAACCTAATGTCATTCTTCAGGCACGGGTGCCAGTACTGCATACAGTACTCCAGGTGTGGTCTAACCAGTGACCTATACAGCAGCAGGATCACCTGCCCGCTCCTGGAGGATATACCCCTGACAATACAACCCAGCATCCTGTTGGCCTTTGCAGCTGCCTTCCTATATTGTGCTGAGTTATTCATTGAACACATTATGATCACCCCCAGATCCTTCTCTTCCTCTGTCGTGGTTAGCTGAACTCATGCCTTCAGCTGGAAGCTCCTCCTTGGATTTTTAGCTCCGAAATATAGCACCTTGTACTTTTTGGCATTGAGCCCCAGCTGCCTAGTGTTTGACCAGGTCTCCAATTTTGACAGATCATCCTGCAAACCCCCGCCACCATCTTATGTCATCTACTACTGCTGCCATCTTGGTGTCATCTGCGAACAGACTGATCTTGCTCTTGATGCCTATCAAGATGTCTGCTATAATTATCCCAAACAACACTGGCCCCAGCACAGAGCCATGTGGCACTCCACTTGTCACCGCCCTTGGAGATGAGAGCTTACCTCCCACCACCATCCTCTATTGTCTCCCATGCAGCCAGTTCACTACCCATCCCACCATCTTTGCCCATGCCCCTGTACCCTCCAGTTTACTTCTTAGCCTCCGATGTGGCACCGAATCGAATGCCTTACTGAAGTCCAGGTACATGACATCTACTACATGGCCCATGTCTAACTGCCTAGTTACCCAGTCAGAGTAATCCATCAGGTTGGTCTGACAGGATTTGCCTGAGACAAACCCATGCTGTCTACTGTCCTGCAATCCATTAGTCTCCAGAAGGGAAACCAACCTCTCCTTTAGGATTGTCTCCTTCAGCTTTTTCATGATGGAGGTGAGGCTTACCGACCTATAGTTGCCTGGTTCATCTTTGGCGCTGCTCTTGTGGAGGAGTTCCACGTGAACCATCCTCCAGTCCTGAGGTACAATCCCTGAGTCCAAGGAGGCATTGAACAGGTCTGCCAAGGGTTCTGCCAGGACTTCCATCAGCTCCTTCAGCACCCTGGGGTGTATGCCACCTGGCCCTGGTGCCTTGCCCACTCTTAATGCTCTCAAGGCCTCTAGTACCCTGCTCACTGTGATTTCTCCATCTGTCTCCTCCCCCCCCCCATGCCTGCCTTCCCACCCCACTTGGATACAGTCACTCCTTTCTCCTTAGTAAATGCAAAGCAGAAGTATTCATTTAGTGCTACAGAGGATAGCAATGTACGCTATATTATGTCATGCTCCATACCCCATAATGCCCTACCATCCTGTTGCATATACTGTATATTAAATATGCAACTTTGACATTGTGTGAAATTATTTATCTACATTACAGATCTATGTTCTGATGGAAATTGTTTGTATCTAATGCCACGTAGGATGTTAGATTGAGGCATACTGCTATACTGTAGTAAAATAAGGTATCACACAATTCACCTTTGCATATCTCTTAATGTACATTAAAGGCAAAGAATATAACACACTGAAATTACATTACTGCAACAGATCACATAAAACCCACTGTGGGAGAAAACCAGTTGGATCCTACCTGAGTCCAGGAAAAGTAACATACAGAAAGCAAGGCAGACCTGATGACACTGCCTGAAATAAAATAAGGAAATAATCAGCATAGGTTGTTACAAATAATCTCACATATCTGGGTGATGGTTCCAATGCCCATAAACCCCTGCACCAGTGAATGGTTAAATTCACATCTTATGGTTAGGTCGTTCAGATCTGATGTAAGAGGCAAGAATACTGGATTATGTTGATGGCATGACACTTTGGATGGGGCAAGCTAATGGCCAGATAGCATCATCCTGGAGACTGCGAGAGCAGATGGCGTGATCTGTGCAGTGCAGTGTAGATTTGCCTTCTCTGGACACTGCTGCATGCAGCTATGATGGTGGAAGTTGAAAGGCAGATGAAGAAAAATGGTAATTCCCGGAGCACCAGAAGAAGGCTCACTGTGCAGTCCCCTATTCAGCCATCCACCCAGCTCACACCCCTCATCCTCCATCACCCCAAAAATAACATAAAAAACAATGACTATCCAATGGTGGTAACAGTGGGCTCCTAGTGGGGATATGCTAGACCACAGGGGGTGTTGGCAGTACTTGGGGTGTCTGGAGTCAAGTGACAGCAGTATGAAGGCAGGTAAGTGAATGGCACATAAGAGAGGCAGAAGATTTGGAAAGCATAAAGCTTCCAATTTCATGTTTTACTAACCCCCACACACCCATCATCAGATACAGTCTCAAGTCACACATAAACAACTATTCCCAATATATGAAATATAACCCCTGCCAACTCCCCGAATCAGCAGTGGACACAGTCTCAATCAAAATACACACACACACACACAGGGATAGGGTATGAGCTAAAAAAAAAGATAAGCCAGCAACCAGCTGTATGATACACTTCCCTACCTGGGCACCAATGGTATACCAGGGGCCGCTCATGTGATCCTGCTTACTTACTAGATCCTAAGAGGAAAAGTCTGCAGCAAGGGAGAAGACATACATCTTTTCAAAGGTGTCAGCTATGGATGAGCTAGGCAGCATTTGCAGTGTTACTGCAAGAAACTGGTTAGAAGGAGCAGTGACTATGACTGCAAAGACTGTGCTTTAGAAGCTTTATAAACAAAACAGACCGATTTTGTATTGACACATTCACAATACCTGTCAGATGTAGTGCAGTGACTCACACATCATTGTAGACCACCTCGCTGTCAACCTCAAAGTACTGGAATACCTGTTAAAAGGGAAAGAAATTGCAAATATTTCAAGAAGATTCAAGTTCCACCACTACTGCTGGTGCTACATGTGTGCACTATGCATCTGTTCTGAGCCTTTCATTTTACATTGCACACCCAATGTTTTGTGGCAAGGATAGGGAATTTCAGGGAGAGGAAAATGACGATACAACTGCAGTTCATAAATCGGTAGCTCGGCAGGCATTGACCACATGCGGTGGTCCTGACTAGGGCTGGGAGAACCCGGTGAAGTTCTGACCCTTATTAAATAAGAACCGGAACATGGTGAAGTTCTGATTTATTCTGATTAGTTCTGATTAATTCTGATTTATTAACAAATATTTGAAAACATGCAAACAAATGCCTAAAAGTTGACAAAGTCGGTCATATTTAACAGAGGCCCAAAGCAAACAATTTAATGCATGATTTGTACAAAAATTGCAGCAAAACTGCTAAATAAAAGTAGTAACTGCTAGCTGCTTTATGTCTGGGCTGTACTGGTGGCATATCCAGCTCAGACCCGTGATGTTGAGTGTGCCAGGAGAGGGAGAGAGAGAGAGAGAGAGATAGATGGAGACAGACAAACAGATGCACGCACTATTTTGCCTGCCTGCCCTGTACAGTGCACACACACACACACACACACACTGCACAGCCACACTGAGGCCAAGTTAAATTTTTTTATTTGTGATTTCTGCGACTGTAAAAATTATCTTTGGCTCCCCAGTAGTCTAGTCTAGTGCCTCTCTCTCTCTCTCTTCCAGATGGCATAAGTCAACATTTATTTTGCCAGCATGCCCATGCCCTGGGCCTGTACACAGACAGGCACAGTGAAACCAAAAATACACTTTATTTGTGATTTCTGTGACTATGACATTACTCTTTGGCCCCCAGCAGTCTAGTCTAATTCTCTTTCTCCTCTGGATGGCACAAGTCAAAACCAAGAATGCACTTTATTTGTGATTTCTATGACTATAACATTACTCTTTGGCCCCTAGCAGTCTAATCTCTCTATCTCCTCTGGATGGCACAAGTCAAAACCAAGAATACACTTTATTTGTGATTTCTGTGACTATAACATTACTCTTTGACCCCTAGCAGTCTAGTCTTTCTCTATCGTTCTCCTCTGGATGGCACAAGTCAACATTTTTATTTTGCCAGCATGCCCATGCCCTGGACCTACACACAGACAGTCACAACAAAACAAAGAATACACTTTATTTTGATTTCTGTGACTATAACATTTTTCTTTGGTCCACAGTAGTCAAGTCTCTCTCTCTCTGTCTCCTCTTCTGGATGGAACAAGTCAACATTTATTTTGCCAGCATGCCATTGCCCTGGGCCTATACACAGCCACAGTGAAACCAAGAATACATTTTAACCAAAAATACACCTAGTTCCACATTCTCAGAGCAACAGACCAACACAGCCGACCGGAGAAAAAGTCATCGACCAATCGACCATAGTAGCTGCAGCCCATCCTCAGATCTCCCCACCATGTGACTGTGACTGTGTTCCTCCAGCTCCTGGTCTCAGCTCCACCCTCCTCTCCTTACTCTCTGTTCTACCTGGTGCCTGCAGCTACAACTGCATGCAACGTAGGCATGCAGAAAGAATGCCCTGCTTTCCACGGACCCAGAACCAGACTTCTGTTGTGAAGCCTGGGTCCACAGATTCAGGGTTTGATCCAGGGGTCCTGATTTCAGACAGAACAGTCCACCCGGCCCTAGTCCTGCATCACTCTCTGCTTGGTGGGCTGAAACTTTGTGTATTTTGAAGGACAGAAGCCACTACATTCAGAGAGGGCTGAAGTCATTTAATTTCCCTGTTGCCGGTCAGCAAACAACTGAGCAGCTTAACAAGGAGCCAGACAGTCTGAAAAAATACCCATCAGTGCAGACGGCAGTCATTGATGTGGTGCTCACCAACTCAGAGATGACAGGAGTGATGAAAGTAGGGGAGCCACTGGGGAACAGTGACCATAACTCTGGTTTGAATTGGCTCTCAGGGCTGGCAAGCCACAATCAAGAGCTGAAGTCCTTGACTTTAGAAGGCCTGACTTTGATAGGATGAGGAACTGGTCAGGAATAAGTTAGAAGGGGTGGAGGACATAGGTGGGGTGGAGGAGAGATAGGGGGTAATTAAGGGGGAGGCATACCTGATGTATCTAAAGTATGTATAAGAACAGTAACAAAGAAAAACATCTTTAAGATTCCACTGTGACTCTCATCAAGGGTCAGGAAAGCAGTAAGGGCCAAAAAGGAGGCCTTCTATAAATACAAAAAAAGCAGGGGCAGGTAGAATGGGAGGATTATCTACAGAAAAATAGGGAGGAAAAGAGGGTCATTAGGGAGGCCAAAGCAGATACAGAGCTGTGTATCACAGAGGGGGTCCAGAATGGAGAAAAACAGTTTTTCAGATATATTAGGGAAAAAAGGAAAAAGGGTGGGGGGAATCGTGTGGCTAGTTGATGGGGGTAAGGTGCTAGAGGAGAATGGGCAACAGGTTGCCATCTTAAATGACTACTTTTGCTCAGTTTTCACTAAGGAGGACAGCAGGTCCATGCCAGAGAGTGGTATCAAAGCGACCACTAAGGGAATTCTGGAAATGAGACAGTCATTCTTTACTAGTGAAGGGTTTCTAAAATGGCTGGCTGCCCTTAAGATGAATAAGGCCCCAGGACCAGAAGGGTTACATCCGAGGATACTCGGAATTAGCCACAGAGCTGGCTGATCCACTTGTATTCCTGTTCAACTGCTCACTTAGGTCAGGGGAAGCTCCAAGGGATTTGAAGATGGCAGACACGGTACCACTTCACAAAGGGGGGTTGGGATAAGGAGAACCAGGAAACTACAGGCTTGTCAGTCTAACCTCTATAGTAGGGAAGCTGATGGAGTCACTGATCAAAGAGGACCTCATAGACTACCTGGAGAGTAACAGGCTCCAGGATAGTAAACAGCTCAGTTTCATGGCAGGAAGATCTTGCTAGACTAACCTGATAGTTTTCTTTGGGTGACAAAGGAATTAGACAAGGGCCACACGTTAGATCTCCTCTATTTTGACTTTAGCAAGGCTTTTGACTCAGTACCTCACAAACAATTGCTCTTGAAGATGGAAGACCTGCATGCAGCTAAACCAGTTGTGAACTGAGTGGGTAACTGGCTATAGGGGTGGCAGCAGACGGTGGCGGTCAATGGGGTTAAATCAGAGGAGAGGGAGGTTATGAGCGGGGTTCCACAGGGCTCGGTCCTGGGTACAGTCCTCTTCAACATGTTCATTGGTGACATTAGAGAAGGAATCCAGGGCAGGCTGTCTCTCCGCAGATGACATAAAACTATGTGGGAGGGTGGATAGTGATGATGGAATAAGGGAAATGTAGAGACCAACAAAAGCTATAAGGCTGGTCAAAAGTCTGGCAGTTAAAATTCAATGCTAGAAAGTAAGATCATGGATGCACTACTTAAGGAAAGAATAGTGGGACACTTAGAATCCAAGGGGGCCTAGGATCCAAGGCAACATGGATTCAGGGATTCAGAGGAGGTAGGTCATGTCAGACAAACCAGATAGATTTTTTTGACTGGGTGACGAAGGAGCTAAACCAAGAGGGGGCCATGGACATCACCTACCTTGACTTCAGCTAGGCCTTTGACACTGTCCCACATAAAAGGCTGGTTAACAAGATTGGTAGTCAAGGCATGGGACAAAAGGTGGTAAACTGCATTAGGAACTGGCTAACAGACAGGACACAGAGAGTTGTAGTGAATTGGATACAATCTGGGGAGGGGGGGTGACTAGCAGGGTACCTCAGAGATCAGTCCTTGGGCCAATCCTATTTAATATCTCCATTAGTAACATTGCAGAAGGTCTAGAGGGAAAGGTCTGCATATTTGCAGATGACATCAAGATCAGTAACAGGGTGGATACTCCAGACTGGGTGGAGAGAATAAGGAGAGACCTGGGGAAGCTTGAAAAATGGTCAGAGGTGTGGAAGCTGAGGTTTAATTTGCACAAGTGCAAAATAATGCACCTGGGTTGAGGGAACCCTGGGGAGGCATACAGGATGGAGGGGGAGCTGCTGATGATCACCAAGGAAGAAAGAGACCTGGGGGCAACAGTGATCACTATACAGTATGGATCAGTATTTAGATGGGTGCAGAAGCAAACCACATAACACATAAAATAAATACAAACAACTTAAAAAGTAAAAATGCAAATTCAGCAGTTGGGATAAAGTAAATACTAAGACCAGTGATGTTAAATCAAATCAAATGCTTATCTTTAGGTGCCTTTTAAAGGCTTCTGTCAAAGAAGTCTCCCTCAGAGAGCTGGGAAGTGAGTTCCACATGGCTGAACCAGCTATCTCAATCATACCAACACCTGATGTCTTTAACGGCCCTGAGAACCACTAGGAGGTTCCCCTCAGAGGAGTGGAGAAGGAAGTGAAGTTAAGGTCAGTAAATGGTGACTGCACAGAGGAGGATGAGGAAAAAGCTGACATCCTGAACCGGTACTTCTGCTCGGTCTTCACAGTGCAGAGAGAGAGAGAGAGAGAGAGAGAGAGATGTACAGACCAGCAAGGAGGAGAAGGAATACAGGGGAGAAGTAAACACAATTCCATTCACCAAAGAATGAGTCCTGAAGGGACTTGCAAACCTGAAAGTGGACAAGGCCATGGAACCAGATGAGATACATCCCAGTGGGGTTCAGGGAACTGAGAGCGGTGCTTGCTGTACCACTGACAGTTTTATTCCTCACTGGAAACCAGAGTGGTTCCAGAGGACTGGAGGTGAGCTGACATAGCTCTGCTCCATACTGTAAGAGTGGCAGTAGGGAGGAGGCTGGCAACTATAGGCTGGTCAGTCTCATATCAGTGGTGGGGAAATTAAAGAAAATCCTGTTAAAAGAAAGGCTAGTGGAGAATCTTTAATACAGCGGGTTACAAGACCAAAAGCAGTATTGATTCATGAGGGAAAAGTTATGCCAGACTAATATGATCAATTTCTTGGACTGGGTGACTGAGGAAATAGATCAAGGCAGTGGAAATGACCTACTTATACATCAGCAAGACCTTCACAACTGTGTCACATAGGAGACTGATAAAGAAATTGGATAATCTAGGGGTTGGAGCCAAAGTTGTCAACTGAGTTAAAAACTGGTTAATGGACAGGTGACAGTGTGATGTGATAAATGGCATTCAGTCTATTGAGGGGAGAGTGATGAACATAGTGCCATAGGGTTCAGTATTGGGGCCAGTCCCGTTGAATGCCTTCATACAGTAGTAGCCAGAGACATTGCCAGCTATTTCCCCAAATTTCTGTGATATTTCTAGAGAAATCTCCTGCTTTCTGCATTTCCACAGTAGGGGCAGCACAGAGAAACTAGAAATTTCACAGAATATCTGGAAATAGCTGGCAATGTCTGTGGCTACTACTGTAAGTGACATCACAAAACAACTTGAAGGGAAGGTATGCCTTTCTGCAGATGACACAAACTTCTGTAATAGGGTCAATGCTCAGGAGGGGGTGGAGAAAATTAGTAGGGACCTTAGAAAACTTGAGGAGTGGTCAAGCATATGGCAGCTGGAATTAAATGACAAAAGTGCAAAATCACACATCCAGGGCACAGAAACCTAGGAGCTGAGTGTAAAATTGGGGAGGTGGTACTGTTGGTCACTAAACAGGAAAGAGACCTTGGGGTTATAATATCTGATGACCTGAAGGTCGCAGTGCAGTGTAACAAGGCAGTGGGGAGGGCCACTGGGATGCTTGGATCCATAGGGAGAGGTATCACCAGCAGAAGGTGGAAGGTGGTATTACCACTGTATAGATAATTGATGAGACCACACTTACAATATTATGTCCCGTTCTAGAGGCTGCATCTCAGAAAAGACATAGACAGGTTAGAGGATGCCCAGAGGAAGGTAATTAAAATGGTGCAAGGGTTGCATGAAAAACCATACCAGGAGAGACTGAGGGATCTCAACATGTGCACCCTGGAGGAGAGGTGGGACAGATGGGTATGACTGAGAACCTCAAGTACCTCACGGGGATGAACAAGAGTACAGGTGGGGAGCTTGTTTCAAATGAGGAAGTGCAACAGAACAGGAAGGCATGCAATGAAGGAAGAACGGAGAAAGTTTAGGAGGTATGTGAGAAAATATTTCTTCACTGAAAGAGTGGTGGATACCTGGAACAGTCTGCCACCAGAGGTAGTAGGGGTGAAAACAGTGAGGGGTTTCAAACAAGCATGGGATTGGCATTGGTTAATATGTAAATAAGTCTGTGGGGGGGGGGTTGACAGAGATCAGTTAGGGTCTGCGAAGACAGAATAGACAGGGAACATTTGGGCAGACTGGGTGGGCCAAGTAGTCCTTTTCTGCCAACAAATTCCTTGTTTCTGTTTCTATGTTTCTAACACTCTATTCCTCTTGTGCCCTCCGTATCCGTCATTCTTGTGCATCTGTACTATAAACACAGAGTGAAGATAAGAGGTGGATATCAACAAAAACTAAATAAATAAATCTCCTACTCGCTTAGACAGAATTAGGTTTAGTACCACTGCTCACCTACAGTAAGGGTTTTAGAATGCAGCAACTGCAACCACAGCATTCTGGGAGACTGCAAACACAAACACCCGGTTGAATCAGACATGCTGCTCCATGGAGAGTCACTAGAGCTGCTCTCCTCCAGAAGCAGGGCAAAGCCTCATACGTTTGGCAATGGGATAAGCAGTTCTCTCATGTTTTCTCATTCTTATTTAATTGTATTAAGCAAGAGTGGTAGACAGTCTGCTGTTCTCAGATTCCAAATCTGGCATGTATTAATTAGAATCCTGTCCCCTTCTAATTGTAAAGTTAGTTAATATTTGGTTACCAAAGCACGTGGTCCCAGTCTGACATTCTATCCACTATCAAAGAAATATTAATGCTACTGGTTATTATTTTCTTCTGGTTCTGCCCATCCAAGCCCTGGTCTACCCTTTTCTTATTTGTATACCAAACCAAATTTTACTAGGAAGGGTTTAAGCTTTGCCCATTTCAATAGTCAAAGCTTGAAGGCTTAGCGGGGTTGTTTTTATGCCTGGGCCCATTGACATCAATTTAATGTAATAGGCATTACTGAGTCTTGGCTCACAAGTAAAATCCATGATTCTTATATTTTCATTGATGGGCATAAAATTATCAAGGCTGACAGAATAGATTGCAAGGGAGGTGGCTGTCTTTTTTTATTGTTAACATCACTTGGCAACCATCCCTATTAACTTCTAACGTAAGGTTAAATCTTGTGAATTTTTTCCTGTTTTCCATACTCTTGGTAATTCTAAATTACTTACCATGAGTAATTCATATATCACCTGGCTACAATAATATAAGGTTTCAATTAATTACTGATTTTAGGGAAAGCCTTCCAATTTACTGTGAGGTAATATTACTGGGGGATTTAAATTACAATTTTCTTAACAGAGTTCCTTCTGAATCCTGTAACCACATTTTTAATTTGGGATTTACTCAAATGATCCCCCACTCACCTGTGTAAATTATAAAAATCAAACACAAACCATTCTTCATTGGTTACCTGTTACTCATTCTGTTAAACTGCTGCAAACAGGGGTCATGCCCAATGCCATGAGTGATCACAACCCCATTTTTGGTGTCTGGAGTACTAGGAGGAAAATGGAATCTCCTATGATTGTCCAATCTTGAAACTTCAATGCCTTTAATAAGTTACACAAAATGCCCCTGAAATCTAAACTTCTGGATATTTTTTTAGTATTGAAGACATTTTGCATGAAAACAGGCTTTTAGCCTTTCTGACTTTATCAGTTCCAGGTGCTCTGCCTGTGCTCAATTTTCAAAGAGCCCTTAGATCACTGCAAGTTGTGGCGATCTAGGGTCGCAGCAATTTTGGGGTGTGCCAGGGACCCTGCACTGTATTTAAAAGAAAGGAGGGTCCCTGTACCCAAGACCTGAGATTTGCTGCATCCACAGGATTGTGCTGAGGAGTGGTGCACCTTCAGGGTTTGATGGAAGGATCTGTCAATCCCCCCCCCCCATCTGGTGCAACAGTTGAGGGCCATAAAGGTTGAAGGGATAAAAATGGCTGCAATACAGGAACCAGAGACATAAGGAACATGATAGGTGGCATAGGGAGTGACAGGAGTATGGTGGCAATGTGAGGATGCTGAGGTGGCACCCGGGGGGGGGTGCCCCACACACACTAATTATCCATTAGGTAGGGAAATGGGCAGACTAGGTGTGCCAAGCAGTCCTTATCTGCTGTCAGATTCTATGTTTCTATGTTAGTCAACAAGATTGTACATTTGCTAAGAAATTCAGAGGAGGGTAGACAATGCTTCAGGGGTGTGAGGGCTTGTGCCCTGTATCTATCTACAATCATTAGTCTAGCTGCTACCTATCTTAGACCCAAAGGCTGCTAACATCTGCATCACTTGTTGTTGCAAAACTGGCTATGATGTTATATTGTCAAGCTACGAGTAAAAGGGTCTTGATTGTGTCCCATATTTTATGGTATTGTGGTAGTCTGTTGTTGAGTGAGGTAATCATTTTTTCCATTTTAAGGGCCAGTAGGATTGAGTTGTGCCACTCTTGATATGAGGGTACTTTGTCATCCAGTCAGTGCCCTGAGAATTATCTTTTTGGCAGTGGCTGCTATAAGGGAGATTTGGTATTTGCGGATTCCAAAGATCATATCCAAGTCCAGGCCTAGGATGCAGACCTGTGGGGTGAAAGGAGAGTCCAGGCCCACAAGAGGGTCTATTCTGGTGCGTATCTCTTCCCATAGTGGATGAACTTTAGAGCAGTCCCATAATATGTGTTTTAGGGAACCCTGTTGTTCAAGACACCTTGTGCAGTTGGGTGAGTGTAGATTGCACAGTTTGTGGAGCTTTGTTGGTGTAAAGCAGAGGTTGTGGTTACTTTCATTGCATGAGCCTAAGGCCATCGAATTTTATTTGTTTGTGGATGTTGTTCCACATGTCAGATCTAACCTTGTGATCTTCGAGTTCCGGGAACTCCTTTTTCCAATAGAGACATATATCCTGATCTATGGGAGTTGTTTCTTCTAGGAGTTGTTTATATAGCAGGGATGTGGAGTGTCACTTCATAGCGAGTTGTGCAAGCTCTGTCCATAGAGGGGGGTCAGGGAATGTCCATGGTCTGGGTTCTAGCTCTGCTATTATTGAGTGTTGGAGCTGAAGAAAGACACGGGGGTATATTGGCACCAGGGTGTGCTTTAGCAAAGGCAGTGTAGGGGATGTATAAGTTATTTTGTACAATGTGCCCCAGGAGGAGCAGTCGAGTTGCACCCAGAAAGTTGTGAGGGATGGGTTTGTTTTGGATTTTGAAATGTGGATTATTAACGATGGGTTGATGTAGGTTGAATAGGGATTTGGTTTTAAGTATCCTGTGGAGCTGCTTGCTCACTAGTAGGGAGGTTTCTATAGGTGTTCCTTGCAGGGTTTCAGGGAGTTTGGCCTGTGGTATATGCAAGAGGGTGCTCATACGTATTTTAGCTTGTTGGCAAAGATCTTCCTCGATTCATAACCACTGAGGAAAGTAGGAGCACTACCAGGGTTAAGTTTTCCTGCATCTTCCATCTTAGGAATTTTTCTGCTTGAATTGCTAGGTAGTAAAGGTACGGATCTGGGAGTTGCATTCCTCAATGCCTTTTGAGTGGGATGAGCTTGCGATATGCCCTGCGAGGTGTCTTGTTTCCTCTTCAGAAAAGTAGTGAGGGTGGATTTTAGCTTCTAAAACCATGAGAGGGGGATTTGGAGGTTGACCATGCTCATGGGATAAAGCAATCATGGTAAAATGTTTATATTGATGATGTTTATTCTAGCCGAGAGTGTGAGAGGGAGGGAAGGTCATCCAACAGTTGAGATCCTGTTTAACAGTCATGAAGAGGGAATCGAGGTTCTTTGAAAACATTTTCTTTGAGCTTAGGGCTATATGGATACCCAGGTACTTGAGGCTGTCTGGAGCCCATGTGCCCCCCCCCCCATTGAAGTAGTTGATCTCATGCAGTCCGGTAGTTCAGGGGCATGATATATGTTTTTTCAACGTTAATCTTGTAATCTGAGAGCTAACGGTATTCCTATAGGGGATTGATGGTGGCTGGGATTGACTGGTGGGGTCCTCCAGATGTAGGAGGATGTCATCTGCATACTTTGATATTTTGTACTGGTAGTAACTTGCCCCAATTCCTTTAATTTCCATGCACTGTAGTATTCTTCTGGTCAGAAGTTCCAGGTATAGATAAAACAGTAGTGGGGATAGGGGGCAGCCTTGTCAGATTCCCCTGTGTAAACAGAAGGTTTCAGAGTTGACACCATTACATCTAACACTGGCTGTTGAGTAGGAGTGTAGGAGCTGGATCCATTCTAGGAAACTGGAGGGAAAGCCAAACTTCTGAAGAGTGAGGCAGGGAAACTGCCAAGAGACACTATCAAAGGCCTTCTTGGCATCAAGGAACATTAGTATTGCTGGTTGTTCCATCTCTCTGGCTATGGCCAGTAGGTGCAAGAGTTTGGGCAAATGATCTGAAGGGAGGCATCCCTGCATGAACCTTGATCAGCGAGTTCCATATTGTATTCATTCTCTGTGCAAGGATTTTGGTTAAGATTTTTATATCAGTAGTTTGGAGGGATATAGGGGGGTAGCGTTCAACTCTTTCCAGGTTCTTACTTGTTTTGGGTAATAGGATGATAGTTGCTTATTGGAGGGAGGGTTCCAAAGTTTTTTGGGAGTGTGCAAGGTTAAATTGTTTACTCAAGGGCTCTGCAATGGAGTTTCTGAGTGCTTTGTAGAAATTTGTCGAGAAGCAATTTGGATCCGGAGCCTTATGGGGGGGGGAGGTTGGAGAATGCCGTGTGTACCTCATGTAAAGATATTTGTGCCCCCAACCTGTTTGTGGCCTCTGGGGGGACTGTGGGGAGATTTACTGCCTACAGGAAATTGTTTGCTGCATTGTCGGGGCCATTGAATCTGCTTTGTGTAGGGATTGGAAGTAGAAGGTGAAGGCCGACGCTATCCCTCTGGGGTTATTTAGAAGTTTATCATAAGGTGGTGGTCAAATGCCTTTAATTTGTTTAAAGGATTCTCGCTGCTTTAGTCTAAGGGCTAATAGTCTGCCTGCATTCTCCCCATGATCAACGTAATTGGTTTTCGCTGGGAAAAAATATGAACTCCACTTGCTCTCTTATGAGCTCCTCATATCTTGCCATGAGGGAATTGAGCCATAGCCAGGATTCCTCTGTGGAGAACTTGGACATGTTTTTCTCTTTGGCCTGAATGTCCTGGAGCAGTGTTGCCACCTCTTGCTCTCTTTTTCTCTTTCTAGTGGCTGTTATACGGATAACGTTTGCCTCTGATGGTGCATTTGAAAGCCTCCAAAATATGGGCGTAATTTGGCACTGAGTTCTGATTCTCTATAAAGAAATTCTGGGAGAGGGTTCTGAGATTTTCTAAAGCTCTAGTGTCTTTTAAAATGTTGTTATTAATTTTCCATGTGTGATCAATATCCTGTGGGCTGGGGTTGGCAAAGGTGAGGAGCACTGGGGTGTGGTCAGAGACCACTTTCACTAGGAGCTCACATTTTGTTGTCTTCTTAAGACTGTTTGAGGTGGTTAGGAAGTAATCCAGCCAGGAGGAGGTGTTGTGTACCAGTGATCAGAATGAATAGCTGCTACCTCCCGGATGGATTGCCCTCCATGGCTCGATAAGCCCTAGGGAGTCTTGTAGCTCCCTTATGGCCCTTTGGTTAGAGCACAGGCCTGTTTTCTGGGGGGGTGGATCTATCTAATGTGGCATCTGGTATTGAGTTCCAATCACCCTTTAGTATCATGGGAAGCATGTTAAACTTTGGCAGTTCTGCCAGTAGGGAGGGAAAGGTCTGGGGGTCCTCTTTGTTTGGGCCATATATAGTAGCCAGTATGAGTTCTGTTCTGTCCAGGGTGCCATGAAGTATTAAGAAACATCCATTTGGCTCCACCACTTGATTGTGCAGTTGGAATGGGACATTGTGATGTACAAGAATAGTGGTTCCCCCTTTCTGATTGTCCTGGTCTACTACATGTGCCTGGCCTACCCACATTTGGAGCCAAAGATTGGCTTTTAGGGAAGGGGTATGGGTTTCCTGCAGGAAGGCTATAGAAGTGCCTTCTTGTTTCAGGTGATGTAAGACACTGATTCTTTTCTCCTGTTCTTGCATCCCCTTGATATTCCATGAGATGACATTAATGGTAGGGTCAGCCATGCCTAGTACTATGTGGTTGTAAGTGTATGTGCTGGCATATATTGTGTGTGGAACATTGCTTCAGGGAATATTGATTATTGGACAATCCTTGTCTCCCAGGTCTGGCTTTACCAACAGTGTGTGGCTGACAGGTTCTTCCACTTGTGACTTTGCCATCAGCACCATGGTGTAGCATAGTGGGTCTCACGTTAGACTGTAATATGGACAATAAGGCTTGTGTGTATAAATATACATTAGAGAGAAATAACCTACTAATAATACAAAAGCTAACTCTAAGAACTACTGTACATCTAAACCTCCATTAATAAGCCATTGTGACATTAGAATGATGCTAATAAAAAAAAGGCATAAAAAATCAAAAGGACAGAAAAAGAAAGGGGATCATTGAGGTCCACGCCCCCCCACCCCAAGTGACCTCGGGAGCAGGGGTGGCCAGGACAAGCCCTGGAATTTGTATATCTCTGACAGGCTGTCATGACCATTGATCTCTGGCTCCAGATCAGTCATAAGTAGTCTGCTCATTAAAACACATTATTGTGCATTGTGCTTTTCATACTGTCATTTGCATGGTAGTTTGTCACCTCTTTATACCTGGTTGCATCCCCTTCCCCAAGTGAATTCCCTACATCTCCTCCACCTCCTTCAAATCATTTGTGTATACATTCTCTCCTCATGGGTTGGCCCCCTCCTCACCCTTTCCTTTTCTTCTCCAGGCATTCTATCACCTCCTCTTATATCCCCACCCTCTAGTGAGGCATTCACATTTTCTTGTAATTAGGCACCTAATACGACAGCGCTTGTAATATATCATGCCTCTCTGTGTATTGTGGCCCTCTATCCCAAAGGGAAAAGCAAGATTGCTCAACGAGGGAGCTTAATGATGGAGGGCACACCACAGCATCTCTTGTATTCTCTGCGTAACTCTAGAGAGTTAGGCGGTAAGAGATTTGTTCAGTTCCACCTAGACAGCAGAAATGGGTAGTGGGATTAAAAACCCTGATCTCCAGAGCTGCTGCTCAGTATTCCAGACCTACTGGGAGGATACACTGGTGGCCTGCTCATTGGGGTGGTGTTTTGAAGGGTGGTATTATTGAAGGGAGTCAAAGGGTCTTAGATTACTTGACGGGGCTGCAGGTGCAGTCTACAGCAATTGCGGACGTGTCCAACTGGTTTGCTGTGAGGTATATAAACCTTCTATTTATAGTGTGTCCCTCTCACTGTCCCTTGGTTAGTCAGACAGTGCCATGTTAGTATTGGCCCTCGCCTCCCATGGTCTTGGAAGTCAATCTGCCAGTTTGTATGCCCTCTTAGGCTGTTGTCACTGTCTATGGTCAAATGGTTCCCTAGTGTGTGCGTTTGTTGTCAACTTTAGAGCTTTAGGGAAGCAGCACCAGGAAAACCTGTATCTTCCAGGTGGTTAGTTACCACCACTGTCAATAGTAACACCAGCCTATGTGTCTAGAGTAGTTGTACCAGCCCCTCCCAGAAACTGGCAGCATCCACCGTCTTGTCCCTTCCTTCCCAAATTTAGACCCAATCTATGGTGTTATAGTGTTCCCAAATACGTCAGCCATTCATCCCATCTTGAGAGAGGCAAAAAACCCATCTCAGCCAATGTCAATATCAAAGGTCCCTAAGCAGATGACAGGGTAGGACCATGCATTGAACGGGCAGGTTGATTGAGGTCACCTACCCCAGCTGGGGTAGAAGCTAGTGTAGTGCTCCTTTTTGCCTATACTGCCACCCCAGTCAGTTAAAATCAGGTGGGCTGGTCAGCCCCTGGCCAGCTTGATATTGTGAAGTAGGGGGCATCACCACTACCACCTGTCTGCCTGTTAATTCACTTTCTAAAGCAGCTCCCTGCATAGCCATGTCCTGCCACTAGTAGCAATGCTGTGTCCTGGCTAGGGCTATGTTATAGGACCACTCCCCTTGAGGCCCCCACCCCAATGCTTTTGCAGTTGTCAGATTTGATCACCAGAGCAAACTGAGGTATAGGGCTCCCGGGGACGTGGCTGTTATGAAATTTCCCTCTGCTCCCCTCCTATGTGTGTCATGATCGTCGGTACTGTGAAGCCCACAAAACATCAATTTATCCCCATGCTTACCACCTACTCAATTGTTGAGACCTCAGTTCAGACTGTAGTTGAACCCCCCAGTTCATTGCATTACCCTTGTCCCCCCTGCCTCTGTACTCAAGTAATAGGACCATTTTCTTCAAATTATACAGTTTAAATACCCTGCTGAATGAAGCCACTTGAACTGGTGACAGTTCATAGTTGGGGCGCACCCCTGAGTTTTATCCAGTTGCAGCACAGTCCAGTAGAAGGTTGACAGGAGGGTGTCTGAACTTCTGGCAACTTGTGGGTAAGCAGTAGAGTTTTATTGCAGGAGAAAAGAGTCTTGTTATTCTGTGCCAGATGTTGGAGCCAGTTCTCATCTGTGTGTTGTGGGCTTTTGATCGTGTGAGTCTGGAGACAACGACCTGGCTGTTCTAGTAAGTTCAGTTGGAGCGTGGATAATCGTCTTGCAGAAACTTAGTCTTAGGGATAAGTTTTTGTTGCTAGTTGGCTATTTGCTTTATTCAGCCTGCCCCAATGTTGAGCACTTTGTCTTTTCTGGAGTCAGGAGATTTGTGGCTGAGCCATTATTTCTGCTATGGCTGCGCAAGGGTCATCGCTGAATGTTTCACAACAGGATTTAGGGATGTGGCCATTGCATGTCTGGTTTGCCCTGTCATAAATCAAGGAGTACCCAGGTGGGAAAGATTGTTAGTGCTTGTAAACAAAGGAGTCCAAAGCATTTGAGTTTGCCATCTTAATAGGTATGATTGTCACTGTATAGGTAAGTCCATGCAAGCAATTTTAAAAGCAGCCACAACAAAGTTTGCTCTGCTTTCCTTCCCACTCTATGCTGAGTCCATAGAGGGGGAGGAACAGAGGGCTAAGGCTACTCCAATATTTGTATTTTAGGCTGCTACTGTATGTTTATAGTAACAAGGGTGAGATTTCTTACCAGTTTTTAGATGTTATTTCTTTGTGAGTGTCTGGTCATTTCTGGGTTGCAGTGAAGATTTGTGGAAGCAGCTTGGGCAATTCCCTACATACCATCTCTGCGCTTGGAAATTCTTTGGGGCCAGCTTGGGTAGAAATAATCAGCCTGTCAGGATACATTATTCTAAATGGGATTTTTGCCTGATGTAGGGACTTTTTGATTTTTTGGTACAGGTATGCCCCTTGTTTTTCTTTGACAGTGGGTATAACATCGCCGAACATGAAAAATCTCCATCCCTGTCTGGTTGGCGAGCCCTGGTTCCTTGCCTCAGCCATAATATGAAGCTTGTCTTGCAGATACATGAAATGAATTATAAATTGCTCCGGGTTTGCCTCCTTGTTTGGGTGGTGGGCGCATAGATCTGTGGGCTCGTTCAATCATGTATTCATGGCCATGTTCCAGAGGTCCTGCTACTTCTTGCAGTAGCTTTTGGACAAATGCCCTGATGTTATTCCCTTCTGAATGTTCTTGTAAGCCTACTACCACAATATTGTTGCTTCTTAGTCTGCCCTCTTGGTCTTCAAGCCTGGTTTCCATTTTACTGATCTTAGTTCTGCGTTCTTGCACTTCTTTTGTTTCTCGCTGTTGGCAATCTTCCACAGAGCTGATCCGGACCTCTGCATCTACTGCTTGGGTGGTTAGCATCTATAAGGCTGGTTTAACAGGTTTAAAATCAGTGGCCGGATCACACAATGTGAGTTTGACAGTTGCAATTTCCGATAGGAATCTGCCCATTTTTTTATCCAAGGAATCTTGTAGCCTTAGGTCTAGAGACGAGTCCCCTGGGAATTCTGATTTCAGTCACTTGGAAGCCTGACTGTGCGACAGAGAATTGGGCGTGTAGTTAATATCCATTTGAAGTGAGTCAGCCATATCTAAATATGAAAATTGCTGTATAGTTCATTTGAGTGAGCCTTTATCTAACAAATTCTCTCCAGACAGTAACTTTTTCTTTAGTATTAAGTGATTTTTGCCACCTTTAAATGTACCTGATCTGGGAGCTAAGAGAAAGACCTCCGATCAGTCTGAGCACATCACGTGACCCCTGAATTTTTGGTTTTAAAAGAGCCTCTCTATCTAGGGTTTCTAGCTTGTAGGAGTGCCTGATCCAGCAGTTCAGGGTCATAGCCTCTGGCTATGAATCTAGATTTCAGTTCTGCAACTTGTAGGTCAAAGGTGTTAAGTTCACTATGATTTCGTCTTATCCGAAGAAATTGTGAATAGGGTATAGAGTCTTTAAGTGATCTGGAATGTGAACTGGAAGCCATCAGTAAACTATTAGTTGCAGTTGGTTTTCTGAATCTTCTAGTAAGGATTCTATCATCCTCACCCCTTGACACTATTATGTCGAGGAATTCAATTTCAACTGGGTGGTTTTAAAAGTGAAACACAAGCTTCTGTCATTCAGATTTAGCCAATCTATAAACTTTGCAGCCTCCTCTTCACTGTAAGACCAGATGCACAGCACGTCATTGATAAAGCATGCCCATTTGGCAATCTGATGTCTGTATGGGTTACAGTTCGTGTTGAACAAAACCTGCTCCTCCCAGAAACCAAGAAACAGGTTTGCATAGGAGGGGGCCATAGCTGCCCCCATTGCTGTGCCACAATTCTGTAAAAAGTATTCACCGTTAAATTCAAAGTAATCGTGGTTCAGCACAAACTGCAAACCCTCAGAAAACAGTTGTAATGGCATCTTGTTTTTCAGGGGGTCCTGTGAGATAAAGTACTCACAGGCCTGGATGCCATCCTGGTACCTAATGCATGTATACAATGACTCAGCATCAATAGTTAGCCAAAACATTCCCTCCTGCCATCTGAAATCTTCGAGTTGTTCTAGAATATGCATGGAGTCCCTAATATAGGAACCATGCAAAACACGCTTCTTTTCAAAAAGTAATCCAAACATAAACATACATTGTTAGTAACAGAGTCAGTCCCAGACACTATCAGTTGATCGGGGGGTCCACCAAATTTTTATGCATTTTAGGGAATATATAAAGAGTAAGGGTGATGGGATGCTATGGAAATAACAATTATAGTTTGCTTTCTGTTATTTTATTTCTTGACCTTGCTGATTCCAAAATGGAAAGCAGTTCAAGTTTAAATCTTGGAAGGGGGTCACAATTTAAGTGAGTGTAATTCTCAACATTTGACAATAATTCCATTACCTTGTTGTACTAAAATTCCCTATCTATAAAGACCACCCCCAACCCGTCATCTGGTTTTATCACAATATTGTGATTATTTTGCAATTCAGTTATTGCTGATCTTTCTGAGAATGTTAGATTTCTTCTAAAATATGAATTTTTATTCTCAATAAGTACATAAACATACTTCATAACTAAATGTTTGTAAATGTTGATGGTGGGATTCAAACCTGATGGACAGAACTGAAACCTTATGTCTTGCATATTTGTTGTATTCACATCATACAGTTTTGTGTTAAAGTATTTATCTGACTCAGGTAAATTTTCCAAGAATAATTCTTCTAGGATTTGAAAGTTCTGTCCATCAAGATCATCAAAATCACATACCCCTTGTGCTGGATCAAATGGTGATGAGGGATCAGAATCTTTAATAGTTAATAAAGTCTCAGTGTCCTGACATATATTATCATTTTCCAGGTTTCCAACTTCAGTGAACCCCATGATGTCAGTAGGTGGTGGGATTCAAGAAAATTGATATTTAAGTTCAATCTTTCTAAAGAACTTTTCACAGTCCACAATTATTTCAAAGTCCCTGGGTTTCGGGTTTCTTTTTAAGCATTATAACAGTTAATGATGTCATAATGATGCATGAGTAAAAATGATTGTCATTTGTTCAGAATATCTGCTCCCTGACGAAGCCTTATGTGGCGAAGCCCCAGGGCATTCTGATTTGTTGAGACTCCTCTGCACTGCAATACACTCCAGTGTATCATTACTTTGCGAACTGTTGAATTAAACAACTGAATTTGGTACAAGACATACTTGTACTGATCTTACTTGGCTTTACTTGAATTTGCCTTACTTCACTGGAGCATTCAGCTCCTGGCTCTGGAGTGTGGGTGCACCATTTGGTCCTTGGTTTTGGAAGTTTGGGGCCACCGTCCCTGCACCCTCACCCTGCCCTGGCCCTGAGCACAGCACCACTGTTCTTCCTTATAGATATGGGAGCGAGCCCTGCTCAGGGACATCTCTGATGATGTCTGGATTCAATCCTGGAGGTTCATACATCAGGCCTGTATGGATCTTCGTAGCATGCTGATGCTCAACAAGGTCAGACACCATTGGTATCAGACCCCGGCCCAGCTCAAGACAATGGGTCTACTATCTCATGACTCATGTTGACGGTGTAACTCATCTGCAGCATACCGGCTCCACATCCTCTGGTCATGTAACCCTTTCCAGGATTATTGGAGAAGGATCCTGGGTCACAGTTTCCAAAATCCTTCGTGTTCATGTCCCTTTGTCGCTGGCACTGATACTGCTTGGAGTTCCAGACTCTCAAGCAAAACTTTCTGTCCCTCAGAGAACTTAGCTTTTGCAAGGCCATATGTCTCTTGCTCCAGATGTGGTGATCAGTGGATCTACCATCATTTCCTGAGTAGGAAACCACGTTGGTCACACTCTGTTCAAACTCTAGAATGTCCCACTTCTTTTTGCATAAGTTAAAAAGAACTTCCAAAGAATCTGTTCTCCTTACCACTAGTCTTTACAGGGTTCACCTTCTCTGTCACCCAACAAGAGGAATAAGGACTTATCATGACCTCCCTTGGGGCCCAGGGGTAGAAAAGGACTGATCCCTTGATACTATAAACCCTTTAATCTAAAATTCTAAGGTTGTTGGATTTATGTACAGTATACAATACAGGTGTGCCAAAGGTCATAATACGTTGAGGTATGTTAAATGACACCCCCTTCACATTAATAACAGCTTCTAAAGTTAGTTTACTTTTGTACTTTCTTTGCACATGGTAGATAAAGTTTATTCTGTCACTGTGTATGCAAGCTGTGCAATCCTACCAGTTTTTTCCTTATTACATATGGATTTACAGTACATGGTTATAATTGTGCTATGTCTTGCAAGCTCAATAAATAAATGAACAAAAAAATACTTTATTGGGCAAAGAGCCTAATTACCTTCTTATACCTTTAGCATGAAAGAAAAAAATGTCCTGGCAGATTATTGTTTTTCATAATGAGGTTTGAATTCTGCTGATTCCAACTGGCAGTGCTTCTTTCATAACACTGGGAAATCTCTTTAAGGAGGACAAGAGAAGACTCAGTGGTGACATGATTGTAGCTGTTAAATATCTGAACGGGATCAACAACATCAGACCAGTCCAGATGTACAAGGATGAAATGACAAGGGGTCACTCAATCTCTTTAAACAGGAGGAAAATTTAAAGGAAATTTCAGGAGGAACTACTTCACCAAATGACTGGTGAACACTTGGAATATTTATTTATTAAAATTTTGGTAACCGGGTAGGCCCACTGAGATGTGACGGTCCCTTTTTTGGGGCAACCTGAGATTAGTTACAAGTACTTAGAGGGAAAAAGAGGGTTCAGCACATATGATTGAGAATTATACAAGTCAACAAGTACATGACAAAGGTTCAACACATATAAGTGAGAAATTATGTAAGCATTAAACCAATGGTTGAATTATGTCATGGAAACTGTGGTGGACTTTCAGGAATTGCACTGTGTGATCTGTCTGTATTTTTTTCTGGAGAGGCATAATAATTGAAATTTATAGCGCCATGTATTGTGAAGTTGTGTAAATTAAATGGACTGGACAAGTTTGTTCCACTGATGTTTACATTCCTGGGAGGTATGGCGATCTTTTTATGCTGAAGTCCTCAATCTTTCTTTCCTTTGCTGTGCTGCTTGTGGAAATCTGTAGCTTCTCACTGTCACTGCTTTCTCCATACTGGGAATCTACCCATTTATTTATCCCTGCTACTCCACAAATACAAAATGTCACAAAATTATCCATCTTCACTGACTGCATTTCGATCTCGAATTTCCCTCTCTTTTGTCACTATCCACTAGGGGGAGTAGGTGGGGATGACAATGTACACTGCCAGTATGTGATGTGGCTACATATGGTACTACAATAGCAACCAGGATCTACTTGAAAATTAGACCATGGTTGCTCTTTGATCACATGTCAGCATTTATCCAATGATGAAACGTCATTTCAGTTCCTTTTTATTTATGCCCTGTTACAAACAAATTTGACAAGCAAAAGACACAGTGTGTTAGCAGATACAATATATAGCCACAGGTGCAAGGTTTGAATCCATGTGTCAGTATTATTGCTTCCCAAGCTGTGCTCGACATGGGGGAACTATCCAAATATGAGGCTGTGTGGGCAACACCCCCATGAATTCAAAGTATTGGGTCACCGGTAGCAAGAACAGGTAGTCAGTTTAGTCAGCTGTGACTTAAGTCCTGATTTGAAACCAGCTAGAGATTTGCAGTTCTTCAGGGAGATTATTCCACAGTCTGGGGAGAACTGATCTAGCAGATCTCTGTCCATAGGAGGACCTGGCTCTGGGAACCTGAAGAAGTTTGTGGTCAGAGAACCTGTGTTCTCTGCTACCCAGTTTGAGGTTCAATAGGTTCACCAGACTTGGGGGAGCATCTGGTTGCTGTAGCTTGTATGCCAAGCATAGCATTGGGTGTGCTAGCTTGTTTTCTAAGGGTGGCCAGGTAATGGTACCCAGCACTTTGCAGTGATGCTCCATATGATGTGCTCCCACCACAAAACAACTGACTCAGTGGTATGGTGTTCTCAGATGCTGCATTTCTGTGGCCTTCAATGATTGCAGCAGCATGGCTCCATACCGTAAAGTGGGTAGGATAGTTCCATTACTGACAATAAGTTTTGACTCCTTGGTTAGGAAAGGGCTAAGCCTGTACAGAAGGCCAAGTTTTTGATTGACCACTTTGGTCATGTGATCAGTGTGGCATCCAAAAGACATTTCATGGTCTATTAACATTCCTAGTTGCCTTATGCAGTCAACAACTTCAATTTTTAACCCATTTGAGAGTGAGAGAGATAGCAGGTTGGACCTATTAGCCCCAAGGTATTTAGGGTCAAAAAAGCATGGCCTTGGTTTTTTTGCTGTTTAATACTAGTTTGTTGTCATGGAACCACTGCTCAAGGATTAACAGATCCTGACTCAGTGATAGGTTTAGGGACGCTGCATCACCAGAGCTTCTGTAAGGCACAGCATCATCTGCGTACAGGGTAACCTTGGCCCCACCACAGTTATGTGGTAAGCTGTTCACAAATAGTGAAAATAGTAAAGGGTCCAAAATGGAACCCTGAGGAGCCCCATCATTTACCTGGCACTCATTGGATCTAGCACACTGCCAGCAGACAGCTTGTGTCCTGCCATGGTGGTGGTTAGTTATCCACTGAAAAGTTAGTTCATCTAGTCCCAGGGATTTCAGGTGCCCTGCAAGCAGCTGGTGGTCCACTAGGTCAAATGCCTTGGTAAGATCAATGAAGACTGCACTGAGTAGCTGACATTGATCTATGGCTGAATATATATCAGAGGTGAAACTAACCAGAGCTGACTCTGTCCTGTGCTTGTTCCTGAAGCCAAGTTGTTGGTCTGTCAACAAGCTGTTCCCCTCCAGGTATGATAGAACCTGCTGGTAGGTCACCCTTTTGAGCAGTTTGGTAAGGGGATGGAGTATGGAGACAGGCCTGTAGGTTTCCACCTGAATGTTTGACCCATCTTTGGGAATAGGGGTTACTAGGGCAACCTTCCATTTCGAGAGCACTTTCCCATCAAGTAATGATTTATCAAATAAACATGCTACTGGTGCAGCAATGACCGGGGCAGCAATCTTAAGCTGCTTAGGCTCCAAGTTATTGTTACGCACTGATTCTTCTGCCTTTATTCCATTAAGTACCTTTAAGATTTCACCACTGGACACAGTTTTGAGGTGGCATTCAGTGCCCTGATGAGTTCCCCCTGCCTATCTTTGGTGGTAGATATTGGGCAGGGGGCATCGCATTTGAATTTTTCTAGATCTGTAAAAAACCTATTAAAGCTGATTACCGAGTCCTGAGCAGTGGAGTGACATACCCCATTTGCTATGATTTCACTAGCCCCTTTCGTGGCATTACTCTTTAGCAGAGAGTTTATCTGCATCCAGGAAATTTTGGATCTGATAGATTGTTGGTCTGCAGGGTGTGAAGATAATGCTTCTTGGCCCTTTTTAAGTCTTTTTTTACAGCTGTTTCTCATTTCCCTGTACTTTACCCAATCACTAATTATACTAGTTTCTTTGAATTTGCACCAAGCCTGATCTCATCCCTTCATTTGACTTTTTAGGTCTGTAGTCAGCCACCTTGAGTGCTGGCCCTTGACCCTAATTTTCCTTGGGAGGGGCGGGTTTATTGGCAATAGAGAGGAAGTGCTTAGTGATGTAATCCAAGGCTTCATCCAAGCTAGGTGCGACTCAAACCTGCGACCAATCCACCCCTGCTAGGGATTGGAGGAAAGAGATCTCATTGAGGACCAAGTAGTTTTGAGACCAGAAGGTGCTAGGGGGTTGCTTGAGGTAGTTATTTTACCAAATTACAAACACTGGCATGTGGTCACTGAGTGCGTCAACACATGTCCTTACAAGCTTAGCTCTGTCTGGGTTGGATAACAATACCCAGTTAAGCATGGTGTGGTTGCCTATTTTTTGGTTGAAGTGTGTGGGATCTTGAATTAACTGCAACATATCTACATCTTGTAGGTAGGCTTTAACCTCCCCGCTTGAGGGAGCACCCCAGTGTAGGTTAAAGTCCCCCAGTATTATTTTCTCACACCCTGGCAATTCAGGGATGGTATCCGTGAGAGCCTTTACAGCACCCATATCTGTTTTCGGAGTGTTGTAGACACAACCAACTAACAGGGGCTTCACCCCTCACAGTAGAAGCTTAACGAATACTGCTTCGCACCCTGACTGTTCTAGGTTGAGAGTGGTTACTAGAGAGGTCTGTATGTGGGAATTGACATACATCAGAACGCCACCAAATTTTTTGCCCTGTCGGTCTTTTCTGAAGGAGTTAAACCCCTTTAGTTCCACCTCATGTGGTAGAATATTGGGTTTTAGCTATGTTTCTGATATGGCAACTATGTCAGGGGAGAAAAGGTTAGCCCAGACCTCAAGTTTGTGCATCTTTGGCCTGAGACTGTTTATGTTCATATGTACCAATCTTAACCTCTTGGCACTGCTCCAGGTGGACAAGTGGGGGGTTAGATGGCCAGGATACTGGTTCATGGGTGACCGGGGTTCAGCTTCACATCACCTGCCAGCATGGTGATTAGGCTCAGGATTAATGATAGCAGCTTGTATGGGAGAGGGGTGGAGAGAGTGCATGTCTTGGTCTTAAGGAACGCCATGATTTTAAAGTAGTGCCCGCCTTTTTGCAGTACATGTGATGCAACTACACTTGCTTTAGAGCAGGGGTTCTGGTAAACTGAGTTAAAGTGGGCAGTTTCCTGACTTCTCTAATACTGGTCGGAATACCTTTGATTTTGTAGCATATGGTTCATGCACAGGACAGCCAGAATACAAAATGCAACCCAACAACATGTCCCACACCATCCTGACAGCACAGACTTCACATGAGCTATACCAGGGGGGGTCAGTGTGCTGAGAGAAACACCTTTCTACAAATCTTTGAAACACACACAGATTATATTAGATAGTTCTTAAGTGCAGATTGAAGGCACTGACTTAGACCCACTCAGAGCTATGAGAGGGGGCCCTACCTTGGATTTCCCGTTGGGTCATGTGTTTAAGACAGCCTAACTAGTAACATTTATGATATCAATCATTCCAACATGACCCCTGTTTAGTAAAATATCTATGGAGATACCCTTAATAACTTAATGTAATATAAAAAACACTGCAAGAAGAGACTACTGATGTTCATTAGACTATGCGAGAGGACAACTGTTAAGCAAAACAAATATGAATGGCAAAAACAACTGCAGCATGATTCTTAAGCCACAACAGTCAACAAAGTCAATTCACAACACTCAGAGATACAGCTGAAACTGGAGCCCCATGCTATCTTGTATTCCACCCTAACAAGTGAACGGGTGCCCATTAAGAACCAATGTTACTCTATTAACAAAGTTGCAATTGATGGGTTGGGCTTAGAAGGAGTATTTGAGAAGGTAGGCAGAGGGGGCATGTAGGAGAGCCCAAAATTGCAGGGGAAGAGTGTTTGGCAGGCTTGCACTCTCTACCCTGATGATTTCTCCCAGTTCTATAGCAGAGGGAAGGAGCAGAATCTGCTTCCGTGGTGCTCCCATGACCCCCGTATTTCTTTATTCTGCAGCTGGTCCTTGGCTCCCTTGTTAAATAGGAAGCCCAGACAAAGGATTTGTTTTTTGCACCCTTCCAGCAGCCGGTGATTGGCTATCAGGCACCACAGTGTCCGCCTAAAGGGGAAAAAGTGAGGAAGGCAAATGCAAGCTCTCACCCCCTTTGGAAAGTCCCTCCAGTGTGGTGAAAAGCAGTTGCAGAGGGAGAGTGCTTGGCAGGCTTGCACTCTTTACCCCCGATGATTCCTTCCAGTTCCGTAGCAGGGGGAGGGAGTCGAATCTGCTCCCATGGTGATCCCTCGATCCCGAATTACTTTATTCTGAATATTCAAAATAGAAAATGTGGTGTCAGTCAACACTGTTTCTACCTTCAGGTTGAAACTAGATAAGTACACTGAAAGAAAGAGGGTGAAATGGGGTGACAGGATATCTTCACTGGGCTTGTGAGTGAAATAACTTGATGGAGTTGTTATCTTATTTTTTTTCAATGCTTGGGTGTTTCAATGATGTCACATCATCCACCATATTTATTGTAATATATTGGATGTAAAGGGACCATTTTTATGTTGTCTTGTGCATGCGAAAGCAACATCTTGTGGTAGTAGCAGAAATACAGAGGTGTGTCAGTGTTGGCGAATGCAGGCATGCTTAAGTAGGTACGTCCCTCAATTCCCAATTAGCCAGCATGCTAGGGCTGACACAAGAATTATGTAAAGTGCAACCAACTTGAAAGAAATGTGCCACTGCAATCAGAGACAAGCTCGTCATGCAGCGGCACAGATGACATGCCTCCCGTACTTGCCTGTCCTGGTGAAACATTTCAATAAACATGGTGGTGGCTTCTGGCGCTGCCACACAATTCTCAAAGAAAGCCGACATCGGGGATGCAATACCCATGTCGGCATATCCCTACCTCCCACATTGCATGGTACACTGAGGCCCACCCCAGTGTGCTGCTGCTCACAGAATGCCAACTGAGTCGGCATGTTCCTGCCCCCAGCCCACCCCCATTGTGTTGCACACTGGGAGCCAACCCCAGAGTGGCCAACATCACCACCCTGAAAATCATGGGGCACACTGGGAGCCCACCCTGGTGTGCCCAACATTTGTTTTATTTCACCTGTAAAGAAAGAAAACGGTCCCACAATGTTATTTTTTCTGTACCTGAAAAAAAGGAAATGGTCCCTCGTTGTCTGCAGTGCCCCACAACCTGCACCTACCCTCGGTGCACCTCCCTCCTCACAAACCCCCATCCCATACTTCCCTCCAGAGGTCCAGTGCTGCGATCTTTGGTGGAGCGGGAACATGTCTGGACTCTTCAAAGCCAAACTGCAAAATGAGGAAATGTCGGTAAGCTGTATAATGGCATAAATGGAGGGGGTCAGCTTAGATGGATATCTCAGCCATTTTTGTCTGAATTTTGGCTCCAAATTTTCAAAATGGGTTTCTTGGAACCCCACCTCATGAACATATGCACTGTCATCTCATTACTTGGTCCAGAAAGGTCATTTTACGGTCACTGCACATAATCACCTTTTGGGACCAGCTAATAAAACAACAGTGCCACTGTTCATGAGGTGGGGTCCCAAACAGCCTATGTTGCAAATTTGGTAAAAAAATTCAAAAAAATGACTGTGTTACGAGTGTGCATCGTGAAGTTTCCACGCACACTCATAACTTCGACAATTTTTAATATTTTCACTCCAGATTTTCAACATTGCCATTTTTTCACACCTCCTTATCAACAGTATAGCTGTCATTTTTCACATCCTGCCCCAAAATGTGTTTGAGCACATGTGGCGCACAATGGCACTGTCGCTGTGGGAAATCAACGTTCTGGACAGATTAACAAAATCACAGTGACACTGTTCATGAGTGGAGGTCCCAAAATGCCTATGTTGAAAATTTGGTTAAAAAAATCCCCAAAATAATTACATTACGGGCATGTGTTGCGCAGTTTCTACGCACGCTCATGACTTCACCAAGTTTTCATATTTTCACTCCAGATTTTCAACATTGCCATTTTTTTTATATCTCCTCATGAACAGTACAACTGTCATTTTTCACATCTTGCCCAAAATGAGTTTTTGCAACTATGGCCCCAAATGACGCAGTTGCTGTGCAAAATCATCTTTCCGCTAACGAACTGATAGTGCCACTGTTCATGAGGTGGGGTCACAAACAGCTCATGCTGAAAATTTGGAGTGAAAATACCAACAAACGCTTGGGACATAAGGGTTTCCAACTGTAACGCCCCACCCTGTAGAGACTGACAGGCGTCAGGGAAGTGACTTGGGATTGTCAGCTGTAATGCTCATCCCATTCCACCCCCATCCCCAACCTGCAGCCAGTGACAGGCAACGAGATGTGCCTTGGTCTCTTTGGCCCCAAAGTTCACCCCATTCTCCTATACTGCACCCATCTCAGCATATTTTCTTATGGAATGGGATGAGCATAAGGCCCGAAGACCCCAAGGCACAATGCATCACTTGGTGTCTGCAGGGTGGGGTGAGGCGAAATGGTGTGAGCGTTATGGCCAAAGACCCAAAGGCACACCCCAATGCCTATCAGTCTCTGCAGGGAGGGGGTGGGGTTGGCGTCAGTTCAATACTTTACTGCCATTCCTATTATGCATCTCTCTAACTCCTGCACTATCAATGCCAATGCCAGCAAGACAACATTCGGCATTGACAAATGCTTGTTAAACTTTGTAGCTTGGCAAAAGAGATACTGCAACCCCAGAAACATAATAGGGTACTGCTATTTATAGTTCTACCATTAATAAGTTAAATAACACAAGGGCACTCAAAATAAACAATGCAATTACATGGGAGTATTTTGGTTTATACCTCTGCATCAAATAGCATGCTCTGCAGAAGTCACAGTGGGGAATTTAAAATTCCCAAAGAGGGCAATGTACACATGGGAGCAAAAATCAACAACAAAATAACAGTTCCTACTTTTTGGTGCTTAACAAAACATTGTGGGCTTGATTCTCAAAGGGATGCACAAGTACAGCAATGGCAGCTTGACCTGATTGCAGATGCGACAAGGACCCTATACCCGATTCTCTATCGGGTAGGGTCCCGGTAGCAAAGTCCCCCAGCTTGTGTCAAGGTGGCCTTATGCCAAAAAGATCATGCACCCAAGAGGTCTGCCACAAGCTGCAGGTGTGGTTGGGTGTTACTCATGGCAGGTGAGAACCAAGTGGTGGGTTAATGCAAACACTCCTGAACTGTACGTGTCACAAGTAAAATATATGCATGTAAAATATAAAGCAGTCCATGGTGGCTAGCAGTCCCCGAGCCCTGAGCCCCTTTTTATTTAAAGTATTTTGGTCCCTGATCATCTAGCAGACCCCTCTCCCTATCTCCGATCTCATCTTGAAATAAACATATGTCTTTCCCTGGTGATTTAGCGGATCCCCATTCCTATCCCTGATCTGCCCATGTAATATAACATACTGTATAACTTTCCCTGGTGGTCTAGTGGACACCCACCCCCATCCCAGCAGGCAGTGCTCCACCACACTGCTCCTGTCGTCCCATCCTCAAGCCAGTGACTGACGCAGCCCTCTGCTCTCCACCACTGCCAGTCACCAACTGATCTGTCAATGAGCACATGCTGTACAATGAGCTGTTACAGTAATGCTCACTAACAGCTCATTAAGTGGCCAGCCATGGTGGAAAGTGGGAGGGCTGTGCCAGTCACCAGTTCAGGGGTGGGATGGGGAGCAGGGTGGTGGGGCACTGCCTGCCGGGTGGGGGGTCCACTAGACCACCAGTGAAAGTTATATGTTATATTACATGGGCAGATTGGGGATGGGGGGGTGTCAAACCAGTGAAATATGTTTATTTCAAGGGAAGATCAGGGATAGGGAAGGGGACCATGGCATATGTTCCCTGCCACCCAGGATGGGCTCTGGGGGTGACACAAGTTCTCTAAATCATCTCAGAGGGCACACTTCTAAGTACCATAAGAATATCCCTGGCTTATGTAATGGTACTTAGACATGTGCCCTCTCGGAGGGTTTTTAAAATCCCGAATTAGGGGATATGGTTTCTTTCACCTGCTGCAAACCCGCTAGCACCCTAGTGCACCCAGCTGCATGGCACAGACCTGGCACAGGGTCAGCCTGACACACTGGGTCCTGGTGTGGTACCGGGAGGTCTTTGAGAATCCCAAAGTCCACAAGTTGTGATGCAATGTGCCCTTGCGCTACTGTTATGTGACACAGGCACTTTGCATCAAAATTGAAGCTTTGAGAATTGAGCCTTGTGGGCCTAGAGATCAAAGAATTAAACTGTGAAGCAGGATGTCACATATTTAAATTCCACCAGTCACTGGCTCGTCTTATGACCTTGATCAATTCATTAGACCCCTAATGTTTTAGTCATCACAGCTGTAACACAAAGTAGGAGCAGGATCCTAGTTAAAAGGAAACATTGCAACTTAGCTGGGCTATGCTGGGTAACTAAATGTAAGAAAAGTGAGCTTCAGTAATAAGCCCATAAACCACTTCAGGACTGGTAAAGTGCTCGTGATCAACATGTTCAGATTTTTGGTAGGGCAACATAAAACAATATTAAAGTATGTGTTGCATATAGAATACTTGTAATGTGGATGCAATATTTACAGTATTTACAGTAAGATGTCATCAACAAAACAGTGCCAAAATGAAAAACAATTGCACTGCAATACATCATTGTAAGATTATGGTAATACTGCGCAATGAACAGACCAACTAAAATGATGTATTATAAAGGAAAATACTTACACTGACTGCTTGTCACAACTAAAGGAAAGAATTTGCTCCCAGTCAAGTTTAATTCATGGGAAGCTTAAATATTTGGAGAGCAAACCATATTGTGACTCAAATACAGAAATAACTAATGCTTCATATGGAAGTGATGCACAAGAGTGCTTATTTAGTAACACAGTGGTACTGAAACAGAATAAGACTGATGGTTCATGAATTCTGTCCCCCTGCTATCTTAGCAGTTACTGTATACCTGGATGTGTTTTCTGCCGGATACACTCAACTTTTTTCAGTTTATGTCCCAACTCCACATCATGCTTTTGGATCGCCTTAGAATGTATGGTAGACTCACTGGAACAGTCATCCAACGGTTTGAGTCCTATCTCACTGACAGGAGGCAACGAGTGGTAATGGGGAATTTCTGCTCCTCCTTGAAGCCCCTGTCATGTGGAGTTCCTCAAGGTTCAATCCTTTTGTCGATGCTGTTCGCGGTGTACATGCTGCACCTGGGGGAGCTCATTAGACAACATAGTCTGGGTATCCACTGCTATGCAAGTGACACCCAGCTGTATATGTCATTTGCCCCTGGAACTGAGGCTGCCGTTGAAGTGCTAAATAAATGTCTAGCTGAGATTCAGGACTGGATGTCCTCTAACTGGCTGAGGCTGAATCCTGACAATATAGAGGTGCTGGTGATTGAGCCTGGTCGCTGGCATGATGGGGATGCCTCTGAAGTGGTGACAGGTTTGGTCCTGGAATCGACCCCTTTGATGGCTTACCTCAAGGTTAGAACTTTGGATGTTATCCTTGATGACAGGCTGACACTTGAAGCTCAGGTGTCGTCTGTTGTTAGAAGTGCTTTTTACCACTTAAGGAATGTCGCCCAAATTAATATCCTTGATTCTGCCAGAAAACATTCCACCACTGGTACATGCCTTCATGACTTCCAGACTGGACTACTGTAACGCTCTGTACTTTGGATCAATGGAGGGATCCTCTGCCAACTGCAGCTAGTGCAGAATGCAGCAGCCAGGATGCTGATGGGTCTGCCTAGATCCTGTCATGTGACCTCAGTCCTGTGGGATCTGCACTGGCTGCCTGTCAGGTAGAGGATCATCTTCAGTGTGGGCTTGCTCACCTATAAGGCCCTATAAGGCCCTGGCTCTGGTTAACTCCTTTCTCCAGCCATCCTGGTACATTCCCTCTGTTCCTTCACCGAGGGCCTCCTGGGAGTTCTGAGGGCCAGGCTGAAAACCTAGGGAGATTGCTCCTTTGAGGTGGCTCGCCAGGCCCTGTCGAGCTTACTGCCAAAATTTTTGAGAGAGGCCCTATTGGTGGAGGCTTTAAAAAGGGGTCTGAAGACCTACCTTTTTAATAAAGCATTTTTAGATTGTTTTCATTGTTTTTAAATAAGTTATTGAGTTATTTATTAAAATTGTACTGTATGTTCTATGCTGCCCTCAACCCTGTTTTTTACCTGTAATGGCTCCCAGATCCTCTGGGATTGGGTGTCAAAAAGAAATAAAATGTTATTTACTTTTACTTACTACTTGCTCCTTTGCACCATTTTAGGCAGTTCACTCCTCATTTCTATCACCCTTTTTGTGAAATAATTCCTAACAGCCTAACTAATCTTCTCCCTTTTAGTTTGAGTGCATAGTACCTTGTTCTTGATTATTGTAAAACAGTGAATAAGCTATTCATTTACCTTTTCAACAGTTTCCCCTCCCTATCTAACACCCTATCAAGCCTCCTTGTCCTTCTCTTTCTAGTAGAGTCCTGTCTTCTCCATTTTCTGTCTGAATTGTATTTCACTTAGTCCCTTGATCACCTATATAGTGTCTGAGTTGAACTTTGCATAAGATGAATATGTACTGCCAATTGTTGGCTACATTCATGTTATGCTCTTAAGGCCCTACTCTTAAACTGGGCTATATGATCATCATCAGTATAAAATGGCTAAATACTCCCCCCAGCCCCAAATATTTTTCACCCTCAGATTAACAAACATTTTCTTCCATGGCACAGCAATGGAAAGAAAAATATCTGAAGGGGAGCCTGTGGGTATAGAGCAATGCTTGATTGTAGCTTCCACTAGAAGCTAAATCTGGTCATTGTTCATCCTTATAAGATGGAGAAATGGGTATTTTGACTGTTTCTTAAACTTAATGTGCCATATCATTTTTTAAAAATATATATATATATTTGAGGGTAAATAATTTAAAATATGAAAACAACAATTTTCTAGCTGAAAAAGCTAAAGAATTACTGTTAGGCTCTGCAGAACCTCCACAACATCCTATGTTGCCATTCATGCCAAGTATAGCAACATTTATACAGAGGCTGCAACAGATGGCAGCAGCTGTAATTTTTCTGGGGTCATCCCCCCTGGACCTGGGAAGGAGGTGGGAGGGGGAAGACACAGGTGGTCCCGAGGGGGCTAGAGTGCATCCAGAGATTGGACAGAGGACCACCAAGGCCTCCCACTTGGGAGGGGGGGTCACATACAGTCAGGGGGAAGGAGAAGGAGGAATTTCTTCGGCTGTAGCCAGCAGTCCCACCTCTTTCTCCTCTCGCCCTTCAAGGATCATGGATGTCCATCCAGCAGCTTAGCCAGATAGGGGCCTACTGGTCTAAGGGGATTATTCCTGGGAGTTGGGGACCGAGCAGGGCCTGGGGAAGAAGGAGAAGGGGTGGCAGTATAGCCAGAGGTTAGAGACCAGAGTGGGGAAGAACATTTGTCCGTGGGGGAAAGGACAATGTTTGTGCTGGTAGGTGGGAATGTTTTGCCTCGATTCAATAGAAGACCTTGGTTGGTCCCACAGCTTCACCAGCATTCAGTGCTACTCCGAGCAAGTCACCTAACCTTCCTAATGCTCCTCGGTTGCCCTGTGATTGGGCACAGGGCCTAGTGGGCCTTTCATTGTAAATTGGGGTTTTCAAATAGGTCATAGCAAACAGTCTTCTGCGATGTGCCCCCCTGCATGTTACCCTCCTCTCTGCTCTGCGGTTGTGAGGCAGCACTGGCAATGGCTTACCTGCAATCCAGCTGGACTGGGCTTCTCAGCTCCAGCGGTGTTCTCTTGTAGTCCGTGGCTTCCCTCTGAGCTGGGGGATAGGGTGGGACCATGGGGTAGTCATCCTCCAGTTGGGGCAGCCTGGTGGGCTGGCAGAAAATGATCGGCCCACCCGGGGATGGAAGGGGGACTCCTCTATTCCCAGCATTTTGGAGTCAGGGGCAGGAGCAGGGGTGGCGGCAGACATAGGCAAAGAGGACAGATGGCTGAGTAAGCCGGTGGTAAGTCCAGCACCATGTCGTAACCTTGGGATGCAGGATCGTGGTGTTGTCCATGAGGCCCAAGCGGGCCTGATCGTTTGAGCACCTCTGAAGGAGTTAATTAAGGTTTTCTGTTGGTTTTCTTGGCTCAGGAGTGTCAGGTTTCCTGGGCAAATAAGGTCCTTGTTTACTCTGGCAGCCCCCGGGGTTTTAATCTTAGCGGGCCCTGGCATAAGCATCAAGGGAAGTGCTGGTGGGGGAGGTCCTAGCGCAAACTCCGGCGAGAATCTCAGCAGCCATCTTGTGGATGGTAATATGTGCATGGACAGCTGAGATCTCATAGAAGTCAGCAGCCATATTGGTGAGGGCTCCGCATGGCTAGAAGACACTAGGGATGCCATACCAAAACCAAAAAAAGGGTGTTTTTATAAAAAATAAATAAATAAATAATAAAATGAACAAATAAATAAAATGAAATGAAAAAGGGTAACAGCACTGGGGCCGAGCCTCTTCTGGTTGTGGCCCAGGGCCTAGCCAGAGGTGGCAGTTTTCAGTGGCCCAGATGCAACTGGGCCATGAGGGAGGCACACCAAGCAGCTGGTTGCTCATTCCTCGGAGCGCCTGGGATAAGGGTGCAACAGGGCATAGGCAGTTTGCCAGCGAATACAGTAGGCCAGCATAGCAAACTATGGTATTAATGAGTGATTGTGCTCTGCTGCAGGGGGCTGGATGTGTAGTGGATGCGGGGGGGCCACCACCTCCCAGGGAGCCCAGGCCACATGCCAGATGGGCTGCCGAGGGGAGGAGAGGTGGTTCCCTCTGTCTCCCTGCTGGGGGAGGAGGACTCAGACAAAGCCCTACTAATCAGTCTTTGGGACCCAGGGGGTTTCTTAGTGTCTTACAGGTGACATGTTCACTTGGCAGAGGAAACCATCGATGAAGGTCACAGAAGGCATGGAAGCCCAGCTGTGGGAGATGTATAAGAGCAAGGGAGCCGCATGACTGGAATCCTGCTTGAAGGGGCTGGAGGGCCCATCAACATCAATGGCTGGGGGGTGCCACCTAAAAAGCAACCAGCAAAGCAGAGGGTGGCACCTCCTGCCAAGGTTCCCAGGATGCCAGGGAGGGATAAGCAGCAAACCAAGGTAAAATCACTGAGTGATGGTGAGGTGCGGCAGGTACTCAATGTGGTCCTAGGGGATGGTGTGCAGGTTCAGGAGAGGTCTGAGGTTGTGGGGGTAGAGGTGGCCTCATCCCTTGGTAGGCAGCCTGCGGACATAGCAGTAGGGGGACTAGGAACCCCCTAGGCTAGTGGGCTGAGGCAGTCAGGGGTGGAGGCCAAGCTGGACAAGCTGTTGAACTTGATGACATTGATGGTTGAGAAAGTGGGAGCTAAGGATCCGGCATCTGGGATGGCTGTCCCTGCACCCCAGGTTGCTCTTAAGGCTTCTGCTCCTCATCCCAACTCATATGTGGGCTTGGATAAGCAGCTGGGTCTCACCTCATGGATAAAGTTAGACAGCAAATCAGGGGCAGAAAGTACATGGACATGTTCTCCCTATTGAACAGACTGGTGGAGTGGGAGGAGCAAAAGAAGGAAAAGGGGGAGGAGGCCGACAAGAAGCAGCCGAAGGTACCTCGCACTTTCGAGAACTGGATCATGGCCTTCACCATTTACGTGGGCACCATACTGCAGGTGGATAAGGAGCAGGGGCTGGGATTGTACACATATCAGAATAGGATCACTCTCATGCACTGTAGGAAAGGAGGGGTGGCATGGTTGGAGTACAATGAGGGGTTTTGGCAAAGGAGGCAAGACAACAATACCCTGGGGTGGGGGACCATGGACATGACACTCTTGGTAGATGTCATTCATGGGGCGGGGGGGATTGGTGCACACCGACAGTGGTCTGCCACTGCGGTCAGCACCACCACTTAAAGTGGATGACAGTGCAGTGGGGTCACAGGCCTGCTACGCCTTCAACCAGGCAAAGTGTTCCAGGGCAGCCTGTTGCTTTCAATACATCTGCATGGCCTGTGGATGGCAGCACCCCTTCATCCAGTGTGCTTCGCCATGTTCCCCAAAAGGGGGTTTCAGAGGGCTGACCAGAAAGCCTGGGAAGTGACGGAGTGACAGACCTGCCTACTCCAGTAAGGGTGGACAGGATTAGCCAGTGGCTGGCCCAGAACCTGGACAGGGAGGCCACGTACCTGCTGAGGGAAGGTTTCATTGCAGGTTTCAGGCTCCAATACAAAGCCCCGGGGGGGGGGGAGGCAAGAGGTGGAAAACCTGAAATCAGCATGGGATCATCTGCAGGTAGTCTGGGAGATACTAGAAAAAGAGAAGCGGCTGGGCAGGATTAGCAGGCCATTCAAGGTTCCCCCAAGCCCTGCACTGCAAGTATCACCCATAGGGCTGGTGCCAAAGAAAGCAGGGGGGAAATACAGGATAATAAACCACTTGTCCTATCCCAAGGGGGACTCTGTGAATTACTGCATTGACCCGTGACACACAGCGGTGCAATATGAATAGTTTGACAAGGCAGTGGAGGTGGTGTGTGGGGTGGGTCCTCGGGCACTCTTGGCAAAGGCAGAATTGAGTCAGAGTTCAGGTTGCTGCCAGTCCACCTGGAGGAAAGGGAGTTGCTGGGCATGAAATTTGAGGGGCAGTACTATGTGGATAACTGTATGCCCATAGGGTGCGCAGTGGCATGTGCAGTATTTGAGACATTCAGTTGTTTTCTGCACTGGGTGATGGGGAGGACATTGGGGAATCAGGCGATAGTCCACTACCTTGATGACTTTTTGTTCATTGGGGCGGAGGGGACAGAAGTCTGTGGAGAGACATTGGTGGCATTCATGGCCATCTGTCAGGACTTTGGAGTCCCTTTAGCACCGGGGAAGGTTGAATCCCCGACCAGGGTTTTAGTCTTTCTGGGGATTGAGACTGACACAGACAACAGGCTCTGCTGTTTGCCCTGGTAGAAAGTCGATGCACTCAGATGCTTGGCGGACTTTATGGAGGGGGCCCGAAAGGTGACGTTGCGGCAGTTGCAGCAACTGTTGAGGCACATCAATTTTGTGTGTTGGGTCATCCCTATGGGGCATACCTTTTTACTGCACATGGCAAAGTTTGGGAAGGGTTGTACAAAACTGCACCATATGCTGCGGGTCACAGAGGGATTCCGTGAGGATTTACAAGTGTGGAAGGTCTTCTTGGGACACTTTAATGGAGTAGCACTATGGCAGGCTGTCTGTGAGGGGGAAGCACTCCAGCTGTTCACAGATGCAGTGGGAGGCCTGGGTTTTGGGGCTTACTTCTAGGGGGAAGTGTGTGTGGGTGGCTGGGCGGCGGAGTGAGGGGTGGCCGGTCTGCTCACCAACATCACACTGCTGAAGTTCTTCCCCATTGTGGTTGCCCTGTTTTTATGGGGGTCAGAGCTACGGGACTGCAAGGTACTATTCAGGTCAGATAATATGTGGGTGGTACACATCATCAACGGACAGCTGGGTCTGAAGGGCCCGATGGGGGACTTGATGTGCATTTTCGTCCTGAAATGATTGCTGTTGAACATCACATTCAAGGCTGTTCACATACCTGGTGTTGACAATGGAATTGCTGATGCTTTGTCTCATTCACAGTGGCATCGTTTTTGGGAGCTTGCTCCAGCAGTGGAGCAGAGGCCATGGATGGTACCCCCCTTCTTGTGGAGGGTAGTGACATTTTGACTTAGAAATGCATAGGTAATTCCATTGCACTGAGGACAAGGGAAGTATACAGCAGAGGGGTAGAACACTACCTGGGGGTGCAGGCACAGCAGGGCGGGCCAGAGGATTGGCTCATTCTAATACAGCAGCTGTGCCAGTACATCATGCTGTCAAAGCAAAATGGGGTCACGCAGGGGATGGTGGTCAGACAACTTGCTGGTTTGTCCTGGGTCTCCATGGCACTGGGGGTCACTGACACCACAAAGACTTTCAAGGTGCAGAAACTGCTGAAGGGCTGGGTGAGGTCAGTGGGCTTGCACCAGGACAGGAGGCATCCCATCACCTCTGGGATCCTGGAGCGTATCTGGGGGGCACTTCTGAGGGTCTTCTGGACACCACTTGAGGCATTGCTGTTTGACACCTTGTTTTGGTGGCCTTTTGTGGGGCCTTTTGGGTGTCGGAATTAACCCAGCCCACCCGAAGTACCAGGAACATAGGGCTGAAAGAGGGAGATGTCCTCAGGGCAGAGTGGGGGGCCTGGGTGAGCCTTAGGAAGAGTAAAATAGACCAGGGGTGGAAGGGACATTGGTACTTGGTGGAGGCTCTGCCTGGGGTGTCTTGGAAAGTCCATGACAGGATGTGGACATATATGGTGGCCAAGGCCAGAGCAAGGGGTGCATTCTTCCAACATCAGGATGGAGGCCCGTTCACGGCTTATCAGTTTAGAGCTATTTTGGCCCGGACAGTCCAGGAGGTAGGGCTGGATACGAAGGAGTATGGGACACACTCTTTCAGAATCAGGGCAGCCACAAACCCTAGGAGCATGGGGTGGGCAGATGGCCAGATTCAGGCACTCAGGCGATGGAGTTCACAAGCGTTTTTTGAGATACGTGCACAATGACATAACTTTTGTTTCTTCCAAGGTCCCCAGAGATTGGCGGTTCAATCTTGATCCATGGACAGACCTTCATACAGCAAGCGACAAGGGTGACAGCTGGAGTAGGGGTGCAGCCCAGGAGGAAGGGTCACCCGAGGGTTCACATCTAATGGCGGCATTGGTCGTGCATCTGGAGGGGATGACCGGTAGAAGGCAGAGGACTGTGGACTTGCTGTTGGGCAAGGAAGGAGGACTTTTGAACCAACCAAGAGAGTGTGGTGCCCGCATGCTGTCACTCAGCTGGTCCCACCTGATCCAGAGGTCTAGCTGGTCAAACAGGGGAGATGGTGGCCCCTCTCTTAAGGATCTGCTTTTGGATCAACAGGGAGATGGGGAGGTCATGTGGGTACTAGAGGGACCGTGGGGGACACATAGTCAAATTTGGCTTCTGGTCGAATAATGGTAGCTGAGGCAGGACAGCTGACCAGGAGGGATGGGAATTGTGGCTAGGAGAGCTGGAACCATTCTGGAGGAAGTGGTAGAGCTGTCAGCTTGGGGGGTCAGATGTTATCCATCCTGTGGCGTCTCAGAAGGATCACTATGACATGGAATGGTGATTAGGGGCAAAGATGATCCAAATTCTTCTGAAGGGCTCGTGACCACCCTCCTCTGGTCGGTGTGGAGGTGGAAACTGGGTACCCTGGCCCGGGGGAGGGATCATGGTTCATCTCCAGCAGGTACAATTATACTGCAAGGCTAATGGTGCCTGACGGGGCTGGCCGAGCAGATTTGGCCATTACGACCACAGGCAGTTGATCCTCCTGGGTGCAAATGCTGCTCTCAATCTGGATTGTTAATCAATAAATGCATGGCTAAGGCCCTTTCCTCCAAGACATGTGTCTGTGTTTTTCTTACCAGGGAAGGGGGGGAGGTTATGGATGGGTACCAGATAATACAGAGGCTGCAACAGAAGCCAGCAGCTGTAATTTGTCTGGAGCCATCCTCCTTCTGGACCTGGGAAAGAGGTGGGAAGGGGAAGACAGAGGTGGTCTTGAGGGGGCTAGAGAGCATCCAGAGATTGAACAGAGGATGACCAAGGCCTCCCACTTGTAAGGGGGGGTCACATCCTGTCGGGGGGAAGGAGAAGGAGGAATTTCTTGGGCTGTAGCCAGCAGTTCCTCCTTTCTCCTCTCACCCTTCAAGGATCACCACCCACCCACCCTCATAAAAGCAGGTAGTGGGGCCAGGCAGTTAGGGCCTCTTTGATCCATTAGGGTGACCGCACTAGGGGTTGGGAAGTGGCTTCTTCTGGTTTTCCCTGCAACAGGGTTTTTCCTGGGTTTTTCAACTCCTCCAAAAGGGTGTTGAACTGAGTCAGAAGTGGGAGAAACCAAATAGGCAAGCCTAAATAGTCAGGGCAAACAGTAAATGACATGTTGTCGCAGTCATGGTGGGTGTCTTGGGAGGATCACTATGACACTGAATGGTAGTTAGGGGCAGGGACGAGCTGTATTCTTCTGTAGGGCTTGTGACCCCCTCCCCCCAGTCGACATGGAGGTAGAAACCAGGTACCCTGACCTGGGGAAGGGATAATGGTTCACCTCCAACAAGTACAATTATACTGCAAGGCTAATGGCGCCTGACGGGGCAGTCGAGCAGTCTTGGCCATTATGACCATGGGCAGTTGATCCTCCCGGGTGTGCACACTGCTCTCAATCTGGATTGTTAATCAATAAACACATTGTTGTGGCCATTTCCTCCAAGACACGTGTCTGTGTTTTTCTTTTCAGGGAAGGGATGTTATGGATGGGAACCAGACAATACATTAGATACTCCATCAACCTGTCTCCTTTCAGAAGCGTAGGAAAACACTTGCACTGAGTGTGCTCAGGGTAAGAGACTTTTCAAAAATCTTGCAGCAGTCAGTACAGGTGAACAAGGCTGTGCAGACTTCAAAGATACTGGGTCAACTTGTAATGTGCTATTCAGTGTACTGTACCCTTTGGGAATAGGGCTCTTGTGTTGGTACTATCAGAACTGACAGTCTGCAGTGGGACAGCATTGGTCATTTTAGTTGAAATAGGTGTTAAGAGCATCCCTTTAAAACTAAATTCAGTTTTCTACTCCACAGTCATTCATGTAAGCACAAATAGAGTACACTCAACCAGAAAAAAAATGAAGAACAGGAATTAATATCCAAACCTGCTGTAGCATTTGTTATCAGATTGGTTTGCCATTTCAGTTGCTGTGCTCTGTGCCCTGCTGTCTAGAACCATTTGCTCAATAAGCTACTGTATATGCAGTGCTGTCAACCATGCTGAGTCACAAATCCTGACTCATAGCAGAAAGATGACATCCCTACATGGCTTGCATGTTGTGAAGTATGCAAAACAGTTGCAAATAATGTGGAAGCTAACTGCTCACAAAATGTTTATTGCCTTTAAGAAATCAGAAATATGGCTTTCAGTATCACATTCACTGCTGGAGCTACAGCTGCCACTCTGTTTTTACATTTTCTCTTTGCTCTGTGTGACAACACTGGAATCACTGGCTAAAAAACTACTGCTCCACACTGAAATATGGCTCTTCATGGTGATATCAACTTCCTGTCAAACATTAAGAGCATTGGCTCAGCATGGTGCAGAATACCATTTCTTTTATTTTGTATTATTTTTTTTTATTTGCTGCAGTGCATTCAGAAAACACACTGGAATAAAAAAATAACATCAAGTCAATACAATGTGCTCTAAATTTGCATGGAAGCTTCTATTTAAAAATATATTTTATTTTAACATTTTCATAAGTCTAAAAACATTGTTTTTTCAGTCAATATCATGGTTTGCTTTCTATTGGATTCCTTTTAAATATATTCTGTATTGTTATAATTTAGTAAAATGTGATTCTTTTTGTTAGAAAGTAGCTGGAATAAGAGTGTTTGTGCATGTGTGGTTTGTAAGCAGTTTTACAGAGCAGTTTAAGCAACGACAGAGCTTCTCCATGAAAGACAAACTCTTCAAGCCCAAGAGAAATGTATTTCCAAATATGGTTTTGAAATCAAATCAAATGATACTATTAGACTAGCTGGTTTAGATTGTACAGCAACACGTGAATACCTGATTTACCCTTGGTGTCATATTCTCAGTAAACCCAAAGGGAAAAAGTCCCACATTTTCTTCTGATGTTACTGCACCTGCATTTTAGTACTTTCGCACAGTGCACTGTACCTTTAAAACATAAGAATCTGTATTCAGTAATTGTCTCGTATCAATCTAAAATCTATCAGCAAGGGATAATAGGTTAAGTGTATTAAAAGAAAACTGAATATGTCAGGTTTGAATAACTTTCATAACTTAAAAGAAATTGAACGAACTTCAGGGTAATTTGTCACCAGAGACTTGAATTACATCTGCATAATGACTGACATGGTTTATTATAGTTAAAGTTGTGTAAGCATCGCCCTTATCTCCCATGCCCATTAATTCCAAACATTAAACTGCATCTCTTGTATTGTCATCTCTCAGTTATCTCCTTTATCTCATCAGTATGGGTAACAAGCAGCTGTGCTCAGGAAATTATTTTAGACCACTATACATCAATGTGGTTAACACAGACAATTTTATGTTATGTGATTTTAAAGAGTTGGGTTTCATGTGTGAAACAAATAAATAAAAGATGAGAACCATAAGATTTATTTTAGCTGGAAAAAATTTCCTGGCAGCAATTAAATAACAATGCTAAATCAGTGACAGGGTAAGGCATACAGTAGTTACTTGAAGTGTATTATAGGGGCACAGTAGTACCCCTATAGCTAGGGATGAGTAGGCTGTTTAATGTTAAACTCCTAACTTTGCACCTTAACAGCTTCACCCCTGTTCAACAGAATTGCACACATTTTGGCATGTGTGGTCTGAGGGTAGGATCTCTTGATTCAAGAAGTTTTGTTCAGGGTGGATGTGTATTTCAAACAAGAACAGTGCAATGTTAGGAAAATCTTTTTTTGCTTTTTTTGGGGAGCTAGCTCAAATGGTCTGGAATTTTGTTCTGAAATTTTCAGGGTAGACGGAACTTGCTTAGAATGGTGATCTCTGTGTTTTGTTTGGTGAAAAAATATTAATCCATTCCTGAATTATATGGATTTGAAATTTCAGTTCTGAGCATGATCAGTAGGGTATTTCAGCTACTGTAGATGTTTGATACAAAAAAAGAATCTCGCTCACAGCAGAAAAATCTTCTTTGAGATTCTTCCTTCATGAGCCCAGACTCTTCTTTTCTATGGCTGCCATCTTGTTTTTGATTGAAAAAAAAAGTTAAAATTCTAATAAAAGTGATTAGGTTTACCACCTTTTAAGAAGCCCAAAGTGGGACATTTTTTACTGAAACATGATTTTTCGCAGGCAGTAAGTAACCTTGACCAATACAACAGACTTGTTTTCTCTACAGAATCAGAATTAATGCTAAATATTGTTCTTTCATAGTTGCTTCTATTGTTTCTTATCATTTTAAGGTATTTTAGTTAAGGTATTACAGTTTACTGCAACATTTAGTGGAAAAATAGAAAATATTTTAAGTACTACAAAGTCAGAACATGTAGCATTTTTCATGTTTTTTTGCAGGACACAGCTGCCCAAATCAGGACTGTCCTGCAAAAATAGGGACAGGTGGTAATCCTAAAAGTGATGTATTTTCAAAAAACAAACACCTGAACCTAAGTAAACGGAACCTGTTTAGTTAGATTCTGGTCTTTGATTTTTGAAACCTGCAATGAAAGTAACATTTCTGAGCACCCAAAAATCCAAGGTGCCCAGCTTAGTGAGAGGAGACATTCACCTGTGTTCTCTGCTTGAGAGCAGCAGGACATTCTTGACTTGTGAAGCCACAGCTGGAGTGCTGCTGCCTGCTTCAGTTTCACCAGTGAGCCAGTGACTATGATCTCTATCTCTATCTCTCTCTCTTTCTCTCTCTCTGTCTCCCACACACATCTATCTATCTATCTATCTATCTATCTATCTATCTATCTATCTATCTATCTATCTGTCTGTCTGTCTGTCTGTCTGTCTGTCTGTCTGTCTGTCTGTCTGTCTATCCACCTGTCTGTCTACATCTCTCTTTCTCTGTCTGTCTGTCTGGCTATCTAGTAAATTTTACTTTAACGGACTGAGGTACCCACCCCTGGTACTGCTTCTTTGTGCCCCTCACCTCCAGATCACTGACCCCTAATCTCGGTGTTTCTGTTTTTTCTAATTAGTAAGTAGATGGGGGTGTCCACCCCCAGTACAACTTCTCATTACCAGTACCCAAAGTAGCGGACAACTCTGCCGGTAATTTTCAAGCAGATTCCAGCATGGACTTTGAGCAGTTGAATTTGAGTTTCCAGCAGCAGTCTGATGTTACAGAGGCCCCGATCCAGCGTTCATCCTCTACCTCGAATCATACTGTACTATGGAATCAATGGGGGACTCTATCAATAAGATTCTGCAAGGAGTGGAGCATTTAGATCAAAAATTTGAAGCCTTGAATAAGAAAGTTGACTTTATCCAAAATGAAGTAAAACGAAATAAAGAAGGTATTGTGTAATTAAATAAACAGACACAGGATAATTCACAGAACATACAAAAATTAACTGACAACGTCAAGGCAATTGAACTGTCTGGGGCAGCCTTAGCCAAAGATAACTATAATCTTAATAGAAAAATAGAAACGCTTGAGAATCAATCTAGATATCCTAACTTGCATATTGTGGGTCTCTCCTTGAAGTTTGATAAGGAATTTGAAAGTATCCAGAAATTGGTTAAGGATATCTTTGTTGTGGTTTATGGTCTACCCCAAGATAATCTGCCTTTTGTTACAAAGGCCTTTAGAGTCCTTAGGTGTCAGGATACAGATAATAAAACTGCAGATGTAGAAAATAAAGTTACAATCTTTTTTTCCCTAGCATTTGAATCGGATTGTGATCACATTATTAAGCTTTCAAGGATAAAAAAAATACTTCTCTACAAAGGCTACAAATTGAATATGTTTCTGGACTTTGCTTATCCTACTCAACAAAGACGAAGAAAGTTTTTGTCTTATAGACAAGGGCCTAGATATTCAAACTTTGCCAGAAAGTAGTGCAATAGCAGGAGCAGGAGCAGGAGCAAGTCCACTGTGCCCATGCGCACACGCGTGATATTCAAACATCGCGCAGGTCAAGATGCACCTGTGGCACACAACTGAATACCACACCAAATGCACCATAGCGCAACCAGGGATGTGCAGTGGCACAGGTCAGATGTGCAATAGCACAACCAGGGATGCCCAGTGGAGTAGGGCAGCAGTGCAACAGCACAACGAGGGATGCGCAGGGACAGGATGCAAGGGCCCACCACCCATGGTAGGGATGGGCAGAGGAGCACACAGCAGAACAGACATCGCCCCCCACACCCCATGCACTGCACAACCAGAGGAGAGCTGGAAGAACCACTGGCCCAGGGACACCAGCAACAAACCCTTCACCGGGGCATGGTGCCCCAGCACACCCCCTGGCAAGCTGTGACTGTCACACATGGATGCCTGGCCACCCTGTGCCACACCATCCCACCAATGCAGAGCACACCCTGCACCATGATCCCCATACACCCTGCCCAGGAGTAGTGCCCAACAGTGCAGAACACCCCATGCATGCCACCACCCCCACTGTGACAATACAACCCTGTGCACCACAGAACCATGCAAGGCAGCCCCACCACGAGCACTCTTCAGCAGGCGGCAACAGACAGCGATGCAATGACTGCATACACAGTGCCACCACGCACGTCCCCCCCAAGGTACAGCTGAGAGACCGACCATGCATCGGCACATGAGGTACCCCACATGTGACAGGGCATGCCCCGGAACCCACCACCAGTGGTACAGCACCCTGCACACCCTCCCAAGGACACACCCCATCCCAGCACTGGCCAGAATAGCCAGCGCAGACACCCACAGTGGTGCATGGAAGCATGCACCACACAGGATGCAACACAGTGCACAGACAAACAACCACCCATACCCAAGGGCACACCAACACAGGGACACAGTAGCAGGTCAACCAAGCCCCTGGCATGTGGCCATGGCAGCCATGTAACATGGCCAGAACCCCTCCATGGCACAGGTGTGCCAGCCACCCTGTGCAGGCACCATGACCCCGTACGCCACTAGCATGCAGCTGGAGCACAAGTGACAGACAGTGGAGCACATCCCCTGCAGCAGACACAAGTGACAGCTTCGAGGTGGGACAACAACAGCGGAGGCAACAGTGCCACCTGAGGCAGACGTGCACCACACCAGTGACAGGAGGCAACCTGGCATCGTGCTGGGTACAGTGGCTGTCCAACATGGGCAGCCACCACTGACATGCCAGCGGACTGTGAAGGTCACAGACATGCAAGGGTGGCAGCTGCACAGGCCATGGACGGTCTGACAGGGGTGCCATGGACACAGTGCATGCACCATGTACCACTGCACACAGTCATTCAGTGCACAGGAAACAACACACAAACCACAGACAGTGACTGAGAGCTACACCCACACCAAAGTTGCCTCCCCTATGGACACACACACACCCACCCATGATAGCACAACCCCTGACACTATGCACACCACTGCAGCTGAGCACCATTAGCCTGCTGTAAATCAGAGACCACCACAGTAGGCATAACTAATCAAATGTATTGGAACAGTGATAACAAAACTATTTACAGCTATTTACAAGACATATGGGGTGAGGGCCACAAACCGGATGGGGGTGGATAAGGGGCAGGGGTGAACATGTGGGAGAGGGAAGGAGGGGTGTGAAGGTGGGTCTGGGGGGGTAGGTGTAATCCTGGGGTGCATGAAATTCAGCGGGAGCCCCGCTCCCCACTCCGATGGTGCCTCCTGCCATGCCTCCTGTGGACTCCTAGCTGCTCCACCCTCTGAAGAATTTCCAGGGAGGTCCTGGCCACCTGCCGAAGCTCCTGCAGTGCCCTCTCGATTCTCATCATCCGCCGTCCACCTAGGACAAGGGAGCAGAGTCAATAGGCGTGAATGCACAGCCCCCTGCAGCCCACCCATTGTGCATGGCATACAGCCATGGGACACACCCCTCTGATGGTGTGTGACCACCCACAGTGATCGTGTCCACAAGACCTGCCCACCCAGGCACACACACAGCCATGCGGACCGCTGCACACACCCACCACCCAAGTCCCGCACAGCATCACCGTGGCTGTACAGTGACATGGCTATGCGGTGCAAAGGCAGTGGCACAGCCATGTACCCAGTGCTCGCATGGACCACCAGTGATGCACACCCAGACATTCAGTGCCACTGGACAGTGCTGACTGTACCATGTGGCTTGCACGGCAGTGGTGTCATTGGATGGTGGCCACGCCCCGCCACCTGCCCTGCTATACAGCATGCACAGAATATCCTGGATGGAAGGCACTCACCATCATCAGGCTGGTCCTGGCGCTGACCCACTATGGGACCTCCAGCATCAGGAGGTAGCTCCCCTCCCCTCAGCTCGCATCTCTGCCTGTCCTCCCTTGCACGGCGACACTCTTAAGGGCCTAGGGTGCAAACATGGAGATAGGAACATCAGTACAATCAAGTAGCAAAGGCCCCCCAACCCCGGGTGTGTGCGATCCCACACAGCCAAACCATTCAGCCCCCCCACCCCATAACACCACCACCACTGCCCACACTGGATGGCCCCCCCATGTGGTGGACACATGCCCACCACAATACCCATATGGATGCAACCAGTGTATGGATGGGGCACCTACCTGGCTGTGAAACAGCACCTCTCCTGATGCGTGCCCGCAGACAGGCATGCCTGTCTGGGTCCCTCCCCTAGAGGTCCCCGTACTGGTGTCGACACTGCTCTGATGTCCTTGCCATCCCTGTGGCCTACTCCAGAGCCACCGCCACCTCCTCCCACATGGCACTCCTGGCCCTGTCCAGGGGTGCCTTACCAAACAGAGCACCAGCATGGGGCTCCACCAGTGCAACCAAATTGGCCAGTTCTATCTGGCTCCATATTGCAGCCCTTCGACATGCCATCTTTGGATCGTCTCTGATTCAAAATGGCGCTCCCTAGCGCACGTCCACTAAGTGCGGATGCTGCATGGTACTGCACTGCCAATCCCCATTGCGCTGTCACCGAACAGTGCGATAGGGGTGCACCCATGCGGATGCATGGTGCCTAGGGGGCAAAGGTTGGGCACAGGGTCAAGGGTCTCATGCGCACAGACTGATACAGCGCGATTGGTATTCCCCACATGTAGCGCAGTAGGGTGCCTGTGTGGGACTTCCTGTAGTGGCCTACCATGCTGTGGTACCACTGCGCCTATGGCGCCCTAGGGCAAGGGTGCCATACATTTGAACAGTGCACTAGCACCACTGGCACAGTGGTGGATGTGCCCTGCATTGTCTCCCGCACTCAGCATGTCAGCAGCGCCACAGGCGTCGGCGTCAGCACCCCAGGCATGTGCCGTGTGGTGCCTACTGTGCACGTCACAGAGCTGCACCCCTGCCTGAGCATGTTCAACACAATTGCGCACTGCACAATGGCGTGATATTCAGCCGGCATATGTAAATCAGCTCATCAGCAATTCCATGGCGCAGCTACTGCATTAACATCCACTTAAAATTGAGCCTTGCCTCACTTGCATGTGTTGCACTATATAAATGTGACATAGAGCTGCAGAGGCCATAGTCTGGTATTGTAGTTTATTGTGGTGGGTTGCATGCTGTTTGCCAGTGTGGACTGTGGTGTGTGGGAGATGCATGGGACTGCACATTCAGAGGTAACACCTGTCATTCCCACAGGATCAATAATAACTGAACGTGAGGAGGAGGAGGAGGAGGAACAGAGACGTGGGAGACAGAGGAGGCCCAACTTCACCCAGGCAGACTCAGATGCCCTGTTTGAGGCCTACCTTGACCAGGAACTGCTGCTCAGTGGACAGCAGGGAACACCACAGGCCCGTGCTGTGGCATGGGATAAGGTGGCGCGTGCCGTCAACCAGCATGGCAGCCACCAGTAGTCTGTGCAGGAGTGAAAGAAGAAGATGGGCATGGACAAAAGGAGGATAAAAGATAAGGTGGCTGCCATCAGGGCAGCACGTGCTGTGACTGGTGGTGAACAGCTGGCCGTGCCATGCCTGACACCACAGGAAGAGTGGGTGGCTGGCAGCATGCGGAGTTGTGCCATAGAGGGCGTTCCAGGTGGTGGCTTCCAGATGGGTGGCAGCCCATCACTGCATGGTAGGTCCTGATCTGTCACTGTGTGGGGGGGTGAATGCCACAGGGTAGGGCAGAGACATTAATGCTACTGTGTTCCTCTCACAGCTCCTGAGCATCTACATGGGTCAGCGGTGGTGGGTTCATCCACTGAGAGCAATACCCTGGACACAGAGGAGCACCCATCCACCTCCGCAGGTGTCTGAGGGTCAGGACAACAGTGTACCCGCCTGTCTGTCCGGACTGAAGTTGGTGGTGCTGGTGCAGAGGAGGCCCTGCCCATGTCCCAGCATGACAGTGTCCATGGATGCCAGCATGCTGAGACTTGGACAGGTGCCGGATCCGTCACTGATGATGATGGAGCTCACATCATGCACAGTGATATGTGTGGGCCGTAGGATGGCCCCACAGCAGGTAACAGCACGGGCATAGCCATGGGTGGAGCCACTGTGGAGGCCTGCATGACATCACAGTCCCAGCCTGTGACTGTCTGCACCAGTGGGGCAGCACTGGTGTGTGTCCAGGCTGGTGGGGCTGTTGCAGCCACTGTGGCAACACCGTTGAGCCCTGGCTAGCGGCGACTGGAGGGGCAGTGTCAGCAGTTGGCCAATGGCGACTGGCGGACAGTGTTGGGAGGCGGAGTCAGTGCACCACGTGTGGCCATTCCCTGGCTTGGCTGTGGTGTGCAGTGCCCATCATCAAGGGGTGATGCCCAGCAGGACAAGGAACACCCTGAGGGACATCATGCCATTTCCAGAGACCATGCTCTGCTCCTGGCAGAAATGGCCATCAGCGAGAGGATGTGACCGTCGCCATTGACAGGCAGACACGTGCATTCACAGCTGGCATGGCCACATTGGGCACACAGTTTGTTGCCCATGTGCCACAGACACCATGCAGTGTCATGTCCAACCCCCATTCCTGGCATCATGTGACACCCTCCATGTCGACACTGGGTTCAGCTGTGGGCATCCTGAGCACGCCTGGCGCAGGCATGTTCGGTGATCTGCAGACCCTTGCTCGAACACAGTCATCTTCCCGGAGCGTCATCCCTTGGGGACCGTCGGAGCCACCCCATCAGGCCAATGGTCAGCCTGTCATGGCTGGCAGGTCTCAGCGGGGCTGCCCATGCATCTGTTGTGGCCATGACACTGTGCCGCATGACTGACCTGTATCCCACCATGGCTACTGTCTGACGCTGCCCTGTGTGCAGTGTGTTGTTCAACGTGCGATGCACGGGTGGGGTACCCAAACCTGCACACACACACATGGTCCATGTGCACACCCTCCTGGCTGCTGGCTGCTGTGGTGTGTGCATGATGATGCCTGCGTTGTGCTGTCTGCCACTGTGCAATGGTGCCCAGCGTCTGAGACACGCACAATGACGGGCACTGGGCGTGGTCGTCTGTGGACCTGTGTGTGGCTAGGAGTAGCGGTCGGGGTCAGCGTGCCTCCTACCCCTTGTGCATGTCTTGTGAGGGGTGTGTGTGTGTGTGTATGTGTGTGCGCGCGTGTGCACGTGCGTGACTGCGTGTCGAGTTAGGACATACCCATCCCCGATGGCGTGTGCGGTTCCATGCTCAGCAAATTCCCTAGCCGCCATGCGCCCCTGGTGTTCGTCCCTGCGAGTTTGTGGGTAGTGCTCTTACCATTGGTGGTTGCACATGGCCCCTTGACTTACCTGGGATGGTTGAAGTGCTCCTCTGTGATGGTGTTCCGGTGCAGCTGCGACATCCAATCAGGCGGGGGACCCTTCGCCCAAGGGGAGGCTGCTCATCACCATCTGCACCGGCGTCCTCATTGTCCCCATCGCTGTCCCCCTCTTTGACCTCTATAGCTATCCCACAGTCATTGGCCATGTTGTGCAGGATGCAACAGGCCAGGAATAGCCTGCAGGCCTTCGAGAGGATGTACTGTAGGGCACCGACAGATGTGTCCAGGCAACTGAAATGTGCCTTCAGCATCCTGAGCATCCGTCCTATGACACTGCATGTGGTGGCATGTGCCTCATTGTACCTTTGCTGCGATGGGGTCGTGGGCCACCGGTATGGTGTGAGCAGCCAGGGACGGAGTGGGTAGCCACTGTCACCTGTGTGTAGAGGGTGGACATTAGTATGGTGGTCAGCGTCGCTCTGCCATGGGCCATCAAGGCCAGTACCCATGGCACCTCTGAGTATGCCCCCCCAAAAATCCATGTCATTCTGCATGATTTTCATACACACCCACCCACTAGGTGGCCAGTGGGGATATCCCCACTCTCGAACCTGTGGCACAGTGCAGACTGCTGCCAGATGAAGGCATCATGTGCTCCCCCAGGGTGCATGGCACAGACATTGGTTATGCATCCCCTGGCATCGCACACCACCTGGCAGTTGATGCTGGCATAGCCCTTTTGGTTGATGTAAGCGGCACCTTCTGGGCCAGGTGGTGTGCGGATGGCCACATGGGTGCAGTCAATGGCCCAGAGCACACCAGGCATACGTGCTACCCTGTGGAACTCTTGCATGTGTGCTGTGCGCTCCGCCGGTGTGCTGGGAAAATGTATGTACTCCGCAGCATGTGGCAGCAGTGTGCTGAGGAATTGTGTGAGTAGGCACGATGCGGCCGACTGGGTTATGCCCGTTGTGTACCCTGTTGGTCTCTGGAAGGTGCCCGTGGTGAGCAGGCACATGACAGCTGTTACCTTTGTCTCCACTGACAAAGCATGGCTCCGTCATGTGGGTGCTTGCATCTCATCACTGCACAGCTCACAGAGCTGCCTCAGGATCACCCGGTTCAGGTGGTACCAGCCCACAATCTCTGTGTCACTGTAGTGCTCAAAGCTGGTGCTGGCTTGGTACCGCCTGTTGGGGGCATACCGCCGACGGGTCTTCCCACGTCAGCGCCTGCTGCCTCGCTGCCTTCTAAGACCCCCCTCATTACCACCCTCCATCTGAAAGGTGGCACTGGCCATGTCCCTGGCTGGTGTCCCCCCCCCAGGCAACTGTTATCCTGTTCCCCCCTCTGTCCTTTATGATGCTCCCCCTGCACCCGGTACACCTCCAACCTTTGGCTGTCCTGGCCACTGCCACTGTTCTCAGTCCACTATGGCACTTTCCCTGTCTCTCCTGCACAGTGGCATGGGCTCCCCACTCCTGTCCTGTTGCTGTTTGTTCCCAGGTGTGCCCTGTCCTGCTCCTTTCCAGTCCCACTCACTGCTACCCTCTTTTCTGTTGCTGTCACCTTGCTCCCACCTCTGGCTTCCCTATAGCGTTCTTGCACCTCTCTCTTGTTCCTTTTTATTTTGGATCATTTCCGCTATTGCACAACGTCTGCTTGCTCCCCTATTGCGCATGGCGCATGCTGTTGAATATCGCACTGCGCCATTTATTCATGGTTCCTCCCCCTACGGTTGCACATGCATTCATTACCATTGTGCTCTTGTGCATTGCATTTTGAGTGGTGCAGCTGCCTCCCACTGAATATCGCAGAATGGCACATTTTTGGACTTGTGCAGGTGCATCTCTGTTGCGCATGGCGCAACCCTTTTGAATATCTGGGCCAAGATGTAGTAGAATTGGGAGCCCAATTTCAGCTTCTCACACCTGCCAAGGCGCGAATTTGATATAAGGAACAAACCTATATTTATTTGAGACTGATCAGCTGTTGGAGTTCCTGAAGGGTCAACATAAGGAATATGGAGAGTCTGGAGAGTCTGAAGAGGGTTCTGAGGCCCATACAATATCTGACTTAGAAATGTCGGTGGCTGTGGAGGGTCTTGGGATTTAATAATTAATTTGCATATCAATTTACATATAAAGTGTTTGTCTTAGTCTTATTCAGTATTTTTTTTTAAGTATTTCAAACCAATAAGAATTCTTTCTGGTTTTTTTTTATGCATGATTTAGGTGTTAACAGAATGTGTTTTTACAAACAACTATCATAAGCTTCAGAAGAAGGACTTGGTTGGTCAGAAAGCTTAAGCACTGTCTCAGTAGCCTAAATGACATTCTAAGTATTTCTCTAAACCATATTAATTTTTTTATATACATATATATATATATATATATATATTGTTTATACTCCTCCTGCTCCAGCAGCCCTCTCATTCTGAGGGAACCACAGCTCCTTCACCCCGGCATCCACCATCCGGCACTAGTACTCACAGGGCTTACTCCCCAGGTGGGGTCGGCGAAGGGGACCTTACCCTAACAAGACAGGATCCAGTGTTGCGCCATGGCTGGCCAGGTGTGGGGGATGCAAGCTCCCCCATCATCTTCTGGGAGCTTTTTTCTGTTTTTTCTTGTACCCCCTTTTGGTCACACGGTGTGCAACAACACCTGCAATGGGGTCGCACATGCTACAGTGTGCACCCATGTCAAGCATCTGCTGCCATCCACTCCCATGCTGCAGTGACTCCCTGCCACTGAGCCCCAGCCTCCGCTAGGGGTCAGGCATGCATAGAAACATAGAAACATAGACTTTGATGGCAGATAAGGACTGCTTGGCCCATCTAGTCTGCCCATTTCCCTACCTACAGGATAGGCCGTAGATCCTAGTTAACCAACAGCCTATTTCTTCCTACCCCCCACAAGAATTGCCTTATGTCTGTCCCATGCATTCTTGAATTCTCCTACAGTTTTAAACCCCACAACCTCCTCAGGAAGGCTGTTCCATGCATCCACTACCCTCTCTGTGAAATAATACTTCCTCATATTGCCCCTGAACTGCCTCCTTCTATCTTTAAATTGTGTCCCCTTGTTCTTGCAAGTCTCTTTTTCTGAAAGATGCTACCCTCTTGGACTTTGTTGATTCCACTGAGGTACTTAAAAGTTTCTATCATGTCCCCCTCCCTTCTTTCCTCAAGGGTATCATATTAAGCTCCTTTAGTCTCTCCTCATACAGCTTCTCTTGCAGACCCTGTACCATTTTAGTTGCCCTCCTCTGGACTACCTCTATCCTGTCTATGTCCTTGCAGAGATGGGGTCTCCAGAACTGGACACAGTACTCCAGATGGGGTCTCACCAATTATCTGTACAGAGGGATAACAACTTCCTGTTTTCTGCTGCTGACGCCTCTCCCTATACATCCCAGTATACCCCCAGCCCTCCCTACTGCCTTCTCACATTGCTTGCTAACCTTAAGGTCATCTGATATGATTACCCCCAGGTCCCTTTCCTTTTTTGTTGTTGTTACTACCTCCCACCCATTGTGTATTCTTCCCCTGGGTTCTTGTTTCCCAGGTGCATTATTTTGCACTTCTTTGCATTGAATCCTAGCTGTCATACTTCTGACCATTCCTCCAATCTTGCCAAGTCCTTTTCATCCTTTCCACGCCTCCTTGTGTATCAACCCTGTTGCAGATCTTTGTGTCATCTGCAAAAGGCATACTTTCCTTCAGTCCCTCTGCAATGTCACTGATGAAGACATTAAAAGGACTGGACCAAATACTGAACCCTCGGTGCCCACTAGTAACCCTCTTTCTTCAGAGTGGACTCCATTTACAATTACCTTCTGTGTCCTGTTGTGCAGCCAATGTTTTACAGGCTACCACCCTGGGACCCACTCCCAGGCTAGTTAATTTGACTGTAATCTTTTGTGTGGGACTGTGTCAAATGCCTTGCTAAAGTCTAGGTAGGCCATGTCCACAGCCCCTCCCTGGTCTACTACTTTGGTCACCCAGTCAAAGAAATCTATTAGATTCGTCTGACATGACCTTCCCGCTGTGAACCCATGCTGCCTTGGGTCCTGTGCTCCACTGGCCTCTAGGTGCTCAACTATTCTTTCCTTCAGAAGTGACTCCATCACCTTCCCTACCACAGAGGTCAGACTGACAGGTCTGTAGTTTCCTGCCTCTGTCTTGGTCCCACTTTTGTGAAGGGGAATCACATCCACCTTCCTCCAGTCCTCGGGTACCACACCATCTTCCCATGATTTATTAAAAGAGTAGCCAGTGGTTTCACTAGTTCCTCCCTTAATTCTTTTAGAATTATGGGTGAATTCCATCAGGACCCATTGCTTTGTCCACCTTCAGTTTAGGAGTTCTTGCAGAACCCTTTCTTCTGTGAAAGGACTGGGATCAACCCCCTATCAAGAGTGCTTTGTTAATTGGATTAGGCACTTCCCTCTCCTCTTTTGTGAATACTGAGCAGAAATATTCGTTCAGTATCCCTGCTTTTCACTGTCCCCTCTGCTCACCACCGTTCATTCTATTCAGCCTCACTATCCCTCCCTTTGTCTTTCTACCGCTCCTGATGTACCTATAAAGAGTTTTATCTGCCTTCTTAACTGAGTTGGCTATCTTTTCCTCTGTTTGGGCCTTTGCTATTCTGACTTCTCTCCCTGCTTCCTTCTGCCTTAACTGGTACAGCTCTCTGTCCTGCTCCTTCTGTGTTTCCTTATACTTCCGGAATGCTTTGAGGGGATAACAACTTCCTGTTTTCTGCTGCTGATGCCTCTCCCTATACATCCCAGTATACCCCCAGCCCTCCCTACTGCCTTCTCACATTGCTTGCTAACCTTAAGGTCATCTGATATGATTACCCCCAAGTCCCTTTCCTTTTTTCCTTTCACAGCCACCCCTTTTGAGAACCATAGTGGCTTTTTCTTTCATTTTGATTTGTTTATTTGCTTCACACAAAGGCTTGTTGCCTCTGTGATGGCAGTTTTGATGATTCCCCATTGTTGCTCCATACTTCCTTCTAGCCTGTATGCCAGTGCTTTTCTGAGGCACTCTCCCATCTTGCCAAAGTCAGCCCTCCTAAAGTCCAGTACCCTCACTTTTGTATGGCTTGACTCTGTAGCTGAGTTTAACGTGAACCACACTATTTGATGGTCACTTGTCCCCAGATGGCAACCCACTTCTAGATCTGAGATCCTCTCACTGCCCCCATTTGAGAGTATGAGGTCTAAGATTGCTACCTCATGAGTGGGTTCTGAAACTAGCTGTCTAAGGCCTGCCACCTGTAGGGCATCAAGAATGGCCCTGCTCTTGGATGTGGCTGCAGCAAATGTGCTCCAGTTAACATCTGGCATATTTAGGTATCCATCAACAGTATCTCCCTTTCTCTGCCATTCTAAGAATGCCTTCTATCATATCCTTGTCCATTCCTCCCTGACATGGGGGTCTGTACACAACCCTGTGCAGATTGTGGTGCCCTTCCAGTCTCCAGGGTGACCCACGTGCCTCATCTCCTCCCTGTTTACTCTTTTGTTCAGTTGCTTTTATCCCTTCCTTTACATGGAGAGCTACTACTCCCCCTCTTCTCCCCTGCCTGTCTCTCCTGTAGGTTATGCACCCTGGTATGTTAACATCCCAGTCATGGTTCTCTGTGTACCATGTTTCTGTGACTGCTACGATATCCAGGCATCCCTCTTCCATCAAGGCCACCAGCTCAGGGAGCTTGTTGCCCAGACTACGGGCATTAGTACTCATTACCCTCCATTTCCTGATGGCCTTACTCCCTTTGCCCCATCCCTGTCCTTCTTGCCTTTGTCACTTTCTCCATTTACCCCTGCCTTCTCCTATCAACACCTCTATGTTGGTGTTTGCCGCATTACTACTGTGATTATTTAGGGGGCTAGGATTTCCTCTCCTTTCCAGTGCCTCCCCTTGGCTAGTTTAAAAGCTTGCCAATGAAGCATTTAAACCTATCACCTAGGATCCTGGTTCCTCCAGGACAGATGCAGCCCATCATGCCAGTATAGGCTTGCATCACTCCAGGTGGACCCCAGTCCCCAATGAAGCCAAATTCCTGAGCTCCACACCAGTTTTTCAACCACTAATTGAATCCCATGGTGCGGAACACCCTAGCCTCTCCTATGCCATAGATGGGCAGCACCTCCAAGAAGGTTACCGTGTGTGCTACTTGACTAAGGCCCCTCCCCAATTCCACAAACTCTTCCTGCACTTCTCTAATCCCTTTCTTAGACAGGTCATTTGTCTCTAGGTGGAAAATGACATCCAGCTCCCTCCCCTGTGCAGCTGCTCCAGCAATCCTGAGGATTCGCTCCCTGTCCCTCCAAGCCATGGTGCCAGACAGGCACCTTACCTCCCTCTCCCCTTCTTCCCCCAGTTCTACCTTCCTAACAATGGAGTCCCCCACCAGGAGTTGTTTCCTTCCCCTGCAGGGTCCCCTGCCACCCTCCTGTGGGTGTCCTTTGTGGAGGTTCCCAGCATCCTCCTTGGTCTCCACTGCCGGGTGCCTCCATAGAGGAACCACACTTTGCCAGAATGGCATAGGGATGTGGAGAGAGGTACAACTGAGGGGATGCACCTCTGTTCCACCACCCCTCACCCTCCCTGAGCCCACTGTGGTCCAACCACCTCTTTTCTTGGCAACCTCTGAGGCAACAGCAGTGGCACTGGTGGTCCCTGGATGGAAGAGAGGTCCCACAAATCTTGGCCAACTCAGCCTGGAGATGAGCAACCTCCTCCCTCAGCCCAGAGAGGTGCCTGCAGATGGGACAACACCGCATCCTCCAGAACATCTCCCGGAAGACTGCTGCTCACAGCCACTGCACTGCACCACTCAATCATGTCTTATTTCTGGCCCTTAACTGTTTGCAATCCTTACTCTTTCCTCTGTTTTTTCTCTCTCTCCTTACTTTCTGCCAGTGTGCCATTTAAGCTCCTGATTGTCCTGTTCTGAGACAAGACTATCCTATATTTCTCAGTAGACCACTTACTTGCTCAGAGGCAGACCTCCAGCAGCTAGAGGGGGCTGGAGAGCTACTCTGCCCTTCTAGGATGGTGGGTCTTTGGTGGTTCTGTGATCACTCACTTCCTGCTCCCAAACAGGAAGTTCCTGTTGTCAGTCAAATCCTGTGCCTATAAAATAGAACTAGCTTTGGGTGGGGGGTGGAGGAAGGAAGGAGGCAATATAGTCCCAGCAGAGAAGTTCAGTCACACAGCAGTCCTTTCTCCTGGTGTCTTCTGCCAAGCTATTAGGAGAATCTTTCTAAGGCAGTCTTTAAATGTAGCTTCCTTGTAGCTAAGCCACTCCCCCTACTTACTAGATCTTTCTACAAGTAATTTAAACCTCACAGCTATTAAGTCCTTTCAATCACGTGAGATTTACACCTAGATAACTGTTCAGATACCCATTCAGTTCAGTTAACCCAGACAAATACACACTTTTTTTTTGGTTTGTTTGTTAGTTTTTTTTTTACCCTAAATTAAAGGTCCAAGTACAAAAGTTCTTCTTCTTTAGTCCGAGCAGAGAAGTCCAGTTACACAGCAGTCCTTTCTCCTGGTGTCTTCTGCCAAGGCTTCTGATCTCCCTCTCCCCAGAAATGGAGAGCAGTCCATCAGAAAATCAATCCATCTCTATCCCTGTGTTCCGCCAACTCAAACCAAGAAGCTATTTGCCATTCACACTCACATACACACAATAACAAAACAATAAGTACAGCAAGCCAAAGCTTTATTATAACAAAATATAATACAAAAGGTTATACATCACCGATTCAATAAAGCATCATCCAAGCCCTCTTCCAATGGCTGGGAATCCCCCTTGTCAGCCTGGCTAGGAGTCTCTCGAACCAGGAACTGGCCCCACAGCAATTCGTCCACCCTGCAGGAGAGGCTTCCAACCAGGCATTGAGAAAGCTACATTTATATCTTATTCTATGCTAAAAATAATCGTGCAGCCCTCATAGTGTTGTTTTCCCACATTCTAGAAGCTGGCCGGGCTCCCAGGATGCGCAAATTCACACCACAAGGACTGCTCAGAATTCCCTACACCTGCTAGGTCACTGTGCTCCAAACACTGGCCGGGTGCCTAGAACACTATGAGCTAAGCAGAAGTTTAACCAAACTACAAAAACAGGTTGCCTGATAATATGCGACCTTCAAGTCAGCAAAATACACTGTCTGAAGAAAAACATAATAATGAGGCTATCTAAAGAGCAAAACACCAATTAAATGAAGCAGCATGTAAAATGGAGTCACACAATACAAAATGGAGTATAAAATGACATACATTACATGAAATAGCATACAAAATGGAGTGACAATAATCAACATATTAGACTATCACTACACCCTGCCAACCCCCAGTGGCCCATGCTCATTCCTGAATATGGGTCACTGGTGTGAGGTGTGGAGTCTAGTGCCTCAACCCTCAGCATCACCAGGTCTGCCTTAAACCTTATTAATTTAATATCCTCCAAATGAGTATTTATCATCACCTCTAATTTAGCTTCTTTGATGGAATTGGTTGTCTTGCTTTCCCTAAACTTTAGGCCTCTGATGATTGTTTACACTAACCTACAGAAGTGACAGTCAGGATACAACACAGAAATGCTGCAGAATATCACAGAATGCTGCAGTTTACTGCAGGGGCCATTATAAGTCAATGGCAATTAAGCTCTTTTGTCATGAAGGATTTTTTGACATGTCGTTACTGCAAGTTACTGCACTTCATCGTGACTGACTCCACTGTATGTGCAGATTACTTTTGCTCATACTCAATGAGTGTTTTATGACCCATGTGTGGGTCCCCTAATGCTTCAGTATGACCTATGTGAGAGTCCACTAATGCTTCACAGTTAAATTTATCCTCTCATTCATAAATTGGTAACTTGCCAGCCATGACCATTAATTCCTTTGACTCAGGGCCTGCCCTGCAGCTGATGGTCTTGCTCTGCACCTACAAAGTCCACTCCTTGAGCATGTAAATCTCAGAGCAGAGTACTTCTTATCTGGCCCATAGTGGGAATGTTCTAGGTCTGGGTGGAGATGTATCGGCAGCACCTCTTGATGTAGAATTTAAGATTTCAGTTGCAAAGGGTGGGACCCCCTTCAACTAGCCAAGCAGTTTCAGAGACATCTTCTAAGCTATTATCCTTATGACCATCTCTGGTTCACCCAGTTTGTTCCTAGATTGGTAGGCCAGCTGAGTGCCTTAGTAGTCATCACTCTCCTCCTCTCACATTGAAAGTTAATGCTGCATGCAGTGTATCCCATTGTTGCAGAGTTCGCTCACAACCTATCAAGGTGTTCCCATTAGAGGGATAGAATGAGAGCTTCCCAAACACTGGAATATTTTGCATTCCTTGTATTGGCATTCTAAACTGCAGCAGCAGAGCTATCACTAAACAAAATATCCCAAAGCCTGGAGGGAAGGTGACCTAGGCCTTGGAACTCCAGAGGTTTCCTCCTCAAACGGGGTTTTTCCTGTCCTCTGTGCCAAAGGTCATAATACCTAGTTAGAATTTAGTAGCTATTCCCTAGGTTGCTTAAGTAGGTTTCCACCATTGGATAGAGATGGATGGTGACCCTCCTTGGCCATTCCCTCTGGCCCTCCTTTGCCATTCCCTCTCTCCTTAGGAAGTCATGGCCTTTCTTTTCAATCATTCAGACCTACGTGAAGGTCACTATATGTTACCCATTGTCTCCTGCTGACCTATGTCAAGGTCCTACATACACTGTACCTCCTTGACCAATGTGAAGACCCTCATCACAGGCTACTTACTTGTTCACATCATCAATGCTTTCTCCTCTACACTCTTTTCTGAGCTTATTCCTAAGATACCTTTAGCCAAGGGAATCATTCCCAAAGCACCTCTAGAGGTGGAGTCCTCCTCTAGGGTTCCTTGCCTTAGGTACACCTACAGGGTGGTATTCCCAGTGGATAGAGATATGAGTAGCCACAAAGGTTTATCAAGTTGCATAAGCATAACACTACACTAAGTTTTGTAAGTACATCGAATTGAAAGGCTTTGCCTGTGATTCAGTGGGGTACAGCAACCAGCCATACCTCCTGCCTGAGCTATTTAAAGGCAGTTTCTCACAAAGCATTTTTTTCTTTGCCCCACCATCCTCCCCTCCTCCTCCAGTGGCACACCTCTCTCTGCTGAGCTTCTTCCCAAGGTACCTTTAGCCAAGGAAATAATTCCCACAGCACCTCTGGGGTAGAACTTTCCTCTAGGATTCCTTGCCTTCAGTTCCCCTGCAGGGTGGGATAGAAAAGTGAATGGCCACAAAGGTTTATCCAGTTGCACAAGCATAACACTACACTATACTAAGTTGTGTAAGGACATGGAACATGAAATTTATTAACTACCTTGCCCTCCCAGCTGGCTGATGCTGGAAAATAAATTTTTCTCTATCAATCTCAGAGGGCTTTTCCTGGTCTATAAATTTTAAATACATAGTGTCACATAAAAAAAAGTCTTAAGCAAATGAAATACTGTGTTCAACACATTGCAGAGGATTGTCATTGACTGAAGCTAGTTTTTTATTATTTTTTTTATTGACCAAGTACACTAAACACTTTTATGCAAATTTTCAGGTACAACCTGGGAGGTTATACAATGACTAGTAATGAGGCATACATGTTAGTGGATAGAAACAGTGGCATACAAAGTACTTTAGGTAAAAACAGTACAAAAACCAGAGAGCAATTAAAGAAAAAAAATTAATAAACTCATATAGACCAGAACAGCAAGTAAGAGTAAGAACCAGTGCAAAATGTGACAAATAAAATAAGCATTGCTAGTGCAAAAGACAGTTGGTGTAGTGTGAACATCATGTTAATATGGTGATATCAAAGACTCTGCACTGGTTGTGACTACAATGGTTAGGTCTAACAGAAAGAAAAAAACAGTACTGCCATAGTTTTCTCTGCAAGTATAAATTGAATTGCCTGCTCAATTCTGGGGCTTGAAGATTGGAAATTCATGGGTTCTAGTCCAACCAGAAACCTAGACTAATATCCACTGCTGACAATGTAGTGCATCACTGAATAAGGGGGTGTGCTTCCCATGTAAGACCAATAACAAATCTGCACACAGAACAGACACCAAAAATAAACATTTTCTGTATTATTATAAGGTTTTTACTCCCCACAATGCAAATGGACACACAAAGAATAAGACCATGCAACCAGCCCAAACACAAAAGATGCAGCATGATTGACACATGTGACACTGTCTATTCTCCATTTACCACAGAAGAATAAAAAATAAAAGGGTCTTTCTCATGCAACACCAACAAACTAGCTTATCTAATAAGAGGCTAAAAATGTCTGCATGAGTGGTACGTGGTTAAAATTGGACAAACACTCCATGAATGTACGAATAGATATAGATCCACTATCAAACACTCAGACAACCAGGCACCAGTATCTGAGGACTTCTCCCAGAATAACCATTCTCTGAAGCATCTTAAAATGGCAGTTTTAAGAGGAACTCTCAAATACATTCTTTCAAGACTTCTTCGGGAAGCAAACTTCATGAGGCTTTTTGGAACAGATTTACATGGGCCTTACAAAAATGTAAGATTCCTCACATGTTACCAGATCTCAGACTGAGTTTTGACAATTTCCACTGCAGCTGTGGGCCCTTCCATTTAGAACAACTGATTGATTGGTTGGTTGGTTGATTGATTTTAAAATTTATTCTGTAGTTGGGACATAATTGACTTAAAGGAGTCACCTATTCAGAGATTACTTGATAGACTCTCTGATATGGCAGCATTACACATCCTGCCTTCTTTATGGAACTTTTCTTCAGCAATTGATTCTTTCATTATGGTACCATTTTGATGTAGCTCCCCATTTGCATGTATGATCTCTCACCTTTTAATGACATAGGGCCTATCTCCTGGTATTCACCTGTATTGTATTCAATTTCTTCCTTTACACCCTCTCCTTTGTTTAGCAACTGGAAGCCACAAACGGTTGTATACATTCTGAAATGCTGGTTAGTTACACCTGATGAAGGCGCCTGGGAGTAGGGTTACCACCCGTCCTGATTTTGTCAGGTCAGTCATAGTTTGGGTAGCTGTATCCTGCAAAAAAATCAAGAAAAATGTTAAATGTCCTGATGTTATTGCAGAAAAAATTATTTTCTTACTTTTTTCTAAAAGTTGCAGAAAAATGTAACACTTTAAAATAAATTAAAATGATAGCAATCAATATGAACAACAAAAATACTACAGCACTTAGTCTTAGTTCTGATTATTTAGAGAAAATATGTCTGTTGCATTGGTTGATGTTGGATATTGTCCTGTGAAAAATCATGTTTTGGTACGAAATGTCCCACTTTGGGCTTCCTAAAAGGTGATAAACCTACCTGGGAGGTCTTGAAAGCTTGTGTAAAATTCTATTAGTTTAATAAATGATATAACAACAAAAAAAGTGTAAAAGGTTTTCTACAGTGCCAATGCATTTACACTATGCATGCAACCAAGCAAGAAAACAATTATTGGTGTCCTTACAAGAGCCAAGGAATTGTACCTGCCTAACACTCCACTGCTTTAAGTTGCTCCATCTCTTCATCAGCGGTTGGTGCTAGGACAAGAAAGGCTCATGTACATACTGTACCAGGCAGCTGAAGAACAAACCCTTTTGGGGTTCCGCTCCTGAGGTTAAAGGTTTGCCTCCTCCCCTACCTCTACACTCTTTTTCAATTTTCCCTTTTCCAGATTTCATCCCCTTTCTTTGCCGTCCTCAAGTTTGTCACTTCCCCATGACGTTGGCTAGGTGGGCATCGTGCAGTTTCAAACCATGGTGACGTTTCACTCCAGAGTGTTATGGTCTTCCTCTCTTCTATTATACCTTCTTACTTGTCAATAATATTGTTCCTCCCAATTATCCCTCAACTAACCTCCTTATTTCCCTGTCAAATCCCCTTGCAGGGTGTGCATCCTGGAGGGGTGAAGGAATGCCTACTTCCCACCATCTCCCTCTCCCCCCTTTCCTCAGTCTGGCCGAGCCCTCACTTACTACCTCAAGTATTAAATCATCAAAATTATGTCTGTATTTATGTGTTTTATGAAAAAATATATATATATATATATATATATATATATATATATATATATAGGCTGGATATTCAAACTGCACCATTCTGTGGCTCAAGCCCTTGCGCTGCTCAAAAAAGTTGCGCGGGGGTGTGGCAGGCGATATTCAATGGAGTTCGCTATTGAGCAACTCCTTTGAATATATCCCAGCCAACAGCCACTGTGCATGGTGCAGTGGAACTTAGCGCCACCGCGTGGTCAGAGTGGAGCATTCAAGATGCAGTGGCCAAGTTCCACTGTGCCATGTGCCAAATTTCAAATATTAAAAGGTGACATGAAAATGGGGCCATAAGTTATGCAAGGCACAGGGGGGCCATTTGCATCTACTTACGATTGTTACACTACGATCTTGAGTAGGTGCGTCGATCCCGACTAAATTAGCCTCGGCACCCTGCCAGGCAGCAGCCGTCAGGGACCGACGCTTCCTGCATCCCGGTCATGGCATGAAGTAAACTTCGCCCGATCGTGGGCATAACAGTATTAAACCCCCAATGGCCCAATCGCGGCAAACAGACTGAACCCCCAACTGGCCAGATCGCGGGCAAAACAGACTGAACCCCGACTGGTCTCGATCGGGCAAACAGAACTCGAACCCCGACTGGTCCCAATCACGGGCATAACAGAAATGACCTCACCCGTAGCCCAATCGCGGGCAGAATGAGTTCAAACCCCAAAGACCAATATCCCGATCAGGCCAGTTGGGGGTTTAGTTCTGTTTTGCCCATGATCGGCCAGTTGGGGGTTTCAGTTCTGTTTTGCCCACGATCGGCCAGTGGGGGTTTATACTGCTGTGCCTCATCGGCCAGTGGGGTGTGTTCTGCCCGTGATCAGGCCACGGGGTTACTATTATGCCCACGATTGGGCTGCGGGGGGCACAGGGAAAGGAGGGCCACCCACAGGTGAGCTGCTGTGTTGCACCCTGCAATGTGGCAGCTCACCTGTGGTGGCCCTCGACTTTCTCCTTTTTTGGTCTCAAAGTTGTGCAGGCGCAGGTTGGGGTTGCACTGCACAACTCTGCACAGCCCGGCTGAATATCGGGCTGTGCAGTTTATGCATGGTTCCTCCCCCTCTGGTTGAGCATGCCTTCATTAGCATTGCGCTGTTGCTCAGCATGACTTGGGGGGGCACAACTGCCTCCTGCTGAATATCGCAGAATGGCGCAATTTTGGACTTGGGCAGGCGCAACCCTATTGCGCATGGTGCAACCCTTTTGAATATCCAGCCCATAGTATATCTGGATGGCATGTGCTGCTTGTATAGCCCACAAAAATGTTTGGCATATCTTCATTGTTTTCAGTTCTATGTCATTATACCTGTTTTACTATTTTGGAACTTGAATTTTTATGCCTTTCTTCTCTCAAATTTGTATCTTGTATGATTTTATCTTATTTTTAGCTCAATGTATATTGGATCTTATATGCCAATTGTATCCCCTTCTTCCCTCTCTCCCGGACACATCCGGAAACGAGCTATTGAAGCTCAGTATGCCTTTCCTGGTGAAACTTTTTTCAAATAAAAATAAATAAATAATTTATACCATACACTTTTTTTAAAAGGCTGTCATAAATAATCTACTGCCAAACAGTGTGGATAAAGCAGAATCCAGTATTACAGTTCATGACAATTAGTGCAGAAAACATAGAAATGATAATATTAATAGGGTTGAAATAGAAAATAGTGACTCACTGAACCAAAATTAAAGTGAAGACAATAGTGAAGAGTACAAATAGCATAAATGGAGAACATTGGATGCTCCACTCCCAAATTGCTGAACAACGGTTATTTATTTTGCAGATTTTTCATGGCACTATCCAAACTTTACAAAACATTTGGCTGACCTTTTCTGGCCTAAATACATCATTTTTCAAGGTTATACAGTAGTTTCCTAGAGATAATAAAATAAGTGATATTTAAAGTTTTAATATTTGTGTAAATATTTCCATATTCACTACTTACAACACCCGGTTGTTAATGCAACCTCTTTTAATGTTTGGTTGCCAAGGGCAATGCAAACATCTAGGTATCAGTTTTAGGAGAAATGGAGGCTTGCATGAGCCACCCATTCAAGTAGCTGCATTTTGGGATTTGTTTGATCATACGTAGTCAGCTTGGGCATAGTAGCAAGTGTGCGTCTTTATCACTGCTAGTCAACATCCACCGCATAACACAGCAAGTAGTTCATTATGTGTTTCACGTGAGGTGGAAGCAATATACTGTACTGTATGACATATCTTTTGCAAACAGTTATGTGTGACAATATTTTTTTTTATCTCTAATGCTTGTATGCGTGTGCAGCAGGTGGAAAAATGGGCAATTGCTGATGGCTGCTGGTGTGCACATCAGTTCTATTTTTAGGGGTTGTTTGCATTAGCAGCCAGTCAGAGTGGAGGAAAATAACAATCTGCCTTTCTGCTGCTTCAAGCCAATGAGAAGGCTTGCTACTCATGATGCAGCATACCCATTGGTCTGTCAGGCTGTCACCAGTGAATCACTGTGAATGGTAACAGTGAATACATGATTGTAAGACAGATTTCGCAGTTCCAAACAAAGTCATCATTTTTCAGCAAATAACAGCAAGAGGGATTGTTCTTAGCTGTTCATACATAAGCAAACAAAAGAAGCTTTCTTCAGCGAAAAAAATATGTATGAAACTTGTTTTGAATGTTGTTTTCTGTCAGGGACTTATACCTCTGCCCTACAGGTTCTTTCCCCTTTCCAGCTTTTCAGAAATGTAGCTGCCACATTCTCACTGCAGCACTCCTGCAGAATCATCTTCACTCCTCTGCAGCAGCTCCACTGATTAAATTGGTTGGGCTGCAGAGGGGGTTGCTACAACCCTAATTACTGCAGCTGCAGCCTGCAAGGACACTGAAGATGCAGTAAAGGCAGTATAATTTCTCTGAAAGGTGATATGAAACAGATTTTAGATTCCCTCCTGTTATCCTTTTAGTGGTGATCCTATATTCTGATGTTTAGATCTTTTGTTTAATTAATAAGGACATTTTTATTTGCCTTTCTAACTACCTTGAATTCCTGGGCTTGATTATCAAACCTTCAAAAATGATGCACGGAGCTTGCATGATACAGAAGTGAAGCATGTGGCACAATGCATCACAACTTACTGCAGTCAGCTTAATTTGCTGAGTCAGGAGCAGAGGGTGAGGCTAATTCGGGGTGTGGCTTAGGAGCTTAGGAGTACAAAAGCAGGTGTCTCCAATTACAGCTTCCTGCTGTTAGTTTTTGACAGAGAAGAATTTCGCTTTCAGAGCAAGTAACAGCTGACTAGAACTACAACTTTTTTACTGATAAATCACTTCTATCTCAGCAGGAGTCAGTGCCTCTTTGGATTAAGCAAACAGAAACTTTATTAGAAGCAGGGGGTCTCATTTAAGTAAAAAAAAAAGAAGAAAGTCACTGTGTGTTTCTCTGTTTGAGAAAGGGGGCTGTATCAGCTTAATTTGCTGAGTCAGGAGCAGAGGGTGATGCTAATTGAGGGTGTGGCTTATGATCTTAGGAGTACAAAAGCAGGTCTCTCCAATTACAGCTTCCTGCTATTCATTTTTGACAGAGGAGAATTTTCCTTTCAGAGCAAGTAACAGCTGACTAGAACTACAGCTTTTTTACTAATTGCCCTCCTTCCCACCCCTCCACCCTCCCACCCTAAGCCAGTTCTACTTTTATAGCCACTGGATTTGACTAACAACAGGAACTTCCTGTTTGACAGTAGGAAGGGAAGGATCACTGAGGCACATTAGTTTCATTAACCTTGAAGGAACCTAAAAAATAGCTCTTTCTCCACTCTCCCCGGCTGCTGGAGGTCTGAATCCATGCATGGAAGAAGGAGACTACTGAGGACTACAGGACGTTCTGGTCCCAGAACAGGAAGGGCGAAAGTTGTAGGGGCACATAGGCTGTAGGAAATTAGGTGTAAAAATACATAGAGGGAGGAGACAGTAAGCATACAAAGCAGCAGGAGGGGGGACACAAAATAAGTCAAGATGGGAGTGGTGAAGTGTCATGGCTGTGGGGTAGCAGTGTTCTGGGAGACATTCTGGAGGCTGCAATGCTGCCCTGTTTGCAGGCACCTCTCTGGTCTGAGGGAGGAGGTTGCCCATCTCCAGGCTGACCTGGCAAGGATTTTGTGAAACCTCTTCCCCCAACCAGGGACCACCAGGCCCACCACCGCTACCTCAGAGGTTGCCAAGAAAGAGGAGCAGTTGGACCAAGGTGGGCTCAGGGAGGGAGAGGGTGGTGGAACAGAGGTGCATCTCTCCAGTTGTACCTCTCCACAATTCATATGCTGTTCTAGTGAAGAGTAGTTCCTCTATGGAGGCACCTGCAGTGGAGACAGAGGAGGATGCTGGGAACCTCCACAAAGGAGATCCACAGGAGGGTGGCAAGAGACCCCACAGGGGAAAGAAACAACTCCTGGTGGGGGACTCAATCATTAGTGGGGTAGAAGTGGGGGAGGGAGGGGATAGGGAGGTAAGGTGCCTGCCTGGCACCACAGCTCAGAGGGACAGCAAGCAAATCCTCAGGATCACGGGAGCAGCTGCCTGAGGGAAGGAGCTGGATGTCATTGTCCACCTAGGGACACATGACCTGGCTGTGAATGGGATCAGAGCAGTGCAAGAGGAGTTTGTAGAGTTGTGGAGGGGCCTTAGACAAGTAGCATGTCCGGTAACCTTCGCGGAGGTGCTGCCTCTCTATGGCAGGGATGATGCTAGGGTATTTCGCACCATGGGATTCAATGAATGGTTGAAAAACTGGTGTGGAGCTCAGGGTTTTGGCTTCATTGGGGACTGGGGAGCCACCTGGAGGGATGCAGGCCTATACTGGTGCGATGGTCTGTGTCTGTCCGGGGGGTGGAACCATTATCCTAGGTGATAGGTTTAAATGCTTCATTGGCAAGCATTTAAACTAGTCAAGGGGGGAGGCACTGAAAAGGAGCAAGGAAATCCCAGCCTCCCCAAACAAAACACAGCAGTTAGAGAGTAAAACACCAAGGTAGAGAAGTCAGTAGGGAGCAGGACAGGGGTAAATGCAGAAAAGGGCAGTAAGGACAGGGATGGGGCTAAAAGGGGTAAGGCCATCAAAAAATAGAAGGTTATGAGTACCAATGCCTGCAGTCTGTGTAACAAGCTCCCTGAACTAGTGGCCTTGATGGAAGATGGATGCCTGGATATTGTGGCAGTCACTGAAACATGGTACACAGAGAACCATGACTGGGATGTCAACATACCAGGATACACAATATACAGGAGAGACAGGGTGGGTAAAAGAGGAGGAGGAGTAGCTCTTTATATAAGGGAAGGGATTAAAGCAACAGAACTAAAGAGTAAACAGGAAGTTGATGAGTCACTATGGGTCAACCTGGAGACAGGAAATGGCACCACAATCCGCATGGGGGTTATGTGCAGACCCCCATCTCAGGGGAGAAAATGGACAAGAAAATGATAGCAGGCATCCTTAAAATGGCAGAAAAAGAGGAGATATTGTTGATGGGGGACCTGAATATGCCATATGCTAACTGGAGTACCTTTGCTGCAGGCACATCCAAGAGCAGGGTCATTCTTGATGCCCTACAGGGGGCATGCCTCAGACAGCTAGTGTTGGAACCCACTCAGGAGGGAGCAGTCTTAGACCTGGTACTCTCAAATGGGGAAGGAGAAAGGATCTCAGCTTTAGAGGTGGGTAGCCATCTGGGAACAAGTGACCACCAAACAGTGTGATTCACAATAAACACAGCCATAGAGTCAAGCCATACAAAAACAAGAGTGTTGGACTTTAGGAGAGTTGACTTTGGGAAAATGAAAGAGTGCCTCAGAAAAGCACTTGCAAACGGGCAAGAAGGAGGGGTGGAGAAACAATGGGGAATAATCAAAACAGTCATCACAGAGGCAACAAGCCTTTGTGTGAAGCAAATCAACAAAACAAAATGAAGGAAAAACACTATGGTTCTCAAAAGAAGTGGAAGGGAAGGTTAAGGAGAAAAAGATAGCATTCAGGAAATATAAGGAAACACAGAAGGAGCAGGACAGAGAATTTTACCAGTTAAAGCAGAAGGAGGCAGGGAAGGCAGTCAGAATAGCAAAGACACAAACTGAGCAAAAGATAGCCAACTCTGTTAAGAAGGGGGATAAAACCTTGTATGGGTACATTAGGGAGCAAAGAAAGACCAAGGGAGGGATACAGAGACTTAATAAAGGGGAGAGAATGTGGGCAGAGGGTGACAGTGAAAAAGCAGGGATACTGAACGAATATTTCTGCTCAGTATTCACAATGGAAGAGGAGGGGGAGTTACCTAAACTAAACAAGAGAAACACTCTGAATAGGGGGGTTGATACCAGTCCATTCACAGAAGAAAGGGTTTTGAAAGAACTCTGGAAATTGAGAGTGGACAAAGCAATGGGGCCTGATGGGATTCACCCCAGAATTCTAAAAGAACTATGGGTAGCACTAGTAACGCCACTGATTACTCTCTTTAACAAATCATGGGAGGATGGGGTGGTACCTGAGGAGTGGAGGAGGGCAGATGTGATTCCACTTCACAAAAGTGGGAGCACGGCAGAGGCAGGAAATTACAGACCAGTTAGTTTGACCTCTGTGGTAGGCAAAATGATGGAATCACTTCTGAAGGAAAGAATTGTTGAGTACCTAGAGGCCAGTGGGGCACAGGACCCAAGGCAGCATGGTTTCACAGCAGGAAGGTCATGTCAGATGAACCTAATAAATTTCTTTGACTGGGTGACCAAAGTAGTAGACCAGGGAGGGGCTGTGGATATGGCCTACCTAGATTTTAGCAAGGCATTTGACACAGTCTCGTACAAAAGATTAATATACAAGTTAGCCAACCTTAGAGTGGGTCCCAAGGTGGTAGCCTGGATAAAAACTGGCTGGACAACAGGATGCAAAGGGTAATAGTAAACAGAGTCCACAGGGAAGAAAGGAGGGTAACTAGTGGGGTACTGCAGGGTTCGGTACTGCGACCAGTCCTCTTTAATGTCTTTATAAGTGACATTGGAGAGCACCTGGAGGGAAAAGTATGTCTCTTTGCAGATGACACAAAGATCTGCAACAGGGTTGATACACAAGGTGGGGTGGAAAGAATGAAAAGGGACTTGGCAAGGTTGGAGGAATGGTCAAATATATGGCAGCTCAGTTTCAATGCAAAGAAGTGCAAGGTAATGCATCTTGGCAACAAAAACCCAGGGGAAGATTACATAATGGGGGGTGAGATAATAAAAACAACAAAAATCGAAAGAGACCTAAGAGTAATTATATCAGATGACCTAAAGGTGGGCAAGCAATGTGAAAAGGCAGTAAGGAAGGCTGAGGGGATACTGGGATGCATAGGAAGAGGCATCAACAGTAGAAAACAGGAAGTTGTTATCCCTCTGTACAAACAGTTGGTGAGACCCCATCTGGAGTACTGCATGCAATTCTGGAGACCCCATCTCTGCAAAGACATAGACAGAGTGGAGGCTGTTCAGAGGAGGGCAACCAAAATGGTGCAGGGTCTGCACCAGAAGACATATGAGAAGAGACTAAAGCAGCTTAATATGTATACCCTTGAGGAAAGGAGGGAGACATGATGGAAACGTTCAAGTATCTCAAGGGAATTAACAAAGTACAAGAGGGTAGCATCTTTCAGAAGAAGAGATGTGCAAGAACAAGGGGGCACAATTTGAAGATAGAGGGGGTGGCTCAGAGGTAATGTAAGAAAGTATTTTTTCACAGAGAGGGTTGTGGATGCATGGAACAGCCTTCCTGAGGAGGTTGTGGAGTCAGGAACAGTGGGAGAATTCAAGAATGCATGGGACAGACATAGGGCAAATCTAGTGGGGGGTAGGAGGAAGTAAGCTGTTGATTAACTAGAATCTGCAGCTTATCCATCAGGTAGGGAAATGGGCAGACTCGGTGGGCCAAGCGGTCCTTATCTGCCGTCAAATTCTGTTTCTATGTTTCTATGTTAGTCCCAATTTTCATACACTGGCTGCAGTGAAATCAGGTCCTGTTGCACCAGACTGGCCCTTAGCCAGCCCTGCATCAGAAACAGGGGGGCATTATGGTGGAAGGGGGCTTACAGCAGAACCCAGCTGAAGCATTTCCTACTGTTGTATTCTGAAAGCTACACCACTGCCACAGGGCACACTGGTGCTTCGTCTAGCTGGGGATGGTCTAATAGCCTGTGCACCACCACCGACTGCAGCCAACATCCAGCCAGAGACACTCCTCAGTACAAGACAGCCCCTATTGTATACTGGGCAGGCACAGCAGTGTATGTACTGCCAATTGGACATGCAGAACTACATGTGGTAGCACCAGTACAGTGGCCTGTAGTCGCAGCTGTGCCTGCATGGAGAATGGTGAAGTGCTATTACACATCTCCTGGGGTGCCAGACAGTTACCGACCAATCCCAAGCAATAGGCACATGGGGTGCCATACAGTTTCCTAACCATTCCCATGTAATAGGCTCCTATACGGGTCAACATGTGTACCTGCACAGCTATCTATGGAGTGCCGACTCCATCACTTGTACCCAGAGCAGTGCCCACTATGCAGTCTCCACCACCCATGCTACTTGTGTCTGTGCACCTCCATGGAGTCTGGCAGTGGGGGGGGGTCATTTCTGCCATCTCATTCGTGTGCCCCAAATGTGCACAGTTGCACTGTCCAGCTTGCTCCCTTAAGGGTACAGCACACAAGCTGCCCATTGCAGGGAAGAGAGGCCATGAGGCAATAATGTGCTTGTTACCAGGCTCCACCTCTTTCTGCCCTACTGAAGTCTGCATTACTCTGCACACAGCCAGCTGGGTGTGCCATGCTGCTGCTACTACTGCTGCTACAGCTCACTGCACAGCTAGGAAAGGAACAGTCAGGTAAGGGGAGTGAGGGGGTGAAGGTGGGGACTTGGATCATGCCAGCAGATGCTGTATGGTGGGCATTTAATGCCTCATAGAGTCCATGGGTGTCATCTACTTTAGGCAGCTGGCGATGCAGATGTTGCGAGATTGTACACTTCATGAGCTTTGGCACAGGGCATAACCTCACTGGCCCAGTTGTCTGTCATCTATTCTAGTTGTGTGATGCCTTGTCCTTTCCCCCAGTCCTCTGTCTTAGGAATGCTGCCACAGCCACCTTGCCCAGTCATGGGGCAGAGTGAGACAGGCCAGGGACTGCCGGAAGATTTCGACAAATCATGAGTTTAATGCATGGGTGCAGTTGCAGCAGCTTTGGGGAGTTTGTCGCTGGGACCCCTATAGTACCAAAATCTAATGCAGGGCCTCTGGTGCACTGGGCTCCAATGCAAGCTGCCGTTTGCCAGAACTTGCATCAGTCTAACTGTCTACTGAAAATCATGCCCCCTGTCTCCTCAGTAGCTACTGCTTTCTCACCTTATAATGCCTGAATATTCTAGAACATGAGTTACTGCATTCTATACCATTTAGATGTATAGAATGAAATTGAGTGGATCATGAAATGTCTAGGAAACTTTGAAAAGAAAGAGCAGAAACTGTTGAGGAGAGGGGAGTGTAATGTCGATTTATAGGTACTACAAAAGCAAACAGATTAATTTACCCTAAAATGACTGAAGTATGTCTGAATACTTTGCTGATGTGGAACTGACAGCAGGAGGGCATTCAACAGAGTAAAAATCATTTTGTATCCCCCCGTGAAGGGGCAGATCCCTGAACAGTTGGTCCTTCTTATCACCATCAGGGCAACTTCTTGTGGTGATTTGATGGGGTAATGAAAGTAATCATAATACCCACTGTCACAGACACTGTCAGTTTCTGATGTCTTAATCATTTGCTAGCCAACTGTAAAATGCTCCCTATCTTTATTTCTATTTTCCATTGCTTGTATTACCATTTGTATCTTTCTTCCCATTTCTTTGAGTCCCTAGTTTTGAAAGTTATCACTCACTCCCATTTCATCTGTTAAGGACACTGACCTGCTTCTAAATTCTGCGCAGTGTCCATTGGGCAACATTGTGCTCACACATGTGTCTGTTACAAGCACACTTCCTGGAATGAATTGTTTGTATGCCTGCCCACTGAGCAAACACACACTCAGTGTTTAAGTGTCACAGCTACTGCCAGAATAAGGAGTGCTCAAAAAAGCTGACATTTCAGAATTCATGCTTAGGCGCTTATTTGCAGTTCCTAATTTTATGCTATGCTGCACAAGTTCTTCTTGATGGAAAAATTATTTTGTATAGTGCCGTTGTATTTACTGTGCTGGGGCTGTGATAACTATCCTCATAGGTGAGTGCCAATGTAGAACTAGGCAGGGGGGTTTGATGAGGTTTCAAAGGACAAACAATTTGTATTTACTGTAACTCCAAAACCTAACATCATATTTCCAGCATCTCTGAATTCACCACCTGCCCTTCATGTTTCTATCTGCTCTTGGTTAAGCTTTGCAAACTGCACTGAATCCAAACCTACAATATGGCAGTGCTTTGGTACTAATGGAGACTGGCTGTGTGTTGTTGTAGCGGTGTGGGACAAGAAAACATAGCCCTCCTGTGTTTTGACTACAAGCCACTGAACAGCAAGTTCTCTTTGATGCCCCCTCTGTACACATACTATACCTGCAAAGCTGGATTTAACCAAAACCCTTGGCGACACTTTGTCTCCATTGGTTCCTCTCCTGCTTCATATTCACCAGCAGTTATAAAATTCACTTAAGCAACTCAATGGCACGTTCTCTCAAGTGTCCCTTTTTAGACACACTGGTTGGACCCACCACCACCAGTTATATTAATTAAAATTCCCTCTAAGACCAGGACCTGCCAACACTGTCACTATTAACAAATGAAGCCCTCCAGGGTCAGGACCTGCCACTGCCGAAGACCAGCCTGGGCTACAAAGCCGCTCTCTTAGATTCCACTGCTATCAGTACAAATGTTATGAAACTTCTGAATGCCTTAGGGGAGACGAGAAGCATCAGTGAGCTAAGGTGGCAGTGGGATGGACAGCTGGAGAGGAGACACAGGAGGGTATCCCACCTCCAAAACCTTCAATCCATCAATCATCCTCAAGTGAGAGTAGGGCAGAAGATACTTACCCCTCACTTCAAACTGCTAACAATCTCATCCACTACTGTAGAAAGCAGAAATTCTGCCAGTCTCCACTTGAGATCTGAACGTGGATTCTTCAGACCAACACCGACATCCGACTGCTATCAATCTAACCTAGCACTCTTATTTAATTTATAACTTGGTGTGGTCTGAACTGTAATTTTATGGCAATAGCACTGTTTCTTACTGATCTTTTTTTACTCTAATCCGTTTTGACCTCAAGAGGGATTTAAAGCTCATGACTCAGATGTAAGTGTATTAGTCCCATGCTGCTCATAGCTATTTTTAAAGGCTATGGGTTGTTTATGACAGTGTACCATGCTTTGCAGTACCTTGCATCATATATTGACGTAAGTGCTGAACAAATCATGTCCAATTATTGGACACTTGTGGGGTGCACACACAGTAGACCAGCTAATTGCTGGTCTACCAGTGAGGATGTAAGTCTAAGTCTGCTTTGAGAATAGGGTAGGCAGATTGGTGAATCTGCTTTGAAAATCCTGCCCATAATATTTAATGTTCCTAGCTTCCTCTCTGTGCATTAGGGCCTGCAGAAAGTCTGTGAGGAAAACAAATATTTATTTATTGTACATGAGGATTACATTGGACAGGAAGCCAACATAATTCTGTTGCATCTCCTCTATCATAAATATATGACGGTCTTTTTTTCTGACACCATTCTCCCGCTCCCAGCCTGTCTGGCTCAATCCTGTGTCTCCAAAGCTGTCCACAAAGGGGGATTCATACCTTTGGCCCAACCTACGCTGCCTAGATCTAGTGGAGAGAAGAGTCATTTGGTCAGAACCCATTCTTCTTACCCTGTATCCTGGCATCAGGGCACTTCTGAGCATACCCTCTTTGCAATGGATGTTAGCATGTTCACTAAAGAATGCATTGTTTTCCTAACATAAGCTATCATGCACACTATGGCTCACAGGGCATCTGTGGAGAAATGCCCCGTGCTGGTCACCTCTTTTGTCCTGCTGTAGAGTAACTGGATGTATATAGTAGATCTCAAACTACTATTGTTTAAAACACAAATTTAAACAGCATTTGAGTGCACCTGCTAACTGCAATTGTTCTTAATTCTATGTATGTACACTCTGTGATGTTATTGATCTTCCTGTCTGTAGCATTAGTGAAAATGGACAAATTGGCTCAGAGTACCTATGGTTAACAAAAAAATAAATTGAAAATTAAATGAAATACAGTAGGTACAGCTAGGAAGTTCAGGGTTCAAGAATGCTTTGCCACTCTACCACTCTGACATACATGCAATGTTCTCTGCACACTCCCATGCACATGCAATGCCACTTTCACTCCACCCACACACAGTCAGTGTCACCACCCATACATGTGCTGTCATTCTAAACCCCCACACACACATACACTGTCACATTCACACCCCCAAATGCACGGTCACCCTCAGACCTCCCCAAATCATCTATCTCATTGCACAGACCCACACACATGCTCTATCTCCCCCAAACCCAGAAGGCACAAGCACCATCACCTCCAGACCCTAAAACACATTCATTATCATATCAAAACTGCCCACTCATATGTAGCACCCTCATAACATCCACACACATTCATTGTCACCCATGAACCTCCATACACATGTACCATTACTGACAGATCCCTACACATTCAAAGACCTTACACACACACATCCCAAGATCCCTCTCACAGATGTGGCCTCGCCCACAGACAACCCAAAAAGTTTTCAATCACCAAATGCCTTGTCATACATTCTGTGTTAGCCACAGACTCCCATATCCATATCCATTATGCTTCAACAGGACCACAGACACTGCACTCTATGAACATACGAAGTCGCCAGCAGAAAAAGGCCCATAGGTCTATCAAGTCTGTCTGAATGTGCAGCTCACAGTTTACTCCTCTTGCAGCTGTCCCCCCCATTCCCTTTCCATCATCCCCTCTCCCTGGACTTTCCCCCCTTTTGCTCTTGTCTGTACTTACCCTTCCCTTGACTGTCCCATCCCCACTTAAACCTGTCCACTGTCTTCAGTGCGATCAACTCCTCCGTCAGTGCGTTCCACCCAGCCAACAGCCTCTCTGTGAAGTAGTGCCTCCACATCTCCATCCTGAATCTTCCCCCTTCTAACTTAAGACTGTGCCCCCTCGTGACCCTTCCTCCCTTTAAGCGGAACAATTCTGATCCTCTTAATGCCTTTTAAGTATTTAAAGGTTTCTATCATGTCTTCCCTCTTCCTTCTGTCCTCCAGGGAGTACATGTTGAGCTCCCTCAATCTTTCCTCATAGGGTTTCTCCCCTAGACCAATCATCATCTTTGTCGCCTTGTGCTGCACCCCCTCTGGCAGTCTGACATCCTTTTTTAGGTAAGGGTACCAGTACTGCACACAGTACTCCATGTGTGGCCTCACCAGTGATCTATACAAGGGCAGGATAACCTCTTCTTTTCTTGAGGTGATAGCCCTGTCAATGCATCCTTGCATCTGATTGGCCCTTGCTGCTGCCCTCCTGCACTGTGCTGATACCCTCATGTGCCCTGTGATTAGTACCCCTAGGTCCTTCTCCTCCTCCTCTGAAGTTGATACCTGCACTCCCCCCAGTCAATAACTTGCCTTGGGGTTTCTGGCTCTGAGGTGCATGATCTTGCACTTCTTAGCATTAAACACCAACTGCCCCACATCTGACCAGTGCTCAAGTTTAGCTAGATCCTACATAGAAACATAGACTTTGATGGCAGATAAGGACCACTTGACCCACCCAGTCTACCCATTTCCCTACCTATTGGATAAGCTGCAGATTCTAGTTAAACAGCCTACTTCCTGCAACTCCCCACTATAATTGCCTGTCTGTCCCATGCATGTTTGAATTCCCCCACTGTTTTAGATCCCACAACCTCTCCAGAAAGGCGGTTCCATGTGTCCAGCACTCTCTCCGTGAAAAACAATTTCCTCACATTACCCCTGAGCCGTCTCCCCCATCTTTAAATTGTGCACTCTTGTTCACACATCTCTTTTTCTGAAAGATGCTACCCTCCCGGACTTTGTTGATTCCCTTGAGGTACTTAAAAGTTTCTATCATGTCCCCCCGTCCCTCCTTTCGTCAAGGGTATACATATTAAGCTCTCTCAGTCTCTCTTCATATGGTTTCTGATGTAGACCCTGCACCATTTTAGTTGCCCTCCTCTTGACTGCTTACACCTGTCTATGTCCTTGCGTAGATAAGGTCTCCAAAACTGCACGCAGTACTCCAGAAGGGGTCTCGCCAACTGTCTGTACAGAGGGATAACCACTTCCCTTTTTCTACTTGTGATGCCCCTCCCTATGCATCCCAGTATCCCCCTGGCTCTCCTTACCGACTTCTCACATTGCTACCCACCTTTAGGTCATCTGATGACTACCCCCAGGTCCCTTTCCATTGTTGTTGTTGTTAGTACCTCCCTGCTATTGTGTACTTTCTCCTGGATTTTTATTTCCAGGTGCATTACTTTGCACTTCTTTGCATTGAATCTAAGTTGCCATATGTCTGACCATTCCTCCAACCTTGCCAGTCCCTCTCATCCTTTCTACCCCACCTTGTGTATCAACTCTGTTACAGATCTTTGTGTCATCTGCAAAGAGGCATACCTTTCCTTCCGACCCTCTGCAATGGCACCTATAAAGATGTTAAAGAGGACTGACCTTTAGTACTGAGCCCTGAGGTACTCCACTAATAACCCCCTTTCTCGAATGTTCCATCACTATTACCTTCTGTGTCCTGTTGTGCAGCCAGTTTGTTACCCAGGCTACCACCTGGGACCCACTCTCAGGCTGGCTAACTTGATTATTAATCTTTTGTGCTGGACTGTGTCAAATGCCTTGCTAAAGTCTAGGTAGGCCATATCCACAGCCCCTCCCTGGTCCTTACTTTGGTCACCCAGTCAAAGAAATCGATTAGATTCGTCTGACATGACCTTCCTGCTGTGAATCCATGCTGCTTTTGGTCCTGTGCCCCAGCTGGCCCCCAGGTGCTCAACAATTCTTTCTTTCAGAAGTGATTCCATCATTTTCCCCACCACTGAGGTCAAACTAACAGGTCTATAGTTTCCTGCTTCTGCCTTGCTCCCACTTTTGTGAAGGGAATCACATCTGCCTCCTCCAGTCCTCAGGTACCACCCCATCCTCTCATGATTTGTTAAAAGTGTGGTCAGTGGTGTCACCAGGTCCTCCTTAGTTCTTTTAGGATTCTAGGGTGAATCCCATCAGGCCCATTGCTTTGTCCACCTTGAGTTTTAGGAGTTCTTTCAGGACTCTTTCTTCTGTAAATGGACTGGCGTCAACCCCACTACCCAAGTGCTTCTATTGTTTGGTTTAGGTAACTCCTCTCTTCTTTTTGTGAATACTGAGCAAAGTATTCATTCAGTATCTCTGCCTTTTCACTGTCTCCCTCTGCCCACCTCTCCTCTCCTTTATTAATCTTCACTAACCCTCCCTTAACCTTTCTATGCTCCCTAATGTACCTATAAAAGTTTTTATCCCCCTTCTTAACTGAGTTGGCTATCTTTTCCTCGGTTTGGGCCTTTGCTTTTCTGACTGCCTTCCCCACTTCTTTCTGCTTTAATTGATACAGTTCCCTGTCGTGCTCCTTCTGTGATTCCTTATACTTTTTGAATGCAGCCTTTTTCTCCTTAACCTTCCCTGCCACCTCTTTTGAGAACCATAGTGTTTTTTTATTCCGCTTTGTTTTCTTTATTTGTTTCACACAAAGGCTTGTTGCCTCCATGATGGCAGTTTTGATTTTTCTCCATTGTTCTTCCACCCCTCCTTTCTGGCCATCTGCTAATGCACTCCTCAGGTATTCACCCATTATGCCAAAGTCAGCCCTTTTAAAGTCCAGTATCCTTGTCTTTGTATGGCTTGTCTCAATGGTTGTGTTTATTGTGAAGCACACTGTGCAGAGGTCGCTTGTTCCCAGATGTCCCAGATGGGAGGCAGTATAGTGCAGTGGTTTAAGGCTCTGAGCTGCAAATCTGGAGACCTGGGTTTGAATCCCACAGCCCCCACTTGCATACTGTGTGACCCTGAGCAAGTCACTTAAACTTCCCTGTGCTCCCAGGTTGCACCTGTAAACATGCTTTCTTTCAGCTTAGTGTGTCTCACCTGGTTAAACAATTGAAAAAAAAAAAAAGATGTCTACTGACTTCTAACTTTGTGATCCGCTCTCCATTTGAGAGTACCAGGTCTAATATTGCTCCCTCCCGAGTGGGCTCCACCACATCCTCCCTGAGTTCCTGCCTCCCTTCCTCACTGTCCACTGTTGCACATATCTTTGTGTCATCGGTGAACAGGCTGATCTTGCTCTTGACCCCCTTTGCAATGTCCTCGATAAAGACATTGAATGAAACAGGGCCTAGCACTGAACCCTGCAGTACTCCACTAGTCATGGATCTTGGCGTGGAGGTCTCCCCCTTACAATTACGATCTTCTGTCCATTCTGCAGCCAGCTCCTAGCCCACTCCACTAGCTTCTCCCCTGCCCCAAGGTTCCTCAGCTTGGCCAATAACCTTCTCTGTGGCACTGAGTCGAAAGCCTTTTTGAAGTCCAGATACAGGACATCCACAGCATGGCTGTCGTCAACTGCTCTTGTGACCCAGTCAAAGAAGTTGATTAGGTTAGTCTGACATGATCTTCCTGAGACAAACCCATGCTGTCTTTCATCCTAGAGTTTATTACTATCCAGGAAGGTTATTAACCTCTCCTTCAGAATGGTCTCCATCAGCTTCCCCACTATGGAAGTCAAGCTTACCAGTCTGTAAGTGCCCAGTTTGTCTATGGGACCACTCTTGTGGAGGGGTACCATATGAGTCATCCTTCAGTCTATGGGCACACTCCCTGTCTCCAGGGAGGTGTTAAACAGATCTGTCAGAGGGCCTGTTAATACCTCAGCCAATTCCTTCAGGGCTCTTGGATGCACACCATGACGTCCCAGTGCCTTGCCCACTCGCAAGGCTATAAGGCCTATTAGAACCCTATCCTCCAGGATGACCCTCCATTTCATCTGCCCCCCCAACCATCCCTCCTTTCCTTATGGTATAAGCCCATCTTTTTCTTTAGTGAACACCAAGCAGAAGTACTCATTGAGTGCCTTTGCCTGGTCTTCCCCTTTTTCTGCCCAACCCCCCCTTGATTCTGACAGTCTCATCCCTACAACTCCTCTTCTACCTTATGTGCTTCAAGAACTCCTTATCCCCCTTCTCTGATTCCCTGAGCCAATATCAGCTCCCTTGCTGCTTTAGCTGCCCTGAATGCTCTACTCACTTACTTAGATTTTATCGAGCACTCCTCCTTGTCCTCCCCTCGCCCAGATTTCTTGTACCTGTTGAAGGTCACTCTCTTCTCCCTCACTTTTCCCACCACTTCCCTGCTGAGCCAGCTAGATTTTTTAGACCTGGACTGCTTACTCTGTGTCTAGCCACATGTGTTTGGGCCTCTGTCATATGCCTCTTTACGATAGACCATTTCTGTTTGGCATCCATCCCTGGGAAAATTTCAACAATATGCCCCCAGGAAGCTGCCCATCCTGGCAAAATCTGCCTTCCTGAAGTCTACCACTGTCATCCTGGTCCTGGCTGACCCATGTAGAGGGCGAACCACACTGGGCTGTGATCACTTCCCATTAGTGGGTCCTGGAAGACAACATCCTGGACTTGGTTCCCATTTGTTAACACAATATCCAGTATGTGACCCTCCCTCTTGGGCTCAGTCACCCCCTGCACTAGGTAGCTGTCTTGGATAGCCTCTAGCAGTACTTGTTCCTTGATGTTTGTGGTAGTCATAGTCTGTCAGTCAATCCCAGGTAGGTTGAAGTCACCCACTATGACCGTACTTCCCTCACTGCTGACCTTCCTGATTTGATCCCCCAACTCCCTGTTATTTTCCTTGTTCTATGAGGGTGGCCTGTGCACCACCCCCATCATAATCTTTTTACCTTTGGCGTTTCGGAGCTGTACCCATATGGCTTCTGGCTTCCCCCTTCTCCCTGGTAAATGGTATCCCATCGCTCACATATATAGCCACCCCCTCCCTCCCCGTCTTTGCAGTACACCTTGTATCCAGGGATCATGAGTTCCCACTCCGTGAGCTAAACAGGCAATAGTTGCACTTACTGAAAGTTCACAAAAGAGCTGTGAGCAACCCAGTATAATTTGAGGAGCCTCACTGGGGCTCCTCAGATTATACTGGATGGCTCATGACTGATAGAGTGCAGTGTTTGTGGTCCTGCTGATGAACTAATATTTTGACTGCACCCACCCCATCTTTCCTGCTAGCGAGGTCTCTGTGATGCTCCATTACTCTTCATCCTGTATGGTTTCTTCTCCTCCATGTTTTTATGCATCGCCTACAAACTAGAAACAATACTTTGATAAAAGCATGCAAGCAAACATTATTGGCTTTTACTTATTGTTCTTTTACATGCTACCTCACCAGATTATGTAATACTATTTATACCCTTACTTGAATGCTGTGATTCTTGTTATAAAAGTTAAACACCTCAATGCTTCACTGCATTCTACATGCTACCCACAATTGCTAATGTCACATTTTGGCAGAGTTTGAAATGTACACAATATTTATAATCAATTTTTCCTTTATGTGACATTTACAGCAGCTAAAATGACACATTTTGCTCATACTCATCTAAACCAAAAACAGAATGCGTAAAGCACTGCAACTGGTAGCCTTCTCCTACCATAATCAAGTATTCTTCAATATACATTTTCTTCATTATAAAAAGGGTCTGAGAAATGGAGCTTTCTGATTAGCTGTAAACATTCTAACAGCCTTATGTTATTATTTTATTAACATACATGTAGAGCTTAACCATATGCTGAACATGGTTTAAAACTGGTTAAAAAAACATTTTTATTATAATAGTAATAAGGCACTCCCAGGGGTTATATTAATGGTAGTTAATCACCCTCTAGGGGCATATGGCACTCAGCTATGCCTCGTGCAACATTACACCCCTAGAGGGTGATTAACAAACCATTAACATAACCTCTGGCCACGCCTTATTGCTTAATTATAACAAATGAACCACATGTCATGTTTGGACTTGAATAACAACTCATTATTCTGTATTTTACCCTAACTCCAAAGGGATGCTGGGCGTGGGAATGGAAACTGAGAGGGATGTTAAACAATATGGATGTTATGGTATCAAGGTTTCTTGGTACACCATGGTATGGAAATAATAGAATCTACAATGTGAGTAGTTACTAATTAAGCAATAAGGCATGACAAGGTGTGTGTTATTGCATAATAACATCACTCCTGGGGTGGGTTGAAGCATGAGGCAAAGCTTTAGGTATTGTTTTGTCTACTAACCTTCTGGTTGTGTCAACCCCTCATTGTGCTATGTCCCTTTATAAAATGGGTAGAGGAAATCCAGTGTCCTGTTTGGTTGTTAGTTGTGTTTAGAAGTGTCTAACGCATGGCTAGCAACAAGTTCAGGTAACCACAGATGCACGTACAAAATGTGGTATTACGAAGCCAAACAGAATGTTCAGTTTTTGAATCGTCACTATTTTTGCCAATGGCCCCGAAGTTGCCCAAACCCTGTAAACCGCCAAATCATTTATAATGTCAGTTCATACTGTAACTTACACTTACTTACTTATGAAGAGCTTTTTAGTCTGGTATCTTCATGTTTCATATTTTTAATAAGAAAACACATTTTGAGCTGTGGTTTAACTTCATCCTGCCATTCCAGCCAGCCGCCTGCCTGCCCACTCGCTCGCTTGCTTCCAGTTCTGCAGAGAGTTTTTACACACATCTTTTGTGTGTGTGTCATTGCTGTGAGCAACCAACCATCCCAGGAAGAGGGGCTCACATTTTCTCACTGAGAGACATACAAGTAATGGGGCACTGAAACACACTGTTGTAAGTGTTTTTTTTTTTTTAAAGATATGCTGGAGACCATGACACTGGCTTCCGCCCAACCTCCGATGACAAAATGTTTATTTACATCCATTCGGGCAATTGGAGATGTGATTTACAAAAACATGGACACAATTATGAGTGTTTCCATTTTTGCACATGATCATAATTACTGTGTTGTACCTGGTGGATCATTAGTTGTTGTTCCACTTCCTGTCACCCATTAAATCCCACTCCTAAAGAAACGTACCAGTTATGAAGCTCCTCCAGTTCAATAGTCTGCTTAAACAGGGACACAAGATCAGCAGCAGGCTGTGTATTTTTTGGGGGGGGGTTATCTGTTGCTGGTGTTTCAGCTGATGGGCTACCTCTTTCATCCTGCCTGCCTGCCCTCCTGTTCGCTTCTATGTCTGCTCACTCTCCTGCCCGCACGTCTGTCAAAACTCACTAGAAATCAAAACTGGTGCATCCACATATCAGTTCTTCTGCAAATAGGCATCTATGTAAAAAAAAGTTAAACTCGAAATATCAGTGCATATGTGTGTGTGTGTGTGGGGGGGATGGGGTGGGGTGGAGGAAACCATGATAACCAACCAGAGTTATACTGTCTACAGTTGGACAAAAGTACTCACAGTAAAAAAAAAATACACAGGCGGAGGGACTATTTTACATCAAAACCCATAACAAATCTGTGGACAAATGGGCTTGTAGGGCATACTGTACTAGACAGTCACAAATATGTGAATGACTTCATTCACATATTTGTGACTGTCTACAGTATGCCTGCTAACCCATACTGTAAGCTGTCATTCAGCGGGTGGCCAGGTGGTATGCGAGTGGGTGGCAGCCGTCTGGCAATGATTGGGGGAGTGGGTGGGCAAGGGGTCCTGTGTGGGTGGGAGGGTGGGGTGCCACTGGATCACCAGGGAATGTATTTACAGCATTTTACTGACAATCAGAGCTAGGGGTGGGGGGGTACCACTAAACTATCAGGAAATGTAGTATTTACAATTTCATGGTGATCGCAGCAATGGAAGGGTACCACTGGACCACCAGGGAATGTAGTGATTATGATTACATGGCGATCGTGGCAATGGGAGGGAAGGGGATACCACTAGACTACCAGGGACCATATGCCTGTGCCTGTGCCTGTGGACGGTGTTCTGTGTGGGCGGATGGCCACCCACAGCTGGCGGCTGCTGTGTTACGCCCTGCAATACAGCAGCCCACCTGTGGGTGGCCAGGATTTGTTCCTCCTTTCCACGGGCTCAACTTTGAGTCCCCCCATGTGGTGCAATGCAGGGTTGTGCCAGCATATGCGCCGCACATTCCAGGCTGAATATCGGGATGTGCCGCATATGCATGAGCAAGACCCCTGCATTTGAACCACATACATTACCATTGCACCCCAGTGCATCGGGATTTGTGCTGTGCCTGGCAGCCTTTTGAATATCCCACTGGTGCACAGTGTGGGGTTGCGTCGGAACAACTCTGTTGCTCCTTGAGCAACCTCTTTGAATATCCGGGCCTTTGCTTCACAGTTCATGTTGTAAATGTTTTCGGTCTGCATTGTTGAGTGTTCTTATCGTAAAGTATTTCCTGCATATTGCAAGATGTAATTTATTGTATTACACATACACTGTAAATTGTGTTATCTGTTGATAATTCATGATAAGAAGAAAGAATGCAAGTAAGCACACAGAAATAAAAGACCTTACGTGATTAACAGACTCTTTTTAGCAGTGTTGGTGGGAGTGCACTGAATTCTGTTTGTAAACTGATATTTCTAAACAAAAGCAGGTTCCCCAAAAAACTTACTGTAGAACTTCCATGAACGTTTATGAAAACAAGGTGAATTAGCAGGGCTGAGCAGGTTAAATCTCCATTGTATTTTATTGGGGAGATGTATCACCCTCCTCATTTATTTAAGTTCAATTATTGTTAGGGGTATAACATTGAGCAGCGTTCATTTACACTGATGGCCTATGTAGCTGAACAGTAGGTACAATATAATGAAACAGTAAAAGAGGAACAAAAATGTTTAAGAAAATAAACCATATCAATACATTCAATACATGCTGTGATGAAGAGGCTTCAGTCTTCAAAGTGCTGGGGTACTTGCTCTTCAAGTTGTATATACTATCTCAGTACTTTTGTTTGATCAGATGAATAAATACTGCAACTGAACTCTGATGTGCAGTTATATTTTCTTTTCCTGATGTTTAATTTTGGAGTGGCCCCTGGCCTGGTAGTGTGCCCTGATATCTGTCTCAAAGGTACACAGGATACCATTTAACAGGGTTTACAGGGAGTCACATAATTAATATACTAATCCAATACTATTTTTCATAGAAGCTAGTTCCTGATTCAATGAGTGCAAGTGCCTATGAAGGGAGTTCCTGAGATGGGACATATATGGTTAAATTGTAGCCTGCCATGCAAAGCTGTATCTTTAAGCAAGTTAAGCACCAGTACTGTAGGTGAGCGATATGTAGACTTTGGTGAGGATCCTTTCTGGGAAGCCTGTCATACCAGTATTTTGGGACTCTACTACAGTATGTGCACATTTTAGAATAAAATAATTTTATAAAGTGTCCATCTGTCCTTTAAGGGTAACCAGTACAATTGTTTATATAGTACACAATGATGTGTGCCATAATGGCAGTCCAGGATGAATCTAGTCAAATGATTATTTAGAATATTAAGTTTTCTAAGTAAGCTTTAGGGGCATTGTCTTCAAATATGTCTGCATAATTGATAAAGGGGTAATTCTTTGTATTTTTTTATTTAGAATTTTGTGTCTGGTATTGTTTTGTCTGATTACATACAGCAGCAGATATTTGTTTCTAAATAAAAAGTCATTTGTTGGTCCGAGCTTTTCCTGCATACTGGGGACTCTGCCTAGTAGCCTTAAAATTAATATGTATTGGCATCTTCCAAAGTTCTGCTGTCCAGCATTTTAATTAGCAGGAGCTGAGACAGGATGGGATTTTTTAGCCTTGGTTGCATGCCAGGCAACTGAACCATAGTTTTGTTAATCTTCACTATAAGTTTGGATTGTGTAAAATACATTGACAATTTGTTAACACCTTTTTGGAGGGCATGCGGAACGCTCTTAACCAAAACACTGGAGATGTAGAACACCATGTTATCAGCATAAAATATGCAGCCCTTATCTCCAGTGCTCGAACTCAGACTGCTCATGTATGAAGAAATCAGGATGGGTCACAGGACTGAACCTCAAAGAACTCTTTACAACTTGGAGGGCTAGTGACTCAATGCCATTAATTTTAACATTGCATGAATGGTTTCGATACTGTAGATTACTAAACCAGGTCAACACACTAATTCTCTAGCACATTCTGGACAATAAATACTGCAGTAACACAAGGTCCGCAATGTTGAAGGCCTTTAACAGATTAACAAAGACTGCTCCAGTAACTTTACCTTCATCAGCAGGCAAGTCAAAGTTGTCTGATACCTTCCACAGGGCACAAAGTGTACAGTGATTGGAATATATTTCTGACTGATACTGGTTGATCCAGTGACCACTCTGAAAATGACAAATAAGCTGTCTAAGATTAAGCATTCTTGGACTTTGGACAACACAGTTAATAATGAGAATGGTTTGTAGTTATTCCAGTTGCCAGAAGATCTCCCTTTAGGTACTGAATTATAACAGTTTCCTTTGTTTATTTTATTTATTTATTTGTTGAAAAGTTTCACCAGGTAAGGTACACTGAACAACAAGTTGCTCATCTCCTGGTACAACCTGGGGGAAAGGGTGATGGGAGTTACATAGTAACAATGAGCACACATAAATTACACAATAGCATAGAGAACATATGGTATGAGTGAACAACACATAGCAAGCAGAACAAGTAGTTGCAGGGTGACATAGCTATAAATCCAGTAGCTATACCCTCATGGAGTGGCAGTCACACCAGTAACCTAACAGCTAGAGGGACCAATGGACTGGCCCACTACAGACTTATAGTAGCACAGAGCAGACAAGTGATGGTGAGATAGCAAGGTGGTAGAGAAGCGAGTCTACACCTAGGGCTTAGAGAGCAGGACTATAGAGAGAGAGAGAGAGAGAGAGAGAGAGATGATGATAAGAAGCAAGCATGCAAGATAGGAGCCAGGATTGGCTCCGAGACTGTAAGTGCATTTATTGGTTGGGTTAGGCAACCAGAGCAACAGGCAGGGTGTGAGATGGGACTAGGGGCAAGTGCAATTTACAGAGAGGAAGTTGTGTAGAGCTTGATTTAATGAGCCAGGCGAGGAGGAGCATTGGATCTGGGTAGGAAGAGAATTCCACAGTTGAGGGAGGAGGTAGGAGGGGGAGGCCTGTCCACTAGAGGTGGATCTCCATGGAACAGAGAGAGTTCTGTGGTCATGGGATCTTAGAAGTCGGGAGGGGTGCGTGGGGGGGGATTAGGGAATTTAAGTAGGGAGGGAGTGTACCAAACCAGTACTTAGAGGTGAAATTTGCACAGTGATGCTGTCGCATGTTTGTCAGGGAAGGGAAGGCTAAGGCTCGGTACAAGTGACAGTGGTGGGTGAAGGGAGGTGCATCTAGAGCAAACCAACAGAAGGAGTTGAAGAGGGTATCCAAGTTAGCTAAGAAGGTGGCAGGAGCAGAGCAATAGACAATATCGCCATAGTCAAAAATAGGGAGGATCATTTTTTGGATCAATTCACGTCTAGTCTGGGGCGGCAGGCAGGAGCGGTTTCTGTATAAAGCGTCAAGTTTGGGGTGAGGCTTTTTTATAATGGCATCAGTGTGAGCCGAGAAAGTGAGATGTTGATCCAACCAAACTCCCAAGTACCTGAATGATTCAGTGGCAATTATGGTTGCCCCGTTGAGGATAGTGAAAGGGGGTGGGACTGGAGTTTTGACAGTTTCTGGCACGTGACAAATGTCATGGACACAGTTTTCTTGGCATTAAGGAAGAGTTGGTGAGATTGACACCACCTCTGGACATTATTGAAATCACTTTGGAGCCTGGAAGCGACATCCCCGGGTGAGGACCCTGAAGCAAAAATAATCATATCATCAGCATACATATATATAGAAGATGAGGTACAGATGGATGGCAGGTCATTTAAAAAGATGGCAAAGAGAATCAGACCTAGTATGGACCCTTGAGGGACACCAGAGCCTATGGGTACAGGAGGAGAGATGTAGTCAGATATTTTTACCCACTGTGAGCGGTCATTGAGGTAGGCACTGAACAATTTAATGGCATATTCAGACAGCCCAGCTGATGAGAGGGAGCAGAGCAGGAGGGAGTGGGATACAGTGTCAAAAGCTTTGGCGAGCTCAATAAAAATGGCAGTGGTGATGTGACCGCAGTTCATGCCTGTCAGGATTGTGTCTGTGATTCAGAGTAGTGAGGGGGTAGTGGACTGATGTTTAAGGAACCCAGATTGGTATTGGGTGAAGAAGTTTGTGTCAGAGAGGTACGAGGACAGTTGTTGTAGGACTAGTTGTTCTTGTAGTTTGGCTAGTGTCGGGAGGAGAGATATAGGGTGGTAGTTTTTGGGGGAGGAGGCGTCACTGCCCTTTGGGAGGGGGAGGATGATTGCATGTCTCCAAACAAGGGGGATTTCTGCCAATTGAAATGAGATATTGAGAAGGGCAGTCAAGGGGGAGCAATGACCGAGGCAGACAGGTTTAGTAGCTTCAGGTCCAACCCATCAAGGGAGTTAACTTTGAATGGGTTGAGGGCCTCCAAAGCCATCAGCATATCAGTAGTCAGGATTTTGGAGAAAGAAAAACTGAGTGGTGGGGCTGGTGGACTCCTAGTAGATGCGGAGGACAAATTGTTCATGGTTGGGAGGGAGCCAAGCAGGGCAGTGGTGCAAGAGGTGAAGTGTGAATTGCAAGCTGCAGCAACACTAGGGTGGTCAGAGATGACAGTATTATTTAGTTGGGGGGGGGAGAGCCTGAGGGGAAAAAAGAGAGTGAATTACCTTCCAGAATATGAATGGGTTGCTTATATTGGAGTTAAAGGTATTGCTGAAGTACTCAGCTTTGGCCAACCAAGTGGCTTTTGTGCATTTGTTTCTGAGGACATGGTAGGCCTCATAGTCTTTAAGAAGCATAGTACTTTTATAGATCTTCCAGGCAGCATCATGCACCCTTTAGCAAGCAATGAGTTCTGAGGAGATCCAGGGGAGGTGGTTTCCACGTACGTGAATCCGGTGTAATGGAGCGTGTTGATTCCAGACTTCAAGGAATTGGTCACGGAAATATTTGGCTGCATCGTTTAGGTTCCTGGCAGCAGATATGGGTGCCCAGTTAGTGGTAACCAAGTTGTGAAGAGGTGGGGCAATGTTCAGGGATTTGTATGAACAGATTTGTAAAGTTTTGTAGGGGACTTTGACTTTGTGAACTCTGTGCACCAGGAAAGTCATGCAATGGTCACTGAAAGCATCAGCTAAGGTGCCCGATTTGATAACCCTATGGGTGTGAGTGGTAAGGGCCCAGTCGATGATGGAATGGTTACCCGTATTATGGTTAAGCCTAGTCAGGTCTTGGATAATTTGGGTTAGGTTGAATGCATGTATAGCATTTAGCACTTTGCTAGGAATGGTAGACCAGTTTATGTTGAAGTCTCCCATTAGATATATAATTCACCAGCGGAGGAGTGTCTAGCTAAAGTGGCTATGAGGTCAGTAGCAATTATGGGTTTTGAGCCAGATCAGCAGTAGGCACCTGCTACAAAGATAGGTTTGGAGAAGGGGAGAGAGATTTGCAACAACAGAGCCTCATAAGCTTTAGGTACTGCACTTGAAAAGACGGAAGCGAATTGGATAGAAGAGGAGACATAGATGGCTACACCGCCACCTCGCCCAACCCTGTCCTGATGCGATATGGTGATGCCAGGGAGAGTCAGAGACAAGTTGCAGATTTTGTTATTTAGCCAGGATTCAGAAATTATAATTATGTCCGGGTTGAGCATAGCTACCAGTGGCTGTAGCAAGTCAACTTTAGGGAGGAGGCTACGTATATTGATGTGTAGTAGTTTAAGGCCACTTGATAGAGCTGTGAGGTGTGGTTCAGGTCTATCTGCAGGAGATGGTTGGGCTGGGCCAGGGCTAGGGTTTATGTCACCAGCCGATAACAGTAGGAGGGCAATAATAATATAATGTAGTTTTGCACTCTTGAACCAGGAGGGGTTAAGTGAGTGACAGGAGCTGGGGCATAGACTGGTCGAAGGGAGCCAGGAGCTAAGCAGTCATATAAAAGTGATGTATATGGGCAGCGGGACAAGAGAGGGGCAGGGGTGAATGGGTGAGTGAGTCCAGAAAGTAATAATGGGAGAGGGGGAGTTAGCCTGAGGGTACGCATGAAGAGGGATGGTGTTAGGTTTTTGTGGAGGGAATGAGTGAATTTGGGGTAGAGGGGGGAGAGCGAGTGCTGCGAGTATCAGAATAACGAGGTATAGAGTCAAGGGCAGCATCCTGGTTAAGTTAAGTGATTCCTTATATTTCGTTGCTGGAGAGTTACAGTCTCCAGGGCAAATCAGGGTAACAAGTTGGCCAGCCAAAACAGAGTAAGCCTAAGAACGCCGGAGTGGTGAAGGGGGGGGAAGAGGCTAAAGCAGAAGAAAATTTGCTGTGCTGACACAAGTAGCTGAACAGTGAGTTACTGAGAAAGCCAATGAAAAATAGGGCCAGTAAGGGGAAGGAGGAGCATATGAGTATTTAAAGGAGGCCTGGGAGGGGGTGTTGGGGTGAAAATTACAGCACAGAGTATAGAAGCTGGCTAAGGCTCTGAGCTGTTTGCCCAATCTTGAAAAGGCACACCCATCGGGAGAGCCATGCTGGCTGGCTGACTAATCGGGAGCCAGTGCCAAGGAGCTGGAACCAATCGTAGCACCGCCGGAGCATGTAACAGTCAGCGGTGAATACCTGGGTAGCTGGTCTGGGGGCGGGTTCCAGGAGGGTGGCAGGAACTGAAGGGTCCCATCGGTGGTGGCTGGGAAGGCGCCGCCTTTCTTGAATGAAGACTGCCGCTCTGGGCGCATGGCCAATCTGGGGGAAGAAGGAGAAAATGGGTTAAATACGTGAGGAGGGAGTGGGAAAAGAAATTAAATGGGGGGGGCGGGAGACTGTTAGCAGATTGGCCATGGGGGGTGGGAGTGAAGGAGAGGAACAAAGAAATGAAAGTGGAGGAGGCAGGGCTGAGCTGCAGCGAGACAAAGGGACTGGAGGTAGAGAGCTTAATTTAGGAAGAGCAGTTTAGGCAGCGGGGGGCGAGTCAAGTGCGATCAGGCTTGTAGCTACAGCAGGAGAATGGGTAGAGAAAATGGCAGAGGGGGAGGAGTAAGAGGAAAACTCATAGAACAATAAAAAAGAAAATATGTGAAGGAATCACCCCATTTCAAAGACTGCTTAAACAGATATGTCAAGGACAAAAAAAAAAAAAAGAGGTGTGCAAGAACAAGGGGGCACAATTTGAAGATGGGGGGGCGGCTCAGAGGTAATTTAGGAAGTATTTTTTCACAGAGAGGGTTGTGGATGCATGGAACGGCCTTCCGCGGGAGGTCGTGGAGTCAAAAACAGTGGCGGAATTCAAGCATGCATGGGACAGTCATAAGGCAATTCTAGGGGATGGGGGTAGGAAAAAGTAGGCTGCTGGTTAACTAGGATCTGCAGCTTATCCAGTAGGCAGGGAAATGGGCAGACTGGGTGGGCCAAGAGGTCCTTATCTGCCATCAAATTTTATGTTTCTATATGTTTCTAAGGAGAAAGTCTACTAAAATATAAAGCTAAACTATGTTGAAATGCAGAGTTGCTCTTTAAGGGAGAGTAAATTTGAAAGACCCTGTATTTCATTAATCTTGTCTCTAGCTCATCAGGGCCACTGCCTTTGTAGAGTTCAAATTTAGAAGTAAATCAACTACCCTGTACTTTGATAAGTCAATACCATATTCTCAAATATAAACCAGTGGATTGAATAACATTGGCAAATGTTCTGGCATCAGGACATTGATAACCTGTAAACCTTTTCCTCTACAAAGGTCATGGCTATGGCATTAATAAAGTATTTATTAAAATGTCAACCAAATTACTCTCTGATCCATAATTCCTTAAATCTAATTTTAGCTGATGTGAATTTGTGATGTATGTGTCCTTTTAGATCCTTAATATCACAGGACCATTTGAAGGCTATAGAATATTCCAAGATGGAAGATCTAAAATATGACTGTTAAGCTTCCTATACAACTTATACACACCACATCTGTTCTGTTTCTTATACAGTGGTGGTCAGTGACAGGTTGCACCATGTCATGCCATGTTAATGAGTAACTCTCAGTAACTCCAGTTAACACAGTTAATTCTGTCAATTTAAATGCATTTTTAACCAAGGGAATCCTAGTGGTGTAACTAGTTATGATAAAGGGTATCATGATAATAGTCTGTTCATTCATTATAAAATATCTTAAGTTATAACAGGTTCAGCTATAACTGAGCATCTCTGTAGCTCTATAGCTCTCCAATTGGAAGTGGTCCTAGAGCTACACACCCTTCTCCAGGCCTTTTCCTTGTCATTGTGTAGTTTATAAGCATCAAAGATAAGCCAGAGGGTAGAGTTATGCTTTACCTTATGTAACTGGCTGGTACATGTTTGTCACAGATTGACAGAAATTCAGTAACAAAAAATCTCCATGTGTCAACCAAAATCAGAATCAAATCAATCTGTCCTACCATACTGATTATAGATCAATAATAAAGGAAACAAAAGTTGATTTTTTTGAAAGAATCTAAATTCAATAACATTTGGAAAACTATATACCCTGGTTTTATCCCTAATGCAGCTGATTGCATGGCAGGAAGATGCAGAAAACAGATCTCAATGAAATAACATAAGAATTTACAGTATTTTAGAAGGATCAGAGGGTCAAGCTATAACTGAGTTTGTGGTGGTGCTTTTCCAAACAGCCCTAGTGTTGCGTTCTGACATCCTTTTGGACTTAGAAAGGGTCCACAGGGCTTTGGATCTGAAGCCGATGGCACCAGAAGCTCAACCATGATCTATTATTGCCCAGTTCCTAAATTATGCCATTAAGGAATGAATCCTCATGGCTACCTGGAAGAAACAAAAAGTGTTTTATGGCCAGACCCGAATCTATTTAGACAATGATTATGCTCCCACAACGATGCGCAACCAGAGAGCATACTCCACCATTCTGCTGGTTTTAAAGTAGCGGTGTTTATGATTTACTACCCCTTACCCAGCCTGTCTAGTGGTCCAGAACCCTAGACAACCCTGCAAGCTCACTTATTGGATATTCAGCAAGCATACAGGGAGAACCTCCTGGCTCTCTCCTACCTTGAAAGTCACTCCCCTTGCTCCTAATTCATAATGTTTAAACAGAAGTTTCCACATTTCACATGATTTTACGTTATTGGATGTGAAGGTAGCTACTAGTGGTTTCACCCGAAGGGATGTTTACATTGTCAAGTCTCTTGCCTATTTAGATTATACCCTGTTGGCAATTATAGAATTAAGATTTATTGTTTGTATAATTTGTTATGTGCCCTGTTTATGACACATCTTTAATATTAAGTTGAAGTAATGTTTTTCTACATTAACACATTTTTTTATGAACAGCTATGTGGCTGCTTATCACTACTATTTCATTAGTACTTTTCTTTTGCTCAAAAACCAGAGAGTACAAGATTAGAGTTTTTTTGTTTGTTTGGGGTATCCGAAGTAATAATTTAAGCATAGCGATTGATCCTGCTTACAGTATTGGCGCTGGGGGAAGACTTTTGTTGTTGCCGTTTGACTGGCAAACCAGCTGTCTTTATGAGGGCTGCCCCTTAATGGGCATAAGACGTCCTCCTTCTGAAGCTGTTGGCTTCACTTCAGCCTCCTTGCTATTCTAACTCCTTTTTTATCATGGCTATAACACCAGTAAAGTTTCTATCATTAAACATTAATGGTCTTAATAATCCAATAAAAAGGTCCTGACTGTTTCAATATTTCCAGAGGTAGGGCCCAGATATAATATACCTTCAGGAGACCCACTTGTTTTCGGGAGAACACTTAAAGCTAGCATGAGGGTACAGTATAGGGTATTTGCTTCCTCATAGAAGAAAGGCAAGCTTTGGGGGACTGCTGTGATTATCCCCTTAGACACTCAGTTTCAGTTCCAGAAAGAATATATTGACCCTACCAGATGTTTGTTACTCTGACGCTAAGATTGTTTGGTAAGGAAGTGACTTTGGCTAATGTTTATTTTCCCCTGCAGGCCTCCCCAAATAAATATAGGACTTTTTTTAATAGATTATTGGACGTGATACAGGGATATTTAGTATTGGGGGGATTTTAGTGTGATCCTATCCTCCCAGCTGGATTCCTCCTACCCAGAAGGGCACCGTTCCACAGCATCTCAAAAATATTTGCAGTCACAACTAACGACTTTGGGAACAGCAGATGTCTGGTAACAGTTTTTTCCCGCCACGGAGGCCTATACCTACTATTCCCCTCATTCTCATTCTTTTTCCCAGATAGACTATTTTTTTGTCACTAGGGAACACCTAGACATACTCCTAGGTATTACTATTTGTCCCCGTTTTCTTCAAAATCATTCACCATTGTTATTAAAGGTAGACTTGGGGAAATCTCACAAGATTTCTTGTTGGAGCCTGAATATCTCACTCCTTCAGGATGAGGAGTTCAAGGCCATAATCTTGGAGAAAATTCCACAGATTTTGAAGCTGAACTTGACCCCGGATGTATCTCCAAGTTTGCTTTGGGGCACTTTAAAGGCAGTAATTCAGGGTGAAATTATTGCACATACTTTGAGGAAAAAGAAGCAAAGGCATGCCCAATATCTTACATTTTCAGCTGAGCTGATGGAGTTGCAGCAGAGCTTCTCTGGCTGTAATAGAGATAGGGACACCTGCATTCGCAGGGTTAATGCAGATTTACAAAAAATTTTAGATTACAAGGTACAGATGGCCCTTCAATATCTGAAAAAATATCTTATGAATGAGGCCCTAAAGGTACTCGGCACCTGGCAAAAAAGCCGAGGGGCCACAGAGTCGCTTTCTGTATCACATAACTTGGATGCCCAACTTCAGGTAACCTAGTTTCCTCTTCTGCTGACATAATTAAAGTGTTCCAAACCTACTATCGACAGTTATATGTGGACGACACTCCCCCCGATACCGTACAGATTGAAGGTTTTCTCGCTCAGCTTCTCCTCCCTAGATTTTCCCAGTCCGAGTAGGAGTCCCTCCTTGCCCCCATAAATATAGAAGAGGTGTATAGGATTTTATCAAAAACAAAAACATTGAAGTGCCCAGGACCGTATGGCTTCCCTTCCGAATGGTATAAGGCCTTTTGGAAATCGTTGGTCACAAGCCTATTAGCCGCTTACTAGGAGGTGCAGGAGAATGGCTCACCTCACTCCTCTTGGGCTTATGCCATTTTGTTCACAATCTTAAAACCTGGCCATGATCCTAGGTCCCCTTCTTCCTATATGCCCATTTCTATCCTAAATTTGGATTACAAATTGTTCATGGGGATTTGGGCACATAGGATCGAACAACTTCCCCAGCCATTATTCACCAGACCAGTCAGATTTTATTTGAACCCATCAAACTTCAGATAATGTTAGGAGAACAATTAATTTAATAGACTTCATTTCCCAAAGGTCAATCTCGGCCACTCTGCTTAGCCTTGATGCAGACAAGGCATTTCACAGAGTCTAATGGCAGTTCCTGTGGTGGGCTCTTTTGGCATTTGGTTTCCTGAAGAAGCTGTTGTCATGCTTCCAAAATATTTATGCCTCCCCTGCAGCATACCTCAAAATTAATGGCCATCTTTCCACACCGATTTTTCTCGCTCATTGAACATGCCATGGGTGCCCTCTCTCCCCTTTACTTTTTGCGCTCTGAGTAGCATCCATAGCTATAGCTATTAGAGAGGCCAAACAGGTGGAGGGGATTCCTCTGGGGGTTAGAATTTTTTAAATTTCACTATATAAGGATGATATTTTGTTAACAGTGTTAGACCCAGAGAGATCTGTCACCAAGCTGTGGTGTATACTCTGGACCTTCGTGGAGATCTCAGGGTATATTATTAACATAGCTAAAAAATATTTGGGTGTTCAACTGCCACAGCAATTACAAAATCCTGAATTGGTATATTATGGGCAGTTAACACAGGCCACTGAATGAGACTTAAGTCAATGGACCCATCTTCACCTCTTCTTTTTGTCTCATGTAGAAGTTATTCATATTAATGTCCTTCCTAAGTTACTCTGCTTGTTTCAAACTCTCTCTATAACCCCATCCCCCTATTTCTTCACCTCCTGGAGCAAACCTTTTTTGAGATTTGTGTGGTCAGGTTGGCATCCCCGTATTAGGTGGTCACTTCTTCAGCTGCTGCTTAATTGGGGTGGCTTAAATTTGCCTAATTTAGAGGGCTACCATAGGGCATTGACCATAAGAATGGTGTTACCTTGGCTTAACCCATTGTGCACCACTCTGTGGAATCATATTGAATTTGTTCTTAACTACCTTTTTGATTTGGGGAAGATCCTGTTTGCCCTGATGACTTTCCTTCTGGATTCGAATGATTTCACCTTCAGAAGGGCAGATACATTGTGGTCCTGGTTTAAGCTGCAGGCTTTCCCCTTTTTGGCCCCAATATTTTATTTTGTTAGATTGCTAGATGCTGAAAAGGACTTCTTTTAGCATGTGTCAATCACACATTTTGACTATGGCATCAGCTTGAGCTAACATGTATCTACCAGTTTTTGGATACATAGGGAGTGGTGCCCGTTGCTCATTTTTCATTTGATAAACCATGATCATTTCCACTACTTACAGGTGTGCACCTTCCTCTTTCATAAAGGCCTCCAGAGAAGAAGACTTCCAGACCCAATGCCCTCCTTTTAAATGTAATTTAGAGTCCCATAAGGGCCTTTCCCAGCCCCATTTGATTAGTCAACTATATCTAGGGCTCTGAGACTACCTTGGTGAGACAACTCACTCTATACTTGATGCATGGAACAAGGAACTCTCCACCAGTATTCCCTATATTTGGACAAAATACACACTTCAAACTATGAAGGTTTCACAGGCCCCTCATTGGTGGGAATTAGCCAGGAAATGTCATAGTAGATATTTTACACCTTTCCAATTAGTTAAATATCTTTCTGCTGAATTTGCCAACTGTTGGAGGGGCTGTGGGGAAGGCTTGGCCACCCACTCTCATATTTTTTGGTTCTATCCTGTTATCTCTTTTTTTTTGGGAGCAGGTTGAGGAATGGCTGAGCCGGCTGGTGGAACCTGAGGCAGTACTGACTTTGGAATTGGTATTACTCTCCGTGCCTCCTTGACACCTCCACTTGCATTTGAGAGCCATGATATTTACATGTATCCTGGCAGCCAAGAAGGCCCTTACACTTATGTGGCACCAGGCTGCTCCCCTGATGCTTGTCCACTGGCATAACATTCTTACTGAAATCTACTACCTGGAAAGTCTTATAGCCTATTGCAATGGCTTTGAGGCACAGTCGGACTTATGCTGGAGGCCATGGATTTTATATATCTCATTTGAGGATGAGATTTTTGTCCCCTGAGGAGGGTAGCCAGAGTTAGGTGTAATGGGGACAGGGGTGTTTGGTTTTGGTGTGGTGGTGGGTTCAGGACCTTGTTCTTACTAAAGGGTTAATTATTTTTCTATATATTTATTCTAATTTAGAATACAAATTTAGGTGTATGAATTGTGGAGAGGTACAACAGGAGGGAGGGAGGGAGACAGGCAACCTCCAGGTCAGTCTGGAGGTTGCCTGTCTCTGGGTTGATCTGGCGAGGATTTGGGAAACCTCCTTTCCCACCCAGGGACCACCAGGGCCACTACCACTTCCTCAGAGGTTGCCAAGCAAGAGGAGTGTTGGAACACGCTGGGCTCAGGGAGAATGAGGGTGGTGGATCAAAGTTGCAACCCTCCAGTTGTACCCCTCCTCAATTCATACGCTGTTCTGGTGAAGCGTGGTTTCTCTACGGAGGCACCTGCAGTAGAGAAAAAGGAGGATGCTGGGAACCTTGCAAAGGAGGCCCAGAGGAGGGTGGCATGAGACCCCACAGGAGAAGGAAACAACTCCTGGTGGGGGACTCAGTCATTAGAAGGGTAGAACTTGGGGGGAGAGGGAGGTGGGGGGTTGAGGGATTACTTTCTCCAATTCAGAATCCTGTTAAAGTCTGTACTACTTGTTGGTGTTTGCACTTTTGTTGTAAAATCAATAAAAGCTTTTTGATTAAAAAAAAAACAACCTGGGGGGGTAGAGGTAGGTAAAGTGTCTGCCTGGCACCATGGACAGGAAGCGAATCCCCAGGATCACCAGGAGCAGTGGCACAGAACAGGGAGACAGATGTCTTTGTCCTCCTAGGGACAAATGACCTGACTAGAAATGGGATCAAAGCAGTACAGGAGGAGTTTGTAGAGTTGGGGAGGGGCCTTACACTAGTAGCATGCATGGTAACCTTCTCAGAGGTGCTGTCTGTCTATGGAATGAGTGAAGCTAGGGTACTCTGCACCACTGAATTCAATGAATGGTTGAAAAACTGGTGTGGGGTTCAGGGTGTTGGCTTCATTGGGGACTGAGTGTCCACCTGGAGGAATGATTGCCTATATTGGCGTGATGGTCTGCATCTATCCGGGAGGGGAAGCAGAATAATAGGTGATAGGTTTAAATGCTTCATTGGTAAGCATTTAAATTAGCCAAGGGAGAGGCACCAAAAAATATCATGGAAATCCCATACCCCCCCACAAAACAGGGTAGTTAGTGAGGTAAACACTAAGGTTGAGAAGTCGATAGGGAGCAGGACAGGGATCAATGGAGAAAAAGGCAAAGACAGTAAGGACAGGGATGGGGCTAAAAGGGGTAAGGTTATCAAAAAATGGAAGGTGACATGTACCAATGTATGTAGTCTAGGTACAAGCTCCCTGAACTAGTGGCCATGATGGAAGAGGGACACCTGAATATTGTGGCAGTCACAGAAACATGGTACACAGAGAACCATGACTGGGATGATAACATACCAGGGTACACAATCTACAGGAGGGACAGGGAGGGTAAAAGAGGAGGTGGGGTAGCTCTCTACACAAGGGAAGTGATCAAAGCAATGGAACTAAAGAGTAAACAAGGAGGAGAGGAGGAACTGTGGGTCACCCTGAGAACAGCAAATGGCACCACAATCCATACAGGGGTTGTATACAGACCTCCATCTTAGGGGCAGGAAATGGACAAGGAAATGATAGAAGGCATCCTTAGAATGGCAGAAAAGGGGGGAAATATTATTGATGGGAGACCTGAATATGCCAGATATTAACTGGAGCACCCTTGCTGCAGCCACATTCAAGAGCAGGGTAATTCTCAATGCCCTACAAGGGGTATGCCTCAGACAGCTAGTGTTGGAACCCACTAGGGAGGGAGCAATCTTAGACCTGGTACTCTCAAATGGGGACGGAAAGAGGATCTCAGATTTAGAAGTGAGTAGCAATCTGGGAACAAATGATCACCAAACAGTGTGGTTCACGATATACACTGCTATAGTGTCAAGTCACACAAAGGTGAGGGTATTGGACTTTAGGAGGGCTGACTTTTGCAAAATGTGGGAGTGTCTCAGAGGATAAGTCCATGAAAAAGGAATATCAAAGTGTGACATGAGGGTCAATTTTTTCAAATCCACAATAGATCAGTTTTAATAAGTTGTCAAGTTACTGTGACCCAAGAGCGAAAAAGGGACCAGATTGTGATATAACTCCCCAGCAGAGATTCAAGAAAAATCACCTTTAGTGTTGTGCATGCAACGGTGGACACCAAACGTTGAGCATGCAACAGTGGACACAAAGGGTCTTTAACTTGAAAAAAAAAAAACTTTACTTTCTTTACTTTATTTTACTTACACTAGCATTTCAAAACACTATGATATGACCCAAGAGTGAAAAAAGGGACTATGTTGTGGGATAACTCCATATCAGAATTGAGAAAAAAGCACCTTCAGTGTTGCATGTGCAACAGTGGACACCAAATGTTCCTTGTGCAACAGTGGATGCCACAAGACAGTTCAAGTTAAAAAAAGCATTGCCTGCACCCATCTCTCACAAAAGTCCTGCAGTACTTTTAATATCCCATCCCAAAAGAAAATCACCACTCAAAAGAAGCTGAATGCTTTTGCTGAAATTTTGAGGGACGTAAAAAATGCAATCTGCTTGGACACCGATGTTGCACGTGCCATGTAAAACTTTGAGTCAACCAGAAATTTTCTATGCATTGAAAAATTAGGGTGAAAATGTCTTAATTAACAAAAGACAACACCAGAGGAAGTTTTCAACATAACTTTACTGAAGTGCAACAAAAATTAAGTCTGCATAGAAGCAGTAGAATGTACTGTGGTTTTACATGTCACAATTTGCTTGGAAAAATCTGTGACATTTTGGAGCTGGACATCGAATAAAAATAACATGGGTGTACCTGGATTTCTCAAACTATGAAATGTATTTTTACTTGTGGCTACCTTTTAAATTCACTTATCATGACTGCAGTGGCTGTTGTTATTTTTTTTTTAATCAACGTACAAAATATTTGGCACATTGGTAACCCCATTTCATGGAATTATACCACAAGCAAATGGGCAAGAAGGTGGGGTGGAGAAACAATGGGGAAAAATCAAAGCTGCCATCACAGCAGAAACTAGCCTTTGTGTGAAGCAAATAAACAAAACAAAGCAAAGGAAAAAAAACACTATGGTTCTCAAAACAGGTGGCAGGAAAGGATAGGGAGAAAAAGGTAGCATTCAGGAAGTATAAGGAAACACAGAAAGAGCAGGACAGAGAACTTTACCAGTTAAAGCAAAAGGAAGTGGGGAAGACAGTCAGAACAGCAACGTCTCAAACTGAGAAAAAGATAGCCAACTCAGTTAAGAAGGGGGATAAAACCTTTCATAGGTACAGTACATTAGGGAGTGAAGAAAGACCAGGGGAGGAAGGACTGGAACTTAGTTTGCCACCCTGAGCTGGATAGGTCTGGCTCTTGCCAGAAGAACCTCTCTCCAGCTCAGCAGGCTCTAAGAGCACTCTTAGATATGATGGGTATCGCAGACCCCTGACGTATTTTACATCCGGTCGACAAGCAGTATACCTTCTTCTCTCCTCCACATAATTCCTACTCCTGTATTGATTATTTTCTTGTTACAGTGGCTAATCTGTCTGGTCTTACATCCTGTGAAATTCTTCCCATGGTGCTGTCTGATCATGCCCCGATTGTTCTTGAACACACGTTGGGAGGTCTAGGGGAGCGGGATAGAGCCTGGCGCCTCAGTTCTGCTCTTCTGAGAAATCCGGACTTTGTGTCCTCTATCTCTTACTTTATACAAACATTTTTTCAGGAAAATGAAGGCTCTGTGGAAGCTTCAGATACTCTCTGGGGGGTGGCTAAATGTGCGGTGCATGGGGAATGCATTAGGCTATCCATCATAATGAAAAGGAAGAGGGTGAAACTTACACATGACCTCCTTACTCAGATTAGGAGTTTGGAACACCACCTATCCTCCTTTACCGACTTATATATGTGGTCCTGACTGCATAATCTTAGGGCTCAGGATTTTGGGCTTATGGCCGACCAAGCAGAATTTGCCCTCCAGAGAACCAAACTCCATTATCTGGAGTCTGGTGACTGGGCTGGGCTGCTTCTGGCCCTTTGGCTCCACCAAACTGATAGTCGTAGCTCGATTCAGAGCCTTCAGCCAACTCCTGGGTGACAGATCCTGACCCAATCCTGAGATATGGCAGAGGCATTCAGCCACTTTTATAAGGCCCTTTATACCCTGGGGGATGAACCCCCAGGTGACGATCTTTTGACTAATTACCTTACCTCAGTGGACTTGCCTTCTCTTTCACAATCCCAGTGGGACCTTCTGCAAGCCCCCATCTCTGATCAGGAAATTCTCCAGGTAACAGAACAGCTTCCAAAGGATAAAGCTCCAGGACCGAATGGGTTCCGCAATGCTTTCTATGCAACATTCAAAGATGTTCTGGTCCCCTTCCTTGCCAGATTGTTTAACTATTTGCCCTTGGACGGGCTTTCAGATGGATCTTTTGCACAGGCCTGGATAACTGTTTTGCCTAAACCAGGTAAATCACACCTTGACCCTGGTAACTACTGTCTGATATCACTGCTAAACTCTGATTTAAAGATCCTGGCCAAAGTGTTAGCCAACCACCTTCTCAAAGTCTGGCAAGTCATTCTCAGCCCCAACCAGGTGGGCTTTGTGTCAGGTCACCTCTCCTCAGATCATATGTGTAAGGTCCTTCATCTTATTGCAGAGGCAAGAGAGCGGGTAACCCCTTGGTTCTGGTCTCACTTGATGCTGAAAAGGCCTTTGATTATCTATCTTGGCCCTTTTTGTTTGCCGCCCCACACCGATATGGTTTTCCAGCTCAGTTCTGTGACTGGCTTAGGGTCCTTTACCACCAACCTACTGCAAGAGTGCGATGCAATGGAGTTTTATCACCCTTGTTCTCCCTGGGTCATGGGACCAGACAAGGATGCCCCCTTTCACCACTTTTATTTAACCTATATCTGGAACCCCTTATTGGATCTTTACAAGCCTGCCTGGCAGTTAAAGGGATTTGTCTTGGGGACACCATCTATAAATTGTCAGCCTATGCATTTAGAGCACCCAGATTCTTCCATCCTGGATGCAGTGTCCCTCATTAACCATTTCTTCCATGTAGCGGGGTACAAACTCAACTTGGAGAAATCGAAAGTCCTGCCCCTTAGTGTACATGTTAGGAAACACCAGATTGAGAACTTGGGTCTGGTGTGGGAACCCAAGGTTCTTATATACCTAGGAATCAAGCTATCTCATTCCCTTTCTTCTCTAGTCAAGCTTAATCTCTTTCCCATTTACCAATCCATTCAGGCTGACCTTCACAGATGGAAATCTATTCGCTTTCAATTTGGGGTAGGGTGAATGTAATCAAGATGAATGTTTTGCCCAGGTTACTTTACCCCATGTCAGTGTTGTGTCCTTTCCTTCCTAAGTGTTGGTTCAGGCGACTGCATTCGCTCATCTCTGAGTTTTTATGGAATGGGAAAGCTGTCAGATGGGCTTACCTCAAGCTCACTCATCAGAAGGACTTGGGAGGCTTACGGTTGCCCCATTTTTTCCTCTATTATTGTGCTATACACTGTAGCAAGATCTTTCAGTGGAACTCAGATAGTGAAGGATCGATGGACCTCTACATTCCCCAGTGGGTCCTCCTGGAGAGATCCCCATGTAGACTGCAAGGGATAGGACTGGGGTACCTAATTTTCCTGAAAACCTCAGAGCTCTCACTACCTCTAAGAAACTCCCCACTTTTGTGGTCTCTTAAGGCTTTGCACCAGCTTAGTGCTCACTGGAACCTCTCCCTTCATAAAGACCTATCTCAGCCCCTTGTTAATAATCCACATTTCAAGATTGCCAGCTGCCCCATACCTGCAAACTTTTGTCCGGCATTGTGTACTGTTCCAGTTTCATCTCTGATTGTGGAGGGCAAAATGTGCTCTGCAAAGGACCTGCAAGCTAACTGTTTAATTCCCACCCACCATTTATTTAAACATCTACAACTGCAGGGTGCGATTTCCTCTTTCTTAGGCCCCACCTCTTGGCAAGACTGCACCAACTCAGTTCTTCGGGACCTAATGAAAACTGCCTCTCTGCCGCATCCTATCTTGAAATATTATGGTTGCTCCAGAGTCTGGATCTGGATAACCACAGGGAGTTTGCTTCTATTGGAAGCATGAACTTGATCTTTCTTTGGATGACCGGGAGTGGCGGAAAGTTTGGATTGACTTGTATAAATACATTAAGCAGGATCGAGTGCGATTTCTCCAGTTCAGGATTTTGCATAACATGTATTTCACTCCCTCTCAGCTAGCAAGGATGGGGAAGTCTGATTCACCACTCTGTATTAGATGCAGAATTTCAGAGAGCACCCTGAAGCACATTCTTTGGGACTACGCTTTGGTGACTCCCTTTTGGCAAACTATCAAATGAGCTCTGAACCCTATGTTATGCCTAGACTCCTTTTTTACACCACAGGTGTGTCTAGTTGGTTCATTTCCTACCAGCACATTAGGGTGTTGCAAAGCTCACATGTCCTTGATCTCAGTCATAGCCAAACTGACTTGACCAATCCACTCCATCCCTTAGGGAATGGCTTGCGGAAATTCTTCAGGCCCTGTAGCTCGAAAAGCATATCACCTCTAGGACATACAGAGCTGGTGCCTTTAACAATAGGTGGCGGCCCTTGCTAGCTTTCCTTCCCACTATAAATTGTCCCCTCACTGCCCATGGCCAATGTTAGAACGCTGAGGTTCCTCTCCCTTCTGGGGGTGCGGGAACTTTTTCTTTTTGATTTTCCTTCTTCTCACAGTAAAGTGGGTCATTTTCTCTCCGGCTTATTCTACAGGAGGGTAGCCCTTGGCTGCCCCCGTGACCTGTTTGAGTGATGTGTAGAGTAGAGGCTCCGGGGGGCGGTATTGAAGGGGGTGGGGGTTTGGGTAGTATAGTTTTATTATGTAAGGTAGTTCATATTGTTATTTCTCAATCCATCCGGCGGAGCATTGTTTATTTATCTGCTTGTCCACTCAGCCTGCATCTTCATGGACTGTGGTTTCTCTAATGGTTCATTGAATCTACCTGGGTCTGTTGAATAGAGGAGAGCCACAACAGGGATTATGAGTCTTTAGTATTGCTCATTTGACATATTTGTATGTCGGACTATTGTAATGTTGTGGTTGGTGCTTGTATTTGTCATATACCTAATAAAGTATAGTTATTAGTAAAAAAAAAAAGAAAGACCAAGAGAGGGATAGTGAGACTTAAAAGGGGAAGGGGAGGTGGGCAGAGGGTGAAAGTGACAAATCAGAGATACTGAACAAATACTTCTGCTCAGTATTCACAAAAGAAAAAGGGGGGGAGATACCTAAACCAAATAATTGAAGCACACTGGATAGGGTGGTTAATGCCAGTCCATTCACAGATGAAAAGGTCCTGAAAGAACTCCTAAAACTAAAGGTGGACAAAACAATGGGGTCTGATGGGATTCACCCCTGAATTCTAAAAGAAATACGAGGAGAACTATTGGCACCACTGTCTACCCTTTTTAAGAAATCATGGGAGGATAGTGTGGTGCTTGAGGACTGGAGGAGGGTGGATGAGATTCCCCTTCAAGAAAGTGGGAGCAAGGGAGAGGCAGGAAACTACAGTCCTGTTAGTTTGACCTCAATGGTAGAGAAAATGATGGAATCACTTCTGAAAGAAAGGCTTGTTGCGTACTTAGAGGCCAGTGGGGAACAGGACCTAAGGCAGCATGGATTCACAGAGGGAAGGTCATGTCAGATGAATCTAATAAATTTCTTTGACTGGGTGACATAAAGTAGTAGACCAGGGAGGGGCTGTGGATGTGGCCTACCTAGACTTTAGCAAGACATTTGACACAGTCACACACAAAAGATTAATAAACAAGTTAACCAGCCTGGGAGTGGATGCCAGGGTGGTAACCTGGGTACATAATTGGCTGGACAACAGAACGCAGAGGGTAATAGTAAATGGAGTTCACTCCAAAGAAAGGGGGGCTACTAGCTGGGTACCACAGGGTTCAGTACTGGGACTGGTCCTCTTTAAGGTCTTTAAAAATAGAAATGGACCTGGGGGTAGTCATATCAGATGACCTAAAGGTAGGCAAGCAATGTGAGAAGTCAGTAAGGAGGGCTGGGGGGGATACTGGGATGCATAAGGAGTGGCATCACCAGTAGAAAACAGAAAGTTGTTATCCCTCTGTACAGACAGTTGATGAGACCCCATCTGAAGTAATGCATGCAGTTCTGGAGATTCCATCTCCACTAGGACATAGACAGGATGCAGGCAGGCCAGAGGAGGGCAACTAAAATGGTGCAGGGTCTGCACCAGAAGCCATATGAAGGAGACTGAAAGAGCGTAATATGTATATCTTCGAGGAAAGGAGAGAGAGGGGAGACATGATAGAAACTTTCAAGTACCTCAAGGGAATCAACAAAGTCCAAGAGGGTAGTATCTTTCAGAAAAAGAGATGTGCAAGAACAAGGGGGCACAATTTGAAGATAGAGGGGGGACGACTCAGGGGCAATATGAGGAAGTATTTTTTCATGGAGAGGGTGGAGGACACATGGAACAGCCTTCCTGAGGAGGTTGTGGGGTCAACAACAGTGGACAAATTTAAGAATACATGGGACAGACATAAGGCAATTCTAGTGGGAGGTAGAAGGAAGTAGGCTGTTGGTAAACCTAGGATCTGCAGCTTAATCAATAGGTAGAGAAATGATCAGACTGGGTGGGCCAAGCAGTCTTTATCTGCAGTCAAAGTCTATGTTTCTCTGTTTTTACTCCACGGAGGAGGCCATTATGTTGAAAGTCTTATTACATTTTTAGCTTTTGTCTCGTTTTATAGTCCAAACGCTTAATGCTGGGATTCCCTTAGTTCTGAGGAAATGTTCTGCCCTCAAAGATGTTTGATGTAAATGCCTAATTAATTATTAATATGTGTTAAGTCGTTACTCGACTTTGCTTTCTGAATCTTTAAATATAGACTATAAAGAAGTCACCTCTCTCCCTTCTGTCACCCAATGTGTACAGATTCAAGTCTACTAATTTTTCCATTTATGGCTTAACCTGTTGTCCCTGTATCATTTTTGTTGCTTTTCTCTGCACTGCCTCAGCACTATCCCTATCTTTTTTCAAGTGTGGATTCCAGAATTGTACACAATACTCTAAGTGTGGTCTCACCAGGTATTTGTCTAAGGGTAATATTACCTCCTTACTACTGATTCCCCTACTTATACAAGCCAGCATTTTGTTTGCCTCCCCCAATGCCTTTTTACATTGAGGTGATTGCTTTAAGCTCTCATTTATTAACACTTCTAAGTCTCTTTCTTTGTCCATTTCATCTATTTTTGCACTATCCATCATGTAGGTTACTCTTGGATTTTTTTGTTCCAAATTGCATACCCACCTTACTTTTCCTGCATTGAATTTCAGTTGCCAAACCCAGACCATTTGTCAAGTTTTTCCAGATCCTCCTTAAGTAATTTTATGTCCTCATCATTATCTACTTTGCCACAGATCTTGATATCTGCAAAGAGGCTCATCTATTCCCTCACCTATACCACATATAGTGCCAGATATTCAAAGCATAGTGCAGCGCGTAAACCAATTGCATGGGAATAGTGCAGGATTGGTGTGGAGCAGCCATATTAAAAGGACCTGTTAGCGTGCTAACAGCAGTAGCGCAGGGCAAACCAATAATGTATGCAAGGGGCAAAGTTGGGGGGGTGGCCTGCGTACATGCACTAAGGGATATTCAAAGCCCTAGCGCTGCGCTAGGACACATAGCGTGACACCTAGCAGGGCGTTAGATACTGCTTATAAAAGGCTGGCCTTAACCCAGGGCAAACACCTAGGAGGAGGGACCACAACAGGAAATGGGAATGTGTGCAGTGCCAGTAGCAGTGATGCTGGCATTGAATTGATGGCAGCTGTAGTGGAGGAGAAGGAGAGGGAGCAGGCCCAACATGGGCCACAACACAGGCCAAGGAGACGGTATACTGCAAACAGGTGGTACCAGCCCAGGGTCTCCTTTGAGACCCTGCCAGATGACCACATCACTGGCCGGTACAGGATGAACAGGGGAATGTTGAGGCAACTATGTGATCTCCTGCATGAGCAGCTGCACTCAAACACCAGACACAGCCATGCCATGACAGTGGAGGAGAAGGTGACAGCAGCAATGTGTTCCTTGCCACAGGGATGTTCCAACGACCAACGGGGGACACCATGAGGGTATCACAGTCTGCCACCTCATGCCTCCTGACCCAGTTCCTAGAGGCTTTCCTGCCACCTGCTGGAGAGTTCATAGTATTCCCCAGCACGGCAGCAGAGCGCAGAGAAACAATGCAGCAGTTCCAGCGAGTTGCGCACCTACCATCAGTATTGGCTGCCATTGACTGCACCCATGTCCCCATCCGTGCACCACCTGGCGATGGCAGTGATGTGTACATAAACAGGAAGTGGTACCACTCCATCAACTGCCAGGTGGTGTGCGGTGCGACTGGGCGCATCAGCAATGTCTATGCTCAGTACCATGGCAGTGCCCATGATGCCTTCATCTGGCACCAGTCCCAGCTGTGCCAAGCATTCGAGGAGGGCAGGATGCCCAGTGGGCAACTAGTCAGTGAGTAGCAGCTTACAAGGCTCACACATGACAGCATGGATGGGAGCAGGCAGGGGAGGCCAAGGAAGGGATGTGGGAGGGCTACACAGGGGTGCAGGGCAGCAACAGCCAGACTGCAGTACGGAACTAACAGGTACACATCTCTTGACAGGGGACAGCACCTATCCCCTGCAACCCTGGCAGCTCTGTCTGGCCACAGTGGCTGAGGAGATGTACAACGAGGCACATGCCAGCACAAGGAACATCATAGAGAGGGTGTTTGGCATACTGAAGATGCGCTTCAGAAGCATAGACACGTCTCAGGCGGTGCCCTACAGTATAGGCCTCAGAAGGTATGCTGTATCTTCCTAGCCTGTTGTATGCTGCACAACATGGCAATGAACCATGGGATACAGGCACCTGAACCTGAGGGACATGCCGACAGTGACTCAGAGCCAGCGGTCAGGTGGATAGTGGAGCAACTCGAGAGGGGGGGGATCCTTGCTTGGCCTGCAGGGCCATAGAGCACAGGGCCAACATCATCAGGACACTGTCTCAGACCAGAGGGTAAATACAGACTGCACAGCAACATGAAACAGTACAGTGCTGAACTTTTTTAATGTGCACCAACAACCAGAACAGTGACACCAACAATCACAAAAGGAACACAACAGAGCGGAACAGAATACACGTGTGCGTGTGGTGCGATGTGGGGGGTGTGCAGGTCACATGGAGGGGGGACACACAGCCACGGTATAGTGCAATTGGGGATGCATGATGTGTGGTGGGAGTGTAAGGAGGGCAACCATGGCAGTGGAAATGTGAGTGTGCATGGGATGGAGTGTGAGGGTGTTTGTTTGTCGGTGTGTGTCCTTGTGTGCACAGGGATGTGGGTGTTCCAGTGTTGACACGGGGGTTGATGACTGTGCAGTGGTGCAGTATGACTGTGACTATCACTGCCAACTACCACCATGCACACGTCGCGCACCACATGTGTGGGTCACAGACCCTGGGGTGCTCTGGGCCGAGGACATAGCAGAGGAATAAGGTGAGGCAGGCAGGGCAGCCCTCCTGTGCCCCCATTGACCGGCGGAGCCTGACAGGAGGGGTGGACGGCCATGGTGGCGCTGTGTGCCTGAAGAGGTGCGTGACACATTTGAGCTGGACCCAGCACCAGCCCTGTGGCCACAGTTTGCCTGCCTGTGGGCCCCTGTGCCATGTGCACCCTGACCAACAAGCACATGCTGGTGACCCCCATGCACCCCACGAAGTACAGTGGCAATGTCAACCACTGCAGCCATCAGGCCAGCAAAGCCATGGTCAATCACACCCACCATGCAGCCCAACCTGTCCTCTGCCCACTGTTCAGCACGGGCAAAGCCCACTGAAATGGACTCCCGCATCAGTGCCAGCTCATGCCTCAGCTCCCTCCGTAGGCCATGCAGGTCCATTCGAGCCTCCTGCTGGGATGTGACAGCAGCCTGCAGGAGTGGGCGGGCACTGGGGCATCCTGCTGCAAGGGCGCATCACCCTCAATGGCAGCTGGCACTGGTGTCTGCTGCACAGAAGGTTCAGGACACCGTTGCACATCCGGCATGGCCTGCAGCTGCTGACTGCTAGTGGTACGCTGTTGTACAGGATGGCCCTGGACCACAATCTGTGTGGGACACCACATGTCCAGCGGTGCACACATGTTCCCCACACTGCCCACCACCAGCTGCACCGGGACAGCCATGCCAGCAATACTGAACACCCCCGGCACCTGTTTCATGGCCTGCTCCCAGCCCCACCCCTGCATCCCCCTCCACAGGCATGTCCAGGTGGTGAGAACCCTCCGACACGTCTGTGTCATCGCCACTGGTGACCGTCACCAGGAGTACCTACCCAACACCCAGTTTCTCCACTTGGGCATCCTCCAGGTACTCATTGGATTCCATCTCCCTGCCTGCAGTGTGTCCCCCCCTTCCCTGGCAGATGCAGCCCCTGTCCAATGGAATGCCACACATGCAATGGCTCTGTGCGTCCTCGACTGGCACCCAGACTGGACGTCGATGGCCGTTCATCCTCATCCTCCACAACCTCTGGACCAAGGACAGACATCCTGGGCTGATCCTGTGTTTCCACAGGCCTTGCAGACACCACTGTGGAGAAAAACTGGACAGGGTCAGTCACCTGTACATAGGCAGTTTGCCCTACCACCACCACCACCACACCATGCACACCCCAGGACACGTGCCACCTGCTGTGGTCATGCACACCCAACACACCAGCCTGTGACCTCATGCACCCAACCAACACACAGTGCGCATGCTATGGCCAGGCAGCTGTTCGGCAGCCCGCAGTGCACCCCATGCAGGGCACCAACAGCAAGACTCTGCACCTATGCCGTCACACCATGCAGGGTAAACACATGCGAATACAGACCTGTCCTGGGCAGTGCAAGAGGCATCTCACAACCACCACCCCGTACACCTGCAACTGCCATTGACCACAGTGTGGATGCCACCACGGCCATGAGCGGGTCCTCCACCCGCTGTTGTTGGGCTTGAGGTCCTCTACCAATCTGCATACGTTCACGCAGCTGTTGTGCCTCCTCTTCCTTTGCCCAGCAGAGCAGGTCATTCCATCGCTTGTGCTCCACCTCAGTCATCCTGCCACGGCTGCTGACTGCATTGACCACAGCTGTTCTCTCCTCCCAAGCTTGGCACATCACTGCATCCTTGGCCCTCTGCTTGCGGAGCACCTGCTCCCTCTCATTTACAGCATGCACCAGGGTTTTTAGCTCATCCTGGAAGAATTTATGTGTGTGGATGCATTCTTACCATGCTGCAATACCTATGGGACAGTTGGAAAGGGACATGTGTCAGCAGCTGTGGCAGGACTGCGTTGCATCGCGCATACACATCACCATGCCACCCCTAGAATGTCACAGGCCACGTGGACATGCCACTGGGCAGCATGTGCATGTACAGTGCACATGGCCACATAGTTATTGGCCACCCTGTGTCTGGACAGCAAGCCCTGGACCCACATGTGCACTGCTGTCACCCATGGCTGGCATGTGCACCCGTGGATGGGGCCACCCCTATGCCCACCACCTGGCACTGTGCCCTGTGTGTTCACTACGCTGAGTGCGTGGACACCTACACTGGCATGTAGACAATGGCAGGACACCATGCACAGGCTACACGGTGCTTGGGATGGCACAGCGCCGGGACCCTGTGTTCCTCCAGCAGAGCGGTCACAGTCTATCACACCCCACATCCAGGGTGTCATGGCAGTGAGCCAGTGTTGCAGGACATGCTGTGGTATTGCACAATGGCCCCTGCCTAGTGCCCACAGTGTGCAGGCAGTGCCACACGGCACAGTACGATGCAGGGGTATGTGCACAGTGCACTGAACGGTATGCTGTACAGGCGGCAATATGTAGCTGTGCACCATTACACAGCACAGTGCTTGCCTGTGGTCCTATGTGTGGCTGACCATTCCCCAGCAAGTACCTCTGTGGGCTGCAGTATGGGCTGACCCTGTTCTGAGCTATTGCCATTCCGAGAGTCCCACAGAAGTTGTACATACCTGCCTCTTGCTGCTCTTCCCCCGTTGCATCTCTTCATCTGTCCAGTGTTGTTCTGCAGTAACTGTAGTATGCTGCATTCCCACAACACAACACTGGTGGTGCACTGCTTGCCCTTTTATAGCCCTGCCAGGCAATCCAGCCTGTTATGCATGCAAAGCATCACATAATGATATGCTAATCACACAGTTTGCATCATGCAAGGACAAGTACCCCCATTTGCATATGCTGGTTTAATATGGCCCTGATTAGCACCAGGCTACCACATTAGCTCAGTGCAAATGTCCGTGCTGGGCTATTGGGGGGGCCAGCACCGCGCTATCCCAGTAGCGCGGTGCTTTGTGGTATAGTGTGACCACCACACATGCTCCTGAGGCCTCCATGGCTGTGCTAGCATCCTGGCATAGCGCAATATAGTGCTGTGCTAGCCCACACAGCGTGGCACTAGGCACATGCATGGTATTTATCTCTAGGATCATGCCAGGGGTCATGCATGCGCAGTGCGACCACTTCCAGGTAGCGCCACGCTACATCATGTGATAGCGCGGCGCTACTGTAGTAGTTGCAGGAGGGTCCTGAGTGTGCCAACCATTGGGTATTGTAACAGGTGGAAGGGAATCTGTGCTGTGTGGGCAATGCCAGGCCATGGGAGGCAGCATGCTGTCATGCACAGAGACAAGCACTGGGGGGAGATGGAGACAGCCAACCTGGTGGAGCTGGTCCAGAAGAGGCACTGGAGGCTCTTTGGGGAGGTCAGGGAGGGGGACCTCCCACATATGCAGGTGTGGTCCTCGGTCGCACGGAAGTTGAGTCCCCGCACTGGAATCTCCAGTAATGCAGAGAAGTGCAGGCACAGATACACAGACCTGCGACGGCGTCAGCATCAGCAGCTTGAGTGCTACAGGCACATGGTGCGTGAGGGCACTGTGCCTGTGCCAGATAAGTGGCAATGCATGTTGACACCCACTATCATGATCACGTTGTGCTGCAAGTGTGTGTGTGTGTGTGTGTGTGCGTGTGCGTGCGCGCATGTGTGTACCACTATGCATGGTGCCTGGGAGCATGTGGCACCGGCGGGGACCCACATGTTGGCCCCCAGGGGCCCGGTACATGCTGTGGCCATGGGTGTGGGTGGCAGATTGGGACATGGTTGGTGGCATGTCCTGGTGCAGCACCAGCCTGTGGCCGGCGACACTGTGATGCTGGGGTCCTGTCCCTTGGGGACTGTCGACATACACACACGGGTATGCTGATAACCACAGGACAGCTGCAACAGCATGGTGAATGCTCCATGGGCCATGCCACCTTCTGTGTGGGTGTTCTCCATGTACACTCCCTGTGTGTGCAGTGTTGTTGGGGTTGCATGTGCATCTTGCTGTGCTGCACATGGTGTATGCTGTATCATGCTCTGACACTAGTGTTTCACCTGTCCTCTGTAGAGTGGATTGAGCAGCCCATGGCCAGGGAAGGGGGCCAGAAAATGATCCAGGAGCAGCGGAGAGGCAGCCTGTGGGTGCCATCCATGCCTCAGTGGGTGCAGGAGAGCAGCCCTGAGAGTGGTGGTGTGTTGCATGAGTACCTATCTCATTGCTCTGTGTTCTGTGCTCTTTCACTGTGCTGTGTGTCTCATCTGGGTGTCCTGCCACTGACTGGTCTGGTGACATGGCTGTGATGGGCAGTGGGCCAGTGGCAATGTGGCACTGTGCTGTGCTGCACACCTCTGTTGTACACCACAGTCGAGTGCTGCCAGTCTGACACTGGGGAGGGGCGGTGGGGCACTGTTGGCTTCCATTACTGTGCTGGTGTCTGATGGTGTTGGGAGCTCTGGCAGCGAGTGTTCGGTGGGGGTCACATGCTGTCAGCTGCCATGCCCACCTCTGGGGTCCCTCCAGCTCCCCCCCACAGGGTGTCCGCATGTGCACTGTTGGCATTACCTTGCTGTCCTGTGTATTCACTGGACAGGTCTGCATAGCGCTACCTGCGTGCCTGTTGTGGCTGCGGGACACCAAGCCCCATGCCTTCCAGGCATACCTCTCATCCCTCTGTCAACTAGCTGTGGAACATTGCCTGTCAAACTGTGGTACATATTGGCGATGTGTGGTACGCTTAGTGGATTCCTTACCTGGGTATCGTATGATGCTGTTACTGTGTTGCAGTTATGTTCCGAGGTTCTGTTATCACTATACTAATACATTATGTCCATCGTTTACTAATGAGTGTGGCATTATAATGTTGACCTTGGCTGTGGAACATGTCCTCACAGGGTGGGACAGGGGGCATTTGCCCCATGGGTTGGAGACCCTTCCTTGTAACATGTCACAGTTGTGTGGTATGCTTTCAGTGGCCTTGCTTGGTGGCATGTGTCGGCCCTTCACTGCCAGCATCTGTGGCCTGGCTGCCTGTTATCTCCTGGCCTGGGTAGGTCATTGGCAGGCCACTGTCATAGCTCAGTGCTGCTCCAGCATGTCTTTAGTTGTTTTTGGTGCTGTGCTCTGCGTTACAGTACATTGCCATCTGTCAGTGGGAAGCATGTCCCAACGTGTGGATGCCCTTGTGCATGTTGTGGCATGGCCCTTGCACCCAGCTGTCCAGGGGTCCAGCTGTGTGTCTGCCGTGTCTTGCTGTGTGCTGTGCCAGGGTAGGTGGTGTCATCTGTACCCTGGTACTGTTGGGATCATTGTCATCATTTCTGTTGGGGTTTGGATTGGTGCCTGTGTCACCCTGGGCTGCCTCGTGGGCACCTCCCAGGTTGGTCTACCGGTGCGGCACTCACCTCCACTCAGGATTGTCCATTGGTACATGCTGTCCATCCCTGTATGGCCACCTGTGGCTGCTGTCTGCCTCCTGGCTGGTGTTCCATCCTCATGGTCTCACCCTTCCCCTTGTAGGTCCACTCCAGGCATCACTATGGATGACCAGGCCAGAGGAGTCAGAGGGGACAGAGGACCTGCTGCGCCACATTGTCCACCAACAAAGAACTCTGACAGAGCAGCAGGCCATTGTGATAACGGAGGCGAGGAGGGTGGCTGCTGTGTTGGAGGCTTGGCTCCCAGATCCAGAGGGCAGCTAGCCATGCCTTTCATCCTGTCTTGTGTTGGCTTCACACCCTTCCTTACTGGATATGATATTGTTTTCTTGACTGTATTCCTGTGTCCCTGTGTGCATCCCCTCCCCTTTGCGCCCTTCACCTGTGCCTTATTGTACACCATTAGTTTTGTACATGTGTTTGCCATTTACATCCTTGCTTTGCCTATTGTGCATTTCTTTTGTTGTTCCCATAGTGGGCTTATTGTTGCTTGGGTTGTGTGTTGGTGGGGGGGGGGGGCTTGGCATATCGTTTAGTAGGATTTGTTCTGTTGTTGTTTCTTGTTGTGGGGTGGTTCATCCAGTGGTGTTTGGGGCATTGATTGTTCTGTGTTTGGTTAGTTTTTTGTTTGGTATGGGTTTGCATCACTGTTCTGTACCCGTTACCTTTCCTTTTGTATATATGTTATTACATTGCATTTACTCCCCTATACTGTGTTATGTGTCATTCTTGGGTGCTATGGTTTCACTTGGTAAATACTGTTCCATGGGTTCCCCACATGGGTCTGGGTTGTTGATTGCCATTCCCATGCATGTGTGGCATCCTCCGGGCTGTGCACTTTGGTCTGCCCCTGTTACCTCATTATGGCCTGTGTTTCATTGCATGTGCCCCAGGGTCCGGCTGTCTCACCTCTGCACTGTGTTCCATTGTGTGTTTGCACTGTCTGCCTGGGTGCTATATTCAGTGCTGTCTTCTCTGCTATATTCAGTACTGTCTTATTCCCGGGCTGTTTTTGCCCTGCACTCCTGGCCCTGTTTGCCCGGCTTCCTTTGCTTGCTATATTCAGTTGGTTTTCCTTTTCCTTTTGAATATGGCTGGCATTTTGCTCCGGGCTCTGCTTGCATGCCGGGCAGTGCTACCTTAACCACGGGGTAATGTTTTGAATATCTGGCCCATAAAATATTAAAAGAAACTGGACCCCAAACTGGTCGCTGGGAAACCTTCTAGTGACACCCCTCATGTCTGAGATTTCTCTATTAAGTCTAACTCTGTAAGTCTTTCTGCATATCAATGTTTAATCCATCTATTTGTCTCAACCCCCAATAAATTAAAATTTTAAATTAACCTCTCATGAGGCACTGAGTCAAAGGCCTTGCTAAAATCTCTGTTCAGTACATCCACTGCCTGACCTCTATCCACTGACTTTTTGACAAGATTTAAAGTCTATAAAGTTTGTGTGCCATGACCTTCCCCATCCTGTAGCCCATTTGACTGTAAAATGTCTAATAACCATTATTTCATAATGTAATATAATAATATTTTATAATATTTATGTGAATTATAAGATTCAGTGTGTCCACAAACTATGTTTTATCAATATGACACTTTTGATATCAAGAGCTCTTTAAGTTTTTGTTTAAGACAGCATTGAAGACAGTGCCAGGAGACATAAATAGCAACAAGAAAAATGCAAATCATGAACAGATGTTTTTAGGAAGAACATGTCACTCAACAGATATTAAAAGATAGGAATAGTGGGCTGCCAACTATATAGAAACAAAACCTTTGGGGTCACTGAAAATGGAACTAGAGGCAGTCATGGGAAATTGGTAATTATGAGAGGGATTGTGTATTCATGGGCTGAATGGCATTTTCTCATTTCCACAGTTCTTTGTGTTCTCATGTGTTTATTATTTATGCTGGCTGGTATTGTTCGTATTCTACATGCGGCAAGGTGCTATGAATGCTAAAAAGGTTCTAGGGACTACGGTTGGGATCCTTGTCAAAAAATATTAATGTGGCCACTGGTACAACAGAGGTGGTGTATGGTGTGGATGCAAGTGAGAACTAGAACAATAAGAGTCAAAAGTAGGACAAAGTTCATTTTTGGATCCATTATAACTTTAAACTGGCAACAGAACACAGGGCTTCAAAAATTTCCCTCAATGGTTATGGTATTGGGGAAGGCAGCGTGGTCCAAAGAGTAGAACACAGATATGTAAACCAGGAATCCCAGGTTTGAATCTCACTAGATTCATTGTGTGACTTTGAGGATGTCGTTCAACCTCCCTGTATTTAATAAGCTACAACTCTGCATCTCAGCATGTACTTTCACAAATGTTATGTTTCAGCTATTGCAGTTTACTAGAGAATACATTCATTTAATTGTCAATGTTTATTTTCTTTGTTTACAACAAGTCTTGGAAGTCTTTCTAAAAAAGTCTCCAGTCAGTGCTGATTGGAGGGGCACTGTCCTCACCTCCCCATTTAGTCTGGGTCCCCCATGGCTCCATTCTGAGAGCCATTTTATTTTCAATCTTTTCAAATGATCTCCCATCCATCTGTGCCAATTTGCATATCCATGTGCATGCAGATGACACTTTCATCTTCACCTCAGCCACCTTGTCTCTGGTCTTGGAAGCTTCCCTTCAGTGTTATTTCCACAATGTCCTATGCTTGTTCCAAGCCAGCCAAGTTGTGTTAAACAATAAATGAAACAATGTCTATGACCATTGGTTCCAGTCAGAAACTAGCCAGGCTTTCCTCCCACCCCCATTTTCACTACCCTGAATGACTCCTTCCTCAAAGCAGTCTCCACCTTTGAGTCCTTCAGTGTGCAGTTGGATAGTAGGCTCGACCTTTCTGTCCACATTGATGACATCCACTCCAAACTCCACCCTAAACTTTGTGCCCTGTATTGCAGCAAGGACCGCATCTCTCCCCAGGTCTGCTGCTGCTTCCAGTGTTTGACTATACAGATACAGTCTATGGCACCACCCCCCTCTTCCTCCCTGGTCAGACTGGTTACCCTGTGCAGTGCTTTCTGCCATTTCACTACAAATGCTTCCTTTCACACTCATCGTTGATCCATCTGTTCCTCTCTCTCTATTCTTCTTCTTGCTTCACGTCACCTATATTTCTGTACCTCCTTCATCTCTGAATACTGCTTTGGGTTTCATCCTCCTTGTCATTCCTCCATACTCTCTCCTATTCCCCCTGCCTTTTACATTCTTCTTTCTAGAGACTTATGCAACTTCTCTCTTCCTCACCACCACTCCACTGCTGGGCAATCTGCTTTCACCTCTCACCTCCCCTCCTTCTGGAACAATCTTCTCTCTGCTCTTTGCCTCTCTCCCTCTCCTCTCTTCCTTAAATGTCAGCTGAAACCTCTCACTGCCCCATCCTGCTCCTGCCAAGACATCTCCTGACCCTGGATCCCACCCCCCCCCCGTGCCTGTTTGATTGATACTACCTAATATTGCTTCTTTTTTGGTTACAAATGTGTTTTACTTTTGTCACTAGAATTGTACCGTGCGGGTTCCTCCACTCGCTATTTATTATTTCACTGGTTCTGCTTTTTATTGCCTGACTGGCTTTTTGATTGCATTTTTTATAACCACTGTTATTGCAATTTTTATTACACTGTACTTCTGCACATTGTATGCATTTTCCATTGTAACGTTACACAGCACTTTGTACCATCTGTAATGCTTGTACCACTGCGGCAGCATTTCATCACCTGTATTTTACACACTGCATGCACATTTATACTGTACCTTTAAGTTGCTCATTGTACTCGCTTTGTTGTTGATGTCTTGTACTGTTGTTTCATCTCCCCCTTCCCCAGGGTAATATGTGGAAACAAGTCTCAGCTCAGTGTGCCTTTCCCAGTTACCAGTTTTCAAATACATAAATAAATTAATTTAACAAATAAATAAAAATACTTTGCCTCTCCCCAGTTAACCTCACGGTGCCTTTGTTTATGGCATTATAGTGCTCATCCTACCAACAAACTGTGATATCACAGCAAGCAGCAGTTGTGAGGTGAGCAGTGGAGAGTCACATATTTTGAAAGATTTGGTGAAATAAGTACTTCATTATCTGCAATGTTTAGCAGACGAACAACAGGAAAAACTAGAAAAGACGTAAGTTACAGTATAACATAACTGGTGGCAAATCTAATGGATTTAAGCTTTTTATTATAATGTAGTAGAGATCTGCTGTTTATGTCCTTCCAGCTGTATAAACAAGGTAGAAGCACATTCTCACTGTGACTAACATGTTTTCTCACCTATGGGCAATCCTGGGTAAAAAAATATTTAAAACATTTAATAGTCATTGTTTTCTTACTTCATTTAAATGTTTTTATACAGGAATAATGAATATTAAAGGGAAACAGCCAGCACAAAGGACTCCACACTCAAGTGTGGGGCTGGTCCCAAAGTGCACTTAGTGGGCACAAACATTTTGGTTTACTTACTGTATACTGTAACCTACTAGATTATACCAGACTAATTTTGCTTAGTTGTAGGCTGACATATTTTGCTACAATTCCCAGAAGCTCCTGCAGATGACATCAGAGCAGTAACAGCAGTGGGAGATTCAATATCCTGCAGTGTATGTTAGAGCTTTTAAAATCTCTGATCAGATTGTTTTCCGGCACTGCTTTTCTCCAGGGGCTAAGTACAGTTCTGTCTGACTATACATAGCCCATGGAGGACAACACGACTAGCAAACAAAAGATCAGAGCTTATTTATATATTATCTATATAAATTCCAACATGCACTGCAGGGGATTAAATTTTCTCACTGCTGCCTACCATCATCTGCAGAAATTCTGGGACAGAAAATGTCAGTCTACAACTAAGCAAAATTAGTCTGATACAATCTACTATACTACAGTAAATTAACAGTAAGTAAACCAAAATTGTGACCAACCTCACACTTGAGTGTGGGGGTCCTTGGTGGTGACTGTTCCCCCCTTTAAAATTATTTTTTTTTAATTAAGGAGACCTTTTAGTTGATTAATGAAAGGTGGCATTTTAAATATAAACAACCCATAAACAATCTACCATGCAACACTGAACACATACATGTAAAATCATGGGTGCCCCTGGTGATCATGACCAGGACATCTTTTTTTCTCTCTCTCTTTCTCACACCTCAGTCCTCACCCTCGATTTTTTCTCATACTGAATCCCCATTCCTTCTCTTTTCTTTGGGGCATACTTATACTTTATAATATTTTTATGTAATTTTCTTAATTTTTTTATTTTTCATTTTTAGTCTTTGGTAACCTGGTAAGGCCTACTAGGCACAAGTGCCTGTTTTCAGTGGCAACCTGGAAACACTGGGGAGGTTAAGTGACTTGCTCAGAGTCACACAGTATGTAAATAGAAGCTATGGGAGTCAAACTCAGGTCTGCTGGATGTACCAACCTCATTTATAGCTTGTTACTCTAACCTCAAAGCTATATTGCCAGGCCCATGTTTAAAGAAACATATTTTACTATGATATGGATTTGATGTAACACAGTATTACATTTGACATTAGCTGTCACTTATGTTAAAAAACATTTATTGTGTAAATATTTGTAATATAGTGCAGTGAACTGGTAAATAAAGTATTAACCATGGAGATGTGTGGAAGAACCTCTGCACTCTTTGGGGTTGTTCTGATTTCCTCACCTTGGGACCATGAGCATTTAACTTAACCTCCTGCCCAACCAGATACATTTGTCATCTTACGTCCAGCATTACTTGTTGATTTAGTAAATTAATGACCAAACATCAATTTGGAAATTTGTTCCTGAAAATAAAATTGAATGGTTTAACACATTCACTTAATGAACTTTGCCAAAAGGTATTGTCTGGAAGGGACTGGAAGGTATATAATGCTTCTACCACAGAAGTTTTCACCCATTGACATGCAGTCCCTCAGAGTGTTCAGCAATGTCACACTCCACACTGTCAGATGCATGAAGGTATGTTCCAACATCATTATCTTGGGGTAGCAGTTATAGTTTAAAAGCAGAGTCACAGTATAGCCCAGTTAGAACAGACTGCAGACAGTGCTGTGAGATACTCACAAGCTGTGTTTCAAACCTTTAAAATATATGTTCATTCTGATAAAATGGTGAGCATAATTAACACAGTAAAACAATTCTGAATTTTAGTAGCTTGTGATAGATATTGGCTACACCCACCTAAATTTAGGCTACTGGACACTTTCCTATCCTCTTTCGCTTCATAACCTTATGTCAAAACATCTGTTGCAGCAGTACCTCTGAATTCTAGTATTTCATTTTCTACTATTCTACGTAAGCCACCTAGGATAAGTACTTCATTATCTCCTATAAACGCTGACTATACCTGATACTTTACTTAGTCCTCTTAATTTCTGTCCTGTTAGCCCTTAAAGAATCTGAATAGAAAAATAGCACTTTGAGAAGAAACCACTGAAGAAGTGGTCTTTTATATTGCAGTATTTATTTTTATTTCTTTTTATTATTTTTGTAAAATCTTGTATTGTGTAAATAAATATCTCAAAATGTGTTTTAAATCTTGACAACTTGCCTCGTCTGTGATTATTTCCCACACACTGTGACAGTTGGTGTCAGTAGTGGGATCTGGTGCTGGTTGTCCAGAGAAATGAGGGGAAGACCAGTACTAGACACCTGCCCTGGTGTTCAGACCTAGGAGGCAAAAGGCAGGATGGCACACAAGTTGCAGGACATGGATGTCCAGGATCTGAAGGGAGAAGATGGACCACGGGAGTACATACCTGCACCCAGATGTTGAGGATGGGAGAGAAACTTCTACCAGGATTGGAGTACAGCAGAATGAAGAGGAAGACCCCCAAAGAAGGAGGGACCAAAGAGGACATGGAAGAGTACCCAGCTTTTGAGGAACCACCATCTGAGGATCCACCCCCAGAAGATATCAATAAATTACTGAGATAGTTGATGATCAAGCAGGTGGAGATGGAGAGGCAGTGGGAGCAAGATACCAGAGAGAGTGAGAGAGAGGTAGAATGGAGATGACAGGACCAAAGATGGGCGGACACTCTAAAGGCCTTACAGGTGATCGGACAAGGACCACAACAAGGAGCACAAAATGCAGGTAACAACCCTAAAGACATAAAATTAATGAAAATGGCACCCACAGGTGATACTGAAGCATACCTTATGACATTTGAAAGGGTAGCAAGAGTTTGTGGGTGGGATCAAAGGCAGTGGGTGGCAAGGTTAGCTCCATACCTTACTGGGAAGGCACAACTGGCCTACAGCAATATCAATAGTCAGTATGCTGAAGATTATGACAGGGTTAAAAAAGACATACTTAAGTGATATGACATTAATTCTGAAACATATCGGCAGAGATTCAAGTCACTGAAGCATTACCCCAATTATATACTGAGGGAGACATTTACCAGACTTAGGAGTTATGCTTAAAATAGTTGCAGCCTGAGGGGAAAACTGTGATCAACATTGTGGACATTATGGTGGTGGATCAGTACCTACAAGTCTTACCCCATGAAGTACAAATGTGGGTAAGGGAACACAACCCTGAGACAGCTGAATTGGCTATCACATTAGCAGAAGATTTTTTAGCAGCCAGGCAACCCACAAGAAAAGGGTATAGAACAGACCCCGGGGCACCCTACCCCCCAGACTGTATAAGCACCTGTTGTCCCAAGGGCCCCTATGGAATACCAAAGGAGGAATGAGCAAAGACAAAGACCAGCAGCTTGACCATACAATCCAGATATCATTTATAGGAATTGTCAGGGCAAGGGATTTTGTAATTGCCCAAGAGCTGATGCTTCCCATCTGTCCCTATTATCAGAAGGGTAATTTCTACAGGACATTATGGTAAATCAAAAGAAAATGTTTGGGTTAGTAGATACTGGAACCATGAACACCTTGATTCATCCAGAGTTTGTATTGTATGTAGCAGATGCACCAACATGGGGAGCTGAGAAGAATATTGTCTGTGAGTATGGAGACATACACCAATACCCCAAGGCTACTATAAAAGTGGATATTAATGGTCAAGAGCAACTAGTTACCGCAGGGATGGTACCTAACCTACCTGTTCCAATGGTGTTGGGACATGATTTCCCAGACTTTTCCTCTTTAATACCTGGACAAAGGGTGATAGCTATGGTAACCACCAGAGCCCAGACGAAGAAGGAACAGTAATTAGAGGACGCCTTCCCCTTTGATAATGAGATCTTAGAACCCCCTGGTATGGATAGGTGGACAAACTAACAGAAAAAGAAACAGCAAAGGAAATGGACAAAAGTTACATATGGACTATCTGATGTACAAACAGCAAATGTTTTTTTCCAATGTGGATATTGCTGTGGAACAAAAAAGTGATGTTACTTTGCAAAAGTTTTATTCACAGGTTGGACAAACAGTAGAAAAAGGTGCCCCCATAATGATGTTAAAAAAGGGTATTCTATATAGAGTATGTACCGACCCTAGCACAGGTGAAAATGTAGAGCAATTATTGGTACCCAAGAAATATAGAGACTCCATTTTGTATTTGGGACACAATCTCCCATGGGCTGGTCATGCTAGGAAAGAACTCAACCTTAAGTGGGTACTGTTAAGGTTTTACTGGCCAGGAGTGCATGAACAGGTATCCCAATATTGTCAGAGTTGTCCAGAGTGTCAGCAGGTTGCCCAAATTGGGAAGAAGGATATGGTGCCCCTCATGCCCCTCCCTTTACTGACCAACCCCTTTGAGAGGATTGGGATTGATGTTGTGGGGCCTGTTATAAAACGTTCCAAGGAAAACCAGCTTATGTTGGTCATAGTGGATTATGGTACTAAATATCCCAAGGCCATACCAATGCAGTCTGTTATAACCCCCATAATTGCAGAAGAACTGGAGAAGGTATTTAGTCGACTGAGTATCCCTGAAGAGATTGTTACAGACCGGGGTACCAATTTTAATGATTCCCTGTTAAAAGAACTACATAAACTATTGGGAATAGTGGCATTGCATACATCCCCTTACCATCCACAGACTGATGGATTAAAAGAATGTTTCAATCAAACATTAAAGAGGATGTTACGCAAATTTGTACATGACGAGGGTAAGAATTCGGACTCCTACTTGCCATTTCTGTTGTTTGCTTATAGAAAGGTGCCACAGGCCTCTACAGGGTGCTCCCCTTTTTCAATGTTATATGGTCAAAATCCAAGGAGGCCATTGGATATAGTTAAAGAGTGCTGGGAAGAGGGGACAGAACTGAAGTATGGTACCATTGCTGAGTACATGGGACAATTAAGGTGAAGGCTACTTAAGTATGCCCAGGTAGCTCACCAGAATTGTGCAGAAGCTCAGGTCCAGCAAAAGAGGCACTATGACAGCAGGGTGGGAGAGAAAACCTTTATCCCTGGTGAGAAAGTTTTGTTATTGTTACCTTCCTCCCAACAGAAGCTCCTCTTGAAGTGGCAGGACCCCTACACCGTAATAAGCCAAATGGGACCTGTAACACATGAAACTGAGACCCCAGACAGAAGAGTAGGCTGAAAAATTTACCATGCCAATCTCTTGAAGAGATGGCATGAGAAACCCAAAGAGGAAATAGTAGCAACTTTGGGCATGATGGTAATGCCTGAGAGGGAGTCTGAACTTGATGTGGCCATTGGAAGGCTGGAGAATGCTGAAGGGAAGCAAGAGATCAAGATTAATGATAAACTGACGGACTACCAGAGAAGAGAAGTTAAGGGTTTGATCAACTCCTTTCCTAGTACCTTCACTAGTACCCCTGGAAGAGCAAGAGGGATAAAACACTGCATACGCACTGACTCAGCTCCCATTAGACAAAAGCCCTACAGACTGCCTGAGAGAGTAGGGGGAAGAGGTAAAGGAAGAGATAGAGAAAGCTCAAACCAACCCCTCTTCCTACTATTAGGTAGGGGAGTTGGATAATGGGGTTGTCAAGCCAGTCTTTGAGAAAACTGGTATGTTCTTAAAGAGGGAGGTATGTGATAAATATTGGCTACACCCCCCTGAATTTAGGCTACTTGACACTTTCTTATCCTCTTTCTCTTCACTACTTTATGTCAAAACTTCTGTTGCAACAGTACTTCTGAATTTTAATATTTCCTTTTCTTCTATTCTAGATAGGCCATCTAGGATAAGTACTTTACTATTTCCTTTATACTCCGACTGTAATTGATACTATACTTATTCCTCTTACTTTCCATCCTGTTAGCCCTTAAAGAATCTGAATAGAAAGATAGCTCATTGAGAAGGTGTGCCTAGTACTGGTAAACTAGGTATAAAGATCGTATGCCTTCGGGCATAGAAATGCATGAAGAACAGTCTCTTAGAATCTATATGGGACTAAAGGAAAAAAATGTATAATTACCTGGGTAAATCAGTATGAAAAATGATCCTTAGAAACATATTGTGGATAAAAGATGCTGTATAGGGGAGAATTAAGACACCCCACTGTAAAACAGTAATCCCTACTATTCATAATGCATTAGGGAATGGCTCCTTTCTTAACAAATTCTGGTCAGAGCCGATATGGCTGTGGAGAACTTTTGGGATGCTTTTACCCATTATTTCTAATGAATCTGCACAATGCAGTTCTGCTGAGAGGCAGTTTCAATGTGGCCTTCTTTTTACACATTTTGACAACGTATTTTCCTAGAATATGCCTCCTGATTGCTATATATTTAGCCTGAATAGTTCACAGAAGAAATGGCATCTTATTTTCGGGTGGTGAAGCAGTGGCAGTAGGATGATGGAATGTGTCATACATAGGTACAAGGTGTGTGTGGGCGATAATGCCCAGTGGCCATACACCTCAGGCACTCGCATGCAGATCCATCATCCTGGTGCCACTGCACTATTCAGTGTGGGTGAAAGCTAATGCTGTTCTCACTCACATAGGTCCCAAAACAGGCATGTTACAGCCGACCTCCCATTTGTTTGTACAATTGGGGAACCACAAATGCACTATCCATAGCCTGGAGCATACACTACAAATGCCATTGCAGGATTACGCACCCCATGGCACCCAGGATACCTCAGCAGTCCAGAGGGTGGCATGTTACACAGGGGAATGGGGAAGAATGTATGACAGCAGGAAGATACAGCATCAACAAGGTATGCATTGGAGGTATGTCAATTCCCTCTTATGGTTTTCCAGGGATATACACACAGCTTTTTTGTTTTCTTCCAGGCACATTTTGCTAATAAAATGAGCATTTGCTTTAAACTATAACCACCATGAATGTGGAGCTTTATTTAGTTGATTTACTAGCTTGCTTCTTTGCTCCAGCACCACTAAGTCCTGTGCGCACCTTTCCTGGACTTCAACATACACACAGCTGTATACACCAGTGGGTCCACAGCTTGTGTAGTGCCCCAATGTATGGTATAGCCACTTGGGTCATTCTGGAGTGAAGGTCTCCAGCCCGGGTCCAGTGCAGTCAGTGTCTGGCTGTGGCAGGGCTTGGGAATGGGGGGAGTGGGGTTGTCTATGTACCAAGGCAGTGGGTGGGAGTCCTCTATACTATGGATATGGACCATGGTTTCCTCTGGTGCAATTGGGTCCAGGTGGGCCCTACACTGTGGAGCTCTTCGGGGATGGAGTTGGATCGATCAGGGATTGGAGGGGGTACCTTTAGTCCACCAGGGCTGCCAGGCTGCTGTGCACCTGGATGCACTTCTGCTGCCCACCTGTGGGTGGCTGTCTGGCTTAGACCAGCTATTCATGGCCAAGCTGTGGGCCACGCTGCTATGGACTATGAGGCGTGAATTTCCCAGTGAGTATGCCACAGCATGGCATATGCATGGGAACACACTCTTGTCTTGCATGGCATACTATGTGTGTGCATGCTGGCCCATTCCCTTGCAGCAGACGAATCTCGCATGTTTGAATATTACGCTGTGGCCCATTG